>CM046882.1:544000629-546400629 GCA_025667525.1 Glebionis coronaria
GCGATTACCTCTGTCAGAACATCGTGTGTGTTCCACAATCCACACCAATACTGCTCAGGTCTTGGCTACCCGTGCTATCGTTCTCAGAATTCATGTCCAGGCTTTATTAAACAACAAATCAATAGAAACTTCAACATTTAGATTGAAAATAAGGATTAAGTGAATCAGTTGAAAGAAAAAGGTATATTTGCTTAAATCGAATCGAAAAACAGAACCTTGGTGAAGATTACTGATTCGATTTTCTAGTCAAAACCCTAATTTTAAATCTTCATCTCGTTTTGTGGTGTTTGATAAGAAGCGGTCTCCATTGGAGTGGTTGATATACAAAATAAGAAAGAGGTTTATCAGTTTGAATGTAGATAAGTTATTTTTTAATAAGATATCATCAAATATTATCTGCAGAATTCGAATTTTGTATATAAAATAAAAAAAATATGACATGGCATTATTATGTGCTTATGTGGCATATCCCTCCTCTTATATATAATATAAAAATATATATATATATATATATTATATATATATATATATATATATATATATATATATATATATATATATATATATATATATATATATATATATATATATATATATATATATATATATATATATATATATATATAATATATATATATATATATATATATATATATATATATATATATATATATATATTACGGTGAAACAAAATACCATATTTGCCCTTATTTTTTATTTTTTAAATGAGTAGTAGATATTTATAAATTTGTCATTTTACATTAACATGATGTACATCATGCATCTATAAGAGTAAAAAGATGGTTCTGTACCAAAAACATGGTTCTGCATATAACACTCCACCATATATATATATATATATATATATATATATATATATATATATATATATATATATATATATATATATATATATATATATATATATATATATATATATATATATATATATATATATATATATATATATATATATATATATATATATATATATATATATATAGGGGAGTGTTATTGTGGTAAACACTTTTAAAATAGGTTATAATAAGTACACTTGTGGACCATTAGATCAAACTTGATATGCCAAGATCAAATTTAATGAAGTAACTAGCTAATAATGGCAATTTTGTAAATAAGTTAAACATTATGACATTTTCTATATGTTGCATTTCAAGTTCAACCAATTCTTTTATCATCTTTATTTTCTTCATTTATTTTTTTGAAAAATCGTTGGTTTCAATTTTGATACATGCCAGATTTTATTTTATATTTTACCTTTTTACTAATGTATGATATATATCAATTTTTCTTGTTTTTATGTTAATTTATTTTTTATGTCTTATTATTAAAAAAATCAAGTGATACAAAATATTTCTTAAAAAGTATTGTTTCAACTAATTTTTGGTGCATAAAAATCTATAATCGAAATAGTACAACACTGATACACACAAGCTGCCATTACAACAAATAAACATTATACATAAACATGGTACAATAAATGATACGTACCAACTGATGTGCAAATCTTAACATTGAATTCGGGAAACACGCCACAAGCATGCGTTGATACATTGTGCAATATATCACTATCACCTAATTTATTATTAAAATTGAATATTGAAGCTACAACCAATTCTACAAAAATGGCAATAATAATGAAAACCTATATTATTTATATAAACAAATGCACTTAACTAAAAGGATAATGATGCATAAATAGTATTTGTTGAATGCCAAAAAGATGGAAGCTCATTATACGGCATCGGCAGAGAGGCAGAAGTGAACAAGCCCATGTGTTTACCAACGAAGATCTTCGATTTCCTTGTAACTTTTGTGCTACACATTCATAACAGTTTGCAAGCATTATACTTTAGATACAAAAATCAACATTATTTATATAATGATAGAGAAAAAACATTTCCAAAACTTAGCAAAGCTAGTAGAAAGTCAAAACAACAAAACTAATACAACTTTATACAGATATACACATCTATTAGGATGAGCATTTTGACCCGAACTGTCCCGGAATTGTATCGATTCTCGGTACCTGAATCCCGTTCGGAACGATATCGAGATTACAAAATAAGGTAAAAAAAAATCAGGACCACTAATTCGGGACGGGACAGGTACCAAATCGGGAAATTCCCGAAAAAAAGGGAAACACCCGATTTCCCGGTACCGGTACCGATACCCAAATCTCGTTCGGTACGGTACCGGTACCACTAATTTATGCTCGAAAAATATTCGGTACCACTAATTCGGGACGAGTTCGGAACGAAACGGTACCGTGCTCATCCCTAAACCAAGTAAATTGACCATGGTTATAAAATGATACTAGTAATCAGTTTGTATGCATAAACGATAATTAAAAAATTAATTCACATTAATTCATACATGAATGTGTACACTTAACAGTCCATCTAATTCATACTTTCTAATCTAAAAATTAACGAAGTATCAATAACAAAAAATCTCAAATGTTTATTACCAATTAACCATCAGTATGTATCACCACCAACATGTGTCGTCTGCATCTTTTATGAACATGTATCAACGAATATGTATCACCACCAACATGTCTCGCATGCATCTTTTATGCACATGTATCAACGACACAACAAAATTGAACTCGACATACAAAACTAGATAGTAACGACGCTTTTGAATCGGGCAACGACAAAATTTAAACCCAGCAAAAGCGGAGGTTGAATCCAGCAAAAGAGTAATAACCTCGATCGAACATTCTCAGTTTCCTCTAAACGTTGAGCTATGATATATTCTGTGATCTCGGTTGTCTTCTAGACACGCGAGCGGTTACCGACATCCATTCCGGCTAGGCCACCGGTACGAGAGTGGTTACCGACATCGATGGCCCCTCGAAATGATATACAGACATATTCATTTTTGATGGATTGAAGATGACTAGTTTCATAATTTTGGTCGTCGGAAACTATTAGATCTTGATCATGGTAAGGTGGTTGTATTGTTGAGATAGAGAGCTTTTTATTTTTATAATCGAAATTATATGACGGCTGTTACAAAGGATGGAGTATAACTAGGAAAAGTCAAATGCCCAATTTACCCTTTTACATAATTTTCGTTTATTTATTTCTGTTAAAAGAAAATTAACACTTGGCATATTCTGGTTGGTGCCTATTATGTTTCATTTTAAGATGTACACCACATGAACATAGATCTATATATATATATATATATATATATATATATATATATATATATATATATATATATATTATATATATATATATATATATATATATATATATATATATATATATATATATATATATATATATATATATATATATATATATATATATATATATATATATATATATATATATATATATATATATATATATATATACATATATATATATATATATATACATATATATATATATATATATATATATATATATATATATATATATATATATATATATATATATATATATATATATATATATATGTGTATATATATATATATATGTGTATATATATATATATATATATATATATATATATATATATATATATATATATATATATATATATATATATATATATATTTATATATATATATATATATATATATATATATATATATATATATATATATATATATATATATATATATATATATATATATATATATATATATATATATATATATATATATATATAAATATATATATATATATATATATATATATATATATAGGGGCACGCTATATGCAGAACCTGTTTTTTGGTACAGAACTTACAGAACCACTTTAGACCAATAGGAATTTAGTATTATTAATTTTCTATAATTAATTTAAAAGGGTATAATAGTCAAAATACATTTTAACTTTTTTTTGAAATTTTTTTATTAAAAAACGTTTTTAAAACCCTTTAATTTCGGAATTCAAGAAAACATTATTTTTCGTATTTCATATTATTTTTACATAAATGTTTTCAGAAGAAAAAAAATGTGTACATACGTGTTTTTTAAAATATTCTAGAATTCATATGTTTCTAACATGCATGTTTTTAACATGCATGTTTTTTCTTAAAACGACTATTACATATATGTTTTTATTTTATAAACTTTGTAATTAATAACTAAAACATAAACATACACAAGTAACCTCTAGATATATAATCAATTAAAACATAAATAACATACATAGAATTTTATATCAAATAAATACAATTCAAATACAAAATATATCTTGTTAGAGGCGTGTCATTAAAATAACATGTACGCACTCTTTTAGGAAGACATGTGCTCTCTTTATTTTCTCATTTGATTCATTATCTTTTGCACCATTTGCGTAGAACATGGATGCACTCGTCTAGTTTCATAGATGTACTCTTCTAGTAACATAGATGTCCGCTTTACTTTTTCGTCTATTTCATTATCTTCTACAGGATTTGTGTAAAACATATATGCACGTCTTTTGGTTACATATATGCACGGCTTCTAACAACACAAGTACATTTATCGATCGTCTTCGTCACACGCTTGCGAACCGATCGTTCGGCCTCAGATTGACCTTCGGTAACTATTAAATAACCTGCAACAATAAGCCAAAGAAATTTTAAATAAATTTCAGAAGTCGACAAATGAAACTAAACTAATAGTTTTAAAAAAAAAGTTAAATAATGTCTTAGTCAAGCATTTAAAGCCTAGTACAAAAATGTGTAGATCATCTTGTCCATCATAAGCGTATGCAATATCATATGTATTTTCACACTTACAAGAGAATCTAGAAACAAAAACATAGACGTCGTAATAACCGACGAATCAACAGTCCCTTCTAAGTTTAATGTCGAAGTCATTGCAACTTGTTTCTTTCAATATATTAAATTAAAGAAAACAAGGATTTATACAAGTGGTTTTATTTAAATACAACCAATTAAATGCAAAACCCAAATCAACTATAGGCTTAAGCGGCTGTATACATAATATATGGTGGGGGTCTTATAAAAAGATTGAGACATCATTATTACTTAGCTAATAAATCAGTCGAACATGTTCATCGAGTTTGTAGATCCAGAATTAACAAAAAAAACAAATAAAACCATTTACCAACTTTGTAGATCTCTACTTTTTACGATTAAAACGTTTGGTTTTTCCTCATACTTTTTGATTCTTAATCGATCCAGAAAAGATCAGTGATTCTTTTATCTAAAAGGAGAGAGGTGACATGATTGTTTTTGGGAATTGATTACATGTCTGAACAACATACCTGTATTTAAACCGTTTAAAGATCTAAACGAGATTACCAGATCATCTCCGGCGACCACCACGAGTATCACATCAACAACGGATATTCTTAGATCAAATCTCTATTTTTATTAGATCGAATATACAAGTTTTTTTAGATCGAAACTACAATGAGTTGTGAATTTATGATTTGAGTGGTTAAAGCTTTTTGTGATAGAGATGAAGATTGTAGGAAACGTGCGACTTTGGATCTAGATGGAGGAATGGAGGATGTGATACTGATTTTAAAATGAAACTGATTCTTTTAAGAATGCTATTTTTATGAAAATATATAATACCGTAATTGCCCTTTTGATTTTCTTTTTTTATAAAATAATTAGTTTATAATTCAAAATTTCCATCATGTATTAATTGGATGTACACTATGCATTTTTTGAAGTAAAAAAGTAGTTCTGTAGGTTTTGTACCTATAAAGTGGTTCTGCAAATAGCACTACACTATATATATATATATATATATATATATATACATATACATATATATATATATATATATATATATATATATATATATATATATATATATATATATA
Organism: Glebionis coronaria; assembly: GCA_025667525.1. NCBI lineage: Eukaryota > Viridiplantae > Streptophyta > Magnoliopsida > Asterales > Asteraceae > Glebionis > Glebionis coronaria. The sequence goes on from CM046882.1 coordinate 544,006,458, forward strand.
TATATATATATATATATATAGAGAGAGAGAGAGAGAGAGAGAGAGAGATAGAGAGAGAGAGATGAGATCAATAAAAAACAACATCTCAAAAAAAACATAGAAAACATACTTTCCCACCCCTTTCTTTTTTTTCACCAAACTACAAGGTCTGATTTGTAAATGTGAAAAATATAGGGTGAAAGTCGTATTTTCCCTTCTTTTTTTAATTCTTCAGTTTAGGGGCTCTTTGACTTTTTCTTTATTCTCTAGGGGTTGTTTTGTATATCTTCTAAACTTCTTATGTTTAGTCGAATTTTGTTCCTTTCTTTTCTTTGCGTATTTTTTCTCTTTTTGTATTTTGTCTTTTTGCGTTTGTTATGTACTTATGTTTGTATTGTTGCGTTTTTTTACCGTTAAGCTTCGTTGCCAACGTTTTTCAATATTATAACCTAACAATTTAACGAAAAGTAAAGATTCAAATCAAATAGCTTAAAAATTATAGTAAACTTGCAAATCAAACTGCTTAATAAGTATATTGGGCTTAACAACGAGTAGCAAAATCTTTGCTATTCACGTCTTGAGATAGGCTAAAAAGAATATTCATAGTACTCGAAAAAAAATTCTCAACGAAGAATCTTATGTGTCGTCAACTACCTTCCAACGTCTTCTTTCTCCCTTTAAAATTATATAGATAATTAATTATCTATACAATTAACATTACCTGTAGCGAAAAAGATAAAAATAATACATTTACTTTTGTGACATTGAAAATCGAACTTGTAACCACAACAGCTTCTATATGCATACGACCCGAAAAAAACTTACTTAGGTGGAACAGACCCGTCACAATCATATTTGTCGATCCACACAACATAATAGCACAAAGACTTGGTATTTTTTTAATTATATCATGATCGCTATTAGATTCCTCTTCCGAGACCTAACTCATCAGCATCCATGAATTCTTCCACTAAATATGCTACGATACTAAACGTAAGATACGAAACAAAATAAAAAATGATGCTTGTTCACGACATATACCAAAATGTGCATAAAAATGTGACGACAACAATCCTCCTTATAGTTTGGGGCAAGGAACATTAAGGAGAGCACACAGTATGGAAAAACAAAAAAGATGAGATTAAATGATAGGGCTGCATTCTCAAACAAATTGCTTTATGAACTTAATATTTGTTCTTTGGTGTCACTTTGATTGTCGTCTTAATCAGTATCAAATAGATGCAACATTTTTAACCCACAGATGCATTATCTTTTTTAACAAACGGATGCATTATCGTTTTAACATACAAGTGCATTGTCAGTTTAACACGCATATGTATTGTCAGTTTAACACACAGATGCATTGTCAGTTTAACACACAGATTCGTTATCATTTTAACACTAGTCACACTGGTCAAGTTGAGACACGTAAATAAAGAACAAACAAAAACGCACCTGCAATTGAATCTCCATATTGAGATCAACAATTCGAAAAAGCAATCCCCAAGCGTTCATTTATCAAACTAGAATACGCGTCTACAATTTAGTATTTGAAACTGATCAGTCCATATTATCCCTAACAAAAAATGTTAATTTTGGTACAAAGTAAACGTTCCTAATTGGAATAAAACAGATATGCAAAAGTAAGTTATTGTATAAAAGCAAGGAATACCATTGCTACACATTTTAAAGGGTTATGCTATATATTTACTCAATATAATAAACTACTAAGTAATCGATCTCTTATCTCTAACAACCCTGCGAATTAGATGTACACGGAACTACTTGCAATACTAGAATTGTGGGTCGCCAACTAGATTAACTACTAGTATTTAATGTCTACACTAACAGATAATATATCTTGAAATCATTAGAAAACAAGTAGATAGGCACTTTACCTACAGGAAATAGCATGAATCTAAAGTTAAGTAACCTAGACATGAGAGCAGTCACTTGAACAACAGCATTCACTGCCCGTTCAAATGTGAAGTTCAGTAACATCCTAGTAGAGCGCAACACCTGATTCTACTTCTTATTAGGAAAAGAAAAAACATATTCTACATTAAATTAACTGAAATAACTATTAAGAATTAACGTTATAATAACTGATTATGTTTTTGATTAGTAAAAGGGAATGCGGATTCTGCATAAAATTAACTATAATAACTATTTGAAAGTTTAAAAATATTATTATATCGTAAAAACATCTTTTTTTGCCCATGCAAAGTATGTTGTTTTGAATGGGCAAAGGGTATAAAATACTGAAATATTGCGTATTGTACCTTCCACCTAGGGCGAAAGACATTTGGTTTTCAAGGTAGCTTCTTTTGTATAAACTAGAATCAAGCCTTTCTTCAATTGAAGCAAAAAATGTAAGACAACCTGATTGACCATGAGGAATGAATAGGAATTTTCCCTACCAGATCATACTCTAGCATAAGGGCGTCACTAGTACATGCCAAACCTCCACAATGTGTTACACACATATTCAAAATATTTGCATAAGATTTACACATTCAGGCATGCTGGTGACGATACCTATCACTTGCCATTTTGGTGGTATATTGCAAGATGAATATATACATATGGTTCATAATAAATTATCTAAAAATATAAAAAAAGAATCTTACTGAACCAGTTATTGAGAAATTGTCCGGTCGAGCCGCTTGATATCTGCTGGCTAGTTCGGTTTGATATTTTCAGAAGGAATAGTTGCGGTTGAGATTTTTGGGCAAAACCAGTCCTATACACTCTTAGTGAAAGCCATACGCTACATGTTCTACATATCGAACACATCCAAACGAATGCACAAAAATATATAAACAGATGCAAGAAAACGTATTTAAAGCGGATGCACGAGGATATATAAAACGGATGCACGATAAATATATAAAATGGATGCACGAAAAATATTTAAAATGGATGCACGAAAAAATATATAAAACGGATGCACGAAATATATGTTCATGAAACTACGACTTAGAATCAAATGATGTATATACTATCCAATGACGAAAATATAAAAAACGGATGCACCAAAAATATATAAAACAAATGCACGAAAAATATATAAAATAGATGCACGAAAAAATTTAAAACGGATGCACGAAAAAATATATAAAACAGATGCACGAAAAAATATATAAAATGGATGCACGAAAATATATAAAATGGATGCACAAAAATAAGTTCATGAAACATAAGTTATGTTTTACTCAAATAATATAAACGAACGGATAAGCTAAATACGAGCTGATGGTTTATAAATAAGTCACAGAAAACAAACTGTATAAAATAAAAAGGAAAGGAGTTGAAAACAAAAGAGCCCAAGAGAGTAGATGGTGGGAGACCAGAATGTTGCGTTTGTTATTACTGAGTGGTCAGGGGTTCAATGCCCTGCTGCAACACTTTTTTGCTATAATTATTTTTGCTGGACAGCTTTTTGAAAGATGTGCACTGAATATCAAGTCCTAATAACCTATTATGAAGGGTCTATTACTGTTGGAGTTAAAGAACATAAACCAACCACAAACTAAGTATACACAACATGTAGAAGCAACAAACTCATAGAATCTAACACCTATTGGTTACTTGTCACAAAAACTATAAGAACATTTTATTTTATTTTGATGAACTTTCATGAAATTAAAGCACAAAATAACTTATACTAACCTCTTGAAAATGGTGCAATCAAAACTTAAATTCTAACCTAAGCTATAATAGAAAGCGGACCTATTCCAAACACTAGTTTTTGACAGAATTTGAAAAGCTAACAAAGTAACTCTTAACAGTAAAAGAAAAGCATGAAATTAAATGACATAAGCATAAAATTAACAGAAAGTTAAGCTAGAAAAACATATATATAAGCAGTTAAACACATAGTAATCAATAAGGAAAATCAATAATTATCAAGGAGGAATGTTGAAATTAAAATAAGGGAACTTACTGAAGGTCCAGCAGCTCAACCTTAAACATTAATCGAGACACTTCTCACTATCAAGTAGAGCTATAAGAGTTTATGGCCTATGCTTATGCCCACTAAATCTCGCACCGGCTTCCTATATAAAGCTTATTAGAGACCTTAGACAAACAGAGTCACTAAACTCTGTTAAGGGGATACACTAAATTACATCAAACGGATACACTAAATTACATCGAATGAATATGCACCAAACTGGCCTCATTTTAATACTTTTCATACACCAAATTGGCTTCGCTTTTTTTTATTATCAAATTAGATAAACCAAACTGATGTCATAATATTCTTCATACCCTTAATTCTAACACATATAAACCTTAAATAACACAAAAAAGCAATAAAATAATTAAAATGAAAAAATCAAGCACTTACGAATAAGGGATTTCTGATTATATGTATGTGATTTTGTTCTTTCTTTGACCGATTCATGTATTATGGTAATCTACAACGGTGGCGGAGATCGGAGATGGTGAAGGTGATCAAAGATCGGACACGTCGATGTTGCCGGTGATATAAGATGGAGCTCGAACAAGATAGAAACACTGGTGGTGACCACCAAGGTTTCAATACGATGATGTCGATCGGAGATTCGATCGGAGATGGGGAAGGCGATGGTTTCGAGGGAGTGTGTCTGTGTGTTTTTGTCTAATGGTTAAAATGGGTGAGAATGAGTGGTGGCAAGTACACCCCTTCTATTTTTTGTTATTTTACATTTTCTACCCTGTGTTTTAAGATTTTGCAAAACGTTCGTTCTAATTTGTTTTCTATGTTTTTTGTGAGATGTGGTTATCTCTAGATCCCACACCTATATATATATATATATATATATATATATATATATATATATATATATATATATATATATATATATATATTATATATTTTCTATACACTTTAAGTGTTACAACAATCAACAAAAGCTATTGTCACAATATAATTTTATGTCTAACAAAGTTTATAACATTTTAAGAGTCTCATACTTTAAATAAATAAAACTATATATTTATTTATTTACGATTATACATTCACCAAAAACCCTAAAACCTAACCAAATCGACTTGGACTCGAACCTACACTCACATTACACTACCTAAACTCCTAGTAACTACACAAAATCACTTGACTTAAACCTAAAACTAACCTAGATACTATATGTTGGCCGAATTCTACATACATCACCCTTACACTTACTTAAAACCTTACAACTTACATATACTTTACATAAAACATGTACAACACACCCTCATTAAGGCAAACACTATACAAACCATCACCCTTGTCCCTTTTTCCATTGTATCCGACGGCTAGGAAGACAAAAAGGAGGCAAGTGTACATCTTTTCATTTAAACCTAGTACTTACAAAATCCTATGTAAGATCATCATAGTACTAACTAGATCACCATAATCTTACACTATCTCTCTCTTTGGATGTGTACACAACCGAACCACACAGCTCTCACAAGCTTGGATATTTAGTTAACACTTACACACTCAATTCTCACTCACAAAACTTCCATATTTGGATCTCACATACCACCTAGATGAAACATACTTACATCCATATTTACTACATGAAACTTGGTCTCAAAACCATTTAGTGCAAGTCCTCACTTGATTCTTGGCTCACAAGGCACACAAAAACCATACTAGGTCGCGGATTGGAGTATTAGACGCGTAGAAGCTAAGGTTTAGCTAGTTTTGTTCATTCATCATCACCTTCATCAAACAAGTAAGTATACCACTACATGTCGTAATTCATTCATCGTTTCCTACTTTTCATAACATGTCATACGTGTAGAGCCATAGAAAACACGACTAGAAAAACCTTGCTATAAAAACCCTAGATAAACTAACCTAATAAGCTAAACATATACACTAATAAATAATCCCATAAGTCTCGGCTACTTATCGAAATCGAGTACCAAACCTTTGCTTGATAAGCCTTAGCTTAAGTTGATATTAGGATTAGATGACTTCCTAAAAATAAGCTTAGATAAGCTCACTTAGATAAACTCCTAAGCCACATAAGCCGCGAACTATATAAGCCAAATAAGCCCATTACACTCTTATTAATAGAAGCCGAGTGTTAGCTAGCCCCCTAAGGCCCATTTAATTAGTTGGGTCAAATATGAGTGATTAATAAACTAGTACTAGTATTAATAAGCCCATAATGTGAGCTCATTAAACCTAAAAGCCCAAACCGTCCCATTAATGGGCCAACCGAGCCCATTTAGCTCAAAACATACTATTTGGAGACTTTTTGTTCCATTTATGACATGAGGTGAAAGTATAGGTCAAAAATGTAACTTTACAAAACATGTATAATGAATTCGAGACTTTTGAAAAGTTAAAGGACCATAAGTGCCAATTTTAAAAGTATAGGGTTGCGTATTTTTTATAACGAGACTCAAATCAAACCACAAGGACCATATGTGTCAACTTCCAAACTTAAAACAAGTCCTAATTATGTTTTATAATTAATTCGAGACTAGGAGCGTTTGTTTTGCCATTTTAAAAAATTTAACCGAGCCCTAGGGACTCGGTTTGCAATAACCCGAAAGTTGGAAACCCTAGGGGCTATTTTTGACATACTCTAAAACATTTGTAAGCCCTAGGGGCTGTTTTGTAACTTAAGATAACGAACAAGGACTAACGATGTAATACATTTAACGAACGAAACCCTAGGGGTTATTTTGGAAATTACTATTTTTACAAGGACTAATGTGTAATTAAATTTAATTTAAAACACTAATAAACTTGTTTTATAAATAAATTAAATTAAGTTATTTTTATTATTTAAATTAAATAAACTATTAGAGTTATTTACGACGTTTGTATAACGAACGAACTATAATAGTGTATTCGAAATCCTAAGAAAATTTAGTGAAATATATTAATTTTTTATAAACAATTAATTAAATAAAAATCTATTTATTTAATTTATTACACATTTATCGTACGAACAATTTAATTATATTTTTAGAAACTAAAATTATAATATTATCGATAACTTACTATAAGTTTAACACTTAAACAATAGTCACAACTTATTAATTCGTGATCATGCATTTTCATCAGTTACATTTATATGTGCATCTTTACTGTGCATACACCGAGTCATGTAAATTACTTAGGTAATTACACTGCTCCGTGATCATACCATATCAGCATACCCAGTGTCATTCTACCACTACTTTATCATTGAGGTGAGTTCATGGCCCCATCTTTTACTGTTTTATAACTGGGGGAGAAAACATACTTAATTATTTATATGCAAACACTTATAGACAACAACAGATTAATGCCTATTGTTTGCCCCATTTATTCTCGTGGACTGTAATAGTTAATAGTGTAGCGCGAAATGTTATAAATAGATCTATTTGGGTATTGACAACACCCGGCCTGCGTGACTTGCTATCACGGAACGCTTAGGCCAAGCAACATGTTTATTTCATTGTCGGACTGGGGGTCTCTCATCAGGATGATCCAGATAGGCACCTGAGAATCATGTCTAACATCTATTACAAGGTAATAGGAACTACTATAGTATGTGGCTTTATGTGCTTCTATCTTTGTGGTGATTTTGCATATCAATATTTTACTTTATAGTTAAACCTGTAAATTCACCAACCTTGTGTTGACCCCCACATTTTACTTTTATGTTTTCTCAAGAAAGTATGCAGGTGCATTGCATTGGATTCCAGCATCATAGGGAGCATTCATGTTTACCATCGGGCTGGGATATTTCTACAAATATTAATAAATGCGTTTTCAAGACAAGTTACTTAATTTACACAATTAAATTCATATGATATGTTTTAATGACATTTGATGATCATTGCTCTATATACTGTGTGTTATCGATCCACCAAATTCAAAGTAACACCCCACGTACTATTCCGCTGCATTTGACCATTTGGGGGTGTTACACAAAAAATCATCCTTTTACAACTGGTTGGATATTTTTGCTTGGTAAAGGCGCCATCTCATTGGCTTCAAAGAAGCAAACTTGTATTACTGACTCAACAACGGAAGCTGCGTTTGTTGCTTTAGCTGCGGCTGGCAAAGAGGCAAAATGGTTGAGGAATCTGATATATGAGATTCTGTTGTGGCCAAAACCAATTTCTCCTATTTCTATTCATTGTGATAGTGTTGCCACTTTGGCTAAGGCCTATTGTCAAATATACAATGGAAAGTCCAGACACTTAGGTGTTAGACATAGTATGTTCGTAAGCTCATTACAACTAGAGTGATATTAGTATATTTTCTTAGATCTCAACAAAACCTGACGGATCACTTGACAAAAGGTTTAGCCCGAGACTTAGTGCACAAGTTGTTGGAAATACGTTTTTCGCATAAAGAAAGTCTCGGTCACTCCAACAATATAGTTATAGGCTCGTAGTATTGTTTAAGTAATATTTATGTTTAGCCCGACCCATGAGCATGTTCATGGGCCAGAGGCCCAAGTTCACTTAAGGACTTGGGTATATAAACCCCTTTCCACCATGTAAAGGGGTGTTGGTTGTTTTTACATTTCTTATATTAATACAAGTTTCTTTCTTTCTCTCTGTAGTTTCTCTCTCTAGAATAACAACAACCCTCTTGATTAGTTATTAGATTATCGCTTTTCTACAATTGGTATCAAGAGCCATGGGATGATTTAAGGTTTGGTTTGTGTAGTTTGTTATTGGGTTTGGTGTTTTAAGGATAATAAATCTCAAATCTTGAAACTTTTTCGCGTTTTTTATGGTAAAAGTTGGTAAACAAATCATCTACATAGTTGTGGTAGTGATTTGGTTTATTTGATTTGGTTAAAATCACAAAATTTCTTGGTTATTTGGTGATTTTCGGGGTGTTTTTTAGCTTAACAGTGATATCAGATATCACAATTTTAGGATACAGAGTCTGTTTTGTGAAGTTATCACGAGGGTTTCTGATTTTCCGAAGTTATCACGAGGGTTTCTGATTTTTACTGAAGTATTGAAGATCAGCATTCCGAAGTTCGTCTTATAGCAACATTCCGAAGTGCTTCATCAACCAGAATTCCGAAGTGAAATAGAAGAGTTATTCCGAAGTACATCATTTTTCTCACATTCCGAAGTACACTTAGAGATTCATTCTGAAGTACGTCAGTTTGCCTTATTCCGAAGTGAATCAGAAGAATCATTCCGAAGTAAACTCATTCCGAAGTACACCATTTTCCCATATTCCGAAGTACACTCAGAGATTCATTCCGAAGTAAGTCGTCTTTTCCTTATTCCGAAGTGAATTAGAAGAGTCATTCCGAAGTGAACTTAGAGTGTCATTCCGAAGTAGATTCCGAGTTTTATTCCGAAGTGCACTTAGAAGGTTATTCCGAAGTACACAGTCTTTACATTCCGAAGTGATCTCAGAAAGACATTCCGAAGTTCTCAAGTTTAGGGATTCCGAAGTAGTATTTCAGATTTATTCAGAAGTTAAATTTTTTTAATTTCTTTGAAATTTACCTTACAAGTTATTTGGGATTTTGACGATTTCTTCACCAACACACAAACTAAGCATCAACAACAACAACACAGTTTCACAACCTTATTTCATTGCTCGATCAAAAGATAATATTTTTCTATCAAGTGATCCAAAAATGAATCATCATTCATTTATTCCTACAATGACATCTCTTACCGATATTTCAATCATTTCGGGTACCGACACTCAACCCACCGTTGCTCATCAAAGACTTATTTGAAGCATGGCAAGGTCGTATGAAAACTTACATCATGGGTAAACCCAATGGTATACTTATGCTGCAATCCATTGAAAAAGGTCCACTAGATTGGGGAGAAGTTACTGTCAACAATGTGATGCGACCAAGGTTATATCATGAGTTACCAGATGCTAACAAACTCATTGCCGATGCAGATGAAAGGGCCGTTCAGACAATACTTCAAGCTCTTCCACCCGATATCTATAGAATGGTAAGTAAACACACAGTGGCCAATGATCTTTGGGATCGATTAGTTGTTTTGTTACAAGGGACCTCTCTAACTAAGCAAGAACGAGAGTGTCAATTGTATGACTTGTTTGTTAGGTTTACATACATTCCAGGGGAAACTCTTCACGATTACTACTTGCGTTTCACTACTTTGATGAATGATATGAACGTGTATAATCTAAGGATTGCTCAGTTTCAACTAAACACAAAGTTCTTGAACACATTACCCCAAGAATGGAGTCAATATGTCACCGATGTTAAGATGATTCGAGATTTGCACAAGTCAAATTTAGATCAACTCTATGCTTTCTTGCAACAATACGAGAAGCACGTGATCCAAAAACGCATCTCTCAGGGATCATATCAAGAACCATTGGCATTAATGTAAAATCATCCAACATTGTCATATCACAACTCTCCGTTTGCTTTGGGACACCAATCTTTCTATCAACCATTATATCAAACACCAAGCTTCCCATAGTATTCGATCTTGCCACAACCGCCTACATCTTATCACCAACAATACAAGCAACCAGCAACATCATCGCAAGAAGACTCACATCAGTTACCTTATGCTTCACAATAGTATTCACCTTATCAACCTCCAACAAACCCTGCCATCACCTATCAACAACATGAGGATCCTTAACCCCATTACTCACAACATGTTAGTGTTCCTTCAAATCAGCTTGTAGCTCAATTAGCACCAGCATTCTATTGTGATGATGAGATTCCTGTCCCTGAGTTTAGACAAGGGGATAATCCTACTGATATACTTGCTCAAATGTCTTCTTACCTCACTCAAACATTGAACAAATGAGGTTACAAAGGACCAGCTCCAACAAACAATCAGTTGAGGAACTCTTCTAACTTTAGACAACAAGCTATAATTCAAGATGGCAGAGTAATGGTGCAACCACTTCAGGGGAGACCAAGTTCATCTCATGCTGGTGCACGTCCATCTAACACTGCTGCTACAAGGGGTAATAACACTGGCAAAATGAAGATGATTATATGTTATAACTGCAAAGGGGAAGGGCACATGGCTCGAGAGTGTAAACAGCCCAAGAGGAAAAGGGATAGAACATGGTTTCAGGAGAAGATCTACTTGGTGAATGCTCAAGCCCAAGGACGTGAGCTCGATGAAGAAGAGTTAGCATTTCTCGCAGATCCTGGAGTTGCGGACACTGACAGTCTCACAGCAGCCATTACAAACAATGCCGCATATCAATGTGATGATCTGGATGCATACGAATCTGACTGTGATGATCTCAATACCGCCAAGGCAGCTCTCATGGCAAATCTTTCACTTTATGGAGCTGACATAATTTATGAGGTACCAAATACTGCCACGGATACTAGTATTGTACCTTATCAAGTTGAGCAAGTGTCTGAGTATCCGGAACAGCCTCCGGTGGTTAGTAACTCAAACGAGGAGACAAACAATGATAGCAATATCAATGCAAGTACCCACACTTTGAGTGAACCACAACCGGGAGCTATTACGACTACAAATTCGTTTGCTCAACCCCATTTGGTTATGGTGTCGGCATCTATGCTTGGCCAAATGAATAATGCGGTCCTTGAAACCCTTAGTGTTAATCAAACATTATCTGCCGAGCTTGCTTTGTATAAGGAAAAGGTTAAAACCTTGGAATTAACTCCAGTGACCACTACCTTAACCAATCCTGAATTTGATAGGTTTAGGAAAGTCCAAATGGATAATTTGCTAGAAATTGAGAGTTTAAGAGCAAGTGTTTCGAAAGAACTTAAAGAAAACGAGTCAGTCGTTAATAATTTTCAAAAACTACAAACAGATTTCGAAATTCTCGAGTCTAAAAGGGTTGAAACGGAAATTAAGGCGTTTGACAAAGTTAAAAAGACTGAAATTTTGCTTTTAAAACAATACTCTGCTTCACATTTAGTACACTTGTTTCACTCTTCTTTTCAAGAATTCAATCTATCGCGTCTAATAGACCTACCACCTAATCCGGGGTATGCAAAGCAAGCATTTAACCACAACTCACGACTTTATGATGCAACAAAGTTAGGATTGGTCTTAAATCCGGTTGTGTTTTCAAATGAATATGAGAGTATGTCACTACATGAAGAGAATCGGTCAAAAGTAATTTTTACATATCCTGAGTATGATTATGCACAACTTAATGCAACGTATGCAAAAATAGATCTTAGAACTCGCTTTAATATGCAAAAGGAATTTATCCATACACCAGCTTACATGCCTACTAGAGAAAGCCTTAGTATGCTTCCTACACTTGTTAATTTGGACGAACCTAAGGAAATTCCTAAGAATCTTCCACCGGTAAGTACGGTATTGCTAAGCTTGGAAGAGATTCAGCGATACCTAACCGGATTTGACAAGGTCATCCTAGAATGTACGACTTCAACGGCTCAAACCGCTGGAGAATGGGCTTTCGAACACATGAAAACGGTGTTTGAGAAAGAGATCGTTCCGTTTGTAGACAATATTAAAGAGGGATTTTCCGATCTCGCGGAAAATCTTAGTTTTGAAATGGGTGAAGTTCGAAAAGTTTTCTATGAAATGGATGATGCTTATGAACATCATTTAATTGAGAAAGAAAAGATTTTGTCCGAATTTGACCGATTCTTAGAACATATAGTGTCTCTCGAAATGATGCAAGTTGTTACTATTGAATTTGCTTTTGTGATGACATCTGCTATGCATAAATGTGATGATGTGCATGATATATCTGTGAATATTGTTGAACCTGTGAATAATGTAGATAATCATTCTTGTCATGAATCAAACGCTAAATTTTTAAAGCTTCAAGATTCTTATAACTTACTTTCAAAACGTTTTGATGAGCTTCAACAACATTGTATATCTCTTGAAATTGAAAATCAATCTAAAAAGGAAACTCTTTCAAAAACAAATGATTGTGAAAACTCCGTTGAGACTAGTGACAAGATGATTCAGGTGGTTCAGGCATTAGAGAAAGAAATTATGAGACTTAAGAGAGAATCCGTAGAAGAGAAATTGGAACTAGAGGCTACAAAGATTAAAAATCATGCCCTAGAAGATAGAATTAATTCTATGCTAGGGGAGTTTGATAAAGTAAAGCAGGGTTTTTCACAAATTTATGGTTCATTAGAAGATCGCTTCGCTTTTAATGCGGCAGAGCAAAAGTAACTCGTTGACCAACTGAACCATAAGTGTGAGGAAATCTCTGACTTAAATATTCAACTCATAGACAAAAACATAGTTTTGGCTGAATTAAAGGAGACACTTCAACTCAAAGGACAAGAAGTTGTTGATAATCCAGCTACCATCTCTGCATCGACCTCTAGTGCTCCCAAACCCAACCCACGTGTGCTATATCGGGACCCAAAATTTAAGAATAGTCCAACTAAGTTTGCCACATACATGAAAAATGCTTTAGAACATGCAGATCTAGCTAGAGAGATCATTGATGACATGCGTGAACTAGATCCCACAAGTCATCTTCTATATGAGCTTTTATTATATGTGGATCGCGTTAAGGATTGTTTAGCAAACTTAGAGTACATAGGGCAACCGATATCTGTACCCCTGAAACAACAAACCCCCACCATTGCCATTACTCCATTCAATAAGAATCCAGGATCTAAGCCTATATTAAACACACCCATGAAGGCTAAATCAAAATCTGTAACTAATGTTCCCTTGGCTTCTACAGGAGTAATTGTATCTACTAAGGCTAAAGGATCTCAAGACAAGAAGAATAGGATCAAGCCTTCCACTAGTAGGACTGTGAAGAAGAAAGTAGAAGTTCACCCTAGGAATGTTATTTCAAATTTGAATAAAAAGAATCATGTAACTAAGACTAAAGGCCCTGCGTTTGTGCAGCAGCCTAAGAAAAATGTGAATTCTAATTTGCGATGTTGGAATTGTAATGAATGCATGTTTTCTCAGCGTCATGATTTATACCTTGTTGATCACGTGAATGATATGTATGCAATTAAGAACAATATTGAATGGATTCCAACGGGGAAGAAATTCACCCAAGTTGGTTGGCAATGGAAACCCACTGGTAGGACCTTCACTATTAATGGAACAACGTGTCCTTTAACTAGGATCACATCCACGGAAGTTAGATCTCAGTGTCCTTTAAATAGGAACACTAGCACTAAGAAATGGAAAAAGCGCCCTTTAACTAGGTCTGCCCACACTATTGTGCCTACCAGTGAAAAAGTACCTCAAGATCTTAGACAACTAGAATCTAATCCGACATTTAGAAAGCAAATCCGGAAGCCTAAGAATTCTTCGGTTAGCAAATCTAAGATAAATATATTTGTACCTGCTAACACAGAGGAACTACTAGATTCCGATACATCGTCTTTGTCTGGTGATATTTTCAGGTGGTCCAAATCATCCTCTGGTACTTGGACTCTGGATGCTCAAAGCATATGACCGGAGACCGCTCGATGCTCAGAAATTTCGTCAGCAAGTTTCTAGGAACGATGAAATTCGGCAACGACCATATTGCAAAGATCATGGGTTACTGTGAATATCAAATTGGGAATGTTACGATTTCAAGGGTATATTATGTGGAGGGACTTGGTCATAATTTATTTTCAGTGGGACAATTTTGTGATTCAAACCTTGAGGTGGCTTTTCGACAACATACTTGCTTTATTCGCGATATTGCAGGAAATGATTTGTTAAAAGGTTCTCGAGGGGATAATCTCTACACACTATCCATTCAAAACATGCCTCTCTTGTATGCCTTCTCTCCAAAGCATCCAAGACCAAGTCATGGTTGTGGCATCGTCGGTTATCTCATCTTAACTTTGATGCAATAAACCATTTGGCTAAAAACGAACTTGTTCGTGGTCTTCCAAAACTTAAGTTCGACAAGGATCATTTATGTTCCGCGTGTTCTTTGGGGAAAAGCACCAAGAAATCATACAAACCTAAAGCTGAAGACACCAACCAAGAACCACTGTATCTTTTGCACATGGATCTTTGCGGGCCAATGCGTACGGCTAGTATGAGTGGTAGAAAATACATCCTCGTCATGGTGGATGATTTCTCAAGGTTTACATGGGTAAATTTTTTAGCATCCAAGGATCAAGAACCAAAGTATATTATTACTTTCTTAAAGATGATCCAAGTACGTCTTAATGCTACCGTTCGCCGCATTCGCACTGATAATGGAACTGAGTTCGTTAATCAAACTCTACGAGACTATTATGAAAAGGTCGGTATTTCACATGAAACTTCTGTTGCTCGCACTCCACAACAAAATGGTGTCGTGGAAAGACGTAACCGTACACTTTTGGAAGCTGCTAGAACTATGTTTATTTATGCGAATGCTCCTTTATTCTTATAGGCTGAAGCAGCGGCAACCGCATGTTATACCCAAAACCGCTCCATCATCGTAAGCGCCATGGAAAAACTCCATATGAGCTTCTTCATGGACATAAACCTGATATTTCATTTCTTCATGTGTTTGGTGCACTGTGTTATCCAAATACTAATAGTGAGAATTTGGGCAAACTTCAACCAAAGGCTGATATTGGAATTTTCATTGGTTACTCACCCGCAAAGAAAGTTTACCGAATTTATAACCGTCTTCTTGGCAAGATAGTAGAAACTTTGGATGCCGATTTTGATGACCTGACAACGATGGCTTCTGAGCAACACAATTCTGAACCCGCACTTCATGAGATGGAAACCGGTACAGTTAGCTCCGGATTAACTCCTAACAATCCTACTTCTCCATCATTTACACCACCTACAAGGCCCGAGTGGGATGAGTTATTTCAACCTATGTTTGATGAATTCTTTGATCCACCTAGTAATGATTCTCCAGCACCTGCAGCAGTAGCTCCGATTCCCGACGTTGTTGCTCAAGATAATGGAAATCAGTCCGAGACATCTACTGTTACTATTGAACCAGATGTCCCATCCCCCACCAATTCACAAACTACACCTGAATCATCACCCCCACTTGTTCCTAATGATGTTGAAGAGGATCACTATGATCACGATTTGGAATTTGCTCACTTACAAGAGCTTCCTTTCTTTGGTTCACAAATACCTGAAAACCCTAACGGTGCGTCTACCTCAGAGGAAGCTCCTGCAATCGTTCACTCCCGACCACCACGGATTGAAACTCACAACACAAAATGGACAAAGGATCACCCAATCCGCAATATTATTGGTGACATCCATCGACCAGTCTTAACACGCCACCAACTCCAAGAACATGCACTATATTGCTACTTTGATGCATTTCTTTCTGATACTGAACCTAAAAATTGCAACAAGCCATGACAAAATCATCTTGGATTGAAGCCATGCAAGAGGAACTTAATGAATTTCAACGTCTTGAAGTGTGGGAATTAGTTCCTTTACCCAACAACGTTGAAATCCTTACATTGTTGTGGGTGTATAAGGTTAAACTCGATGAGTTAGGTGGAGTGCTGAAGAACAAAGCTAGATTGGTTGCTAGAAGTTACAAACAAGCTTTGGGTATTGACTTTGAAGAATCCTTTGCTCCTATGGTACGATTGGAGTCAATTAGACTATTCCTTGCTTATGTTGCTCACATGAACATGATCCTCTACCAAATGGATATTAAGACGGCATTTCTTAATGGTGAATTAAGGGAAGATGTCTACGTAAACCAGCCGAATGGATTCGTCAACTCGGAGTATCCTAATCACGTGTACAAGCTCAAGAAGGCTCTATGTGGGTTGAAACAAGCTCCACGCACGTGGTACGATCTCCTATCGTCGTATCTCATCTCGAAAGGCTTCTCCAAAGGCAAAGTGGACCCAACATTATTTATTCTCAAGGAGGACAACGACATGATACTGGTACAAATTTATGTTGATGATATAATATTTACTGCCACTACTCAAAGACTGTCTGACCATTTTGAAAAAATTATGTCCACACGTTTTAAGATGTCGATGATGGGAAAATTTTCATTTTTCTTAGGGTTACAAATTTCTCAAAATCCCAGAGGCATCTTCATTAATCAATCCAAATTTGCTCTTGAATCACTAAAGAAGTATCATTTTGAAAATTGTGACCCCGTGAATACTCCAATGGTAGAGAGATCCAAGTTAGATGAATATAAGAAAGGGATAGCTATTGATCCTAAACTTTACCGTGGAATGATTGGCACCCTTCTCTATCTGACTGCTAGCAGGCCTGATTTGCAATTTGTTATATGCATGTGTGCCCGGTATCAGGCTCGGCCTACTAAAAAGCACTTACATGTTGGGAAAAGGATCTTTCGGTATCTTAAAGGAACACTTAATCGTGGTCTGTGGTATCCGAAGGATTCCTCTATTGCACTAATCTCATATACAGATGTGGATTATGCTGGGTGTCAAGATACTAGACGTAGCACTTCTGGCAGTGTGCAACTTCTTGGAGATAGACTTGTCAGTTGGGCATCTAAAAGGCAGAAAAGCGCTGCGATATCAAGTACAGAGGCTGAATACATTGCTATGTCATGTTGTTGTGCTCAAGTTCTTTGGATGAGATCACAATTAACTAACTACGGTCTTGGATTCAACAAAATCCCGATGTACTGTGATAACAAAAGTGCAATTGCTCTGTGTTGCAACTATGTTCAACATTCCCGGGCGAAGCACATTGACATACGCTACCATTTCATCAAAGAGCAAGTGGAAAATAGAGTTATCGAACTATACTTTGTCAACACTGAGTATCAGCTGGCAGATATATTCACAAAGGCCTTAGATCGAGGACGTATCGAGTTTTTGATCGAAAAGCTAGGCATGAAATCATTCTCACCAGCGACACTTAAGGAGTTGGCAGAAGAATCTGCATAATAGTGGTGGTAAACTATTCTAGAGTATCCTTTGTTCGTGATCTTGTATATTTTTGTATATATCTAAACCACCAAAAGAAAAATACAAAAATATAAAACATACAAAAACCATAAAAATATAAAATCAAGAAAACCCAAAAATATTTTTCATTTTAAATCGGGCATGTCTTTTAGTACGGTAATATTTACGGCCTTTGAAATGTCGATTAAAATTGACACGGCGCCATAAATAGAGTCCGTATAAAAGTTGTACATATTTTAAAACATGCCCATATGGCTTGTAGTTATTTCTTACTACAACCCGCTTTTCACATTAAAGTCACGTATTTCTTACGAAAGCGTTGGCTCACAATGGGAATTAATTTTCTCGGGTATGGTTTACTTTAAAACCATACAAGGGATCGAGTTTACTTCATAACTTGGTCTAACACAAATTTGTGTACGTTTCAGTGCACTTATTTTGTAAAAATAAGAGAAATCTTATTGCCACCACGAATCGTTCTTATATCCAGCTAAAACGGAAAATGTCTTTCATCGGTACTCCTTAATACGAAGACTGCAGCTCTTTAAATAGAAAACGGGTCTGTATTTAAGGGGGAGAAAATTTCAAATCATTTTCATCATCAAATCTGTCTTCTACAGTCTTTCAGAAAATTAATTGGTTACATGCTTAATGATGAATTTTTCTTAGTATGTATTCGTTGGGCTTCGTGATTTTCGTGCTTTATGTAACTCGGAATTAGGCATAGAAGTTTAAGTGCGTTGTTTGGTTGTGCGTGAGCAAATAGTTAATAGACTATTTAAGTGATAACGTTTAGCTAAATGCAACATAGAAAGAAAACAGAGGACTAAAGTGTAAACTTGACAAGTTTGACCTAGGTCAATAAACAAATACCCGCCCCCTCTTTCTTTTCTATCTTTATTCGTTTCACTCTTTCACACACTCTCACCACATACTTTCCGCCATTGTTGTCTTCCTTCCATCTTCGCGTATTTTGCATCCTTGTTGTTTAAATCATCTAGGTAATTTTCATATTATGATTTTCTATGTCTATTTATTGTGCTTATCATCCAATAGTTCCATATGCCTTTGATTGATTTTAATTAGGGTTGATCACTAAGTTCTCAATTAAGTGACCCACTGATTGAATTGATAGAGGGTTTTTGGTTCCAATAGGTACACAAACATAGGCTTATGCTTAGATTGCTTTAAAATCAGTATGTAATTTCCTTAGATCATCATCAATTTGAAACAGCCTTTGATAACTCCAGATTGCGAAGTACTTGTTTTTGAAAAGTAAAATAAGGTTGCGAAGTACAAATTTATCACTCGTATTGCAAAAGTGAGTTTCTGAGTTGTCTATTGCGAAGTACATGTTATTCTGTGATTGCGAAGTACATCATATAGCATATGATTGCGAAGTAAATAAATTTGTTTGTGATTGCGAAGTATATCATATGGTATATGATTGCGAAGTATATCACATTTGTTTGTGATTGCGAAGTATATCAGATGGCATGTGATTGCGAAGTAAACAACTTTGAATGTGATTGCGAAGTAAATAACTTTGTTTGTGATTGCAAAGTATATCAGATGGCATGTGATTGCGAAGTAAACAACTTTGAATGTGACTGCGAAGTAAATAACTTTGTTTGTGATTGCGAAGTATATCATATGGTATATGATTGTGAAGTATGTCACATTTGTTTGTGATTGCGAAGTATATCAGATGGCATGTGATTGCGAAGTAAACAACTTTGAATGTGATTATGAAGTAAACAACTTTGAATGTGATTGTGAAGTAAACAACTTTGAATGTGATTGCGAAGTACATAACTTTGAATGTGATTGCGAAGTACACAACATTGCATTTGATTGCGAAGTACCTGATTTTGTTTGATTGCGAAGTAGTCTTCTTTCTTGCTCAGTATACATGTTTCAGAAGTAACTAAGATTGCAAAGTAGCATTGATTAGCATTGTGAAGTACTTGTGTTTAATACTGCATTGCGAAGTAGTGTATATTGTACATTACGAAGTAGCTTTGTTTGAACTTTGCGAAGTAGTTTGGATTGGGATTGCGAAGTAGTTGTGTTTGGTATTGCAAAATTGTATTATATGTTCTATCAATTGTTTGTCTTCTGAATTTGTTTATCTTATGATAGACTTGCTATGCTTGAAGGATTGTTATGCATAGTGATATACTATTTTGTCTATATCAACCTTGTGTGTTTTATCTTAAGCAGAAACATGACACTCACTATGGATCAACAACGACAAGCCGATCTCAAACTCGTTCCAATCGATGCACGTCTTAAGTTTAAACCAAATAATATCAGACTGCAAGAAGGTTTTGTACCAACTCAGCATGCTTTCAGAGTAGCCATGGAGATCCTTGATCTTACACCAATAAAAAATGCATTACTGTATACGGCATAAGTTCCAAAGGTGTACATGCATGAATTTTGGGTCTCCAAGAAGTCACTGTCTGAAACAAAGATATCATTCACAATCGACAAACGTAAGAAGATAGTCTATCTTACCCACTTTCGTCAGATTCTTGGATTACCTCGTTTAGCTGCAGGGGAAGTGTTTGTTGCTGATCCAACCAAGGACGATCTCTTAGATACACTTCAAGCTTTAGGATATGGTATAGAATTAAGGAACTTGTCACAATTTACCACAGCACAACTAGGACAACCATGGAAGGCAATATTTAATATCCTCATTCGGTGTCTTACTGCAAAACATAGTGGCCATGACTCATTCAGACTGCCTCAAGCTTGCATTTTTTGAGGAATCTTTCAGAACAAAAAGATAGATTATGCCAAATATATGTGGCAGGAGTTCACCTATCAACTATTTGACAACAAAAAGAAGAAGTCTGACCACTTTCCATTTCCTCGATTCATAAAGCTGATCATTGATTACTTCATGAAAGAAGACGATGAAATTAATAAACGTGGAAAATTCTTCTACCATACTGAAGAAGACGATGATCTATTGACATTCATGAAAATAGAAGGACAAGGGATACTTATTCAGGAATTCCTGCTCCAGTTCCTGATAACCTGTTGAATGATGCTATCAAGACAAGTGATGCTTACAAGAAAGTTTTGCGAGAGGTGGAAACACAAAAAGAACGAGTTGCTTCTGAAGAAATTTCTTCAAAACCAAAAGACAAACGCAAACACAGTGAACCATCAAAAGAAACAGCTTCACCTAAGCCCAAAAGGAAGAAATCTGTCGCCAAGACCAGTGGAAAGGAGTTAATGCTTGAGGATGAAGATGAACATATTAATGAAGAAGAACTGCTTCGCAAAATTGAAAGACGAAATGTAAAGAAAGATATCATGCAAAGTAAGAAAGACACTGGGGGTAGTGGTTCTGGTATAAAAGCAAAGGAAACCATACTACCTTCTGATATTGTTGAATTTGGGAAACCTGATGAGCACATACCTCGTCGTGACAAATCTGCCCAAACTGCTGATGATGTTGATGATGAACAACAACCTCATGACGGATTGAAGAACATGGACGTTACTGGGTCTACTGATACGACAGTGTTTGTTGAGACTACCAAAGTCATAAGTTCTACAGTGTCTCTACCAGTTACTACAATGCCTCCACCAGTTTCTACAGTGTCTTTACCACTTTCTACAGTGCCTCTACAAGTTTCTACAGTGACTCCACCAGTTTCTATAGTGTCTTTACCACTTTCTACAATGCCTCTACAAGTTTCTACAGTGCCTCCACTAGTTTTTACAGTGCCTCCATCAGTTTTAACTCTACCTCCACCAGTTATTACAGTGACCCCACCTGCGTCAATTCAACTTCCTCTAACTCTACCAAGGACCTCTCTCCACTTTACTTTCAAGCACTGCCATGACCATTGCTCCTTCACAACAAACCACAGCTGCACCGATATCGTTAATTCCATCATTACCAGCAATGTTCATCATTCAGATAGAACAACTCTTGACAGCTCAACAAGAGGAGACGGGTCGGATTAAAGAAGAGTTAGCTCGTAGACAACAAAGTGAAGAATCCACAAGAAAAGCTCAAGAAGACGCCATTGCAAAATTCCAAGAAGAGTTAGAATTATCTCGCAAACTACATGTAGAAGAACTAGCTCACGTCAAAGCAAATGAAACCGCCAAAAATGAAGCAACGTTCATACGTCTTCGAGAACTCAAAAAGAAGTACCGAGTTGAGAAAGAGGTTCTTGCCGATGCTAATGAATCAATTGTTCAATCACTTGATGAAAAGGTTAAGGAATCTGTTGACAATCTGTGAGACGAGTTGAAACAAATTGCTGCAAGCAACGTCATGATCAAGTCTTCTGACGCTAAAAAGTCAGATTTTCTCATGGCTCAAAGGTTCACGGATTATGAGTTAAAGAAAATCTTACATGCTCGGATGATTCAAATCGGGTCCTACAACAAAACCAAAGCTCAAAAGATCCTTCACAAAGCTCTTAAAACGGCTATCGATGAAGATACTAAGATATTCGAGAAACATGGTTATGTAGTTCCCTATGATATCTTAAATAAAGAAGAAGATGAATCCAACAATAATGACGACGATGCTGATGATGACAATGATGATGATGACAAGGGTGATGACGACAAAGGTAGTGATGACAAAGGAGGGAGTGATGAAGACAAAGGTAGTGATGACAAAGGAGGGAGTGATGAAGAACGAGGTACTGATGACGAAGAAGGTACTAATGACGAAGAAGGAAGTGCTAAACACAGTGATGGTGATGGTGACAGCAAAAAAGATGATGATCAAGAAAAAGGGGACGATGATACAGGGAAAAAGGATGGAGATAAGCAAGACAAGTCAAAAGGTGACAAATCTCACAAAGATGATGTTACCAAGGGCAAATCAACTTCAAAACCTCCACCTCGCCAAGGCAAACGCACCAAAAAGTTTCATGATGTAGATGCTAATACAGCCTCATCACATACTCCAGCCACAATCGCTCCTGCAACCACATCTGCCCTAGTTGCTTCAGTTACTACACCCTTAGTGCAACAACAACTGACAGAATCCGATCAACCTGTACCATATATCCCAGCCTCTGATCTAGTCCAAGACATACCAGAAACTGAAGCTGAAGCAGTAGCAGTACCTGTTATTGATGTTCCTGTCTCTACTACCGTTCCTGATATTCTAGAGTCAAGTGAACCACCATGGGTGGATACACTCGAGGAAGATGAAAATGCACCCGTACAACCTTGGGTGTCCAATGCTGCTGCACTTCGACCACTAACAAAGGCTGATGAAGCTGAATTCTCTCAAGTCCTAAGCAATCCAATAGATTTTTCAAGATTCTTGGAGTACAACTATGGGTCTAACGTAACTCAAGCAATGGTTGTGAGAGGACTCAAAAATCCCAACCTTCGTGTTAAATCCAAGCTCAGCAGTACGGAATACGAGTACAACGCAAATGAACTTCTTGAAAGCGTTGAGAACTACTCAAAGGGACGGTCTTCATGCGCCTGAAAAACCTCCTCCTACTACAACTACAGATGATGATCAAATTGCACTTGAATTCTTTGTCAGTGAGGATCTCAAATACTTGGTCAAGGGAGCAAACAAGTATGCAACTTCCCTAACATTAGTAAAGGCTACAACTTGGGATTTGATACCTTGGTTAGAAGAAAAAGTTAATCGTCTCAGGGTTCCACAAAAATATCCTGAATATGATCGATATGCAGAATTAGGTGCTTCACATTGGGATGAGCGTGTGCGACGCGCCTACAACTATGCATATGTGCACAACTTAGGCTCTCAAGTCTTCTCTCTGATTCGAATCAAAAGCATCCAAGGAGTTAGGATTAAACCCAAAACAGGCTATCAACATTTGACAGAGATCAGACTCCTAAGAGAAGATGAAAAAGTCTACACTATCCAGGAGGGAGATTTTCCACTTCTTCGTCTCGAGGACATTGAGGACATGCTGCTCTTGCTAACTCACAACGCCCTCAGACACTTGAAGTCTGAAGAACTAATTACCCTGAATTCAGCTCTTCGAATGTACACACGTCGAGTTGTCATCAAGAACAGAGTTGAAGATCTGCAACTTAGAGTAGAAAGTTATCAAAGGAAGCTCAATCTTTCAAAACCACGTCTAAAGTCTTCCATAGGTATACAGACAAATCTCCTTACACTAGCACCACTGAACCAATGCCCGGCATTTTCTACCTGAATGGTCGTGGCCTTATGAAGTTCCTGAGAATTCCATAGATCAACAAATTCAGTGACGGGACTCTCACCCATATTCGGGACAAGTTGGTGCATCTCAACAAGTATATGAATCTTCCAGAGGTCACTATAGATTGGGACAAGGTATATCAACAGAGTGCTACCTATACGATCAAGAAGATTGATGAGAAGATGAGGGAAAGACGTTTTATAAGAAGCTTAGAACGATTCGTTGGTGGAAGACCATATGGAGCGCACCACAAGTTCATGGAACGATCCATTTAAATGGGTCGTACTATATCAGGTTCACTTCATATACTCTCTTGTGAATATGTAAATATTGTGAATATTGTGCTTTTGTGGCTTGTTGTAGTCTGAAAGTATGATAATGTTTCAAGAATTTCTCACGAGATTCTAAATCTTTCAAAATCTATCATACTCAAGCACTACAACTAACACTCATTAACTTGAGGGGGAGCATTAATATGTTCTATGGCCATAGATTGATTTCATTTTTACCCAAAGACCGATTAATCCATTCAATATCCCAAATATTAATGGTTTAACATTTTGGATAAGGTGAGAAAATGGGATTAAGGAGACTTAATGATATTTGGCTAAAAAATGAAAAAGACTTAACAAATAAACCAACTTTTAATATGTGTATAATGCATATGTTAAGGGGGAGCGTTTTTATGAACAAAACACTTAAGGCACAAAAACTTTGATTATAATATCACAAGTGCTTTA
Source organism: Glebionis coronaria (assembly GCA_025667525.1). NCBI lineage: Eukaryota > Viridiplantae > Streptophyta > Magnoliopsida > Asterales > Asteraceae > Glebionis > Glebionis coronaria. The sequence goes on from CM046882.1 coordinate 544,031,184, forward strand.
AGTGATTTTCAAGGATTTTTCATAGTGACATTACTTACCCAAAACACACTTAATTCACGAAGGATGTGGTGACAAAAGGATGGTAGGATTAGGTATTAGTCCAATGATTCATCAGAACCGATTGAATCTTCCCAAGGACAATTCCCTAGATAGAATTAGAAGTCCTAGGAAAGTTGGAGATGATTGTAAATGTAGCAGAGTACAGACTAATTACTAATGCTAGCACTGGAACAACCACAACAAGGTGCTAGTGATGATGTATTGGTAAGTACTGAAGGGGTTGAAGAATGAAAAAGAAATGTAAAGATAAAGGGTGTAAAGAAAGAAGCCCTCCTTACAACTTAGGACAAAAACCGGGTCAACACATCTATTATTGGGATCATCTTTAAATGATTCTCAATATTGAAGACAAGATATCATGGACCCAGTGATGTCACGCACAACCCCTCCCAGCTAACTCAAATATCTCTCAAAAGATGTTTGTTTTAATCACACGGAGCTCAACACGTTATCTATTGGTTTATTCACTCTGAATAGACTGATATTAAATAGGTGGCAATCCTCTCCAGCCATCGCTCACTAAATCAAAACGCACTATCGAGTCTAGAGCCACGAGATCATCAAAAGTATCATTAGGACACTTTCCATTTATTCCTTGCTTCTTCACACACTGTGAAAAGTAAGAGATCTTTATGAGTCCTACGCAGTATTCTTGTAATATTGCCAGAACATCCGAGTAATACGCAAGTACTACAATGAAGATGGAAATCCTGCTTGAGCCAACATCAAACAAGCTCATGGTAGGTGACACGTGCGGTTCTTTAAGAACCAATCTTGTGAAAACTGGAAAGAAACAATAGTTTAATTATTAATTGAACTTAAACTCGTTCAAGGCCTCTACGCATTATCGTATGATCTTGCCAGAACACTCAGAGTGACACTCTTTAGTGTTCACAGTGAAGAGTGGAAATCCTTCTAGTGTTAACATCAAACAGCACTTGGTAGGTGACAAGCAAGATTCTATTTGAATCTAGCTCGTGATAACTGGAAAGCAACGATGGTGAAAATCTTAATTGAAATTCACTTGTTCCAGGATTCATGAATTGACGGCTTCAATCATACGGATTTTTAATCCAAATGATTCACTCTTTATGTTCGCAGTCAGCTTTGGACGGTCGAATAAAGAGAACGGGTTTACCCGCGAAATCTTGTCAAGGAGATCTTTAATTAGAGCTACCTATCACAAGTACGATATTTATTATCGTCCAACGGTCTTCACCGACCGGAGGTAAAATGCTTCTGAATCAGAATAAAATGTCAAAGCCATTTTATTCGTGTCTTATTATGTTGCTGCATTTGACGACGGTGGCGTTGCGGTGTACCAGTTGAAGTCGTCCTCACATACTTATTCCTTCTGCATCAAATATTTCAGCAAATTCAAGAAAGTCTGACCTAAAAGTCTTCCGCTATATCGACTCTGAAAATTTCAAGAATTCAATAAAGGATAGGTATGTGGGACATGAAGTCACGAAGAGGCAAATATCATAAGAAGACAAAGATTGCACGTGAAAGGCCAAAAGAACATGTTCCAAGCAAAAGCCTGATGTTATTCAACACATACTCACAAAAGGAAGAAAAATTAAAGAATAAAAGAGAAAGTGGCTACGAGCTCAAGAACAAGATCAAACATGCTAGATTAGGACTTTGTAAATTTGGAGTGACCTCCCTTTGGGGGAGATTGTTGGAAATACGTCTTTCGTATAAAGAAAGTCTCGGTCACTTCAACAATATAGTTATAGGCTCGTAGTATTGTTTAACTAATATTTATGTTTAGCCCGACCCATGAGCATGTTCATGGGCCGGAGGCCCAAGTCCACTTAAGGACTTGGGTATATAAACCCCTTTCCACCATGGAAAGGGGTGTTGGTTGTTTTTACATTTCTTATATTAATACAAGTTTCTTTCTTTCTCTCTCTAGAATAACAACAACCCTCTTGATTAGTTATAAGATTATCACTTTTCTACACAAGTCGGCTATGGAGGTGGATTTAGACTCCATCAAAATCTCTAATGATGAGATACCTAATTCCATTCTAACTAACGCTAGGAGCTGAATTCAATGTGGAAATCTCATTATTATTGATTAGAGCACACTCATATAATCATCCCAAGGTATGTGCTCGGTTCTGTAGATTATGTTAGGTTGAAGTTCAGCTTCTTAATAGTTCTTTTGAAAATTTGCATGTGCATGTGAAAGAATAAAAGGACTACCTATGTGAGCATGGAGTTTTGTCGTTTCAAGAAGCTTTGGACTGGGTTTCTATATGCTCATTAAAGGATATGGACACATGGCTTATAATAGTGTCACGTTATAAACTTTAAAATGTTTAAGTAACTTATGTATATATTATCTTTGATGACGTATAGTCCCCAGCCGGGTCATGAACCCGGCCCAAGGGTACTACCCGTATCCGGCCCATCACATATGGGTGGGATAAATGTCAGTCAGGCTTATGGGCTTGAATGAACATGACCGCACACACGTGTGCGGCCCACGGCCCGGTACGGCCGACACGGCCGACATAGGGTTAGACAGAATAATATTCTGTCTAGGAATATCTTTACCCCAATAAGAGAGGATATTCACTACCAGAATTAGAAGATAACAATCATTCTAATTCTGGTGCTTATCTCTTCCTTGGGGCCGAAGGATCAGTGAAAGCCCACTAGGGTTTCACTGCCTATAAAAGGAACCCCCAAGGGTTCCACAAAGGTAACACAATTCTCTCTAAACTCACATATAACCCTAAATCGATTACTTACTCTCACGCCGGAGTCTAATCGTGGGAAACCTTCCCACGGTAAGCTTAACGCGTGCTGTTTAGTGTGTAGGATCCCAACCAGAAGATTCACTTGGTGCAGGAGCCAGTACCCAGCCAACCCGAATTAAGCCTAATTCGGGTCTAGCAAGGATCAACCAACTTTTGCATCAACAAGTTGGCGCCATCCGTAGGACCAGTAACACTAAGCTAGAACAAAATCTCATCTTAAGTCTCCAATGACGAAGGGACACCCGCCGACTAACCCTAGGAATGTGAATCCTGGAAATCAGAAGTCCCAAGGGGAAGGGATTCTCATCCCCAATCAGTCACCTAACCGCCCTACGGGCGGGATGGGCAACCGTAGCGGTTTTCAACCCGCGGGGGTGACGAGCACGATCTCGGTTACACCCCCACCCACTTCAACCTTGGACAACCCTGATCCAGGGAGTGCGCCAGATCCTCCTAACAAGGAACCACGCAGACCCTCGACGGAGGAAGAAGTGGAGGCCCTACCACTCAGTGAGGAGGATCTCACTCGAGTTCTCACTCAGAATTTTGAAAGGATCGTCCCAGGGATCGCATCAAGATTGAGTCTGGGGAGGAACCTCCAAGCCCGACTCAACTTTGGCGACAGTGGACCATCCACCCCTTCCCAAAACCGGAGAAAAAGGAGGACTCGGCCTCAAGAGCAGGGAACCTTCGAGGAAAACCCTCAACCCCGGAATGTGTTTGAACGCATAGGGGATCGCATCATACAAGAGTTAACGCAGTCTCAAGATGGAGAAAGGTCGGATGGCTCACCCGAGCGGCAAGATCGAGAGCTGACCAGAACCACACGCCGCCCAAGCGTGTGGGATAGAATGAACACAGGGAGGAAGGCTCCCGGTTCGTCTCAAAAAAGTGGTCCCTATTCAAAAAGCGGGGCACCACCGCCATCCCCAGATCCGTCTGGGGAGGACTCAGATGACCACCCGCCCAAGCGCCGCCGGCCTAGGCGCACGCCTCCACCACCAAACAATGATGAGTATTATGGTGGCCCCTACTATCGGGATACGGAAGCAGAGGACCTCTCGCGTACGTGGTGCGAACCATGGGATGACCCTAGGCTCACACGGCCATGGGCTGATCCCAGGGAAGATCCGTTTACCCTCCGCATACGGAACTATTCTGAGGACACCAAACGTCGCATGCCGGCATGTATCAAGACGTATGATGGGTCCGGTGATCCTATCGATCACCTCAAAATATTCGATACTCAGGCTAAGATTGAGCGATGGCCCATGCCTATATGGTGCCAAATGTTTAATTCGACCCTGATTGGAAACGCTCGTGACTGGTTCGAGGCACTCCCACCACGGAGCATTGATAGTTTCACGGAACTACGCACTGCATTCGAGAACAATTATACTCAAAGGAAGAAGTATAATAGGGATCCGGTTTCATTGGCAACTGTCAAGCAACGGTCGGGGGAGTCCACAGAAGCCTTCACTGAGCGCTTCAACGATGAGTGCACACGCACGCGAACCATGCCAGAGCTCCTGAAAATCTCTGACTATATGCACGCCATAACAGACAGAGAACTGATCAGGCGTCTCAATGACAAGCGTCCAGAAAGATATGATGACCTCATGGAAAGAGTTAGGAATTTCATAGAGGGAGAGACAGCCGTTGCCGCAGCCTACCCATCCCGAGGAAATGGGTACCGCTCAAATGACCAGTCCCGGAGACAGTCGGGCGGTCAAGGCAACCAGAACAATAACAAGGGCTCGGACTATAAGAGCCAGAGCAAAGGCGGACGGTCGGACGACAAGTTCACCCCCCTAAAGATGTCCTACCGGGAGATCTTGTTGACTGAAGGGGCGAATTTTCCAAGGCCTCCCCCAATGACCACACCCCCGGAACGTCGGCAGGGAAGTCGCTTCTGCGAATTCCATAATGACAAAGGACACGGCACGGAGGAGTGTATCCAGCTGAAGAAGCATATTGAGTCGCTAATCAAATCAGGCAAACTCAAGCACCTGGTTAAGGATTGGAAAGACGGAAAGGACAACAACAAGAAGTACGATAAGAAGGATCCCCAAAAGGACAAGCCTTCTACCATATACATGATCCAATCCAGACAGCGCCGCACGAGACAGAAAATTGGCCAAAAATTTTCCCGCGGCAAGGAAATCTCATTCCCTCTCATCACAGCAAGTGACGTGGTTGATGCGCCTCTCACCATTGAGATAAGCATTGGGACACACAATGTCTGCCGCATGTATGTTGATGGAGGGTCGTCAGCAGAGGTATTATATGAACACTGCTTTGTGCAGTTATGCCCAGAAATAAGAAGCCAATTAGTACCGGCCACGTCGCCGCTCACTGGCTTTAGTGGAGATACTATCTGGCCAATAGGGCAGTTGCGTTTGCTTGTCACCATTGGGAATGAGGAACATTCCACTACAACGTGGATGAACTTCATGGTGATACGTTCACACTCTCCTTATAATGGAATCATAGGCAGACCAGGCATTTTGGCTATCCGGGCAGTACCCTCTACGGCACACGGAATGATTAAATTCCCCGTTGATGGGGGAATCGTTACTATTTATAACACAGTCGTGCCAATATCCGAGTGTCACACTGTGACAACACCGGCACCACCTGCTCCACCCAAGGATGGAGCACCACCACCCAATTGGAAGGTGGCTATTCACCCTGACTACCCGGAACAGGAAGTATCCATAGGAGGGGCGCTCTCAGATAGCGGCAAAAGGGCCATGTGTTCTCTTCTAAGTGCAAACCTGGACATATTCGCATGGGAGCCAAAACATATGACGGGTGTGCCACGCGCGATTGCAGAGCATAAACTCCAGATCCGCCAAGGGTACCAACCCATAAAGCAAAAGAAGCGCGGCCAGGCGCCCGAGCGAAGTCAAGTTATACTGGAGGAAGTGCGGAAGCTGGTGGACGCAGGCATCATGCGCGAGGTATACTACCACGAGTGGTTATCCAATCTGGTCATGGTCAAGAAGCATGACGGAAGTTGGCGCATGTGCGTGGATTTCATGGATCTGAACAAGGCCTGCCCACAGGACTGTTACCCGCTACCAGAAATTGACTGGAAAGTAGAGTCCTTATGTGGATATCCTTTCAAATGCTTCTTGGATGCATATAAAGGGTATCACTAAATCCAGATGGCGGAGGATGATGAAGAAAAAACGGCGTTCCACACAAGCCAGGGCGTATATTGCTATACGAAAATGCCGTTCGGATTAAAAAACGCAGGCGCTACGTATCAGCGGTTGGTGGATAAAGCTTTCGAATCACAAATAGGACGCAACTTGGAAGTATATGTTGATGACTTGGTGATAAAAAGCCACACGGAGGAGGCACTTCTCCGGGATGTCCAGGAGACATTCGACACGCTGAGAAGGATTAACATGAAGTTAAATCCAAAGAAATGTACGTTTGGTGCAACAAAAGGAATGTTCCTGGGATATTTGATTGACCCGAACGGCATCAGACCGTGTCCAGAGAAGACGGACGCAGTGATACGGTTACCGTCCCCGCAGACACGGAAGGAGGTGCAGTCCCTGAATGGGAAGTTAGCCGGGCTGAATAGATTTCTATCTAAATCCGCAGAGAAGTCCTTACCACTATTTAAGACACTCAAGAAGTGTATTAGAAAGGGAGACTTCCGTTGGACGAAGGAAGCTGAGGAAGCCTTTGGCCAACTCAAGCAGCATCTCGCATCTCTCCCCATGTTGGTAGCTCCACGGCCAAAGGAGGAACTCGTTATGTATCTCTCAGCTACTCATGGCGCAATAATCGCGGTACTGATGACGGATAGAGACACAATACAGACCCCGGTCTACTTTATCAGTAGAACATTACAAGGGGCGGAGCTGAATTATTCCCCCATGGAAAAATTGGTACTAGCACTAGTATTTGCCACAAAGCGGCTGCGCCGGTACTTTCAGGCGCACCCGATTGTTGTGATCACGGATCAGCCAATTAAGCAGGTTATATCTAGACCAGACGTGGCAGGGAGACTAGAGAAGTGGAGCATCCTATTGGGAGGGCATAATATATCTTACAGACCAAGGACGGCTGTTAAAGGCCAGATCTTGGCAGATTTCCTGATCGAGAAGCCGGATGAGGAAGAACCAATCATTAAGCAAGAGGAGGTCCCAGCGGAACCTTGGGTGCTATTCACGGACGGATCCTCATGCACAGACGGGTCTGGGGCAGGCCTCATCCTCACAAACCCAGAAGGAATGGAATTCACGTACGCCCTCCGCTTAGAGTTCACGGCCACCAATAACGAAGCGGAATATGAAGCATTAATTGCGGGTTTAAAAATCGCCGCTAGAATGGGAGTCCGCAACCTTGAGGCCTACGTAGACTCACGGCTTGTCGCGAACCATATTCTAGGTGGGTATGTGGCTAAGGAGGACAACATGGTCAGGTATTTGGAAAAAGTCAAGACGTTAATCGCGACTTTCAGTAAGTTTTCCATCAAGCAGGTGCCGAGGGGCGAGAACAAGAAAGCGGACGCTCTCAGTAAGATCGCATCCACGAGCTTCGCCCACTTGTCTAAACAGGTTTTGGTGGAAATACTCAAGGAAAAGTCTATCACGGAAGGGGAAGTGACTGCTATAGTTGAAGAGGAGGGACCTACGTGGATGACCCCAATCGTCAACTATTTGACTAATGAAACCCTTCCAGACGAGGAAAAAGCAGCAAGGCGCGTTAAAAGGAAGTCACAACATTTCGAACTCCGGGAAGGCATCCTTTACAAGCGCTCTTTCTTGCAGCCGTGGCTGCGGTGTGTTGGACCACGCCAGGCGGCCTACGTGATCAGTGACATACACGAAGGGTTGTGCGGCATGCATGCAGGCCCACGATCCGTGGTAGCCCGAGCCTTACAAACAGGATACTATTGGCCCACTATGCAAAGAGACGCGCGCGACATGATTCGCAGGTGCAATGATTGCCAAGTGCATAGGCCAGTACCGCGGCACCCGCAGCAGGAGCTTACACCTATCACGTCCCCGTGGCCATTTTACAAGTGGGGAATTGACATTGCAGGACCATTTCCTGTAGCTGCGGGAGGGGTTAAATTCTTGATTGTTGCAATGGACTACTTTACACGATGGATAGAAGCCAAGGCAGTAAAATCTATCACGGGTAAGCAGGTCAAGAAGTTTGTGTGGGAACACATCGTATGCCGTTTCGGTCTACCAGGAGAAATTATATCGGACAACGGCAAGCAGTTCACGGACAACCCATTTAAAGACTGGTGTGCATCATTGAACATCAAACGGCGCTTCGCATCTGTTAAACATCCACAAACGAACGGCCTTGTTGAACGAGCAAATAGGAGCTTGGGAAATGGAATCAAGGCGCGGCTGGATGAGCGACAGGGCAAATGGGTTGATGAGTTGTCACACGTGCTATGGGCACATAGAACCATGATAAAAACAGCCAACGGAGATACTCCGTTTGCATTGGCTTACGGCACTGAAGCCGTCATACCAGCAGAAATAGGGATGCCTACCATCCGCACGGCGGAGGTTAATGCCGTCACAAACGATGAACAACTGCGAATCAACCTAGATCTGTTGGAAGAAAAAAGGGAAATAGCAGCCATCAATGAAGCTAAGTCCAAGGCTAAGATGAAGGCTTATTACGACGCCAAGGTCAAGGGTGTTTCTTTTCGACCGGGAGACTACGTCTATCGTGCTAACGAAGCAAGTCGAGTGGAAAATACAGGAAAACTGGGCCCTAAATGGGAAGGACCGTATGAAGTCACTGAAACCTTGGGACGAGGCGCGTACAAGTTACGCGATATGGATGGCCGCGACCTAGAGCGCACATGGAACATCGCCAATCTAAAAAGGTGCTATCTTTGAAAGCTACGGCTCCCGCATGGATACTTCGCTATAGGCGGTCTTAATAAAGAACCATGCGGGTTATCTGTCTTATTTGTTTTTCTTATATTTGTTTAAGTTTCCTTTATGGACTTTTTTAGGACTTGTCGTCATTATTCAAACGAAAATGTAAACGTTCTAATAAAATGCCGTGGTGCCTAGCTAGCTCCACGGCCTGTTTCGTGCAAATTATTTTCCTCTTTGTTAGATTCTTTGTTAGCCGTATGAATTTTACTTGTGTTATAATATGCCATGTTTCTTTCGTATGCATTCTTTTAAAATACCGTACATGTACCATACGCCTCCAGGTGGGGTAAGAGGATTAAGTGAACCTACTAATTCAACTTGCCGCGTAAGAGGGATGCAACCCCAGCCGCACGGATCACGTATCCTTACTAGACACCTTACTCACAAGACGTTGGGGTGAGTTTCATATGCTATAGCCATACCGTGCTCCGCATAGTAAAGACGCACGTCGCACGTCTAGTAAATTATAGACTTGTACGTATTTTCTTTGTGAGTAAGACGTGGTATCATGCAGTATTGAACTACAATATTTCGAACACAAGCACAAATACACAGGTTTCCAGACAAATCAAAATTGCCGTGGTTACCCACGGACTTATATACAAAACATAAAAATTGTTAGCCGTGTACATACACGGACGAATCGAAACAATACATATTCATAGATTACAAAACAAGTGTTTGATTGTGGACAAAGGAGCATCCTAAATTGAGGGGAGAAACCTACCCATCTCTGCTTGTTCTTCCACCAGACGCGGCAACCATTCATCACGCTCTCCCCGCTTCTGGGCTTGGGCCGCGGTTCTTTCCAACACCACATCTAGGGGTTCCTCGTCAAGTACGACCCTGGTTACGTCCTCATATACAGGAAGGGTTAGAGGAAAGGAAGCAGTGGAAGGCGTGCTAGGACTGAGCTTCTCCATGATTTCAGTGTTTGGGGCATCTTTGGTGGCCTCTAGCTCATCCAGGAATGGGTAATGCAGATCTTGCATCGCGGCCATGGAGACAGTCATCTTGCTGGCGGCTTCGGGCTTAAAGAAGGTATGACGGGCGATATCCCCACCTTTAGTGATCAGTTCAGCAGCTTCAACCATTCCTTCGTGCCGTCCATGGTCGATACCATCAGATACAAGGTTGGAAAATTGTTGTACAAAAGATGGGGCCTCTAGCACCTTCATCACGGCCAGGCGTGCTCCATGCCCAACCATCCACCTACGACCCGCAATGGCTGTTAGCAGTTGGGGGCACAGTACATTGTCACGCTCAGCGGTTAGGGCATCAATCACCAATTCTTTTTGGGCAACTGCCTCTTTCAGCTCTTGGGTGATGGCCCTCTCCTCAGCAAGGTCTGTCTGCATTTTTTCCATGTTTTGGACGGCCAAATGCGCGTCCTCTAGCTTCTGGTTCAGAACATCTACTTGGCTAGCGTAAGAATGGGCAGAAGCTTCGGCCGTGGTTACCTATAGTAAAAGACGTGTTAGTACATTCATTGTTTGGTATATATGGGTGGTGCGGCACGGATATGTACCTTGGTGTTTGCAGCATCTAGTTGTGACTCAAGGAGGGCTACTTGCTGATCGTGTTCACTCGCACGGGCCGATTGTGTCTTGATGGTTGCCTCAGCATTCGCTAGTTTGGATTGGAGGTCAGCAATCATGGCTTCATTATCTTCAATCATTTTTTCTCTCCGTCCAACTTTCCTCTTGAGAGAGTCCACATGCCCAAGCGCAGCTTCAAACCTGACCCTCATCGAGGTTCCCATCGCCATCTGATGTACTAGCGTCCCATTATACTCATCTGCCAAATCCGCATGACTGAGCGAGTTTACCTCTTGCACCAAGCTTGGTGGTATGCAGTTATTGAGGTACTCCCGGCACTCGTCGGCACTCCTCAATCGCGACGCCGTGGTAATAGTCCAAATAGGGTTGAAAGGTTGAGGAGCGCCGGATGAAGGGAAGTCTTGGGACACCAGGGGTGAACCATCTTCAAAAACAGGTCCGGACTTTGTGGGGGCCGCGGGGTCTTCTTCGACAGCTTTTCCTTTCTCCTTATCCACTTGGGTGTCAGAAGGAGGCGCGGCACCAGCTTGGTTGTCCCTGCGACATGAGTATTACGAAATATCTTAAGTATGGCTAAAAAAAAAAGAAAAGAGGAAGCGGAATTTCTTGCATATTGAGATGGTTCTTACATATTGCTTCTTACTCCTTCGGAGGCGGTTGGGGCAATTTGTGTGACGGGATCGACATGAGCGGCCCGGTTAGCCTCGGAACCCTGCGTGGCACTCCCAACAGATTGATACATGGGGTGATCCTCTCGAAGCCTCTTGGCGGGAGCATTGTGCTCACCAATCTCCACCGATGCAGTCCCTCTCGCACGGTTTCCTCTTTTTCGGGTGCGCCTGGTGAGGGGCTGCGTTGTGAGTTCAGCAACTTCCTCTTCGGCTTCCTCCTCTTCGTCCAAGTTGACATGTTGTTGCACTTCATCATCATCATCATCGCCCATCAGTCGGCGGATGCTGGAGTCGGTTTGTTCAATGTTGTCTCCCTGTTGTTCTCTATGAAGTGAGGAGGGCCCGGCACCTCCTTGGTTCATCTGGTTGTTACCATCATCATGGTCTCCATGTTCTTCGTCAGAATGGGGATCAGGCACGGCTTCCAAGGCGACCGTCACTGGTCGGGTGTGCTCGAGGAGGGGTTGTTCATTTTCACGAAGAGGACGGAGACCTTCCGGCACAAGCCTTGGATCGCCCTGGCGCAACAGTCCAAAAAAGTTCATCTCTGTCCAGCGCAAAACAATAGATGTTAGTTATTATACAAACACATGTATACATTCTTATTGACGTACGGATGATTAGCCTACCTTCGCCCTGCCTTCTCCAAAAAACAGGATACCTATTGGAGGGACCAAAGTAATTGCGGCTAATTCCTAGCAAGCATAAGAATGATTCGGGTAGGTTTCTGTGGAACCCAATCCTATTTAGGTCTAACTCTTGAGAGTGAAGGGGATTGTATGTACTGGTGTGCGGCTTGGGGTCGTGCGGGAGTCTGGTCCTAATGACGTAATCACCCGGCCATACCACCGCGTCAATGAAAAAGTAATGATCATACCAATTTTTCAGTGAATCCATTGGTTTGTTGTGTGATTGTGGGCTGTTGGAGGCTCGTTTTTTGAAAGATACCCAACCGTTTACTAAGTTGGGGGTGTAAAACAACCTAAATAACTCTACGGTTGGGGGGATTCTCCTAGCACGGCAAAGAATCTCGAATTGGCTAATTTTACAGGCGCCTATGCAGTGGAGTTGACTAATGTGTACATTGTAATATCCTAACAAATCTACGAGAAAGTGGGTGAAAGGGATGCGGTAATTAGCCGCGTCAAACAGGCGAGTATAGAGGCCTATCTTACCCGCTGGAGCCTCAGTTATGAGGTCTCCGACGCCAGGAAGTGAGGGGTGTAGGTTGGAAGGGATGAAGTAATTTGTACAAAAATGGTTTAACTGGTCTTGGGTCATGACATTCAGCACGGATCCGATGGTAGGGCTGTTTCTATTAGCCATTACTAAAAAAGAGTGTAAGGACGTGGTATTCTAACCTGCGTGTGAAGGGATCCGTGCGTACTTGGTTCAAGATGAGAGGAAAGCTTTAATGGCAGAAATGGGGGTTATGAACTGTGTGTTTCACACAGCCGTAGAGGTGGCTTATTTATAGGGTTACCTTGAGGGTCACAGCCTGTTGGATATGTGACACGTGTTGGCCACTATTCTTAATCGTGTGGCTAGGGGGCAAGTGGCAAGTGAAACGTCAGATGGGACCCACGGGTCATATCTGACCCACACGTTTGCACTGCTCAATGTTCTGACTGTCTGCACTTTTGTCAGTCAAACAAGTCAGATGAACAGTTGTTCATGTCGGGTTATGCGGCTCTAACGTAAGACTTGACATTTAATGATATATTTAATTTGTCTCGGCTATTATGTATCGAGCATCTTTGTCCTTTGCTATGATTTCCTTGGTACGTCCGGGAGCATCTTTGTAGTCTAGAGGTTCCACCTGCGGTTGTAACAACTAGACTGGGGGGACATGATGACGTATAGTCCCCAGCCGGGTCATGAACCCGGCCCAAGGGTACTACCCGTATCCGGCCCATCACATATGGGTGGGATAAATGTCAGTCAGGCTTATGGGCTTGAATGAACAGTGACCGCACACACGTGTGCGGCCCACGGCCCGGTACGGCCGACATAGGGTTAGACAGAATAATATTCTGTCTAGGAATATCTTTACCCCAATAAGAGAGGATATTCACTACCAGAATTAGAAGATAACAATCATTCTAATTCTGGTGCTTATCTCTTCCTTGGGGCCGAAGGATCAGTGAAAGCCCACTAGGGTTTCACTGCCTATAAAAGGAACCCCCAAGGGTTCCACAAAGGTAACACAATTCTCTCTAAACTCACATATAACCCTAAATCGATTACTTACTCTCACGCCGGAGTCTAATCGTGGGAAACCTTCCCACGGTAAGCTTAACGCGTGCTGTTTAGTGTGCAGGATCCCAACCAGAAGATTCACTTGGTGCAGGAGCCAGTACCCAGCCAACCCGAATTAAGCCTAATTCGGGTCTAGCAAGGATCAACCAACTTTTGCATCAACAATCTTCGGGTATTCATATGTATTGAAGGGTTCAATTTTTAGTGACACTCTGATTTTCGAATTTCTAGAATGCGTAATATACTAAGTGAAAATTCAATCATCGTGACATTTTCATTATGCATGAGTTTGGTTCTTTTTTGTATTTTAGTAAAGGATTACACTAAAATGAGGAGGAATGTTGGTAATTTTAGTATTGAACTGCAGTGATCTTGAATAGGGATCCTACAGCGATAGATAGAATCCCCATAAAAATACCACTAGATCGAGCACCAGTGATTTGTATCTGGTCAAAATCTTGGCTAATTGATCAAAGTGGGTAGCTCCAGTAGACCCATAGATCATGGAACAAATAGGGTGGGTAGGCCCAACCACCACACTACACGTATAGACGCGAACCCCCTCGTTACCGTACGTGCGACTCTCACCGCATACGGCTCGCACAAAGACTCCTAAATTCATCCCAAGCCTTTTCTTCCACCTCTCCTCTCCTCGATCAAACTTGCGTTCCCCAGACGCTATGAAATGGGGGTCTTTCCTTCGCCTATCGTATGTATCGGCTTGGCTTCATTCCGAACCAAGGAGGCATTTTGGCGGGCGCGTGGGTGTAGGAAGGCCGACGACTATATAAGTTAAAAGACTACGAATACAAGCCAAGCCGGAAGCTACTCGCTTCTATTCTCGTTGGGATTGGATATGAATATGGATGGGGAATCTATAGATCGTAGTAGTTCGCCAACCTCTCTAACTAACATACGATACAATTGAACTTCACGGAACGGCAAAAGGAGCTTCGCTCGGTTGGCCTTCCTACGCTGACGAATGCATCTTTTCTCTTCTCTGAAGTCTACAACAAACAAGTGGTAGAGGCAGGATTCGAACCTACGTAGAAAAACTTCAACAGATTTACAGTCTGCCGCTTTTGACCACTCGGCCACTCTCCCCTTCCCCGGCCGAGGCCCCCACGTATTTTATGTTATTGTGTTTTACTTAGAGACCAATGGCCTTAGACAAGTTTAGCTAAACATGGGTTAGGATGTGCGGAGTGCACGCTCGTCAAGTTAGCTTGATATCGCCACGGCCAAGATGCGGGGGTCGCGCCCCTTGCAGGATCAAGGGGAAGAGCCCCTTGCTGGGGTCAGCGGGCAGGGGTCGAGGGTGCAGCGACCCAAAACCTAAATGATTTTTACTAAACGGTATGAACGTTCCTGCCAGAAAAAACCCAACAAACGTGTCTATTCTCAACCAATATGACGGTTGGCACTTAACTGTAAAATGGTTACAATATCTGGTTATTTCAACCAGTTTGGTCTCTTCCACAAAACAGAACATTGATAAACATTCTAAAGTTTCCTCTTTGATTTCTCGTGCCTTAGATCTCAATTGCAATCTTTCTTATCCGATTGAATATTTCGTAAACCCGAGGCATATAGGGTCGAAATACTTTGATCTGAAAGTGATTACAAGATTCAAATTGATATCCAGATTATAACCATTTACACGTAAATTTTCCTAAAGAACATAATTTTTTCTATTTCTTTCACTCTATCTTGTTAACGTGCTCTATAGAGTAAAACGACCTAATAAAGACTTGTTTAAGCAACAAGTTGATGCTACATATTGCTAATAACCTATTGAAAATCGACTGTATGATTAGAAATAGGTTGATAACAACTTAAAAATTGTTTCTACTATTGGAATGATCAATTATAGTTTCATAGATCAATAATTAGACGAAAACTCTAACACTCGAGGGCCGAAACAATGATAAATAATGAGTGGGTGCACAAAATTTTTTAGTTATAATATTATAAACGTATTTTTATGACCGGGTGCATTTAATATATATTTAGAAAAAATCGATGTTTAAAAAAAATTAACATTGAAACGAAAAATTTATGGCGTTCCCGAGCACCCGCTAGAACCCTTTATTCCGTCCATGCTTGGTGAAAACATTTTTAAAAAATGTATCATTTTACAATATTAAACTTCAACTATATTTTATCATCTAGTTGTCGCTAACTAACTGATAAACTAAAGACCTTATGGATGGGTATTATAAAACTAAACCACTAGTTTTTATTCGAAATTGATAGAGACTGTTTTTAGTAAATAAAATAACTCACATTTTTTAAAAAGAAAACTTAACTCGAACGAATCTAAAATTTTGTCCAATCAATAGAGATGATGCAAACTACTATGTAATGGAGTAGTTAATGTCAAATTAATTTATATTACATATAAAAAAGATTGATATCTCTTATTTATTAAATGTTTAAGTAAGGGTAAATTAAACAAAAAGGCATTGAACTTAAGAGTCATTTCCAATTAAGGTATCCAACTTATTTTTTTGGCATAAAAAGGTATCTAACTAATTTTTTGGCCAGTTTAAGTATTCTCGTTAAATGTATAACGTTATCCATAACTTTTACGTTTCAAGTCCTCCGCTATCACCAACCTCAATCATCGTCGCATCGTGCTACCAAGTGTCATCTTTACCACCAGCTTTTCCACCACCTGCCACACCCACCATTACCGCCACAAACCATAAACTCGCCATCACCATCGACCACTGATTCAGTTAATAAAGTAATGACGGAGGAAGGAATTTTCAATCTAGAAGACTGGTGGCACTTACTGCTTTCTCAACAACTCAATGGTCTCATATTCCACAAAAGCATGGAGCTCAGAATGCATATAAAGGTGACGGTAAGCAAGATGGTAAGAGATAATTGCATAGTTTTGCAAAAATTCAGAGATGCTTTAATCAATTAATGTTGGTAATTCACTTGGTTATTCACCAATAGGAAAAAATAACATTTGTAACTTCGTATTTTATCGAGAACATCATACATGCATAATGCATAATGCATGATGCCTATGCAGCGAATGATCAAAATCAGTTAACATATAACCCACAACCCCATTGATGTAAGAAAATCCCACTAGCTATATTGTATAGATATCTATCACATGTAAACAGGTAAAAAGAAGCATCAAAACAATTTACGTACAACTTTTAAGTGCATAGACATAAAAAAAATACTTGGCATCAAGAATTTCTTAGTATCGTAGCAAGCTGGTTGGCGATTTACAGAAATTGGGTGGTGTTGGTAGTGGGGGCAATGCTCGGTAGTGATGGTGATGGGAGGTTTGGTAACATAAATGTTGATCGGGGTGGTGATCGACAGCGGCGGTGGACTTAAAATGTAAAAGTTAACGAATAATCGTTAAATATTTAACAAAAATACCTAAATTGGACAAAAAAATAAGTCTAATACCTTTTTATGCAAAATAAAAAGTGTAATACCTTGATTGGAAATCACACTTAAGTTCAATACCTTTTTGTGCCAAATATAAAAACTTAATGTACAAATTAATTAAACATCACTACTTTTAAACTTTAAGTATAACATAGGTTATGGTACAATTATTAAAGCTATCCATAAATTTATTGTTATAAATTATATGTTAGTACAAGTATAAAGTAATTAAAATATTAAACACCACAACTAATATATTTTCAAAAGTAAAAATACATATTATTATACTTATTTTACAAACAAATATATAACACAGAATTTTATAAATTTATATGCTAACAAGTTGATTATACATTATGGTTTTAAAATGGGACCGGACCGATGAGTCACCATCGGTCAAGCTAGCCAATATAAGACGACAGAAAATGAAACAAAGATAACAAGGCGAAAGCAGTATAAATGGGTAAACCAGATCGAACTAGGATCATTTTTATTATTCTCTAATTAATTAGATTTTTAATTGGTGTAAAAGGAAGAAAAAGAATGCAATGTTTTTCAAAGTTGATTTTGCAAAAGCGTGTGATTCTGTTCGATGGGATTTTCTTCTTGATGTTCTTGAGGCTTTCGATTTTGGTCAGAACTGGTGCAAATGGATCCGAGGAGTGCTTTATTCCGCAAGGGCTTCTGTCTTAATCAATGGAAGTCCATCCAACGAGTTCACTTGTTGGCGAGGTCTTAAACAAGGGGATCCTCTAGCTCCTTATTTATTCATTCTTGTAATGGAAGCCTTACATGTTTCTTTTGCAAGGGTGATAGCTGCTGGTTTATACAAAGGCATTCAACTTCCAAATCAGACAAATATATCTCATCTCTTTTATGCGGATGATGCCATGTTTTTAGGGGAATGGTCCGAAGATAATATCAAAGGAATCATTCATATACTGAAGAGCTTCTTCCTTGCTTCGGGTCTTCGTATTAATATTTTCAAGAGTCAACTTTTGGGAGTAGGTATTTCAAAAAGGGAAGTTGATCAAGCAGCGTCTTCCATTGATTGTTATGTTATGGATACTCAATTTAGATATCTAGGTGTAATGGTTGGACAACGATCATCTCGTATTAATGCTTGGGAGGATATTTTGTGAAGATTTAAAGCGCGGTTATCGAAATGGAAGGTGCATACATTGTCTATAGGTGGGCATTATACTCTCCTTAAATCCGTTCTTGGTGCAACCCCTATTTACAATATGTCTATTTTCAAGGTCCCATACGGGGTTCTGAATTTAATGGAAAGTATTAGGGGTCGTTTCTTTAACGGTGCGTCCCTCAATGATAGTAAGTTAACCTGGGTGGTGTGGAAAAAAGTTTTAGCATCCAAGAATCACGGAGGGCTGGGCGTTTCCAGCTATTTTGCACTAAATCATGCTTTGCTCCTTAAATGGGTTTGGAGGTTTGTTTCTAATGATGTATCCTTATGGTCTCAGGTCATTCGAGCTATTCATGGTCTTCGGATTGAATCACATTTGGTTAACACTGCTTCTAATTGGTGTGCTATCTTGCGAGAAGTTCAAGCGTTGAAAACAAAAGGCTTTGACTTTTGGTCTTATTGTAAACAAAATGTTGGTAATGGTATTAACACTCGGTTTTGGCATGACTGTTGGATAGGTGACCAACCTCTAAAGCTAGTATGTCCCCGTTTATTCATGCTGGAAACAAACAAGGACATCACAGTTACGGACAAAGTGAATGGATCTTTAACTGCCTCCTTTCGGCGTCTTGTCCTGGCGGCGCTGAATCTCAACAACTTGAGGTTCTCAATAATCTCATACAACCGGTTATCCTTTCAAATTCAGAGGACCGCTGGGTGTGTAACCTGTCAGGTGATGGTTCTTTTTGTGTTAAGGACATTCAGAACTTTTTAGATGATCTTTTTCTCCATTCTAGCCCGAACCATACTCGATGGATTAAGCTCATCCCTATCAAGGTGAACATTTTTACTTGGCGCGCTAGACTAGACTGTCTTCCAGGACCAATTTGGCAAGAAGAGGAGTGGCTATTGAATCAATGTCTTGTCCGAACTGTGCCACCAACGAGGAAGATGTAAACCACCTTTATTTTTCTGCTGTGATTTTGCGCGGGCTATTCTTCATAGAATCAGCAGGTGGTGGAATTTGGATGCGCAGGATTGACATTCTTTTCAGGATTGGCAAATTTGGTTACTCTCACTTCGATTGCCTTTAGCTATTAAATCTCTTTTGGAAGGAGTTTTTTCGGTTGCTTGGTGGTCTATTTGGAGATTTCGTAATCGTCTTCTTTTCGACGTTGTTACTCCTAAACGTGCTGAGGTGTTCGATGATATTGTTCTTTGTTCTTTTACTTGGTGTTCTACTCGATGTCGTAGCTCTTTTTCTTGGATAGATTGGCTTAAAAACCCGTATTGTATTTCCTTGTAATGTTCTAGCGCCTTGCTAGTTTTAACAAAATTCTGCCGATAAAAAAAAATGAAAATTTTAGGGTGCGTTTGGTTTGGTAGATGGAATCACTATTGGTATGACTTTGATATACATAATATTGAGATTCGGTATGATAACTTTATTAATCGTGTTTGGTTTAGTTTTTCATTCCTTAAAACCAAACATGCATTCTTAAGGCATGTTTGGTACGTATATCTTGGTAATGGGTAATGCTAATAATAATGATACATATTGTTTGTTTACATCCATTTGCTCACTTAAAAAATCATGTTATTTCTTTATTTTACATGTTATTTATTTTGATACTCAAATTTAATTTTTCAAACCAAACAATAATAATCGGAATGATAAATTTAATATAGTCCATTGTCATTCTATTTTATACCCAAAGTCATACCGATTGTAATACACGACGTTATACCAAACGCGCCCTAAATTATTTGACTATTTAATAAATCATTATTTTGAATAATGGAATCGGTTCGGTTCGCTTTTTATAATTCCGGTTTTATGTCAAAATGGAAATCGAGCGAATAAAAACCAAACCACTGATTTTTAGTTAGGTTCGATTATTCCGGTTCGTTTTTTCAGATTTTGAACATTAGCACCACCGGTTCATTTTTTACCCGGCGGCTTTTTCCCTCCCACCAAACCAAAACACACACACACCTACCTGCTTATTCTTAAAACTGCTTATTTTTAAGACTGCTTATTCAGATTTCTTATTCAGACTGCTTATTTAGTGAAGATCCACATTATATGAATTGGGGTTTTCGTAAGTGTTTTCTTTTTTTGCTTCTTTTTATTCAAGAATTGAAATTGAGTTTTTGCTTAGTTCAGCTTATGGCTTATTTATATCAAATGGCCACAAACAATACAATGTATAGGGGGTGTTTGTTTTGGCTTATGAAACATAATCCAAAATGGGCTTATGTTTCATAAGCCCCAATTTTGTGGCTTTCATCGAGACTTATTTCCTTATATAAGTTTATAATGGTATGATAAACTTATATAATTAAGCAACTAAGTCTCACAATAAGCCACAATGACTTGTGAAGAAATATAAAGCCGAAAATAAGCCAAATTTCTGCTTATATTTCATAAGCCTCAATTTTGTGGCTTATTTTGAGACTTAGTGGCTTATATAAGTTTATCATATCATAATAAACTTATATAAGCTAACAAGTCTCGATGAAAGCCACAAAATTGGGGCTTATGAAACATAATCCCATTTTGGATTATGTTTCATAAGCCAAAACAAACACCCCCTTAATCCAATCCTTGGTATCTATACACGATTTCTTTTTAGATTGTCCACTCTTGGTTATTTTCTTGATTTAAAGTTTGTATTTTTATTCATGTTTGATTTCAGTTTCTAATCTTAGTTAACCCGCGAAATGACATATGTATAGGGTATGTATCTCTGTAATGTTTAAGATTTGATTCCTTAAGTGTTGTATAAGATTTTAAATTTTCTTTAAGTTTTCGGGTTTGAGATTGTTTGCTGAAACTTTTTTTTTATGCCAGTTGTGTTTTGGTGCTACAAATAAGCAGTTTCTAGTGTTTGGGATTTACTTTCAAGTGAAAAAACTCTTTCACATTCGCCTTCAATATTTCCATTGTTCAATGTGTAGGAACACAACTGGACCAACGTAGGAGCGCTGTCGTGCAATAACACATTATATGGAGAAGTTTCATTTGGTATCCGGATGTGGTGGGTTTAAGAAACTCCCAACAGTGTGTTCGTATTCGAGGTAATTTTTGGCTTAGTTTTAGGATTGATGTTAAACTGCATTTTGTGCTTATTTTTGGGATTTATGTTGACCCGCGGAGCATTGATGTTAAATTGAAAATGCAGTATGGGCGCTATAATGGGCGAAACAAGAAAGTCAAACTGGGAAACAGGGGAGGGAATACCCGAGAAGGTGAAAGAGAGGGCGAAGTGATGGGAAAGAAGATGTGGTGCTAAAGAACCATTCGCCTGTTAAGGTCGGTGCATGTGTTTAAATATTGTACGCATATGCTAGTACTTAACGAGCTTTATTGGCATTAATCATCACGTTGTTTTGTCTGAATCAGGTACATATTGATGGCCATATGGTTCCAGGTGGATTTTTGCTACATGTTATAAGAAACGAAGATCCTGAA
The DNA here is from genome assembly GCA_025667525.1 of Glebionis coronaria. Lineage (NCBI taxonomy): Eukaryota > Viridiplantae > Streptophyta > Magnoliopsida > Asterales > Asteraceae > Glebionis > Glebionis coronaria. Next base: position 544,052,482 of record CM046882.1, read on the forward strand.
GAATTAAAAGGAACTTGGTTTTGATACCTTTGGATTAATGAAGGGGAAAAGATGTCGCAATTAAATGTATCAAGAAGAGCTGCTTTGCAAGCTGATCGTCCGAGTAAGAAAGATTGGTAAGCATCATCATTATCATCTAACCTTGATCAATTCTCAGTTCTCACCATTCATTTATCGTTGCTCTCTATTTGTCATCTTACATTATCTCTCTTATTCTAGATATCTTAGATACCTTAATTTTATATACCTTAAATACCCCCTGAAAGAAAACAGGTTAAGCAATCGAGAGATGCCTAAGCCTGCATAAGTGCGGTTGAAAGATTTTTTAACCACAACTTGATTTCTATTGTTACTTATTGAAATTTATTTGTATGTTAGGAAGAGATGGTAGAACACTAAATTGTAGATGCCGACTATGCATCTAGAATCGAGCTGGTAAGAGCATCAACTTATTAAGTTGGAATTTGGTGTGATAGTAAGGTTACTTTCGTGGGCTTATGGGCTTTCTTACCTGAGCTAATTGGCTTATTTGTTAGACATATGAAATTGTATTTGTAATACGCGTTGGTCGCTTAGGGGCTCGGGAAATCTAGAATACTTAAATAAGCAAACAAATTTGAAATGCGAAGAGAGTGATGAGTGTGAAAAATAGTAGTGCCAACCTTCTTTTCTTACGTATAACAAATTAATCTCAGATTACGAATGCTGTTTTTCTTTTATGTTTAGAAATTCAAATATCAAACATTAGTTAAAAAGTACCATTGTTATAAGTTTCTAAATAATAAAGTGACATGTCGTTATGTTTTGGTTAATGTATATAAGTTCATGCTGATCTGATTATGCCAATTTAGTACCTTTAAACTTCAAATTATTGGTCCATGTATAAAATTTGGGTGTGTAAATATTCAGTATTTAATAGGCATATACCATGTTCCAAGAGCTTTATGAGAATTTTATGTGATAAACTTGGAATTCGAACTGCAAAGGTTTTGTGTTTACTTGATTCAGTCGAACATGACAATTTCAGTCCATTGTGCATTATAAGTTACTTAGGATAAGTGTTGATTCTGACAATTTCCGGAAGTGGTAATTTGAAAGTGGAGGGAGAAAATTAACAAGTTATCACAACTTATCTCCTGGTGTCGTTCCTGTTGAGATAATGATACGATCCTGCTGTCTCTTATTATATTAATAAGATAATTAGTTTATTTACTTTCCTTTTATTGTTTTATCTTAGGGACCAAGTTAAGTCTAGGGCAACTTTCATTATATATAGAGGATTAAGGGCTGTAAGATGATTATGTTTAATGATAATGAAGTATTGGTTTTATTAATCAATTGGGAAGTCGGTTTATCTCACTAATATAAGCCACTGGGGGGTCGGGTTATCCCATTAACATAATCTATCTATCCTTTTATCTCTATTATCGATCTGGTTCGTATCAATTGGTATCAGAGCTGTTTCGATTCTAGGGTTTCAACAAAAAAAAAAAAAAAAAAAAAAAAAAAAAAAAAAAAAAAAAACTGTTTACCCGGACACTATTCATCCGAATCACTGTTCACGTCCAGAAATTACTGTTCATCGCTACTGTTCATCGACTACTGTTCATCCGGGGCACAAGAAGATGGTTAACAGCATGCGTTCATTCGGAAGAGATTTAAAGATGTCTAACTTTGAAGGAGGTGATGTTTTTGGGTGGATTTACCGCATGGAACGATATTTTCATATCGAGAGGATTGAGGCTAAGGATCAATTAACGGCTGTGGAGTTATGTTTAGAGGGACAAGCTCTTTCTTGGTTATGTTGGAGTGATTGTCGAACTCCGTTTAGATCTTGGGAGGATTTTAAAAGGCGAATATTAAACAGATTCGAACAATCTCGTGAGGGTAGTTCGTATGAGCAATATTCGGCGATTAGAACCTACCAAGAGAATAAGAGGCGTGAAGAATGGAATCAAATGATTAAAGAAAAAATTGAAGAGGATAAGTGGCGTGAAGCATGTATTCAAAAGCTTGAAGAGATGAAAAATATAATTCAGTCTTTACGGAATCCCATATCGCCACCAGTAACAACCAAGGTACCCGCAAAACCGATTCAAAATACCCTACGTTTTGAAGAAAATAGCGGGCAAAGTTATACAAGTGGTGAGGAGGTGAAAGTAGAGTTGAAAGGCAACGTTGTTAAAGGTGTTCATGTCACAGATTCAAAAGAAGATGCTGATGTACATGGTGGGGGAAACCTACCACAAACAGAAAATGCACTTCCGGATTTGGATACAAAAGACATTGGCACATGCACCATGGTTCCAGAAAAAGCAAATAACCAAGACAACACGAACATGACAAAGGATCAGCCACGTGTACGAGAGAAGGATGTACCTTCGCATGGGCCGAGAGAACAACAAATGGTTGGACAGATTTTGGGTGTAGTGCTGGAAAAACATACTATTGGGTTTGATTTAAGGGCTTCCGAGGGGCTTCATTGTGACATAAGGAAGGAAGAAAGGATAACTTGGAATCCAGGGATCCATCGTCATCCATCAGAAAGAAAATGGAATTTTGGCCTGAATGTTTATACAAAATCGATTATCAAAAGCAATCATGTGTTTCAAATTTTTAGGCCTAATGATGACCAACATGAGAGGAGGGGAGTTCAAAGAAGAGTTTGGGATCCCGGGATTACTCGAGGCTACATCTTTATGCAACACCTTGAGGACAAGGTGTGTTTGGGGGCGGGAGTATTGATACGATCCTGCTGTCTCTTATTATATTAATAAGATAATTAGTTTATTTACTTTCCTTTTATTGTTTTATCTTAGGGACCAAGTTAAGTCTAGGGCAACTTTCATTATATATAGAGGATTAAGGGCTGTAAGATGATTATGTTTAATGATAATGAAGTATTGGTTTTATTAATCAATTGGGAAGTCGGTTTATCTCACTAATATAAGCCACTGGGGGGTCGGGTTATCCCATTAACATAATCTATCTATCCTTTTATCTCTATTATCGATCTGGTTCGTATCAATTAATTGATACGAACCTATCCCATACTAGGCTCGTAATCGGTTTATAAGTCCCAAGCGTAGAACTCACTCAAAAAGCTAGCTTGTTTGAGGAGGGGACACCTGGACATTATAAACCATCAACCATTCCCATACTTGGCCGATGTGGGATCATAACATTACCCCACCCTTTGAAGAACCAACGTCCTCGTTGGTCACGGCTATGTTGGTCACGGTTGGCACCCCCTTTGGGTCCAAGCCACCACTCCATAGGCCACCACTCCGAGCTCGTTGGTCACGGCTATGTTGGTCACGGTTGGCACCCCCTTTGGGTCCAAGCCACCACTCCATAGGCCACCACTCCGAGTGTTGGAACCTCGTAAGGTAGGGCTAGCTCTGATACCAATTGATACGAACCTATCCCATACTAGGCTCGTAATCGGTTTATAAGTCCCAAGCGTAGAACTCACTCAAAAAGCTAGCTTGTTTGAGGAGGGGACACCTGGACATTATAAACCATCAACCATTCCCATACTTGGCCGATGTGGGATCATAACAGATAATTCGATAACCATTCGATCCACTGGTAAGTCCCTCTAGAATCTAGCACAGTGATTTGATCTTAGGGTAATGCATTGTTAGAGTTACTAGTAATTAGGCGTTTGGAAGTGATTTTTTGGATTCCCTTTGTTGATGAGGAATTATGTTGATCATGATAGACACCAGAGGGTTCGGTGTCGACCGTAGACATATAAGATGATAATCAAAGTAAATAACAAGTCAACTTTAATAATATGTATTGCAAAAAATATGTTAAGTCCTATCTGTTAACAATGAATTAAATTATAAAACACAGTGCCAGGGATATTACTTCATATTTTCTATTGATTAGTCAGGATCAAATGACAAATCGAGTTGGACCAAATGACAAATGGACCAAATGACAAATCGACAATGACATGCTTTTAGTGTTTTTCTTTCGTGGGTTTTGGTTTTCCGTGACTTTGTAAAGATATAATCCTTTGGCAAAGTAACTTTGTTGTTTATATAAGAAATTCATTTACGTCTTGAATTCGTTTGCTTTAAGCTTGAAAATGTTTCATATAAGTAATCAAGTTGGACCAACCGGCTATGTGAATGTGGCAACAACGCTCACACCTGTAACTATGAATAATGATGATATTATCGAAATGGTTTTGCAGGTTTAATAACAGGCTGTTTCCCCTGTGTTGCCTCAGGTCAGGTTGCAGACACGTTGGACGAGGGTCAAAGTTATAATGTATGCTGTGTTAACTTCCGGCGTTGTGTATCAAGAGATCACTGCTGTCTAAAGGTACTATAAAACAGGAACAGCTCCTTTAGTGTTTGTGAATTGAATAAGTAATAATGTAGATATAAATAAAGCTAGAAAATGAGACTATTAAAAAAAGAGGTCGACTGACTTGGGATCGTCCGCCACAGGTTTGACCACTTTTTATCTATAGGTCCCATTCTTTCAGGTAAATAAGAAAGTGAATTGACTCCTTTTCCCTTGACACAACAGTGTTGTGATTGTAAATGAAATCGTCCACCTAAGATTCAAATATTAGTTATAGTAGCCTAAAATGCAAATCTGTTTAGGAATATCTTAGGAAATATATTTACTTGCCATTAATTGTTCCTACGACTATCATTAGAACTTAGAACTAAACAGAAATCTTTTGAGTATCGTGTGTGATATCTTCAAAGTGCTCTAATTACCTGCAGTTCCATCAAAGGCTGAATTGCAACCGGCGGTATTTGAGGACAGCATTAAGACTCTTTCTGAAAAGTTATTAGCAGCTCTCCGCGAAGTCTCAAGGAAGGTTTACTACAGCAACACTCTGAAGTAGCAGACAAAGCAGTCGAAGGTATATAATGTTTTTTGCTACTTTATATATTACAAAAGCTCCATTTCAGTATCATGATCGATTATTAATTTTTAGCTTTAGAAATAGAAGTGGGATCAAATACTCATCAGCACTATACGATTCCTCATTTTAGTAATTGTTACAAATACAGATATAAGTTCATTCACATATTTTCAAAAAAAATAAAACCATCTTTGATTAATAGTGTAATTAAGGGCTTTAGATAGATAAAAAAGAAGATAAAACTGAAACCATTTAGTTATGTTATGACGAGGATGTGGTTTTCAAGTTAAAACTACTTCATTTTTATAGCTTAAATATTGCAAATGCATTCTTTTAGAGAAATAAAGATCAACCAACTGGCTAGACTATCAGGGCTTAACCTGTGGGTATGTCGGTCTAATAAAAACTTTTGACAAAGGGGAGAACTGGGTATTCATTATGTGACAACTAAACCAGATGATTACTTATAAACATAAAAGTTTAGCCTTAGACACCAGGGACCAGCTTAAGACCACAATTAAGTTAGGCTTGAATCCATTATGTAATAGTAGCATTTTTGGACCATTTTGTCAAGATAAACTTTTTTATAGTTACTGACGTACGTGCATTAGAATTATCTTGATTTGTGATCCACATAGAACTCTGCATTTTCTTTTTGCATAAGCATTGATGTTACGTATATCATGATATAAATAAGTAATTTTATGACACTTTTGAAAGAATTCTGTATTTTCAACTTTTGTATGTTTGAGTTCTGCAAGATATGGTGATAACTTTAACTAACTTGCGCTTTCAAACGAAGTACATATGATCCCGTTTGATGCTTTTGGCACCCTTGCAAAGTCGGAAAAAAATCAAAATTTTTTAAAATTTATCGAAAATATTTTCGATTCTTTAAAAATTTCGAAAATTTTAGATTTTTTTTACTGTGTAAATTTTGAATTTTTTTTTGAAATTTTGAAGAAATATTGAAAACTTTCAAATTTCAACATTTCTTAAAAATATCGAATATTTTCGATTTTTTTAGCCTATATTCACACAGGTCTTCTTTCAAACATGTCTTCAAACTGTCACTATACCACTGTAAGTGTTATTGATTTTTGGTGGAAACTAGTTATGTACAAGAAACGTACAACCCGAAGACTAGTAGATGTAGTTACGAACTCAAATGAGTTGCAAGATATGGTCAGGAACAATGATAAGCGTGTGGTCGTGTGGATGTCATACTTGTTAACTACCAACAGACAAACACCAAACCAACTATATACTATTTTAAACGTGCCTTGCAATCAATGTATTCTTGCTGTAAGCGTGTATGTGGCCTGAAAAAAGGAAATAAATCTCAGACTATTCTGAAAGTAAAAAGAACAAAAAAGTTAATGAGCGAGTATGTAAAGCTCAAATTGGAGTCTTGAAATGAAAGAAGACCTGTGTGAATATAGGGTAAAAAAATCGGATTAACACATTATTTGTCAAATATAATAGAAGTGAAGGAATAAGGGTAGCCGCCCTAACCTTTTTTGCAAGTAGAAAATGAACGATTTTATTTTGAATCCGATATTTGTGACCGAACCCCCACCAGATATGTCAATTTGCCACTTTTTTGCAAGTAGAAAATGAATGATTTTACGATATTGGTTTCAAGTTTCAACTGATTACCATATACATTTGGTTCAAATGATGTGAAAAGATCATCTAAGTCCGTTTCCTATTATTACTTGACGCAAGGCAATCTAGGACAAAGTTGAACTGTTTTAACGATCTACTGTATCATGATACCTCCTTTAGACACGTGTAGTATAGGGTGAGACGGTCAACCTGTGTTTTTGGTCTCTATGGTTATCTTGCAGCATTTTAAACCGAGGGGGAAGTAGCTCCTTGATGCTATAAGCATCATTGACATTGAATAGCAAAGTTTTATACTTATGTTTCTATGATTGGGTAGTGACTCAAGAATGTTTGTATGTGCAGCTGAGTGATGCCACAAAAATTTTCGGGAGCAAGCTTCAACTAGCCAAGGGTGGATTTTGGTGTAACAAGACTTAAGTCTACCTAGATTTTGTTTGTATAGATCCATGTTCGGAGTTCCATTAAACGTTAGTGCCATCTAAACTGAAGATGTCGCATTGGGTTGTATAAATACTAGAAAAAGACTATGCGACCTGAATATGAAATAGTATAAATAAATGGTGGGATCAGGCGTGTATGGTATGTGTATGTGTTAGCAGAATGGCTAATTGATCAGGCGCGTATGTGTATTTGTTAGCACGATTGTTGTAATTTTGATCTACAATCTGTAGTTTGTATGTACATCAAATGTCTGATTGCTTATGGCATTTGGTAAGTAAAGTCATCCAATGATGTATCCTGGAAAATAGTGTGTTCTCGGACTTTTAACACCATATATACATTATCTTACAGTTTGAACTAGCATAACTGGCTGGATATGTCCTGTATATCCTCTCTTGCAGCTATAAGTAAGTTCCACGTTATTGTTCCAACCTTAATTCTTTTGTAAGCGATACTCCGTGCAAGTTTTTACCCAATGTACAAACATGTTGAAGATGTGTGCGTTTGGCCGGTTTTGAAAATGATCGGACCATACCATTTGTCCCTCCTGATGGATGGAGCTTTTGACCTCATGACATATCCATCTAGTACTCAGGTTAGTGGTGCTCGCGGTCTGAAAATTGGACCGACTAACACCGTACCGAAACAGGACCTCTAGTCCCAAACATAAATAATAAACTTTAATTAGTTAATAGGCTTATAGCCACCCCTTAAATTGGGCTTGAGGTTGCATACCAAATGGACTCGATAATCGAAAAGCAAATGATGACTCTAACAGCCCAATCTTGGCCTACTTAATCCACATCATCATGAATGTTTCATTCTTGTCAAAAATTACACTAGTAACAACATTTCTAAAATTTTCTGTGCTAACTTTTCATGTTGAGTCATGCATTAATTAATTGTACGTAAAGTTGGTTGCAAGCAACCCGGGTTGATTCAATCGGTGAAACCGGTTGAGCCGTGAATCGAATCGGAGACCGGGCCAGATAAAATTGGGTTTTTGCATGTTTGAGAATCGAATAGAACCATCGTTTTTTCGTTGATCCGGATTAACCCGGGTTGATAAAATAAAATAATTTTGAAACTTAGATGCTTTTAACTATTGCTAACCACGTTCACAAAAGCATGTCCAGGCGGAAAACCAATTTGGTCAAAAGACCAGATCGAAAACTTAATTGACTGATATGTGTGTGGTCCGGTTTGGTCCAAGAAACCATATAAGTGTGTTATGCGTAAGATCAAACCGGACCGGACCGAGAGTTGAATTCGATAAATATTACCGTATTTATACAAGTCTTCTTCTTCCAATGTACAGTACTTTTGTATCTTACGTACCATACTGCTAGCTAGTCTGCAACATCTACTGTTCCAGACAATAAGACATGATTTCTGAAGAACTCTTCTAATATTAATTACTGCTACCACTTTACCTGCAGTACCACACGTCCATACACCTACTGTACTTTTTTATATTATTCAACACATACATGCTGCTCTTCTTGGTCCTTTAGAGCAGTGATTTGATTTGATGGATCCGCATCTTCTTATCTCGAGCATGCTGAAGAGATAATTACTGTTTGCATGTTCGTATGCTGTATACACTATGTAGCCAAACATTTTTGTTTTTCCTGTTAAGGCCATGCTCTACTCAAAAATAGCTCTACCCATACCAGAGATGAACACGTGGCGTGCTCTACCAGACCCACTTATCTTTGAACCGAATCACTTTATCGAATCTAGCATTTTGTACACTAGTACACGTCGGATGCTCTATTAGACATGCTCTACTAAGATGCTCTACCCGACCTTGGAACTTGTTGCCTTTTCAGAAAAGGTTTTGCATCGATTTATGTGAGTACTACAGTATTTTTTAGGGGTTTGACTTTACAAAATTCAAAATATATTTAACACACAACTTTTTAACACATGCACTTATCCGGCTTTGATTTTTCCGGCGACCGGATTTTTTTTTTCCAATTTAAACACATATCCAACCAATGTTATCTGATTAAACCTCATCCAAACCTCCCATTGATCCTAATATACACCAAGTCCTACATTGTAATCACATTATTCATTATTCACCAACGCCACCAGACATCCTCCCGGCGCATTATATTATCGATGGAACAACCGATTGTAAGTTCTAATTGAATCCTTAATTATTATATTTTGTCTAATTATTTATCGCATGATTGTAAACTTGGATTCCACTGGTATTTAGGTTTATGATGCTAGAGTTAGTATTAGATCTAAGTTGCATTTTCTTCACACCATGCGTGGTCAGTTGGTTTTGAAGCCTGAACGCTTTAATATGTTTAGACGGACTGTTTTCGGTCACTGGTTAGATGTTCAAACAATATACAATGATAATCACATGTTGAATTATTTACTACAACACCAACGTGTTATAGAAGACGCTGGTCCGGAGGTCCCTTTTGTTTTTGATATTGGTGGCCAGACATATGAATATGGTCGAAAAGAATTCTGCTTATTAACCGGGTTCCAGTTTGGAAAAATAATGTTGAATTTTAAAGAGAATGATAAATCTGAATTCCGTGCACGTGTATTCCCCGATTTCAGAAACATACGTGGTTATGATTTGAAATTCCTTGTTGAAAACGAAGAAAGCTTCAATGAGTTGGCCGATGATGATGTTGTTCGTGTATGCTTGCTATTATCTTTGGACTACGTTTTTATGGTCATGAGCTCAAGCACGTACTCCCTGCAGCTATGGTTAATTTGGTGGATGATTTTTTTAAATGGAATGCATTTCCATGGGGTGAACATATTTGGCCACTTTTCCACAGCCGGGCGTATAACATTGTCCACAACACAGGGAGGGTCACTTGAAAAAGATAAAGGCTGATCCCAATTACTTGGCCACATATTGTCTGTATGGATTTGTTTTTCCATTAAAGGTTTGTTATATTTTTATATGCATATTGCTCATTATTTATATTTAAGTTAAAACTAAATTATCTTAATGTTAATATATTTTTTTTATTTTCTTCCCAGATATGGGCTTTGGAGATTTTTTCAACTCTGGTTGTTGGTGGTACAAAAATACAAAGTTGTTTCCCCATGCTATTGCGTGACGAGATAACATTCCGTTTGATAAGATTGAAGCCAATTATAAGAAATTGTTTTCTACATCACGTTGTAGCACACTAACTCCTTTGCCTCAAGAACAAAATGCACCTTGGTGGAGGTCTAGCTTGGAATATTTCAACAAAAGAACTATCCATAGTCTATCTAAGAATGTTCATAATACTAGAGCTGCCTCCCGTAATACTAAGAATGTTCGTAATACTAGATCAAGTGGTCGTACTGCGACTCATCATAAGGTACATGTGGAGAAACATGCTGCAACAAAACCCTCTTTGCAGCCTCGTATTGATGTGGAGAAACCGGTGACAACTCGGACTAATCAGCAAGTGGCGGCAACCGAACCTTTTTTTTCAGGCTCGACCAGATGTGGATAAACCGGTGTCACTTCAGACTAATCAACAATCAATTATGGCATTTCAACCCGATATTGAACTCAAGCAGATTGTTAAACAACAAGCATCTCAGATTAGTGCACAAGCATCTCAGATTAGTGCACAAGCAAATCAGATTGATGAACTCAAGCATATGGTCAAGGGATGTTTAGAAAATATTCAGAACTTTATGATCCATCAAACTATCGTTAAACATAATGATAAGGTTTGTTATTTGTCACAATGTTCTTAATTTATCTTAGCTTAAAATTAGTATTCAAAGGCCCCTACCTTAACTTGTATCTTGCAGAACGAGTTTGGATCTGAAAACGCTGTTGTTGATCTAAGTTCCAAGGTTTGATTGTGTGTTTCTTAAAATGTTGATTATGCCTAATTCCTGTAACTGTATTTGTCTTGACAGATCTTTATACCTATTTGTGTAGAAATCGGGTGTTTTTGATGACCATTCTAAATCCCATGTTCAACAACATGTTGATGTTCAACGTAACCCTTTATCCACTGTTGGTGATCTGCCTCCGTCTCATTCTTTTAAGGTTTGTGTTTTACTATTTATCTTAACCAATGCTCCACTTTAAGTATGTATAGAATTTGATTTGTTTAAATAATTATTTAGGTTGCGGACGAGGAAATGTTTAATGATTCCAAAGTTATGGTTCATAAATCTGTCAAGGTTTGTTTTGAATTTTTCATTATTTAGTACATTGTTCGAATGCTTTATTTGTTTAATGTTTATCCTCTCTTTTGTTTCACAGCAACTTAAGCCAGATGATGTTGCTAAGGTTGATGGAGATGCGTTTAGTGTCTCGGATATGATTGACAACCCCTTTGATAAGGTTTTTGGGCATTGAAACACCGGCGACTGATATTAATATAAATTTGATTACCCCTATTCATTTATTTATAATATGTATCCTTTTTTATTCAATTTAGGAGAAGCACATTAAACGAAACACGTATTCAATGGATTTTAATGATATTGATGATTTGGCCCATGATCGAAACATTCCTGCTACGGATCACAAGCCCACTGATAAGGTTGGTGGTACTAAATTTAAGTTCGTACCTATGTTTATCCCAATAATAATATATATCCATTTTTTAAACTTAGCAGAAGTTTGATACTGGGATCGGTTTATCTATGGAGTTTAATGATTATTCGAATCATTCACCGTATCCGGAAAATCATATTTCTAAGTTTGCCCATGATCAAAACATTCCTGCCACAGATTAGAAGCCAGATGATACGGTGGGTGGTACTAAAGTCGTAGTTTATCTAAATATAATTTTTTACATTTGTTTATCCCAATAATAATATATATCCATTTTTTCAACTTAGCAGGATTTTGATACTAGCAGTTTGTCTATGGAGTTTAATGGTTTTTCGCATGATTCACCGTCTCCGCAAATTAATTTTGATAGTTTGCCCCATATTCCTGCCACAGATGACAAGCCTGATGATCAGGTTAGTGTTTATAAAGTCATTAGTTTACCTCATTTTAATATACATTCCTGCCTTTTTTTATTCCAATTGTAATATGTGTCATTTTATTTATATGTAGTTGAATTTAAATTCAACCGGACTTGATGTGAATGATCACGAGAATATAGCTGTTGATGCTCTTACACATTTGTACAATGATCCTAATTTTTCAGCTGTTGAATCCACTGTCAAAGATGATGACTTAATGGTATTTGTGTTCTATATATAATATGAACGTCTTTTCCCCTTTATATAGATTTTATATGACTCCTAATTGACAAATTTATCAGGATACCGAGAATGGTGCTGTTCATGCTCTTAATAGTCTGTCCCAGAATCCGACTTTGAATGTTTACAATGACGGGTCTGTTCCTGCTCCTTTTCATACTTTTAATGACAAAAACGAGGATATCTCTACTCAAGATTTGAACGCTTTATGTGCTGACGTTTTAACACCGATTCATGAGGTAATGTCCATTAAGGATTGTTTAGTCTTTTTTTTGGTCCATACAATACGTATACATGCACCAACATCTTTTCGTTTACCCTTTTTTATCTAAGAACCTTTTACTTTACCCTTAGTGTGTGCGTTTTCGTAAGTGTCAAATAAAGTCAATAACGGTCTTTAAAGATCCACCCTTTTCTTTTATGTTGATTGGTCGATGTTTTACCTTCCCAGTTCTCACTCTTGGCTCTTCATTGGGAATGATATTTTATGTTTCAGTATCCGAATACTCTTTGAGTATCAAGATTCTCGCTTGTGTGGTCCGTGTCATGCATTGAGTTTCTTGATTGTTCCATGTTTAGATTATATTCCGATACTGAAACACAAAGGGAAAGTGGTCGTATTCCTAGTCATGACCCGAAATATTTTATTCCTAATGAAGTGTCCAAATTAACAAATGGGAAGTAAAAACTTCGACCATTCTACATAAAAGAAAAGGGTGGCTCGTTTAAGTCCGTAATTGACTTTATTGATATCTATGAAAACGCACACACCAGGGGTAAAGTAAAAGCTTGTTACATAAGAAAGGTTAAACGAAACAATCTTGGTGCATGTATACATATTGTAGTGGGTTCCTTTTTTTGTTTTCAAAAGTCTCATTAACACAATTGCGTATAGTTATGAACTCTGTATAATATTGAATGATTTTGTGAAAGCATTCACGGACCAAATTTTTATTTAAGAACTATTTTTACTGACCTCTTGTGTATGCGTTTTCATGGGCAACACTATAGTCAATAACGACCTTTAAATACCCGCCCTTTTCTTTTATGTCGATTGGTCGATGTTTTCACTTCCCAGTTTTCACTCTTGGCTCTCCATGGGGAATGATATTTTATGTTTCAGTATCCGAATACTCTTTGAGTATCAAGATTCTCGCTTGTGTGGTCCGTGTCATGCATTGAGTTTCTTGATTGTTCCATGTTTAGATTATATTCCGATACTGAAACACAAAGGGAAAGTGGTCGTATTCCTAGTCATGACCAGAAATACTTTATTCCTAATGAAGTGTCCAAATTAACAAATGGGAAGTAAAAACTTTGACCATTCTACAGTAAAGAAAAGGGTGGTTATTTAGATACCGTTATTGACTATAGTAATGCCCATGAAAACGCATACAGTAGAGGTCAGGTAGCACGTTTCTTACATGAAAAAGGGTAAACAAAAAGATGCTAAAATTACTTAAGAAAAGGTAAACGAATAGATCTTGGTGCAGGAAAATGGTGATTTTAAACTGGAGCCGAACTCACCTGCTCCAACTGTTGCTACTCCACTTGACCGTCAAAAGAGACCGGGTCCGGCTCTACATGATCCATTTATCCAGCAACCTCCAACAACAGATCCTCATTGTAAGAAAAGGCGCCGCAAGATAAACAATTCTGAAAAGGAACATGATAATAAAGTTTTCTTTCGCCGTGGTGGAATCATGTTCCTAGTAACGCCGTGGAAAGAGGTAATAATTTTCAAAACATCTTATATGTATTGGAATTTGCTAAATAAAGTAATCTCATATTATAATTTATTTTGTAGGATTTGAGTCGTGATAAAAAAGCACCTGCCAAAACCGTAGTTATTCCTAATGAATTAGGCGCATTGATGGCTGATAAAAATTTCAACACAATGAGATGGACATTTCCATGGCTTGAAAATGGTCATGATGTCGGTTGTGTTTTTTGGGAAGCTTTGGCCGGCAAAAAAAGGTTTAAAAAGGGGTTGGCTCTCTGATCAGGTAACTCTATTCCATTAATAAACCTATACATGATTGAAAAACAATGTTTATCTAACAGAGGTATTGTTTATATATTTTATCTCCAGCACATCGAAATTTGGGTTAAATATATGTGGTTGTTCCGGGATCCTTGTTCTGAATGGTAATGATGAATCCTTTTTTCGCCTATAAACTTCTTGGCCCAGATCTTCCCCCGAAATGCTTTGCCGATGGTGAAAAGTTTGGTGTCCCATGGTGGGATGAAAATGTTGAAAAGGTAAGAATTTGTATACCGTATTCTGTAATAAAGTGTTGTATTACATAACATTCTCTTGCAATTTTTTATCCATTGCAGGTGTACTTCCCAATAAATTTATCTGATGTACATTGGTTGATGGCAGATCTCCATATTTGTTCGGGAGTTTTCACCTTTTATGACAGTTAGGGATCGCCTACCTCAGGGAAAGAAACTCGTCCACCGATGGTGAAGATTAGGTCTACCTTGAGTACGAAAATGCCCATGTATTTGGATAGTAGTGGAGTTCTGGAAAAGAAAGGTTTAGATCGATCCAAATACAAGATCACTTTTGGATATAACGATACAGTCCCCATACAAGCTGGGCTATACGGGGACTGTGGTATTTGGGTCTGCATATTGTTGTACAGGTTGTCCCACAGTTTGCCGTTGCAAGTAAGTGATTCCGTAGAGGCAGCTTTGGCTTATCGAGAGAAGTTGATGCAATTCTACCTGAAATATAAATTGGATGTGAAGCTTGTTGAATCCGTTAAACAATGAACCCCTAATGTCAGGTATGGTCATTTGAAGGGCAAACATGTATGTTTTGTAATCTTGGTCATGGTTCGTTATCTTAGTCTATCGAATGTTAAAACACGTATTCTTGTTTAAATAACTTTTATCATGTTTTGTTTGTGTTTGCTAAACTTGCAATATGGAAGCTCACGTGTCAATAAACGATAACTAGTAGTTACCACTCTATGGTCTTGACCAGTTATCCAAGTTGCATTGGTGATTAATGATTAGGATGGGTTAGCAAGTTGCAATGTTGGTTAATATTGAAGCTTCCCTAACACACTTCATTAAAACTTTTATTTTATACTTTTTCATCTTCCAAATGGTAATTAACCGCCCACAACTTTTTAACTACACACTACCAAATTCTAGAATGTACATAACCACCCACTACCCAAAGTTTTACCATATATACAAGTTGTAAGTTCCACAAACTGTTTGCACTAAATATTTTATTCTGTCTAAACTAAACATAAATCTCTCCTAACAAAATGATGGATACCAGATTGGAAGATTTTACGACTGATCTTTTGATGATATTGTTCCTACATTTTCCTGTGTCAAGTTTGCTTGTTTGCAAAAGTGTTTGCAAAACATGGTTCAGTGTCATAACCGACCCTAATTTCATTCGACTCCATTCTCAGGCAGCAAAGGTTAGACGTTTAGTATTTAAAAATGGTTATGCTATAAGAACTCGGGTCATAAATGATAACTCTTTAAATAACCAGTCAGAGTTGTTCTTAGGAGATGGCCATCCGTATCGTAACCCCAACTTTATTAGAATATTGGGGTCTTACGATGGACTGATTTGCGTGAACTTGCATCATGGGGTGTCCTTTTACAACCCAGCTACACGTAGTGATTTAACGGTTAATTTAAGTCGTGAAAAGTACCATCCATTTGGAGTCGAGTATGGATTCGGCAGAATTGTTGGTGGAGATTATAAAATTGTGTCGATTTTTAAGGATAATTACAAGGTTAAGATGTTCTCCTTGGCAAACGGCAATTGGAAATCCCTGGGTGTTCTGCCTACCCAAGGTTCTATTATGGGTAACGGTGTTTATTTTGAAGGACGCCTATATTGGTTGGATACGACCGTGGCGTCGACTACATGTTCCATTGTGTCAATCAACCTTAGAAATGCTTCATTTGGATATGTTGATGTTCCCTCAATTGGAGAAGGACGTATATTGTTTTCTTTGGGGGTAGTACCACAAGGGCTATGCATGCTTTATAACCGTGACAATCTTCGTGAGTGTGTTGTGTGGACGTTGACAATCACACCCGTTAATCAAACATGGAACAGATTATATTCTATTCCCTACCCCGACCATGATATTAATCCACACACTGAATACCTTCAAGGGTTGAATAGGTTTTGCTGCCCAATGGTCATAACACAGGACGACCTACTCCTTATTCATTTTGATCTTCAAGTTTATATGTTTAACACAAATGACATGACGTTTGAGATTGTAGAGGATTTCGCCCGAGATACAACTACTTATGTCGAGACATTGGTGATACCGGTACTCTCAGGAAGACGTTACAGCCTAAGGAGTGCACCTAAGCTTCTTAGTTATTGACAACAATTATGATGGTTTATATTTTGTTTAGCAGTATCTATGTTTTCTAGTACATGTTTTCTAATCGTGTATTATGTTTATGACGTTTTGTAATGTTTATGTTTATATTTGGTTTAATTTTATGTTTTGTAATGTTTGGTTATGTTATGTAAATTTGTTTATGTTTATGTTTTCTTGACGTTATATGTTTTAGGCTGACCCAACAAAACATCTTAAAATTAAACCGGCCCATATACAAATTTACTGTTGGAGAACCAAAGTAAGACAAACGGTTTATTTTAGATATGTATCGTTCACAATTCACATCCATTTACTGTTGGAGAACCAAAGTTCACAATTCACATCCATTTCCCCATAAACATACACTAAAACATCCAGACTAAAAACATAACTGATCTTTGAATCAGTAATCAATCGTTAAGGATGAACAAGGGTAAAGGTAAGTCGATTATTATTTGATCTTTAATATATATTGATGCATTATCATCAGAAATCAATTGTTTGTTGATGCATGTTATGATCATTGTGGGTAGAGGGTAAACAAAATACGGATCTATAATATTGTTATGATCATAATGAATTTTATTTATATTCCTTTTTTGAAGCCTATTGTTTAGTGGGTGGGATTTAATGAAGCCTATTTTTTAGTGGGATTGAATGTGTTGACGGGTTCAAGATGAAACAAAAGTGTTTAGAGATTAAAAATTTAATATTTTGTGATAAAGGTTTAAGTCAAACGGTTATAATCTAGTCAAACGGAGAACCAAAGTAAGACAAACAATTTATTTTAGTGGGATTTAACGTGTTTGGGGATTAAAAACTTTTGATCAACTGATCTACTAGGTTAATTTAGTGACACGTTTCCAATTGATCAACCAACTTTGTGTTTTGTGTTGATGTGTTTGAAACAAAAGTATAGGATTCTTCTTAGATTAGGAGTGGAATGTTAGTTTAGATGATTTAGGGCATTGTAAATATGACATAAAGTTAGGGTATTCGTGTTAAAATGTGAGTGATAGTTGTCGGCTATAAAAAATTGTGAGTTATATATATAATCCAGTCATAGATATAATCCAGTCATAGATAATTAACATAGATACTAGCAATGCTCTATCAGGTCGGATGCTCTATCAGATATTGACGTGTTTGAAACAAAAGTATAGGATTCTTCTTAGATTAGGAGTGGAATGTTAGTTAAGATGATTTAGGGCATTGTAAATATGACATAAAGTTAGGGTATTCTTGTTAAAATGTGAGTGATAGTTGTCGGCTATAAAAAATTGTGAGTTATAGATATAATCCAGTCATAGATAATTAACATAGATACTAGTAATCATACCTAAATACCTAATAGTATAGGATGCTCTATACTATAGATACTAGTAATCATACCTAAATACCTAATAGTATAGATAATTAACATAGATACTAGCAATGCTCTATCAGGTCAGATGCTCTATCAGATATTGACGTGTTTGAAACAAAAGTATAGGATTCTTCTTAGATTAGGAGTGGAATGTTAGTTGAGATGATTTAGGGCATTGTAAATATGACATAAAGTTAGGGTATTCTTGTTAAAATGTGAGTGATAGTTGTCGGCTATAAAAAATTGTGAGTTATATATATAATCCAGTCATAGATAATTAAAATAGATACTAGTAATAATACCTAAATACCTAATAGTTATAAATAATATTTTTGCAGAGATAATTCAGATTGATTCGGACAGTGGTCCGAATGAGATGTAAGACAGTAATTCATTGCATACGAGTTCAACCGACGAGTCTGATACTAAACCTCAGGTTGAGTATAAAGTAGTATCAAACAAAGGGCCATATAGGTGGTGGCTAAACTACTTTGATGAATATGAACCAATTGACGAAAATGAACCTGAATTTTTCTTTAAAGTCCCGGTAGGCACCAAACCAAGGTACAACAATGAGATGGAGGAAGATGAAATTCCAGGGCCTTCAAAACCAAAAACAAAAAAATGGAAAAGTCCATATCTTTCAAGTTCCGAAGAAGACGAGGAAGACAAGGAAGATATTCCAGGGCCTTCAAAACCAAAAACCAAAAAATGGAAAAGTCCATTTCTTTCAAGTTCCGAAGAAGACGAGGAAGACAAGGAAGACATTCCAGGGCCTTCAAAGTTTAAAGACAAGGAAGACATTCCAGATGCTTCAAGCTCAACATCTAAACCAAAGGTTTGAAGAACTTATGGCTGCTTTTGTATTATCGTTCCAACTATTTTTGCTCCAATTAGTTGGTGATGATATATTATGTAATTCTATGTTCAAGAAATTTTAAGACCATGTACTTGGTGATGATATATTATGTTGGTGATGATATATTATGTGTAATATTATGTACAATTATGTGTAATATTATGTACAATTTGGATGGTATGTACGTATGTACTTATGGTATGTATTTTGTGATGGAACTTGTTCAGCTGTTATTAAGTTTGTTTTAGTGGGTTGATTGTTGTTGGTCATGACATAGCTAAAATCTGCACAAACTATAGGCTAAAACAAGAATAGCAAATGTATACACAAACTTAAATAAAGCAACAAATATAGCCTAAATAAGTAGATCCATTCATCTTGGTAGATACATTCATCTTGTTCTCCATTCATGTTACAATTCTTAGTAGATCCATTCATCTTGTTCTCGGTCGCTAAGAACTAGTGATTCTTTGTAAGGTCCAATGATAAATGAACCACCCTTGCCTTCATAACCAACCGTTTTAAATGTTTGCATCTCTTGGTTAAACACTTTTAGTGAGTGTGTCAATGCGTTTTCGTTGTCCTTAGTAATAATAATAGGTTGCTCGTCAATATCAAACCCTAATAACTTTGGCACTTGATTCTCTGGCATTTGAATTCTAAAAAGTAATCTATATGATGATACCACACCCACGTGTAATTGTAACGCCCTACATCATCTACTGTGTAGCTTCCTGAAATAACTAGATGGTCTCTTAATTTCGACATATAGTATGGATGTGGAATCATACTTCTGATCCCTTCTGGGATTTCTAGCACATCAAATTTATGACTAACCAAATTGAACGATACTATCATAAAAAATTTTCGCCTACTACCTTGGCAACAAACGACCTTTTCAAAACCAACCCAAAAGATTTTACCACCAACAACCGATTGTCCCGATGACCGTATTATTCTAATTGTTTGACGAGGCAAAAGGTCGTATGCAACATTGCTCCAACTAAGAGAACTAAGTTTAAACACCGACACATACCAAGGGGTTTCATCGACCAAAGGGTAATAATTTTTAAAAGGGTAGGGTCTTGATTTTGTGGAGATAGACCAAATCCGAACACTATTCTTGGTGAATTTGGTTGGTTGACATGATTTTCTACTACTACAGTAACACATTATCTTATTGACGGGTTCCATAGCATAAGTGTCCTATTATTAACATATGTTAAGCACCATATACCTTCACAAGTAGCAACTGGCCTAAAAACACGGAGATTGTATGGCGGATAAAAACAGCAAAGTTTAAGTTGCCACTAACCGTGTACATGAAACCATCATCGTCGTGCTTATATGTTATATGAAAGCAACATGAGGTTGTTGTGACAACCCTTGTTTTGAGGTTCGTCACTTAGTTTTATTTTGTGCTAGTTACGTGTCTTTACGTGTTTATGTGCTTATTGGTGTGTATAGATCGTGGTTTGAATATCGTTTCCGGTACGGGGTACCTTGTGAGTGAAACGATGTGTGATGATTTCATGTTCATGAGTTCACAATGTAGTGACTATGAAATGAGATGGTGTTATTTGGTGGTTTTAAGTATACGTATATGTATTTTAGAAAATCGCATTTTTACGATTTACGGTTTAGCATTTAGAGGTCTCGGATGAGGTAATTAGTCATATGGATATTTTTAGGGATGGTTTTAAGTCATTTAGGACTTAGTTATAAAGTTTATTTCAAAATTTGAGATTTTTTATAAAAGTGTATATTTTACGTCTTTTACGGTAAAACGCGTAAATTTGACTAGTTTTACGGTTTTGAGGTTTTGGAGGCTTTAGGAGCTGAAATAAATTAAGACAAATTAAGGTAATATTATTAATACATATATTAATAATAAAAAATAAAAAAAACGAAAATTATGGGTGTTGGGTCGGTCATGTGACGCAAGGAAAAAAAAGGAAAAGAAAATTAATTATGGTAAGTTGTATTGGGCTAGGACTTGTTTAGTTATCTATATAAGATTTTTATTTATTTATCAAACACAAAAAAAAACATCATTCTCTGGAGATCAATCATAAACTCACGGCATTCAAGTATTTTTAGGGTTCTTCATCAAAATTTGGGTTTTCACAAATTTAAGGTAAAACATGTAAACTCTTTTCATTTAATTTGTTTTTAATCATGTGTACATCATCTTATGATGGATTTAGGTTAGGGTTTAATTTAAAAACAGTAAATTAATGTTATAATAATGAGTTCATAATGATTACATAAATTAGGGCTTGTAATTAGTGGGATTAGGGTTAATTAATGAGGTTAATTTAGTTAAACCCGTTTTTAAAAACTGGGCAGAATTTTGAGTCAATTGTTTTGATCATATTGGGAGTTCTACAAACTCTTATTTTGCGATACGCATATCCCTGAAAAGGTAATTGAAGTGGCTTTCCAATGCAAGAAACGAGAACTAAATTGGAGGTCGGGAAGTGGGTCAAAAACAGGTTACAACAGTCGGAGGTCAAAACAGTTTTGAATTCAGCCTGTTTTCTTTTTAAGTTTTGGGTTGTTTGGGGTACTTAGGGTTGCATTGGGATCTTCTAACGAACATGAGAGATGGTTTATATATTGTAGAAAGTATCTGCACTTGGGCTAAGGTTGTGGTTTAGGGTAAGACCCCCTAATCCTAACAAACTTTTTGTAAGTTTAAAATCAGTAAATCTGGAATGACAAAAGTATATATATATATATATATATATATATATATATATATATATATATATATATATATATATATATATATTTATATATACATATATATATATATATACATACATATATATATATATACATACATATATATATATATATATATATATATATATATATATATATATATATATATATATATATATATATATATATATATATATATATATATATATATATATATATATATATATATATATATATATATATATATATATATATATATATATATATATATATATATATATATATATATATATATATATATATATATATATATATATATATATATATATATATATATATATATATATATATATATATATATATAGGGGCCTTAACAGTAGCTTTAAGGTTGGGGCAAGTGGGAGGTGTTAGCTAACATATGTAAGGGTACGAATATTCCTTTTACAGAAACCATGGGTATGTATAAGTGGACGTTTGACTTAAAGTTTGGAGACCTAAAATTGGGACTGTTTTGTGTAAAATATGAATGGGATAGTTATTAAACTTAACCAAGTTAAGGACTTGTTTGGGAAGGGTAATGGGGTGTTTAGAGTTTATAAATGGGGTATTTATATGAGAGGAGTTTAGATGTCCATCATAGGTTGATGAGCCATCTTAGTGATTGGTTCTTGTTTTGATTGCGTGTTTTTGGTTTGTTAGCTTGTTGCTAGTGCGAGGACTTTTGGAGAAGCAATCAGGTGAGTTCCATAGTCCCATGTTTACTATTGTTTTTGACTTCCAGATGGGATGGAAGAGACACTGTGTTATGTTTTGTTTTATGAATTTATGCTGTGAATGTTTGGCGTTGGTAATGGACTTATGTGTTGATACTTATATGATTAACTGCTAGATATATCTTGATTGTTTTATGTTTTGACTTGGTACCAAGGGGTGTTGACAAGGCGGGGCCTTGGGGATTGGTTCATAGGTGTTTGGATGCCTTTGGGATTATGAGGTTTGGTATGGCTGGGAGCCATGGTTTTGGTTTGATTAATTGAATCTTGAATGTTAGTTTGTTAATGCATGTAGTATCACATTGTCCATATGTTTTGAACTTTGATTGTACTCACAGCTTTTTGGTATGATTTGGCGTTAGAGTCTAAACCTATGACTCTCACCAACTTTATGTTGACGTGTTTTAGTGTCTCTTTCAGGTGATACTATGGTTAAGCTTGAGAATAGAAGTGGCTAGGATTTGCAGTTGCGTAGGAATGCATTTAGAAGGAGATCCACGTTCCTTCTTAGTTTACCTTTATGTTTTTTTGATAAGTGATAGATGTTGGCACCTATATGTTTGTTTGGTTTATGTTTATTGATTGTCTTGGGTATGAGGTAGGACTGTTACCTACTTACCTAGACTCCTGCTATGTTGAGATATTGTCATGACCTTTGTGTCGCCATTTATGACATTATAGTTGCATTTTAGTTTTCTCTATAGAGACACCGTTTGTTGTGATGATATCCATATGTCGCGCCCCATATTCCGCCATGGTGGGGTGTGATAGAATGGTATCAGAGACAATGGTTATAGAGAATTAGGTTGCCTAGTCGTGTAGCCTAGTCTATAGCTTAAGGGTCCCTGCATATAGGCGTCATAGGAGTATGTGTGCATTTTATATTAATTGATGTGTTTGGATGTTATTTATTACGATGTTTTGACTAGTATGAATTGAACCATAGTAAGTTCATACTTAGCTACATGTTATTTTTCTTTTCGGGATGTGACTAGTGCTGGTTGAACCATAATCATCCCGGCTAGTCATTGTCGTATTTTGCTTAAATTGTACATTATAGTACATAATTTGGTACATGGTAGTTTTCTATCTTTTGTTGGGTTATTTTATGTACCTGAGGTATAGTATTTTTTTCTTTTGATGTTTAAGTCATGTTCCCTAAGAATCATGTGGTGGTTCGAGTTATTAGAAGTAGGTGGGTGTGAAGGATTTTTAGCTATTTCCACTCTTATGGGCGATATGACTTATAACTGATTATGTTTTCATTTTGGATTTAGTCTATGTTGTTTAACTAGACTATGGATTTCGGTATTCCAAGAGTTTTACTATGTTATTTTAATAGATGGGGTTTTGGATATATTTGGTTATGTGGTTATGAGCTTATGTGAGTAGATGGATTTATGTGTTATATGTTGTATTGATTCTTATAAGTGTCATCATAGGAGGGAGTACATTGGGGAAAGGGTAATTGTATAAGTATGGTGGCCAACATAGTTATACAATTACCACAACTTCAATGACTTCTCAAGTATGATTGCATGAAAGAGGGTTAGTACATGCTTGTATATGATGAGATGTGGATTTTGGGTATATTTATAATATATGGGTTTATGTAATGGCTGCCTATGATATGGCTATTGTTCTTTTTGTGTTATATGTTTTGGATTATAGTTGTGTTGTGTGATTATGGGGTCACACGATATGGTTTGGTTTTGGAGGTAGGCTTTATGCCTTGTTGTGGCACGGTGAGATGGTGATTACTCGTATGGAAAAAACGAGCGTATAAAGAGATTGATTGACTTGACATGTATGATAACGAGTATGTTTGGGAGATTCAATAGGTATACATATTCGGATGTATATATACTAATAGATGTTATGTTATGATTTACGGTCGTTCAGTAGTTATTATAACTTGAACGTACCTAGTGCTCTCTTGTGTTTAAACAATTTATTAGTGCTCGAGTTTGGTGGAGTTTCAATGACGTTTTGGATCTTTTGAAGTATGTCTGGTAGCGTATTCTTTGAGTTTCGTATTTCACGTATACGTTTTAAAATGGTGTTCTTGGTTTTAAGTCTACTAAAATAACTTGGGATTTCTTTTGAGATAATGGAATCTTTTGTGTTGGGTCTTACATTTCTTTTGGTCGGTATATATTGAGAAAAAGAGGGGACTTGAAAATCTATTATAGGGTTAGATAGTTGGTTGTATTCGGTAAAATAAGGGTAAGGGTTGGAGTCGTGTTTGAAACAAGATGTAACATAAGATTTCTTTTAATCAACACTTATTTATTTCAAATTCTAAAAGACTTTTTTTAAAATAAAGCGAAGTAAAATTTCTTTCTACTTATATAGTTTATATAATTGGGTTTAACCGATTCACGTCATTTATAATTATTAATACAAGGTTAAATTAAGTTTATGAAGATTTCACATACAATTTTATCTTTCATTAATATAAAACTATTTTGGTCATAACTTATTCGTTTTTAAAGCTTTTTGGATGATTCAAAAGCCTAAAATTATGTACTCGGAACGTACTTTTCAAATATTCAGAATGTATAGTCATGGGAGGTCAGTATCTTGGCCGAAATTAGTGTACAAGTGTCGGGTTAAAGGTTGAGTTTGAATAGTAGTTTATTTTTATGATTTGAGATGCACGGGATACCTAGTTTTTGAGTTGAGTTTTGAGTTCGTCAAGAGGGTTGTATGTAGATTGTTTGAGTCACATAGATGTAGGGAGGTAAAAAAATAAAAAAATAATAATAAATGAAAGTTTATTCTTTTGGAAAGGTCGGTCTTTTGCACGGTTTAAATAATATGTCGCGGGGCGTAATATGTTTTGGTTGCCATTGGGTGTTTCTTGGACTATTTTTCGTTGTCATGGTCATTTTGAATTGATACATGTTCTGGGTATGAGTTTTCTTTTGAGTCTCGTGGTTTTTGACTTGTTTTAATTGGTGCACATGAAATGTCGTTAGTTATCCGTAGGTTTGATTCGTTGATCGTATCTGATGGATTCAGGATGTAGTTTTGGTTTCGTATTGTTCGGGAGCGTTGAGGTAGTCATATGAAAGACTTGGTCGCGCCTACACACTTAAGTAGGTGACCATGAGAGAACGGTCGGAATACCCTTAGTGGGGAGGAAAGAGGTTCGTAGACGAACTAATGTGGGCATGAGGTCTATTAGGAGTGCCAAGGGAGATGAATAGAGATTTGTGAAATGTATGGAGACTGGCACAAGTAACGTGCCATAGAGAGTGTTGGAAGGGGATATTGTTCGTAAGGCATGTATGTTTTCTAAAAAATTCCTGAAATTTAGTAGGTTTGCCTATTATTTTGAGATAGAACCATGAATAGAGCAAGTAGGAGAAGTGAGAGGAGTTGGAGTTAGTGCCTTTCCAAGGAAATTGTTGATGGAATGATTTCAAGAACAAGAGTTGATGGAAATTGCAACGGATGCAAGGTAAAAGTTGAGTTGCTTAGTAGTAGATTGGATGTGGAAAGTGGTTGAGTGGTCCGATGAGAGGAAGTACCGGTCTTTTAAGATGCGTGTAGAATTTTGCAAGTAGAACGAGGTAGGAATTTACTCGTATTACCGCTAATAGAGGGTGCAAGGAGGACATAGTTGAAACTTCTAAGGATGTTGTATGAACGCTTTGGGTTTACGATTATGCATTTGGCTTCGCCAAAGCACTAGCGGTTTTCATGAAGTCCGTGAACCGAGTGTGAATGAACGGGTATAAACGAGTTGTCATCGGGAGCATCGACGACATCTTGATCTACTCAAATCTTTGAAAGGAGTGAGGTAAATTATGAGTTGGTTTGTAGTTGTTAGGAAAGGGAATTATACGTGAGATTTTCGGGTGTGAGTTTTAGTATTAAGTTTACCATGATGAGTAGTTAGAGATGATGACATATCATGGAACCAGCAAGGGGCGAAGTGAAGAAGGATGAGGAAGCATTTTGGAGGCTGAAGAAGTGGATTGGATAATGAGCCGATCTTGGCATTATCGGAAGGACTGGATGAATTCGCGAAGCATGACGATACGTGGAGCAAGGATTTGGACGCGTACGAGGACGACAAAGAAAGGCGATCGCTTATACGTTGCAGGAACTGAAGATTTGGAAGAACTGGATAGACTTAGTTAGTGGAGCTGGACTGTTATATCTGCCTAGAATGTTAGAGGCATTTGGTGTACGAGACGTGGAGAATGATCTATACGGATCATGAACGTCTCCAACACATATTTAATCATCTTGATTGAACATTTGGCAAAGGTGATGGGTGGAGTTAATTGATGGAATAAAATTGCAAGGCCAAGTACCATCTAGGAAAGGCAAGTATGGTTGATGAGACATGGAATAAGAAGAATGAAGTGAAGCTGAGACGAACTTGAACTATATGGATGACGTATTAGGGTGATTTGGATGGAGAGTGTAGGTTGCACGAGTTGAGTTGTCTAATGCAGAGAACGCGTCAACCTGTATGTTGCGTGGCTTGGACAATCATATGGAGAAAAGGGACATAGACTATACTTCCTATATAGATAGGAGTAGCTTAGAAAAGGCAATGTAAGGACGAAGTTAGTGAAAGGGATACATAATGGGGTGGAGGAATAAGTACGACGAGAGTTGGGTGATAGTCGATAGACTGACTAATTCATCTCATAGTTCAAGAGGAATGAGAAGTCACGTAGTTGGGAAGTTGGAAGAATTGCGTACGGATGTGATGGAATAGAGGGTTTTGCGTAAAGGTTATCCTAATATGTATGGAGTGCCTTATGAAGGATTATGGCAAGGGAAGAAACTATGGGAAGCATCACATCGTGATGTATGGTATGAGTTGAGGAAAAAGGAGGAAGTGTGTATAGAAGCGAAGCAAGAATAAAATAGGTCGAGATAGGAACCGAAGGTAAAACTTTGGTAGAGCCTAATGAGTAGAATAAAGCACAACGCAGGCTAATACTGTCGTAGTGTGGAAAAGGAAATGGCACTGACCTATACTGATTGTTTGAAAGGCTTAGTATCGATAATCAAATGGATGAGGAGTTATAGGTGTGATGTGCCATAGGGACGAAGGGCTTGGTCTAACTGAGTTAACCGTCCTTTTGATGATGTGTATAGATCATAAGATGATTTGGATTGGAAGAACTAATGGATATCTGAAAGACCATCATAGGTCACTTTGTAAGGAAATTGGAATTTTAAGTAGTTTGGGGTACAGACTAAAGGGAGTTGATGAACATGATTGTATATGAGTATATCCAGCTAACTAGAAAAGGATGGGCAATTGAGATATTTATACAACCTTAGGGGTTACACTGAGGGCATGAGTGATTGATTTAGAGGGAGTTAGGAAACTCATTAGCGATGGCTGAGTTTTCATATAATGATGGTTATCATACTAGAAGTCGATAAATGCCATTTGAGGCACTATATGAAAGGATAGGGTGAGTTGTCCCCATTTTGGACTAGAATTAGTAAAAGAGGCTACTAATGTAGTAATGGTGTTTGTGGAAAGGATGAGAGCAACAAGGGATGCTATGTAGAAAAGGAGGAAACCACTAGATTTAATGACAAAGTTATGTAGCGAGTTTCGCCTATAGTAACGGGTGGTACGTTTTGGTAAAATGGAAGAGTTGATGTAGAGTTTTGTAGGTCCATTTGTGATCTTTGGAAAGATCAGACCATTAGCTTATGAGCATAGAATTACCTGGGGGAAATGATTTGTATACATGATACATTTCATGTATTGAGATTGGTAAAGGTTGTTTGAGAATGCATTTTGCATGTACGGTTATTCGGGACTTGTGTTAATAATAGTCTTTGTTTTATCAAAGATCATTTGTGAGATTTATTGACTGTGAGGTCAAGAGTTTGGCAATGAGTTTAATTATTCTTGGTTTGTATATGTGGTATTTTGAAACTTGAACTAAAGTTCACGTGGAAATGAGAGGAGTTCATTTAGAACAAGTATCCTCGTGTGATTTGTTGTTTGTGTGTTTGATCCTAAGGAGTAAATCTCGGGACGAGATTTCTATTAGGAGGGAGTGATGTGACAACCCTGGTTTTGAGGTTCGTCACTTAGTTTTATTTTGTGCTAGTTACGTGTCTTTACGTGTTTATGTGCTTATTGGTGTGTATAGATCGTGGTTTGGATATCGTTTCCGATACGGGGTACCTTGTGAGTGAAACGATATGTGATGATTTCATGTTCATGAGTTCACAATGTAGTGACTATGAAATGAGATGGTGTTATTTGGTGGTTTTAAGTATACGTATATGTATTATAGAAAATCGTATTTTTACGATTTACGGTTTAGCATTTAGAGGTCTCGGATGAGGTAATTAGTCATATGGATATTTTTCGGGATGGTTTTAAGTCATTTAGGACTTAGTTATAGAGTTTATTTCAAAATTTGAGATTTTTTTATAAAAGTGTATATTTTACGTCTTTTACGGTAAAACACGTAAATTTGACTAGTTTTACGGTTTTGAGGTTTTGGAGGCCTTAGGAGCTGAAATAAATTAAGAAAAATTAAGGTAATATTATTAATACATATATTAATAATAAAAAAGAAAAAAAAACGAAAATTATGGGTGTTGGGTCGGTTATGTGACGCAAGGATAAAAAAAGGAAAAGAAAATTAATTATGGTAAGTTGTATTGGGCTAGGACTTGTTTAGTTATCTATATAAGATTTTTATTTATTTATCAAACACAAAAAAAAACATCATTCCCTGGAGATCAATCATAAACTCACGGCATTCAAGTATTTTTAGGGTTCTTCATCAAAATTTGGGTTTTCACAAATTTAAGGTAAAACATGTAAACCCTTTTCATTTAATTTGTTTTTAATCATGTGTACATCATCTTATGATGGATTTAGGTTAGGGTTTAATTTAAAGACAGTAAATTAATGTTATAATAATGAGTTCATAATTATTACATAAATTAGGGCTTGTAATTAGTGGGATTAAGGTTAATTAATGAGGTTAATTTAGTTAAACCCGTTTTTAAAAACTGGGCAGAATTTTGAGTCAATTGTTTTGATCATATTAGGAGTTCTACAAACTCTTATTTTGCGATCCACATATCTCTGAAAAGGTAATTGAAGTGGCTTTCCAATTCAAGAAACGAGAACAAAATTGGAGGTGGGAAGTGGGTCAAAAACAGGTTACAACAGTCGGAGGTCAAAACAGTTTTGAATTCAACCTGTTTTCTTTTTAAGTTTTGGGTTGTTTGGGGTAGTTAGGGTTGCATTGGGGATCTTCTAACGAACATGAGAGATGGTTTATATATTGTAGTAAGTATCTGCACTTGGGCTAAGGTTGTGGTTTAGGGTAAGACCCCCTAATCCTAACAAACTTTTTGTAAGTTTAAAATCAGTAAATCTGGAATGACAAAAGTATATATATATATATATATATATATATATATATATATATATATATATATATATATATATATATATATATATATATATATATATATATATATATATATATATATATATATATATATATATATATATATATATATATATATATATATATCGGGGCCTTAACAGTAGCTTTAAGGTTGGGGCAAGTGGGAGGTTTTAGCTAACATATGTAAGGGTATGAATATTCCTTTGTAGAAACCATGGGTATGTATAAGTGGACGCTTGTCTTAAAGTTTGGAGACCTAAAATTGGGACTGTTTTGTGTAAAATATGAATGGGATAGTTATTAAACTTAACCAAGTTAGGGACTTGTTAGGGAAGGGTAATGGGGTGTTTAGAGCTTATAAATAGGGTATTTATATGAGAGGAGTTTAGATGTCCATCATAGGTTGATGAGCCATCTTAGTGATTGGTTCATGTTTTGATTGCGTGTTTTTGGTTTGTTAGCTTGTTGCTAGTGCGAGGACTTTTGGAGAAGCAATCAGGTGATTTTCATAGTCCCATGTTTACTATTGTTTTTTACTTCCAGATGGGATGGAAGAGACACTGTGTTATGTTTTGTTTTATGACTTTATGCTGTGAATGTTTGGCGTTGGTAATGGACTTATGTGTTGATACTTATATGATTAACTACTAGATAATTCTTGATTGTTTTATGTTTTGACTTGGTACTAAGGGGTGTTGACAAGGCGGGGCCTTGGGGATTGGTTCATAGGTGTTTGGATGCCTATGGGATTATGAGGTTTGGTATGGCTGGGAGCCATGGTTTTGGTTTGATTAATTGAATCTTGAATGTTAGTTTGTTAATGCATGTAGTATCACATTGTCCATGTGTTTTGAACTTTGATTGTACTCACAGCTTTTTGGTATGATTTGGCGTTAGATGTCTAAACCTATGACTCTCACCAACTTTATGTTGACGTGTTTTAGTGTCTCTTTCAGGTGATACTATGGTTAAGCTTGAGAATAGAAGTGGCTAGGATTTGGAGTTGCGTAGGAATGCATTTAGAAGGAGATCCCCGTTCCTTCTTAGTTTACCTTTATGTTTTTTTGATAAGTGATACATGTTGGCACCTATATGTTTGTTTGGTTTATGTTTATTGATTGTCTTGGGTAAGAGGTAGGACTGTTACCTACTTACCTAGACTCCTGCTATGTTGAGATATTGTCATGACCTTTGTGTCGTCATTTATGACATTATAGTTGCATTTTAGTTTTCTCTATAGAGATACCGTTTGTTGTGATGATATCCATACGTCGCACCCCATATTCCGCCATGGTGGGGTGTGACAGTTGTTGCCCTGGAACCGTAGGTAGTGATGAACTGTGCTTGATCTATTGCAGCCTTCCAAGACTTCGACACTCTTCGAAACCGTAGTAAACTCTCCACTGGAAGTCTAAACATGATTTCCCTTTGAATTTCTAAAGGTATATGTGTGTACATTTTATAAAATATTGTGTTTAAGATCTAATTGTTTCTATGTTGGTTGTAATTTATAGAGTGACAGGAGCATATACAAGCGATGCTCTACTGATATAGCAGCTTTAAATGAACTACAACCTAGATTGCTTTTGTCTTAAAAACGAAGTACGTATTACAAAAAAGAACTACATATTACAATAAATAAAACAAAGAAAAAAATCCTAATAACTTAATCCAAACAGTTACAACATCATTTAAATTCATGTAGGTGAAACGCATTTGTCGCAAACAACATCAGTTTGTCGTAGAAACACTCGCCAACGTATCATGATGTTCGGTGGACTCAACTGGTTCAAAGTCAGCAAGTAGATTCTTCCCTGGGAATCTAATTGCACACTCTCTAAAGTTCTTATCAGGTGTTCTTAGAATCTTTGGTGAATTGCTTTCTTGTTGGTTCCATGCATCGATCTTTGAATACATTGATTCTTTTAACGCATGCGCAATTTTTTCATGTTTGGCACGCATTGTTTCTACGTCAATGACGGATGGGTTCAAAGTCAAGTTCTTAAAATAATAAGCAAGAAGTTCAGCTTGAGGATCATGGCCAATAAATATATCAACGGAGTTGTCTTTGAGAGGAGCGAAATCGTACATTTTCTTAACATCACTATCATTTTCCACGATAGTCAAACCGGTGTCGAGATCTTTATAATCAGCTTTGGAGTTGAAAAACCAAGCCCATATGTCTTGTTTCGTTTCATCCAACAACAGCTGACACCATTCTTTATATGACAACCTTTCACTCACAGAGTGAACCTTGTATGTAACATCTTCTTCAATGTCGATAGAATACGTTAGACTTGGGTAAAAGCTAAACACCCCGGTGTGGTGAATTTTAAAGTGAAATGATTGCAAATAATAATACCTGCCAATCAAATTATTAAAAAATATTGATTAAAAAAACGATTTGACAAAATGAAAATGTGTATACGTGTACAAGAATAGTTACGTTATAAACTTACGGTGGTAATATAATTTCGTTTGGACATCCTGAACGAGAAAGACCATGTTCACTTGTCATTTTTTTTAAAGCCCTACTTTGTTTATTTTCTTTTCAATATGTTTTTCTCCAAATGACCCTTTAAAGCACTTGTTATGTAACAAAGTATTTAATACATGTCAAGTCGAATTGAAAGATTTTCGTGTCTTTTTACAAACATATGCTCTATCCAGTCCAATGCTCTATCAACTAGAATGCTCTATCAAGTACCTAGTTTCACGTCTTTTTGTACAAAGATTGGCTCTACCCACTTGAATGCTCTATGAATGTAATAGTCTCCTATTGTACTATGTTGCAGGTACTAGGATAGTATCATTTAATACATGTCATGTCGAATTGAAAGAGTTTCCCGTCTTTTTTCAAACAAATGCTCTATCCAGGGCAATGCTCTATCAGGTCGGATGCTCTATCAGATATTGCAATATCTATGTTAACATTAATGCCATAGCATCCTGACCTATTATACTAGTGTACTATGTACAATGTATAAGGATTGTTTAAGGAAGTATTTATTACGAGTCATGTCGTTCTACCTAGTTTCACATCTTTTTGTACAAAGATTGGCTCTACCCACTTGAATGCTCTATGAATGTAATAGTCTCCTATTGTACTATGTTGCAGGTACTAGGATAGTATCATTTAATACATGCCATGTCGAATTGAAAGAGTTTCCCGTCTTTTTTCAAACAAATGCTCTATCCAGGGCAATGCTCTATCAGGTCGGATGCTCTATCAGATATTGCAATATCTATGTTAACATTAATGTCATAGCATCATGACCTATTATACTAGTGTACTATGTACAATGTATAAGGATTGTTTAAGGAAGTATTTATTACGAGTCATGTCTTTCTACCTAGTTTCACGTCTTTTTGTACAAAGATTGGCTCTACCCACTTGAATGCTCTATGAATGTAATAGTCTCCTATTGTACTATGTTGCAGGTACTAGGATAGTATCATTTAATACATGTCATGTCGAATTGAAAGAGTTTCCCGTCTTTTTTCAAACAAATGCTCTATCCAGGGCAATGCTCTATCAGGTCGGATGCTCTATCAGATATTGCAATATCTATGTTAACATTAATGCCATAGTATCCTGACCTATTAACCAGCTGAGCTAGCTCAGTTGGCCACCAAGGGTAACCTTGGGGAGGTATTCTTGGAGAGGTATCGAGTTCGAGTCTCACCAAGAACCTTCAGGGGCCCGAATTAAGAAGCAGAAGTAGGGTTTATCCCCTATGGAGAAGTTTCGAGCTTGCATACTACCCAATTGGATGTCACTGTAAGCTCGAATCACTAACTACTAACTCGCCGTTAAAAAAAAGTATCCTGACCTATTATACTAGTGTACTATGTACAATGTATAAGGATTGTTTAAGGAAGTATTTATTACGAGTCATGTCGTTCTACCTAGTTTCACGTCTTTTTGTACAAAGATTGGCTCTACCCACTTGAATGCTCTATGAATGTAATAGTCTCCTATTGTACTATGTTGTAGGTACTAGGATAGTATCATTTAATACATGTCATGTCGAATCAAAGATTTTCGCGTCTTTTTACAGACATATGCTCTATCCAGTCCAATGCTCTATCAACTAGAATGCTCTATCAAGTATTGTCATATCTATGTAAACTTAAATGAGATAGTATGTTGAAACACATTATATCTAAAGGCTAACAACATTCTAAAAATTTAAAAACAAATTATACAATGTTAAACTGGAAATGATTGCTTACACTTGACCCTTATACATAAGCCACTAAAAGCTAATTTGGAAATACACGAACCAAATTTCGAATAGTAATGTTGAGAGCCATATTTGATGATTTAGGACAGAATACTGATACGTTTTTTAGTACGAGAGCAGACCCTACTTTAATACATTTTGCATAAAGATCATCTGCTAAAACTTTGTAGTGAATTGTCCCTTGAAGGGTGCCTGAAGGATCTTTAAGTGTAAGGTTCATATCACCAATCACATTTGGCTTACAGGATGTTATAATAGCAACAACGTACTCAATTTTACCATTTGCAATGTATTTTTTAATGTCCCCAAATATTCCACCGCCAAACTCGCCATTATCTTTCATAAACTCGACAGCGTTGACCCAAGGAGAGGTTTTGAAATCATCATCATCAGTAACGTCATCGTTTGTTTTCCTAATATACTCTTGAGTAGGAGCATCGCTAACATTTGTGAGATTCAAGAAGTTACCTTGTTGAAATTCTCCAGCAGGACCTGGAATTATCCTTACAGGATTTATGTTGGCATAAAAAGAGTCTATAGTGCTTGATGAACATATGATTTGGTTTTTGGTTTGGCTTTTCAAGGTTGCGAAGGGAGCAGAAAGTTATAGATCTGAGTCATCTATATCGAGCATGAATTCCTAGCCTTCATTTGGTGGTGATTCCATAACTTAGATGTATATACTGGGGATGTAAAATGTGGGAGTTGAAATATAGATATGAATGTATCCTGATATGTCAATTAATTTATAGACATTTCAAAATTTATTGAAGTACCTACCTATTGCTTTATAATACATTACATGTATTTTTACTCTTATATATAGTTCTCTTTCTCCAAAATAATTATTCATCTTGTTTTATTACTTCTTGGTTTATTATATTCAAAATAGAATGGTATCTCTAGGAACTGATTCATCATCAAGTGCCCCCGATTTGTTTATGCAAGATCTGTTGTATATAAATTCTCTATTTATCTTTTATATTTTTTCTTTATTGTATATTCATTTTTATTAAGTGTATTAAAACATTGTTTACACGAATGGAACAGGGATATGTATCCACCGGGTCATTTCGTGTTGGAAGTCTACCATGGAAGTTCTTTCTTTGTCGATCCGTTGAGGTATAGAGAAAGTGGAAAGATATTAGCCTTGAAGCAACATATGTCTGAACGGTTGACGTATCAACAATGGTGTGATTTGCTGAAACATGAATTGCATGTTGAAATATCAGCTTGGTTTTATCGTAAACCAGATTGTAAACTGGAAGAAGGCTTGACTATTGTTCAAAATGATAGGGATGTCAAAAAAATGTATGATGTTGTTGAAGTGCACATCATGCTAGATCTGTACAGCCTGGAAGAAGGCTTGACTGTTGACAAAGGTCTACTGAGTGATTACTATACCAAGAACATGTGTTCTTATGATTCTGATGAGGAAATAACCTCAAACATGACTAGCCCTAAAGATTGCACTGCAATGAATTTTGCAGAACTTGTCGAATTGGAAAAAGAAGAGATGGGAAAAAAACCAGAAGAAGGATTGTGGTTCGAACAACCACTAGAATGTCCCATAATTTAAGATGTCTTTCGTCTTTGTCAGTTTATTGAACTTTTCTTTTAACAAATTCGTGTGTTTTTATCTTTGTAGTAATAAAATGACATCTTATGTGGCAAGTTAGAGTGTGTTATTATGTGGCACGGGTTCTAAAACTACGTAGTGTATACAGTTGAATATACATCTACCTATCTAACCTAAAGATGTTTAACATAGTACACTTACGCATATATGAGTTGTCTACATCAGTAATTATGTTGCACGGGTTTTCACCGACGGCTGCTCTACCAGGGGATAGTGCTCTACCTATGTATACTACCTGTAGGCTTACAGGGTTATGACACTAGTCATGGTATTGAATGCAACATACATAAATAATAAAGTTTTTGATTATACATATATATATATAGGCTTGAAGAACATAAAATTATGTAAAAGCAAATAATCAAAATGAAATCATCCTCATACCATTTAACTGTTTATTTGGTTTGTGATGGCGTGACTTATGGTGCTGTATTTCAGAACAATATTACATACAGAGACCTAGTTCAGTACGCGAGGGAAAAGTTCGGCATCGACTATACATATGATATTTCTATATCATATCAAATGGGTTCAAATAATGTACGCATAGACGATGATAATGATGTGTTCTTCTTTGCGCTAGAGGTATCTAAAACAATGTCTACCACGTCTCATAGTTTATGCATTCAAAAGGTAAAAATTTCAACTTCAAAACCTATAGATCTAGATCTTAATTCCAGCCCTAGTGTATTTCAAGATTATCAAAAGATCATCAAAAAAGAAACAGTTTCGGTTCCTAAAAGAAACAGGTTACCTACTATTGATGATTCTGAATGGAAGAAAAATAAATTTACTTTTACGCCTGAACCACCTGATGCACCAGAGCTTATCATCAAACCATCTAAAAATATAATTGAGAACAACAAAATCAAACGTATACTGGCTAAGGATGACGAATTTAACATTAAAGAACACTGGATGGCGGTACTTGGTGAAAAGGCACTTGATGAAGGTTTTGATTTTAAACCAAGAAAATCAAATAAAGAGAGGTTAGATGTCATTTGCGTGAATAAAGAATGCAAATGGAAAATTATTTCATCTAAGTCTAAAACGAATGCGAAGTGGTTGTTAGGGACAGTCAATGATGTTCACACTTGTACAAGAACAAAAATAAATCCTAATCACCGTAATGCTACTAAAAAGTTGATAGGCCATCTAATTTCACTAAAGTTAAGAGATAATAGTCGTGTATACAAACCGCAAGACATAATGAAAGATATGAACCTTGATTACAACATAAACATTACTTAGAAAAAAGCATGGGGTGGTAAAAACACGGCATTGGAACTTAACTATGGTGGCTATATAGAGTCATTCGCCTTGCTTCCTATTTATTGTTATAACTTAGAGTTGCGGAACCCGGGGACGGTAACACATATTGTAATAACTATGAGGGACGATTTAAACAGTGCTTTATAGCATTTGGTATTGCGGTAAACATTTAATTTATTTAACTATGATTATATGTTTTTAAGTATCCCAAATAATATTTCAATGGTATGAATAACTTATTTTATATAATATACAGATTAAGAGTTTCTTAACAACCATGAGACCACTATTAATAATAGACGGGTCACATTTGAAAGGTACTTACAGAGGAACAAATCTAGTGCTGAATGGAATGGATGGAAACAACCAGATAATACCAATAGCTATAGGGGTGTCGCAAGGTGAGATTGGAGAGTCGTGGACATGGTTCTTGAGCAAGATGAGGGAATGTATAGGTGACGTGCCAAATCTTGCAATCATATCAGATAGACACCCGGCAATAGCACTGGCATGCAGAGATATATTTCCTGATGCATTTCATGGGTACTGTTGTAGGCACTTGGAAATGAATTGTAAATTGAAGAGCGAGAAGCTTAGGGCTAAATTCTGGAAGACATGCAAAGCCTACACCCCCCTAGCGTTTCAACGAGGCATTACCAACATACATGCCTATAGACCCGATGCTTACAGGAAACTTGAAGATGCTGGTTTTGAAAAATGGTCAAGGGCGGTGTGCCCGGCTAATCGCTATAATTATATGACATCGAACAGCGCAGAGTCTATCAATAATTTGTCAAGGCATATTAGATATGCTCCGATGACGAAGCTCATGTATTGGTTCAGGGGTCTACTACAAAAGTGGTATTGTGCTAGGCGTGAAAAATATAAAGGTTAATATTATTTAGATGCCATAGATTAAATTGAGTTATAATTTGAATATATACGTAACATTTTTTTTAAATCGTATTGCAGATGCAAAGTTGAATATGATAAGTGATTGGGCTACAACAAAAGTCAAGAAGAGAATGGAACAAGGATATCACTGGGAGGTGCTTGGGATTCAAGTGGGAGTACTTTACCAAGTAGATGATCAACGAAATTTACAACAGGTAAATTTGACGGAGCGTACATGCACTTGTCGTATATGGCAGCTATCGGGTATACCTTGCGCTCATGTTATAGCGGTTACTAGACATCTTGGATGTCCTGATTGTAGCGAGTTAGTGGCATGGTTTCATAAAAAATCTGTTCTTTACGATACTTACAAAGAGTTGACGTATCCTGTCGGGGAACCACACGAGTGGATTGTACCAGATGGACTTGAAGTTGTAAAATCACCAAATATGGACATTCGACAATCTGGTAGGCCAAAAAACAAAGGAAGGATAAAATCCAAAGGTGAGGCACCGATTGTGACAAAATGTTCAAGATGCGGAAAGACTGTACATCAAAGGACTGCTTGCCATGAACCCCTTGCAAATAATGATGTGAGTGCGATTATGTTAATATTGTTATTTTTTTGTTAAAAGTTCACTTATATATAAAATATGTTAGGGTGGTCATTTTCCAAGCTCAAACATATGGAGAGACCAGCAGGGACGACCAGTGCCTGTGACTGTAAATCAGATGATGGTTAACCAATTTTACGTTGGAGAAGGCTCTAGAGGTCCAAACCAAGCAATGGCCTTCACGATGAACCAATTTAACTTTGGAGAGGGAAGCTCACAACAAAATCAGGCAAGGTATGCATGGCCTCAATATGATTTTAGGGGAGGATCACAAGACCCAGGTTTTGAATGGAATCCTGTTAACCTGGCTGACCCTTGATAAACAAATGTTCAATGATTCATATGATGAAGATTAAGCATTTGGTAAAGATTATGAATTTGATGATGTTTACGCTTTTCGTATTTATTTCCGGACATTATTAACTATGGATATGCTTATGTTAAAGTTTCTTGGTTTTGTATGCATTATTAACTATATGTATGCATGTTAATGGTAGTCTAACATAAAAAATACAAATAACTTTAAAATAAAATATAAAATATTAAAGACCCAAGTGTTTAGGTGCACGGTTCAATGTCACAAGGATCGAATTGACTTTGCAAACACCATACAGTAGATGATGGTTTTTGCAAACAAGATACAAGTTCGAATAAGTTACAAAATATTCATAGCGACAACATTGTTGGGTCTTCAAATGCTAGGAACATACAAGGTTCATGGAGAAAACATTTTGTGATCAAAATAAAACCGAAGCATTTTTTCACGATAGGAAAGGGCGGTTTGTATTGAATCATCAACTTGGTTCACTGGGATCCGATTTGCTAACCTAACATTTAAAGACCCAAGTATTTAGGTGTTTTTAAAAAACAAAATATTCTTGTAAAACACACTTAAAAGTAAGAATAAAACTGACCTATATAGAAAAATGCAAAGAAACACTCCGCAATCACCGTACAGACCACCCTGTTTTAGAACACGTTGAGCATGCTGAAAAGAAATAGTATAGGTAGAAGGGTTAATTCCTTTCTTTTCAAACACACCGGTTTCTTTCATAATCAACGGTAGGTTATCCTGCAAACAGCTCCTCATCTTCAAATACCAGGGGCGGAATTCATCATGAAAGGTGGCTTGAGTGTCTATGAATGTAACCAGTCCAGTGCAGATTTCAAACACTGCCAGAGACCAGTGAGAAGATGTTTCGTTGATGGGAATAAAGACCTGTAAATAATGTCCATGAAATGATTCACCAAAACAAAAATATAAATCTGCTTTCGTTCTAAGAAAAAAAATGTATTGTACTTACCCGTTCAACATCTTTCCATGCCAAAGGGTAAACCTGCGTGTCAGCGTAAAAGATTGGCAAAGATCCTTGAAGAAGAAGTGCCATAAAATAATAGTTAACCATAGACCAATTCATGTCGCTCCTACGGTTGTACCACATGTACATGATCCAAAGGTCAATGTGCTATTTCAGAAAGGAAACTAATTTAATGATTAGAGGGATTGTAATGTTTTAAAAATTAATAATATAGGAACACCTACAGAAAGGTCAATTATGTTTACCTCGTCTAGTAGCCATCCTCGCCGTTTTTCATCAAGAGCACATAAAGCTATCCAAAATCTTTTGTCGACTATAATATAATTGCACCAAGGGAATTTGCAACGGCCTACGACATCCCTATTCAGAAACACTTCCATTTCATGACTCAAGTAAATTCTGTCGATTCTTTTGAATGGCCTTTTGAGATCCTGTACAATATAAAAAATAATTATTAATTTTTTTTAATTTAAAAAAACAATTACTTAAATATGTGTATAAAAAGGTAGACACCTCTGTCCAAGGCTTTAGTTCCTTGCACTTTTCAATCATGTTTGAATTCAAGACATTCTTTTGGTTGGCCAGTTGCTCCATGGTAGGAATTTTACGAGTTCTATCAAAAGGCTCAAATGGGGTCCTGATGACATCGACATACTTCCTTTTATTGTTTTCACAATATTTAAGGGCTGCCTTCATATGGGTTGATGAAGTATTTCCTCCAGTTGACCATTTGTAGTGGGACTCATTCTCCATTTGCTTATTCAACCTGTTCTGCCTATGATTGTTAAGCCTTTGAATCTCAGACTGTATCATGTGTCCTTCCTCTATTGAAGCACGATCCTTTTGCCTCTGCTCACACAAACGAATAAAATGCTCCTCTGGCTTAGAAATGCTTGGGTGTTCTAATTGCTGTAAAATGAATAAAACAATAGTGAGATTCAAATGCATTTAACAGAGCTATTGTGACTACATCTAAACATTAGCGTACCTCACAGTTATCTTCAACTTTTAGAGATTTAGATAAGTTGGACAATCCATTTAACAGAGCTATTGTGGCTTCATCCTCTAGAACATCATAGTTGTGGGTTGTTTGAAACATTCTCTTCAAACCCTCTTCTCTTGAAACATCTGACAAATTACAAAAATAATTAGAAAGCAAAATAAAATGTGGAAAACTAAGATAGTTGAAATAACAGTGGTGTAAATAAATAACCTGTATAAAAGATTCCAATTTAAATATTCGGCCTCTCAAAGTCTTAACATCTGTAGGTAGAGTCATCAAACTTTCACATATTGCTTCAAGATTTATAAGACGGTCGACTAATGTACTATCTTCAACCTTGTCTTCACCACGAGGAAAATTAACATCCACACCACTTTGTTTGTTAGCCATACGGGTAGCATCTTTTTTTTTTCAGATATTGACCATATAGACCACCAACAGAAACAGGAGGAGTCCTTGGTGCATACCCACAAAAAAAATCATGGCTATGTGTGTACCATAGGGACCGCCATTCAGATTTAGTAGGGTGTATCTCAATTGGAGCGTTGACAAATAAATCATCAAAATTATCCAAGCTATTAAATTCAAGCTTCTTAGACCATGAGACTGCTCTTGGATCATGTCTACAAACTTGGACCACCAACGAGTGGCATCACTAGAAGACTCTATAATCCATATCTAAAAAATGAGGTAAATACATTTTTTAAAACTTTGGATAAAACAATGAATAAAATTTATATACGTGAAAGTACAAACCTTGAATGCGAAAAGAAAACCAGACAATGAATAGCTAGGGACATATTTGTTGCTTTTCCTCAGCCCAGTAATGTGTTCACTCTTATGATTGCCAGCAACATTTCTAATGGCATCATAGAGCTGCCTCCAAATGTGCTCACCCCATGGAAACGAGTTCCAACAATCAAGACGTTCAACCATCCTAAGAAATACATCATCCACCACATCTACCAAATCCCGTCCCATGAAAATAACCTCCAAAGTTAACAAAAGACATATACGGATGGCATCTTGATCAGAAGCTAAATACCATTTTTCTTCATCCTCCAGAAAAGCTAATAAATCAATTATTTGAACATCATAGCCTATCTTTTGAGGAAATAAACGGTTACGAAAGGGGATATCGCCATTCCTGAATTGACGGAAGCTAAGTGGGCCAAACTGAAAACCAGTGACTATGCAAAACTCACGACGGCCAAAATGGAGACTATGTCCATTAACAGAGTATATGAGTGGTAAGTCGTAGCTATCATCATTAGAATGGTGTTGTTTTTGAAGCATGTAATGAATGATGCAATCATCATTATCAAAATAGGTTACATCAAGCCATGGTCCGAAACATGTTGCTTCAAAGAGAGCACGACGCTCTGAATTGAGACGATATTTGATTAACTTGAAGTAATGTAGCTTGCTTTTAAAATGAATCCTAGCAGAATAATCCTATAATAACAAATATCATATAATTCAAATTAACAAAAGCTAAAAAACAGCAAGAAAATCAATTTATCTTAAAAACAATGATAATCAATGGTAAAAAAAAGTGTGGCTGGTAACTCAATTAAGCCTAAAAGTTTGTATAATTAACATGAAAATAATTCATCTAAATGTAAGTATATTAAAATGACAATAAACAGATCTAAAACGTTATAAGATGAAATGATGGAGAAAATCATACCATATCATCGATAATCATGCTTGGGCAAAATTCCGGCGAAGGTCGGCCGGAAAAATAGTGTGTGAGAATGAAGAGAGATAATGTTAAATTTGAATTAATTTGAATTAAAGGGTAAGTTAATAATAATATTTAATTTTTAATCTTTCTTTCCCGAGGTAAAAAAAGTCAAAAAAGGTAAAAGTTGGTAGAGCAGTGTCAGAGTAGAGCAACCGTCAGAATAGTGGGTAGAGCACATGACATGGACATAAATACAAAATACATTGTGGATAAAGTGGGCCACGGTGGGGTAGCCTAATAATTAATGGGTCTGATAAAGTACGGTAGAGCGGGACAAATGTCAACATTTGGTGTGGGTAGAGCATGAAATGGTAGAGCATAGCCAAGACAGGAAGACAAACCTTATCTGGCTAGAAAGTGTCTACAAGGTAGGGAACATGACCTCAAACAGGAATTTTCTCCATGCTCAATGTTACTTGTAACCGAACAACATATATATATAATCATGTCCAATCAATATATTATGTTAATTAGTCCAATTGCATGCTACTCAAAATTTTCGTACTCCAAGTGTACGTTTCATGCGTTTCGAGCAATGCTCGTTTATCAATCACTCGTTCATCAGTCACGGCTTTCAGTTTGTTTACTAGGTCTTCACGCCACGATACCTTTTTTTTGGCATGGAGAGGCTATAACATATCATATCATGCTCGTATAATGTGGGCACTTTCAATTACATAATGAAGCTGATCAATTCTTTTTCACACAAAAAACTTGGTTTAGTACTCTATGAAAATGTTTGAGACATAATATTTCTGCATTGAGATTCATTTTTTCTTTATCAAAGCAACCTTTCTAGAAATAGAAATAGACTATGTGCAAAGTACATGCATGTTGCAAAGTAGAAAAAGGAAAACCCCTTTTTATTTTATTTTTCATGTCAAA
This sequence comes from Glebionis coronaria, assembly GCA_025667525.1. Lineage (NCBI taxonomy): Eukaryota > Viridiplantae > Streptophyta > Magnoliopsida > Asterales > Asteraceae > Glebionis > Glebionis coronaria. Next base: position 544,095,823 of record CM046882.1, read on the forward strand.
CACTTTAGTATTCAGAGTTGTTATGATTATCATTTTGTTCATTTGTTTCCTGATAAACTTTTCTTTACCAAACGCATAAAGTTTTGACATGAACAAACACATAAAGTAACGTAAACTTTTCCTTTAATTTGGATACTTTTTCAAACTTGTCATCATTGTTTAAGAGTTCAATTTGTTTCCTGGTAATTAACTGTTGGACCATAAGCGAACAACGATCGAGTATTCAGTAGTGTTTTCATGAAATGGGTCGTTGGGACAATCTAGTTGAGGATCACTTTTTTTCTTTCAAAATGAAACGGTCTGGGTGAATAATATAAATTATTTACTGTATATATTTATTCATTTTACCAATAAATATACATAATCAGTTTATTATTTATGTAATGATTTTAATTATTTGAGTAAAGTGTAACAATCATTTTTTTTCCCAAAAATTTGAATTATATAAATGGTCAATATTTTATGCATCATACTTTTTTGTTTGTAGTTATAGATGCATCATACATAAGCGAGAAAGGATGATGCAAATAGTTTTTAACTAAAGTTCAAAATTATTTATCACCTCAAAAGTGTTTTAATCCTTTTGCAGTCAATGATGATTTCAGCACCTAACTTTAAAAAAAAATTAATTTTTTTTTCACAAATGTCTATTTTTATTCAAAAAAGTTCTAAAAAAGTTTTTATTCAAAAATTTGTAAGAGTTTTTGTTTTAAAAAAAAAAAACCTTTTTTGGAAAAAATTAAAACTTTTAAAAAGATGAGAAATAAATTTTAAAAAATTACTTTCTAAGTTAAAAAATTAAAAGTTTTTCTTTCGAAAAAGTAAATTTTGTACATACATTTACGTTTCTAAGGAATTTTATTTTTTAAGTTACAAAAATAAAAGATACAAGTTTTTGTTCGGAAAATTTAAAATATTTTAAAAGTTAAAAATAAGTATAGAAGATTTTTTTTCTCAAAAAAAGTAAAGTGCTTTGTAGAGAAACTTTTAATTTATTTTTTAACTTCAAAAATATTTTAATTTTTTTTCAAACAAAAACTTATATTTTATATTTTTGTGACTTAAAAAAATCGTAAGAAAAGTACACACGTATAATTACACTTTTTGAAGAAAAACTTTTATCTTTTTAACATAAAAAAAGTTTAAAAAAGTGTAAAAGTTTTATATTTATTTTTCAACTTTTAAAAAGTTTTAATTTTTTTTGGAAGAAACGTTTTTCAAAAAAAATAAATTTTAAAACATAAATTCTTGAAATGTTTTGGAAAAAAACTTTTTTCGAAATTAAAAAAAAAATCATTTTTTTTATATACAATATGAGCTTTTCTCGAAATTGTTTTAATTTTTTTTTGAAACATAAGTGCAAAAATCATCACTATGTTGTAAAAAGACTAACACACCTTTAAAGTGACAAAGAGTTTTGACCTTTAAATAAAAATTATTTGTACCATCCGTCCTAAAAGATGTATGTTGCGCGAATTATTGAGGAATGATATAATTCAAACTTTTGATAAACTAAAAGGATGCTTTTTGCACTTTACTCTAATTATTATGTAATGTTTTATATTTTAAAAGTGAATTTCAATTTTATATTAAAAAAGGTAATGGCTTTGATATGGAAAAAACTCGCATGTAGATAATTGGAAAGAGAAAGTTGATGTGACAAAATAAAATGGTGGTCGACCTCTTTCATCGATGTGGCCAGCCGATCGCTTTTGGCACTAATCATTGTCAACCCTAAAAAACTAGTTTTGACAGTTCTTCTAACTCGATGAGACACCAACTAAAATAGGCAAGAGCCGAGACTCGGACCATTGACAACGATGGCATTTTGCATAATGACACTAGTCTTTTTTGTGGTGTAACGTTCTACCAGGATATAATCATCATATTCACGTTGAATAAAACATTTGTGTGTGCAATAGTCACTCATAATTGCATTTGATATTAAACCCAACGTAAAAGATGTTGTCATGACAAGGGATGGAGCTAAAGGTGTTATATGACATTTATGAATTTTTTCAATGTAGTGTTGTGGGTTCAAGTTTCACCGGAGACATGTGAGATAATATTTGTGAATTGTAAAAAAATGCCGTTAAAATTTTTTTTTTTTTTAAAAACATCGATTTTACTCAATATATATCTTTAATGCAACTAGTGTATCGAAATATATTCTATTCTTATTTTGTTAGTATACTTAAAAATTTTTTAACTCAAAGTTCAAAAAAATTTACAACACCTATTTATATTTGGTCATGAATTTTTTTCCGTTTTCGGTCATGATTATTATTTTGTTCATTTTTTTTCGTGGTAAACTGTAGGATAATAAGAGGAAGTTGATTATTATTTTATGCATCATACTTTTTTGTTTGTAGTTATAGATGCATCATACATAAGCGAGAAAGGATGATGCAAATAGTTTTCAGCTAAAGGTCAAAATTATTTATCACCTCAAAAGTGTTTTAGTCCTTTTACAGTCAATGGATGATTTCAGCACCTAAATTTAACAAAATGTTGTCAGGGATAACCACTTTTCCCTGGCGACATCGTTGACGTGGCAAAAACGCAGATATACATTTTGGTCAAAGTTTGACTAGAGTATCCCTGGCGATATGTTGCCGGGGATACACCGTCCAAAATCAGATGCCAAAGGAAAGAGTGGGAATTTTTTCCTCCCACTTATCCCTAGCGACATGTCGACAGGGAAAGTTCGTCCATCGTAATTACCATTATTTTTTTTTGATAATAACCTGCCAAATTTATCCCTGGCGACATGTCGCCAGGGAAAATCTGTCAAACGTAATTAGCTTCAAACTTAAGCAGAAAATGTGTGGCGGGCTTTTACCCGCCAAATCTCAAAAGTTTCCCTGGCGACATGTCGCCGGGGAAACACCCTGTCATATATATAATTAGTTTTTGCTTATTATAAAAAAATATTAATTATTCCATATAATTATTACTTTAACTATCGATCCGATGTTATTTTATTTTTGCGACGTTTATATAATAAAAATGAGACATTTATAAAACAAATATTTATTTATTCCAAATAATTATTATTTTTAACTATCGATCCGATGTTATTTTATTTTTGCGACGTTTATATAACAAAAACGAGACATTTATAAAACAAATATTTATTTATTCCAAATATTACATAAAACCTTTTGTAATATCACATGGGAGACTTACAAACAAACACTCCTAAATATAATTTTATTCGTCACGGACACTTAAGCACGCGCTTAATTAAACATGGATATTACAACGATATTAGACTCGTAAACACGAAAAAAACACATCACAAACTAGTTCAAACTAAGGTTCCCCATGTCTTCGTAAAGGTCGTGAAGTAGTGCAGCTGAATCCATTGTGTGCCTATCGGGGTTGCGGTACAACTCTACTATACTCTCAAGTACCTTTATTTTTCCATTTAAGAGCACACAGTTTGCACACGTTGAAGAGCTTGGAGAAGAAATTGGATTCCTTGAAGGTCTCGAATAAGAGCTTGGAGGAGAAAAGCTCGTTGAAGGTCTTGAAGAAGAGCTTGGAGGAGAAAAGCTCATTGAACCTGGAAATATTCCGGAAAAATTCTGGAAAAAATCTGGAAATAGCATGCTGTGCAGGCTGCACAAAAAAATGGCAAAGTTTTCCCGGCGACATGTCGCCAGGGAAAACCGAGGCTTGCTTGACTTTCTAAAAACTCAGCAAAGTTTCCCTGGCGACATGTCGCCAGGGAAAACTGAGGCTCGCTTGACTTTCTGAAAAGTCAGCAAAGTTTCCCTGGTGACATGTCGCCAGGGAAAACCGAGGCTCGCTTGACTTTCTGAAAAGTCAGCAAAGTTTCCCTGGCGACATGTCGCCAAGGAAACTCTGGTACAACGTTGACTTGTCAACGCGAGGCTTTGACTTGTCAACGTAACGAATAGTTTCCCTGGCGACATGTCGTCAGGGAAAAGTGAGGTTTAATTAGCATGATTACTTAACTTTGTAAATCACCAAAGTTTTCCCCGGCGACATGGGTCGCCAGGGAAACTTTCCCGCACCAAATCTAGCGTGGCACCAATTTTTGAACCCAAGAGCTACGGGGCCCACTTAGTCGTCAGGGAAACACAAAAAAGTCGCCAGGGAAACTTTCTCGTACCAGCTTTCCTTGGCGACGTTTTCCTGGCGACATGTCGCCAGGGATACCGTTTCCCGGGCGACATGTCGCCAGGGAAACGCTCGAAATTTCGCCAGGGAAAGGCTCGAATTTTGTAGTGTGGCGACATGTCGCCAGGGAAAGGGAATCCCTGGCGACTTGTCGCCAGGGAAACGTCGCCAAGGAAAGCTCGTGCGGGAAAGTTTCCCTGGCGACTTTTGAGCGTTTCCCTGGCGACTAAGTGGGCCGCGCAGCTCTTTGGTTCAAAAATTGGTGCCACACTGGTTTTTGTGCGGGAAAGTTTCCCTGGCGACATATGTCGCCGGAGAAAACTTTGGTGATTAGCAAAGTGATCGACGTCGAAGTACCAGTCAAAAATAACCTAATTACCTTATACTAGATAGGGTAAGCGGGTATCGATCCACGAGGACTATGTGGTTTTAGTTTAAGTTTTAGGGTGATCACTGATCAATAAAAGTTTTGCTTTTAGAATCTAACGACTAAAATACTTTTGATAATAAAAATACGGATAAAAAATTAAAATAATTATTAAGCTAATAATAAAGCTAGAAAAATATAATAAAGATGTAAACATTTAAAAGAAAAATGTAATCCCTTCCAGCTCCTAATATTTATGGTTGGTCACACTTATGGATTATCGAAACTTTTTAGAACCGATTACAAAGATTATTTTGACTTAATGAATGAATTAATGTTGGTATTTATTATGTTTATCAATGACTCGCGATAATAAATCTTATATTAATCCAATCAATAATTATGTTTTAACAATTTATTTAGGTACAACTTATGTTTATTATACGACCATCTTTTTTTTACTAAATAAAATAAGTATGAATCGTTAACTAACAATAAATTGTCTCACACAAATAATTAAACATAATATTAAATCAATAAAAAAATAATTTATAAATAAATCATAAATCAATGTAATAAAAATATGATAATCCAAAAGTAATGATCAAACCATAAATAAAGTTACCGGAAGGAATTACAACAAAATTAGCCGGGTATCACGATACACCCGACCCAACGTGTGATCTTCATCTTATTAATTGCTCTTCAATTCTTGCTACAACTCTCGGCTGTCTCTTTTTCTTACAATATGTCTAGTTAATGTAATAATGAGAACAAGACATATACCCTCTGATTCTCCCATTTCTTTTGTCGTTTTTTTTTCTTTGCAAATAGACGAAATCTCCCAATTCTTTTTAGTTATTCTTTTGCGGCTGTTTTCTTGATTCCACCAAAAACCTCCCCCGTCTTCTTTTTTTTTTTCTTTTTATAATATCCACCAGTGGGTTATTGGGTATTGGGCCCAAACTTTATTATTATTATTATTATTTTTATTTTTATTCTTTTAGCATATAATAATTTTGGCCCAATAAAAAATAACCCAACATTAATAATTGCTCGAACGAACTCGGACAAATAAAAGATGACCGAAAATATTGCGACGCGCTCAAATCTTTTTCTTCAATATTTTTTTCTTCATTTATCGGCGCTCACAATGTCTTTTCTCCAAAAAATTAATTAAGCGTCCATTTTTATTCCACTTCGCTCGTAACCTACATAATCACAAAACACACTCAAAGTACATATATAACGACAAATAAATATACAATTATGCTAAATTAACATGCTATAAGGTGAATGCAAAATACACCGATTAACTCCTCTCAACTTAAACTTTTTACCGTCTCGAGTAAAAATAAAATAAAAATATACAAGCATGTTAATTTCATACTTTTTAATCATACTATTGAAATTTCATCAAAAAGATCACATTCAACCTAATACACTAATAACCATCCTACATGACAAATAATCCAAAATGATTACCAATATTTTTGTCCTTCTTAAACACTTAGCATAACCATTCCCATTGACTCCATTTACTTTATATTTCATATAATTAACCATGTGTCCAACGTACCTAATGCACACCTATAATCAATCTAAACATTAATCTAAAACAAGAGGTGAGAATATCGTACACCTTTTATAACATTTGAGTTTATACACCATAAGAGCACATCATAAGCCATCTTACTTTAGCTTACATACTTCCACTTTTTTTTTCTCATCATTTTTTTTTCATAATTTTTTTCATTTTTTTTTTCATTTTTTTTTCACATCACACATAAGCTCTTCTTTTTTTTAGCCATTCGGGACCGTTTCTTATACAAGTCATCCCGAACGCTTTATACACTCCTTTTAAGGTTGATATAAAGACCAATTATTCAGAAAAATGTATATATATCCTATAGGTGCATACTAAAACACATTGGCACATGAGAACCAGTTAATTAAGTCTGTTTAATTAAATGGGAACAGTTATACTTCGTGCCTACTGGTACATCACATGATGGAGTTACCTACCACATAGTCTAATTATACAATGCACTAAATTAAACTAATCTTTCTAATTTCATTACAACAATACAAGGATTGGGTTATCTCACATAAAGTTGTCTCAGCTAAGTGCAATGCTATCCATCATAAAAATTGGCGTCTGACCCATGCTAATAACTAAAGTATCACCTTGCGCGGGTGACGAATCAGATAGGCAAGCCCAGCATATGACTACCATCAATAATTATGACAGTTCTCTAACTCTTTTCTAAGGACACCGTGCGCGGGTGGCGAGCCGAATAAGATCAATTCTAAATGTCCTAACCCAACTATTACATTACTATATTTCATATTATTTATTTAAACTTTCTACTCAATCTAAGCAAAGGTAAGTAAAGAGAACACAACCGGCGTGGTTTGATCATCTAAATTATACATTTGCCTAACTACATGCAAACAACCAAATCAATTTAATAACCAAATTATACAATGGAATCGGGTGCACCTGATAATTATGGTCAAATCCTCTAGCTTGCTCCAATAAATCATCCACAAGCTAATCTGTAAAATCTGCAAACACTCAACAAACATATATGTAGAAGAAACTTCCATATCTAATTAGCACAAGACTCTTATAATGTGATTTAAAATTTTAAAAATTTTCAATTTTTCCCAAAAATCACATTTTAACCCATTTTGACCAAAATTTCACACAAAAATATGTAACACATGTGCCACCCCCCTCAACTTAAAGCATTGCATTGTCCCTAATGCAAAAACTTTAAATTGAAATTTTGGTTAAAAATCAATTTGACAAACTCACACAAAAACAAAAACCTAACTCACTTTCGTAGGAATCACGGTTGCATTTAGCGTATGCAACAAGCCTTTAAACCACCCGGTAGCCCGACTGGACGAGTTTTGTCTCGTGAGGGTTTGTAGTGAACACACCCACAAAGTTCCACAAACCACAGGTTGCCTCCCGCGAAGCGCTAAGTTTACCGTCTTCAGCCATACATAACTCAAAGGAGCTATTGAGACGGTTGGATTGGTTCCAAGTAAACCACATCCACCGTTTCCATCTGATCACTCTCCAACTCAACATACGGCTATAAACGGTGTCCATTAACTTTAAAAGGCTCTCCACCCACCATATTTTTTATTTCAATGGCTCCGTATGGAGAGACTTGAGTTACAATATATGGACCCGTCCATTTACTTCTTAACTTTCCAGGAAAAAGATTAAGTCTAGCATTGAATAACCAAACTTTTTGACCAACCAAGAAAGACTTCTTGGTGATGTGTCGATCATGAAAAGCTTTGGGTTTCTCCTTATAAATCCTAGAACTGTCATAAGTATCACGTCTAATCTCATCTAGTTCAGATAATTGAAGTTTCCTAGAACTACCCGCTTTCTCTAATGTGACAACCCTAGATTTTAGATTTTTTCACTTTTGACTGTTTGATGTTGATCATGTGCTTGGTGTGCGTTTATGTGTTATGTGCTCATATTTGACACTTTATCATGATGTTAGACATTGTTTATGTAGTACATGGTACGTTATATGATGATGTGATGGGGTTGGTTCATGCTCACGAGTTCACATGAATGTATAAATCATGGTATAAGTTGGAAATGAAATGAAATGAAATGAGTTCAGAAATGAACTGCAGAAAAGTTCGGGTATCGTTTTGATAAGGTTTCGTGTACGTATCGTATGTATTAAGTATATATTAATATGTTTAGGATAAGTTTTATAGTTACTTTCTGTATTTAGAAACTTTTAGAAATGAAGGCTAGTTCAAAAATCGCGTAAAAAGTCAAAAAATTAGCAAAAGGGTACCCGGTTTGGTCCCGAAAGTGTAAAGGAGTATAAGTAAACATAAAATAGAAGGGGGAGAGTGTAAATATGCTAAAACACAGAGAGAAGTCGAATTTGTGGGTCCCATAGCCTTAATTTTAATAATTAAATTAATAAAAATAGGATAATTACCATTTAAAAGTCCTAATTGGGCCTAAACTTGTCCAGAAGGTTACCAAGGCCTATATAAACACCCCTAGACCCCTAAAAACGACTAATAACCCTAAATAAACCTAAAATCAGTCTAAATCTTCCATGGATATCAAGAAAAGTCGAAATTATGATTAGGGTTCATTAATTTTTCTTGTTTCAAGGTAAGTGATCAATTAAACCTTAATATAATTTATGTTTTTATTAATTAATCATAATTATATTGTTAATTAACCATCATTGAGATGATTTGGGTTTTATTAATTTTATGGAAAATATATTAATTAAGATCCATTAATGATTTTAGGGTTTGTGTCATAAATTTAGGGATAATTAATGATGTTTAGAGGGTTAGTGCATAAAGGCGTAAAACAGTCTGATTTTTAAGGCTGTCTTGTGTCGACAGTTCCGGGCAGTAGGTAGCACCTTTGGTCGAGTTTATTTTTTTTAAAATTAAGTTCAAGGAGTCTACTTTTCAAAAATGTAAGTTTGGTCGAAAATGGAGTTAGGTAAGGTCGTCAAATAATTTTTACAAAAACAGTGCGCTGTTCAGGAATAAATTTTGATTTCGGGGATTTGAGTCAAAACCTAACCAAACGGATGAGATAGCCAAATATTTTTTATTTAGGAACTCTTTATAATGTATATAAAAGGACTGGAGGTTTTCAATAAAATTTATGGTGTTTAGGTCGGGGTTTTGGTGTCAAACATTTAGCATGTACGGAAAATCAGTTTTGGTGAAAACGACTTTTGGCGTACAGACTAAACGAAAGGGTTAAACGTGTAATTAGAAAGTAAAATTGGTTTTTGAAGTTCTTAGATCATATAAAAACATAACTCCAGTATGGTAGGAGTCAAGTGTGGTGTTAAGTTCACTTCATGTGATCGTTTAGTGACTAGTAAACCGTACCGGGGAAAAACTGGAATTTTACGTATAGAATAGCTTGTAGTGGGAGAACTAGATAGTGGGGATTGGGGGATTAGATTCATCTCCTTGATTGTTACTTAACTTGGGTGTTAAGACCTGAGCTAAGGGTGTCGTGTATGATTTTATAGGTTTGTAGGAGTGCTAGCTTGCTGTGCTATCAGGTGAGTTTATAGTCCCGTTTTGCTATGTTTTTAAATGTTTTTCCAGTATGGGATGGAGATGACACTTGCAATGTTCTTTAACATGATTTAGTACTATGTTTTAAAATGTGTGGACATACATGTGATATTGTGTGACTTGCGTGCTTATGTGTTCTCATATGTGCTTTGATATGTGTTTTGATATGTGAATATTGATTGGGTTATGATTGGGATTGGTACGTAGATGTATGGGCGTCTATGGGACCAGTTGTGATGTGTGTGGAGCGTGGGGCACGATCCGTCCTGAGTTCTTGGTTTGTGGGGCACGATCCGTCCTGAGTACTTGTGCATCGTCTCTTCGGAGGCAAGATATCTCGACGGGGATATAGTTCATCTTCCACGGGTGGTGTGGGAAAGATCCGGATAGTGTGGTGTGTGTTCTTGTGTGTGTGAAGGGATACTTCTTGATTGTTATAGTGTGCTTTGTGAATTGTAGATGTGATCGGGTACTTGGTTTATGTTTTGTTGTGGATGCATGTAACATGATTATCACATTATGGTCCATTACTATTAATTGTTTTCCTTCAACTTATTTGCAGCGGATGTAAAGGTTTCTTATGATGTTCTAGATAACTTAAACCTATGTTCTCACCAACTTTATGTTGACAGATTTTAGTGTCATTTTCAGGTGAGGTAGTTGAGGAGGATGAGGTTAGAAGTGGCTAGAGTTTAGAGGCTACTAAGACTGCATTAGGAGGAATCCCTTTCCTCTTAGTTTTTATTTAATGTTTGAATAAGTGATACTTTTTAGACACCTATATGTTTGATGTTTGTTTATTTGTATGTCTTTGGTAAGAGGTAGGCGTGTTACCTACTTACCTAGACGCTTGCATTGTTGAGATATTGTTACGACATTTGTGTCGCCATTTATGATATTTCAATTTCATTTAGTTCTCTCTATAGACACGTTGTTGTTGTGATGATATCTATACGTCGCGCCCCATATTCCGCCATGGTGGGGTGTGACAGAATGGTATCAGAGCCAATGGTTATAGAGAATTAGGTTGCTTAGTCGCGTAGCCTAATCTATAGCTTAAGGGTCCCTGCATATAGGCGTCATAGGAGTATGTGTGCATTTTATATTAATTGATGTGTTTGGATGTTATTTATTGCGATGTTTTGACTAGTATGAATTGAACCATAGTAAGTTCATACTTAGCTACATTTTATTTTCTTTACGAGTTTTGACTAGTGCGGGTAGAACTATAGTCGTATACGCTAGTCATTGTTGGATTTCGTTTAATTACGTTTTCATGTTCTTTATACATTTTGAATTTAGTCTACGCTGGTTCAGCTGGACTACGAGTTTATTTGTTTCATGCATTGGCTATGTTATTTTAATACATGTGATTTTGGACCTTATGTTATGTTGTGGATTATGTGCTTATTTGAGTTGTAGGATCTATGTGATTATTTAAGTTGTTAGACTGATGTGTTATGTGTAGTATTAACTCTTATAAGTGTCATCATAGGAGGGAGTGCATTAGTGAAAGGGGACTGGTATAAGTATGGTGGCCAACATAGTTATACAAGTATCACGACATCAGTGGATTCCTAAGTATGGTTGCATGAAAGAGGGTTAATACATGCTTGTATTGTATATGTTATATGGACTTGAGTGTATGTACGTGTATGCCTATATATATGTATATATCCCTTCTACTTATCGGTTGTATTCTTAGGATGGTTTTATAGCTCTTCATTCTTTGGGATGTTCAACTTCTGTAGTAGCGCATTTATCGAGTCCTCATTTCACGTATTTGTTTGTACGGTACTTTTGGTGTAGAGGCTATTGAGAGGGTGGAGAATTCTTTTTGGGATCACGGTATCTTTTAGTTTGTATCTTATGTGGTAAAAGAAATGGTTAAAATAGTTGTTGGTAGTCGGTGAAATAAGGGTTAAGTGTCGTAAGCGTGTTTGAAATAAGATGGGATATATATATTTTTTAACATATAAGTATGGCTTGTTTATTATTATTTTTTTTTAAAAAAAAAAAAACTAAAATTGGTTTTGATCACCTAAAGCTAATGATCTTTAGTTAAGTTCTTGTTCTTATTTAATTAAATATGTTAAAATCATGTAATTACTAATATGATGGGTAAGGGTTTCTAATTTTCTGGAATTAAAATAAATTAGGTCTTGAATTTGGTAATTAATGAGGGGTTTTAGGGTTTCAAATCGTTTTTTTGGTTATAAATCGGGGTAGGCAGAAACTGTCGCTAAATTGTCAGAATTCATCGCTAAACTGTCAGAAACTGTCGCTAATGTCTGGGCAGATTCTAGGTAAAAATCGTTTTGGTTATAACTTATTCGTTTTTAAAGATTTTTGGGTGATTCAAAAGCCTAAAGTTATGTACTCGGAGCGTACTTTTCAAATATTTAGAACGTATTGTCAATGGAAGTCAGTAGCTTGGTTGAATTAATTGTACAACTGTCGAGTTCAAGATTAATTTTCGGACAACATGGTTTAAACTCGTGTTTTGGGTATTTTGGGATAGTGGACACTTAGAAGGCTAACATAGGGCTGCTTTGGGATAGGATTTTAGATGTATCCATCATAGAGATTGTTACATTAATGAAGAATGTGGGTTCCGGAGTCAATGTTGACGCGTGATATTGTGTTGTGTGCTTTAGACAATTGATCGTTCGTGAAGAGACTATAGATTTTTTTTTGTCAAATGATTACATAAATTACTAATGTGATACCATGGTTTTAGAACAACTAATATACATTAAGGTACAAAATCCATTCTGGGGTAAAATTTGGTTTTGCACAAGGTTTTAATAGTATGTCACCGGTCGTAATACGTTTCGGTTGTCGCTGGGTGCTTCTTGTGTCATTGGTCCGTTTTCATGGTTCGTTGGGAGTCGATACATGTTTTTTGTTGAGTATCTTTTGGAGTCTCAGGTTTTGGTTCATATTTTTAAATTCTTTCACGTAAACTTCCGTTAGTTGTCCATGGGCTTCATCGTTTATCTGAAGTTAGGGGTCCTAAAATTTGTCTTGAGCTTATATTCATTGAGGGCGTTGTTGTAGTCATACGGATGATCCGGTTACGTTCTTATGAGAGAGATAGCGAGTTGGTTGTGAAATGAAGTTTTTTGAGCTTATGGAGTAAATCTCGGGACGAGAATTCTATTAGGAGGGAGTGATGTGACAACCCTAGATTTTGGATTTTTCACTTTTGACTGTTTGATGTTGATCATGTGCTTGGTGTGCGTTTATGTGTTATGTGCTCATATTTGAGACTTTATCATGATGTTAGACATTGTTTATGTAGTACATGGTACGTTATATGATGATGTGATGGGGTTGGTTCGTGCTCACGAGTTCACATGAATATATAAATCATGGTATAAGTTGGAAATGAAATGAGTTCAGAAATGAACTGCAGAAAAGTTCGGGTATCGTTTTGATAAGGTTTCGTGTACGTATCGTATGTTGTATGTATGTATTAAGTATATATTAATATGGTTAGGATAAGTTTTATAGTTACTTTCTATATTTAGAAACTTTTAGAAATGAAGGCTAGTTCAAAAATCGCGTAAAAAGTCGAAAAATTAGCAAAAGGGTACCCGGTTTGGTCCCGAAAGTGTATAGGAGTATAAGTAAACATAAAATAGAAGGGGGAGAGTATAAATATGATAAAACACAGAGAGGAGTCGAATTTGTGGGTCCCATAGCCTTAATTTTAATAATTAAATTAATAAAAATAGGATAATTACCATTTAAAAGTTCTAATTGGGCCTAAACTTGTCCAGAAGGTTACCAAGGCCTATATAAACACCCCTAGACCCCTAAAAACGACTAATAACCTTAAATAAACCTAAAATCATTCTAAATCTTCCATGGATATCAAGAGAAGTCGAAATTATGATTAGGGTTCATTAATTTTTCTTGTTTCAAGGTAAGTGATCAATTAAACCTTAATATAATTTATGTTTTTATTAATTAATCATAATTGTATTGTTAATTAACCATCATTGAGATGATTAGGGTTTTATTAATTATATGGAAAAATATATTAATTAAGATCCATTAATTATTTTAGGGTTTGTGTCATAAATTTAGGGATAATTAATGATGTTTAGAGGGTTAGTGCATAAAGGCGTAAAACAGTCTGATTTTTAAGGCTGTCTTGTGTTGACTGTTCCGGGCAGTAGGTATCACCTTTGGTCGAGTTTCTTTTTTTTAAAATTAAGTTCAGGGAGTCTACTTTTCAAAAATGTAAGGTTGGTAGAAAATGGAGTTGGGAAGGTCGTCAAATATTTTTTACAAAAACAGTGCGTTGTTCAGGAATAAATTTTGATTTCGGGGATTTGAGTCAAAACCTAACCAAACGGATGAGATAGCCAAATATTTTTGATTTGGGAACTCTTTATAATGTATATAAAATTACTGGAGGTTTTCAATAAAATTTATGGTGTTTAGGTCGGGGTTTTGGTGTCAAACATTTAGCATGTACGGAAAATCAGTTTTGGTGAAAACGACTTTTGGCGTAGAGACTAAACGAAAGGGTTAAACGTGTAATTAGAAAGTAAAACTGGTTTTTGAAGTTCTTAGATCATATAACAACATAACTCCAGTAGGGTAGGAGTCAAGTGTGGTGTTAAGTTCACTTCATGTGATCGTTTAGTGACTAATAAATCGTACCGGGGAAAAACTGGAATTTTACGTATAGAATAGCTTGTAGTGGGAGAACTAGATAGTGGGGATTGGGGGATTAGATTCATCTCCTTGATTGTTACTTAACTTGGGTGTTAAGACCTGAGCTAAGGGTGTCGTGTATGATTTTATAGGTTTGCAGGAGTGCTAGCTTGCTGTGCTATCATGTGAGTTCATAGTCCCGTTTTGCTACGTTTTTAAATGTTTTTCCAGTATGGGATGGAGATGACACTTGCAATGTTATTTAACATGATTTAGTACTATGTTTTAAAATGTGTGGACATACATGTGATATTGTGTGACTTGCGTGCTTATGTGTTCTCATATGTGCTTTGATATGTGTTCTGATATGTGAATCTTGATTGGGTTATGATTGGGATTGGTACGTAGATGTATGGGCGTCTATGGGACCAGTTGTGATGTGTGTGGAGCGTGGGGCACGATCCGTCCTGAGTTCTTGGTTCGTGGGGCACGATCCGTCCTGAGTACTTGTGCATCGTCTCTTCGGAGGCAAGATATCTCGACGGGGATATAGTTCATCTTCCACAGGTGGTGTGGGAAAGATCCGGATAGTGTGGTGTGTGTTCTTGTGTGTGTGAAGGGATACTTCTTGATTGTTATAGTGTGCTTTGTGAATTGTAGATGTGATCGGTACTTGGTTTATGTTTTGTTGTGGATGCATGTAACATGATTATCACATTATGGTCCATTACTATTAATTGTTTTCCTTCAACTTATTTGCAGCGGATGTAAAGGTTTCTTATGATGTTCTAGATAACTTAAACCTATGTTCTCACCAACTTTATGTTGACAGATTTTAGTGTCATTTTCAGGTGAGGTAGTTGAGGAGGATGAGGTTAGAAGTGGCTAGAGTTTAGAGGCTACTAAGACTGCATTAGGAGGAATCCCTTTCCTCTTAGTTTTTATTTAATGTTTGAATAAGTGATACTTTTTAGACACCTATATGTTTGATGTTTGTTTATTTGTATGTCTTTGGTAAGAGGTAGGCGTGTTACCTACTTACCTAGACGCCTGAATTGTTGAGATATTGTTACGACATTTGTGTCGCCATTTATGATATTTCAATTTCATTTAGTTCTCTCTATAGACACGCTGTTGTTGTGATGATATCTATACGTCGCGCCCCATATTCTGCCATGGTGGGGTGTGACATCTAAATCCAGATTAACAGTCTTAATTGCCCATTCAGCCCTATGCTCTATCTCAACCGGTAAATGACACGCCTTTCCATATACTAACTTATACGGTGACATACCAATTGGAGTCTTAAAAGCCGTCCTATATGCCCACAAAGCATCATCTAACCTCAAGGACCAATCTTTCCTATCACTACGAACGGTCTTTTCCAAAATTCGCTTAATCTCCCTATTTGATACTTCCACCTGTCCACTAGTCTGTGGGTGATAAGGGGTAGCTATCCTATGATTAACTCCATAGTGTTTCAATAATTTCCCAAATCTAAAGTTCTTAAAGTGGGAACCCCCATCACTAATGATAGCCTTAGGAATTCCATGTCTAGTAAAGACATTCTTCTTAACAAACTTAAGAACTACACTATGGTCATTGGTTCTAGTAGCCTCAGCCTCTACTCACTTAGACACATAATCCACTGCCACTAAAATGTACACATTGCCATGGGAAGTGGGAAATGGTCCCATAAAGTCAATACCCCACACGTCAAAGATCTCAACAACAAGTATGGGATTCATAGGCATTTGATCACGCCTTGAAATCCCTCCAACTTATTGGTAACGAATACATGCTTTTACAAAAGACTGGGAATCCTTGAATATAGTCGGCCAAAAGAAACCGCTTTGTAGGACTTTATGCCCAGTTTTCGTAGCACCAAAGTGTCCACCACATGCATAAGAATGGCAATGAGCCAATATGTCCATTTGCTCATGGTCAGGAACACATCTCCTAACAACTTGGTCAGCACACACCTTATATAGTTCCGGATCCTCCCAAAAATAATGCTTCAACTGGGAGAAGAAGTATTTCTTTGTTGATTGGACCAAATATCCAGAAGTTTTTTAACAGCTAGGTAATTAACTATATTTGCGTACCAAGGAACCTAGAAACCTCAAATAAGCTTTCATCCGGAAAGCTTTCCTTAATCACATCAGAAGGGTTGAACGGTGGAGGGATAATTCTAGACAAATGGTTGGCAACTACATTTTCTGACCCCTTTTTATCCCGAATTTCTAGATTAAATTCCTGTAAAAGCAAAATCCACCTAAGCAACCTCGGTTTTGTCTCTTTCTTAGTCAACAAATGTCTTAAGGCACTATGATATGAAAATACTATCACCTTAGAATGCCCCTAAATATATGACCTAAACTTATCAAGAGCAAAAACCACAGCTAACAACTCTTTTTCAGTAGTGGTGTAATTCATTTGAGCTTCTGAAAAAGTCTTACTAGCATAAAAGATTACAAAGGGTTTCTTATCGACCCGCTGTCCTAGAACCGCCCCAGTGGCATAATCACTCGCATCACACATGATCTCGAAAGGCTTCGACCAATCAGGTGATTGTAGAATAGGGGCTTCTACAAGCTTTTGCTTAAGCATGTTGAATGCTTTAAGACATGATTCCTTAAAATCAAAGCGTGCATCTTTTAAGAGTAGATTACAAAGAGGCTTAGATATTGCACTAAAATCTTTAATAAATCGCCTATAGAACCCGGCATGACCAATAAAAGATCGCACACCTTTGACGGTAGTGGGAGGAGGAAGGGTTGAAATTATTTGAACTTTGGCACGGTCAACCTCAAATCCTTTTTCAGACACAACATGCCCTAATACAATTCCCTCTCGAACCATGAAATGACTCTTCTCCCAACTAAGCACCAAATTAGTTTCGGTGCATCTTTTTAACACACTTTCAAGCTGACCAAGGCAGCTTTCAAAGGACTGACCAAAGATGGAGAAATCATCCATAAATATCTCTACAGATTCTCCAACCATGTCAGAAAAGATACTCATCATACACCGCTGAAAGGTAGCGGGTGCATTACACAGGCCAAAAGGCATTCTTCGAAATGCAAACGTCCCGTATGGACACGTAAACGAAGTTTTGGCCTGGTCATCAGGATGGATGGGTATTTGATTATAACCGGAGTACCCATCCAAGAAGCAATAGAACTTTTTACCAGAAAGCTTCTCAACTATTTGATCAATGAAGGGTAGTGGGAAGTGATCTTTAGATGTGGCATTATTCAGCTTACGGTAATCTATGCAAACTCTCCACCCAGTAACTGGTCGGGTTGTGAGTTTTTCCTCATTCTCGGTTTCAACAACGGTGATTCCGGCCTTTTTAGGCACCGTTTGAGTAGGACTTACCCATTTACTATCCGAGATGGGATAGTAGATACCAGCATCTAACCATTTAAGAACTTCCGTCTTCACTACCTCATTCATATTAGGATTCAGACGCCTTTGCGCATCTCTTGCTGGCTTAATATCTGGGTCCGTAACAATCCGATGCATACATAATGAAGGACTGATCCCTTTCAAGTCTGCAATCGTCCATCCTACTGCTGCTTTGTACTTGGAAAGCACTTTTAGAAGTGCCCCTCTTGTGTTTCAGAAAGATCAGAAGCAACAATAACGGGTAATGTATTGTTAGGACCTAGAAAAGCATATTTGAGATTGGATGGCAAAGGTTTTAATTCAAGAGTTGGAGGCACCTCTAGAGACGACTTCATAGCCGTGTCAAATGTAGAAGGCAAGGGCTCCACTTTATAAGACCAGGGTGGTTTTTGATGGTCCAAAGAACTGACCAAACACTCTTGAATCTCTAGAACTTCAGCAACATCAAGAATCTCCTCATTCTCACCAGTTAGATATAATTCCAAAGGATCATCCTTAAGCATACGGGATGCATGCTTTTGAACTTCCTCGTCAATCACATCTACTTGGTAACATTCATTCACTGTAGTAGAATTCATAGAATTAAACACATTTAATCTTATCTTTTGATTACCAAATGCAATATCCATGGCGCCAGTCCGACAATTAATCCTAGCATCTATCGTGGCTAAGAATGGGCGCCCAAGGATAATAGTTGGTTGAACATCTTTGTATTGTGACTCGGTGTCCATAACAAAGAAGTCAACTGGGTAGTAGAAATCATCAACTTTCACGATAACATCCTCTAAGATACCTCTAGGAATTTTAGTAGATCGATCGGCTAAGGAAATAATGGTGTCTGTCTTATGAAGAGTTCCTAAGTCATACTTATCGACCAAACTAGCAGGAAGGATGTTGATACTGGCACCAAGATCAAGGAGCGCATTCTTAATGGCAATATTTCTGACCACAACTAAAATCAACGGTGCTCCAGGATCTTTGAATTTAGGAGGAAGAGAGCTAGATAAGACTGCACTAACATGCTCAGTTAGGTCAATCTTTTTAGGCAAAGACGCCTTCAACTTCCTCTTCTGGGTACACAAGTCCTTTAAAAACTTGGCATAAGCAGGAATTTGCTTGATATCATCAATAAGGGGGAGATTGATCTTAACTTGCTTGAAAGTCTCCCACATATCCTCAGCATGAGGACCCTTTTTAGCTAACTTTGTAGATGTCGATTTCTCCAAAGCCGTAGGGTACGGTGTGCTAGACACACCACCCTCCCCAACTTCGGGAGTTTTCGTAGCTTTAAGATTCGGTGTTGTTGGTTTAGGAAAATCATTTAACAAATCATTTACCAACTTAGAACCGGACTTAACATTATCAGAATTTTTACCTTCAACAATAATTTCGTCATCAGTAACGAAATCCTCGACATCAGGAGAATTTGGAATCCCCTTGTCATTGTTGTAGATTTTACCGTTTCGAAGAGATGTCACCATATTCACATGCTCATTTCCATTTTTCTTGTGTGCGGGATTCATGGTGGGGTAGCTCGGTAGCCTTCCCTCATCTCTTTTGCTTAATTGATCCGCCAATTGACCAACTTGTCTCTCAAGAGCTGCAATAGATTTAGTAGTGGTCTCGTGTCTTTGATTAGTGACCTCGAATTTTCTATTGATCTCTTGATTGTTGGTAGACAATGAATCCATAAGCCTATCAAACTTTCGGTCAAGATTCAAGAGACGGTTGTCATCTTGGCCTTGGCCCTGATTTGGATATTGTTGTTGTGGCCTATGATTGTAAGAATTTTTTTGGAAATTAGATGAATCGCCACCCTCGTACCTTGGTTTGTAACCATAGTGTTGTTGTTTGGCATTATTAGGGCGACTGTCTTCATCTTTCCAACGGAAATTGGGGTGATTGCGCCATCCAGGATTGTAACTTTCGGAGAATGGGTCATTTCGTGGACGACCACCATAGACTCCATTTACCTCCTCATTTGGTGGTGCCCCCCAACTTTGAAAATTATCGACAGAATGACTCGGATCACCACATATTGAACACCCACTATGCGACACATTAGACACATTTGGAACACCTTTTCCTATATTTTTCAACAAAAGATCAACTTTCTTACTTAACTCGCTAATTTCAGAATTTGTGCCACGTTGGTTAGACACATAATTGGCGGAAGATGGGTGGTTGTTTCGATCCACTGAAGCTTGGGTCTTAGAACCTTTGCTTAGTTTTTCAAAAAACTCCCATTCTTCCTCCATAGGTCGCGTGAAAAACATACCCCCACTAGTGGCCATCACAAATTGTTGGTTGTTATAATCCAACCCATCATAGAAGACTTTGACAAGCTCCCATTTTGGAACATCGTGATGAGGGCATGTTCTTAATAACTCCTTAAGTCTATTAAATGCTTCATGAAATGCTCGTCTGGGATTTGACGAAAGCATTTAATCTTATTTCTAATGGCAGCAGTTTTACTTATAGAATAAAATTCCTCAAGAAAAGCAGATTACATTTCAGACCATGAGTTAATACTACCTGGCTCAAGAGATGAGAACCAGTCCTTAGCTTGATCTTTAAGTGAGAAAGGAAAAAGGCGAAGTCTTACCTCATCCTTGGTAATGTTATTAACCTGATGTGTGTCAGCAATTGAGAAGAATTCTCGCAGATGTGCGTATGACTCCTCACGACCTCTAAACACTGGCAAGATTGCTATGAGGTTCGGCTGGATCTTGAAGTTACTTGTAACCCCTTTAACCGGATCCGGATAAACAATAGGCGAGGGATCCTCGAAGATCCCCGGCCTGTAATAAGAATCAACACCCCGTGGTGGAGATTCTTCTCTGCTACTACTTCCGCTAGCACCTCCGCCAACATCTTCGTCACCTGGCATTTCAACGAAAAGCTCTGCTAAACCTGAAAAATCAAGATTAGTAGAAAACTGTCGAAACGTCTTCCTTCTTAACCTTGCACTTTTCTCAACCTCAGGATCGTAAGATAACGGTGATGTACGTCCCGATCTACGTGTGCGCATACACTAACCTGCACACTCACAAGAAACAAAACAAAACAAACCAAAACAAACAAACAAACAAGAAAAATAAAAATCTTTTTGTATTTTTTATTTATTTTAAAAAAAATATTAACAAAAACTTAAACGAAAAGCTCACTGAGTCCCCGGCAGCGGCGTCAAATTTTTGATCGACGTCGAAGTACCGGTCAAAAATAACCTAATTACCTTATACTAGATAGGGTAAGCGGGTATCGATCCACGAGGACTATGTGGTTTTAGTTTAAGTTTTAGGGTGATCACTGATCAATAAAAGTTTTGCTTTTGGAATCTAACGACAAAAATATTTTTGATAATAAAAATACGGATAAAAAATTAAAATAATTATTAAGCTAATAATAAAGCTATAAAAATATAATAAAGATGTAAACAATTAAAAGAAAAATGTAATCCCTTCCAGCTCCTAATATTTATGGTTGGTCACACTTATGGATTATCAAAACTTTTTAGAACCGATTACAAAGATTATTTTGACTTACTATGAATGAATTAATGTTGGTATTTATTATGTTTATCAATGACTCGCGATAATAAATCTTATATTAATCCAATCAATAATTATGTTTTAACAATTTATTTAGGTACAACTTATGTTTATTATACGACCATCTTTTTTTTACTAAATAAAATAAGTATGAATCGTTAAATAACAATAAATTGTCTCACACAAATAATTAAACATAATATTAAATCAATAAAAAATAATTTATAAATAAATCATAAATCAATGTAATAAAAATATGATAATCCAAAAGTAATGATCAAACCATAAATAAAGTTACCGGAAGGAATTACAACAAAATTAGCTGGATATCACGATACACCCGACCCAACGTGTGATCTTCATCTTATTAATTGCTCTTCAATTCTTGCTACAACTCTCGGCTGTCTCTTTTTCTTACAATATGTCTAGTTAATGTAATAATGAGAACAAGACAAATACCCTCTGATTCTCCCTTTTCTTTTGTCGTTTTTTTTCTTTGCAAATAGACGAAATCTCCCAATTCTTTTTAGTTATTCTTTTGCGGCTGTTTTTTCTTGATTCCACCAAAAACCTCCTCCGTCTTCTCTTTTTTTTCTTTTTATAAGGGTTATTGGGTATTGGGCCCAAAATTTATTATTTTATTATTTTTTTTCTTTTTATTCTTTTGGCATATAATAATTTTGGCCCAATAAAAAATAACCCAACATTAATAATTGCTCGAACGAACCAGGACAAATAAAAGATGACAGAAAATATTGCGACGCGCTCAAATCTTTTTCTTCAATATTTTTTTCTTCATTTATCGGCGCTCACATTGTCTTTTCTCCAAAAAATTAATTAAGCGTCCATTTTTATTCCACTTCGCTCGTAACCTACATAATCACAAAACACACTCAAAGTACATATATAACGACAAATAAATATACAATTATGCTAAATTAACATGCTATAAGGTGAATGCAAAATACACCGATTACAAAGTTAAGTAATCATGATAATTAAACTTCACTTTTCCCTGGGGACATGTCGCCAGGGAAAATTTTTGTTACGTTGACAAGTCAAAGCCTCGCGTTGACAAGTCAAAGTTGAACCAAAGTTTCCCCGGCGACATGTCGCCAGGGAAACTTTTCATTACGTTGACAAGTCAAAGCCTCGCGTTGATAAGTCAACGTTGTACCAAAGTTTCCCTGGCGACATGTCGTCAGGGAAACCCTGCTGACTTTTCAAAAAAGTCAAACGGGCCATAGTTTTCCCTGGCGACATGTCACCGGGGAAACTTTGTCATTTTTTTGTGCGGCCTGCACAGCAGGCTATTTCCAGATTTTTTCCGGAAAAAATCTACCAAAACCTGGGAATACAAATACAAAACCTGGGGATACAAATACTAAAAATCTACCACAAATCTAGTACCAAAACACAATTACATGTAACCTCTCGATCGATTAACTCGATCAATACAAATACATATGTCACAACTTGAGTACAAATATATTGGTTTCTAGTTACACTTATTAAACTTGAAATTCGGGGTTTAGAATTTGTTAATGCAAGTGATGCCTAAAAAATTATTAGTGTTAACTAATCTTTCTTAGTTTTGATCACAACAAACTATACAACACATTTAGTGTAAAACACAAAACGAATTATTTAACTAACACTATCATCAAGGTAATAATCATATCACTACCCTTTCTTAATCATACTTAGTGATCATCAAAATGATGATTCTTAAAACTCACTTTTGTTAATATGACAAGACTTTTTAATAAACTTTCTTATTTAGAAAATGTTTTATTAAAATGGAAAATGAAAATTTGAAAATAGCATATTACATATGCCATTAGAATATCCTTTGAAGGCTTCAAATACCTCAGATATTCCTACCCCACTAAAAGACAAAAAACGAAGCGTACTCTAGGGGCGGTACCTTAAGTGGCTAGGCGGTTCCTTAGCGATATGGAACCGCCGGGCAAGATAAGGTACCGCGCCCAAATAGCCGTTATATATCCGTTATACTTTGTCTCCTTTAAATAGTGGGTCAAATCTCATTTTCCAACAAGCCTCTTGGACGTTTTTCTCAGCCCCCTTTCTATTTTCTATAACATAATCATTAGTAAATGACCACTTAAAGTGCTAAGGATGTTTACATATGATTATCCTCTTGATCCCCTCCTTTACCTTGTCCAATGAGAAGATCACTCACTCACTAGTGTTGTGATAAAGATGAATCTATGAGCTAGTCATATTCATCATGATACCCTTTTTTTGTGTCAATCCATTGTATTTATGAATACTTTGACTAGTTGTGTTCATCCAAGTTATTTGTGAATACTTGGATATGTTGTGTACATCCATTGCATATGTGTTTGCTTGGATTTGTGTTGTGTAAATCCAAGTTACATGTGTGTACTTGGATAAGTCTAGTTGAGTTGTAATAGATTTGATTAGTAGTTCTCACTAAACTATAAAGTGATGTGGTTGTGTCTTGTGAAGTTCTCACTAAACTTGAAAGTGATTAGTAGTTGTGTTGTGTGAAGTTCTCACTTAGCTTCAAAGTGAAGAGTCGTGAAGATTGGTTCTAGCTTTGGATTATAACTCGACATCTAGCCTTGTGTCGTAAAATGGTGAAGTAGGCAACGTCGTGAAGATTGGTTCTACCTTATGATTAGAACTCGACATCTAGCCTTGTGTCGTTAAATTGTGAAGTAGGCAACGTTGTGTAGATTGGTCCTAGCTAAAGATTAGGTCTCGACATTTAGCTTAGTGTCAGAAAATAATGTAAGCGATGATGTAAGGTTTTCTCTGCCAAGAAGGGAGCTTGTGGATATTGTGGAAATATCGAGTAGGTGTACTCGAGGAGTGGAGTAGAAACGAGGATAGAGCCTCGTTGTCGAACCACTATAAATCTTGGTGTCTTCCTACTAGGTTGTCTCCTTCCTTACTCTTTACTTATTTCATTATCATTACACTTACCTATTATCTTTGCTAGTGCATTTGAATTGAACCTAATCATTATGCAACTTAGCCTCAAACAAAAGATAGTTTTGATACAAACCAAGTTGAAAGTAATTTTAATTTGGTTGCCAATCGAAGAGAAACTATTCAACCCCCCCTTCTAGTTTCTACAATTGGTATCAGAGCGATGGTCACTCAAGATCTTTGAAGTATATTGTACTTTGAAACTTGGATCGATCCATTGTCTCCTCAAATTAGAAGGTCAAGTTGTACTAAAGTTTCTCTTTGGTCAAAACTATTTTTTGTTTGAAAATAGGTCTTTTTAATTGGTAATATTACATCCCACTTAGATTAGTAGTCTTTATGCATTTTAGATCTACTCTTGAAATGTATCTACTAGTTTGCATCTTGCTTTGTGTAGGTACTCATGAACATCAATCACTTAATCGGTTGTGGATTGAGTTACTTGCATTTGTAGAAGACTCATCTTCATTGATCTTTAACATCTTTGAATGATGATACCAAGATGATTGGGAATGATACTAGTCCTTGAAGACTTAGTACTCATCATAGTCATTGTTGGGCATAGCATTGATTCCTTGATGGATTGCTCTTTGTGGCTAAGGTACGCTTTCGTTCTTCCACACGCCCTTTGATCATTCTTTTGATCATTACTTGACTATGTGCTTGCTCTTGGCATCCTTGCCTTGACATTTGTGTGTGGTTTGTGTTTCTTTTCTTTTGTCCTCTCAAACCTTCATTGCTCGGATACTTGACTCACTATGGTGATGTAGAGTGAGTTAGTAGTAGCTTAAAGTATCAAACATGATTTCCATGGTTTGCACCCATACGGTTAGTAGGCCCTTTATGGGAGAGAAAGTGAACTAATATCTTGCTCATATTTTGGTTTAGACTAAGACTATTATTGAAAGTGATCTTAGTCTATACTTGAATAATTGCTTTGTGTTTATTCATTACCAAAGCCGTTTAACGTTTCGCCGGAAAGGCACGTCTTAAACCACTATATATGACACAAGCTCTTCGTTACCACTACTTGAGGATTGTCATTAATCCCTTGAGCATTGGTCCTAGTCTTGATTCACTTCCCTTGACTTCTCTCCACTTTGCCGTTTTGCTACGAGTAGTCGTTTGTCGTTTCGGTTCTTTTTTATCTTGATTCAACTCGTAATCCTTCATTAAAACATATTGCCTAGTGCTTTGATGATCCAAAGTTATTCTAAAAGGTTCATGATATATTTTTAAGTATCTTAGAAAAACTTGGTTTTTAAAATTTGCCGTTTTTCAGTGATAAAAACATGCCTCTATAGGCGGTTCTTTATCTCGGCGGCTCAAACCCGTGGTTCCTTATCGATAAGGTACCGCGGGCAGTAAAGTTTGTCAGAGCGCCAGTTTGATTATTTTATTCTTTTTCAAACCACTATCTCTCTCTCCCAAAAACACACAGCCGACGTTTTTCTTGTTTTCCACCATTGTTGAAGCTTCAAAAACCTTCAATCACTCAAATTAATTGATTCCAAGTTGTGGGTTTCACTCATCCTTCATCAAACATCAATTAATTGTAAGTACTTTTTCTTTCAATTTCATCTATTTTGTTCTAGGTTTCATCCTTTCATAATTGGGGATTTTTAAAATTGAAATTGAATTAAAACCTTAATAGGAATGTGGGTTGACATGGTTATTTTACTATGATTCCTTAGGTTCATATTCATTAAGATTTCACTAAAACCCACTTGTAGAACAAATCCGAATTTTGATTAATTATTTTGATTAAAAAATGGATTTGAGATGAACACATGAACAAATAGGTAATGACATTGTTAATGCTTACCTAAAAACCTTGTTTTGAAAAACCAATGTTCTAGTCTATTGTTGATCCAACATAGTTCATATGTTCTTGGTAAATAATGGATTAGCTACATTGTAAACATGAGAATGATATGGATTCAATCCTTTGTTTGTCAAGAAATTGATATAACACATTCTCATATTTTTGATTTTTTTGATTTTACTTTTCATATGAGTGATTGGAAAAATATTGTCTTATGTTTATTTAGGTACTAATCATGCCTTCTCAATTTCAAAAGGATCATCAATACACTAGACAATACATGCCAAACCTTTCCCAAACCTATGCTTCCCCCCAACTTCAAAACACTTTTCCATCCCTCTCTACTCGTTGTTTCCATGAGGGTAGAGTCGTTGACAAGGAATTAATGGGTTATGACTATATCCAATCTATGTTTGAGCTTTCGGGGTTTGATTTCTTGCTCAACATAGAATAAGATATTTACCCCTTATTCCTTCTTGAATTCTTTAGCACCTACTCCATGCTTGAATACAATGGAGAAATTTTCATTCGTTTCGTGTTGAATGATCAATTGATTCAATACTCCCTCGAAAACTTTGGTGAAATTCTCGGTGTACCATATGAAGGCACTTGTCGCTTTACGGATAAATGGAGGCTTGATGCTATCTTGGAATCCTACGATAAACCTCCAAATGACCTCACCGAAATTGATCTAGAGTTCATCCTTGACATCATTTCGAAAGAGCGTGATGGAAACGTTGTGAGAAGCCTTCATTCAAATGTACGAAATGTGAATCGATATGAAGTGCTCTCTAGCGACCTTAAGGATTTTATGGTCCAATGGGCAAATATCCTTAGGGAGAATGTCTTTTGTCTTGGTGGAAACCGAGATCATATTCCGGCTTTTATGGTGCATATGTTGAGTTGCATCTTTACATCCACCAAGTACAATTTGGCATTCTATATCGCTCGACGAATCAATTATGCCCTTTCAAAGCCCAAAACAAACCTTCCTTATGCTATGCTTCTTACTCGCCTTTTCAAAAGGGTAGCTCATGATTTTCCCCACCTCGATCTTTCTCGCTTCTACCCGGTTCATCGGGTTATGTTGCCTATTCAAGAGGCATATGCAAGAAAGACAAGAAGTGATCGAGGATCGTGAAAATCTGATCATCAAGAGATGGATGATGAGGACATGGACATGCCAACAAGTGATGGTGATGGCATAGGTACTAGTTCTCACTTCAACTCTTTGAGTAATTCCCACCCATCCTCAAACTCATTCGTGGATGGACTTGAAGACTTAGCTCCCCCACCTCATTACTCCTCTAGTGAAGTACCAGAAGATCTTAACATGGAGCATCTCTACCGTGAAAATCTAAGGACTAGAGGTGAATTGCATGAACATCGAGTTGAGTCAAGGAAGGGATTCAAGTATTTGGGGAATATGATCAAGGGATTGGGCAAAAAGAGAAGGTGAAAGCTTTGCAGTATTTCAAAGAATACATGTTGGTAAACATGTAATGTTGAACAATTTTTTTTATCTTGGATGTGTATTAACTTATGCTACATGTTTGGATTGTTATTTATTTTGATCCTAAATATTGCTTATGCCATCATGTTTGTGATTTACATAGCTTTGTGCATGCCTTATGATAGTTAGCTTCTTAGATTTTGATCAGTAGTTAACTTTGGCTTGTGAATCCTTTGGTAAAAATCTGGGTTAACCAAAATTTGGGATGGGAATTTTTTGAAAGACCTCTGGTCGCGGTTCCATATCGACCCGCGGATCCTTATTGATAAGGAACCGTCGGTCCTAGATAAGGAACCGCCGCCACTGTTTCCGACAGCATCTTTTGCTTTACACTATTTTCTTAAATCTGTGTAAACTTTGCATGATTTTTTCAAAAACCTGCATATTTCCTAAACTAGGTTACCTAAATTCATTATTCACCTAAAATGATTTTAACCCATTACTAGTTTGGATCATCCTCTCACCCATTTAAACCCACCTTGTTTGTCATGCTCTTCACACATCAAACATACTTCCCTAATCCTTAAACAACCATGGTTTCTACAAAAACCTCAAACACCCCAAGAAAAACACTTAAGATTAGGATTAAGGTACCCAAGCCTAACTCCTTACCCTTTCACACACCTAAAAATGAGATGGTTCCAATCCTCATTTCCTCATCACCTTCACCACCCCTTGCACCATGCAAGACAACATCCACCCATGGTACTAACCACTCCTTTGGTTCTACCTCCTCTTCATTAAACTCAAGAATGAATGAGCTCCCTTCACCCTTCACTCCAAGTGCACCCTTGGATGTGACCACACAACCCCAACCAATCCAAAGCATTCCTTTTGTGAATGAATTTGATGACACCTTAGTGACTTTACCATTTACCCCTCCTAACTCACCCATTTCACCAACCTTGGAGAACATACCTCCACACTCACCCATTTCCCCTTTAGGGAACATGCCTCCACTCTCACCCACATCACCCTTGGAGAACATGCCTCCTCCACCTCCACCCAACTCAAACATTCCAATTTTGGGTGTCCCACTATCCCTCCTTTTGGGTGATCCATACTATGGGTTTCAAGAAACACATGGTCCTAGTTTTCCATGTTGCCTTTACAACCACTACATCATCCATAACCTTAGGATAGAAATGTTTGGACTACATAGGAGGTTGCAAGAATTCTTGCTTGCCTTGTTCTCCATGCCTCCTCCTAAGAGATGAATGATGAGTTTTCTAAATAAATAGTTTTCAACAAAACCAAGCCAAAGAAGACTACTCATCTAGATTTAATGTTAAGCTAGCTATGTATTAGTTAGTTTTTCTTTTATTTGTCATTGTACTTGCTTCCTTCATGAGTGTTTCATGAAGTTGTTCTATGGATTTAGCTTTATGTGTTTCTACTCTTATGTGCACATTAATCAACTTTAATTTGAAATTAAAATTGAACCTAAATCTATCACAACCTCTAAAAG
Organism: Glebionis coronaria; assembly: GCA_025667525.1. Taxonomy (NCBI): domain Eukaryota; kingdom Viridiplantae; phylum Streptophyta; class Magnoliopsida; order Asterales; family Asteraceae; genus Glebionis; species Glebionis coronaria. Next base: position 544,124,872 of record CM046882.1, read on the forward strand.
CTTGACTAAAATTGGTTCAAAATGATATTCAAATATTTTGTCAGCCTTTGTCAAGACATTCTTTGTGAATGTGTTGCTTTATGCAACCCTAGCATAATTTGGTGCTAATAGAGGTAAAATTCCAAGATTTGCAACTTTTTGAAAAAGTCTTAGTTTTTCCCAAAACCCTGGAAAAACTTGGTTTCAAGTCCACTGCACGCGGATCCTTAAAGTCCCGCGGTTCCTTAAGTGGTAAGGAACCGCCGGTCCCTATAAGGTACCGCGGACAGTAAATGACTTTTGACACGTTTTTTGGTCAAAATTCTTTAAACCCTATACCCTGTCAAGATTCCTTGTTTGCTCAATTTGGCTAAACATTCCTTGACACTTCATATTTTGTATTCAAATTCTTACCTTGATTACATTTTACTTATACCCCAACCTTGAGATTTCATTCTTACACCTTCCCAACCTTGAGAATTCCTTCTCACACCTTCCCAACCTTGAGATTTTATTCTCACACCTTAACAATGCCTAACTCATCCTTTCATAACCTTGACATTTCATTGTCACAACCTCACTCACCCAAAGCTTCCTCATCCAAGCTTTCAAAGAAACCGAAAATCTCGGTTCGACCTATTTGGGTTAAGAAGAACGAACCATCTTCTTCCAAACCACCCAAAAACCCTACCTTCTCTACAATCAAGTATTGGAATGAGACTTATACCATTAACCCCATCACCGGAGCAAAAGAAAATGTTCCCCCACCACCACAATCCTTCAATACCCCTCAACTCAATGACCTTTCAACCTTCCCAAACCTCACAAGGCATTGTGAAAACATTTCCAAACCCATTACCCCTCCACCACCAAACCCTAGGTTTGATGCCATACCCATCAAACGATTTTGTGTTGCATCATGGATCCTCGTGTGCTTGTTGTCAATTTCAAAAAATTGAACTTGCTCATGTGTATGAGAAGTTAAATTTTCTTGAATTCCTCCTCACTCGACCTCCTATCCAAGTTTTCGTCCCGGTGGACAAAACTTCGAATGATGCATCGTCGTCTTATTTTTCCAACTAAGGGACTAACTACTCTTAGAGTCTTTATCACTTTAGTTGTTTTAGAGTCTTTTAATTTTTAAGCAATCTTGGAAAATTATCACTATTAGAATAGCTTATGCTTAGTGGTTTATTTTTCATACTTTTTGCTTTAGATACTCATATTGTGTATATGACTATCTACCTTGTTATGTCTTTTCTTATATGTAACCTTTGTGTTGTTTGTGTGTTACTTCCTTAGTTCTCTTTTGAGTTGATCATGGTTAATTTTTACAATTGCTTATGGGTGATTCCATCAATTCTAAACATTAACCCATTGACAAGTTTATCATCTTCATTGGATTGAAGTTTGATTTTGTCAATTACCTTTTTGGACATACTTAGCAAAATACTTGCTTCTAGTTTGAGATTTCTTCTCTCTCTCCCTCTCAAGTTACTTAGTAGGTAGTGATCATATATACATTGGTGTTTCTTTCCTTTCTACTAACCTTTGTGTAGCATGTCACCTTAGCTCATATACTTGGTGCCCCAAGCAAGGGGGAGCAACCACCAAGGGGGAGCTACTAGCAAAGTTCGATGTTCTTCAAAGACTTGTGCTAACCTTTTTGCTACGACAAAGGGGGAGAAATGATAGTGATAAACTAGTTAATAATTCGATATTTTGTGTTTCTACGTAAATGAGTTTATCGTTTGTCGTAATCAAAAGGGGGAGATTGTTAATGCAAGTGATGCCTAAAAACATTATTAGTGTTAACCAATCTTTCTTAGTTTTGATCACAACAAACTATACAACACATTTAGTGTAAAACACAAAACGAATTATTTAACTAACACTATCATCAAGGTAATAATCATATCACTAACCTTTCTTAATCATACTTAGTGAACATCAAAATGATTATTCATAAAACTCACTTTCGTTAATATGACAAAAGAATTTTTAATAAACTTTCTTTTTTAGAAAATGTTTTATTAAAATGGAAAATGAAAATTTGAAAATAGCATATTCCATATGCCATTAGAATATCCTTTGAAGGCTTCAAATACCTCAGATATTCCTACCCCACTAAAAGACAAAAAACGGAGCGTACTCTAGGCGCGGTACCTTAAGTGGCTAGGCGTTTCCTTAGCGATATGAAACCGTCGAGCAAGATAAGGTACCGCGCCCAGATAGCCATTATATATCCGTTATACTTTGTCTCCTTTAAATAGTGGGTCAAATCTCATTTTCCAACAAGCCTCTTGGACGTTTTTCTCAGCCCCCTTTCTATTTTCTATAGCATAATCATTAGTAAATGATCACTTAAAGTGTTAAGGATGTTTACATATGATTATCCTCTTGATCCCCTCCTTTACCTTGTCCAATGAGAAGATCACTTACTCACTAGTGTTGTGATAAAGATGAATCTATGAGCTAGTCATATTCATCATGATACCCTTTTTATTTTGTGTCAATCCATTGTATTTATGAATACTTAGACTAGTTGTGTTCATCCAAGTTATTTGTGATTACTTGGATATGTTGTGTACATCCAATGCATATGTGTTTGCTTGGATTTGTGTTGTGTAAATCCAAGCTACATGTGTGTACTTGGATAAGTCTAGTTGAGTTGTAATAGATTTGATTAGTAGTTCTCACTAAACTATAAAGTGATGTGGTTGTGTCTTGTGAAGTTCTCACTAAACTTGAAAGTGATTAGTAGTTGTGTTGTGTGAAGTTCTCACTTAGCTTCAAAGTGAAGAGTCATGAAGATTGGTTCTACCTTTGGATTAGAACTCGACATCTAGCCTTGTGTCGTAAAATGGTGAAGTAGGCAACGTCGTGAAAATTGGTTCTACCTTAAGATTAGAACTCGACATCTAGCCTTGTGTCGTTAAATTGTGAAGTAGGCAACATTGTGTAGATTGGTCCTAGCTAAAGATTAGGTCTCGACATTTAGCTTAGTGTCGGAAAATAATGTAAGCGACGATGTAAGGTTTTCTCCGCCAAGAAGGGAGCTTGTGGATATAGTGGAAATCTCGAGTAGGTGTACTCGAGGAGTGGAGTAGAAACGAGGATAGAGCCTCGTTGTCGAACCACTATAAATCTTGGTGTCTTCCTACTAGGTTGTCTCCTTCCTTACTCTTTACTTATTTCATTATCATTACACTTACCTATTATCTTTGCTAGTGCATTTGAATTGAACCTAATCATTATGAAACTTAGCCTCAAACAAAATATAGTTTTGATACAAACCAAATTGAAAGTAATTTTAATTTGGTTGCCAATCGAAGAGAAACTATTCAACCCCCCCCCCCCCTTCTAGTTTCTACACAATTATTAAACTTGCATGCCAAGGTAGGAAAAACAAGACATACTAACCATTATTGCCATTCTACCCGTCGGCATTATCATTACCACTACCACCACTCCCGCCGGCGCCACTACCGCTGCCTCCCGTGCCACTCCCGCTACCTATCGTTACTTCTCATAAATTCATACACTTGAGACGCTTGTTCCAATCGTGGGTCGATGGCAGGTGCAGGAGAGGAGTATATCGAGCAGCTAGACTCCTTCTCGGTACTATCTGACCGACACCGGGCATGTGGCCTCGCTGTTTTCCGCCTCTGACGATACGGTTGATCTCGTCGTCCGTATGTTTGCCTGCAGCCCTCATCGCAAGCATCTCCTCCTAATGAAGTGAAAAAAACAAACGATAGTTAGTATATTATTTATTAGTCGGGTTGGTACATTATTTATCGGCAGGGAATAGTCGAAAACCAAGGTATATCCAAAAAAATTAATTAATTAATTAATTTAAAAAATAAAAAAAATACTTACATACATAACGCGGTCGCGCATCGCAAGGAAGATTCCCATCCTGGTCGGTGTGCGTCAAGAAGAATTGGTCAATGACAGTCGGGGGTGGCATATCAGCTTCAATTGCAGCTTGTATCTGTACATACATAGACACGCATATATAGAATGAAGCAAATTCAAAACAAAAAATCACAACACACCAAAACATATAATCAAAGACATATATGTATGTAAATTAATTATAGAATTTCTCACCACTTTGTCTCGAAGGAGTGCTAACGATCAGGATCCTTGCCGACTCGTTGTCTTCTACTTAGACCGATTTTGGGAGTTTGTGAATCATCTTTTCTCGTAATCCGGATCACTCCAAAGTGCGATATGTTTTTCCTAGTCCTCGGGAGTAATTTCCTCAGGACGCGCCCTGCGGACTCTGTCTATGTCTACCGTACCGGTATCGATGTCTCGGCGCCAATGCTTTGTCTTGAACACATTTTTTCGAGAATTGTAACTCTTTTGAAGCATATGATTGATGCCACCACTTACACCCTTCCAAGTCGTAGGAGTCTTGTGGGGTGTCAGATTAAACTTAGACTGCATTCATATACAACAAATAAAACAAACACAGAGTTAGAGATATAATTTATACATTATTTTGTTTATTTATTTAATGGCTTATATATTTATTTAAATTTTTATAATAAAAACAACTTATCCTGATAAGCATAAGCTTTTTGAAAATAGCTTGTTCTGATAAGCTTATCAGGACAAGCTGTTTGAAAACAGCTTATCCTGATAAGTTTATCAGAACAAGCTGTTTGAAAACAGCTTATCCTAATAAATCAGAACAAGCTATTTTCACACAGCTTGTTCTGATAAGCTTATCAAGATAAGCTGTATTCAAACAGCTTGTTCTGAGAAGCTTATCAGGATAAGCTGTTTGAAAACAGCTTATCCGAAAAAGCTTATTACCTTATTCTCATCAAGTATATATTTATTTAAAAAAAATATATTTATGTAAATTTTTTTATATTTATTTTTTTTATATTTATTCAAAAAAATTTATATTTATTTAAAAAAAATTATATGATATAAATAAGATACATTCGTATATTTATTTAAATTTGTTATTTATTTATATGATATAAATAAATAAACAAATTTATTTAAATATATACACCATTAAATAAATAAACACAATAATGTTATAAACATAAAAATGATAACTGACCTCTATGTTCGCCCAAACGCTCGCCCTGATCTCTTCAGGGACATCATTCCACCTTGGGTAGTACAATGGCACGAGCCTCCTGATACAATCCCTGACGTAATTAGAAAACTGCTGAGCATGCGCGCCGAGAGGCCGGAAAGAGGGTGGTTGTACCTCAAAATTTGTCGGGACAACGCCATGCATCTCAACTTCGCTCAACAAATCGAGGCATCGGGTAATGCCCCGAGTCTTTCTACCGGCCTCTCTGTCGCCCAAATTTTCTTTTCTTTTGCCTTTGCCTGCAAAAATCAAGTGAGTGACAAAGTCATAAAAATTCAAGGCAAGCAACATATATATATATGCACCAAATTTATGATTGTGTTACAATAATCCAAATATTCTTACCTTTATTTCTAAATATGGCGAGACAACCACTGAGGATGTTTGGCGTAGGAGGTTCATCCTCACCACCACCGTCACCACCGTGTGATCGTGCAACATCTGCTGACATCTGTACAAGTACAATTAGCATAACATAGACAAATTCATGAACAAAATAATATAAGCATGCACAAATCCAAATACAACACATCCAACTAAATATAGACATTTAAACAATCCACAACAATTAGATTCATTCATTCTAACAAATAAGTGTCTTTTACAAGTTACAACTAAAGGTCAATCTTCTTCTTCACTGGAATAAACTTTGTCAAAAAATAAGTATAGAAGATTTTTTTTTCTCAAAAAAAGTAAAGTGCTTTGTAGAGAAACTTTTAATTTAGTTTTTAACTTCAAAAATATTTTAATTTTTTCGAACAAAAACTTATATTTTGTATTTTTGTGACTTAAAAAAATCGTAAGAAAAGTACACACGTATAATTATACTTTTCGAAGAAAAACTTTTATCTTTTTAACATAAAAAAAGGTTTAAAATAATATAAAAGTTTTATATTTATTTTTCAACTTCTAAAAAGTTTTAGGGGCTGTTTAGTTGGAGAAAATTATTCCACTTTTCTAGAAAAATTTTCATTTGAAAAGTGAAAAATAGAAAACCAGTTTAGCAACATCATTTTTAAATATTTTTCAAAAATTACAAAATTTTCATTTTCTAAATTTATATACAAAACTAGAAAACTCCATTTTACCTTTTTCTAAATTTTCACCTCATACCCACCATTGTTTTATTTAACTCATTTCAATAACACGTTACTATATTCAGTATTCACCGTTCATCATTATTTTAGTGTTTTCGTCAGAAAATTTACGTTGTCGTCAGTAAATTTACGTTTTCGTCTGTAAATTTACGTTTTCGTCAGTAAATTTACGTTTTCGTCAGAAAATTTTCGTTTTCGTCAGATTTTTACGTTTTCATCAGAAAATTTACGTTTTCGTCAGTAATTTTACGTGTTCGTCAGTAATTTTACGTTTTCATCAGAAAATTTACGTTTTCGTCAGAAAATTTAAGTTTTCGTCTGTAAATTTACGTTTCCTTCATAAAATTTACGTTTTCGTCAGAAAATTTACGTTTTCGTTTGTAAATTTACGTTTTCGTCTGTAAATTTATGTTTTCCTCAGACAATTTACGTTTTCGCCAGACAATTTACGTTTTCGTCAGAAATTTACGTTTTCGTCAGAAAATTTACGTTTTCGTCAGTAATTTTACGTTTTCGTCAGTAATTTTACATTTTCGTTAGAAAATTTACGTTTTCGTCTGTAAATTTACGTTTTCGCCAGAAAATTTACGTTTTCGTTAAAAAATTAACGTTTTCATCAGAAAATTTACGTTTTCGCCAGTAAATTTTCGTTTTCGTCAGAAAATTAACGTTTTCGTCTGTAAATTTACGTTTTCGTCTGTAAATATACGTTCCCGTCATAAAATTTACGTTTTCGTCAGAAAATTTACGTTTTCGTCATAAAATTTACGTTTTTTGGAAGAAACGTTTTTCAAAAAAAAAAATATATTTTAAAACATAAATTCTTGAAATGTTTTGAAAAAAAACTTTTTTCAAATTAAAAAAAAATCAGTTTTTTTTATATACAATATGAGATTTTCTCGAAATTGTTTTAATTTTTTTTGAAAACTTAAGTGCAAAAATTATCCCTGTGTTGTAAAAGGATTAAAACACCTTTAAAATGACAAACAGTTTTGACCTTTAAATAAAAATTATTTGCACCATCCGTCCTAAAAGATGTATGTTGCGCGAATTATTGAGGAATTGATAATTCAAACTTTTGATAAACTAAAAGGAAGCTTTTGCACTTTACTCTAATTATTATGTAATGTTTTATATTTTAAGAGTGAATTTCAATTTTCTATTAAAAAAGATAATGGCTTTGATATGGAAAAAAACTCGCATGTAGGTAATCGGAAAGAGAAAGTTGATGTGACAAAATAAAATGGTGGTCGACCTCTTTCATCGATGTGGCCAGTCGATCGTTTTTGGCACTAATCATTGTCAACCCTAAAAAAAATAGTTTTGACAGTTCTTCTAACTCGATGAGACACCAACTAAAATAGGCAAGAGCCGAGACTCGGACTATTGACAACGATGGCATTTTGCATAATGACACTAGTTTTTTTGTGGTGTAACGTTCTACCAGGATATAATCATCATATTCACGTTGAATAAAACATTTTTGTGTGCAATAGTCACTCATAATTGCATTTGATATTAAACCCAACGTAAAAGATGTTGTCATGACAAGGGATGGAGCTAAAGGTGTTTCGTGACATTTATGAATTTTTTCAATGTAGTGTTGTGGGTTCAAGTTTCAGCGGAGACATGTGAGATAATATTTGTGAATTGTAAAAAATGCCGTTAGAAAAAAAAGAATTTTTTTTTAAAAAAAAAATCGATTTCTCTCAATATATATCTTTAATGCAACTAGTGTATCGAAATATGTTGTATTCTTATTTTGTTAGTAACTTAAAAAAAATTACTTCAAAGTTCAAAAAAATTTACAACCCCTATTTATATTTGGTCATGAATTTGTTTCCGTTTTCGGTCATGATTATTATTTTGTTCATTTTTTTCCTGGTGAACTGTAGGATAATAAGAGGAAGATGATTATCATTTTGTGTATAACGAATGTGTTCCTCAGAGCACACAAACTCATTAATTAGTCTAAAATTTTGACATGAACAAACACATAAAGCCACCTAAACTTTTCTTTTGAATACTTTTTCAAACTTGTCATGATTATCATTTTATTCATTTGTTTCCTGATAAACTATTGAATATGTAATTAAGATCAAAACATAAAATATGCGCACAACCAACCTCCCCAAGTGCAATATAACGAATGATTCAGTACAATATAACTAGTACTCAAACGAGTGCTAGTAATACAAAACAAAGATTGTCCCAACGAGGTTGATTCAGTCACCTCACTACAAGAACACTCACACTCAATGATCAATACAGATTGATCAAATATAAGACTAGTTATCAAGATAGATAACTTGATAACAAACTAACAAGAAATCAAGAACTGTGTGTAAAAGTGTGTAAACAATAGAAAGCGGCTGAGAAAGATTATGAGAACCCTAAACATGAGTTCAGATTATATACTAAGCTCATGTTTAGGGTTATACAAGTTACACACTCCAATCTTTAGATAATGGCAAATTTAGTCCCTCCTTCCTTTGTTCCAGCAATTGACAACTTAAGTCCTTCACGTTATGGTTTGATCAACATTGACCCTTGTATATTCAAGACCCTCCTTCAAACCTAATGTAAGCCCTTTCTTTAATCCAATGCAACTAGACTTAATACCTGCTAACATATAACCAATCCCAACTTTCTACACAAAAACTTATGTTGAACAACACCCAAACACTTAGTAAACAAATATTCCACTTGCATATTAAAATGAAGCTTAACAGGTTTAATCACACCTGCAGAAACTTTCTCTCTAACAAAATGAACATCAATTTCAAAGTGTTTGGATCTCTCATGAAACACAGGATTAGCTGCCAATTGTATGGCTGATGAGTTATCACATGATATCGCAACAGGATACATACAAGGTAACTTAATATTATGCAACAAATTAGCTAACCAAATGACTTCACAAGTAGTAGAAGTCATGCTTCTATCCTCAGCCTCAGTATAGCTTTTAGAAACAGTAGCTTGTTTCTTGCTCTTCCAAGACACCAAAGAATTACCCAAGAAAACACAAAAACCAGTCACATATTTTCTAGTTTTAGGACACTTAGCCCAATCAGCATCAGAGTAAACAGCAAGTCCAAGATCAGAACTAACATCAAACTAAATACCAAGACCTGGAGCCCCCTTAAGATGTCTTAAAACTCTAAGAGCAACTTTCATGTGGGACTGTAAAGGACTATGCATGTGTTGACTTTAATAAGTATCTCTCAATTTGAAAGATGTGCTCTTTGGGTTCAAGTCTTGTACTACCCGTTTGCTGGCAATGATATCCTAGGAAATGAAGGGGACTATGTTGAGGAAGATCAACAGAGAAAAAGTTTAATACCGGAATTTGGAGCACCTGTTATCATGAGATGCCAGCCTTACGAAATTCCGCAAACAGAGCTTTTGTTGGCCCATAAAAACTCATGTGTGGCCTAGTTTTACCTGCTATGGTGGAGTTTACGCGTACTTATGAAGGTAGTGGGTTTAAGGCTACTACTGCTCAGTAATATGGTGCTTCCCCCTTTTTAAGTGGTCTTAGTTCTCTATCTTCTAAGCCTTTTCACAGAGTTTGCTCTCACATTGTAGAAAAACAAGATTTAATGATTCAAAACACTTTTATAAACAACCAACAGATCAAACAAAGAGAGAGTTTTAATAAAACAAGAATCCACCACAGATTAAAGCTGGTGTGGATCTATTATCTAACTTGATAATAGTCTTACAATGATTAAACAAGAAAACTGATAAATCAACAATGGAGAGAGTGGAGGTGAAAAATCATGACGGCTCACACACACATAAAACTCTCACAAACCCTAACTCTGAAAGAGTTAGGGTATATACAAGTTTCTTGACCAACGGTTTCCCAACATATTGGGCCTTCACATGGATATAAGCCCATCACCATTCCAACGGCTAGTCCAGTCTACCAAAACTTTATCATTTGTACACAAGTAGTCCCTGAAACATCAATAAAGGCAACATTAGTCCCTAAGTCTTTGAATATCATATTACAAGGTGGATTTTAACATCCCCCCTTAATCTGATATTCTATACACGTCAATCATCCCTATTTTTTCAACCAGGTACTCATGTTGTGGTGTGTCCAATCCTTTGGTAAGGACATTTGCAATTTGATTTGCAGACTCCACCTTTTGAGTTCTAACAACTCCGTTTAAGATTTTTTCCCTCACAAAGTGAAGGTCAATCTCTAGGTGTTTAGTTCTCTCATAGAACACAGGATTGGCAACAGTATTAATTGCTGAATTGCTGCCACAATAAAGATCCATAAGCAAAAGATTATCACAATTTAAATCTTTCAAAAAATTTAGGATCCAAATGACTTCACTAGTCACAAAAGCTATAGCCCTATACTTAGCTTATGTTGATGACTTAGAGAGAGTAATTTGTTTCTTACTTTTCCAAGAAACAAGATTGTCATTTAAAAACACGTAGTAACCAGTAACAGACTTTCTAGTCACAATGCACTTAGCCCAATCAGCATCAGAAAAGGCTCTAAGAGACATACCAAAGTTCTTTTTAATATGAATACCAAGACCTGGGGAACCCTTTAAGTATCTGAGAATCTTAAAGGCAATCCTCAGATGAGACCTCAAAGGTGAGTGCATAAATTAACTAAGGCAGTGAATAGTATATGAAATGTCAGGTCTGGTATTGGTCAAGTAAATGAGTTTACCCATGAGCTTCTGATAATTAACAATATATTCCAAAGGGTTATTTTCAGAAGGCTCATTAGAGATTGACAGTTTTGATATTAAGGGAGTCTTAGAAGGTTTACAGGAAGGCATACCATATTCAGACAAAAGATCAAGGACATATTTCCTTTGATTTAAACACACACCAGCATTGGTGTCAACAACTTCAATTCCCAAAAAATATTGCAATTTTCCCAAGTCTTTGATTTTTAAATTTTCCTTTCAAAAAATTTTGAAGCTGTCAATTTCTTTCTCATTATTTCTAGGGAAAATAATGTCATCCACATAAACAAGCACATCAATAAAGCACCTATCACAACTCTTGGTATAAAGAGAATAGTAAGATTTACTTTGCAAAAAAACATTTTTAATCAACACAGAGGTGAGTTTAGCATTCCACTGTCTAGGAGACAGCTTAAGACCATAAATAGACTTTTTTAGTCTATAAACAAGCTTAGGGTTGTCAGAGTAGAAACCTTGAGGAGGTTTCATGTAAACAGTTTTATCTAACTAACCATAAAGAAAAGCATTGTTAATGTCAAGTTGGTATATAGGCCAAGATTGATTAACATCTAAGTTTATGAGACACCTAACAGTCACCATTTTCACCACATAGGAGAAAGTTTTCTCATAATCAATACCTTCCTTTTGACCACATCCCATGGAAACAAGTCTAGCTTTATACCTTTCTATTTCACCACTGGATTTGAACTTAAGTTTCCAAACCCACTTAGAATTTAAAGCAGTTTTACCAACAGGCAATTCAACTAAGTCCCAAGTATCATTTTCAAGCAAAGCAGCAAATTCAACATTTATAGCATCAATCCACTAGGGGTTTTGACAAGCTTCAAAAAAACTCCTAGGCTCACTACTCTTATTTAACTGAGTAACAAAGCATAACACATCTCCTTTAATTTCAGAATAACTAACAAAATTTTATATCCCATATTTAACTTTTGAATTAACAACAAAGTCATTGTAATTTTTAGGAAAAACAGAAGGTCTAGAAGACCTTCTCAAGATATGGTCATCCTGAGCATTGGTATTAGTAATACCACCTAAGTTCTGTCCATGTAAAGGAAGACCTGGGTGAATTTCTTAAGTTTCTATGGAAACTTGATTATCATCAAGTGTGGCAGTCTCAATATCACTTGGACTAGCATCTGTGGTGTCATTGCTTGATGCAATGTGTCCACTGTCACCTAGACCCAAGTGTAGGCTACTAGCACTTGGTGACTGACTGTCACCATTATGATCATTTATACCTCTCTCATCATCATTAGGAAGCTCAAGATTTTCCAAATCGAAAAAAGTTAAAACTTTATTATTTTGAAAAACATCAACATCTTCATGATTATTCTTTTTATTAAAAACAGTATCCTTGAAAGGAAAAATAGATTCAAAAAACTTACCACCTCTGGACACAAAGAACTGATGTCTATCAAGACTATAAAGTTTATAACCCTTTTGAGAATTAGAAAACCCAATCATGACACATTTTTCAGATCTACTGGTGAGTTTATCATGACTATTCAAAATAGTGGCAAAACAAAGACATCCAAAAGTTTAATATGAGAGAGATTAGGAGATGTATTATACATCATCTCATATGGAGATCTACCATTTAGCATAGAAGAGGGTAATCTGTTGATAAGATATGTAGCAGTTAGAATACATTCAGTCCAAAATTTTAAGGGTTTCCCCCCTGAAACATAAGGCACCTGGTAACATTCAGAAGATGCCTATGTTTCCCTTCAACCACCCCATTTTGCTGTGGAGTATAAGCACAAGAGGTTTGGTGTATAATTCCCTTGGTATGACAAAAGTTTTAAAAACTTTGATTACCAAATTCAGTCCCATTGTCACTTCTGAAAATTTTAACATCTCTTTTGAATTGGTTTTTTAAAAGATTATAAAAAATCTCAAATTAAGTTACCAACTTCATCTTTGGTTTTGATCAAATAAACCCAAACAGCTCTTGCGTAATCATCCACAATGGTCAAAAAATACCTATGACCAGTGTGACTGGTCACCCTATATGGTCCCCATATGTCTAAATGCACCAGTTCAACAAGAAATTTAGTTTTGGGGTCACTTAATGGAAAGGGTTCTCTAGTTTGTTTAGCTCTTTGACAAATTTCACAAAATTAATTTTGATCAGTAGAACTAATATTCAATGAATTTTTAAGCATATTTAGAGCTGGGTCAACAGGGTGACCTAATATACAATGCCAATCATGTTTAGACAAAGAGCAAACAATCACATAAGGGTCATTAACACATTTAGTACCTTCTACATCTAAATAGTATAAATCACCACATTGTCTACCAGTCCCCAAGATTTTTTTAAGATTGAAATCCTGATTCAAAAAGAAACATTTATTCTCATCAAAGACAACCAAAATCTTGTTATCCTTAACCAACTTATGAACAGAAACCAAGGTAACACAATAATCAGGTATAACAAGAACATCAAACAAAACAAGACCATTTGAAAGCTTTAGATCACCAATTTTAGATATGATGGCTTCAGTCCCATTGGGATGAGCCACCTTAATGTTAAGATGAGAAATATCAAAAACATTTTCCAATTCAGTATCATCATTGGTCATATGTTGATTTGCCCCAGAATCAATAACCTTTCCATTATACCCAAGTTTTGACTTGATGTTGGTGTTAGAACAAAAAAACTTCTTAAATTTATCATTAAAAATCTTACTATTGTTAAGATAAATACCTGCCATATTGGCATGAACAGTTTTTCCAGAATCACTAGTGCTTCCCTTGTTTTCTTTAAACATAGAGATCAAAGTAGAAAGTTTCTCATCACTGAAACCACATGAAGAGGATGTCCCAACAGAACTGTTGGAAACATTTTTACCCTTGAAACTTTGACCCCCTTTTTTCTTTCCAAAATCAGTAGGGTAACCAATAATCTTGAAACATCTATCAATGGTGTGCCCATTATAACCACAATTCTCACAAACAATTTCAGAATTATTATTGCCATAAGGTCTAAACACATAATTAGTAGGAGCATTAGGTCTAAGTCCAGTGGTGCGAGAGTTAGGTCTAAAACTGCCATTGTTACCAAAGTTAGGTGATAGGTGTGTAAACACCCATCCTTTTACCACTTAATTCTGGCTAAAACAAGACCAAAACACGTATTTAATATCATTTGTTTGGAATTATGCGTGGTTTTTATGTTTATTGTGTTTTCAGAGCTAACCGGATGAATATTAAAGAAAACATGGGATTGCACGGGTTTTATCAAGGAAAAAGACTCAAGACGAAGTCTATTGTCCAAGAGATGCAAAAGATTTGAAGTCAATGGGCCTATTTGAAGATTTATCGAAGAAAAGGACCAAAGATGGAAGATTTACATATGTCGAAGAAACTCAAGTCTATTAAACGAAGAAATTAAAAGACGAGTTGAATTTAATCGACGACAAATCCCGAATCAGAATCGAAAACGTCAACTTTTCTGAAAAGACGAGAAGACGAAAGAGAGAGAAGAAAACCCACTCACCAACCAACCACTAAGGACTATAAAAGGATCTCCTACACACACAATTAGGGAGTGAGCTTTTATTTTTCAATCCCAGTTTTCTTTGGTTCGTAGCTTCACCAACACCATTAGGGTGTTTGGTGATTTTTCATTTTTCCTTCAATCTTGTAAGTGTTTGATCTTTACTATTGTTAACTTTTACATTAATCTTTCAATTCCAAACTTTCTATCCATCTTGTTCTTCATCATCTTTTTATTGCAAGTTCTTAAGTTTTTATTTGGTTCAAGTTTGATCTTAAAAAGTTGTTGATTTTGTGTTTTTATTGTTGGGATTTGTTACTTAGGGTATTTAAATGATTATTGGTTAGTTTGGTAAAACCTTTTTGAGTATTTGAGTCGATTTGGATCAAAATTCGTATCCCCTGTTCTTGCGTTGCTGTAACTGTTCTTCATCCAGACTTTCCGAATAGGCCAATTCCTTTTTCTGTTATTCGGAATATTGGTTATTCCGAATAGCTTTCTTCAATTATTTCTTATTCGGAATAATTTATATATTCCGAGTAGGCCTTTTCCCTTTTCTCTTATTCGGAACATTTCACACATTCCGCATAGGCCTTACTTTCCGCATAAGCCAGATTTTCCGAATAGGACTTCTTTCCGAATAGGGACTTTTATTCCGAGTAAGGATTTATTCCGCATAGAATTTATTCCGAATAGGATTTCTTTCCGAATAGGACCTTGTTTTCCGAATAGCTTGCTTTCCGCGTAGACCTTACTTTCCGAATGGGCCAATTTATTCCGAGTTAGGAAACATTCCGCATAGAGCTAGTGTATTCTGGATCATCAGTTATTCCGTTTAGGGCTCATTTTCAGTAAGTTGGTTTCACTGTTTAATTTGTCTTAAAGTTCTATTCAAGTTATTGTTTTATTTAAGTTCTAGTTTAATTTCATTAACTATTTTGGTTCAGATTTTAATTTGCTTTAGTCATTTATCTTTTCAATAGAATAGAAAACCAAAACCCCTTTTTGTCACCAAGAACAAATCTTTCCACTTAGAACTGAGATCAATTCGAGAGGATTCCGAGAGAACATAATTGAACCCCTAGCAAAATCAGTGTATCAAATGGCGCCGCTGCCGGCTCTTCTCGTTAAGATCAAAAGTTTTTTGTGAGAACTTGGATTTTGGGATCCGTTCCCCGTGAACGTTACTTTTTCATAAAATTTTCAAAAACACTAAAAAATATAAAATTTTCAAAAAAAAATCCAAAAAAATTTAAAAAAACCATTAAAAAACCAAAAATATTTTTGTATTGTTTTTGCTTTGTTAGTTCTTTTGCAGGTGTATGCGCACTCGATCCACGTCTTATCAAGAGCCCGAGCCTCTCGATAACTTAGACATGGCTGGTGTACAAAACAACAATAACATACCACCTCCGAACAACAATAATAACAACAACAACCCGCCTTTCAACAACATGAACAATAACAACAACAATGAGCCCCTTCCGGATAATCGCCCGATGATTGAATTGCTACAAGCTCATGTAGATGGCAACACGGATCCAATTGTCATCCCTCCAATTGCCGCCAACAACTTTGAGCTAAAATCAGGCTTTATCCAGATGGTCTCCGCTCAACCATTCTTGGGACGTACCATTGATGATCCACACGACCATATCAAGAGATTCTTGCAACTCACCAACACGGTCAAGTTCAATGGTGTTCCACAAGAGGTTATAAGGTTACAACTTTTTCCCTTTTCTTTAGAGGGACAAGCCCGGCATTGGCTTGCTAAGGAACCGCCACAGAGTATTCTCTCGTGGACGGATTTGGAAACAAAGTTTATCAATTACTTTTTCCCACCCTCTCGTACTACCGCTTTGCGGAATGAGATCATAAATTTTGAACAAAAGTACGATGAGTCGTTCAGTGAATCTTGGGATCGTTTTAAAGATATTTTAAGAAAAAGCCCACAACATGGTTTTACCAAAGTACATCAAATTAATACTTTTTACAATGGTTTAAGCATGAGTGACCAAGATTCACTAAACAGTGCCTCGGGGGGTAATCTTTTGGCTAAGACTTCCAATGCTGCTTGGGACATCATTGAGAATAAATCTCGTGTGCAAACCAAGAGTGTTCGGACCAATGTCGCTAGTGCTAGCACTAATGACAGCGACAAGCGAATTGACAAAATCACCACGCTTCTTGAATCGCTTGTCACCCACACCGTCAGCAACAACAACAGCAACAACGCTAAAAACGCTCAAGTTAATGCTGTCAGCCAACCTTGTGAGATATGCGGTGGTCCTCACTCTTACACCACTTGTACTGCCACCCAAGACTACCCTGCTGAGAATGTGAATGCAGCTTATGGCACCTATCCTCAACCCGCTTATCAAGCTAGACCTCAAGGTGACCGTAATTTGCTTAGCTATCGCTCCAACAACTACCTCTCACCACCCGGTTTTCCCCCAAACAACCCAAACCAACAACAAAACCTCAACCGGCCTCCTCAACAACAACAACAACCTCGTACACCATACATCCCTCCTCACAAGCAGCAACAACCACCTCAACGTAACAACCAAGTTTACCAACAACCTGCTTATCAACCACCCGCATACAATGCTCCTCCAAACCAACCCACTGCATTACACCAAGAGGTTGCAACCTACATGAGGACCAATGATGTGATCGTGGAAAATCTCCAACAGGAAGTGCGAAACTTGAAAGCAGACTTGGTCAAGCAAGGAAACGATTTGAGAGCCGACATGAGAAATAAGTTGGATAGCCAAACTAATGATCTGAGGAACATGATGGCTAGTTTCTTCCAAGGTAATCAACCCTCTTCCTCGGGTACTCTTCCGAGTAACACCGTTGTGAATCCAAGAGGGGAGATGAAATCAATCACTACTCGAAGTGGTAAAGGTACCAAGGAACCCGAGCTTCCTATACCTCCACCGGTGGTTGTGACTAAGGAGAACGAGTCACCTGCTCCTATTTCTCATCCTTCTCCTTCCCCAATTTCTCCACCTCTTCCTTCTACCCCTCCTCCACCCAAGGATGTGAGTGATCCTATTCTTCCAAAGCCTTCCTCTTCTTCCAATATACCTTATCCATCTAGGTTGAGGAAAGAGAAGCAAAAGAGCAAGGATGATATTCAGGTTTCGAACTTCCTTAAAATGTTCAAACAATTGAATTTTAACATCTCCTTCGCTGAGGCTCTCGCTCACATGCCTAAATATGCAAAAATGTTTAAAGATCTTCTGAGCGACAAGGAAAAGCTCCTCGATATTGCCAACACCCAACTTAATGAGAATTGCTCTGCAGTGCTCTTAAGGAAATTGCCAACCAAGCTTGGTGACCCGGGTCGTTTCTTAATTCCTTGCAATTTCCCGGGAGTAGAGAATTGCATGGCCCTAGCCGATCTAGGTGCCAGTATTAATCTCATGCCTGTAAGTGTTTGGAAGCAATTATCTCTCCCAGAGCTAGTCCCCACCAAAATGACTTTGGAATTGGCTAACCGTACGGTTGCTTATCCAGTGGGGATAGCCGAAGACGTCATTGTAGGAGTCGACAAATTCACCTTTCCTGCTGATTTTGTTGTCGTCGACTACGAGATGGACCCCCGTGTGCCACTAATTATTGGTCGTCCATTCTTGAGGACCGGTCGCACTCTCATCAATGTTGAAGCCGGTGAGCTTATCATGAGAGTGGGTGACGATAAAGTAGTCTTCAACATGGGAAAGTTGTCTAAACAGCCTTATTCATATGAGAGTGTTAATTGTATTGACGTTCTTGATGAGGCTTGTGAAGAACACTTTAATGATGCTTGCAAAAGTATTCCCACCTCTCTTCCCAATGTTGAGACCGTGTCCTCCATTGATTCATCGTTGTCTCTATTTGGAGATAGTGATTTATTTTGGAACAATCTTGAAGATACCATGGGAGATGTGACTTTAGCCACTGATGATTCTCCTACCGATGGGGATGAAGACATGCATTTCTTTGAAAGCCTTCTTAACGAAGACAATCCTTCTCCTCCATCTCCCACGGTCATTGCTATCGATACTTCGACTTCGAATACGCCTCCCGTCGAAAATCCTCCGGATTTAGAACTTAAGGAGTTGCCGCCCCATCTCGAGTATGTATTTCTTGAAGAAAAGAAGAAGTCGCCAGTCATAATCGCTAAGGACCTAAAAGAAGAAGAAAAAGCCCGACTTATCACCGTGTTGAAAGATCATAAGAAGGCTATTGCTTGGAAAATCTCGGATATTCGTGGAATTGATCCTCACTTCTACACACACAAAATTCTCATGGAGGACGACTTTAAGCCCACAATTCAAAGCCAACGAAGGGTGAATCCAAAAATACATGAAGTCATCAAAACAGAGGTTATCAAACTTCTTGATGCGGGTATGATTTACCCTATTTCGGATTCCCCATGGGTTAGTCCAATCCATTGTGTGCCCAAGAAGGGCGGAATAACCGTTGTTCCCAATGAACACAACGAGTTGATTTCCACTCGTCTCGTTACTGGGTGGAGAGTTTGTATAGACTACCGCAAACTCAATGATGCCACGAGAAAGGATCATTTCCCTCTACCTTTTATGGACCAAATGCTTGAACGATTAGCGGGTAATGAATATTACTGCTTTCT
This sequence comes from Glebionis coronaria, assembly GCA_025667525.1. Classification (NCBI taxonomy): domain Eukaryota; kingdom Viridiplantae; phylum Streptophyta; class Magnoliopsida; order Asterales; family Asteraceae; genus Glebionis; species Glebionis coronaria. The sequence goes on from CM046882.1 coordinate 544,143,965, forward strand.
TGATGGTTTCTCGGGTTATTTTCAAATACCCATCGATCCCCAAGATCAAGAGAAGACAACATTCACTTGTCCCTATGGCACTTTTGCTTACAAAAGAATGCCTTTTGGCTTATGCAATGCCCCCGGGACTTTCCAAAGGTGCATGTTAGCTATCTTCCATGACATGGTTGAACAAACCATGGAAGTCTTCATGGATGATTTCTCGGTCTTCGGGGATTCCTTCTCTTCCTGCCTTGCCAATTTGGAACGCATGCTTAAGCGGTGCGAAGACACTCGCCTTGTTCTGAATTGGGAAAAATGCCATTTTATGGTAAAAGAAGGCATCGTGCTGGGACACAAAATTTCCAAGGCCGGTCTTGAAGTAGACCGTGCTAAAGTCGATGTTATCGCCAAGTCGCCTCCACCTTCAACCGTGAAGGGTGTGAGAAGTTTTATGGGTCATGCGGGCTTCTATCGTCGATTCATCAAAGATTTTTCTCAAATCGCTCGCCCGATGACCCACCTCTTGGAAAAAGATACTCCTTTTATCTTTTCCAAAGAGTGCCTTGAAGCCTTCAACTTGCTTAAGGATAAGCTAACTAAGGCACCCGTCTTGGTCACCCCTAATTGGGAGCTGCCTTTCGAGTTGATGTGCGATGCTAGCGATTTTGCTATTGGAGCGGTTCTGGGACAAAGAGTGAATAAACACTTCCAACCAATCCATTACGCTAGCAAGACAATGACGGGGGGCACAATTACATTATACGACAACAGAAAAAGATCTTTTAGCTGTTGTCTATGCCTTTGAAAAATTTCGCCCCTATCTTGTCCTTTCAACCACAATCGTGTATACCGATCATTCCGCGTTGAAGTACTTGTTGACAAAGCAAGATTCCAAACCAAGACTTCTTCGCTGGGTTTTGCTGCTCCAGGAATTTAAAATCGAAATTCGCGATAAAAAAAGGAGCTGAAAACCTAGCCGCGGATCATCTAAGCAGACTTGAGGATCCTTACCAAGGGGATCATCCGAACAAAGAAATCAATGATTCTTTTCCCTTGGAGACCTTAATGTCTATAAATTCGAATTCTGATGCTACCCCGTGGTTTGCGGACTTTGCAAACTACTTGGCGGGTGGAATTCTTAAGGAAGGGTTGACGTCCTAACAAAAGAAAAAGTTCTTCACCGACATTAAGACTTACTTTTGGGACGACCCTTACCTATTCAAACAATGTGCCGACTTGATTATCCGCCGATGTGTTGACGGACCGGCAGCTTCGGAAATCCTTGATGCTTGCCACAAAGGACCCACCGGTGGTCACTTTGGTCCCAACTACACCGCCAAAAAAGTGTTTGATTCGGGATTTTATTGGCCCACCATCTACCGTGATGCTCACGAAATGGTTAAACATTGTGATGCTTGCCAAAAACAAGGCAAGATCACACATAAAGATGAGATGCCTCATAATTTCATTCAAGAGTGTGAAATCTTTGATGTTTGGGGTATCGACTTTATGGGGCCATTCCCTTCTTCTAAAGGAAACAAATACATCCTTGTAGCCGTTGACTACGTTTCAAAGTGAGTTGAAGCCAAAGCTTTACCTACTAATGACGCAAGGGTGGTTTGTAACTTTTTGAAAGCTCTTTTCGCTAGATTCGGTGTGCCTCGTGCCATTATTAGTGATCATGGGACTCATTTTTGCAATGACCAATTTGCTAGAGTCATGGCTAAGTACGGTGTAAACCATCGTCTTTCCACAGCCTACCACCCACAAACTAATGGCCAGGCTGAAATATCCAACCGAGGACTGAAGCGAATTCTTGAAAGAACCGTGGGAGAGCATCGTGCCTCATGGGCTGATAAACTTGATGATGCTTTGTGGGCTTTCCGTACTGCTTACAAGACCCCGATCAGTTGTACGCCTTATCGTCTTGTGTACGGGAAAGCGTGCCACCTCCCCATTGAGTTGGAGCACAAGGCTTACTGGGCCTTGAAGTGGGCTAATTTTGATATAAACAAAGCCAGTGACCTACGCAAGATCCAACTCAATGAGCTCAATGAACTTCGGAATAAGGCTTATGAAAATTCTTTGATCTATAAGGAAAGAACTAAGCTCATTCACGACTCCAAGATCAAAAACCGAGAGTTCCATGTTGGAGACAAAGTCTTACTTTTTAACTCTCGGTTGAAGATCTTCTCGGGCAAGCTCAAATCTCGTTGGTCCGGCCCATTCACCATTGCCCAAATTTTTCCATATGGTACTCTCGAGCTCGCTCAACCTAATGGACCTAATTTTAAGGTGAATGGCCAACGAGTGAAGTTGTACTTTGGTGAGGACACCTCTCAGGAGGTGATTCCATCCCTCACCACGTTCCCCATGAACTAATTTTGGGTCGAGTCAGGCTCGTGACTCGGTTATCAAAAACAAGCGCTCCTCGGGAGGCAGCCCGAGTATCTATCCTTTATGTTTTAACCTCCTAAGTGTAGGGGGGACTTCTATACGTGTTTGTCTTTGTGTGGTGATGTGATTACAGGGATAAGTGCACTCTTGGAATCTTTGAAGAACCGTGCTCCCGTGTTATCCAAAATCCGGTTCTATCTCTCAACTATCGTGATTCAATTTTCTTCATACTCACATTTGAAATTGATCACTTTAGTCGTCTCTTCCTTAACTTGAGTTAACCAACGTGCACAATGTCATAAGTGTAGGGGAGATTTTTCCCACATGCTTAAACATTGAGGACAATGTTTATCTTAAGTGTAGGGGGACTTCTATCGAAGTTTTAAGTGGACTTTTCCATGAAAATGCCTTCATTTAACCGGAAAATCATATTTTTCAACATTTTTCAAATTTTTTATTAACTTTGGCCATTTAGTCGTAATTTTTAAATTTTTATCGTTGCTTTCATATGTATATATCCCGCAATAAAGTCAAATTTTAATAAAGTGGTGTAGCTAGTTTAGAAGTCTTTGACATATTAGGCCCGTTGCGTTTATTTTGACTCAACCCGAATAGACTTATCCAAGTTTATTCTAGCTAGTATCCTTAACCATGTAGACCTTAATTGGTTTATTAGGCTAAGTGTCCACGAGTCTCATTACTTGAGATTTTAAATTATGGAGAACGAGAAATAATAGAGTCAATTATAAGTCGGTATTCTTGCGCAAGCTCACTTGGTGTAATTATTTGCCTATTCTCCCATCACTTGCTAATAATTTATCTGCAATAAGTAAGGTCGTACGATTTGAAAAGTTACTTAGCTTCTAGCCCAAGATCGTTTAAAAGTTGCTCGGTAATGATAAGAGTTCATAGCCAAGGCATAACTTATGAAGCGGGGCGCGAAGATTGGCGAGTCCGAAAAGGCCCTAACAAGGCATGAGGATTCCATTTTATTGCTAAAGATCCAAGGTGATGTGAAAAGCATTATTCCCAAAGTCAATATGAAGGATCAAGACTCACGACGAAAAGCAATCAACTCCCGTAAAGATCATGGAGATGTCTATCCGAAAAGACCCTAACAAGGTATGAGGATAAATAGATCCAAGTCCGAAAAGGAGACGGATCGTTGTATCTCAAAATTCCAAATAGAGATTGAAGAAATAATCATAAAGTCGTGGTCAACAAAGTTGGAGTACCCCTCAAAAGTCTCCAAGTGAAGAAACTCTATTATGATGAGAAGACCATTATCTCAAGAACGTCTCTCGAAGATATTAAGTATGAAGTACATGCCAAATATCGGCCCGGGAAAGGTCTCAAATCGTGAACCGAGTTATGCCAAGATATGAACTTTTTGATATCCCGAGAAGCAGTTTTAAGAGATTTTGTCCTTTAGCTAACTATTGATCAAATCGTCCTACTTTGCTTTCAGCCTTAATAAACTATCGAAATAAGTCCAAAAATGCATCTTCATGATCATTCTAAGACAAAAATAAAATATAAGAGATACACCTAGGAATAAGGGAGTTTAAACATATAATTAAGCCATGTGTGTAAGTGTTTGATTTGCTAACTTATAATAACAATGATCTCGTTTTCAAGCTTAGTTTGGGGAAAGTGAAACTTGAGGGTGATAAATCTTCGCAGCATCAAAGCCCTAATGTAAGTCCTTGATCTCTTGGCAAGTTATTTCCATATAGCTATTTTCAAGTGAAAATGGTCTTCTATCCTTTTGTTTTCTTTAAAGTTTTAATTCCTCTTAGTACTTTAATTTTTGTTTAGTAGTAGGTTAATAAGGCCAAGGTTGATTGATTATGAGAAAAGTGTAAATATTGCTTTATCACTAAGCATTGCATGAGGGCATGGCAATGGTTAAGTGTAGGGGATTTGATAGGTGTGTAAACACCCATCCTTTTACCACTTAATTCTGGCTAAAACAAGACCAAAACACGTATTTAATATCATTTGTTTGGAATTATGCGTGGTTTTTGTGTTTATTGTGTTTTCAGAGCTAACCGGATGAATATTAAAGAAAACATGGGATTGCACGGGTTTTATCAAGGAAAAAGACTCAAGACGAAGTCTATTGTCCAAGAGATGCAAAAGATTTGAAGTCAATGGGCCTATTTGAAGATTTATCGAAGAAAAGGACCAAAGATGGAAGATTTACATATGCCGAAGAAACTCAAGTCTATTAAACGAAGAAATTAAAAGACGAGTTGAATTTAATCGACGACAAATCCCGAATCAGAATCGAAAACATCAACTTTTCTGAAAAGACGAGAAGACGAAAGAGAGAGAAGAAAACCCACTCACCAACCAACCACTAAGGACTATAAAAGGATCTCCTACACAAACAATTAGGGAGTGAGCTTTTATTTTTCAATCCCATTTTTCTTTGGTTCGTAGCTTCACCAACACCATTAGGGTGTTTGGTGATTTTTCATTTTTCCTTCAATCTTGTAAGTGTTTGATCATTACTATTGTTAACTTTTACATTAATCTTTCAATTCCAAACTTTCTATCCATCTTGTTCTTCATCATCTTTTTATTGCAAGTTCTTAAGTTTTTATTTGGTTCAAGTTTGATCTTAAAAAGTTGTTGATTTTGTGTTTTTATTGTTGGGATTTGTTACTTAGGGTATTTAAATGATTATTGGTTAGTTTGGTAAAACCTTTTTGAGTATTTGAGTCGATTTGGATCAAAATTCGTATCCCCTGTTCTTGCGTTGCTATAACTGTTCTTCATCCAGACTTTTCGAATAGGCCAATTCCTTTTTCTGTTATTCGGAATATTGGTTATTCCGAATAGCTTTCTTCAATTATTTCTTATTCGGAATAATTTATATATTCCGAGTAGGCCTTTTCCCTTTTCTCTTATTCGGAACATTTCACACATTCCGCATAGGCCTTACTTTCCGCATAAGCCAGATTTTCCGAATAGGACTTCTTTCCGAATAGGGACTTTTATTCCGAGTAAGGATTTATTCCGCATAGAATTTATTCCGAATAGGATTTCTTTCCGAATAGGACCTTGTTTTCCGAATAGCTTGCTTTCCGCGTAGACCTTACTTTCCGAATGGGCCAATTTATTCCGAGTTAGGAAACATTCCGCATAGAGCTAGTGTATTCTGGATCATCAGTTATTCCGTTTAGGGCTCATTTTCAGTAAGTTGGTTTCACTGTTTAATTTGTCTTAAAGTTCTATTCAAGTTATTGTTTTATTTAAGTTCTAGTTTAATTTCATTAACTGTTTTGGTTCAGATTTTAATTTGCTTTAGTCATTTATCTTTTCAATAGAATAGAAAACCAAAACCCCTTTTTGTCACCAAGAACAAATCTTTCCACTTAGAACTGAGATCAATTCGAGAGGATTCCGAGAGAACATAATTGAACCCCTAGCAAAATCAGTGTATCATTAGGTCTAAAATTACCATTGTTAGTGGTCTGATTCCTTTGAAAATTGTTTCTAGCAGGCCCATTAGACAAAAAAGCTGATGTCTGAGTCCTCTGAGAGGATCCAATAAGAGTTCCAGATGCCAACCTATGAGATTCCTCACTGGAAATTATAGCATAGGCCCCATTAACATCAGGCAATGTTTCTCTAGAGAGAATATAACATCTAATGCTCATATAAGAATCATCCAATCCCATCAAGAATTGCATAAGCTTTAACAACTGATTATGTTTTTTAAATTCACTAGAAGCAGAACACAAACAATTAGGCAACTCAATCATAACATCCTATTGTTTCCAATAAGCATTCAATTTATGGTAAAATAAGACAAATTAAACCTATTTTGCTTAAGAGTATTAATCTTATGATGCAGATTAAAAATAACAGACCCATCAACTTTATGGTAAGTTTCTTTAAGTTCATTCCAAACATGCTTAGCTCTTTTTGAAAAAAATTGTCCAAGGAACAGTTCCTCAGATATAGAATTTAAAATCCACCCAAGAACCACAACATTAACTCTGTCCCATTGTTTTCCCAAAATCTCATCAGTTTTGGACCTTTTACAAGACCCATCAATAAAACCAATTTTGTTTTTTCCTTCCAAAGCCAATAACATAGCATTAGTCCAAACTTGATATTTTTCAGTTCCTTTAAGTTTAACACTTACAACAGTCAACACAGCAGTATCATTGGGGTGTAAATGCAAAGGGTCACTCAAGTCCAATTTACTAATGAGTGTGACTAGATCAGTCACACTCAAAGTATCATCATCACCATGAACAGACTCATCACTTTGGTCAGCCATGGTGAAGGGTCACAAGTAGGGGTGTTATCGGGTCGGGTTATAGGGTTATCGGGTCTTATCGGGTCGGGTTGAGTCGGGTTTTGGTTTTTAAAAACTCACCTGCAACCCGACCCGCTAATGAATCGGGTTATCGGGTTCGGGTGATATTCGGGTCGGGTTATATCGGGTCGGGTGATTCGGGTTATCGGGTTATAAGATATACCGAAGTCTCTACTACAGTAATAAACTATCAGCTTATTATTTGTTCTATATAAAAGCTCAAAAGATTATCACTTATATTTCCATGTTTCTAAGAGGCCAATCTATAAATAATTACTCAAATATATGGTTGGGCCTGTAGTAGTAACTAGTAAGTTAATCATATGATTTGTTTGTAAAGTAAGTTAACGTACTGTATGTATTAACCTAATGAAATGGTTTAAATTAACAAAAAAACACTGTAAAAAAGATAGTAGTAATTTATATTCTAACCCATATAAACTCTCAAATTGCATACAAATTATTCTTAAAAGTAACAGACATATCTTTAAAACTATTTTATGTAGTATTTCGGGTCTTATCGGGTTGACCCGCGAACCCGATAAAAAATTCATTTAACCCTAATCCGACCCGATAACACTATTGGGTTATCGGGTCGGGTCAAAAAATAACCCGATAAAAAACTTAACCCGATTTCACCCGACCCGTTTAGTCTTATCGGGTTCGGATTCGGGTTCGGGTCGGGTCAACTCGACCCTACTGACACCCCTAGTCACAAGGGTAAAAAAACAACTCACAACACTACCAACTAAGTTCCCAGGCTTCTAAACCACTCAAGGGTGGCAAGCAATGAGTGAGGATCCAGAAATATAAGGTCAAAAAAGGTAAATGCAACCAACCCAATAAAATAAAATAAATAAATAAGCAGATAAACCAGATAGCAATCAAAAAAGGAGAGAGAGTATGAGAGGTGTTACAGTGAGACCCAAAAATAAGCACGATCGATCTGATATTTCTAGATTCACTTAGTCTAGAAGATATCAGAACCTCCAAATGATAAACCCTAATTTTTCCTTCAAGGGAAAAAATTAGGGAAAATAAAAAAGGCAGCGAATCTGCCACCAACGTAACCAAATAAAACCAAGAAACCTCAAGAACAAATCACAAACTGCAAACCCTAATTCTTTTTGAAAAATTAGGGATTTACCACTTATGAGTAAGATAATACCACAAGAGTCCCAAAAGTACCACCAACAAGTCACTAGAACCTTTAAATCAAAGAATCCCTAAAAAAGTCAAACCCTCTCTTTTTTAAAAAATTGGGGGTTTTGTAGATCGAGGGAGTGTAACGCTATTTCAATAGCAGATTCAAAAGAAAAAACAATTTTGAAAGCCAGTATAAAAAAAGTATCAAAAGAAAAGATTTTATCAAAAAACTTTTCACAATAAAAGAGTCAGATTCGTAAACCTGGCTCTAATACCATGTAGAAAAATAGGATTTAATGATTCGAAACACTTTTATAAACAACCAACAGATCAAACAAAGAGAGAGAGTTTTAATAAAACAAAAATCCACCACAGATTAAAGCTGGTGTGAATCTATTATCTAACTTGATAATAGTCTCACAATGATTAAACAAGAAAACTGATAAATCAACAATGGTGAGAGTGGAGGTGAAAAATCATGACGGCTCACACACACATAAAACTCTCACAAACCCTAACTCTGAAAGAGTTAGGGTATATACAAGTTTCTTGACCAATGGTTTCCCAACATACTGGGCCTTCACATGGATATAAGCCCATCACCATTTCAACGACTAGTCCAGTCCACCAACACTTTATCACTTGTACACAAGTAGTCCCTGAAACATCAATGTGATTCGCAAGTCTATCTTAAATTTCTTTTCCCTCATTCCCAAAAAGTGATTCACTTGAACATTAATGTGATTCGCAAGTTAGCAAAAATGTAGACCTTAGGGAAGAAACCGCAGTTATGGTATGCAAATTGGTGGTTAGCAAATGCACTTTTTATCTTCCAACAAGTTTAAATGAAGCATAGTTGTTGATGTTGCTAATAAATATTTTGAATAATGCTTGAACTAAGAGGGCACGGAGTGATCACGGTGTAGCTCCACGTTGCCCGGCGTGATCACACCGTGATTTGCAGTGTGGAAGACGGCGTTGGCACAACAACGGCCGTGGAAGAGGAGAAAGGGACAAATGGTTTTTCATTTTACCCCCTAAATTATTTTTATTTAACCCCTTTATTTTTAAAACTTGATAAAACTAGTTAATTTAGTTTTAAAACTTGGTAAAACTTTTTTTGTTATTTTTTAAACTTGATAACACTTTTTTTTTTAAACTTGATAAAAAATTATATTTAAAAGTTAATAAAAAAATTTATATTTAAAACTTGATAAAACTTTTTATTTTTATTTTTAAAACTTGATAAAACCTTTTATTTTTATGTTTAAAACTTGATAAAAACTTTTTTTTTTGATAATATTGTTTTTTTATATTTTAGGATATAATGATTTTTATTTGAATGAATAAAGTAAATTAGGATTTGAATAAATTAATTGTTGAGGGTAGTTTTTGAAAAAAGTGAAAAAATTGTTAAATTGGTGTGGAAATTGTGTGATGATAAGATGATTGTTTTTTGTATGGATGTGGTGTGAATGTGGAAGTAAAAAAGCTGACGTGACATGGTGTTTTTTGGTGTGATGGTGTGACCACTCTATGTGCTCTAAGATGAAAGGCTATTTAATAATTTTGCTTTGAAGCTTTGGATCAAAGCCAAGTGTAATGTTTTATATAACCAAATTAAATACGGCGTCCAAAAAATTGTTCGAAGAAAAACAAGTATGGCATCCGATTAATAAAAAAGAAAATACACACAAACACTGAAATCGTGATTAAGATAATTCAACCTTTGAATATGTTTTCTTGCTAATCATTTGAGCTATGTCACTTATAAATTCATGCAATCATGTGGGATAAAACTGAATGTCTATTCAATCTTTAACCTTTCAAATGCCTCAATTGTCCATCCTCATTCAGTCATATGTATTCAACAATATATTAACTTGTCAAAGGCGATTTATTAATTTTACTAGAAGCAGCTTTGACCATATATTAAAAATAAGTATAGCATTCGATAATTACCTTAAATACAAACACCCAATGACCCAAATGCTGAAATCGTATATTAATACATTGTTGCCCGGTAGTCCTCTAAATAAAAACCAGAACCGCAAGTTACTTGAATGTGTTTAACAACATTCATTCAAGACACATACGCATTTTATAGTGTCTCTTCATTCACCCATATGGGATAAACTCAAAGTCATTTCTATCTTCAAAACTATGTTTCAAATGCCTCAATTCTCATTCAGTCATTCGCTCTACATCGGACACATGTAAGGTCGGTAAAGGTTATATTTTAGAAGTTATAAACTCGTTTATAATCATTGATGAATGAGAACAACGTTCTCAAATCTTAAAGGTCTGATCACAGTGTGACCACCTTACTAATGGTGGTGTTCAGTACAAGCCTCAAGAAGAGATTAAGGTGGCTGCTGCTAGGCAGCCATGATCATCCGCGGAACGAATAGAAATATACTAAATGCTGATCAAGCGTCACCTAAGACCCTAGGAAATTGAAGAAGAAACACGAGATGATGATCACGACGAAGATGATGGTAACAAAACTAAGGGGGTTATTTTTTTGCAGGGTACGCGAGTTTTGGGCTGCTCATGTAGTCATGTGTAACGCTATCTCTCATTACGCCCAGCCTAAGCAAAGTATAAATATTGAACCAATGAATCAACGTGATTTAAGCTCCAACGACAAGTAACAAGCTCATAGGGATATACTACAGTACAATAAGCCCATCTAAGAATATATAATACTATATTCTTATTTTATACTATGACTATTTAGTTTTATATCAAAAACGAGCTTTTAGTATATTTTAGGGTAAATGACATAAAAAAGGTCTTAAACTTATAATGTGTTTCCAATCAAGTTACTCTACTTATTTTTTGGCATATAAAGGAGGCTAACTTTTCTTTTTAGCTAATTTAGGTTTTTTTTGTAACATCCTATTGAAAAATTTACGATTATATTAAATGAGTGTTGGTTCTTATATTACAAAGAGCAACAAAAACATTTAGAGTTCGTTATTTTGGATCCTTTGTATCTTTTGGATACAATGGGACCAATCCCCACCTTCTATCTAATCTTGATCAAAGGCTCACATTAATTCTTATTTTCTAATTAAAAATAGTGGAGGGGTATTTTCGTCATTTTAACCCTCCCACCTAACACCACATACCAATTCCACATCTCAGATCTGGATCGAGGTTTCCTTTTTCTTCTTCTCTCTAAAACACACACAAAAACACACACACGTACACATACTCATGTGTTAATCAATCATCACAAACATCAAATTCATCGATCATCACCTTCGTAAATCGATCATCCACATCTTAAATAAGGTAAAGTTCATTCGATTTATTTTAATTCATCTTTTTTTAGCTTATTCGATGTGAATAAGCTTATAATTCATCTTATTCTTTTATAGCTTCTTTGAGAAACTACGTGAACTTAAAGCTAACTAATATGAATAAGCTTATAGATTATCATGATCTTTATTATGATGAATTATAAGCTAACTTATTAGCTTATTTTCGTGAATTATAAGGTTTTATGGCTTAATCTCGTTGAACAGATTTAGTATGACCTGTTTGTGAAGTATCATATATGATATACTATATCATATATGATATAAGCTAAAGTATCATATATGATAAAATATATCATATATGATTATGTGGTTGAAAATTTAATTAACTCTTTTTTTATGGCTTAATCTCGCTGAACATATTTAGTATGACTTGCTAGTGACATATCATATATGATATACTATATCATATATGATATAAGCTAAAATATCATATATGATAAAATATATCATATATGATTAGTGCTTGAAAATTGAATTAAATCTTCTTTTTTGTGTAGAGGAAGCTGTTTACAAGGCATGTTGAATATTACAAGCATCCAAAAGGCCAAGAAGCTTAGTGAAGAAGCTCATGAATTTTTTACGTTTATTGTTTGTTTTTTCTTTGTGATCTCCTAATGGAGTTTTGATGTATATGGACGATTTTATAATCCATTGGTATCTGATACAGCGTCTTGTTAATATGATTAACTTTCTTGGTATTATGTCATGATGGTTTGATAAATTAAGCCATATATGATAATGCACTATCATATATGATAATGCATTATCATATGATACTCAAAGAAAACTTGAATATATTAAACAAAGAATCTGATGAACTCATGATTACAACAAAAAGTATGCACAATTAATAACTAAACACTTGTTCATAACATAAAAAATGTACTTTTGAACAGAATCATATATGATAATTCATACAGAACATAACCTAATGTAAAATTATATATGATATACATCTGATATTATATATGATAACCATTTATACAAAATCAAAAGGTGCTAACAACATTATTATTGAAACTACTATTCTTTTTCAATAATACACTATTCTTAAAACAAATTATCAAATGATGAATTCATGAACAACGCATACTCCGTCTTGATCCTTAAAACACATCCGTGCACATCCTGTTGTTATAATCAACATCCCTCTCTCCTTTTCTCCAAATAGGGCAATCACACCATCTCTGTTTGACTACATTTATAAAAGAAAAAAAACAACATATTATGTAAAATTTTTACTACCAAAATGAATTACTCATATATATGTTAGAAGACAGGTTTCAAGAGTTTATACAGATTTTCTAAAAGATACTCATACAAAATCTATTTTTTCTTATGATTTATTTGATATATCATATATGATATATATATATATATCATATATGATATATCATTAGTTATCATATATGATATATCTATCATATATGATAAGAAATGTACATCATATATGATAACATCAGAAAGTTAAAAAAATCATGTAAGACCCGTGAAAGTGCCGTATGATGCTAAGTTATTGTCTCAAGATTTGTTCAGTATGAGCATCTCTCATAAGTTGTGGCTCACTTGTGGATGTGATATCCCGAGCCCAACGTCATTTATTTAAGCCTATTTTACGAATATTTTTGAAATTTTTAAGAAGTTTCGTTTGCTATATATTTGACGGTTTAAGTTGAAACCAACGTTTACGGTCGTAATTTAACGTTTGACGATTTAAGAAGAACCGATAACGACTACGATACCGACGGATGCCCAAAACTTACATTTTATTATCGATTGATCGATATTTGAGTTTTTCGAGATTTTATTTTTATTACGTGTTAAGTCGAGTCGGAACCATATGAATATTCGTTTTGTGTGCGTTTGAACCATTTAAAAGTATTTTCGAGTGTTCGGGACGACCCCCGACTTCCGTAAAGTTTTTAAGCTGACTAATAAGTCGTTTCCCGCAAATATTAGTGTCGTTTAAAAATGAGGCCAAAAGATTTACAAAATAGCAAAGGAGGTCCCTCAAACTTTACAAAATGGAGGAAACTAAAAACACACTTCACAAAATTCATTCAAATTTTTCACCCTCTCTCCCCTCTTCCTCCTAGCCGCCGGCCTCCATCACCATACCACCAACACCCTTCAATTTTTTTTGGGTTTTGCTAAAATCTAATCAAAGACCACCTCTCCTATCATCCTTGTAAGTAAATCCCACCTAAAATAACATACATGCATCCATTGATTTTTCCAAAAAAATTTGTGATTTTCCAAAAACGGATTTTGGTCTAATTAAACCATACACATGTTTAATTCATGTGTATATAATGTTAATTCATCTATAAAACATAATGGGATTTATGTTCTTGGTCTTCCACAGCCCCAAAAAGCCACGAAATGTGGGGGGTGTTGGGTGTGTTCAAGGTGTTTGATGAAATGTGTCATGGGTTTGTGTCTAGGTTGATGTTTTGGGTGTGTTTGGATGGTTTAAACATATTGCATGCTTGAATTTGTGTTTGGGTTTTATGATGATTTTGATTATTAGGGTGTTAGGACTGATTAGATTGTTTGAGTATGATTAGGAGTGCTTAGGTTGATGCCTAGTGTCGATAAATGGGTTTGAAAACGAGCGTTGGGATGGTTTTGGTATGGGTGATTTTAGGCAGAAAGTTTGAGGTGTTTTCGTAAAAATTATTTTGTAAACAGGTCTTGTGGTTAGGATGTAGTTGTAGAGCTTTGTCTTAGCTTCGTTTCGGTATAAAGTAGAGCTTACGACTCCAAACGAGTCAAAAGTTATGTTACTTTGAAAATGCGTGTACCGGGAGATGAGAACCAACACAATCCGAATTTGTGTTTGGTTTTGGGTCAAATCCCGGGGACCATAGGTTTAGTTTGGTAAATGGTCAAAGGTTTATTTTTGGTCTCAAATCTGCATATTTGAGTCTATTATAAGACTTAGGTGTCAAATGGGTCAATGGTACATTTTAAATGGGTCAAACAAGTCCAACTTGGTCAATGTGCAAAATCAGTCCGAAAAACGTAGGCTTAGTAATGTGTTGAGCAACGGGTCGTTAAAGAGAAACTTTTAAGGGGATTAAAAATGTGATTTCTACAGGTCTTAAGGTATTTTTGAGAATTTTCCCAAATTTTATAAAAGGGTATAAGTTTAGGAAAATAGCCCATACTTTTGGTAAGTATCGGCGAAGTCATAAAATGGATAGTAACTTTAATAACATTGATAAATGGTATAAGTCTAGTAACAACTACTTGTTTGGTTTTGGCGTGAGTTTTCATAAGCATTAAGTGTTTCGAATTGCGTTTGTTTGGTACAATTATGTACGCGGTGTTGATTTGGTTTTCGTACTTTGACTTTTAGGTCAAGTGTTTGATTATCCCGGGCATCCACATCGTCGGTGACATTTCTCGTTACGTCTTCGCTAGAACCACTACTACTATGCAAGGTGAGTCTATCGCCTCGCTCTTTACTTATTTCAAATGTTTTTACCCGCGAGGGGGATACATGCTATTTAAAGGAAAATGAACATAAGTCATGAATGATTGTTGGACCCGAATGTTGCCTTGAAATTGTGTTGAGTACCTAGTTGCAAAAGGCCCTAATTTCATGAACTATTAACTATTGTATTGCCCTTGCGAAGGGGGAAATAGCCGCTTATACAAAGTGATAGTACTATGGGGTTGACTACCCTATCCGAGACGAGGGCTAGTACGTTGATACCCCCTGCGGACGGATAATTTGTGATAAGAGATAAGGTATAATTGCAACTAATGCCTTTAGTAGGGGCACTGGTTTCATCTGAATCACGCCGGTAATTATTACGCGGGTAATTGAGTTAACGGATTAGTGTCATGAGCTTAAATACAATTGTCATATCCTTGAATAATAGATTGTTTGCGCGACAATGCTATTGAATGATCGTGATTGGTTTTTAATACTTATGTTCAACTTATGATTTGATAAACCTATAGATTCGCTCAACCTTTGTGTTGACAGTTTTAAGCATGTGTTTCAGGTAATCAAGGTTGATAGCAGCGGAGCATGCGAGGATGGAAGTTGTTGTGGCTTGGCGGTCTACTTGTTTTTCCACCCTTATTTAATTTAAAACTCTTTTATTATTCTGTCATGTGAGCAAAAATGTACTTTTGGGTTGAGATTCAGTGGGTACCTAACGCAAACTCTGTTTAGTATTATCTTGGGATTTGGAAAACTGTAGACTTGTATGATTTTAATAATGTTTAAATTTATGTTTAAACTTTTACGTCTCTTTGAGTCGTTTAATATAGCTTATGTGTGATGATAACTAAGTAGCACCCAAATGTTGTAGTTCCGCTGCGCATAGCATTTGTTGGGGGGTGTTATAGATTGGTAATCAGAGCCATGAGTTATAGAGAACTAGGTCATTTTGAAAAATCCTAAACTATAACTTTTGGTGTCGTAAGAAATTGTCCAAGCACACAACTATCCTGCATGTCTCCGGTAAGCTTTCTTTAGCATTGCTTTATATTTTAGATGTATCCCTCAAACTGACACGAATTCTCTAGTATTTAGTAAGTAAATACTTTGATATATATTGAGATATATTGTTTTGTACGTTGAGTACTTATCATCGTAATTTGCAAATTCCTGTAAAGATTATCGTATATGTTGCATGTAATTGGCATAACGGGCTACATTGCATTACATGGCAACACCGCGTTGTAATCCTATGTGTATGTAGAAATGGTTGTATGTATAAGTATGTATATACTATGGTATTAAAGGCATTGCACGTGAAGCAATGGTCCTTGAGAAATTATCGTACATTAAAATGCGGTTTTGTTGAGAATTCGGCCTTACCGCTAATTATCAATCTTGATAATTAATTTATTGTTCGGACAACCGAATATGAACCTCGTTTGATACTCTAGATACGTAAATAACGCTTCGTAACATATTGTATACTGACTAGATTGATCTCGATTGTCGTTATCGCACCGTGATTTGTCATTTTGGACATTTTCTTTTGAAACGTAATTTACTTACGTATTACTTTATTTTCCTTTATTCCTTATGGGTTTGATATGTTAATTGGCGTAACTATAATACAGACGAAGTACAATCAACGATGCGTACATCGTAGCGACGAATCACATGTATGTTATAAAACGTGGTTGAGGCGTGTTGCCATTTAATCGTTGTTTACTATTCTACTTGAATTTTAAAGATGTGTTTTAAAATAGAATAGCGTTGTGATCAATCGCGATAACTTGGAATTTGGTTGGTTTTTGTGTTAATTTTGTGGAGTACGATTTCGAGACTCGTCCGAGGCCGATAACAACATTTAGTTGACATACGTATTCTCGTTCCATTTATTTCATTTTGTTTTGTTGTTTCATTATTTTGAAGTTAATATTTTACATGACGAGGTCCGGCATTTGTGCGAGTTAAGTAAGCATCGAATTTTGTTGATTGAATGATTTAAACCTAAAGTGTTTTACATATTAAATAAATGGTGAATGAAACTTTTGGACAGAAATGACTTATGATGTGTCTTGTAAAAGGTAAAACTCTTATAGAGAGTAAAGTGACAAAGTGAAATTGTTTTTCCTTCAACCTTGGTTGGTATATCATAATAAGTAATTTATACTACTCGTAAAAATCCTTGTTTTTATATATTAATAATTTGATACTAGAAGCTAGTGATGGATTTGTTAAGAATTTGTTTAATATAATTTAAAAAAGGAGTTTATAATAAAATTTACGATATGACTGTTGAGTATATGTAACTTGGATTTAGTATGAATTAATTTTCGGGTCAATGTAACAAACTTTTGGCGTATCTTGTAATATAAAACATGAGTAGAAGAATTGGTCATGTATATTGGAGCTAAAAACTTTGTAAAATTGGTTTTATTTTAAACATAAGGTTATGTTTACGTATGCATTGGTGTAAACTAGAACGCGTTACTTGTTGTAGTGAATAAACTGGGATAAAATCGGAATATACACTTTAAGTATGAAATTATACTGCTTGAAACAAATTACTAAATATTGATGGAACATTATTTTATTCCGCTGCGAGATGTGTTAATTTTAAAATCGTTTGATAACGGGCTAAGGATTAAAAGTTGAATTTTATATATCTTTGAATTATTGAAATAAGCATCTTGATTATTTATTATTTTATTATTATCATCGAGATTCAAGTGTCGACTAAAATCAGTAAATTATCTGAGATAAAACTACGTGAAACCTCTTTATCATTTGAGTCGAAGTGCGCGAATGTGCTTTAACAAAACAGTTTTAAGGAAAACATGTGTGTAATAAAAAGTCAAGGTTAATTTTAAGAGTCAATTGGACTAATTTGAGTTGTGTTGGTTACTTGCATATAGGTGATAAGATAAGTCGTATAAATAATAACATAAAACTTGGAAAAATTTTACTATGCACGTTTTTGGTACTTAAAATATTGATATTAATGAGATTTTGACACAAATATGGAGATTTTCAAACCTAATGATTTTACCGGTTATAATAACCGAGTCACCGCATCTACTAATGTTAATAATTCCCGAGAGATTGAAATTTTTCCAGAAATGAAAACGTTGTAAGGATTAGAAAATGAAAGGTATAAATTCTTTAATGGTGTAACACAAATTAAAAATGTGTAAATGTTCGGTTTTACAATGTACAAGGTAACACTAATTATTATACGCAACTGGATTATACAACACACGCCTACTTGTATATTATTTAATAAAGATATATATATAATGTTTTGAGTCACGATGGTCCGATCGTACGACATCTCTTCTTCGACTTTGCGAGTCTATATCTGAACTTGGGTAGTAATGGGATTGTTCATTTTAATATTTTCTATGATATGAAACCATTATTATTATATTTATTTTAAAACTACAATTTTCGCTAGGGCTTGATGATGAGGGTATGTCACCCGGTATATTTTATCCTGTTCATGGACGTTGTGACCTTTCTTCTTACGGTTAATGGAACCTAAAATTCTGTATTTACTTGAATGATGCTATAAATCTTCATAAAATTGGTTATTTATTTATATTGAACAAAAGCGAGGAGGCGAAGCCGCTTTACCAAATTGTAGAGGTGAAAGAACTCGACCTTCCTGGTGAAATTGTTTCTATTCGACCAAGTGATTATTCTCCTCTCCCCGTTTACCCTTGGTGGAATGTGTGTGCAACTCGAGACGATGGGAATTATGATTGTTGTTTTATTTTTGACGCTTGTGCTGATATTCAAATTTTTTTTACTCCATGTACTCGTAGATCGCTGTTGTTATCCCAAGACTTTTGTCATATATTTGAAGTATTTTCGTTTCTGATGTAGTTAATTTTAGCTGGCAATTATATTGCTCGTTTACCTCGTTCGATCCCATTGATTTTTGATTTTATTACTTGATGTGCTTGCAATGATCTTTAATCTTGAACCACCTTACCGTTATTTTGTGAATAGTCTATTTTGAAAATATGTATGAGTGTGTCAAATGGTTCGTTCAACCTAATGCGAATGGTGTCGATTTATTTATTTAATTGTTTATTCATTTTTCTCATAAATAGGCAAAGTAATGTATGTTTCCAAAGTAGACGAAAAATGTTTGATGTGTTTCTTAAAACGATGGTAACAATATTTTCCCATTTCAAATTTCATTTCAAATGGTTTAATTATTTTGAAGATTAGGTCGAAAACTTTCGTAGTCATATTTGGTATGTAATAATAATGTTTGTGTCGTCACTCGATCCTCAATTATGCACAGCTTAGCTAACTATGCATAATTCGGGAAGAGTCCTGTTTTGTTGGTTGTCGTTGCTTGGTCCTTAAGTATGCATGATCTAGCTAATTATGCATAGTTTAGGAATGGCAATGTAGTTTCAAATCCATTGGTCATCTTTACAACCGGTAGTGTTTTTGATAAATGTTTGGATGAGAATGTTTTTAAAAATGGTGGATCCTTATACAAGTAATCATATTCTCCTTGATTCCTAGAGAAAATTTTTGAATTTTCTTGTGTTTCCTTGAAATCTTTTCTTTCATTTTGTGTTGACTTGGTAAGTCACTGTGGCCGAGTAATTTTGGAAAATGTTTTTATGTGTTGTGTGTAACGTGTGAAATTTATCAGAATCGTTAGGGTGTTGATGAAATACCAAAGGGACTCGTACCGACACTGAGAAGAAATTTTAAACAAGAATAGAAGATTGCCAAAGTAGAGGAAATCAGAGTTCAAGTGACTCTGAGGGGAATGACGAAGACTTATCCTACATCAAACGCATCGTACCTTATTTATTTTCTTTTCTCGTTCTTTTGATACGTTTTATGACACGCGATAAACTGTTGAAGTTTACCAACTGTGCATCGGTAGTTGGAAAATAATTCCATTGTCGTATTCGTTTATTTAAGTGAGGAATCCTCTTTGCTTGACTCAACCATCCTTGATTTTCGATGGTTAAACGATGGATAAACATAGTCGAAGTTTTTATGGTGAACCCTTGTCTTTTATGTGTTTATGTTGTATGTGATCTAGTCGAGTGATCGAAAGTTGTGAGAACTTAAGACGACATTGTCCAATGAAGTCCGATCATGGAGAACACGTGCCATGTAATATATATATATATCTTTTTACTGTGAACGATGATGCTTATTGAGATTTTGACCACGTTTGAGACGGTAGTGAGATGGTGTTCTTGTAATATCTTTTGTGTATGAATCCATGGGTGAGCGCCCTGCGATGACATATGTATGTATTTTATTTCTTTTTGGATATGCATCCTTAGCTAGCAAGCTCGTGAACCTTCTTTAACTTGCAATTTTCATTTGACTGGACTCATCCGAGAAATATGTCAACATTTCTTATTTTATCATGGCTTGGCTGATTAGCAAGCATGAGTTAACTTGGTGGAACTTATTTACTTGGCATGGTTTGGCTATTTCGCAAACATGTCGTGATACGGCTTTATGTGATTCATAATGGCTTTTGTGTTTGATTGGTTTGTGATGTTTTCGAGAGAGTTATGTATACGTCGAATGATTAGCGTATCGATGAATTCGTTTTTGACGAACTAGGGTTGTATGTACGTAATATTGCGATAAGGTGATTTTGTACGACTAGTAATAATTACTTCGTCTTGTATATTCTGAACGTTTTCGATGGGGTTATGTGTGACCCGTGCAATTTTATTTTGTGATAGTTGTTTTTATGAGATGATGAACCAAGTGAAAGGACGATTCGAAAGTTAGAAGACATGCTCCGAGCGTGTGTGATTGATTTTGGTAATTGTTGAGATCGACACTTGCAGTTGGTAGTATCTTTGTACAACGACTTTTACCTTGTTAGCATTGAAGTTGTAGCATTTGAAAAATTATGTCGATGAAAATGTAGATCACCAGTTGAGTGGAATGAAGTAAGAAAAAAAAGCCAGTTGAATGGGCTTGAAATGATTCGAGAGGCTATGGAAGAGATGGTGTAGATTAAGAATCACTTGTTAACCGCGAGAAGCTGTGGAAAGAGATGTGTTGATAACCGTAGGAAGAATTTGGGAAATTGAAGTGGAGATCATGGATCGAGATGTTAAGAGATTTAAGCAAGGTATAACACTCATTGTGAAGGTGTGATGGAACCCGAGACGTGAACCGAAGTCCATATTGGAACGTGAATACCTCTATAGTAAGAAGTACCCCCATCTTTCTAGTAGTACGAAATGCGAGTATAAGGACCGGAGAGCGCCGGGACGTCGCTCCTTTAAGGAGGGGAGGATGTAAGACCCGTGAAAGTGCCGTATGATGCTAAGTTATTGTCTCAAGAGTTGTTCAGTATGAGCATCTCTCTTAAGTTGTGGCTCACTTGTGGATGTGATATCCCGAGCCCAACGTCATTTATTTAAGCCTATTTTACGAATATTTTTGAAATTTTTAAGAAGTTTCGTTTGCTATATATTTGACGGTTTAAGTTGAAACCAACGTTTACGGTCGTAATTTAACGTTTGACGATTTAAGAAGAACCGATAACGACTACGATACCGACGGATGCCCAAAACTTACATTTTATTATCGATTGATCGATATTTGAGTTTTTCGAGATTTTATTTTTATTACGTGTTAAGTCGAGTCGGAACCATATGAATATTCGTTTTGTGTGCGTTTGAACCATTTAAAAGTATTTTCGAGTGTTCGGGACGACCCCCGACTTCCGTAAAGTTTTTAAGTCGACTAATAAGTCGTTTCCCGCAAATATTGGTGTCGTTTAAAAATGAGGCCAAAAGATTTACAAAATAGCAAAGGAGGTCCCTCAAACTTTACAAAATGGAGGAAACTAAAAACACACTTCACAAAATTCATTCAAATTTTTCACCCTCTCTCCCCTCTTCCTCCTAGCCGCCGGCCTCCATCACTATACCACCACCACCCTTCAATTTTTTTTGGGTTTTGCTAAAATCTAATCAAAGACCACCTCTCCTATCATCATTGTAAGTAAATCCCACCTAAAATAACATACATGCATCCATTGATTTTTCCAAAAAAATTTGTGATTTTCCAAAAACGGATTTTGGTCTAATTAAACCATACACATGTTTAATTCATGTGTATATAATGTTAATTCATCTATAAAACATAAAAGGATTTATGTTCTTGGTCTTCCACAGCCCCAAAAAGCCACGAAATGTGGGGGATGTTGGGTGTGTTCAAGGTGTTTGATGAAATGTGTCATGGGTTTGTGTCTAGATTGATGTTTTGGGTGTGTTTGGATGGTTTAAACATATTGCATGCTTGAATTTGTGTTTGGGTTTTATGATGATTTTGATTATTAGGGTGTTAGGACTGATTAGAGTGTTTGAGTATGATTAGGAGTGCTTAGGTTGATGCCTAGTGTTGATAAATGGGTTTGAAAACGAGCGTTGGGATGATTTTGGTATGGGTGATTTTAGGCAGAAAGTTTGAGGTGTTTTCGTAAAAATTATTTTGTAAACAGGTCTTGTGGTTAGGATGTAGTTGTAGAGCTTTGTCTTAGCTTCGTTTCGGTATAAAGTAGAGCTTACGACTCCAAACGAGTCAAAAGTTATGTTACTTTGAAAATGCGTGTACCGGGAGATGAGAACCAACACAATCCGAATTTGTGTTTGGTTTTGGGTCAAATCCCGGGGACCATAGGTTTAGTTTGGTAAATGGTCAAAGGTTGATTTTTGGTCTCAAACCTGCATATTTGAGTCTATTATAAGACTTAGGTGTCAAATGGGTCAATGGTACATTTTAAATGGGTCAAACAAGTCCAACTTGGTCAATGTGCAAAATCGGTCCGAAAAACGTAGGCTTAGTAATGTGTTGAGCAACGGGTCGTTAAAGCGAAAACTTTTAAGGGGATTAAAAATTTGATTTCTACAGGTCTTAAGGTATTTTTTAGAATTTTCCCAAATTTTATAAAAGGGAATAAGTTTAGGAAAATAGCCCATACTTTTGGTAAGTATCGACGAAGTCGTAAAATGGATAGTAACTTTAGTAACATTGATAAATGGTATAAGTCTAGTAACAACTACTTGTTTGGTTTTGGCGTGAGTTTTCATAAGCATTAAGTGTTTCGAATTGCGTTTGTTTGGTACAATTATGTACGCGGTGTTGATTTGGTTTTCGTACTTTGACTTTTAGGTCAAGTGTTTGATTATCCCGGGCATCCACATCGTCAGTGACATTTCTCGTTACGTCTTCGCTAGAACCACTACTACTACGCAAGGTGAGTCTATAGCCTCGCTCTTTACTTATTTCAAATGTTTTTACCCGCGAGGGGGATACATGCTATTTAAAGGAAAATGAACATAAGTCATGAATGATTGTTGGACCCGAATGTTGCCTTGAAATTGTGTTGAGTACCTAGTTGCAAAAGGCCCTAATTTCATGAACTATTAACTATTGTCTTGCCCTTGCGAAGGGGGAAATAGCCGCTTATACAAAGTGATAGTACTATAGGGTTGACTACCCTATCCGAGACGAGGGCTAGTACGTTGATACCCCCTGCGGACGGATAATTTGTGATAAGAGATAAGGTATAATTGCAACTAATGCCTTTAGTAGGGGCACTGGTTTCATCTGAATCACGCCGGTAATTATTACGCGGGTGATTGAGTTAATGGATTAGTATCATGAGCTTAAACACAATTGTCATATCCTTGAATAATAGATTGTTTGCGCGACAATGCTATTGAATGATCGTGATTGGTTTTTAATACTTATGTTCAACTTATGATTTGATAAACCTATAGATTCGCTCAACCTTTGTGTTGACAGTTTTAAGCATGTGTTTCAGGTAATCAAGGTTGATAGCAGCGGAGCATGCGAGGATGGAAGTTGTTGTGGCTTGGCGGTCTACTTGTTTTTCCACCCTTATTTAATTTAAAACTCTTTTATTGTTCTGTCATGTGAGCAAAAATGTACTTTTGGGTTGAGATTCAGTGGGGACCTAACGCAAACTTTGTTTAGTATTATCTTAGGATTTGGAAAACTGTAGACTTGTATGATTTTAATAATATTTAAATTTATGTTTAAACTTTTACGTCTCTTTGAGTCGTTTAATATAGCTTATGTGTGATGATAACTAAGTAGCACCCAAATGTTGTAGTTCCGCTGCGCATAGCATTTGTTGGGGGGTGTTATAAATCATAATAATACAGCTTATTAACATGAAAATAAGCTTATTCATAACTATCTTATTCACAAAAACGTATTGAAATAATCTAATAAGCTATCTTATAATGCAACACAATAAATTCAAAATCATTTAATTTACAAAGCTTATTCATAACTCTACTCTTATTAAAAAAAGCTTATTCATAAGCTTATTCAAACTAACTGGCTTATTAATCCAACTTCATAACTTATTCATAACTTCTCATCTAAGAACTTAGCTTATAATTAAGAACAATCAATTCAAAAAGATTCGTTCATAATAATCCAATTAAAAGCTAATGATAATACATTAATAAGCTTATTTAAACCAAATAAGCTAAAAATAATAATACATATTAATCAAACCTGGTGATGGATGAATCAATTCGTGATTATAGATGTTCGTGATGAATTCATCATGGATTCATCATTATCGCGTTTTGATGGATTCATGATATAGTAGATCGTGATTATAGATCGGGGGTAGAGAGATAAAGTAATTCAGGGGTAGAGAGAGAAAGAGAGATCCGAGGTGTGTTATTTGTGAGAGAAGAAAGAAGAAAAAACAATATATACTAGATGACGGAATGACCGAAATACCCTTGCTGTGTAAATTAAGGATTTAATCTTAGTCACTGGATGAAAAAGAGATGAAGGGTGGGGATGAATCCCCCCATATCTTAGATAAGTTTGGTATCCAAATGAACTTAAATCATATCTATCTTTTTTTATTTACTACTACGTTAGTAAAATACCATCTTTGATTTGGTGTGACCCGAAGCAATTTGAAACTCAAACGTTACTTAGAGACTAAAAGTTTCCAAGTCAACTCATGATTATCATTAAACCCAAAGATAATATCCCACGTAAATCTCAAACTGTTATAGAAATAAAGCACATATATTTTCTTCATTACCTTTCATGGTTATATTGAAATGCCTGGGAACCAAAATGACTTTAATTTACTGAATTTACTGGTTAACAAAGTATACCCATGTAATATTCTATTATCTTAATGATTGTGTAACTTATAACCCAAGCCAAAAAAATGTGTACAAGCGTTTGCACAACCAGAAAACAAGAATAGCAAAAAATGATCAAATGATAATCTGTGTAAGTGCCTCTTTTGACGGCTGCTATGTTTATAAGTAGTTTGATTTAGTAAATAAATATAAAATAAAAACCCTCCAAATTTCATAAAAGATTCACTTGCATAATTAACAAAATGATCGTTAGTTTTTTTAAGGAAAAGTTAAAAAAAACCTAAATTGGCTAAAAAGAAAACATGGCTTCCTTTATATGCCAAAAAAATACTAGAGTACCTTAATTAGAAACACCCCCTAATTAAATACCTTTTTATGCCATTTGCC
Source organism: Glebionis coronaria (assembly GCA_025667525.1). Classification (NCBI taxonomy): domain Eukaryota; kingdom Viridiplantae; phylum Streptophyta; class Magnoliopsida; order Asterales; family Asteraceae; genus Glebionis; species Glebionis coronaria. Next base: position 544,169,189 of record CM046882.1, read on the forward strand.
CTATATTTTAAGTACCAGGATTATTCTTGTTATATATTGTGAGGTTTAAGATGAACAAGGAATTAAGCTCGGGCTTCGCCCCGGGTTGTTGAGTGTATTGTGTTACATAGCTTTCATGTTCCAACATTGACTGGCTGAAGATCTAATAGAAATGCCTAATGCGTTTGCATCAGATAGTTATTTCTTGCCTACCCTGCTGATATTAATTCAACTTCTCCATGTTGCGCCATTCAGCCTTCACGTTTTAGAAGCGGTTGATGCTGCTGATAACAATCAAACATCTGATCGCCTCATCAATGTCAACTGTGCTTGCTTACCCGAGTGTTGATCAGTGGCTGCGAGGAAAAAAAGTAACAAACATCAGGTTAGTTGAAGATATGTATGGAGACACACAACAAAAAGATCGTTATGACTAGTCATTACATGCCTAATATGTTATTCCTCCTTCAGATTTGTAGATTACACAAATATCACTTGCAACCAACAGGCTAGATGTAACATGGATCAGTGACTTACAAAATTTAGTGAGTATGCCTACTTGTGAGCATATAAATAAGAATTCCCGGATAGTCCCTAGAAAAGAAACTAAATAAGCAGATACGCACTTAAAAAACAATCCCAACACACCTTACTCTTCTTCTGTAGTTTAGTCATTACTGTTCTTTTCTTCTAATTTCTTTCTATCGAAAACGGAGAATGTAGAATATTTAAACAGGGATACTAAACTATGAAGCACATAACACTCACTATTATTCTCTTCTTCATAAAACTTCAAAATAAGCTAATCCAGACGCCCCTTAATACACATTTTATTTCCTAATAATGCATATAAACATATATAGGACAACTTAAGTCAAAATAAAGAACTTGTCATTTGAGCATGAATGACCTTTTTAATTCATGTAGGCGTATTACCTTACCCAGTCATAGTCAATATAACCCGTGCTTTAATCCAATCTATGTGGCATTTCTCTCGAAAAATACTGATGTAGCCAAAATGTTCTTTGTATTGCTGTTTTAATATTTACAACCATTTCATACTTACACAACCTGCATTCGGCCCTAAAATTCAGAACTCATAGCCAAAAGTTTTCGAGAACAATTTTTATTGTTTAGTTACCATACCTGACCTTTCATGCCCCTATTCTGACTGTTGTAACCGGAATCGCGGTCCTACTTTTTTCCCAATCTTTACAAGCTGTCTATGCTTCAAAATGTGTTGCAATATAAAATAGCAATACTACAGTAACATAAATTCCTTGATAAATAAGTAAATACTTCACAGGCTTGATAAAAATGTATGTCGTATTTTTTTTTCATTTTAGAAGGTTATTTGATCTTTTCATGGAATTTGAACATTCATGTACTCATGAGAATCTGTTTCCTTCGCTGAAGAAGCAGAAGAAACAGTCGTTGCTTCACGACTGCGCATCTACTGTTCTGGTTGTGCAAAAGAAGTAAAAGATGGTGTCTGGTCACGTAGTTATCGGTCCTCCAGGATCAGGACAAACCATTTACTATAACAACATGCAAAAATTCCTCCAAGACACTGGGAGGTACAATTGTATTCATATTAATCCCACAAACACAGAATTCATTAAACAAAAAAAGTAGTGAATGCGAGTATCTGGAGACTAATCAGACTTTTCACTACTTGATATCGTTCAAAAGTAATCGAACACCTCTTTTGCAGCAGGAGGGGTGTTTGGTTACTGCTTTAACAACAGCCAAACACCCCTTTTGTAGCAGAAGGGGTGTTTGGTTACTGGTTTAACGGCAGCCAAATGCCCCTTTTGCAAGAGGATAGGTGTTTGGTTCCTGGTTAAACAACACCAAAACAAAACACCCCTGAAACCCGTTTGATAAATGACAGTAAAGAAAAACATGATTGTTTTTGGCTTTTTTTAACTGGAACCTATAGAAATAACATACACATACTCCCTTACTTTTAATCCGTTTTCCTCTTCTGTTGGTATGCTAGTGAGGTTTGTAACAGTGGCCTTTTGATCGGCTTATTCTGTGCCTTTTTTTATAGGATCCTCCTTATTAGTTTGATGGTCTTCTTGTGTGGGTGTCACAGGTGGGGTTCCTATATTTTGTGCTTTTTTAGGATGCGTATTTTGTTGTCACAATAGTGAAGATTAAGTGTTTTGTAGACATCCAATTATCATCCTTCCCTCTGAGGGAATATCTGACGGTTTTTTTCTCGGTCAGCCATTTGTACTTGTTTACCTTGAAATTGTACATGTGTAGTTGGCGGAAAGTTATAATATTCCATCTTTTACGATGTTAGTCTGTGTGAATGTAGAGTTGGTGGAATGTTTACCTGTAGCATGATCCAGGTGGTCTGTAGTCTGCACAATTTCTTTTGCTGCATTTTTACATGATGTGTAATACCAATCTTTCCCGGTGTTTATGCTAGTGGGCAATTTCAAGTAACTCTTCTCTGAAATTTGAGAAGGAGCCAAAACCTTACTCAATCTGCTGCATTAGGCCAAATATTGGTAAACTGTCGCCTCCTGGTTGCATGGATTCCCAGAAAAAATGGTGATTCGAGACCTACAAAGTGAATCCTTTAAATAATGACTCGATAAGAATCATTTTATTGGCTCAAAATAACAAAGTAATCTGATAAAATTCAAGCCAAATCTTAACTTCGTTGCAAAATAAATCGAAACTGAGCTGCAATATTAAATTAGGGAAATGGATTTTCGTTGTTATATGTCACTCTGATTAATTCGTCTAGTGTGTATCTGTACAATATATCGTTCTTCCCCGGATACTTGTCCAATGTTTCCACATAAGTGGGATCATGCTCTCCCCAGTGCACCTCAACAGTCGTCTTGCTCATGTATGGCCGTAAGGCATCCTAGAAAAAGCAGAAAACGTATTCAATAGGTCAAAAATATGGTCCAAAGGTGAGAAATTAGTGTGCCTAAAATCATAACTCGAATCAATTCAAGAACTCAGTAATATTGTTCCTAGTTTTATTTTAAAACTGAGTACCCATATCATATGTGTTATTCTGGGCAAAAGGTTAGTTACATGAACACCGTCCTTTGTTTTAGCTATAGACCGTTCGGTAGTTAATACGATGATTTGAGTTTCTTTTCCTTGACTCAAATCAGCCGTAACTAAAGCGAAGATAATAAAAAACCATACAAATTCATAAGGTGGAGATTTCAAGCTGTAGTAAGCACAAATGTTATTTCGCTTCTTTACAACATGATCTATCCTTCGTTGACCTGTATGTTGAATTGTTATGCTAGTGATGGTTCCCTTGCTTGTAAATATTACTCCCTATTGTTGTTATAACATGGATTTAATAATTGTGTATCTTGTATCCTTATTTTGACAAAAAAAAACGCAGCTCTTATACCTATGAATAATATTGGAACCGTAAAACCGCCTGTGTTTCCTCCATTTCACTGACAACATGCACCACACCTGCGACAATCGCAAACAAATAAGAAACGAAAATCTAATAAACATAAAAATTAAAGACTAAGAAAGAGGTAAATGCGAAAGGAAAAAAATGAAAGCACGGCTTACGCAACTCTGAATCTCGATCAACATCCTTAGACGCCTTTCGGCCAATACATTAGCTTCAATTTTGAGACATTAATACTAGGGCTTTCACCCAGTAAGAAAATATTATCGTCCGATCTTTTCGAATTGAGAAAGGGAAGAATGTGCGACTCAGTCGTTTTTGGTGGAAAACAATAGCTTGGTCGTTGTTGTAAATAAAAAAGGCAAAACTTTAAAGTAAAGACAAAGTAAATAAAGCTAAGAATAATTGAAAGGTAAATGACGAGATATTAAATGATAACAAAAAGTAAATAACGGAAACTTAAAACGCAACTAAAAATAAACTAAGGCAAGGCTTAAAATGTAAACTTAAAATAAAATTAAAGGCAAGTAAACTAGAAGTGCGACTAAGGAAAAAGACGGGAAAAGTAATACTTAAAACTATCTAGAAAAACTTAAGTGCGAAGACCTAAACTAGCCCTTATCCTGAATCCGCGAAACTGTCATTATCCGGAAAACACAACAAGTTCTAATCCGGAAAACGCACCAAAATCCTTATCTGGGAAAACCTTGAATCTCTTAACCGGAATACTCACTAGAAACACTATCCGAAATCTGAGTTCCTGGCAGCTTATCCGGAATAAGCCAAATGAAGCTTATCCGGATTAACTAAAGCAAGCCTTTATCCGGAATAACTAAATGATAGTTATCCGGAATCCTGATATGTTGAAGCCTATCCGGAATATATTCCGGATATTTATCCGGAACTCGCAATCTTTTCCTTATCCGGAAAAAGTACTTATTACTCTTATCCAGAATACGTCTCTAGGTCGTTATCCGGAAAAACAAAGTTCAAACTCTTATCCGGAAAAAGCTTCGAGAGCTTATCCGGAATACTACCTTATCCGGAATAAGAGGTTATTACCTCTTATCCGGAATACGAGCTAGGGGGCTTATCCGCAATATGGCAACTTACGTGGTCTTATCCGGAAAAAGGGGTGAAACCCTTATCCAGAATAAGAGGGTTTAACCGAAACCCGGAATACAACTAAATCAAATACGCTATAAACTACAATTAAGCTAAACACAAATAAGCACAAATCTAAAAACTTAACCAAATCAAATTTAAGAAAAAGCTATTAAGCTAAAATTTAAAAACTTTTAAGAAAACTAAATGATAAAAATATTAAAAATCAACTTTTTATAAAAATCAACTAATAAGCACTTGATTAAATTTAAGAAAAACACAATAAGCTATAAAATCAATAAGCTAACACAATCATAATCATAAAAACATAACAAGTAATCAAATAAGCATGACAATAAGCACATAAACATGAAAATTAAATCAAAATTAAGAAAGGTAGAATGAGAGATTAAAATAAAACTTGATTAAGATAAAGATTCAACAATCAAAGTAAAGACAAGAATTAAAAGCTTACAAATTTAAGGTGCAAGACAAGTAATTAAAGGTGCAATTGAGAAAAGTGCAAGTAATTAAGATGGAAGAACTAATGTGTCAAATTAGCCAACACCTCCTAATGGTGGCATTAGGAGGGTATTTATAGGGGATTAGGAAAGACTAAGCATGTGTTGGTTATTCTTCTTCTTCACGTCTTTTCGTCTTCTTAATTCTTCGACTTCTTCGACTTTGTCTCGGGATTAATAAACTCGTGTTGTAATTTCTTCATTAATTTAGACTTGAGTTCTTCGGCTTTTATTAAACTTTCGTCTTTAGACTTTTTCTTCGATAAATCTTCAGAATTGGCCTTAGACTTCCATTCTTTTAGCACTCTTGATCTTTTGACTTCGTCTTTTGTCTTTTTCTTCGATAAAAGCCCGTGAAAGCCCGTGTTTTCTCCCCTTTTCACATTTTCGTCCTAAATCACAACAAAAACACAAACCACGCATAATTTCGACATTTACGACATAAAATACACGTTTTGGCTTGGTTATTATTGTAGTTAAGTGGTAAAAGGATGGGTGTTTACACACCTATCAAATCCCCTACACTTGACCATTGCAATGTCGTCATGCAATGCATTAATTACAATGCAAGATTACACTTTCCAACACAATCAATCCACATTGGCCTTTATTAAAGAGATAGAAAATAACAAAGCAAGTAAAGAAATCAAAGACTTACCTTAGGGTTTTAGAATGTCGTGAATGATTATCATCCTCAAGTTTCACGTTCCCCAAACCAAGCTTAAAAACGAGATCATTGTTATTATAAGTTAGCAAACTAACACGAACTCGTGTGGGCTAATTATTCACTTAGACTCCCTTATTCCTAGTGTTGGGAATAAATCTATGCTTATTTGTTACCCCTGCTAGTTGATTATTCGTACCCCATGCTAGAGTAAGTTCCCCCAGCTAAATAACAAAGGCAGGGGGATTGGTTCCCCTGCTGAAGTCAAAGGCCCTGCTATCAGAGATAAACATGGAATAGATTTTTAAGCGTTTCAATTATTATTCCTTAATACTTTCCAAGTTTGTTAGTAGTGATCTTGTACGTGAGTCCTTGTGGCTATAAAAGGACTCACTAGGTTAGCATGCAATGTGTGTCTTTCTCATTTTGTCTTTCATTGTCATACTTTAAGGTTTTGTAAACCCTAATACCATTTTAGGGTATTCGTATATCATTGATATATTAAAGTTCAACGTTCCAATCATATTGTTCTTGTGCTAAACATTATATTCCGCATCTTGTTTAGTTACTTTGCTTTGCAAAGTTTCTCTAGTGTTAGATTGAATTCTTTCTCTCTATCACAACCCTTAAACAAGCTATTAAGGTTTAAGATCTGACTTTGGGATCAACAAGTGGTATCAGAGCAACCAAACATACCACCAAACTATTCACCACACTTCTTGCACCATCACCCCTGTTTTGTGGCAAAACCATTCCACTCACTTCAATTATGATGAACCAAATCAGACAGGAAGAAGCCAAGTATCAAACAGCTAAACACCAACCTTCTGATTCCCCTGCCAAGAACCTACACCCTGCTAGTCCTTTACCCCCTGCTGATCCACAACATGAAAGGCGATCTAAATCCAGGTTTGCCAGGTCTCCCTTGCCTAGTGAATCTTCACAAGCAGCAGAGAAGAGAGTCTCCAACGGTTTGGAACAACCTGAGGGTTTGGCTGCCACTACTGTCTCATCCTCAAGGGGTGAGCAGGACAGTGACACCATCAGTAAGTCCTCTCCCTCACTCCATGATATCCAAAAAGGGGAGAAATCCCCTTCTAGGATTGAGAGCAGTATGAAACCTTTGACTAATTTAGAATTGACAAAAATGTGTATGAGTCTGAAAAGGCAGAATGCACAACTGGTACAAGATGTCAAAAAGCAAGGGCTGGTTATCAATAACTTAGAAACCAGACTTGCTACTCTTGATGGGAGGAGAAAGCCCAGACTGATTATATCAACAGATGAGGATGCTTCCAAAGGGGAGGAAGTTCCAAATACAGAAGAGTCTACTCAGTACTATTCATATCCTGGTGGTGTACATGGAAAGATAGCAAGTGTTGAGAAAGGGATGGAGAAAGGAAGTGCTGATAAGGGAAGTGACAAGGGGAGTGCAACCAAAGATATTGCTCAAACATTGCTCACCATGGGCAATCCAGAAGAAGCCCCTGTTTCAAAAGTTTCCCCTGCTATTACTGATCCCACTGCTGTAAGTCATTCCCCTGCAAAGAATATTACTCAAACTTTTGTTAGGAAGAACAGAAAGCAACCAGCTCAGAAGGGGATTACAATCAAAGAACCTGCATCTAAAGTGAAACCAGCACCAGCAGTGGATCCAAAAGACAAAGGAAAAGGAATCATGGTGAAACAGCCCAAGAGAAAATACAAGCATCTAACTCCTTAACAGCAAAGGGCTCAAGAAGCACATGATGCACAAGTAGCTCTCAGGCTACAACAAGAGGAGATGGATATGCAGGACCAAAGAATGCAAAAGATGAGGCCCAAAGATATGCTCAAGTAGGTTGAGATTATGCATATAGAACTAGATGACAGTGTACCTCATGTTGGAGAGCTTCTTGATCAATGGGAGAAGGAGTTAATAAATGCTCCTTTGGAAGACAAGTATGAGTTGACTTGCCTTGTTTACAAATATCAAACTGAGTATCTGGAAAGAAGGGCAAATCAAATTCAGAGAGAGAAGTATTTGACTTCAGAGAAAAGGCAACTTGAACACTACAAAGTTTTGCTTAAGAGACATAGGAAGTGGAAGGATGGTGACTTCAGAGATATGAGTTTTGAAGCCATAAAAAGAGTAGTCAGACCAGTTCTAAGATTGTATGATGTGGAGGATTGGATGACTATCAACACTCCTGAGGAAGCTGAGTATCTTAGGAGACAAAGTGAAATGCTACAAAAAGCTAGGGAATCTAAGAAAAGAAAAGCTGGAGAAACAACTTTGGAAACTACACAAGCAGGTGCATCATCCCAAGCAGGTGCATCATCACAAGCAGGGGCATTACATCAAGCAGGTGGAAGTTTTCCAGAAATTGAGAAGTCTGTACTTAATGTACAAAGAGCAGCCAAAAGACTCAAGAGAATGGAGAAAGTTGGCACAGTTACTAAGGAGTCTCAACGGCCTTCAAATGATGAAATTGATAAACAGCTAATTCTGCAGGAAAATGATGATATCTCACCTAGTGAACTTGGAAAGAAGTTTGCTATCATAGAATATGCTGTTTATGAACACAAAGGGAGGACTTGGTGGAAGCTTACAAGAGCTGACAATACAGCACAGACATTTCTAAGTCTAGATGTCATGTTTCAAATTTTGGATAGTGAAGACTTAGAAGATCTGTGGAAAATATTGAAGAAAACGTTTGCTGCAAAACCTCCTACCATGGATGGTGTGGAGAAGGATTGGGTAATCTGGGAGTGCATGCATAGGATGTATGAGCATGAGTTATTTGATCCTATATTTGATGCAGTGAATAAAGGAGATTTGTTGTATTGGAAGCTGTTTACCAATTCTTGGGTCTATGAGGTAGTGATGGAAGGTGTAAGTGTGTACTTGATCAATCATAGGTATTATCCCTTCTCTCAGGAGACCTTGAAGAAACTAGCACAGGCTAACTTAATTGTAGATGCTAAAACGCCTGTTTCTTATGATCTGGTAAGAATGGTTCATAGTCAGATTTGGCCAGAAAGTTTGTAAGCATCCTCATCAACTAGTATTTATTCAGAAACTTGTCTTTAGGGGAAAGCACAAGTTTAGGGGAGGATTGTTGGGAATAAATCTATGCTTATTTGTTACCCCTGCTAGTTGATTATTCGTACCCCTGCTAGAGTAAATTCCCCCTGCTAAATAACAAAGGCAGGGGGATTGGTTCCCCTGCTGAAGTCAAAGGCCCTGCTATCAGAGATAAACATGGAATAGATTTTTACGCGTTTCAGTTATTATTCCTTAATACTTTCCAAGTTTGTTAGTAGTGATCTTGTACGCGAGTCCTTGTGGCTATAAAAGGACTCACTAGGTTAGCATGCAATGTGTGTCTTTCTCATTTTGTCTTTCATTGTCATACTTTAAGGTTTTGTAAACCCTAATACCATTTTAGGGTATTCGTATATCATTGATATATTAAAGTTCAACGTTCCAATCATATTGTTCTTGTGCTAAACATTATATTCCGCATCTTGTTTAGTTACTTTGCTTTGCAAAGTTTCTTTAGTGTTAGATTGAATTCTTTCTCTCTATCACAACCCTTAAACAAGCTATTAAGGTTTAAGATCTGACTTTGGGATCAACACCTAGGTGTATCTCTTATATTTTAATTTTGTCTTGAATGATCAAGAGGATGCATTGTTGACTTATTTCGATAGTTATTAAGTATAAAAATAAAGTAGGACGATTTAATCAATAGTTAGCTAAAGGACAAAATCTTTTAAAACTGCTTCTCGGGACCTCATAAAGTTCATATCTTGGCATAACTCGCTTCACGATTTGAGACATTTCTCGGACCGACATTTGGCAGTGAATTCATACTTCAAATCTTGAGAGACGTTCATGAAATAATGGTCTTCTCTTCATAATAGGAATTTCTTCACTTGAAGTTTTGAGAGATTATTCATACTTGGACCACGACTTCTTCATTTTTCTCCAATATTTATTTGGGATTTTGATATACAACGATCCGCCTCCTTTTAGGACTTGGATCTATTTATCCTCATACCTTGTTAGGGCATTTTTGGATAGACTTCTCCATGATCTTTACGGGAGTATTTGTTTTTCGTCGTGTGTCTCGATCCTTCATATTGATTCTTGATAAATGATTCTTCACATCACTTTTGGATCTTTAGCAACAAAATGTAGCCCTCATGCCTTGTTAGGGCCTTTCAGACTCGCCAATCTTCGCATCCCGCTTCAATAAGTTATGCATTGGCTATGAACTCTAATCAATACCGAGCAACTTTTAAACGATTTTGGGCTAGAAGCTAAGTAACTTTTCAAATCGTACAACCTTATTTATTGCAGATAAATTTATTAGCAGGAGATGGGAGAATAGGCTTATAATCAACTCACATAAATTCACGAAAGAATACCAAACTTATAATTGACTCTATCATCTCTCGTTCTCCACAATTTAAAATCTCAAGGAATGAGACTCGTGGATGCTTAGCCAATTGAATCAAAGTTTTGGGTTTTCGAGTCATCTATAGGGTCTTGCAAACTCTTAGACTTTTTCAAGTTTAGAAATCGCATTTTAAAGTTCCCTTGATAAACGACTCTCTAGGATCAATTATAGGAACTTGCGAAAAGTTCTAGTTCTTAACCCGTGAGAGTTAAGACTTTCGCGTTTTAAAGTTCCCTATATAAAAGCCAGGCAAAACTTGACTTAAACACGTTAAGGATACTAGCTAGAGTAAACTTAGATAAGTAAACTCGGGTTGAGTCAAAAGATTCACAACGTTTAAAAATTAAAACCACTTTATTAAAATTTATTCTAGCAACGAAATAAAATAACTAAAATAAAGGAAAATACAACTATACTACTAGGCCAAAATAGATCAGAAATTTTGAAAAATGTCGAAAAATTGATTTTCCTGTTAAAATGAGGACAAATACATGGAAAAAGGCCACTTAACTTCGATAGAAGTCCCCCTACACTTGATATAAACATTGTCCTCAATGTTTAAGCATGTGGGAGTAAACTCCCCTACACTTAGGACATTGTGCACTTTGTATAAATCTTGCTAAGAAAGAGACAACTAAGGAGATTCCTATTTCAATCATAAATGATAAAATAATGAATCAAAAGAGTTTAGGATAGAACCGGAAAGACGGGTACACGGGATCACGGTTCGTTAAAAGTCATCAAAAATGGATCTTTGAAAGCTCGAATCCCTGTACATGATTAGAAAGAAGACAACAAACAACATACTAGGGTCTCCCCCTACACTTATTATAAAAATAAGAGAAAAAGGATAGATATTGCGGGTTGCCTCCCGAGAAGCGCTTGTTTTTGTTAACCGAGTCGTGAGCCTGACTCGACCTTGATTAGCATAGGAAGAAGCTTGAAACACATCCACCGGGATCAAATACATGGTTTTCGTCCATCAAATAGCATAAACTTAAGGCGAACAAGGAAAGCCAAAGAAGAGTAGGCAAGGTTCCCTTAAGCAAAGATGGAGCACGGTGGGAGCAAGGGTGAAGAGGTGCAAGCATATCTTCATAAGTTCCAAAGATTTTTCCTTTTATTTCATCAGATGGATACTAAGATGGCTTAAAAAGTGCAATACCGGGGTCGAACACCTTTTCCTTTAGGGGAAAATAACACTCAGGCTCAGCAGATCTTGAAGAAGATCCGATCATAAATCTCGCAATCTCATCCTCAGAAGGAGGGTAGAGAGGAGTTAAGACATAAGTGCTGCTGATATCGGTGTCGGCCGACTTTTTCTCCTTTGAAATGGGTTTCTTCATATCCAAAGTAGGATAAAGACCATAATCATCAAAGTCTAAAGGAGGGGCATCACTCTCATGAGGGAAGTATGTATTGAGAAAAGTAGAAAAGTCTTCCTCAAATGAGTAGTTATCCAAAGTAGGATCAAGTGTTGTAGGCGGAGGATCTTCATCATGTGAAGAATCACTCGAGAGAGTATCGGCCTCATCAAAATCATCATAAGTGGGCAGGTCTGGATACTCAGAAGTAAAATCATCATAATCATCCCCATCGGAACTAGAATCGTCATCATAAGCATCAAAGATCGATGGAGAATCATAAATTGGTGGAGGATCAGAATTGGATAGAGAATCATCCACATCATCTTGGAACAGTGGATTATCATAGCAAGAATCAAATAGAGGATTGTTGTAGACGACAAACTCATCAAGCACATTAATCATATTCGTTAATTCTCTTCCATAGGATTTGTTTGTGATCTTCCCCATTTTGAACACTTGTTGTTCATTCCCGGCCCTTAAAATTAACTCACCTTCGGCAACATCGACTAGAGCTTTTCCGATTCTCAAGAATGGCCAGCCAAGTATTAAAGGAATACGAGGGTCCATTTCATAATCAACAACAACAAAGTCGTCCGGAAAAGTGAAGGTGTCCACTTTAATAAACACATCTTCGGCAATACCAACGGGGTAAGCGAGAGTGCGATTTGCAAGCTCAAGAGTCATATTTGTTGGTGTAAGGTCGGGTAATGATAGTTCTATCCAAACACTTAAAGGCATCAAATTAATACTTGCCCTGAGATCAGCTAGGGCAGTAAATTCTTCGGTTTTGTTAAAAATGCAAGGCAACACAAAACGACCGGGATCTCCAAGTTTTTCCTGAAGTTCTTTAAGAATAACTGTAGAACAGTTTTCATTTAAGCGTGTGTTGACAAGCTCAACCAGCTTTTCCTTCTAATTAAGCAATTCCTTGAATGCTTTGACAAATTTCGGCATGTGGACAAGTGCTTCAACAAGGCTAATGTTGAAATTCATTTGAGAGATCATCTTCAAATAGGTCGACACTTGAGTGTCATCCTTGGTTAGAAAGTTAGGCTTGTCCAAGCGAGATGGATAAGGAATATTTGGTTTATAGGTAGAGGGTGGGGTTGGTGAAGGGTTCTTCTTCTTGGGTACGTCAGTAAGAGGTGGAGACGGTAATGGAGAACTAATACTAGGCGTGGGAGTAGGAGGGATAAATGGTGGTGGAGGAGGTGTAGATGGAGTAACTGGGGGAGGGATAGAGGGTCCTACTAAGGTTGCTCCACTGCGTGTAGTAATAGCACTCACATTCGCTCTCGGGTTGGTGACGGTGTTGGAAGGTAGAGAGCCCGAAGTGGAAGGTTGAGTGGTTGGTAAGAAACTAGCCAGCATATTCTTCAAATCATTTGTTTGAGTGCTAAAAGAGGTTTGAATATCATGTCGAAGCTCGGATCTAATGTCATTCCCTTGCTTAGTGATATCCCCTTTCAAATTGATAATTTGGCTTTGCAGATTCTTAATTTGCTCGCCTTGGGTTCTCATTAAAGCTTCAAAATCTTGATTAATGGGTGGGGCTTGTTGAGCGGGTGGGTGATAAGGATTAGAAGCTCGAGGTGGGATTTGGTTGTTTCTATTGTAATTGTTGTTGGGGTTGTGGTTTTGAGGAGAAAAACCGGGTGAAAGATAGTTGTTCGACCGATAACTTAGCAAATTTCGATCCCCTTGAGGTCGGGCTTGGTAATTTTCCGGTGAATAGTTACCATAAGTCGCATACACGTTTTCCGGATTGCCTTGAGTAGAAGGACAATCAGTGTATGAGTGAGGACCGCCGCATGTCTCACAAAAAATTGCTACAGCTTTAACTTGTTGTTGTTGGTTTGTAGCGATGAGCAAGATATTTTTGTTCATTTCGGCCATCATGCGGGTGAATTCGATCATATCGGGGTTTGCTGAAGTAGAAGAAACATTGACTCTCGGGTTGTTCCTTGAAGAAGCGGAGGAATCCCAATTTTTGTGATGAGTAGTCATGTTCTCAATAAGCTCTCTACACTCCTTGGGTCTTCTTTTCATAAATGTGCCACCAGCGGCTGTATTAATCGTATCACGATCACGAAAAGTCAAACCATTGTAGAAAGTATCAATTAAGGTAACGGGGAGCATGTTGTGGTTTGGACATCGATCGATCAAAACATTATATCTTTCCCAAGCATCAAAGAGAGATTTATCGTATTCTTGCATGAAACCGCTGATTTGATTTCGAAGGCTCGTGACCATGGATGGTGGAAAGTAGCGCGACAAAAATCGTTGAGTCATGTCGTCCCAACTATGAATGGAATTCTTCGGGAGACGATCAAACCATTTTTCGGCGTGGTGGGATAAAGTATGTGGAAAGAGCTGTAGGCGAAGGACATCCATAGTAACATCGGGCAACTTCATACTTTGAGTAATAGTAATGAATTTGTCGAGGTGCTTGTTGGCATCATCATCCGGCAATCCGCGAAAAGGGTTAGTTTGCACTTTTTGGATCATGTGATGCTTCAACGAAAACTCCGGAGCCGTGATTTGCATCGGCGCAATCAGTCCTCCTCGTCCAAACATTGTTGGTTGACAAAGCTCCTCCATTGTCCGAAGATCGGGTGGGGGAACATTGTTGTTGTTATTGTTGAGGTACGGTGGGTTATTGTTGTTGTTCACACCTGCCATAGCTAACTCTTCACGAGTCTCGGGCTCTGGATAAGTTGAAGATCTAGTACGCATACACCTGCGAAAGCAAAAGAAAAAGATACCAAAGCAATAGAAAATATATATACACTATAAAAATAAAATCTTTTTGGATTTTTGAAATTTTTTAATTTTTATGGATTTTTAACAATTTTTAATTTTTATGGTTTTTTGAAAAATTTTGAGTAAGAAAAATAACGCTCACGAATGAACGGATCCCAAAAAGCAACGCGTCTCTCACAGAAAACCATTAATCTTAACGAAAAGAGCCGACAGCGGCGCCATTTAATACTAGGTTTTTGCCCAGTAAGAAAATATTATCGTCCGATCTTTTTGAATTGAGAAAGGGAAGAATGTGCGACTCAGTCGTTTTTGATGGAAAACAATAGCTTGGTCGTTGTTGTAAATAAAAAGTGCAAAACTTTAAAGTAAAGGCAAAGTAAATAAAGCTAAGAATAATTGAAAGGTAAATGACGAGACATTAAGTGGTAACAAAAAGTAAATAACAGAAACTTAAAACGCAACTAAAAATAAACTAAGGCAAGACTTAAAATGTAAACTTAAAATAAAACTAAAGGCAAGTAAACTAGAAGTGCGACTAAGGAAAAAGACGGGAAAAGTAATGCTTAAAACTATCTAGAAAAACTTAAGTGCGAAGACCTAAACTAGCCCTTATCCTGAATCCGCGAAACTGTCACTATCCGGAAAACACAACAAGTTCTAATCCGGAAAATGCACCAAAATCCTTATCCGGGAAAACCTTGAATCTCTTATCCGGAATACTTACTAGAACCACTATCCAGAATCTGAGTTCCTGGCAGCTTATCCGGAATAAGCCAAATGAAGCTTATCCGGATTAACTAAAGCAAGCCTTTATCCGGAATAACTAAATGATAGTTATCCGGAATCCTGATATGCTGAAGCCTATCCGGAATATATTCCGGATATTTGTCCGGAACTCGCAGTCTTTGCCTTATCCGGAAAAAGTACTTATTACTCTTATCAGGAATACGTCTCTAGGTCGTTATCCGGAAAAACAAAGTTCAAACTCTTATCCGGAAAAAGCTTCGAGAGCTTATCCGGAATACTACCTTATCCGGAATAAGAGGTTATTACCTCTTATCCGGAATACGAGCTAGGGGGCTTATCCGCCATATGGAAACTTACGTGGTCTTATCCGGAAAAAGGGGTGAAACCCTTATCCGGAATAAGAGGGTTTAACCGAAACCCGGAATACAACTAAATCAAATAAGCTATAAACTACAATTAAGCTAAACACAAATAAGCACAAATCTAAAAACTTTACCAAATCAAATTTAAGAAAAAGCTATTAAGCTAAAATTTAAAAACTTTTAAGAAAACTAAATGATAAAAATATTAAAAATCAACTTTTTATAAAAATCAACTAATAAGCACTTGATTAAATTTAAGAAAAACACAATAAGCTATAAAATCAATAAGCTAACACAATCATAATCATAAAAACATAATAAGTAATCAAATAAGCATGACAATAAGCACATAAACATGAAAATTAAATCAAAATTAAGAAAGGTAGAATGAGAGATTAAAATAAAACTTGATTAAGATAAAGATTCAACAATTAAAGTAAAGACATGAATTAAAAGCTTACAAATTTAGGTTGCAAGACAAGTAATTAAAGGTGCAATTAAGAAAAGTGCAAGTAATTAAGATGAAAGAACTAATGTGTCAAATTAGCCAACACCTCCTAATGGTGGCATTAGGAGGGTATTTATAGGATATTAGGAAAGACTAAGCATGTGTTGGTTAGTCTTCTTCTTCACGTCTTTTTGTCTTCTTAATTCTTCGACTTTTTCGACTTTGTCTCGGGATTAATAAACTCATCTTGTAATTTCTTCATTAATTTAGGACTTGAGTTCTTCGGCTTTTATTAAACTTCCGTCTTTAGACTTTTTCTTCGATAAATCTTCAGAATTGGCCTTGGACTTCCGTTCTTTTAGCACTCTTGATCTTTTGACTTCGTCTTTTGTCTTTTTCTTCGATAAAAGCTCGTGAAAGCCCGTGTTTTCTCCCCTTTTCACATTTTCGTCCTAAATTAAAACAAAAACACAAACCACGCATAATTCCGACATTTATGACATAAAATACACGTTTTGGCTTGGTTATTATTGTAATTAAGTGGTAAAAGGATGGGTGTTTACACACTTAACAGACATCGTCAGTTAACAAAAAAATAAATAATTTTAAGAATTACAATTAGAGTAGTCCAATAATTATGAAAGTAACAAACCTTTTTTTTAATGGTGAGCCATCAGCAACTTTATTAGCACTAACCTTCAATTATAAAACAACGAAATCAAGTTATAGTCTGTGGGTTTGATCAATCTCGATGAATCTGTGTGTGTTTCTATGAAGATCAGTGGGTTTCATTTATGGTAGAAGCTTCATGATCTGGTCCATTATTTTTCCCTATTTTAATTTAAAATCATTGCAAGCAAGAATGGGTAATTTGGATCCAAAGCTATTTGAGAGAGAAGCGGATGAGGATGAGAGGATAAAATATTTGTTGGTGTGTGGAAGAAGAATCAAGAATGGGTTTAACTAATAGGCGAGTGAGGCAAGCAATGTTCGCAGGAAAGAGAGATAAGCAATTTTTTTATCGTAATCGCAAAGAGAGAAAGGCGCGTGAAGGAAGGTTGGTGTGAGTTACGGGGAAACGTGAGTTAACGTGAGAAAACGTGACATTATTTTTTTACAATATACTGGTAAATAACTGAATGTGTAACAAGGATTTAAGCCCGGGCTTTGCTCCGGGTCGTTTGAATGTTTAGTTGCGAACGATAAATATATGTGCTATCATCTCAGGTTAGCATAAGATAATGTTAAATATTTGCTTATGCTTATGTTAAACTCAGACATCAGGTAGCCTCATTTATATTGAATATGAATCTTTCCATGATCGCTCATTTGTTCCAGCTTCTCGCTCTTACATAACCCTACTGATTGACCTACAAATATCTAAATGGAAGCATCACCTGAAAAATAAAAGTGGTGCTTATTAGATTCATGTTAGTGTTATCATAATATAATTTTCAGCAACCATTATATTAACACTTTAAACCCTTACATAAGCAGCTTTAGAAAGCAGTTCTAATGCAAATTCTATATAAGTAGTTTCTTCATTTCATCACTCTTATTGTTTTGAAGTATTAACCAAACAGATCTAATACACATTGGTAATAAGCACTATAACTATGTGTAACCTATTATACATCAGGTTATGAACTGGTGTTGTATATTTTAACATGATACGTGTTTTTAAGCCCATGGAAAATGACAACCTCAATTGATGAACCAAGTGCATAAAGTACTTTCCAGGTGTATTTAACTTTGGTTTAAATGTTTAAAAGCTCAATTCATTAAATTCACAACACACTTGTTTATAAGTAGAGGAACATACGCATCATAGAGACTGAAATAAATATTTGTTTCTGTATATTATTATATGACAAAGATGGTATTTCGGTAAGCAGATT
The DNA here is from genome assembly GCA_025667525.1 of Glebionis coronaria. Classification (NCBI taxonomy): domain Eukaryota; kingdom Viridiplantae; phylum Streptophyta; class Magnoliopsida; order Asterales; family Asteraceae; genus Glebionis; species Glebionis coronaria. The sequence continues at coordinate 544,186,902 of CM046882.1, forward strand.
GGCACATGTTTATTTGTAAAGTGCTAAACGTATGGCCTAACTTGAAAATGTTATATATTATTTTAACATCCCAAAATCATTAGTATATCTTTCTGAAAATGAAACTAACCTTCACTTGATATTTCGAACCGTGACTGTAACCTTCCTGGACCGATCTCTTCTCATAGTTATTACTCTTCTAGCTTTGTCGTTTGTTCACCACTACCACCACCAGCCTCCTTTTCATATCATCTTCTTGCCTTATAGGCATTTGTTCTTCGCTTTCTGACCACTGCCAGCCTCTATTGTTTCCTTCTGCATCCCCCAAAAGTGACACTAAAAAATCAAGCACACAGAAAGGACATGGAACTCATACCAAGATGATGGTAAAAAAATTAATACATGTATCATAATCTCTATACTTGCTAAGCTTCAGCTCTTAAAGTTGTTAGTTGAGCAACCAAACCATTATTTAATTCAGTCACATGGGAAACTAACTAAACAAATAGATTTCTAAAGCAAAAACTTTTGTTTATAACTAAGAGAAATACGTTGACAACAAAAACATCCTTACTCGCCATTCTAAATCTGTTGCAACACTACTTTTATCCTGTGTAGCTTAAGGAAGACCAATTATATGAGCCCAGTCAACCATAGCTAGATTCCACCAAAGATCTAGAGTAATTGCATGCGATGCACAATCCATGTTCAAACCCAGATTCTCGGCTTCCAGCGACATCTGCATAACATATACCTGCAACATGTTATACTGGTATTAGTTTCAAAAGCTCCAAAGTGAAGCTCCAGTTTATACCCAATATTTAACCTCATTGTTTAAGCTTATTCTTATGTGTGGTCGCGGCTGGTATAAAGTTAAAAATGACATTTTTTGACGTAGATCGTTAATTACTTATAGTTAAAGGGGCAACATATGAACGTTATCATCTTTTGCGCTAAAGATTCTTGGAGTTGAACGGGCATGTTCACACATGTCCACTGACACATGTCCGGTGTGATCCATCAAACAATGTGTAAGAGAGCATTCGTAGCATCAAATAAAAAGTGGAAAAAGAATTGCTAGAATTCAAGATGGCACATCAGATAAAAAGGGAAAAAATACTCACCTTCAGTGCGAAGAAATGTGGTCTCATTTCCATCGTGTATTACACATCTGTCATGAAGATGAAAAATGGTCATAATTCATGCATGAAACATGGCTAGTCTAATGTGTAATATACATGTATAAAGATTTAGAATATAACTTAGCTAGCTTGTGAATAGTATATGAGTCCGGTTATTTAAGATACCTTGTATCCTTTGGATACAAGGGGACAAATCTGGGCCACTCATCCACTTAAATCCAATGATCCATGTTTAAACAAAAAAAAAAAGCGGAGGGGTAGTTACGTCATTTCACTACCCCGCCCAAACCCTAACCCCCTCTTTTCGCTACATTCAACCGTCATTTTCATTTCCGTCTAAAACTCACACACATACAAAAACACACAGTGAAACACACACAAACATAAACCACCATCTTCCATCGACGATTTCACCTTCAAAACACACATCAGATCAAATAATCAACAAAAACGATGAAAGGGAAGCCGAAAAACGAGCCATCTTCCAAAAAACCAGATCAAAGGACGATAAAAACAAGGCAAAAAGGTATAAAATCACAGATCCATCCTTTTTCTATGCTTTTTTAGTTTTTTAAATGCTTTTTAAGCTTTTTCTAAGCTTTTTCAGAGCTTTTTCTCTGTTTTTTATACTTTTAAGCTATATCAATGATTCTTCTATGCTTTTTAACTAAATGTATGATGAATATAGTAGATCTATGAAAATAAACATCATTTGATACTTTTAAGCGAGTTTTGTGTTTAAAAATAGATTGCATGTGAATATAAGCATCTCGGTAGGTTAAAAAAATGAACAGAATAGATTTAAAAAAGTTGAGAAAAAATAGTTTCCTAAACTGATAGAACATATATGATAAAAAAAAGTATAACATATATGATAAAACCTTATCATATAGGATGAGTGAAAATACAATAAAAAGCACTAGGATTAGAACATATATGATAATTTTAAGCGAGTTTTCAATATGATAGTAGATTAAAAAAATAAACAGAATAGATTTAAAAAGGTTGAGCAAAAATGGTTTCCTAGACTGATAAAACATATATGATAAAACCTTATCATATATGATGAAACCTTATCATATATGATGAGTGAAAATACAATTAAAAGCAGTAGGATTAGAACATATATGATATTATATTGCTTGCATCATTTGATAGTTTTATGCGAGTTTTGGGTTTAAATATTGCTTATATGTGAATATAAACATCTCGGTTGAGCAAAAATGGTTTCCTAGACTGATAAAACATATATGATAAAACCTTATCATATATGATAAAACCTTATCATATGTGATGAGTGAAAATACAATCAAAAGCAGAAGGATTAGAACATATATGATATTATCTTAACATATATGATACATCAAATTTGATAGTTAAAAAATGAGACATCATATTTGATAGAACCTTATCATATATAATTCATCATATTTTATAAGTTATGCAACATATAAAGCTTTAAACATATGTAATTTTGTCTAACTTTGCGCTTTTATTGCAGATGAACAGCCTACAAAAAACAAGGATGACGAGACAGAAGAACCACCTAAAAGAAGCTTAGGTAAAAAAAGCAAAAAAAAAATACAGAAAAGTAAAAATAAGTATCATATCTGATAAGTTTTTTTTTATCAGCAGTTACTATAAAAACGATGAAAGAAAAAGCTGCAGCGCTTGAAAGAGCAAGACAAAGCAAGGAGAAGGGCAAAGGTGTCACTGAAGCTGTCACTCAAACAAAGGCCAAGGGAAAAGCTGTTGAAACAAAGGGCAAAGGAAAAACGACTGCGAAAACGAAGAAAGCTGAAAAGCCAATAGAGAGTACAGAAGGTAAGAAAAATATACTACGTGTCATATTTATTTCATTAGGAAAAAACATACAATATTGAACATCTCTTTGCTTTGTAAAAAATGTAGAAGAAAGTGGTACGGAAGAAGATGATGTTTAAGAAGACGAGAGAATTAGCAGCGGGGAAGAATATGTAGATGAAGAACCCGAGTCTGAACAAACCGAGACAGAAGAAGGTCACAAGGATGAGGAAAATGAAGAAGAGCCAGAGGGCAATGACGAGGGGGAAGACGAGGGAGATGACGGAGACGGGGAGGAAGACGATGGAGATGACGAAGACGAGGAGGAAGACGATGTCAATAATGAGGGTGAAAGTAGCGAGGATGATGATGAAGACCAGGAAGAAGAGGAACCTGTGAAAGAAGAGAGGGTCAAAGACGTTTTTAAGAAAAAAACAAAGATCAAGTTCATCAACCCTTCAAATACAAAAAAGGTAACAATTAATGATAATTTTATCAAATACGATATAGCATAAACTCTGAAGAAAATATTTATGTATCATTTATGTTGATTGTATAATACTAACACGTTTCAATCTATTTGGCAACACAGCAAGCTTTCCTGAAGTGGAAAAGAAGGATAAAAAAAGACGGAAAAAGGAAATTGGAACAAAAGCAAGAAGCAAAACGTCCACATAAAGGGAAAAAAAGACAAAAGCATACATACAGCGGGGGCAAAAAAACAACCGGGAAAAAAGAAACAACTTCGCAGGAAGAATCAAGTGAAGGAGAAGAAGATGAGCTGATGAATGAGAAAATCGAAACCGACGATGACGAGGAGAACGAGCATGTACATGCGGTTGGAACATCAAAGATGCTAGTTGTCAAACCTTCACCTTCTAATGGCAACAAGTTAAAAAAATACGAAATTGAAGAAGAAGACGACGACTACGCGATGGTTTTGGTAAAAAGAAGAAGGGTAGAGGTCCGACAAAAAAGAAGCAGACAAAGGTATACCCTACTGCCTTGACCAGATGCTCACCTAAATCGTTGTTCGAAGCAACCTCGGGACTGTCAGATGAGAGAAAGAAAGTTTTAAAACAAATCGGTTTTGAGAGGTACATTGAGTTTCCCATAGACGAGTTGTCTTCAAACCTTATGTACCATGTTGTCGAGAAGTTCCATCCACAAAGCATGGAACTGAGACTCCCCAAAGGATCGATCAAAATAACAAGAGAAAGGGTGCAACAAATGCTTGGTGTCCCGATGGGGACAATATCTCTTAATGAACTGCCGAAAAGGGAAAACGATGATGCTTTCATCGAAGAATGGAAGGCTCAATATGGCACATTAAAACCAAGCCCATCAAAAATTACAAAAAGGATCCAGTTGACCAACACAGCAGACTTCACCTTCATAATGAACTTCCTTATGCTCTTTGGTGGCACGATGTGCAACTTAGACTCTGGTGGGAAAGTCCTTTTGAAGATTTTGAAGAAGTTCACAGAGAAACACAACATTAATGAGATCGACTGGTCGTCCTATATACTAGAATGCCTCAAGAAAAGTAAAAGCAAGTGGAACGACCAAGCTGTAAAAAGATGGTACAACGGACCTGCTACTTTCTTGTGTGTAAGTAAAACCAACTGTTTTTTTTAATTTAAAACTTACTTTGTATGTTTTCGTTGTCTTTAACCAAAACAAACTTGTTCTTATCACAGCTGCTTTACTTGGACTCAACTTACTTCCCAGGAGTAGCCGTGATGCGGCGAAGACCAGCAATAAGAAGCTGGAACGGTCGGTTGATGAAGTTGAGAATACAAGAAGAAATGAAAATTCAATGTTTGGGGAACCTAGAACATCAAGATGAGTACAAGGAAGAAGATGTCCATATGGGGATTGATGTGTACAAAAACAACGACTTCTATCTAGAACCAATTAAAGACAGGAAACCACAAACACTAGAGGTAAAACAAAAAACTATGATTTTCATATATGATAGTATGAACTATCATATATGATAGTATGAACTATCATATATAATATGATAAAGTATCATATATGAAAGATACTAATACACTTACAACATACTTTTTTCTATGTAGGAGTTTGTTGAAAAAAGTATTGATCGATTTGGAGAGATATATGACGCAAGAAGAGTGCTTGCTGAAACACTTGGAGAAGGACTTAGAAAGTTTGAAAATGATGAAACATTGATTGGTCTATGCAAAGAATACCAGGTGGTATTCAAAATAAACAAGGACGATGACCTTGATGTGGATTTCATGGATTGGGAGCAAACCTCCACGGACGATGGGAAAACAAAAGATGCTCCTGTTTCAGTAAAACAGCCGGTTACTCTTGAAAATATACAAACTGAGGATGAGGAATCTGCTCAAAAAGCTCAAAAGGAAAAAGATAAAGAAAAGGAAACTGCAAAAGAGGAACTGGTCACCGAAGCTGGGTTGGTTCACCATCCAAAATCAGCTAAAGAAGTAGCGATGTTGGCAGAGGTTCATAAGACTGTTTTCACAGACGAGCCATTTTCCGGGGAGTTTGAAAACGACCCAGAGTTTGATGAATACCTGGACAGGTATTGCATGGAGTTGGAACGCCAAGCTGCAATTGGAAGCCAAAAAAAGAAGCTCGTGGAAGAAGCGATGGCGACAAGGAAAACCAGAGGAACGAGGTAACCAAAGTCTCTCAAATCAACACCATCTTTCAGCCAAATCACAAAAACGCCTGAAACAACACCTAAGCAGATAGTGATGATGGTAGAATAAGATGATGCTACAAAAGAACAAAAGAGGCCATCCCGCTTGCTCCTTTCTAACTACATAAACAAGAAAGCACCAGCACGGGGAAAGCTCACTGTAGCAGAGTTGATGATAGGAGAGAGTTTGTTCTCAATGCTTAATAACAACCTGTAAGTAAAAGCTAAAACACTAACAAACTAATTATCATTCAAGTAGGATCATATATATATATGATAAAAGTAAGTAATTGAACTATGTTTGCAGGGATTTCATATTTGAGTCAGCGGACAATAATTATGCTTGCATGAGGGACAACATGCAGACAATGGCTCCGGGCTTAAAGGTAGATGCACCTGTCATTGACACATACTCAAATGTACTAAACTTTGAAGAACACACTCGCACAGGAGGAAGAAAGAAGAAACAGTACTTCATGTCAACTATGATTGTAAGTACATCTTACATCATATATGTTTTTTATAACAAAATTATGTCCATAAACTAAAACAAAAAATATATTGTTGATTATGCAATACAGACAGCAAACATGTTTGATTGGAAACTGGCAAACGGACAGTATGACGTCCAGAAGCAGTTTCAAAAGTTTGAAGAGAACATGAGAACCTCCATGGGAGAAGATGAGGACTTGCTGAAGTTGAAGAGTGTAAATCTGGTAAACACTTGACTAACATATATGATAAAAAAAGTAAAACATATATGATAAAAACTTATCATATATGATGAGTGACATGCAATCAAAAGCAGTAGGATTAGAACATATATGATATTACAGTTACAGTTTACAATAAATCTGGTAAACACTTGACTAACATATATGATAAAAAAGTAAAATCATATATGATATAAACTTATCATATATGATGAGTGACATGCAATCAAAAGCAGTAGGATTAGAACATATATGATATTACAGTTTACAATAGATTCAAAAAAATATAACTTATAAAAACTCTGCAGGTGTTCTTCCCGGTCATATCTCACCAGCACTACTACTTGGTGGTCTTTAACCTCATCAACGGCGCCGTGTCAATCATCGACAACTCGAAAGTCGCCAACACATATGAAAGCAAGTACCAGACGTACTGTGACCTACTGGTAAGTCACTAAATACATAAATAAACTAAAAAAACATGAACATCTGTGCATTTCAAAAAGCATCTAAAAAAATAACACACCAAAAGAATATGATAAACTTGGGGCTTTTTTTGCAGATGAAAATGTTTATGATGTATATGGAGAGCGTCCAACACAAAATGACGAAAAAACTCAGGAAGCATACACTCATTCGACCAAAGTGGGGAACAATGTACAACGACATCGATTGTGGGGTGTTTGTGATGATGCACATGGAGCATTATGAGGGCGAAAGTGCAAAAGGTTGGGTTTTGGACTTCCCGAGTGATTCAGATGAGCAAAGAAAGGAAATACTGAAGCTGAGGTTCAGGATCGCTGCAAAGATATTATCACACGAGAAGAACACCAGGAGGCAGCAGGTAACCGATGAAGCTTATGAATTTGCAAGAACCCACCAGATGCAACCATACAAGACAAAGGTTATCAGAGATGCAATCAAAGCAAGAAAGGAGGAACAAGACAGAGATGTGGCCAAGAGCGCCATCTGAAGAAGGAAAGACAAAAAGACAATACAATTTAAGACATTAATTTTTAATTTGGTCTGTAATAACTTAGATTTTTGTTTAAGACTTCCGCTTTGCTTAGCCTATCCTCTGGGAAAGGGGTACGCAACATGCAGGAGAACCCATGGTGGGTTGCTCCAAACTTGGGGTCAACTAGTCGTAGATCATGGATCGGTTAATAGGCATCCATTAGTCCGACTACCCCCGAGTCATGTCGCCTACCTTAATAAGCTTTAACGCTTAACCCACTAGAACATTAGGCTAGGCAAAAAGATTAGTGAACTGATTTAGATTAGAAGCAGTTAGATGACTTATCCAATCGGAAAAGGAGTACGCGGCATGCAAGAGAACCCATGATGGGTTGCTCTAAGCTTGGGGTCAACTGGTCGTAGATCGTGGATCATTTAATAGGAATCCATTAGTCCGACTACCCCTGAGTCATGTCGCCTACACCTGACGTACCATTGGAAAACATTTGGATAGAATCGTAGGGAAGACAAGTTGCTGGCGGTAAAGTAGGATGTACCACATTTTGTGGATACAGCTTGTTTTAACTTGTAACCCGTCGAATTTTCTATTATGAAATGGAAAATGAATATTTTGTTTCATATGTATTGTTCTTGTATTAAATTTCTAGAGAATAGAAGGATATTGAAAAACATGTAAACCGTTAAAAACAAAACTATCATATATGAAACATTAGTTTCATATATGATAGTCCAAAAAAAACTTGTAAAAACACACTTGCTCTGGAAACGAAATTCTAGAAAGAAGTAACATTAGTATCTTAAAACTATCATATAGGATACATACGTATCATATATGTTGTGTTGACAACTTAACATATATGATACATTACTATCATATCTGATAGTCCAAAAAAAACTTGTAAACTGACAAAAGCAAACAAACTAAAAAAACTAAAGGATTGAACACAGCTTAACATATATGATACATACGTATCATATATGTTGTGTTGACAAATTAACATATATGATACATCAGTATCATATCTGATAGTCCAAAAAAAACTTAAAAACTGACAAAAGCAAACAAACTAAAGAAAAACTAAGGGATTAAACACAACTTCTCATGACTCATTGACATATGATTATCCAAAAAAATATAGTATCAAAAACAACTTCTCATGAATCAAAGTGATCAAGACAAAATAGCATCATACATCATAAAATGACATGTTCAGAAACTGCAAACAGTAAAATAAAACGGGAAAAAATTCCTAAAACAAAAACTTTTCTTCTATCCAAGCTCATCCACTCGTACTTGCATCTGCAACAGCTGGATCCTCGACAACGACTTCCTCCAATCTCTTACCAGTGCAAGTCCTCTTGTTATGATCAGTACCCCCGCACACCGAACATGTAATCTTGTTCTTCTTGCCTTTCTCAATAGCCATCTCTCTACCACCTTTAATACACAGCTTTTGACGCCTAGGACGTCCTCTAGGGGTTCCAACATCTGGATTATCAACCAAACGTACAGACGGATGAGAGACACCAACGAGCTGCTCCAGACAGTCTATCTTCTTTTTAGATGGAGGATTTGGGCAATCCGCTTCAACATCTTTCTTCAGCTGCTTCAACTTTTCAACAAAAGCACCCAACCTAGGCTCGTCTTTGCTCAACAAATGCACACAATGATCAACAATAGATGTCGCCTCGCTCGAATAATTCTCCAATACAACATTCTTCTCCCCATACCTGTTCCTCTTGTTCCTCAACGCAGCCGAGATAAGGTTCTTGGTCCAACGCTTAAGAATGTATTGCTGAGGAATCATCTCGATATTGGCATTCTTGAACACGCAGAAAATATGCCTGCACAATATCCCAACCCTCATAAACAACTGGCATGTACAAATAACTGAACCATCCTCTAAGTTGCGCAAGACCTGGGAAAAAACAAAAAAAAAGAAGTGAATATCATATATGATACATGTGCTTATCAAATATGATATGTTAAAAAAATATTACATCAAACCAAAACTCACATACCTTGTACAACCCATCTTCTCTAGTAAACATGTCAACCTCATCATCTTCCTTCTCCTTCTCTTTATCATTGTCATTTTCCTTATCTTTCACATTATTAGAAGACTCGCCAACTTTACCCTTATCAGTAACCTTATCATTCACCTTTTTCTTGTTCTTCTTACCAGGCTCTTCATAAACAAAATGCCTAACTCTGATAACAGAAACCTCAGAACCCTCGAGCACATTCTTAGTATCTATCTGACAATACCATAATCCAACAAAAATATCTTTCTGAACCAACTCAAACAAGGTACGAGTGTAAACCATTGCAGCATGCTTCTCAATCTTGAGAAAAGTCCTTAACTTCGGAACATTATCCATTATATTATGATCCATTCTCTCTTGAACACTCCTTTGCTTATCCATCGCCGTCTCAAAGCAATTCATAAAGTTCATAAGCGTCGAGCTAGAATTGGTAAAGTGGGAGAAGAAAGAATTCTCGCTCTTTGATCTAGACGTAGTCCTCATCAGTCCACACAACGGCGAGTCATAAAAATAAGCAGGGATCCAAGTTGAACGCATATCATACATCTTCGTCAGCCACTTGTGTCCCACCAAATCATACTCTGTCATCAGATCACCCCATCTGGTGTCAAACTCCTCGGGACCAATGTACATGTTCCAAATAATCTTGTTCAACTTCTCTTTAAAAACCCGATCTTGTATATTTTCTCACATATCTGCAAAGACATACAAGAACCAAATGATATGAATCAAAATTCTGTTCTCACATCATATATGATGCTACTTCAACATATATGATACTATTAAAATATCATATATGATGCTACTTCATCATATATGATACTAGTCTTAAAAAAAGTACCTTTGCTGGAAGCTTCTGCGTGATATGCCACATGCACAGCCTATGCTTTGTACCAACAAACTCGGCTTCAATGGCATTCCTCATCGCCTTATCTTGATCGGTCACTACTATGCTAGGTGCTTTACCAAATGCTTTGATGAAGGCTTTAAGTAACCAAACATACGATTTCGTGGTCTCGAACTTGAGCAAACCAGCAGCAACCGTAACACACTTCCTATGGTTGTCAATCGCCGTAAAAGGAACAAATACCATTTTGTACTTGTTTGTCTTAAACGTAGCATCAAAAGAGACAACATCACAGAACTCCTTGTAGTTGTACTTGGACACTTCATCAGCCCAAAATAAGCCAATAAGCTCAACCTTGTTAACCAAATAATCAAACGAAAAATCAGCAACGTACTCCTTCCTCTTCTCGATCTTGTTTATCAACATCTGCGCGTCATAGTCCCCGATGTAACAGTTGACGCTACGGAAGAAGTTATTAAAGTAAACATTAGTGCCGTGAACGAGCAGATAAGAACCCTTGATCCCGGTCAGAAGGTGATGAGCTCTTGTAGCACCGATATTCACACTCGCAACCTTGACAATAAACACCTGCTCCGCGTATGTTAACTGCCTCTGATTCTTTGACAGATGCTTGTACTCCTCACGTTCAAGCTCGTGGTCGTGGATAGTATCAAATACACTCAACTTGAACTTCGTCGTACCAGGGATCAAGTCAAACACAAACGAGCTTTACAACCGGTGATATGCACATTTGAATGCCTCAATTGGTTATAGCCATTCTCCAAATCTAGGGTGTCTACATATATATCCTTGGGGGAACCCTTCCTGTTGCAAACCAAATACTTTTGCTTCACAATCCCGCTCCTCAATCTTTTCTGACACGATTTCCTAACAACAAAACCATCTTTAACGGCATACTTCTTGTAAGCAGCAATGCAATGCTCAACTAAATCGTACTTGTTCCCTTTAACAAGTAAAAACTCGGCAGGCACTTTCGGAATGTAGTAAACAGTACCACCAGGAGTATCAAAGTTGGAATGAGTGATATACGACTCAGGAGTCCGCACAGCATTCAACTCTGCAAAAAGAAACATATACTATCATATATGATTACAAAATACTAGAAAAAATCAACACATATCATGTAAACATCATATATGATAGACATGTATCATATATGATAGTATATGTTACATGGATATCATATCTATGTAAAAATACAAACATCATATATGATACGTTGCTATCATATATGATACATTGGCAACATGCACTAAAGCTCAACAAAAACTAGAAAACTTACTCTTAACAGCTTCCGCTTCTTCACCGTCTTGTTCATACGCAGAAATCTCATCCGCAAGACTATAAAGAACACTTTCGGATGGCAGATCCAAACCTTGATCGACACTAGATTGATCATTAGTCAAATCGACCAACGTAGAAGGATCAACAACACCACTACGACCACTAGAATCACTCGAATCCATCATTAAAACCTAAGAAAAATCGAAAAAACAACAACTCATAAAAAACTTATCTAAAACCTAAAAGAATCAACGCTTATAAACAATATCCATAAAAAAAAGACCAGACACATAAAATAAGCTTATAAAAAAGCATATTAATCGTTCCGATCGATTAATAAGCTGATTAATAAGCTTATTAATCTATCCGCTCGATTAAATACGCTTATTTATAAGCTTATTAATCAATCTGAACGATTAATAAGCTTATTAATCAATCGGATAGTTAACAAGCTTATAAATAAGCGTATTTAATAATCCGATCTATTATTAAGCTTATTAATAGATGGGAATCGCTTATTTATAAGCTTACTAATAAGCTTATTAATAAGCAATATTAACAAACAGTATATCTAGAGAGAGAAACATAGAGAGAGAAAGTACCAGTTTAATCGAGGAAGAAGAAGGAAGAATAAAACGTGTTTTTTAAAACGTATATATATATATATCCAGACGTAAAAAGACGAAAATACCCCTGCAGTATAAACTGGGGGATTTAATCTCAGCCATCGGATGAGATGCAGATGGACGGTGGGAATGAGTCCCCTTGTATCTTAGAAAAGTTTGGTATCCAAAAGAACTTATACATCCTTTGTTTTAGATCTCAGAAGGACCTTTGGGCTTTCTTTTCCAAAACAGATGCAACTTTAGTCCTGTACTGTTTGCGTCATAGTTTCCAAAACACTCAAATGAGTTCCACTACTTAGGAAATTAGAATCAATTATATCAGTTTTGGATAACTAATTTCAGACTAAAAGAAAAGTCATGATTGTTTAGGTGATATTTTACATGTAAATCCTTAGAATTCGTTTTTTTAACTCAAACACTTGATAATCTAGGGTTGAAAAGTTCTAGCACACACATGTACCCAAACGAAAGAAGAAAACCTTACTAATTATAGCAAGAACGCCAAATTTATTTAAGCTGTGTCGATAAGTAACACTATAATTAAGTACCCGGTATACAATTTCGCCTCCCTGATTATGTGGTTGTGGCCTGGGCACCGTAGATACAATTTCATCCCATCATATAAGCTACTATCCAGATGTTCTCTAGAAGTGTACTTATACAACTAAACTGATGTACGGGCGTATATAATATTGATTAGATATAATTAGTATTTAAAAGCATATTGAAAAATTATCAATTATCATTCTTTATTGATAATTTATAGTGGGCCTTTTTTATATAATGTATTGAAGATCCAAAATTATTTTCAGCGCAGCAAAGAGCTAAACTATCTATATGATTCTTAAGAGACACGAATTCATAACCAAAATGTACACACTGTTGTACCAATTACAATATTTTTGACTTGTATTGACAAATAAGTTTTTAAAATATGTGCACTAAATATAATAAACAACACATACCTTCTGATGTCCGTCGTAACATATGGTCATTTTTTGTAAGCAGCAAATGAGATAAAAGTACATAACACCCATCCTGAACCTTGCACAACATCAGTTTTTATGTTCATCTTAGCAATTAATTGTTCCAAAAAATTATTATCACCCTTGCACAAACTCAAAATAAAATGACTCGTTTTTCCCCAAACTGTCTCCTTATCACCCTTTACCCAACTGAACATAGTGCATCGACCCTGGCTTCCATAAACTAATGAGGCAATGGGTGGTTAAAATTCTATTTTGATTCTATTAAACCATTGTCATATATTGTAGGCAACTTTAAATCGCAACCAAGTTACTCAAATCAATGTACCAGATGTATATACATATTAGTATCATTGTTATGAAAGTGATGAAACATTAAAAAGAAGAAACCTCAAAAAATGAAAAACCCATTGCCTGAATAAACTTGTTGTGTAGGAAATCAATATATTATACAGCTTTATGAATAAGAATATGAATATTTATATCAAATTAAATTAGACAAAAAAAGTTTTTTTCTTAGGTTTTCTTAGGGTTTTTTCGGTTCGTGTCTTTTTCAAAATCGGTTTTCGATTCGGTTCTATTTTATTCAATTCGGTTTGGTTTCGAACCAATGCTCGACCCTAATAGAAACACCATTATACGTTAGTTATAACTTATAAGTTATCGGGGATGTACGTTTCATATTGATGTGTTAATATAATTATATGAATTTGTTTCATCTCATTCGATGTTTCATTAGAAATATCATCATTACTCGTAACCCCGATTCACGAACATCAGGAAGTTATCATATCTCATGTAACACGGATGTTGTTCAAAAGTACGAAGCAAATTATCGCAAGTATGATGGAAAAAACTCGCACATGGCTTTTGAACCAAACTTGAACAACATGAGTACGTGAGTTCATTCCTACAATGTATTTAGTCTGTATTTTTATGTATGTTCATGGAACTTTGACTTTTTCCTTATTGACCAAAATACCAATATTTGTTGTTGAAAGAATCATATGAATATTCAATGTTAACTTAGTTGAAACTAGAAGGAATTGTCTTCATGTTTGCATCTTCTGGTTAACACAAAAAGTTATGTAGTATCATATGTTCACTTAAACTATATGTATTTAACATGTGTCATAAGCAATGTTTCGGTTTCTAAATTGATACGGTTGAGTCATCAGGTCTGGATCAATACGGATTGGCTCGAGTCAATCTAGGTTAACCTGATTTTTGTTTATAAAAAAATTATATTTTTTATAATTAACAAAAATTATATATAATAATCATAAAACCTTTCGTACATTGAAGATATAACACGTAAAAATAAAATTTCGTCGCAAATACGTAAAATTACATATTGTTTTCATAAAAGAATCAGAAAAAATAGAAACCTAGCTGGGTCTCGAGAACTGGGTTGACCCGGGTCACCAAAAAACCCGGTGGGTCTAGCCGGGTTTCGAAAATATGAAACCCGATTTAATTTGAGTCGTTTTTTTGCCAAAATCGGGTCAATTGATCGATCCAACCAGGTTGACTCGGGTTTAAAAATATTAGTTTAAGAATATGTAAACAAATGCATTTAACGTGTAATTAATTCGTATTACACTCAAATTTTGTTTTTAAAGGAAGTCAAGCTTTAAAAAGGAAGCTTAAAAAAGTACGAAGCAAACTACTAACTTAAACCAAAGTAATTAGCTTACATTATGTTTTGTTTAGTAATTTGATAAATACGTCCTTGCTTTAGATTATAACTAGCAGGTATCCGCGTGATGCGGCGGCGGGTATCTTGTGACAAAATTTTCTGGCGAACAAATGTTCTTTGGTTATTCGTTTTTAACAGTCGTCACGTCCTAGAAAAATCTATCATTGTTTTTCCAAAAAATCACATCACCAGGACCACAACAATCGTAAATTACTTATTGATATGAGGTATTTTAAAGGTATAAGTTTTTAAGTGTATTAAAAAAATGACCGTATATATTTCTCATGTTAATAAGGTTTTTCATATAGATTTGGTTTCGCGCCGCTGACTCTGCCAATATGTCACAGAATCTTGGTGTTACCGCCACTCTTTAGGTCTTTTTTTAGATGTATGTATTTATCATGTTTTAGAGGTTAAACATATCTAACTTATTGGTGTCAATCTATCTATGATAGTTATGTGAACATTGTTTGGAAAAGAAAAAGCTGGTGATTGAGTTGTACATTATGTTCTTTATGTTATAGTAGAAGGGGTTAGGGTGTACTTATATTACTATTAATTGCTTTTTTCTAGGAAAAATTTGGATTGTACATCATGTTTGTGTAATTATGTACATTTATGTAATGGAGCATATTAAATATGTGTATTAATTATACTAATTATGTATTTAATACGTATATAAGTTTTAATTGTTGTAAATGTAATAATAATTGTACATTTAGGTAATAAGACATATTAATTAATTGGGTTTTGCTAACCACCACCCATAGGTTGGTTTTTATACATTCCATAATTAAAAAAGTAACAATTATGAATCTTATATATATCATGTTTAACATACTTACTAATTAATATATACCATATTAAAACTTACTTACCTTAATTATATGTGTTATAATCATGCATTTATAGAAATAAGTAGTTCAAATTTGAAAATGTTTGTAATTATGGAAGATTAAAAAACACTATGAGTGTTTGTTAGCAAAACCCTAATTATTTTAATTATGAGTTTTAATTATTCTTATGTAGTATACTTGTGCAAGTTGTACATATGCATTACTATCTTTTATTACTTAAATATGATTTTCTTTATGCATTAATACCTTATAAATTGTGTTTGGATGATTATACCTCTTAAAAATTAAGCATTTAATGAGGAGAGAGATACTAATCTCTTTTATATGTAGTATAAATATAGATATGCTACGATATTTCTTCCACCACCGATGCGGGACAATATTAATCTACCATTGCTAATGTTTACATATCTTGATTCAAATACCTCTCATTTGTTACACAATTAGTAGGTTTGTAATCCGTTCTCCGCCGCGCATACGATGGAATAACTCTGTAACAAACCGATAACTCAAAAGCTATTCTTGTGAATTGTGTTTGAATTTTTTTTAAGGAAATAGTCCTTAGCGATTCGTTGTAAATTTAGGCGTAAATGTCAAAAATACACAACGTACTTTCTCAGATTATCCATTATGCCCATCAAACTATTTTATGTTTTATTTACACACTTGCCACGTAGAATTTGGTCAAACCTTTGAATATACCTTTGACTTAACGGAACCGTTACTTATTTCGTTAACTTGCAATTTAATTTTGGTCCCCTAGCTAACTATCATCATCTTCATCTTCATAAACAATCAATGTACCACCATCATCATCAAAAATCATAACCTTAAACCCAGAAAATCAAAACCCAAAAAAAACCCAGAAAATAAAAAACTTATACCACTCAACTGCAGAGATGTAAGAATGATAGAGCAACAATTGATAACAATGAGAAACCCCTAAATCGATTTAAACAACTAAAACCCAAACACGAACCACATACCCAATCACCAAATCACTCCCTTCGTATCTTTCTCTTCATCACAGTTAAGTAATCAAATCCCATCTCCATTAACACCAAATCACAGTTAAATAATCAAATCACCTAGATCTCATCAAATCTGTATTGACAAGCGCATCATATTAAAACCGATCAACAAATCCTTCTATTTCCCAAACGAAATCTCATCAGCACATAAATCTCATTCATATAATCCATCTCATCTAATTAACCAATTAACCAATAAACAAGTGGAACCATCGATGACATTACATCCATACCCACAGTTGAAGATAAAACGATTTACTGGCTTCAAGACCAGATATTGGTCTCGGGGACAGATTTGAATTTAATCGAAATAAAGAAAGGATTGTAACATGATTGTTATAAGTCATGGTATAAGTTTTTGATTTTTTGAATTTTTTTTTGTTTTAATTTTCTGGGTTTAAGGTTATGATTTTGGATGATGATGGTGGTACATTGATTGTTTATGAAGATGAAGATGATGATAGTTAGCTAAGGGACCAAAACTAAATTCCAAGTTAACGAAATAAGTAACGGTTCCGTTAAGTTAAAGGTATATTCAAAGGTTTGACCAAATCCTACGTGGCAACTGGCAAGTGTGTAAATAATACATAAAATAGTTCGATGGACATAATGGATAATCCGAGAAAGTACGTTGTGTATTTTTAACATTTACCTTAAATTTAGTCATTAACGACTAATTATGCAAGTGACCTATAATATGATAGATCAATTACGTTAAATATATGTTAAAGTAACAAAAAGATGTTTCGATGATTACTTAACGACTATTAGTATGTACATTTCACTATTCATCCCTCTCATTTTGTTCTTATGGGTTTTTTCCCTCTCACTTAACCACCATTATCTCGCATTCTATATTTTATATAACATCCATGCATTTTTAAAAACAGTGACGGAACTAGGCAATTAAAATATGGCGGGGGCAAAATTTTTTATTATACAATAATTATAAAATGCGGAAAAAAATTAGTATCAAAATGATAAATCGAGTACTTTTACTTAAAATGGCGGATTTATAAGTTTTAGAGCGTTATATAATAGCATTTAATATATGGGTGGGAGAAATTTTGAGTTTTTTAGTTAAAGCAAGTTCAAAGAAAGACCGAAAAAAAAATACACTAAGATCTCATTTTATCGGGTTAACCATGAAAAGCAACGTCCCTAATACTATACATTCGTCCCTGTTCAGTGGTCAGGAATAACGTTGCTAATCTTTTTACAAAAGTATGATCCACATGTAGGATATACTTGCCTCAAATTATTAAAATTCACATCATATATTATTGACATCAACTAAAAGATAACAAATCTTAGAACTAAAAGAACATGACATGTTCGTTAACAAATACACTTAATCGAGTATAACATTATAGATAAAGAAAAGGGCAAATGGCATAAAAAGATAATTAACTTGAGGTCTGTTTCCAATCAAGGTACTCTACTTTTTTTTTGCACATAAAGGATGTCAACTTAAATTTTTAGCTAATTTGGGTTTTTTTATTTCCTGTTAAAAAAACTAACGACCATTTTTGGTTACTTCCTTAAATGAATCTTTTATAAAATTGAGGGGTCTCTGTCACTATTTTAATTATTCTGGAACCACTTTTGATGATTTTCCTAAATCCCCTAACTAGTTACGTGATAATAAAAACCCTTGTATGCAATCCCTGTTATCGAATGAAAAAAAATCTAATTTTTTATGTGATAAAAAAAACAGCTACATAGAACAACAAAGGGTTTTTGCATATCCAGGTACACTCCATCTTATATAGTTTATGGTATTTTTATGGATTCTAGTTTTTTTAAAATTAGTTTATTGGTCATTTAATTGCTTGTAAGTGTAACAAGATCTCAAAAAGTAAATTTGTACGTATGAATTTTTAATGATTTTCTATTGACTAATACTTTAAGTTGAATGTATGATCAACAAAATAGCTTTCCTATAATCATTTCCTACCTTTAGCACCTACAGTTATACTACTAATGAACTTTGTTGTTTAGCAGAATGGATGCTTCACCCTCAACACCTCCATTTATATTGGATCTTTATTACAACGGGTATTCAAGCTTAAACCTTTAGCCTATGTCGACAGTGAGATGGACACAATAAATATTGATGTAACTGGTTTCAAAATTCAGGAATGAAAGAATATGTTGAAACCAACACAAATTCCGTAGTGAATGGGTTGTACTACTTTAATAATGGTTTAAACAATATCGAGTGTGATGCTGATTTTACTATATTTGTTGAAAAGTGGAAAGGTAACGAAGATAGAATGGTACAATTATATGTAGATCATAAGAATGCCGATTTAGGCGATTATATAGGTTAAAATTTGGGTGATCATATACTTGTTGAGTTAAAACCTGGTTATGATTTAGATTACGAAGATTATGAATTTAGTGATGTTGCATCACTTGATCATTTATCTGAGGGTGAAGAAGAGTTAAGGCAAATTAGGATTAAAAAAATAAAAAGCGGAGGAAAAGAACAAATCAAATAAAGATGCATATGATGAAAGTAGGCTAGTGTTTCATGAGGAAAGTGATGATAATGACAATGAAGTAGATCTTTTATTTTCAAAATTAGATGATGAAAGTCAAAAAGAAAAAGTTCATGTAGAACCAGAATATAACTCAGATGAGGATATGCCTATCATGGATGAGGAAGAAATTGAGTATGACCCCAATAAAAGAGATTACCCTATTCATGACCCAAACATCCACTTGAAGTTAAAAAAAACTAATATTAGGTGAATTGTATGTAGACCTGGATCAAGTTAAAGATTGTTTGACCTTTATTCACTTGCCAATGGATATCAACTTTGGTATGAAAAAAGTGACAGTCAAAAGTTGTTAGTTAGGTGTGGATTTGATGAAAAAGAAAGAAGAAACAAAAAAACTTCCAAGAGATCCTAATAAACCTTGTTGTCCTTTTAGATTACGGCCTTACGGGCTGTGAAGATGCACAAAGAAAATTCTTGGCATATAAGAACCCTAGTTGATGAGCACACTTGAATTAGACAATATTATCTTGGGTTTTTAGTAACTTCTAAATAGATTGCCAGACAATATGAAGATAAAATAAGAATGAATCCTGATTTAAGGGTGGCTGGTCTACAACAAATGGTTATGAAAAAATATAGTGTGAAAACATCATACAATCAGTGTAGTAGAGCTAGAAGGATTGCACTTTATAATCTTAAGCAGAATGTTGGAAGTCAATATGACAGGCTGGTTGATTATAGCGCCGAGTTAAAAAAACAAACCCTGGTACGACCGTGCAATTGGCCATTGATCCTCTTGTAGATGGTACACACATGTTTAATAGTATTTATGTTTGTTTTCACAATATAAAGAAGGGTTGGAAATCAGGTTGTAGAAAGGTTATAGGTTTGGATGGGTGTTTTCTGAAAGGGGTATGTCAAGGTGAACTGTTAGCAGCTATTGGGCGGGATGGAAACAATCAAATCTACCCAATTGCATGGGCTGTTGTACAAGTTGAGAGCATATAAAGTTGGAAATGGTTTATTAAACATTTAACAAAAGATCTTGGTTTAGCAAATGGCCATGAGTTCACATTCAAATCTGATGGACATAAAGGACTTATACAAGCAGTTAAGAGAGTGGTGCCCATGGTAGAACATAGATTATGTGATAGGCATATTTACGCAAACTTTAACAAGGTATACCCTGGTGTTCTATTTAGGAACTTGTTTTGGCAAGCATCAAAGGCATCTTATCATGAGAAATTTAATAACACAATGGAAGAAATTAAAAATGCAAGTGCAGAAGCTTATCAATATTTGGTCGATAAAGATCCATGGACATGGTCAAGAGCATACTTCAAAGAAGGAATGGATAGTGATGCAGTTGAAAATGGACTTAGAGAATCATTTAATTCCCATATAAAGAATGCAAGGAGAAAACAAATAATTGGAATGCTTGAAGACATCAGATCATACGTCATGTAATAAGTGTGAAAACACTTATCCTTTTACCACTTAATTATAATAATAACCAAGCCAAAAACATGTATTTTATGTCGTAAATTTCGGAATTATGCGTGGTTTGTGTTTTTGTTGTGATTTAGGATCAAAATGTGAAAAGGGAAGAAAACACGGGCTTTCACGGGCTTTTATCGAAGAAAAAGACAAAAGACGAAGTCAAAAGATCAAGAGTGCAAAAAGAACGGAAGTCCAAGGCCTATTCTGAAGATTTATCGAAGAAAAAGTCTAAAGACGGAAGTTTAATGAAGTCGAAAAACTCAAGTCTAATAAATTAAGAAATTATAAGACGAGTTCAATTAATCCCGAGACAACGTCGAAAAAGTCGAAGAATTTAGAAGACGAAAAGACGAGAGAAGAAAGAAAGGAGCAACACATGCTAACCTCCCTAATCACCTATAAATACCCTCCTAATGACACATTAGGAGTTGTTGACTATCTTGACAAAATAGCTCTTCCATTTAATTACTTACACTTTTCTTAATGTCATTTACTTAATTGTCATTTAATTACCTTGTCTTGCACCTTAAATTTGTAAGTATAATCTTTACTTTTAATTGTTGAATCTATTTTAATCAAGTTTTAATTAATCTCTCATTCTACTTTTCTTGTATTTGCTTAATCTTTATGTTTATGTGCTTATTATTATGCTTATTTGATTAATAGTTATGTTTTTATGTTTATGATTGTGTTAGCTTATTGATTTTATAGCTTATTGTGTGCTTTTCTTAATTTTAATTAAGTGTTTTTAAAAGTTATTTTATAAAAAAGTTGTTTTTAAATATTTTTATTATATAGTGTTTTTAAAAGTTTTTATATTTTGGCTTATTTGCTTTTTCTTAAGTTTGATTTGGTTAAAGTTTTAGTTAAGTGCTTAATTGTTTTTAGCTTAATTTTTGTTTCTAGCTTATTATTGTTGAAATAGTTCTTATCCGGGTTTTGGTTAAAACCCTCGTATTCCGGATAGATCCAATAACTCATCATTCCGAATTGCCTCCACTACTTGATTCGGGATAAGGCTTCGTTTAAAACATTCCGGATAAGCCGTCTTTGGGAATTCCGGATAAGTGGATCTACCTGGATTCCGGATAAGCTACACCAAGGATTCCGGATATCTTCTCATTTGTGGTTATTCCGGATAAGGAACTTCTGGTTACTCCGGATAAGACGCAAGACAAAACATTCCGGATTGCGCTCAGAAGCCAATTCCGGATAAAGCTGTCAATTGCTTATTCCGGATAAGTAGCAGTTGGTAATTCCGGATAAAGAGCAAATCAAGTTATTCCGGATAGACCTCAAAAATAGGATTCCGGATAAGGAATAAGTAATTATTCCGGATAAGCAGCTTGTGGTGTATTCAGGATAGTGACAGTATTTTGGAACCCGGCTCAGGTTTTGTTTATCCTCTGTTTTATTTTCAAGCATTTATTTTTCCCGCATTTTTCTTTAAGTGTTATTTTAATTGTTTTTCTTTATTTTAATTTTCTAGTTTGCATTTTTATTACATTGTCAAATTTACTTTTCGTCAAGCTTTAATTTTTGTCATTTACTATTAAAAGTTTTAATATTGCACCATTTACGTTTTAATTAGTTTTAGTTTTAATTACCCGTCATTTACTTTAAAGTCTTGCAATTTAAATTACTACAACGACCAATCTATTTGTTTTTCACCAAAAGGCGACTGAGTCGCACTTAAACCAGTAATCAATTCGAATAGACACATACAACGAAATTAATTTTTATACTTGGCAAAAGCTAAGTATTAAATGGTGCCGCCGCCGGCTCTTTTCATAAAGATTAACGGTTTTCTGTGAGAGACGCGTTGAATTTTGGGATCCGTTCACTCGTGAACGTTATTTTTCTTGCTAAAAAATTTTCAAAAATCCATAAAAATTAAAAATTGTTCAAAATCCATAAAAATTAAAAAATTTCAAAAATCCAAAAAGATTTTTATTTTTATTTTTACACGTATATATATATATTCTCTATTTCTTTGGTATCTTTTTCTTTTACTTTTGCAGGTGCATGCGTACTAGATCTTCATCTTATTCAGAGCCCGAGACTCGTGAAGATTTAGTTATGGCTGGTGTGCACAACAACAATAATCCACCCCACCCTAACATGAATAACAACAACAATGTTCCCCCACCCGACATTCGAACAATGGAGGAGCTTTGTCAACATACGATGAATGGACGAGGAGGACCGATTGCGCCGATGCAAATCACGGCTCCAGAGTTTTCGTTGAAGCATTACATGATCCAACAAGTCCAAAATACTTGTCCATTTCGCGGATTACCAGATGATGATGCCAACAAACACCTCGACAAATTCATTACCGTTACTCAAAGCATGAAGTTGCCCGGTGTTACTATGGATTTTCTTCGCCTTCACCTATTTCCACACACCTTATCCCACCATGCCGAAAAATGGTTTGATCGTCTTCCGAAGAATTCAATTCATACTTGGGACGAGATGACTCAACGATTTTTGGCACGCTACTTTCCACCATCCATGGTCACGAGCCTTCGAAATCAAATTAGTGGATTTACACAAGAACCCGATGAATCACTTTTTGATGCTTGGGAACGATATAATGTTTTGATCGATCGATGTCCAAACCACAACATGCTCCCGGTTACTTTGATTGATACTTTCTACAATGGTTTAACTTTTCGTGATCGTGATACGATTAATGCAGCCGCCGGTGGCACATTTATGAAAAGAAGACCTGAGGAGTGTAGAGAGTTTGTTGTAAACTCACTTTATGTGACGACATTTAAGAATTCCCATTAGTTATCATAGTCACACACGCTTAGACTAGACTAGGTTCTTGTACTGTTAAGCATGTCGTGTGTGACTATATATACCCCTCCTTAGCTTCCAAGGAGGGGTGTTGGTTGTGTCACATTTCACTTAATACATTCTCTTTCATATTTCACACACATTCAACCTCTCTCTCTCTCTTTCTAAGCCAACAATGGCTTCCACCACCCTTTACCACCACATTAGACCACCGGATCCGATTTAGCTTTTCTACATTTGGCATCAGAGCCACGGTTCCATCCTTGGATCGTGAATATATTTTCGATTTGGTGGTCTAATCTATTTTTTGTGTCTCGGTTTATATATCCATTTTTGTCTAATTTGTCAAAAAATTTTGTCACGTCAACAACTTGTTATCATGTGTCATATTATCATTTTCTTTGTCCAACTGTCCAAAATATCACAAGTGTTGTGTCTCGGTTTCATCATCTATTTTACTTTGTCCATATCTTTTTCACTGGTAAAAAAATGGTCTAGTCATCCATGGTCTAGTTGTGGTCAAAGTGTCTTGCAGAATCATTTTTTTTATATCTCTATTATGGGTTATAATGTTTGAAGATGAAGGTGATAAACTCATATTTGCCAGAAAATCTGCCCAGAAACATGCTCCCTGAAAAAACGGAACAAGAACCCTTTTGGATTTATCTTCACGGTACAATCGCATGGATTGCGATGGAATGGTGTTTTTCACACATTCCGATGGGCTTGACTTACCCATTGCGATGGACTCATTCCGATGAGTCACATTGCGATGGGTGGTCGGGTCTGTCGCAATGGCTCAGCCAAGACGTCATGCTGCCCGATTACTCGCAACATTGCGATGGATGTTTTATATTGCGATGAGTACCATTGCGATTGGTACCATCGCAATGGGTACCATCGCAATGAGGCGGTTGACTTTGCGATGGGTTGATCAAATATTGCGATGCATTTTTTTTAAATGTACATTGCGATAGAAAGGTTTTACACTTGACCCGAGACCAAAAGAAACTATGACCAAGACTTGACTCGTTTTAGACTATGACATTGACCAACATGGAATGTGTGACCAAACCGAATATAACCTAACCAAGACTGAAAACCAATCCCAACCGAGTCAACTCGGTCATTACCGAGTTGACTCAGTCAAAACTCACTGAGTTTGACTCTAATGCCATCCTTATACCGCCTCAACTCCAAATCTAAACCTTAATCCCATCGTCTCCTATCTCCATCTAGACTCGAAACAAAACTGTAACCTAATCAATCTCAGATCATGTTTCGGTTGATTTTTTAAAAGATAAATTGTGACTTTTATCTATCCAACCAGAACAAAACTCATCATAGATCTAATTATCTGGGTAAACCCATTTCATTTTTCGAAGATCAAAGG
This sequence comes from Glebionis coronaria, assembly GCA_025667525.1. Lineage (NCBI taxonomy): Eukaryota > Viridiplantae > Streptophyta > Magnoliopsida > Asterales > Asteraceae > Glebionis > Glebionis coronaria. Next base: position 544,211,811 of record CM046882.1, read on the forward strand.
GTGATTGAAAACAAGTTTGTTTCCATCATCTCCTTGTTTCGATTCATTAAATGAAACCAACATGCAACCACAAAATTATATCTTACCCGAGACCATTTGTTTAAATGATCTTGAAGCCAAACGGTTTGATCGGATTATAGTGGGAGAAGATGAGATTTGTTGGGATTTGGTAGACTGAGATGAGATGAAGGAGTGTTTGTTGCTTGATTAAAGGCTTGAGAATCAATCGGTTTAGATGAGATTGATGATGTTGGTTTGATAGTTTTGGATGAGTCGGCTGAGAAGAATAAAGATGGGGGCGGATTTTCCAAGACAAGGTGAAACTCTGAGAGTGTTTTGGAGGCTGCGAAGATTGGGAGAGGAGTTTATTAGGTTAATTTGACCTAATATTTAGGATTATTGCAACTTATGTGGTTTCTGTTGATCACACGTGGCTGGGGGGCGGACAACACAAAGTGGTTATAACCAAGTTTGTCTTGGACCGGGTATTACAAGTGATGGGCCAAGGAAATGTTTACTCATTCTGGGCTTATGCATCTTTATTGAACACTCGAATTTGGTTAAACTTTGGCTAAATGGAATGATTTGAACCGTGTGTTATTTATAACACATACACACAAACTTTTTAAACATACAAATTTTTTAAATAAATTTGATGTGTATTAAAGTTTTAATTCGGTCGTCATCGGGTCGAGACAAAAATGACGTGACAAAAGTAACGTGACAAAATGACAAAGTGCCGAGACAAAAATGACGAGACAATTGTGACAAGAATTTATTTTGACGAGACCAAGAAATTTGGGCGATTTTGAGTGACTACAGATTTTTTGTGGATCGGATATTAATTATTTGAAGACGGAGACAAATTTTTCGAAGGCGTGTATTTATTTTATCTTTCAATAGATAACTTGTTCGTGCTTAATCTTAGAATGAAGACTTGGTTATCTGGTTTCCGGGTTCGGGGTGGATGGTTGATGACTCGGATAACTATCACTCAAAGGGGTTACTTTGTTGTACTCAGTGTCACGCGCATAGTCGATGTGGATAATGTCAAGAGGGGTTGTGCTTATAGACATCTTTAGTGATGCATTGGGCACTTAAAATTTTATCCACCGTTCTTCATTCAACAATAGTGCAAGATTAAGTCACAAAATCGAAGGACTCTTATTCAGTTTCATGTTTGATGTATCTGGTTCATTCCATCAGTGGTCACTTCAAATTGCCTTCAAGTGGGTTGGTAAAGATGGTCATGGAGAGTTTATGAGAAGAGATTTTCAATCAACAGCTGATTCTCACCGAATATAATTAAACTTATTTATTATTCTCACGAGATTTCAGGTTCATGTGCGTACAATTTATTGATGGTTTCGAGTTTCGAAACCATCAAGGGGGAAGAAGAAGACACATTGAACGCACAACGAGTACACGTGATGAACTTCATACCTTCTTTTGACTTGAAGACATTCCGGGATGACATTTGTCATAGCCGCAGAGAAAATCAGTGTTTTAACTCGTGTCGTTATCAATCTCCAAATGGTACACTACTGATTCGAGGTTTAATTGTTTGATTGTTGCAATTAAACATCATCAGTATCCTATATGCATTCCCGGGACTTAATTGACTCTGGTGCATCTCCGGAAGAAGATATGTGCATTTCCGGGACTTAATTGACTCTGGTGTTACGATGTCAACTTCATGAATGGGATAAAGTGTCCACTTCAGTGTTTGAGCTTCATAATGGGGATTGGTTTATTTTCTTCAACCATGTGGGGGAAGAAATGTCTTGATTCTTTCTGGTATGCATAACTTGAACCCTCAGGGGGAAGAAAAATTCAGAAGAATTATTCAAGCGTGAGAAGAGAAGGTGTTGATCTACTTGGTGTACCCCAAACTTTCAAGTTGCTTACAAGGATTGTCGATTTAGGGGGAAGCTATTTAAAAAAGCTTCTACATCAAGTTTATGTGGCATGAATTAGGGGGAAGCTAATTCAGAAGCTTCTCCTTAACCAGAAGTGTATGGGTTACTTAGCTCGTGCCGTTACAGTATTTCTACTACAAGTTAAAGATGAGTCGTCTAGAAGTCAAAGGCCTCAGAAGACTTCATCAGCATTGGACGCTTCAAGAAAGCTCTTGTTCTTATCATTATGTACTTGTTAGGAAAAAATATTGTAAGGAATTCTACACGTCGTCCCATGGGGGAAGATTGTTGGAAACTCACTTTATGTGACGACATTTAAGAATTCCCATTAGTTATCATAGTCACACACGCTTAGACTAGACTAGGTTCTTGTACTGTTAAGCATGTCGTGTGTGACTATATATACCCCTCCTTAGCTTCCAAGGAGGGGTGTTGGTTGTGTCACATTTCACTTAATACATTCTCTTTCATATTTCACACACATTCAACCTCTCTCTCTCTCTCTCTAAGCCAACAATGGCTTCCACCACCCTTTACCACCACATTAGACCACCGGATCCGATTTAGCTTTTCTACAGAGTTGATAGAGAACATGACTACTCATCACAAAAATTGGGATTCATCCGCATATTCAAGGAATAACCCGAGAGTCACTGTTTCTTCTACTTCTTCAAATCCTGATATCACCGAATTGACCCGCGCAATGGTCGAAATGAGCAAGAATATGCACTTTTAGCTACAAATCAACAACAACAAGTTAAAGATGTAGCACTTTCTTGTGAGACTTGCGGCGGTCCTCATTCATACACTGATTGTCCTTCTACTCATGAAAATCCGGAAAACGTGTGTGCGGCTTATGGTAACTATTCAACGGAAAACTACCAAGCCCGACATCAAGGTGATCGTAACTTGCTAAGTTACCGTTCTAACAACTTTCTTTCACCCGGTTTTTCTCCTCAAAACCACAACCCCAACAACTACAATAGAAGCAACCCAAACCCACCTTCAGCTTTTAATCCTTATCACCCACCCGCTCAACAAGCACCACCCATTAATCATGATGTTGAAGCTTTCATGAAGACCCAAGGAGAGCAAATCAAGAATCTGCAAAGCCAGATCATCAACTTAAAAGGAGATATCACTAAGCAAGGGAATGATATTAGAACCGAGCTTCGACATGATATGCAAACCTCCTTCAGCAATCAAACGAATGATTTAAAGAATATGATGGCTAGTTTCTTTCCAAGTACTCAACCCTCTACTTTGGGCTCTCTTCCTTCAAATACCGTCACCAACCCAAGAGCGAATGTGAGTGCTATTACTACACGCAGTGGAGCAACTTTTGTAGGACCATCTACCCCTCCCCCAGTTACTCCATCTACACCTCATCCACCACCATTTATCCCTCCTACTCCCACGCCTAGTATTAGTTCTCCTTTACTGTCTCCACCGCTTACTGAAGAAGCACCCAAGAAACACCCTTCACCAACCCCACCTTCCACCTATAAACCCAACATCCCTTATCCTTCTCGCTTAGACATAGGGAAGATTACTCACCAAGGATGACATTCAAGTGTCAAACTTTTTGAAGAAGATTTCGGGAGTGACCATCACCCTTAGCCTTGTTGAAGCTCTAGCTCAAATGCCTCAATTCGTTAAGATGTTTAAGGAATTGCTTAATAAGAAGGAGAAGATGGCCGAGTTTGTTAATACTCGATTGAATGAAAACTGTTCTGCAATCCTTCTTAAAGAACTTCCAGAGAAACTTGGAGATACCGGTCGTTTTATGCTCCCATGTACTTTTCACCAAACCAAAGAATTTACTGCCTTAGCCGATCTCGGGGCAAGTATTAATTTGATGCCTTTAAGTGTTTGGAAAAAGTTATCATTACCCGATCTTACTCCAACAAAGATGACTCTTGAGTTAGCAAATCGCACTCTCGCTTACCCCGTTGGTATTACCGAAGATGTGTTTATTAAAGTTGGCACTTTCACTTTTCCGGTCGACTTTGTTGTTGTTGATTATGAAATGGACCCTCGTATTCTGTTAATACTTGGTCGGCCATTCTTGAGAACCGGAAAAGCCTTAGTCGATGTTGCCGAAGGTGAGTTAATCTTAAGGGTCGGGAATGATGCACAAGTTTTTAAAATGGGGAAGATCACAACCAAATCAAATGGAAGAGAATCAGCGAATATGATTAATGTTCTTGATGATTTTGTCATCTACAACAATCCTCTTTTCGATACTTGCTATGACAATCCACTTTTCCAAGATGATGTGGATGATTCTCTCTCCAATTTAGATCCTCCGCCAATATTTGAGTCCCCACTGATCTATGATGATTATGATGATGATTCTAGTTCTGATATGGATGATTCTGATGATTTTACTTCTGAGTATAAAGACATGCCAACTTATGATGACTTTGATGATGTCGATACTCTTTCGAGTGATTCTTCACACGATGAAGATCCTCCACCAACCATGCTTGATCCTACTTTGGATGACTACTCATTTGAGGAAGATTTTGCTACTTTTCTCAACACTTACTTCCCAAATGAGAGTGATTCTCCTCCTTTGGACTTTGATGATTTTGGTCTTTATCCTCCTTTGGATATGAAGAAACCCGTTTCAAAGGAGAAGAAGCTGGAAGACACCGATATCCGCAGTACTTATGTCTTGCCACCTCTTTATCCACCTTCTGACGATGAGATTGTGAGATTTATGAGCGGATCCTCTTCAAGGTCTACTGTGCCTGAGTGTTATTTTCCCCTAAAGGAAAAGGTGTTCGATCCCAGTATTGCATTTTTTAAGCCATCTCAGTATCCATCTGATGAAATAAAAGGAACGATTTTTGGAACTTATGAAGATATGCTTGCACCTCTTTACCCTTGCTACCACCGTGCTCAACAACTGCTTAAGGGAACCTTGCCTACTCTTTTTTGGCTTGCCTTGTTCGCCTTAAGACTTTGCTATTTGATGGGCGAAAACCATGTCTTTGATCCCGGTGGATGTGTTTCAAGTTTCTTTCCATGCTAATCAAGGTCGAGTCAGGCTCACGACTCGGTTAACAAAAACAAGCGCTTCTCGGGAGGCAACCCGCAGTATCTATCCTTTTTCTTTGTTTTTATAATAAGTATAGGGAGAGACCCTAGTATGTGTTTGTTGTTTTCTTTCTTATCATTTGCAGGGATTCGAGCTTTCGAAGATCCATTCTTGATGACTTTTGATGACCCGTGATTCCGTGTCCCGTCTTCCCGGTTCTATCCTAAACTCTTTTGATTCACTGTTTTATATTCTTTAATATTAAAATAGGAATCACTTTAGTTGTCTCTTCATTAGCAAGATTTAAACAAAGTGCACAATTTCCTAAGTGTAGGGGAGTTTACTTCCACATGCTTAAACATTGAGGACAATGTTTATATTAAGTGTAGGGGGACTTCTATCGAAGTTAAGTGGCCTTTTCCTTGTTTTTGTCCTCATTTTAACCGGAAAATTGATTTTTCAACATTTTTCAAAATTTTTGATCTATTTTGGCCTAGTTGTATTTACCTTTGTTATAGTTTATTTCTTTCTTTGCTAGAATAAATTTTGAATAAAGTGGTTTTAATTTTCAAACATTGTGAATCTTTTGACTTAACCCGAGTTTACTTATCTAAGTTTACTCTAGCTAGTATCCTTAACGTGTTTAAGTCAAGTTTTGCTAGGCTTTTATATAAGGATCTTTAAAACGTGAAAGTCTTAACTCTTACGGGTTAAGAACAAGAACTTTTCGCAAGTTCCTATAATTGATCCTAGAAAGTCGTCTATCAAGGGAACTTTAAAATGCGAATTCTAAACTTGAAAAAGTCTAAGAATTTACAAGATCCTATAGATGACTTGAAAACCCAAAACTTTGATTTAATAGGTTAAGCATCCACGAGTCTCATTCATTGAGATTTTAAATTATGGAGAACGAGAGATGATAGAGTCAATTATAAGTTTGGTATTCTTTCATGAATTTATGTGAGTTGATTATAAGCTTTTTCTCCCATCGCTTGCTAATAATTTTAATTGCAATAAATAAGGTTGTACGATTTGAAAAGTTACTTAGCTTCTAGCACAAGATCGTTTAAAAGTTGCTCGGTATTGATTAGAGTTCATAGCCAAGGCATAACTTATTGAAGCGGGATGCGAAGATTGGCGAGTCCGAAAAGGTCCTAACAAGACATGAGGGCTACATTTTGTTGCTAAAGATCCCAAGTGATGTGAAGAATCATTTATCAAAAAATCAATATGAAGGATCGAGACACACGACGAAAAGCAAATACTCCCCTAAAGATCATGGAGAAGTCTATCCAAAAAGGCCCTAACAAGGTATGAGGATAAATAGATTCAAGTCCTAAAAGGAGGCGGATCGTTGTATATCAAAATCCCAAATAAAGATTGGAGAAAAATAAAGAAGTCGTGGTCCAAATATGAAGAATCTCTCAAAACATCAAGTGAAGAAATTCCTATTATGAATAGAAGACCATTATTTCATGAACGTCTCTCAAGATTCAAAGTATGAAGTCGCTGCCAAATATCGGTCCGAGAAAGGTCTCAAATCGTGAAGCGAGTTATGCCAAGATATGAACTTTATGAGGTCCGGAGAAGCAGTTTTAAAAGATTTTGTCCTTTAGCTAACTATTGATTAAATCATCCCACTTTATGAGAAATTTAATAACACAATGGAAGAAATTAAAAATGCAAGTGCAGAAGCTTATCAATATTTGGTCGATAAAGATCCATGGACATGGTCAAGAGCATACTTCAAAGAAGGAATGGATTGTGATGCAGTTGAAAATGGACTTAGTGAATCATTTAATTCCCATATAAAGAATGCAAGGAGAAAACCAATAATTGGAATGCTTGAAGACATCAGATCATACGTCATGTAATAAGTGTGAAAACACTTATCCTTTTACCACTTACTTATAATAATAACCAAGCCAAAATGTGTATTTTATGTCTTAAATGTCGGAATTATGTGTGGTTTGTGTTTTTGTTGGGATTTAGGATCAAAATGTGAAAAGGGAAGAAAACACGGGCTTTCACAGGCTTTTATCGAAGAAAAAGATAAAAGACGAAGTCAAAAGATCAAGAGTGCAAAAGGAACGGAAGTCCAAGGCCTATTCTGAAGATTTATTGAAGAAAAAGTCTACAGACGGAAGTTTAATGAAGTCGAAGAACTCAAGTATAATAAATGAAGAAATTATAAGACGAGTTCAATTAATCCCGAGACAACGTCGAAAAAGTCGAAGAATTTAGAAGACGAAAAGACGAGAGAAGAAAGAAAGGAGCAACACATGCTAACCTCCCTAATCACCTATAAATACCCTCCTAATGACACATTAGGAGTTGTTGACTATCTTGACAAAATAGCTCTTCCATTTAATTACTTACACTTTTCTTAATGTCATTTACTTGATTGTCATTTAATTACCTTGTCTTGCACCTTAAATTTGTAAGTTTAATCTTTACTTTTAATTGTTGAATCTATTTTAATCAAGTTTTAATTAATCTCTCATTCTACTTTTCTTGTTTTTGCTTAATCTTTATGTTTATGTGCTTATTGTTATGATTATTTGATTAATAGTTATGTTTTTATGTTTATGATTGTGTTAGCTTATTGATTTTATAGCTTATTGTGTGCTTTTCTTAATTTTAATTAAGTGTTTTTAAAAGTTATTTTATAAAAAGTTGTTTTTAAATATTTTTATTATTTAGTGTTTTTAAAAGTTTTAAAATTTTGGCTTATTTGCTTTTTCTTAAGTTTGATTTGGTTAAAGTTTTAGTTATGTGCTTAACTGTTTTTAGCTTAATTTTGGTTTCTAGCTTATTATTGTTGAAATAGTTCTTATCCGGGTTTTGGTTAAAACCCTCGTATTCCGGATATAGCCAATAGCTCATCATTCCGAATTGCCTCCACTACTTGATTCCGGATAAGGTTTCGTTTAAAACATTTCGGATAAGTCGTCTTTGGGAATTCCGGATAAGGGGATCTACCTGGATTCCGGATAAGCTACACCAAGGATTCCGGATATCTTCTCATTTGTGGTTATTCCGGATAAGGAACTTCTGGTTATTCCGGATAAGACGCAGGACAAAACATTCCGGATTGCGCTCAGAAGCCAATTCCGGATAAAGCTGTCAATTGCTTATTCCGGATAAGCAGCAGTTGGTAATTCAGGATAAAGAGCAAATCAAGTTATTCCGGATAGACCTCAAAAATAGGATCCCGGATAAGGAATAAGTAATTATTCCAGATAAGCAGCTTGTGGTGTATTCAGGATAGTGACAGTATTTTGGATCGCAACTCAAGTTTTGTTTATCCTCTGTTTTATTTTCAAGCATTTATTTTTCCCGCATTTTTCTTTAAGTGTTATTTTAATTGTTTTTCTTTATTTTAATTTTCTAGTGTGCATTTTTATTACATTGTCAAATTTACTTTTCGTCGAGCTTTAATTTTTGTCATTTACTTTTAAAAGTTTTAATATTGCACCATTTACGTTTTAATTAGTTTTAGTTTTAATTACCCGTCATTTACTTTAAAGTCTTTCAATTTAAATTACTACAACGACCAATCATTTATTTTCCACCAAAAGACGACTGAGTCGCACTTAAACCAGTAATCAATTCGAATAGAAACATACAACGAAATTAATTTTTATACTTGGCAAAAGCTAAGTATTATCATGACAAGGAATTACATGCTAAGGAAGGAATGTGAAAATTGGAAAAGTGATATTTGCCCTAATATCAAGAAAGTTTTGGAGTTGCATAAGAAAATACAAAGGTATGTTTTCTAAGATTGTAGTGTATATATCGATATAATCTTACCTAACTGCTTACTTGCATTTTATTGACAGGAAATGTAGTTTGAGTCCGAGTGGATGGCATGAGTTTGAAGTAAGGCAAGGGAATCTAGAAGAATTTTGTGTGAACTTGGAGAAGAGAGAATGTAGTTGTAGACAATGGCAGTTAACAGGCGTACCATGCCCTAATTCAATAACAGCCTTGTATTTCACTAACAAGAAGCCTGAGGATTATGTTAGTGACTCATTCAAAGTAAGCACATATAAAAGTATTTACGCATTCAATATTTTGCCAGTCGATGGTATGAACATGTGGAGGAAAATTAAACATGTGCCATGTAAACCACCTTTAGAAAGAAGGATGCCAGGTAGACCCCCTGTGAATAGGAAAAAGGATAAATCTGAGATGAGAAACCAAAAGCATGTAGCAAGGCCTCCAAGATCAATGGCATGTAAAAATTGCCTCCACGATTTCTAAGAAGGATAACCTTAGTTGACATGCTATTAAAGTGAAATGATGATATTTACGCTTTTTGAATTATATTTGATTTTCTGTTACTGTCTCAAATTCTGTATTCTTAGCTCTTGTCAGTTGGTGGAAGAGGACGGAAATCCAGAAAAGGAAACATAGTTATAGAAGAGCTACAAAATAAATCTGTGTATTAAACTCATCAATTTCACTTCTGTGAAAAGTCAACAATACTTTAGAACAGCAACACCTAACGTTTCTGTGGAGTTTGTAAGATCTGCAATTACGGGTCAAATCCCACACTTCCTTTTCAAAGGTACCACTCCATGGTCATCACAAAATCCAAAAAACTCCCTGTATCAAACAGAAAAAAAAATCATCCACAAATCTCATTATCTAACCAAACACTTGTGTTGATTTAGATATCTCAACTCATAATATCCTCTTTGTGTTTAAAGGTACCTGTACATAGAAAGTAAAAACTTAAGTAACAAATCTTATGAACTTGTCTCGCAATACCAAGTACATACAAAGTTCTAGCGCATAAGTACATGCGCTTTTAACTGAAAACTATAAAAATCACACCGATCCATCAAGAATCTAATTGAGTCAAAATAAATGCTACAGTACGACCTAAGTTCGCTTATTCAACAGGCTCGATGTAATCCATTAACAAACCATGCAATGACATCTGCGAGATAAAAACCATATCATATACCTGAATTGGAAAATAAAGATATAATACACCAAATGAAATTCAGCAACAACAAAAAATAATAGGAAGATATCTATTTGGTCAAATGCAATACAAACCACTAACTAAGAAATATACATGTTTGAAATATAAGAAGACATCAATTTGGTTAGATAATATGAGCACAACCAAAATAATTGTGATGTGGAACATGTAAAAGCAAGTGATAAACCAACCTGGAAGTTTAGGGACACAAAGACTTTTATAGAAATCATGCCAAAACACATATCGATTTATGTGTATTATACCAAGGTTGATGAATTTGGCATAATTTGTTAGTAATAGTATATGCCCTAATTAGTTTTTTTTGGATTTTGTCGGACAAAAGTTCTGTTTGATTAAGTGGATACATGTCAATAAATACCCCTCAAATTTCATTAAAAAAACATTTGATGAAATAACGAAATGGCTGTTTACTTTTTTTAACGGGAAGTGAAAAAAAACCTAAATTGACTAAAAAATAAAGTTGGCATCCTTTTTGTACAAAAAAAAAGTAGAATACCTTGATTGAAAATATAACCTAAGATAAATATCTTTTTATGCCATTTACCCTAAAGAAAAGGCTTTGAGTCTTTGACCATATCTATGTTACTTTTAAAAAATAATTAGACGTTGATATGATGGATCTATTAACGAATATACTTCAGAATGATTGCGTGAAAGATGAATAAACATTCATTCGATCTAAAATAAGTAAAGGTTGAATTTTGTCACATCATTATATCAACTACTTATGTGTCCATTTAAATTTATCATGTTTGAAGGCAATTCCTAAAAACAAAGACAAGTCAGCAAACGTGTCGATATACTATACACGTTTCTTAGGTTCACCACCTTTGTGAATTCAGGTTTCATGTGTTGTTTTGTTAGATTTAACATAACATTTATTTGATAAATAAAACAAATAAACATCATAGCACATGCGAAATCGATTATAATCAATTAACATAACATGTATATAACTGCTTGAACATTAAAATTAAAAGGGTATTTTACCTTCCAAAGCTTCCTAGCAAAAGAACACTTCAAACCAATCCAATATTAACCAAAGGAGGTTAAATCTATGCTCTTGTACACACGCCTCAAACAAGCTATTCGACAAGTTAGGTCACGCGAGCAGAACCGTGTCGTAGTGGTGGAAAAAACGAACCGAGTATGCACAAGGCTATAGTCGGCCCGAATATGGTGTTTGGCAAGGTTTCAGAGGTTATTTTCTTTCACTGTGAATGAGCAATGAAAACAAATGAAAGCCTTTGTATTTATAGTGTGTCAAAAGCTAGGGTTAGGGGACAAAGTATTTATAGAGAATATAGTAATATACACTTTGATTTAACCAAAACTTATCAACACACCTCAACCAAACCTCATAAGAGGTCGGCCAAACACCCCCTTAAAATAGAGGGGACCAAAAAATATTTTTTCCATTTTTACAGTTAACGCTCGTTAGTCATTTTCTATTAAATACTTAACGGTCGTTAGTCACGGTTTTTAACAAAACACGTTAATAAATACATTTTAATAAATAAAATATAATTATTTAAATTAAATAGCTCTAAACGTTTGTGTGCAATCTCATAGTCTCGAGTTCGATCCTAACACACGACTATTTAAATACGTCCATAAACTAACAGCTCTCACTTGGACTATTTCATAAATATCGTGATCACATCGAATAGCGTCTAGCTACACATCGATGCCTCTAGTACGATATCGAGTAAGGTCTCCTGGACAAAAAACTTTTAATGATTAAACATCACAATTATTATCCTTTTGTTTCTTAATACACGTTAATAAGGATATCGATCTCAGTCATTCCTTAATTAACAAAATGCTTTCTCGTTCGTTGATTATTAAAGATTACCAAATACCAATTTGAGTGTGGCCACACATACATCTTTAATTAATCCCACGAGGGGCCAAGTTGTATTAAAACTCCAACAAAATATTGAAAGAAACAAAATCCCATTTTGACTACAAGCAAAACTCATGAATTTTGCAACACCCCTGAAATCAAATACGTATAGCCACCAGTTACGTATAGCGTTAGATTGATTCACATAAATTCACTAGATCCACAATGTTTCCTGGTATCTCAGGTCGAAGGATAACTATTTATGATATACTTAATGACAAAGATCCATAAAGTAATATCACTTTAGTTGGGATAAGTCCTATATCTCGAATCATCGAATATCATCTAAATTAGGTATGTAAACTCATAAAGTATTCTTTCAAAAACTACTCCCACCAAACTTTAGATTTATCTTAATTTGATAATTTTCCCATATTATTAATTGACAACGGACAATTTAGAATAAAATTAATATTCATGGATTATAAACATGCACATATAGGATACATAATTAACTAACAAAAACAAACGTAACTCAAACTTGATTTCATCAAGGTAATAATGTTTAACACCCCTTATCCAAATACTAAATCACAGATTTACATGAAGTCACTAGCTAACATAAGTCCTATTCCCTTAGCATGCTCGGTGACTTTCCTACCAGACAATGCTTTAGTGAAAGGATCAGCTAAGTTACTATATGTGTGAACTTTCAACAAATTAATTTCACCGGCAGCAACTTGCTCTCGAACATAGTGAAATATCCTCTGAAAATGTCCAGGTTCATTGGCGAATATGATTGCAGCAGAGTTGTCGCAATACATATAAGTAGGATTCTTTATTGAAGACATCACTCCCAGATCATCAATAAATTTCCTAATCCAAACAGCCTCCATTGCAGCTTCTGAGGCAACTACATACTCGGCCTGGGCAACATGCATAGCTATTATTGACTGCTTATGGCTCTTCCAGTCTACAACTCCTCCATTGACGACAAAGACATAACCAGTTTGGGACTTCGTATCATCTTTATCACATTGCCAAGAAGCATCACAGAAACCTGTTACATTCAGTTTTGTGTCTGGTTTACCCCCATAAACAAGAAACATGTCTTTTGTATTCCTTACATACTTAAGAATGTGTTTAACAGCAGCCCAGTGGAGCTTACTAGGTTCCTGCTGATAACGACTGACTAAGTTCTGAGAAAACGCCACATCGGGCCTTGTGTATCTTACAGCATGCATGATAGATCCTACAACCAAAGCATAAGGAACTCTTGCCATGTATTCCTCCTCTTCAGGAGTTGATGTATCTTTCTCATGACTTAAACCATGATCAACATCCATTGGTTGATAATGTTTTCTTGGAGTTGTGCATGTTGTACCTTTTTATATCTTGTCAAGATATGCACTTTGACTAAGTCCAATCAACCGTCTTTTTCTATCACGATAGATCTTAATACCCAATATGTATGTAGCTTCTCCTAGATCTTTCATAGAAAAACATTTACCAAGATAATCCTTAACAACTTTAAGACTTGGTATATGATTTCCCATGATTAATATGTCATCAATATATAAGACCAAGAAAACTACATTACTCCACTAGCTTTGCGATATACACATGGCTCGTCACGATTCTGAACAAATCCAAACTTCTTGATTTCTTCATCGAATCATTTATTCCATTGTCGTGAGGCTTGCTTCAGACCATAAATGGATCGTTGAAGTTTACACACATGATTTGGATATTCAGGATCAACGTACCCTTCAGGTTGCTCCATATAGATGTCCTCATCTAAGCGACCATTCAAGAAGGCAGTTTTAACATCCATTTGCCATATCTCATAGTCATAGTACGCGGGTATAGCTATGAGAATCCTAATAACTCTAATGTCGGCTACCGGCGAGAAGGTCTCGTCGTAGTCAACACCATGCGTTTGAGTGCAGCCCTTGGCTACCAAACGAGCTTTGTAGGATTGTATCTTTCCATCCATGTCAGTTTTCAACTTGTAAATCCACTTACTTTTCACTACTTTAGCACCAGGAGGTGGATCCACTTTTGTCCAAACTTCATTGACATCCATGGAGTGCATTTCCTCATCCATAGCACCTTTCCACCTTTTGCTCTTAGGATCAAGCATAGCAGATTTATAATTAGCAGGTTCACCGAAGTCACCTGGTTCATTATCTTCAACCTCTATGTTTAGACTTAGACGGTTGGGTGCTCGAGTAGTCCTTTCAGACCTTCGGATAGGAACTAATTCCAGTGGAGGACCCAGACTTTCTGGCTCTACGGGAATTTCGCTAGTAATTTCAGAAGGTGATGTATCTTCATGATCATCCTCCAGATCATAGTTCCTCCCACTGAATTCTTGAGATACAAATTCTCTTTCAGGAGAATTTCCATATCTTGCAACAATAACTTTGTTTTCAGGTGGGAAGTAAAAGTAGTAACCCATAGTTTACTTAGGGTATCCTACGAAGATACACTTCACAAATCTTTGATGGAGTTTATCAGCTGAGTCACGTTTCACGTACGCCTTACAACCCCAGACCTTAAGATAAGACATATTAGGCTTCTTGCCATGCCATATTTCATATGGTGTCTTACTTACCTTCTTTATGGGAACCATGTTAAGAATACGAATCGCAAATTCTAAGGCATAGTCCCAAAAGGATAATGGTAGAGTACAAAGATTAAACATGCATCGCACCATATCCAATAATGTACAATTTCTCCTTTCAGATACACCATTTTGTTGTGGAGTATAAGGAGAAGTAAGATGCTAGTAATAAATGTATTCAGCATGGCAACTTGTCGAACAATTTAATTGACAAACTCATTTTGCATTTCTAGTATTTTAAAGGACTTACATTGCAAGTTTAATAACTTTGCTTTGTAAACATGTTTAGTCCCTTTCTAATGCCTTGAGTTTCTAGATCTCACTAACTAACTCAATTAAGTCTTCTAATCTATTGAACGTAAAACTTTCAATCGAGATCTCACTCATATGAATAGTTTTCTTTCCATCATAATCTTAATCCAAGGCTCTCACTTGACTAAAATTGTAACTTCAAGTGTTCTCAATTAGATGGCATTCAACTTTAATTATGGGTATTATTTTGATGTGTCAAATTAAAAGTTTATGTATGGAGAAGCATGCCTACAACTCCATAGCATAGGTTTTATAAAACTTTTTATAGACATTTTTTTGAAGATTAAATGACCACATTAAAGAATTATAGAGTGCTAGATTATTTGTTCAGTAACCATTATTCGCTGACGCCATTCTATAATCATTTGGGGAGCGAGGGCACTTTAATTCGTAAACCCAGCAAACTCAGCCAAGATGAAATATCGAGATGGAACACTCTACGAATAAGGATACTAACTTATAATTAAATCACTAGATACATTCAATAATAGGCCTCATTTAAACTTCTTAACAAATCTATTAGTTTTATATAGTTATTTAGTCAATTTATATTTTTGGAAAAAATACCCATTGTTTACAACATCCTTGCAAAGATAAGTTAAACAAATGGCATATTACAAAATATATTAGACAAGAATAACTCTAAGCATAAATATCATAAATATACGCTCTAAAAATAAATCACATAGCCACATGCATTTATTTATGGAATAAAATCTTTTACAACTAAGGTTTCAAATAAAATATTAGTCTTCCCTAATTAAAGATTTTATGATTTCATTCAAAAATAAAAGATATACCAAATATTCCGTAACATTTACCACATGGCAAGTTTTTATCAATGACAACATGCATGTAAATCATGGATCTACATAATCAACTAAAAAAATGTAAAGATTATGTCTAAAACGTATAATCACTTAAATATAGTAAAGATCATATTGTTTTTATAGGATCGTTGCCCAATTAATTTAATTACATGAACTAACAATTTAATTAAGTAATTAAACCTAAAGATCTAACATGTAAATAGGGTTTACAAGAAAATATTTTCTTAATTTAGCAAAACACAAAAAAATTTCGTGTGATCTTGCATTAGGTCCAAAAATTTCATGACAAAAAAATTTTAGTAAACCCTAAATCTCATGTTTTTATCAATACAATTATTATGATCATTAGGTGTTCAATAATTATTGTAATGTTAAGATGACTCGTGATGCCACTGCTTCGTTAGATCTAACATAACATTTATTTGATAAACAAAACAAATAAACATCATAGCACATGCGAAAACGATTATGATCAATTAACATAACATGCATATAACTAATTTAACATTAAAATTAAAAGGGCATTTTACCTTGCAAAGCTTCCTAGCAAAAGAACACTTCAAACCAATCCAAGATTAACCAAAGGAGGTTAAATCTATGCTCTTGTACACAGGCCTCAAACAAGCTATTCGACAAGCTAGGTCACGCGAGCAGAACCGCGTCATAGTGGTGGAAAAAACAAACCGAGTATGCACAAGGCTATAGTCGGCCGAATATGGTGTTTGGCAAGGTTTCAGAGATTATATTTTTCACTATGAATGAGCAATGAAAACAAATGAAAGCCTTTGTATTTATAGTGTGTCAAAAGATAGGGTTAGGGGACAAAGTATTTATAGAGAATATACACTTTGTTTTAACCAAAACTTATCAACACACCTCCACCAAACCTCATAAGAGACCGGCCAAACCCCTCTTAAAATAGAGGGGACCAAAAAATATTTTTTTCATTTTTACAGTTAACGCCCGTTAGTCATTTTTCATTAAATACTTAACGGTCACTAGTCACAGTTTTTAACACTCGTTAATAAATTACATTTTAATAAATAAAATATAATTATTAAAATTAAATAGCTCTAAACGTTTGTGTGCAATCCCATAGTCTCGAGTTCGATCCTAACATATGACTATTTAAATACGTCCATAAACTAACATCATGCTTATTTTATAATAATATCAATGATTTGCAAAGTCAGTCCCTTACATAGTTTTATTTAAAATGTTTGGCATTGGATTTCTTTTATTGTTGTTTTAGTTATAAGTGCCTAGATGGAAGAGTCGAGTAGGGTAATATGTCGAAACGAGTTCGGCCATCCAAGTCTCGGGTTGAGTTGATTCACCTGTTTTTTGAAAAAGAAAAAGCTAAATAAAAACCACCGACATGTCAAGATAATCAAAATTATTTTGACTGTATAAGATCACACAACAAAGTAAGTAAGTATAGTTGGGACATGTATTATTTGTGCTAGCACATACATATTAACAAGCTATACCATGTAAAAACGTTGGTATATACTAGTATGAATAGTTTATAGTCTTATAGTACCTCTTGGTATGTGAAATGTTTTTAACCGAGTGATTGTGGTGTTACTGTTGTCAAATAATTAGTTGCAGTTAAAAGATAAAAGTATGTGGACGCATAGCCATATACAACATATACGTCATGATAATATAATGTGATGAGTTATTATGAAACGGAGGGTGTGAAAGCATAAGGTCGGGTAACACATTACTTGTAGAAGAGATTGAGAGAGTTTGACCACAAAAACTGGATCCTAAGCACCACGATTAAAATGTGGCGTAGTAGACTAAGAAAATGACATTCAATCAATTCAAAGAGTGCCCATATTAATGTAGCGAAACCAAACATTCCACCTGTTTTCTTCTTGTTTCTCCAAAAGAATATATCAGCATCTGCCACCAACATGGCGAACGGAACTACTTAAGGCTGGAATGCAAACATCATTAAATCACTCTAATATTCACACGACACGTAATTTCACACTCATGGTTTTTAACCATTTTTTTTCAAGTGATACAAATGAAGTTCCATCGTCATTAGACCGGAGAAATAACATAGAGATGAATGGATAAATATTCATCAGAGAATGATAGTGATACTGATTCCGACAAGGATGATGAATTTGTCCCCAAACTTTGGGCATATCGATCCTAGGAGGCTCGGTCTTCGGGCCTCTCGGGGATGTTTATAAGCACATGTTTATGGTACATGTTATACAAAACTCTACAATTGTGTGTTATTAACAAATCTTCATGTTAATTTAGACATAAGGTTTTTGACTCCGAGGAACTATCGAGTTCTTTATGGTAAAACTTATAGCCAAGGACTAATAATCCATACAGGAGATGTGTGCCCGTCTAAATGTCCCGTTATGTTATGTGTACTAAGAAAAGTACTTATCATCTAATGCCTAATCTTTCAAATGTCTTTGCCATGGCCGCCATGACTGTCAACAACTCCATGGCCTCCCCCTGCTACCATGTACCATGGTCATCATCCTATAAACTACAACGATTGGTTTTGCCATCTCCACCAGCCCGTAACCCACAAACTTACAACGGCTGTCTAAGATTATGCACAACTTACTTAAGAAGGGCCGGGGCAAATAAGAACACAAATAAGTTGCTAGTAAAAAACCGGCCATGTTAGAACAAATCCGAGACTTTACGTATCAAAAGAATAGTCTTTTTAGTTTTTACTACATGAAGCATGACAGAACATTTGAAAATATACACAAATTATGTAGCTTAAACGATGACATATAAAGGGTCAAATATTGTTGCAACTAGAAGGAACCGTCCAATTTTGTTCAAATAGTGGGGAATTTGTTGCTTCCAAGCTAAACAAGTAGACTTATTCACGAATTTTCAGTCCAATTTTCATGTAGACACTTACTCGCACATGGGTCATTCGCTCTTGAACCAAACTTGACCAACATAAGTACGTGTGAGTTCATTCCTACAATGTATTTGGTCTATATATTTTATGTATGTTCATAGAATCTTGGCTTTTTCCTTATTCACCAAATTACCAATATTCCTATTTGTATTTGAAAGAATCATGAATATTCCAATGTTGTAACTTAGTTGAAACTAGAAGAAGCAATTGTCTTAATGTTTGGATCTTCTCATTAGCACACAAAGTTATGGAGTATAATATGTTCACTTAAACTATATACAACCCTTTTTCGTTAAATTTTGTTTTTCAACGAGCTTAAGCTTTAAAAATGGGGCTTAAAATTTCAAAAATAAGACTTAAAAAGCCACCAAGCAAACAAGCTTAAGCCAAAGCTAGCTTAAGAGCACTAGCAGGGCCGGATTTTGGCAAGTGCGGGCAACCGCACAGGGCCTCCAGTTTTCAAGGGCCTCAAAATTTTAAAACTTCTGTATTACTATATTGTTGGGAATTTAGTTGCGTTTACATATCTCTATACAAAAAGGAAAAATATTGTTAACAGAAGGAAAGAAAAAAGAAACTTTAATTTGAGCTTCAATGGAGAAAATGAATTCTTCCGTATATTTTGTTGGACAAGACAACTTTGGGCCCTGAAACTTAAAATGTTTTTTACTCTAATCATTAAATGTTTTAATTTACCTTCTATATTTACAACTTACCATTTAACCCTTTATCTTGTTATAACAATTTATACAAAGTAAAAATATATATTTTAGTTTAATTTTATTTATGTCTAAAATGCATTTTCAAAATATATATTAGGTATCTTACTATATAAAAATGACGCAGTAATATTAAACTATAACAAGTTGTTATTTGATCGACACCGAAAGCAAGGCATAACGATACCATTATTTGCTAATTACATGAAAATTTCGATTTTTAAAATTAGAGGGCCTATTTTAAGGTTCCGGCACAGGGCCTCCAAATTCAATGAAACGGCTCTGAGCACTAGAAGTCATCACTCCAAGTGACTCCTTTTTGAGATGTCACGTCAGCGAAACTCACTCACTCACTCACATGAAAAAAACAGGGGAGTCATCACTTCAAGTGATGGGTGAGTGTGGGTCCCACTTTTATTTTATTTCTCATATTTTCAAATTAAATTAATTCATTTCATAAATAAAAATAAATATTACAATCCTAAAAAAATAGAGAAATACAACTTTGAATAAAAAAACCGAAAAATAACGAAAAAATTACGAAAAAAATTAAAAAATACTACTAGTTGGAGGAGTCTTCGGAATCTTCAGCGTCGCGGTATTGATTGGTAACACTCGGCAACTTTCGGATCTTCGGATGTTGCGATGTAACACTCGACAAGCACGACTTCTTCGTCCTTGGTCCACCGACCAAGACCTTCATTCGGAACAGGTTCTTTTGATTTTTCTGCGGGGTTTTTCTTTCGGCTTTTTTTCTTGTTGGTTCGGGTTCGGGTGGTGAAATTGAGCTTGTAGATTGGAGTGATAGGCGTCTTTGGGTGGTATAGGGTTGATATTCTTCTTGTTGCTTTTGTAGGAAAACTTGATCTTCGGGAGTCATCGGACCTTGGGTAGGAAATCCGGGGAATTGCGAATTGTACGTAGTTCCGTCACCGGCACCCATGTTGGATTGAAGGAGGTGGGTGAATCCGAACCAATTATTTTCGTCGGCCATTTTTGTGTTTGTGAATGAATGAGAGAATGATTTGAATGGGAGAATGTATAGAATTGAAGAATGGTTGTGTGTAAAAAATAATATAGGAAATGGAGTATATATAGAGTTTAAAATTGAAATATATTTTTTTTTTTAAATCAAATATAGCTGTTGGCAATTAATTCAAAAAAAATTTTATTTAAATTTTCTAGCCTTTGGGCATTAAAAACAAAAAAAAAACTTTTTTTTTCAAACTAAACGGCTACTAGCCGTTATTTTTTTAAAAAAATCACTTTTTTTAAACCTTCACGCCCCGTGGGAATACCCACGCCACAGGCTCACGTCGTGGGTTTTTTCGTTTCTCGGAGCATCACGCGGCCAACGCCGTGGGTTTGGCACCCCACGGCGCCACCACTCCTATCCCTCTAACACTTGCTTGACAAGTGTCGTGACACATGTGTTATTAGTCGAGATTATAATCTTCTCCGATATTTGTTCGGCAATCCGTGTGGGAAGATATTAAATTAATAAACTATTTCTCATTTACGTATCTTGATTCAAACACATTTCATTTGTTACACAATGACCTGTGATACCGAAAATTCTTAAGACTATTCATGTTAATTGTGTTTGATTTTTTTTTACGAAAATAATTTTTAAATTGATGTTTCATTACAAAGTTAGTCATTAAAGACTTATTTTGCAAAGGGTAAATAGCATAAAAAGGTACTCATCTTATGTCAAAATTCAATTAAAGGTACTCAACTTTTTTTTTCTCAATTTAAGGTACCGATCTTTTTTCTTGTTGCAATGTTAGGACAATAACAAATTTAAAGGTTATATATTAACGACCGTTTACTTTATTATTGCATCGTTAGTCCTTTATATTAACGAAACTTTATAATAACCTCAAAATTCGTTTTTTTTTACAGTTTTTGACTGTTTTCTAACTTTTTCGTTTGATTTTTACCGTTTTCATTCGGTTTTTAATCGTTTTAGTTCGTTTTTTGTCGTTTTATCGGTTTTATCGTTTCCGACCTTCTTTAATGTGTTTGATATCGTTTTCGACCTTTTTTTTACTGTTTTCGCCCGTTTCTTGTCGTTATCGCCTATTTATTTTATGGACGAAAAAAAATAAATAAACCAAATAAAAACGTTCAGAAATGGTAAAAAAGAAGCCGAAAATGGAAAAACAGGCGAAAACAGTTAAAAGTCGTAAAATGGACACAAACGGTCAGAAGGGCTTGAAAACGTATAAAAAAATAGACAAAACGGTTGAATATGGTAAAAGAACGATGAATGTTGTAAAAATGGACCAAAACGATTAAAAACAAACGAAAACGGTAAAAATTAGACGTAAAAGGTGAAAACGGTTAAAACTGTAAAAAACGAATTTTGGTTTTATTATAAAGTGTCATTAATGTAAAGGACTAACGATACAATAATAAAGTAAACGATCGTTAATATATAACCTTTAAATTTGTTAATTGTCCAACATTGCAACAAGAAAAAAGATTGATACCTTAAATTGAGAAAAAAAAAGTTATGTACCTTTAATTGAGTTTTGACTTAAGATGAGTACCTTTTTATGCTATTTACCCTTTTGCAAAAGACCTTTAACATGAGTGTCGAATTACGTAAAATATGTGTAAGAGTAACCAATAAATGTTAATTGTTGTTACTTTATGACTGTATACATTTCACTGTTTGTCTCCTCTCATTTTACTTTCTATATGTTTTTTTATCTTTTCTCTTAACCAGCCACTGTTATTCCGCTTATTGTATGTTTTATATAATACCCACACACAACGACGGGGTGAACTCAGGAGTTTTCGGGAACCTGATAACAGTTTGTCACGTAATGTAAATTTTCATTAAAAGTAACGATTTATTCAAATGAATTTGATGCCAAATATGTGTGTTACGTAAAAAAAATTGTGCACCTTATGATTTAGTGTTCTGGGTCCGCCCATACACAACGGCAGACCTTATTAGGGGCAGGGAGGGCCTCGGCCCTCTCAAAAGTCACGACGAGTGGTGTAAATACTACTCTTTTCATCTTAATATTATTGTCTGCTTTATTTATTTTGGTATGTTTAAATTAATTCGACACTTCTAAAATAAATATTCAAGGTCCATCATTGCTTACACACCGATATGGGTGTAATCAAGTCGTGATGAGAACAGGGCTCGAGCTCGGCTTGAAACATAAAAGGCGGGCTCAAGCTCAGCTCGATAGCTCGTCGAGCTTTAACTGTTAAAGTTTGAGCTCGGCTTGATTAGGATTCGAGCAAAGCTCGAGCTTAGCTTGAAAAGGTCAAAATTTTATATATGAAAGAAATACATTATTAAGGTTTACACACCCGCACAAATTTTATGTTTTTAGTAAATTATAATAACCTATAATATTCAAATCAACATTTGTTTACTTATAAAAAAATATTTATACTAAGGCTTGAAAAACTCGATAAACACTCAAATCGAGTTATAAAAAGCTCGAGCTCGTGTTTCGAGCTATATTATTAGGCTTGAGCTCGATAAAAGCTCATATCGATCAAATCAAACTTAAACTTAAGCTTAAATTGCTTGATAAAAACTCGGCTCGTTTGTACCTCTAACACCGAGCTTGAACAATTATCTGACATTACTTACAAAATATGATCCACAATGTTCAATGTATGTAGGATAAACATGCTGCATGCATCAAATTATTAAAATTTTCATCATATATCGACACTAACTAAAAGATAACAAATCTTAAAACTAAAGACATGACATGTTCTTCCACCAAATACACTTTGATTCAGGACAATAATATATATAAAGAAAAGTCTTTGACCATATCTATGTTAGTTTACAAAATAATAATGAATCTATAACGAATATACTTTAGAATGATTGAGTGATAGAAGTATTAAAAAAACTCAAAACGTGTAAACTTGTAATATTCATTCGGTCTAAAATAAGTGAAGGTTTATATTTAGTCATTATCATCTAACAACTACTTTTGTGTCCATTTATCATGCTTATATTCTTTATTTATTTGATTTTTTTGTTAGTAAAACTTAGGTGCTGTTTGGTTGGGGCATATTGGAGAATATTTGGGGATATTCAAAATTTTGACATTTTAATTTCCTCTAAATATTGTGTTTGGTATAACTAACGAAGGAATTTTAAATTCCACGAATTTCCAAAATAAAGGATATTAAAATTACTCCAAAAAGTGAGGAATTTTAATTTACTTGAAAATTTTATTTTATAAACTTTTTTTCTAATAATTTTTATTCGGGTTTTATGTTTATATAAAAAACTATAAAATTTAAAAAATTTATATAAAAATTATTTTTCTGGTTTTTACTCTTTTAAATAGCAAAAATAAAATTTATATTAAAAATATATAGAAATTTTTTTATAAAATTTATAGAAATTTTTAATAAAATTTATAGGATTTTTTTACAAAATTTATATAAATTCTATAAAAATATTATTGAAATTTTTTATAAAATTCTAATTTTTTAAAAAAAAATTATATAAGTTTTTGTAAAGTTTATTTAAATTTTTTATAAAATTTATATAAAGTTTTTATAAACTTTATATAAACCTTAAATAAATTTTTTATAAAATTTATAATTTTTTTTATAAAATTTATATAATTTAAAAAAAAACTATATAAATTTTTTTATAAAATATATATAAAAAGTTAAAATTCGATTTTTAATTCTTAAGAAATTTTTATAAGATTTATATAAATATTTTTATAAAACTTATATAAATTTTTTATAAAAGGTTATATAAACTTTTTATAAAATTTAATGAATTTTTTTATAAAATTTATATAATTTTTTTTATAGAATTTAATGATCTTTTTATAAAATTTTTATAAGATTTATATAAAAATTTTATAACTCTTTTTATAAAATTTATAGAATGTTTTTACAATTTATATAAATTTTATAAAAGTATTCTATAAATTTTTTTTATAAAATTTATATAAAAAGTGAACATTTTATTTTTACTCTTTTAAATAAAAAAATTTGTCTAAAAAAAAATTATTCATTAATTGGTTTAATTCAAAAGTTCAAACTATTACAAATTTTTGTCAACCAAACAGGATTAGGCATTTTAAATTCTAGAATTTTAAATTATTGAGAATTCTAATTTACTATATATTAGAATTCCAGAATTTTAAAATTTTGAACCAAACGACCCCTTAGGATTTTTTTCAAAACTAAAGTAGCCAATTTGACGGCAATTCTTAAAAACAGAGACAAGTCAGCAAACGTGTCGGTATACACGTTTCTCAGGTTCACCACCTTTGTGAATTTTGGGTTTCATGTTCATTTTCCTATATTATCAATGGCTTGCAAAGTTCGTCCCTCAACTAGTATGGTTTGGAATGTTTGACATTGAATTTCTTTTGTTGTTGTTTTAATTATAATTGGTGAAATCGGAGATCCAACTTGAATAAATTTGTTGGAAAGACTATTATATAAAACACTTCATATTAGAAAAGCCAATTTACATTTTTCTTGATATTTATGTAAAAATTAATTATTACTTTTATTAAAAAGGTAAAATTTATACATAATGACAACAATTTGGAAGGACACAACCGTCTCTCGTCTCTACAAACTTCCGTCCATGGGCAAAGCAAGATGGAAGAGCTCACAACAAGTAAGTATCCCTCTTTATATTTGGTGGTTGGGACATGTATTATTTGTGTTAGCACATGCATTAATAACTTATGAGAGGTGATTTGCACACTTTATAAAATGACTGACACACTCAAAATATATGTGTGTTGATAATTTTACCCTTTATTGTTTGTGTTAAAAATTGTTCACACTATTATATGAAAGGGTACAAATGTCAACAAACACACATTTTGAGTGTGTCAATCATTTTATAGAGTGTGCAAATCACCTTCCAATTTTAAGGAATATCATGTAAAATAACTTTACATGGTATGAATAGCTTGTAGTTTATTATAGTACCTTCTTTTATGTAAAAAGATTTTTAATTGGATGGTTGTGGTGTAATCATTGTCAAATAATTAATTCAAGTAAGAAAAAAAAAGTATATCAATAACAATAATCCAAAGATTATGTGTCGTCAAATCTTTAACCTTTTGATAAACGATTTGATTTTGAAACCACCATGAAACGAGACATAACCATAACGAGACTAATCAAACTGAACCAAAAATAAGAGTTTCCTTATATCATGGATAACCCAATCACACTTGAGTTTAACCTTTTGATAAACGACTTGATTTTAAAACCACCATGAAACGACACGTCAAATATTTTATTGTGTACAAATCACTTCTCATCAAAGATGCAGTTAATTCATATTCAAGTTTTGTTCGAGTTGGCATGTCATCCTCTTTTCACCCCAAACACCATTTGTACATATCAATTAGGGGTATCAAAAAAGTTGACCTGACCCGAACCCGACCCGAACCCGAATAATCATATTCGGGTCGGGTCACTCGGGTCCAAAAGCGTATTCGGGTCAATTCGGGTTGACCCGAATTGACCCGAGTTTTAATTAGGCTCGGGTTCGGGTTATATATTTTTACCCTTGACCCGACTTGACCCGACCCGAGTTGACCCGAACCCGACCAACCCGACTTGACCCGACTAAAATTAGACTTTTTACATTATTTTAGTACAAAATTAGGCCACTTTTTACACTTTTTCCTCAAACTCGGGTTGACCCGAACCCGAGTTGACCCGACCCGAGTTGACCCGGCCCGAATTGACCCGAACCCGAGTGACCCGAGTTGTAATTAGGCTCGGGTTCGGATTATATATTTTTTACCCTTGACCCGACTTGACCCGACCCGATTTGACCCGAACCCGACCGGATCAACCCGAATCACACCCCTAATATCAATCGTGTCGATGAGCTCAACCCTAACCTTAATATGTATGACATGTATAACTCATTTAATCACGTAATTCCACAAAACTAATCTAGGTCTCAAGATAACATACGAATTAAAAAAATAAATACACATACCACATGAAAGCTCCAAGAAATTCAAAATCAAAACACATCTAAGTTTAAAATATAGTAGTTAATTAGGCTAACGAGTTCACCTGTTCACAATATCGTCTTTGAAAATGTACGGATGAAGACCCGTACAAACCCGGGTTGTTTAACACATACCAACCCGACCCGTCTATTAAAAAAGTTAGACGGGTTTACCTATTTCATACCTAAATCAAGTTATCGTGAACCATAACTCAAATCTGTTTATTTTCGTGTCAATTTTGTATCGTAACGAGGATCACCACCCCTCCAACATAAGTATCAAGGGTTAAAAACACAAAAGTAGTTAAACCACATGGGCACATTCCAAAAAGTACAAACATAAAACGTAAGTACATATAAACTTGTTGTTCCATGAATGCAAGAAAGAAAGAAAATGAAATAAACAAAAAGAAAGAAAGAAAGACACTTTTGCACACCAAACCAGAATCTTCCCTTTTTTTAATTATTTCCAGAAACCCCAATTTATTTGGAAATAATAAATAAAGCCCAAAAACAAGGATTTAAGATCAAAAGTTTTGATTATTTATTTTATTTACAAATAAATAATCAAAAGTTTTGATTTTGATAAATACCCATATAACCAAATTTCATTCTTTTTGGTGAATAAGCCATAAAAAGTGTTGTTTTTGGTGCAAGAAAGTATGATCCGTTAATTTGGTTGTAATGCATTGCTTTTCTTGATTTTTTTCAGGTTAGTTTTTTATGTTTTGATTTAATTTTATAAAGTTTCTTGATTATTGATATTTAGGGGTGTTTTATTTTGGCTTATATGGGTGGCTTATGGCTTATTTGATTTTGGGCTTATGTTTCATAAGCCCCAAATTTGTAGCTTATTTGGAGACTTATGGGCTTATGTAACTTTATTATGATATCATAAACTTATATAAGCCTATAAGTCTCAAAATAAGCCATAAGTTTATTATGTAATATAAGCCAAAAATTGGCTTATTTTCGGCTTATGTATCATAAGCTCCAATTTTGTGGCTTATTTTGAGACTTATGGTATATATAAGTTTATTATCATATGGTAAACGTATTTAAGCCCATAAGTCCCAAAATAAGCCACAAAATTGGGGCTTGTGATATATAAGTCAAAATCTGGCTTATTTTCGGCTTATATACCATAAGCCCCAATTTTTTGGCTTATTTTGAGATTTATGGCTTATGTAAATTTATCATATAATAATAAACTTATATAAGCCCATAAGTCTCCAAATAAGCCACAAAATTGAAGCTTATGAAATATAAGCCGAAATGGGCTTATGTTTTGTAAGCCTAAACAAACACCCCCTTAGGGTGTTTTTTCGGCTTATGGCTTATTTGAAACTTTTCGTCTTATTTGAAACTTTTCGTCTTATTTGAAACTTTTTGTCTTATATAAGTTTATTAGTAAGCTACAAAAAGTGACCTTATGAACTAATAAGTCCAAAACCAAATAAGCCGGCTATATAAACCGAAACAAAAGGGTTTATTGGTTATGACTTTTGAATGAGCTTTATAAATTTGAGATACAGAGATGTTTATGTAACTGTTGTTAGTTTTAGTTTAGTTTAATGAATGTGTTAAATTTTGATATGGAATTAATGTATTTCCGTGTTCTTGGAGTTGAAACTTGCACGGATATTAGAAAATCAGAATGTATTTGCCGGAATGTAGGGAACTTGATGGTGGCAATTAGCAATTTGACGATAAGTTGATTGTATGCTCATGTTTGCGTTTATACGGCATTGTGGTGCAAATTTGTCATTAGTATGTGTAACATGTAACATATCAAGGTTTTGTTATATAAAAGGACTGATGTAATTTGAAGTAAGAATTTTGTTAAGAAAGGTTTTAATATGGTGAAACTAGTGTGTTTAAGATGAAAGTAGTTTTAATATGGGATAGTAAGTGATGATAAATGTTAATATACGTTGGCGTAATGTCGTAGCAGAAGCAGGGTCGGTTAAATCATCTGAAGTCTTGGAGATGCATATGGGCATAGATGTTAAATCACGACTCAAAGTCGTAAGAGTCATGATAAAACATGTATGTTTTAAGTATAGACTCTAGCTTCTGCAACTTAGATATATCATATCTGTATAGCATAGGTTAATTGTAAATTTTCGTGGTAGTTGGTTTCATTTTATTTTTAGAAGTGGGCTTACAGACTTACTGTATATGAGTTTTAATGAAAATTGAAAACAAAAGTTCATAAAGATGTATCATGATATTTTAACGGTGCTATTGTTGACAAATCAGATCTTGGTTTTCCCTCGTTCTTTTAAATGTTACAGTTTATATTTTAATCTGGTTAACTTTTTCTACTTCACTTGTAGGTGGTTCATTATTTGAGAATTCTTTTTCTCTGACCGGGCTTCCAAATTATAGAAGGGAGCGAAGAATATTTTGTTCATTATGGATTTACGCGAGGGTCAGCCTAAGTTCTTACCAGTAGAATCTCTTACGCCTAGTAGATATTTGTACCATATAAGTTCATTAGTTGATAATAATCCGTCCTATCATTCTGGACGTTTTTTCAACCCTGGAAATGTTGCTCTTCAAGAAACTTTTAGATGTATATCAAAGTTTACTGGCAATGTATTGCTATGGTGTGCTAGTGGATCGAGTTTGAGTAACAACATTACATTACCCGACTCTTCACGTGATTCTTACCCTAAAAGAAGTGAACTTCCTAGTCAAGCCAATTTTGTTTCTAGCAATAAGCGTGATCTCCCGAGATTTTTTATTGATTATAGAAGAAAAGCACTCGAGATTCCTGCATTTTTGAACAAGTTCTCAAGATCTACGATTAAGCAATTGTTTGGAAAGGCCAAGGATCTTCAATTTATTCCTGCAATAGCATTAGCTGGTTATTTAGTACCGCCACTTGGCAATACGTGAGTTTTCTTCTTTTCGCAATGCATTGACTCATGCTTCTTTTTATCATGAAAAATGCTCTAAGAAATGCTTTTAATATTATATTTTTTGTTGGAATCAGATCTAGGAACTTTTTTGCTGTTTCACATGAAAATAAGAACGCGGTTGTTGAAAGAAGTATGAATCATAGTCCGTGTGAGGTTGAGCAACGAAGATGTGGTGATATTAAGTATGGAAGTTCTAATTGCTCAGCAAGTGCGGTTGAACCAAGAACCGGTATCGAGTTCCCAACTATATTGGATAACATCTTTGGAGGGGGCAATTCCAGTTTTAATACTGAGGTACCTTATTGTTTTTTAATTCTCATTGTTATCTATAATCTTTATTTAATTCTTGGTAACGGGTTATGAGCAACGCGGTCTATGTTTCAGGTTCTTGTTGGAACTGGATCAAAGACAATGAAAATAATCAAAATTAAATCATTAAAGCTCTATGCCTTTGGATTCTGTAAGTACAGTCAAAAGCTAACTTGGAAGTTTTGATTATAGTATCAGTCTGTTTCAGCTTACACTCATATTTCTTAATACTCTCTAGATGTTCATCCTTACGACGTTTGTAACAAGTTGGGTTCAAAGTACGCTTCTCTTCCAGACGATGATGTGAAGACACATGATAATTTTTTCTCTGATCTTCTCAGGTATGCCTCTTCATATATAATTGTCATATCGGGTGCAGCCTAAAGTACTAAGACCAGGAATAATGTTTATCTTCGTATTATACTCCCCCTGTCGCAACACTAACTTATATATCATTAGATCATATCTTAGCTAAAGTAGGTCATTAAGAGATAAAACTGCCGGAACGATCCAAACATTTTGTCTTTAATTTGCTTGTTGAAGAAATTGTGGAATTTTTATATTTGAACTTAGTATACTGGCATGTATGTATATTTCTATTCGACTTGTATTATAATTCAAGTCGTTGATGTGGTGCTACAGGGAGGACATAAGCATGACCCTTAGGCTTGTGGTGAGCTGCAATGGAATTAAGATCAGTACAGTTCGAGAGTGAGTCCAATTTCCGTCGCCCGAATTAATGAAAAAGAACAATATAATTTTTATTTTTACTATATATTGCCGACTCCTGTTTTAGGCTATCTGAGAATTTAACTTTGTGAAGTTAAAATATGGATTTTTCCCCTGATATGTAATTTGGTTTCTGCAGTGCTTTTGAGAAATCACTTCAAGCCCGATTGATTAAGGTGAAACATTATGTATATAGGTTCTTTTACTTCCATATAGTTGACTCCCCTTTAGATTTCAGTAACCATCCGGCCTTTTATTATGTGTTACAGATGAACCCTGACACCGATTATGATTGCCTGAAAAGTTTTGGCTCTCTTTTCAAAGAGGACATTCCAATACGAGCGGTAATAAGTTATTTACTTGTTTAATTATTGTTGTGCAAAACGTGTCTTCATTAGCAGTTAGAACCGTTATTAACGCTAGTAGTCTTCAGGGAACAACAATAAAAATTCAGAGAACAGCTGATGGACATCTTGTTACTGAGAGTAAGTCCCGCAATTACTACTTGACATATATCAAGTGTAACAAGTAGATAAACTATTAACGGCATTTTCTCTCTTTACGATATTTTGTATGCAGTTGAAGGCAATCGGATTGGTGCAGTTCAGAGCAAGGATCTGTGCAGTAAGTCATTTATTCTTACTATCTTCGTTTTGCATTATGGCTTTCCCTGGACTTATTTTATAGAAGTGGAAGTTCCAACCCATTTACTACAAATGGGTTAATTTGGGTTGTGTTATGTCACAAATTAGTCAGATGTCAAACAGGGTTGCATATCGCCTATAATGGTGAAAATAAGTGTTGTGGGTCAGTCAAGTCGCCACCCTGTTTTGACCCATTATGCCTTGCATGCATCTTGCCACCTGTACTTGTTCTCTAATGCAATTGTTTAATAAAATCGTTTTGCAACATAAGTAGCCCTACATTTGTTCGTAGAGATTTAAACCTGGTATTTTATTTTTTATATAAATTTAATCATTTCTGATAACTCTTGTCATCTAAGCTGACACGTAACTCAACTTTGGCCTGTGGACTCATAAATTTTGATTAGGTTGATTATACAATTGACCTTGTATTTTAATACAGGAGCTTTCTTTGACATGTACATCGGAGATGGTCCCGTATCTGAAGAAACTAAAACAGAAATTGGAGAAAATGTGGTGAATATAATGAGAAGGTGCTGATTTATGCATCCTATTTCAGCACAAAAACGAGCAGTCGATTCAGAATCTAAGTCTTTAGTGTGTAGTTGTGGCATCACGTGTTCAAGATTGAAGACAAGAAAAGAAGATTGTTAGTTAAACTTAAAGTAGAGGACTAAGTCCATAGAGTTCAATGTGTTCGTGAGTTGCACAAAATATGTGTAATCTCGTCTAAGTAGAATGCTGGCTAAAGTATACGAGAGTAACAAGAAGTTGTATCATGAAATTATTGGTAGGAGTATTTATAGAAAATTCAATGGTAATGTTTTCTGGTAATATATGGTAGTATGTTGTTGTTTACTAAACGCTTCACTAGTTAATGCAAGTCGAAGAACTTTAGGTATACCTGCACTTGATTTCTAGCACACTGTAAACCTGCTTGGAATGGTGGACAATTTTTTTGTAAGATTTTGTAAATTTAAGGTGAAAATCAACAAAGAAAGGTAGAAAATGGGGTTGGTATCGACCTGACGAGCTCCATATGTATCTGTAGTTGCTGTTGAACAAATTTACAGTTTTTTCACTCGGCAAGACGATCCTCATTATTTATTCTTGATTTTGTTATTAAAGCAAAAAGCACATAGTTAAGGTGACTACAGTAATAATATTGGGTTGTAATAAGCACACACGTAATTATGGAGTTGAAATCTACACTATTGTATGACATCTGAATAAACATCAAATTCGGGGATGTAGCTCAGATGGTAGAGCGCTCGCTTAGCATGCGAGAGGTACGGGGATCGATACCCCGCATATCCACTTTCTATTTTTTCTTTTCTTTTCTTTTCACCATGAATTTCGACACCAGACCTTCATATTTCCATTGTTTTTAGTTTATTCACTCACATTTGTTATGTGAATATTCGGTCAATGATAGATTTTGGCTTGTTTAATATTCGGTCAATAATAGATGTTAACATTCCTTCAGTCGGCTTATAAGCAAAAAGTGACCTTTTTAGCAATGTTTTAAAAACCGGTTCAACCCGGCCGGTTCGACCGGTTGAACCGGGAACCGGAGTGACAACCGGTCCGTTGTGAGCCGGGTTTTTATCAAAACTCGGACCGGATTAAACCGGCCGGTTTTCTCGATCCAGGTTGAACCGCCGGACCAAAACCCGGCCGGTTCAACACTTAGCAAAGGAAAAACAGGTAACGTTGTATCATAGGAGGTATTGAAAACAGATCTAGTAAAATGGATCTAGAATATATCACTTTACTTGTTGGATGGAAATCAAGATCTGTGTATTCTAACATTATAGGTGGTATAGAGGTTGACATAGAGATGGTTAAAGCCTTAAGGGTGATGAGTGGTGATGATATCTTTACTCATTCAATAAACAGACCTGTTTGGAAATCAACTTTTGTTTCACGAGATGTTTTGTGTGAAGAAAATTGGATGAGAAAAGAGGAACACAAAAAGGTGGAGTGGTGATGAATGAAAAAGTGTAATGTATAATATGAAGGCAACTTTTGGTATTGTACTTATTGAATTATTGAATGTGCTAATATATTCAAATATTTTTATCACTGGGAATTGATATAAATTGTTTTTATTGAACGAATTGCTATAAGCTGTGTTATTATGCATAGTTATATCTTATTAGTTATGAAGTGCACTGCGTCTTTCTTTCTAAGTATCCGTAACTTTCTTTTTTACTTGAAGCCGGGTTGACCTGCCGGTTTAACCGGTTGAACCGGTTGACCCGGTAACCGGTAACTCAACCGAGTCAACTAAAAAACCGGGTTTTAAAACATTGCTTTTTAGCTTGAACCATTTCAGTTTTATGTCTAACCATCTGAGTATGTTCTTAGTAGCTGCTATTTGAACAGTTTAAGCTTTTTCACATGACAAGACTATCCTCATCTCTCTGGATTTTGACTTACTGCCCAAATCCATGCTATAAACTCACCAATCCGAATTGGAAGAGACTGGGTTAGATGTATCATTACTTCAGCACCACATTAAGGACTTGACTTACAGAATATGCCAATACTGTTGTTTATTTGGCAAAAAGTTTTAGAGTGTATCGTATTCAACCATGTTGGAGATAGTTACTACCTCTACAAGCTTACTACATATAAACAAAAATGCATGAACTTGTAAAGGCTCCAATTCCGATGCCTATGGAACGGTTTTAAGCTTGATCGTTGCAATTTGCGTCTTGCGATCAATATCTAAACGTGCCGATGAGTACCCTTTAATTCCTTTCCAAATTTTTAACGACCCCTTCCATTTTCTGTGTTTTTGCTGCAAACTTCAGCCTCGCCAACATCAACGATAAACATAAGTTCCTTGTTTGACATGTATAAAGACTGTATAAAGTGCAAGCAAATACAAATGCCCTTATATGAATCCCACATCGCTTGGGTGAGATAAACAAACAAAGAGGGGTTTTTTTTGCTAAGATCAAGTGTTTGTTAGAATCTTTTTCATGCTTTTGTGTCGGCTTGATTCACCAAAATAAAAAACTTCCAAAAATTCGAAATCTATAACAGCATTTAATGCACGATCTTATTATGATTAGTTTCCTTTTAATCAACCTCCTCTTTCTATATAAACACCCCCACCCACCTTATTCCATAGTAATTAACCTCATCATCGTCAAAGAACACGATATTCTTCATGGGTGGAAAGAAGGTATCCCTTATACCAATAATCGACCACAAAAAACGCAACCTCGCATTCAAACAGCGAAAAGCAGGCCTTATCAAGAAAGCTCGGGAGCTTTCAATCCTTTGTGATTTGGATGTCTCCATGATTATCTTCTCTGATCACCAAGAAAATAACCCCGAAATCTTTCCTCCTGGTGATACACATAAGCTAAACAACTCCATCAATGCTTATAAAAGTAAACGTCTAAGTGAGCCTGGGATGATTCGAACGTATGGTTTACGGGATTTTTATCAGGATAGGAAAAGAAAGGCTGAACAAGAGCTTGATAGGGCTAAGAAAAGAAACTTGGAAGCCAAGTATCCTACTGTTTCAGACAATTCCTCAGAAGGGGAGTTGAGGAATTTTGCTAGTGACTTGGGAACCAAAATTGATGTTTTAGGAAAAGTTCCCATGTCTGAAAACCTTTATGCTCAAGATTCTTCGTGTAGGGAATTATGGAACCCTATGACGATGATGAGGCCCGTTGGTTACAGCGAGCAGACGTTTGATCATGCGGGGTATAATGAATTGTCGAACCCTAAATCCATGATGGATCTGCTGTTGAATTGTGAAGATGAAAACGAATATTGTCCCACGCAGTTGTATGCTGATAATCAAAATATATTGAGCATGCAAACGTCAAACCCTAATTCAACCATAACGAGTGAAGGTGATCATAGCAGCTGCTACAATAGTGAGAATTCTGGTCTTCCTCCACTGCCGTTGGCGATGGTGCAGCCGGAGGAGGTACCACTCACGCACATGAACTCGTTCTTAGCCTCTAGTTTTACTTCTACAAATGTGTTGGAGTACGAAACAAGTGGTTCCCAGTATTTAGATTGCTGAGTATTTATTTGTGTTGTTTAAACATATATCTTAATACATCATTAATTAAATTCTTGTAATTTTAAAGTAGATTATGCACTGTTTTAAAGTACGTCTAGTATTTATATGTCTGTACTAGATAATGAGCCAAATTCGAGATGTCCCATTGTATAAAAAGTGCAGTTACGATCATGTTCTTGTGATGAGAATGAGTTTTCAGAGTTAGCCAAAGTTGTAAGTGACGGGTAAGCTTTGTTCTAGTTATATTGTATTTCCTTGCAAGCAGTTTCGTTGAATGGGTCAGTTTTTTACCCAGTTCGACTTATGAATTATGATTGTTTTATGGTTCAACAACTTCTAGACGTTTGTCGATCATACTTATAATTTATTACAGGTATGTTGGATCTTGTGTCAGCGTGTTAACAATATGCAGGATGATAGAATTGATCGTTTTGCAAAGTTTACAACTTTGTTTGGCTGGGTCCTTCTAATGCTATCTACTGGTATCAGTTTCTATCATAAATCCATTTGATGCTTACTAGTTGTCAGGCATGATAACATCGAATGGATTTAAGATAGCGTAGACTTCCCCCAAGTAAACTACTACAACTTAGCAAAAACGGTTTTCCTAATCGTGCTTGTTACTTTTAACTAGAAAAAACAAAAATGACAAATCACCACGGCCCAACGAATTTACGAATAAGAGAAACTCGGTTATAGCCATTTCTGTACATTCAAATATTCAATGTACTTTATGGATAGTTTTATAAGTTAGTCCCGCTCTATTTTTACCCATTCTACCAAGATTCAAATGAATGCACAGCAAATATATTATGGCTGTCTCATTCAGTATGCCACTGAACAGCTGATATTTGCTCATCCAGTTTATCATTCCGCATAGGGTAACCTTAAGATGGTAGTATTCAAGTATCTCCATTCGATAAATATATATGTTTGTAAAAATACAGGTTCATTTGTAACATACATTTAGGTGGTTGATAGCTCCGTAATACAGTGACCACATAGCCTAGATGCGGCTAACTTATAAATGCATTTGATTGCATTTCATACAACAGTTGTGTGTAGTAAATATAGCAACTTGCTGCATATGATTTGTAAAATAGATGTGTTCTTGCAGGATCTCACAAAGTATTGTCGATTCACTCGTCATAAGTTATCAAGGAAATAACCTGTACGAAAAAAACCAATCCTATGCTAATCAATATACAAAACTTATTTAATAGAAGCATGAGTGACACGAGTTAAGAAATAACCTGTCATATGATTGTGGGAAACTGGTGAGAGACGATTTAAGATGTTAAGAGGGAGACCATCTTGTTTGTAGACTCGAGACCATGATTATTTACACTGGGGATGATGGTCTGTGGAGATATAAATTTCACAAATTCTTTGAGTTCTGTAAAACTGCTATGCTCGCTGTACGGCACCTCGTATCTTGAACAAGAGAAATGAAGCTAATTATATTATGTTGCATACGCTACCAAAAATTCAAGAAACAGGTGTAATGGATTTCAATAAAGAATAAAAAAAGTTTCAGCAAATTTGTAGCAAACGGGTCAAATTAGTTACAGTAAATACAAGAAGTTCGAAAAGAAAAGGTTGAACGGGTCAAAGTATCACCTTATAATAGTTCCCTGTTGCCACTTCTTTCCAGGGGACGATTTCTTTCCTTTTCCAAATGACCAACCAGTTGGAGAGAAAGCAACTATAAGACTATATCGCCCCTGAATAATCATGAAACAATAACAATACAATAAGATATAGAAACATGTTATAATTCACAGCTCAAAGCTTGAATTTATTGCATACCACTTTGTCAAATATAGATCAATAATGTGGCTAGCTATTGTCCCCTAATTACCCAAGTGAAAATGTGAAATGCATAGTGTATTTTATTAGTATAAATACCCATGCAATCTATCAATAAACTTGCACCAATATCACCTAGTAAGGTAATATTACTTCTCATCCTTCTAATGTTTCTCTAATGTCTTTTTGGGTGATACTTAAAAGTTCTTGGTTATACCAATAATCTTGTGATAAAACTATTTAATTACAACACGTTATCAGCACGATCGTTCACGCCGTTATAATCAAGTAAGTTTTAGAAAATCTTTTCGAAGTAAACATTTTCTCAAGTTAGTTTTGTAATCAACAAAAGTCTCCATTTTATCAAAACCATTTATAACTAACAATTACACTTATTTTCATAAAACGTTATACTTTATATCAAACTTAATAAATTTATAAAAACTTTCTTACCAACAATCTAGAATGACAATTAGAAGCATAATTACCTTAATCGACTACGTTGACATATGATAATCTATCATGGACATATGACAATCTTGGGACTACTAACCATTTGTATCTTATTATTACGCTAACTTTTTATTATTATTATCACTAACCTTTTATTCATGCAACTAACATTTAATTTGTTACAACTAACTTCTATTTATGTTACTAACATTTACTTTATTACATCTAACTTCTATTTATGCAATTAACATTTACTTTACTACATCTAACTTTAATTTATGCAATTAACATTTACTTATGCCGTAACTAATTTTTATTTATGTGTTAGTTGTTATCTATTTATGTAGACTAAAAGTTATTATCTGCTAATCTTTATATTTTATATTTATGTTAACCAATTTTTATAAAAAAAAACTTTTTATAAAAAATGTATATTCACAACGGCTCTTTAACAGATATAAACAGAAACAAACAGTTTTACAACGTTTATATTTTTCACTATAAATTCAAATATGACAATCCACAAAGTTTTCACAAAAAAAAAAAAATCATCCTCTGTCTTAAATCAAGTTTGTTGCCCGAAGAAAATTTTCAAATATGATTCACCCACTTCTCATTGTTATCGCCATCATGCTTGTCTTACTTCTTATCCCGATTTTTCAGCTCCCACCTAATGTATTTGAAATTAGTTTATTTATGTATCTGTTTGTAGCTCTCCCAATGTATTGTATTGCATTACTTATTGATATATATGGATTTTGATATTGACTATGTTATTCATTCTATTTATAGCAACAAAATGTCAAACATCGAAAATCCCAAAATTCCAGCTCTTAAGATAACTGGAGAAAATTACATACAGTGGACAGGATTTGTCAAAAGGCGCCTCAAATCATTGGGTGCTTTAGAAGCAATAAATGAAGTCAATGAATGCACTGACGAAATAAAAGCAAAAGCTGATGAATTTCTACATCTTCACATTGATGAAATGCTCGAATTTGAGTATTCAAATTGTGATAATCCAAGCCAATTGTGGAGAGATCTGGACGAAAGATTTAATAATCAAAGGGATGTTTTACTCCCTACTGCCAGGGATGAATGGAACAATTTAAGGTTCCAAGATTTCAAAAAGGTAAATGAGTATACATCTGCCTTATTCAGAATTTGCCGCACACTCAGGTTTTGTGGGCAAACTGTTACTGATGGTGATATGTTGGAGAAAACTTTCTCCACATTCCATGCCTCAAACATAAACTTGCAGCAACAATACCGACTGCAAAATTTTAGGAGGTATTCTGATCTGAATGTAAATCTTCTCGTGGCAGAGAAAAACAATGAATTGTTGATGAAAAATCATCAAAGTCGTCCAACAGGATCATTGGCAATTCCAGAAGTAAATGTTGTTAACAATACCAATACTAGAAACTTTGGAAATAAAAGAGGACGAGGTAACCCTCGCGGGCATGGTCGTGGACATGGTCGTGTTCGTGGTCGTGGTCGTGGCCATTATGATCACAACCGTTTTTCCAACCAAAACCATAGTTACCACCAAAGTGGTTATAATGTTCGTGGTCGTGGTCGTGGGCGTGGTCGTGGCCATGGTCGTGGTCAAAGAAATTACACTTACCATGCTCCACAAGTTAATAACCTCAATCAGAAAGATAATGATGTTGGTACCTCCCAAAATGCTGAAGGAGCATGTTTCAGGTGTGGAAGTACAAACCATTGGGCAAAGTCTTGTCGAACACTCCCTCACATCTGTGAGCGATACCAAGCATCTCTTAAAGGAAAAGAAAAAGAAGTGAACCATGTGGATCACTTTGATAACACAAACACTGAGCTTGTTGCCTCGGACTTTTTCGATGACTTGGAAGTTTGAAAGAAAAGTTGTTGGATCTTTAATAAATATGTATAATATCTATGTAAAATAACTATGCATTTCCTTTCAGTAACTCTACTTAAATATGTATAATTATTTTCCTTTCATGTAGAATAAAATAAAGATTGAATAAATCTGTTATGCTCACTCATTATTTTCCTTTATGTTCATATTAGAAATGAGTCTAAATGAAGCGAAATACCAAGAAAAAGATGGAGATCTGTGCATAGCGGATAGTGGTGCCACACACACTATCCTCAAATTCAAGAAATATTTTGTTGAATTAAAACCAACAAAAGGAAGCATTAACACAATTTCAGGTCCTACTAACTTGATAGACGGAGTAGGTAAAGCTAATGTAGTATTACCAAATGGTACACAACTCTTGATAGAGAATGCTTTATTCTCCCCAAAATCCAAAAGAAACTTATTAAGTTTCAGATGCATATATCATAATGGTTATGATACTCAGTCAAGGACTGTTGGAAACAAAAAGTATTTGCAAATCATAAATGAGAATAAAGTACTTGAAAATCTGCCAATGCTCCATTCTGGTCTGCATTATACATATATTAATATGCCTCAAGCGCATATGGCAGTAAAAGAGAAATCTTGTGATCCTGATATAATAAGTTTGTGGCATGACCGTTTAGGTCACCCAGAATCAACAATGATGAAAAGGATAATTGAAAGTACACATGGACATCCATTGAAGGATAGAAAAATCATGGGAAAAATAGCTCCATGTACATCTTGTTCCCTTGGGAAATTAATTGTAAGACCATCTCCACTTAAAGTTGAAAAAGAATCGCCAGTGTTTCTTGAAAGAATTCAAGGCGATATTTGTGGGCCAATACATCCACCATGTGGACCATTTAGATATTTTATGGTCCTAATAGACGCATCAAGTAAATGGTCTCATGTATCACTGTTATCAACTCGTAACGTAGCCTTTGCAAAATTCCTTGCTCAAATTATTAAATTGAGAGCACATTTTCCGGATTACACTGTTAAACGTGTAAGGCTTGATAATGCTGGTGAGTTTACATCTCAAGCATTTAATGACTACTGTATGTCAGTAGGGATTGTCGTTGAACATCCAGTTGCTCATGTACACACACAAAATGGTTTAGCCGAATCATTAATTAAGCGTCTACAGCTAATAGCTAGACCGTTGATCATGAGAACAAAACTCCCCGTATCTATATGGGGTCATGCAATCTTGCATGCTGCGTCTTTAATACGCATGAGACCAAGTGCAAACCATGTGTACTCTCCTCTGCAACTTGCTTTTGGCCAAGAGCCAAGCATATCCCACCTTAGAATTTTTGGGTGTGCAGTATATGTTCCTATTGCACCACCTCAACGGACAAAAATGGGTCCTCAAAGAAGGTTGGGGATATATGTTGGATATGAAACAATTTCTATCATAAGATATCTTGAACCCTTGACAGGTGATGTCTTCACAGCACGTTTTGCTGATTGCCAATTTAATGAGGCAATTTTCCCTCCGCTTGGGGGAGAAAAGAAAATCAATGGGAAAGATGTCTCATGGAGTGAACCTTCACTAATGTATCTTGATCCTCGTACTAAACAAAGTGAGACTGAGGTTCAGAAGATAATGCACATGCAAGAGATTGCAAATCAGTTACCTGACGCATTCACTGATACAAAGAGGGTGACTAAATCTTACATACCAGCTGTCAATGCTCCAGCCCGGGTTGAAATTCCAGACATAAAATCTGATGATAAAGTCACTCAAGATTCCAAAGCACGTTTGAAGCGTGGGAGGCCAATTGGTTCTAAGGATAAAAATCCTAGAAAAAGAAAAGCAGTCAAAAATGCAATTATCAATGAGGATGTTGTTCTTGAAGGAACACAAAATGTTGCTCCTTCGGAAGAGGAAATTGATGATATCAATAAAGATATTTCAATCAATTATGGTTACTCAAAAATACCATTGGAACAGATTGGAACAGAAATTATTGATGATAAATTCTGTTATAATGTTGCATGTGATATCATGAATGGAAATGATGATCTAGAACCAACATCAGTCATTGAATGTCAAGGTAGACATGACTGGAACAAATGGAAAGAAGCAATGGAAGCTGAATTAAATTCACTTAATAAACGAAACGTTTTTGGACGAATTGTTCTTACACCTGGAACTGTGAAACCAGTTGGGTACAGATGGGTTTTCATACGAAAACGAAATGAGAACGATGAAGTCATCAGATATAAAGCTAGACTTGTTGCTCAAGGTTTTTCTCAAAGACCAGGGATTGATTATGAGGAAACGTATTCACCGGTAATGGACGCAATTACGTTTCGATACTTGATCAGCCTAGCAGTTTATGAAAACTTAGACATGCGTCTTATGGATGTTGTTACGGCTTACTTGTATGGATCACTTGATAGTGATATCTATATGAAAGTACCTGAAGGTTTTAAAATGCCAACTGCATTAAGTGCAAAACCCAAAGACATGTATTCAGTCAAATTACAAAGATCTTTGTATGGGTTAAAGCAGTCTGGACGCATGTGGTATAATCGTTTAAGTGATTATTTGAAAAGCAAAGGATATAAGAGTAATCTTATATGTCCTTGTGTCTTTATCAAGAAAACAACATCTGGGTTCGTAATTATAGCCGTCTATGTTGATGATCTCAACATCATTGGTACAAATAGAGAAATAAATGAAGTCATTGTGCACTTAAAGGAAGAATTTGAAATGAAGGACCTTGGGAAGACTAAATATTGTCTTGGCTTGCAAATCGAGCACATGCCTAACGGCATACTTGTTCATCAATCAAATTATACCGAGAAGGTCCTAAAACGTTTCAATATGGATAAAGCAAAATCTTTAAGTACACCGATGGTAGGAAGATCTCTGAATGTTGACAATGATCCGTTTCGCCCATGTGAAGAAGATGAAGATGTTCTTGGTCCAGAAGTCCCGTATCTAAGTGCAATTGGAGCTCTTATGTATCTAACAAATTGTACCAGGCCTGATATTTCTTTTGCAGTTAATTTGTTAGCAAGATTTAGCTCATCTCCCACAAAAAGGCATTGGAATGGAATCAAACACATATTCCGATACCTTCGAGGAACAACTGACTTGGGCTTATTTTACTCTAACAGTTCGAAGCAAGGATTGATTGGTTATGCAGATGCAGGTTATTTGTCTGATCCTCACAAAGCTAGATCTCAAACTGGTTATGTATTCTTAAATGGAGGCACTGCTATTTCATGGCGTTCTCAAAAGCAAACACTCGTAGCAACATCATCAAATCATGCTGAAGTTATTGCACTACATGAAGCTAGCAGAGAATGTGTATGGCTAAGGTCAATGACACATCTAATTACGACATCTTGTGGGCTAAACAAAGAGAAAAGCCCAACACTTATCTATGAAGATAATGCAGCATGTGTCGCACAAATGAAAGAAGGCTATATCAAAAGTGATAGGACGAAACATATACCGCCAAGATACTTCGCGTACACTCAAGATCTCATAAAGGATAACCAGATTGAAATGAAGTATGTCCAATCAAGCAACAATTCTGCCGATCTTTTCACCAAGGCACTTCCAACTTCCATTTTCAAGAAACACGTCCATGCTATTGGCATGCGACATGTACATAAGCGATAACACTCTACGGATGTCTACATTAGGGGGAGTCAAGTATGCTGCACTCTTTTCCTTGACTAAAGTTTTTTCCCATCGGGTTTTTCTTTAGCAAGGTTTTTAACGAGACAGTACTTCTAAGTTGACTCTACATTGAAAAAGTGGCATCCAAGGGGGAGTGTTATAATTCACAGCTCAAAGCTTGAATTTATTGCATACCACTTTGTCAAATATAGATCAATAATGTGGCTAGCTATTGTCCCCTAATTACCCAAGTGAAAATGTGAAATGCATAGTGTATTTTATTAGTATAAATACCCATGCAATCTATCAATAAACTTGCACCAATATCACCTAGTAAGGTAATATTACTTCTCATCCTTCTAATGTTTCTCTAATGTCTTTTTGGGTGATACTTAAAAGTTCTTGGTTATACCAATAATCTTGTGATAAAACTATTTAATTACAACAAAACATATAATTTTGAAATAAAAAATAAGTATTCCTATAATTCAACACATTTCTATCAACGTTGTCCGATCATTGGACAAACTAATCATCAAACACAAATTCAAAGATTATCTTGCGACAATCATCAACTTTTACGCCATTCTAGTACATCTAAGGACACTCAATGTAACTACTATAATCTTACTAGTATTCAAGATAAATATATCATGTAAGTGGCAGCCCAAAATACTATTAAAGCCTTTAATGGGGGCAATAATAGACCCATGATCCCATGAAAGCTCTCAAAACCTACTTTTTATGGCTAGTGAGTGTATGACAAGATTTGTCCCTTTCAGAGAACAGCCTACCCACTAATTAGAATATTCAGAGCAACCCATGTTTGAATGAATAAATGGCGAGTTGATTGCATAGTTTTCGACAAACAGTATTCTTAGGTTAGCATTTATAATAATGACACCCATTAACATCAAATCTGGGATTTTAAAATGATAGTAGTCGATTACTCGATTTAAACTTCATACTGT
Organism: Glebionis coronaria; assembly: GCA_025667525.1. NCBI lineage: Eukaryota > Viridiplantae > Streptophyta > Magnoliopsida > Asterales > Asteraceae > Glebionis > Glebionis coronaria. Next base: position 544,255,491 of record CM046882.1, read on the forward strand.
AACTCTGTTTTATATTCACTGAATTTTTCGATAATAATAATGTAAAACTGTAAAAACAAAATATAAACTTGAAATTTGAACAACTTACCGAATACATGTTAGATACATGTTTTAATCTTTTGAAACTAGCAAGCGTCCACATAGGCACAACATGAATGTGGCTCTCCTTTCATCCAAGGTTAGCCATTGCATATCTTCCTCAGGCATGCCCAAGCATTCCAAAACTCGCATCTTTGCTGCAGTGACATATATTTTCTTACGAAGAACGCGAGCTACCTCCATGAACAACCTTTCTTTTCCTGTTTTTATAAAGAGAAGAAAAAGAATGATAAGTGTATGTCCATCGTTTTAAGAGTAAGACATCATAGAGAGAATAATGTACCAATCGTATAGCTGCCAATCAGAAACAGTGTTCTTGGGTTAAAAGCTTCAGCTTGGATGGCCTCAAGAACATATTGGATTACAGCCTCTTGCTTTGGAAAGTCATACTGCCAGATATATTATTAACAGCATTTAATCAGCAATCGTTTTAGTTTACATATAAACCATTAGGTATAAAAACTAGAGAGGGTAAATGTGAACACGTATGAATTATCTCTAACAGGCCAAATAGGTGGGAAGCTTCAGAACATGTAAATTTTATGCATCAAACCTTGTAGGTCATTTTATTTGCAAAGTAAGATGTTTTTTGTTTAATATAGATGTGTACTCATATATGGCACATGAATTGTTTATAAAAATTCAAAATATATATATTGAAATGGGACATGTATTTCAGGTCAACCCAAGGTTTCTCTCGAACACTATAAATGATTACCCATACTGATTTGAACACATTTCGACTATCCCAAGTTCCCAACCCATACCCACTCATGTTGCCACCTCTAACTCTAACAAAACTTAAACTAGAAACATTCTATTTGCATACCTGCGGGTCACAATAAGTGGTATCTAAGACAAGAGTTTGCACACGCGTCTGCAAACTCGAGATCTTTTTCATATCCTCGCAATACCGAAAATCTCCAGTGTGTAAAATAGCCTATGCATGAAAACACAATAATGAAGTGCAGGAAGATAACAATTAAATAAACAGAAGTCTACAAAAGTCAGCAAGATACATACCTTGCCGTTTGGTAGTTCAAATAAAATTATGATGGCCCCAGGACAGTGATTGGCGTCAAAGCATGTAACATCAACTCCATTGATAACTATCTTTTGGTTGAGAGGTAAAACTTCAATCTTTTCCCATGGGATACCAATTTTAAAATTTACAAGTTTTGCTGGAGCAGTAAATCTTCCCATGACAGAAAGACCTTGTAAGACCTCCATAATCTGCAAGAGTGTATGCAGCAAAGGGATCGTAATTACTATAAAGACAATTCATATGCAAATCTTCAAAATATTAGTTATCCCATGGGCCCATTGCAAATCAATTGATTTTGCTAGTGTTCACCCCAACATGCTCCGTTAATTTAAATATTTTTGAAGTCTAACATTTAAGGGTTTGGCAGATTACAATAAAGCAACAAGACTGCACTTACGGTCAGCGTGGAAGTGAGTAAGCAACCAGTGGAAGCAATCCCGTCTCAGATATTTAAATGCATCCTAGTAGAATTTGAATAAAGATTAGTAATAAAAAATGCATTGTGTAGGAAAAAGAGTTGGTGACTCTGCACTTACCACTCGGAAAGGCGTGGGCGTTCCATCAATTGAGCACCATGGGGGAATATCTCGGAACTTTTTATTCGAGAAGTTTGTTTTAACCGCATTACGTTTATTACCACCATTTGAGCTGGGTTTTCCAACTTGTGCTCCAGTAGCTGAAGGTTTTTTAACCTTTCCAGCAAAACCAGGAAAAAAATCTGTAATCAACTTATTAGAGACTATTTTAGTCTCCTTGCGTGTAACTTTTTCAGGTAAGTTCACTTCCTCAGGTAAATTCACTTCCTCGGAACCTCGTGTTCTCAGTTCACTAAATAGGCCGGCTACTTTTTATGTAGGGTTATCCATTTACGAGTAACAATAACAGGGAAAGCTTCATTTGCTTACCCTTTTTATGCAGGATGAAACCTAAGCTATGAGCCTAGTCGCCTAGAAGATATACCATCTTATGGATCTCGTTAGTACCAGTGAAGTTCAAATTCAGGTAAAAAAATTGGGCTTTGTCATTTCCTAGTTTATAACTGCCCATCTAAAGGCAGATAAGCATTCGAATAAGTTAACCAAATAAGTCACACGAATAAAAAGGAGAAATGAACAAGAGATATATACATTATCACGATCCATCTCTTGATCAAGACACTCGTTAGTATGAACTTGCCTCAACTCATCACTCAGCTCACTAATATCCCCTCCACAAATCGGACAGCTAACAACATCCCTCTCACCCTCACCACACAAATCAAGCAGCACGCCAAGCTGCGTCATCCCACCCTCCTCCTCATTCTCTCCCTCACCCTCACCCTCGCCCGCTCCTTCCCCTTTCTCCTCATCCTCTTCCACTTTCTCGCAAACATTTTGACAAACACCTAACCTACCACCCCTGGACAACAGCCTGGACTCAATCGAATTCTAAAAATACCCATTATTGAAATCCACCCCTTTCTGACATCTAACTTCATCCTTTTCGGGGTTTTGGCGATTTTCCTTACCCGGGTAAATATGAGACTTTTTGAGCTTCTTTGAAGAAGGTGAATTGAGTTAGCGTTTCGAAATCGTCATCGTGGTTTTGATTCTGTTTTTTGAATTTAAATGGAGAGAGGGAAGTGTAATAAAAGGATCAAAAACTTTCCATTTATGGCAGATACAATGTACACTATGTAATTGGACCGGATCTAAAGCGGACCGGACCGATCGGATAGAACCGAACGTATTTAGATCCGATCTTCGGTTCATTCTTTTCGTTGAATTCCGTCTTTAATCGGTCTAGTTTGGTTCTGTCTTACGAAAAACCTGGAAACTATGCTTGTAGGACTGGACCAAACTTCGATTCGATGTTTCGGACCAATTCGGTTTCAGTTCAGTTCGATCCGATCTTGGTCGGTCGGTCTTGTTTTCGAATCCAAACATCCCTAAATGTATGTACCGCACCGCGGATTGGATCGGACCGAAAAACCAGACCGAATCGGACTGACCATACTCATCGGTTCATGCTTTTCTTTATATCCGGCCAAGTCCGGTCCGGTTCGGTCGCACATAAAAGCCGTCGAAATGCTTTCTTGGACTGCAACGAACCGAATCCGGTCATCAGTCAGGTGTTTTGATAAATTCAATTTTTATTTGGTCTGATCTTAGTTAGTTGGGTACGATTTTCAAGCGTACCCTTAGATGCATGTATCGGCCATAAATAGTAACTTAACCGAGTCGATTATGGTTTTTAAACATTGGCATAAACATGCAAAGACAAAGAAAAGCATAACCGCAACTTGATGGAGAGAGCAAGGGAAACAAATGTAGGTTAACATCACAAATCTTTCCTGTTTATCAAATACACTCTAAATCGCAAATCAAATAAACCTACAAGTATCCAAATAAGCCTAAAATTAGAGCTTATGTTATATAAGCCGAAATCAGCTTACGTTATAAATCGAACCAAACACCATTAACATGAATAATCTAATTTTGTGTGTAAACAACTACTACAGTTATAATTTAAGTCAAATCTTAACAAAAATAGAAAAATCCAACTTATCTTGAAGATAAAATAAATTTGCACCAGCCGGGAATCGAACCCGGGTCTGTACCGTGGCAGGGTACTATTCTACCACTAGACCACTGGTGCTCTTGTGTTAAAATGTTTAAATTGTATCTATTTATATCTATTTGCATAAATTTTGACATCATCTAAATAATATGAACCAAAAGTACTAATTAACCAAACAATCAGTACTTATGAATTGTCAAAGAAATTTATGCAACCCAATGTTTGAATACCACAAATAAACCTGTAGTTTTCTACTAAATTGCACCAGGTTTCAGTTAAAAGTGGCACGTCGAATCGAAACTAGACCATAACCGGTTATTTAGGTATAGTCGTACACACAAAATTAGACTTAATTCATCAGCCTAACAATTTTAGCTTCATTGTCATTCTGTCAACTAGTTTTGCCAAAGAGTAGAACATTAATGGAGATTATTGCCAGTACATCAGACTAAACAATTAAACAATGATCAAACTTTTTAAACATACTATGATTTCAATTGAATGCCAACATTACGAAAATGCGACAAAGAAAAACATCGCAACTCGATGGACAGCGAGGAAAGGTTGGTTAACATCCCAATTTCCTGTCTTTCAAATACACTCGCGACATGATTATCAAGTTGTCGTTGGCATGAGGGGAGTTCAATCCATATTTATATGCAAAATGCTGTCAACTTGGGTCATATTCTCAGATCTACCAAGGAAAAGTTATGCGTTATATTGATTCAAATATGTTTAAACAAGTTTAGGCCACATGAGTAAGCTGTAATCACCTTTCCTAAAACAGAGCAAGGAATTTAATCATTTATGTTATTGTCTCTAAGAATCTTGGATTGTGGCCCAACACTCGTAGTCGTGTGAAGCATTCTGTGCCGACAGGGTAGCCTGATGTAGGTGCGGCCTAACCATAGCAGATTATGGTTCTCATTAATTTTGTCTGGCCTTGTGAATACAGTATTCTCTTCTAAGGTGCCAACTGGGAGCCTTCTGAATTTTTTTATCAGAAATTAACCAAATCAAAATGCATATGAACAAACTCTTTGATATGGTTCAAGTAAAAACAGCCCAACAATTATAAAGGCAACCAAGTTATTCATAAATGCATACACGAAATACAGTTGAGTGAGTACAAGTTATTCATATATCCGATTTCAAAAATTACCAAGTTTGACCTCAAAAGTCATCAGGTACCCAAGTTCATGGGACTAAATAATATGCAAAAACGATATGTCAAAACTATAGTCAATACTCTCAATGGCTTTCTGGGACATGTTTATCTAAAAATGCCTGAGCAAGATTGCTAAAACTAACGTTAACAGCACCAGCAGCTGCATACCTTTTGACAATATCCACCACTTCCGGTCTTAAGATCTCTTCCTTTGTAGACGCATTACACAAATAATAAAGCGCCCCAAGAGCATAATTCACCTACAAAATGAATAAAATGCCAAAGATATAATCATCAGTACTATCAAATGATCACTTCCCCCGAAACTCTATTGCCTATTGATGACATATTTTGAAGGGAAAATTCTTGAAATTATGCCCCAAGATGTCACCCTTTTTCCCTTTTGCACCCACCAAATGAGAATTTCCCAAAATGTCTTATGCAACTTGTCCAAAAATGGGAAAATTATACTTTATTAGAAGTATTATATCTTTTTTTTTTAAATTATTAAACTTTTTTTTATCATTTTTTGACAAGTTGCATAAGACATTTTGGGAAATTTTCATTTGGTGTGTGCAAAAAGGGAAAAAGGGTGACATCTTGGGGCATTTCAAGAATTTTCCCTATTTTGAATACCCTCCAATGATGATAAAATAAAGAATCCTCGAAGACCAATTTGACGGAATCAATACATATTAGTAATGTTACTTTGGAATTCAAGTACAACTTTTTGGGACATCACAAAACGAGAATTGCAAAAGTTTTGTGAAATATGCAAGGGGAATTTGAGCCTAGGTAGATAGTTTATTGATGGCCATTAAACTCTTGAGATGAATATATGGGGGAGCCAACGTTATACTTGTCTCTTAGGGACAAGTTAGTACTGCTTTACTGATGCTTTAGGTATGTGCTTGTATATAAATCGCATTTTGAATTACCAATTGAAGGAAGATAAAAATACTGAAACTATTGAAGTTTGTAACTCGTACCGTATTTTTGACCGGACTTGATAAACACTGTATAAGAAGAGGTACCCCATCACATTTGATTATTACCGCAGCATTTGCAGGATCTGTAGGCATAGATATTTTGGTTAGTGCAGATGGTATCATTCTATATATGTTGGCACGAATAATAATGCAGAAGCAAAACAGGTTAGGTCAAGTTGGTCAGACACAGGCAACACTAGTTTGTCTATTTTCATATATTAATGTATTAATTATTATGATACCAACTTCATTTACACAGAACAAGTTAGAAACAAATTAACCAGCTTTTGCCCTGTTTAGCCCATTTTACTTTTAGCAACTATATTAATTTGGATCAGTTATCAAACAATTACAATAAGGATTGGCCCGTTTTCATAGAAATGAACTAAAATGCCACCTCTACCCCATTGTATTACGAGCTAACAGACCTATCCAATGACTTAGAACAATTATAACATACCAACACACGAATTGCAGATCCCACCAACACCAAACTCTATAAGCTTCTCATTGGGTTCTGTTATGCAGTCGAGGAAAAGTTCCAAAACGTTAAGCTGTTAACACTCGAGTATGATTGTCAGATATAGTAGATATCGACAGTACAGATCACAAAGTAGATAAATCAAAAACTTAACCTGTCTTAAAAACGTATAATTGAAGGGATCATAGGCAAAATTTGCTAAATTAGCAGCAATTTTCTCCTTCGATGCTGCAATTTCAAAGAATCGTCAAGTACATAAAAGATGTGAAAGATAAGATACATAATCACTTTAAAAATACCTTCAGTTGAAGCGTTTTGAAACTGAGCTACGAGTTCCTATAACATAAAGGAAGAAAAACGAGTTCATAAAACGGCTGTCTAAGTTATGATGAATTTTTCGTTCCACAAACATGAAAGATAAAGAAACTTTTAGTAGTTTTGTGAATCGCACCTGAAGATACTGTACCCTAGAAGTGCCATATTGTCCGGTACGCTCTTCTTGTCTTTGATTATTAGTGAACATATAGTAGTCTGCCACATGTTTAATAAATTAAATTGTGTAGTCTATCAGCAGCATATTATATGACCAATAAAAAAAGACAGACCAATAATCGACAAAAGGATACTCTAAAACTTTAACAATAAGACATGGTTTTTTTTGCATTAAAGTCATTTGCAGTGGACATAGCTCAAATTGTTTTTAGCAATCATCTTGCTTATCATGAAAGGGGCGTTTGTTTAAGCTTATTTTTGGGCTTATGAGCTTAAGGAGGTGATTGCTTAAGCTTATTTTGCCGGCTTATGGGCTTGTTGATCTTTTGAAAACTTCAAATTTTGGGTTATGAGCTTATCAACTTCAATAAGCCATAAGCTCATAGGACCCAAATATTTGAATATGTTAGCTTTTCAAAAGTTCAATAAGGCCATAAGCCGGCGGAATAAGGTCAAACAATTAGGATTACGTCTCATAAGCTCATTTTTTCCGGCTTATTTAGAAACTTATGGGTTTATATAAGCTTATCATGAGTTTCTAATAAAGCGGAAAAAACTGAGCATGAAACATAAACCGAAATCACATAAAAGCTCTTAAGCCCAAAAAAATGTAACGCGTTTGAGGATAAGGCAAACTAGTGAGTGATACAGTTCCACTTTAGCTAAATTAAACAAAAGCATAAATTGTGCAATATTAATTGAACATTACATTGCAATTTTCTGAATTATAAAGTAACAAATTGAATAATAAGCTAGGGTTTGCTATAAGTAATAAGTCATTTACATCAGCACAAAAAGCTTTGATTGACGACATATGTAAAGTAAATTAGAGATTAATGAGAATAAACTTTTTTTTGAACAAATGAGAATAAACTGACCTGAGAGCTTTTGGGAAAGGAACAAATAATTTTGGGGAAAACGTAACTTTATGACTAGAAAGAAAGTGTGGTGTTATGATTTATTAAAGAGATACAAATATTAAATAATTGCAAGATGGGGATGTAGCTCAGATGGTAGAGCGCTCGCTTAGCATGCGAGAGGTACGGGGATCGATACCCCGCATCTCCACTTTTTTTTAATTTTTTTCTTACACTTAATTTCTACAATAATTTCATTTAACATTATTAGTAATATAGAACGGAACACAATGAACATCATTTTACCTAAAGTAATATTAATTGATAATAAGGTTTAATCCCTACAATCTTGGTTAACTAGATGCGGATTAATACGATCTATGAAGAACCCACAAGCAGAATCGACAAAAGAAAAACACACAAGGTATTGCCTTAATCGCTGCTCCGATTAGTTTATTGAAAGAATGATGTGCTTGCTTTTTTCCCCCTCACCTCATTTTATAGAGATAAGGGGGAACCGACTCTTACAATGAGTACGGGCCATGTTGGGCTTAGACATGGTCAACCGACCTTTATTCTTAGCTAGTACTAGGCTACTCGACTCTTAATCCCTGGACACGAATTAGACAAAAAAATAAAGACTAAAAGATAAAAATATAAAAATTTCCACCTTAGACTTTATATTAGCTTATCCCAACACTCAGCAACTCCAAGCAGTGTTGTAACTTGCGTCCAGGTACCACCTTCGTCGAGGCATCCGCATCATTGTGTTCAGTACCCACCTTCAGAACTTCAACCGTCTTTACTTCCAAGACTTCTCTGATAAAGTGATAGCGCACATTGATATGCTTAGTCCTTTCATGAAAAACATGATTTTGCGACAAGTGAATCGCGCCCTGATTATCACAATTAACTGGAATAGTGTTGAGCTTCACGCCCAACTCTTCCAATAGTCCCTTTAGCCAAATAGCTTCCTTCACAACCTCCGTAATGGCCATATACTCCGCCTCTGTAGTTGAAAGAGCTACCACGTGTTGTAGCGTTGTCTTTCAGGTAACAACACATCCCTGTACTAAAAATGCTGTAGAATATTGGTAATCAATAATCACAAGATGTTTCTAGTGAGAGAAAGTAGAGAGATAAAGATGAGAAAATTTGTAAAATGTATCATCAAAGTGAAAACAACCAACACCCTTTTCCATGAAGGAAAGGGGTTTATATACCCAAGTTCATAAATGGACTTGGGCCTCCGGCCCATGAACATGCTCATGGGTCGGGCTTTCTTAATATGTTACTAAAACTATACTACGAGCCCTTAACTATATTGTTGGAGTGACCGATGTTGATCCCAAACTTAGATCGATTAGCTTTGTGTTAACGAGATTGAATCAAGTTAAAAACTTAGAGAAACTTTGTTGTTGTATGAACAATCCAAGTGTTATGCGGAATTAACACTTGAATAAAGAACAAGTAAAACAAACTTTCACTTTTGATTGATAAAACAAACTTGATTACAATGAAAGTTGAATACTGAATAATGTGTCTATACTATAAACCCTACGACCTCCTTTTATAGCACAAGGAGTCATGTACAATGGATAACCTATCAACTATTTTAGGAAAAGATAAATATAGAAAATACAATATTTGAGTATATCTTTTATTCAAGTAACAAACGTGTTGACTAAGTTTTCCTAACAGTGCTTGGACTTCTTCTTATCAGCGCCTGGATATTTCTTATCAATGCTTGATCCGTCAGCGCTTGATTTCTTCCTATCAGCGTCCAATTAAATCTTGTCAGCGTCAAAGTGTCTTGGCTAAATTTATTCCCAACAATCCTCCCCTAAACTTGATATCTACTCTAGTAATCAAGTTTCTGAATAAAAACTAAGTACAAGGAGGATTCTTACAAATACAAATCACTTTTTAATCAAATAATAAATAAACCTAATTAAATCTTTGCCAACATCACTAGTGTAATCCATTTCCAACTATGTAGACACCATTTTCTTCAAAACTCCCTTGGACATAGGATATTCAGCATCCACAAGAAGATATTCTGAAAACTTTGTAGTGATCAAATGGTAAACACCAGCTGCTGAATGTAGACACCATTGAAGTCCACTGATATCATCCAAATCCAACCATATTGGATCTGCTTCATCTGGTTCAATCATCCTTTTGAAGGATGTCCAGATCTTTATTCCATTGACTGAAGTAGGTGCTTCAGCCTCATACTTGGCCTTTATCAATACCCAAAGATCTATCAAGTCTTATCTATCCAGGCTTGCAAACAGTGAGATCAGAGAAGTGAAAGTATGTACCTTCTTGCCATATCTGGTGATCATCCAGAACCCACTTGCATCTTCTTTATAGTGAACTATAGGGTTTCTGTAATCTAAAGGTAACACTTCTGCAACATGTGAAGCTTCCAATGGTGAGAGCTTAATGCTCTTTCTAATAACTGCTTCACTAGGATCCACTCTATCAAGAGCTGGGAACTCAATAGGAAGTCCCTTCTTCACTGGTCTTGGTGCAATTGAAGCCTTTTGGATCTGCAAATTTCTTCAATCTCTTCTCTCATTTCATCTAAGAGAAGCCTCATTGTATTTTCTTCACAAACTCTTAACCAAATTGGATAAGCACGATGTTCCAATTCTGCAAAGGAGAGTCTTCTTAACCTATCAAAGGTCCATCCACCTTGATGACACATGAGCAACATGTAATACAACTCTCTCCTATCTCTCTTGAGCTCAGAAAATACCTTGCTAGCCTTGTGCTTCAAAATTACTTTGCAGTCTTCCTGCACTCACAACAAGATCTCCAATCCCCATATTTGTCCAGTGATGGACATCTCTGGATGCTCTATTGTCTTGTTCTCCCATGCAAAGTAAATGCCCCTTACTTCAGGCATATCAAAATCAACTTTTCCCTTTAACCCTCTTAACCTCTCCTTGGCTAACTCATCCTCACCATATTCTAACCTTTCTGGATCCTCTATTATCATCACACTAGATCCAGAACTCTCATCATCATCACTACCATATTTTTGTATCTCTATGGTAGCCCAATCATGCTCTTGTAGTTGTGCAGCCAAAGCTTGATCAAATTGTATCTGGGCTTCATTCTTCTTCGGCTTCTCAACTTCTACTAAGACTGTTTTACCCTTGTCTTTTGCTCTAATAGATGGTAAAGTAGTTGGTGGTACCTGTGTTGAAACATCCCTAATAATAACTGGTGGTTGGGATACACCAATCATACCTGTGGGTCTGTCAACGCCTTCTTTACTCTTGTCAGCGCTCAAATTATGAACATCAGCGGCTGACTTGGTAACCTCTTCCAGCGTCTCCACAAATGATAACTTCTTTGGAGTGATCAAGGAGACATCAATAACTGGCTTCTCCTTCAAGCTTGCCAAAGTTTAAGCAACTTCCACCTGTTTTGTACCAAAAGAACCACCTTCTTCATCCTGTGATCCCTTATCACTCAAGTTGAAAGGTTCTGTTGGTGCATCTTCCTCCCCTTTGTAAGAATCCTCTCCTGATGAAAGGACTCTTGCTCGCCTCCTCCTAGCTTGGGCAGTCTCTAAAACAACTAGTCTCTCCCTCAATTGCTTGAGTTCAAGACCCTCACCTGTGATAATTTGTACAAGGTCTGCATTTTGCTTTTGCAAGCTAATGCAGACCACCGTCAATTCCAAAATGGTGTAAGGTTCCAATCTGCCCTCCTCTAGAATGGAAATTTGACCTCCTAAAGTAGATTCATGGGGCATGGATGGGGTCTTAATGATGTTAGGACTATCTTGGCCTGCATCTAAGCTAGAACCAATAGTCCCAGCCCCACCCATGTCACCAACCACACTTGTGGCGGTGGTTCTCTCTTCTACATGGCTAGGACCACCAGAGGAGAACACTCCAGCAGTCCTTTGGCGTTTTTCCAACCTATAGTCTGGTGGTGTAGAAGAGGAAGTGGATTGAGGGTCTGTTTGGAGGTTAAGGGGTGTTTGGGTTTGTGGTAAAAGGGTGTCAGTGTTTGGATTGGTAGTGTCAACGCCAATAATTTTTTTGTAGTGTCAGCGTCGAATGGTTTTGGGTAAATATCCATAAGCTGGGGTGATGGAGGTTGTTCAGGCAATGGGTATGGTTGTGGGTGTGGGTTTGCTGCTGCCTCAATAACAGCAAGCATAGCTTGGGTGAGGGGTAGGTCTCTATATGGTTCAGTGTTCATCTTCCCAAAAATTGCTTTCTTTTGAACAGGGATCGTATAAAAATTGTCATGATCCCTATTCCAGTATCCTTGTAAGTGAAAAACCATTTGTTAAAACCTAGGGTAAGCAAGAGTCATCTTGTTACCCTTATTACGACACATGCCATCAAAAATCATTTTTGAAAAGTTATAATTTTGCCCAGTTGCAAGACACACAATGACACTCCCAATGGATCGGTTGATTTCATTGTGTGAGGAGCATTTGGGACTCAAACATTAAAGAATGACATGTATAAGGTACTTCCAAGCTGGGATAAATTGTTGTTTTGTATATTTATTTAAATGGCATTCTTCAGGCAAAGGATAACCCAAGGCTTGGAATCCTTGCTCTAGCTCTGCAATGGGTAGGGTGGTTATACCATCTGCATCATTAAGATGCAAAGCTTGGCGAACCAAAGCTTCAGTAACCACCCATGAAACCCCATGGAAAATAGCAGTAAATGTAGTCACTTCATTAACTGTTGAGGAACTAACTGTATTCCAAAACTGTTTAATGCATGTGACAGGGACAAGAGGAGTATGTAAAAGTGCATACCTTAATGGGGACGCATTCAGATACTCAACCATCTTAGTATATTGAGGAAACAGAGTATTATCAACTTGCAAATAAGCTACCATGTTTTGTTGACTTCTAAACCCCAATTCCAATTGTGTAGGTCTAAACTTTGGTGCCATTTAAGATTGATGCAAGAAAACTATGATAAAAGTTATGGAGAGATGAAGATTTGAGAAATTATAGTTAGACAAGAATAAGCAGTTACCCTGTTTAAAAGAAGTGAGCCAAATATATAGGAGAGGTTAAAATATGTGATTGGTCAAAACGTGAGGCAGTTATAGTAAAAAAGTAATAATGAAAATCTTGAAAATATATAACTTATCTCAAGCATTAATAAAAAGTTACCAACGCCTAAAATTACGGCCCATATTTTCGTCAAAAATAACAACTGGGTAGGACCCAATGTTTGTCAGCGGTAAAAAACAAAGTATCAGCGTCCAACGGCTATATTCTACTCAGTGTTGGAATTTGTCATGTCAGCGTTAAAATTGGTCTTATCAGCCTGTGAAAAAAAAATGTCAGCGTCCAAAAATAAAAATAATTAAAAAGAAAAAGGACCTTAAGAAAGTAATTTATCCTAGTGAAGATAACTCATAGACTGAAAATCACTATAGGGTGGCAAGCACTGTCCAATCATGCACACTTGCTTAAACAAGATAGAAATAATTGTCCTCAAGTGTCCCTTGCTAACCAAAGTTCTTAACAACGAAGTTACCTCATATAAACTCTTTGTAACTTCCCAGGTAAGCCCAATAAAAACGTACCCAAGTCTCCCAACTGACCAAATCCAATTCTAGGCCAAAAAGTCTTGGCAGCGTGCACAGTATATCAACTTTGCATGCTACAGTGCCTCACGATTTAGAAAAACTAACTCGTACTCACCATTGGACACAATCTAGAATTGTGATGAGAGTATTATAAGAATACCCAAAAATCCTAAAGGTTTCCTAAACCTCCCCTTAAACTATAATATACAAAGTTGCCAAAAACAAAATATGCAATAAAAAATTATGTCAAGATAGGAATGTAAACATTTCCAACCATCATCCATAAACTTGAACACATTCCTAGTAATCTCCAAAGATCCATAAGCAACTCTGTATCCAATTATACAATCCTCATATTTCCTGCATAATCAGATCAAAAACCACAAAACTAACATATTGCTTTCAGCGTCCATTTTAACACTTATCAGCGTTAAAATAACCTTTGTCAGTGTTAGAAAAATAAAGTGAAAAATCTAATCTTGTACAAAGACTAATAACAATACACATCATGTACAAACTATACAATGACTTCAAAAACACATTTAGGTGAGATTGATCATTCCAATACTTGTTACCAAGTACTGAAACCTCCCAACATCAAAAGGTTTAGTTAAAAGATCAGCCACATTTTCTTCTGTGTCTACCCTATTTGGATGTATTTAACCTTTTTTAAAACAATCTCTTATAAAATGATGCCTAATTTCTATGTGTTTTGTTTTAGAATGATGTACAGGATTCTTAATAATGCATAATGTACTGTTATTATCTACAAATATCTTTGTATGCATAAAATTATACCCATAATCCAACAGCTGGTTTTGTATCCATAGAACTTGTCCACAACAAGCAGCTGCTGCAACATATTCTGCTTCAGTTGTAGAATTTGCCACCACTGTTTGTTTCTTGCATTACTAAGATATCAATCTGCTCCCAAGAAATTGGCATCCACCAGTTTTGGATTTCCTATCAAACTTGTTACCTCCATAATCACTGTCTGAATAACTAATAAGCTCCAATGGAGAATCCTTTGGATACAATAATCCCAAGGTGGGATAGTACCTAAGGTATCTAAAGATCCTTTTGACAACATGTTAGAAATACGTTTTAACGTATATTAGAAGTATCGGTCACTCCACAATATGATTTATGTTGTAATAGCTCGTAGTTAACAAATAGTTAATTGTTACTTATAAAGTTAAGTAAGAACCGGTCCATGGGCTTGTCATGGACCGGCCCAAGCCCAATGTTAGCTTGGAAGTATAAATACCCCTTTCCACCATGGAAAGGGGTTGGTTGTTGTTCATTTGAAACTTTCACATTAATAAAATCACACACATTTTCTCTCACTTTCTCTCTCTAGTTTCTCTCACTAGAAAACATCAACCCACTTCATAGATTCATAGGTTATCAATATTCTACATTTGGTATCAGAGCTATGGGGTGATTTAAGGTAAGGATTGTGTTGCTTTTTTAGTTTTTGAATCAATTAGTGATCTTTAGAAAAAATCAATCTTGAATCTTGTTGTTTTTGGTGTTTTTGTTATTGGGATTGATTGATAAGGATTGGGTTTAGCTTATTTTGGTAAAAATCATAAAACTTTTTGTGGTTTTTGATCAAAAAATCGGATTTAAAGCTGTTTTCCAAGTCTCGAACTATATTTCCAGTTTATTCCGAATAGAGATTCCGAATAGGAAGGTTTTCAGAATAGCAGGTTTATTCCGAATAGGAAGGTTTTCAGAATAGCAGGTTTATTCCGAATAGACATTCCGAATAGGATAATTTTCAGAATAGCAGGATTTTTTCCGAATAGACTTTCCGAATAGAAGATTTTCCGAATAGCAGCATCTTTCCGAATAGGAAATTCTTTCCGAATAGCAACTTCTTTCCGAATAGCAATTTGTTTCCGAATAGCCAAAAACTTTTCGAATAGCCAAATCTTTCCGAATAGCCAAACTTTCCGAATAGCTTTCCGAATAGCCAATTATTCCGAATAGCAAAGTTTTTCCGAATAGCCAATTGCCAAACATTCCGAATTGAAGGATTATTCCGCATAAGGTTTTTTCAGCATAAGGGTCTATTCCGAATAGGGCATTTTCAGAATAGGGTTATTCCGCATAGGGTTATTCAGTATAAGGGTTTTTCAGCATAGGGTTATTCCGAATAGAAATTATTCCGAATAGGGTTTATTCTGAGTTAGGGTTATTCCGTATAAGCAAGTTCAAGGGGTATTTGAGTTTTTTTCGACGATCTTTAGTGGATTTGATCTTGTTTTCAACCAACACAACACAAATTCTCAACCTTTCTTCACTGCTCGATCAACCGATAATCTTTGAGTCTTTTAAGTGATCACAATGAATCCGAGTTCATTAATTCCTCAGATGACATCTCTTACGGATATCTCAATTATAACGGGAACTGATAGTCGTCCACCGATGCTTATTAAAGAGGTGTTTGAGGCATGGCAGGGCCGTATGATGCAATACTTGAAGGGCAAACCAACATACGGAAGGCTTATGGTCAAATCGATTTTGAATGGTCCACTCGACTATGGTACCATTGTGGCAAATAACGTGTCTCGACCAAGAGAATATGAAGAACTCACACCGGCACAACAACTCATTGCTGATGCTGATGAAAAGGCTCTACAGACTCTTCTCCAAGCTCTTCCGCATGATATTTATCGCATGGTAAGTCAATATACGGTTGCCAAAGATTTATGGGAACGTCTAAAGGTGTTGCTACAAGGTACGTCTCTTACCAAACAGGAAAGGGAATGTCAGTTGTATGATCTGTTTGATAGATTCACGTACAGCCCAGGGGAAACACTACACGACTATTACTTCAGATTCACTACTCTAATGAATGATCTGAATGTATACAATCTCGTGATTGCTCCATTCCAGGTTAACACCAAGTTCTTGAATACTTTACCTCAAGCTGAATGGGGTGAGTATATTACCGATGTTAAGTTAACCAGGGATTTGCATAAGTGCAATTTAGATCAAATCTATGCTTTTCTTCAGCAGCATGAGAAACATGTGATTATGCACCGTTCTCCTCGAGGTATGTACCCTGATTCCTTAGCTTTGATGGCGAATCAACCAAGCTTGTCACACAACAACACACCTTATATCTTGGGACATCAAGCCTATCATCCATCACCTTACATGACACCAACCTTCCCCCAATACTCGATTCTACCGCAACCACCTACCTCACATCAGCAACAATATCGGTTCAATGCACCTTCACCACAGTATGCTTCACAACTTCATCCAGCAAATATTGCACCTTATGCTCAGCCTTCATATTCTTCTTATCAAGAGAATGCAGCATATCCAACAAGCTACCCTGATCAAATGAGTATTCCTTCTAGTGATTATGCAGCTCATCAAGACCAAGCAATGTATTGTGATGATGAGGAAGTCCCCATTCCTGTATTCCAACAAGGAGCTGACCCAGTTGAAGTGCTAACCACTATGTCTGCTTATCTCACAAGGACTTTAAGCAAACGAGGATACATAGGATCAGCTCCAACCAACAATCAGTTGAGGAATTCATCCAATTCTTGTCAACAAGCTACTATTGAGAATGGCAGGGTAATGGTTCAGCCTATTCAACCATATCAGGGGAGACCTACCACATCAGCTACCAATGCTCGCACGGTCAATCAGGCACCAATGGTCAATCCTGCTCCACGGGCTAATTCCACGGGCAAGTTGAGAATGATTACATGCTACAACTGCAAGGAAGAAGGACACATGTCCAGGGATTGTAAGAAACCCAAGAGGAGAAGGGATGGACAATGGTTTGCAGAAAAGATCTATCTGGTAAATGCTCAGGCACAAGGAAGGGAACTTGATGAAGAGGAGCTTGCATTTCTTGCTGATCCAGGGATTGCTGAACAAGACGTTGTCACCACACAGAATGCAGCATACCAAGCCGATGATCTTGATGCGTATGACTCAGACTGTGATGACTTTCAATCTGCAAAGGCTGCTCTCATGGCAACTATCTCCAGCTTAGGGCCAGAAAAGAGATCTGAGGTACTTATTAATACCACTGATAATACCACTGATGCTAGTATTCAACCACATCAAGTTGTGCAAGAGAGTGCTGATTCGAATGATTCTTTGGTGGTCAGTCTTTCAAATGAGGAGATAATCAATGATAGCAATATCAATGTGAGTCCCCAGACTTTGAGTGAATCACAACCGGGAGCCATTTCGCATACGCCTACTCCTGCTCAACAAGATTTGGTCATGGTTCCTGCTACATTACTTAGCTAAATGAATGCTGCTCTCTTAGAAACCCTAGCTAAGAATAAGAATTTGTCTGATGAGCTTGCCTTAAGCAATGAGAAAGTTCAAACCTTGGAATTAGTGCCTTCGTCTAGTGTTCTAACTAATCCCGAATATGATCATTTTAGAAACAAACAAATGGGTCACTTGCAAGAAATCGAAACCTTAAGAGCAAATCTTTCTAAAGAACTTAGCGAAAAGGAGTTAGTGGTCACTAATTTTCAAAAACTTCAAACAGATTTTGAGTCACTCGAGTCTAAGAAGAATGAAATGGAGATTAATGCTACTAATAAGATTAGAAGTCTAGATTACTTGCTTTAAGACAATACGCTGCTTCTCAACTAGTGCACTTATTTGATGCTTCATTTAGAGAATTTAACTTATCACGTCAAAAAGGCCTTCCCCCTAATCCACGGTATGCAAAACAAGCTTTAAGACATAGTCCTAGACTTTATAATGCAACTCAATTAGGATTGGCCTTAGACCCGATTGTTTTTCCCAATGATCGAACAAGTAAGGATCTAGTTGATGAGGATCGGTCATACAATTCTGCAAAATATCCCGAGTGGGATTATTTTAAAATGAATAAGGAGCTTGCAAAAACGGATTTTAGAATTCGCTTCCATATGGACAAAGATCTCATTACAGCACCAACCTACATGTTAAATGAAGAAAACCCTAGTACATTTCCTACACTTGTCAACATGGAAGGTCCTAAGGAAATTCCAAAGGATCTTCCACCGGTTAGCACTGTATGGTTAAACTTGCAAGAGATTAATCAATACTTTACTAATTTTGACAAGGTCATTTTGGAATGTACGACTTCAAATGGCCTAAACGCCGGAGAATGGGCTTTCGAACACATGAACGAGGTGTTTAAAACTGAGATCAATCCGTTTGTCGAAAGTCTAAAAGGAAGTTTTGCATCTCTTAAGGAAAATCTTGTGTTTGAAATTGGTGAAGTTCAAAAAGTGTTTTATGAAATGGACACCGCTTACGAACTACAACTAATTGAAAAAGAAAAGATTTTAACCGAATATGACCGATTCTTGTCTGCAGTAATCTCGTGTGATGTGCTTACTACTGTAAATGTTAATTATTCGAATGAGCTTACATCCGCTATGATTAATTGTGATGCTGTGAATATTTGTGATGATATTTGTGATGATGTTTGTGATCTCTCTGTAAATGTTGCTGATACTGTAAATGAGGTAGATAATCATTCTTGTCACGAATCTAACACTGAGTTTTTAAAGCTACAAGATTCTTATAATTTACTTTCAAAACGCTTTAATCAACTAGAACAACATTGTATATCTTTAGAATTAAAACAACAAACTCAAAATGAGAATCTTTTGATATCAAATGGTTGTGAAAACGGTGTTGAGACGAGTGACAAGATGATTGCAATTGTTAAGGCATTAGAGGAAGAGATTATGAGATTGAAGAGAGATGTGTCATCAAATGAAACACTCAAATTGGAACTAGAGGCTGCAGAGTCTAAAAACCAGGTCTTAGAAATTAGACTTTCGTCTGTTCTAGGGGAGATGGATCGGACAAGACAGGGACTATCCGCTCTTTATGGTTCACTAGAAGAACGCTTCGCTTTTAATGCGGCACAACAACAATATTATGTTGAACAACTGAACCAAAAGTGCGAGGAAATCTCTGATTTGAACATCCTGCTCATTGACAAAAATATGGTTTTGGCTGAGTTAAAGGAGACACTTCTTCTCACCCGACAAGAAGTTGTTGATAACTTAGCTACCGACTCTGCACCATCCACTAGTGCTCCAACAACCAAGTCAGTAGTGCTTTATAAGTACCCGCTTCATAAAAGAAACCCGGTTACCTACGATGATTATATGAGGAATGCCATTAAGCATGTCGATCTTCTTAGGGATATTTTAGACGATCTTTATGCCTTAGATCCCTCAAGTAGCGACTATTATTCGGCTCATGAATATATTAAGCGAGTTCAATATTGCTTAGCATATTTGCAATACATAGGTAAACCAGGCTCTGCACTACTTACTAATAGGCCCATTGCTGTAACTCCGTTCAATAAGACTCCAGGAGCAAAACCGTCATTGGCACAATCAAGTAAGGCACCTTTAAAATCTGTTGCTAATATTCCCACTTTGCCTTCTACAGGATTAAAAGAGACTACTAAGGCTAAAGGATCGCCACTCAAGAAAGATAAGATCAAGCCCTCCACTAGTAGTGCCAAAAAGAAGAAAGTAGAAGATCACCATAGGAATGTTAGTTCAGTTTTAAATAAAAAGAATCATGTTAAGACTAAAAGCTCTGCAACTGTGCAGAAGCCTAAACCATTCGTGAATTCTAATTTGAATTGTTGGAATTGTAATGAATGTATGTTTTCCCAACGTCATGATTTGTGTCTTATTAATCATGTGAATGAAATGAATGCAATTAAGAATGGTCTTGAATGGAAGCCAACGGGTAGAACTCGTGCCCAGGTTGGCTGGCAATGGCGTCCCACTGGTAGGACCTTTACATTAGATGGAACAATGTGCCCTTTAACTAGGAATGCATCCATTGAGGTTAGGTCTGAGCGTCCTTTAGTTAGGAACACTCGCACTCAAGTATGGAAACAGCGCCCTTTAATTAGGTCAGCCCCCACTATAGTGCCTATCAGTGAAGAAATACCACATGATTTAAGCCAACTAGAATCTACACCACCAATTAGGAAGAAGAAGGCTAGGAAATCTAACAAAACCTAGAGTTAGCAAATCTAAGATTATTAAATCTGTACCTGCTAATAACAAGGAACACTCAGATTCCGATACCTCTACATTGTCTTCGTGTGGTGATATTTTCAGGTGGTCCAAATCATCCTCTGGTATTTGGACTCCGGTTGTTCAAAACATATGACCGGAAATCGCTCGATGCTCCGAAATTTCGTCAGCAAGTTTCTTGGTACGGTTAAATTCGGGAATGATCATATAGCAAAGATAATGGGGTATGGTGAATATCAGATTGGAAATGTTACGATTTCAAGGGTATACTATGTAGAAGGTCTTGGTCATAACTTATTCTCAGTAGGATAGTTTTGTGATTCCAACCTTGAGGTTGCTTTTCGACAACATACTTGTTTCATCCGCAACTTGGAAGGAAAAAATTTGTTGAAGGGATCTCGTGGTGCAAATCTTTATACCTTGTCCTTACAAGACATGATGGTCGCCTCTCCAGTATGTCTTCTCTCTAAAGCATCTAAGACCAAGTCATGGTTATGGCATCACAGATTATCTCATCTTAACTTTGATGCTATTAATCATCTGGCTAAAAACGAATTAGTTCGTGGTCTTCCAAAGCTTAAATTTCACAAGGACCATTTATGTTCCGCGTGTTCAAGGGGGAAAAGCACCAAGAAATCTTACAAGCCCAAAGCTGAAGACACCAATCAAGAAAAACTTCATCTTTTGCATATGGATCTTTGTGGACCAATGAGAACTGAAAGTGTGAGCGGTAAGAAATTCATTCTGGTTATTGTGGATGATTTCTCCAGGTTTACATGGGTTAGATTTCTACGTACAAAGGATGAAGCACCGAAGGCTATCATCACTTTTCTGAAATTTATTCAGGTACGTTTGAATACTACTGTCCGCCGTATTCGTACAGACAATGGAACAGAGTTTGTAAACCAGACTCTTCGTGATTACTATGAAGGAGTTGGTATTTCACATGAAACATCCGCTGCACGTACTCCACAACAAAACGGTGTCGTTGAAAGACGGAATCGTACGCTTATGGAAGCTGCTAGGACTATGCTTATTTATGCGAACGCTCCATTGTTCTTGTGGGCAGAAGCTATATCTACTGCATGTTTCACCCAAAATCGTTCTATCATTCGGAAACGCCATGGAAAAACACCTTATGAGCTTCTACATGACCGTAAACCCGATGTTTCATTTTTTCATGTGTTTGGTGCTCTTTGTTATCCAAACATTAATAGTGAGAACTTGGGTAAGCTTCAACCGAAAGCCGATATAGGTATTTTCATTGGTTACTCACCGTCCAAGAAAGCATACCGAATTTACAACCGTCGTCTTGGCAAGATTGTAGAAACTATAGACGCAAATTTCGATGAGCTGACAGCGATGGCTTCTGAGCAACACAACTCTGAACCCGCGCTTCATGAGATGGGAACCGGTGCTATTAGTTCCGAATTAGTTCCCAATAATCCTACTTCTACATCATTTTTACCACCATCAAGGCCCGAGTGGGATAAACTGTTTCAACCGTTGTTTGACGAATTCTTTGATCCCCCAAATGATGAAGTTCAAGCACCTGTAGTGATAGCTCCAATCCCTGAAGTTGTTGCTCCTGCAAATGAAGCTTTATCAAATGCATCTTCAACTAACATTGAACCGGATGCACCTTCACCAAGTGATTCTCAAACTACACCTGAATCGTCACCCCTACTTGTGCCTAATGATGTGGAAGAGGATTCTATTGATCACGACTTGGAATATGCTCACCTGCAAGAGCTTCCTTTCTTTGGTGTAGCGATACCTGAAAACCCTTCAGCCGCGTCTACCTCAGAAGAAGCTCCTTCTATTGTTCACTCCAGACCACCTAGGATTGAAAACCATAGCACTAAATGGACAAAAGATCACCCAATTAGGAATGTCATTGGAGATCTTGATCGACCAGTCTCTACACGCCATCAATTACAAGAGAGTGCACTCTATTGCTACTTTGATGCATTTCTCTCTGAAGTTGAACCTAAAAATTGGCAGCAGGCTATGACTCAATCATCTTGGATTGAAGCTATGCAGGAGGAACTAAATGAATTCCAACGACTTGAAGTATGGGAATTGGTTCCTCTCCCTGACAAGGTTAACATCCTTACTTTGTTATGGGTTTATAAGGTTAAACTTGATGAGATGGGTGCGGTATTGAAGAATAAGGCTAGATTGGTCGCTAGAGGATATAAACAAGCCTTGGGTATTGACTTTGAAGAATCTTTTGCTCCTGTGGCAAGATTGGAGGCGATTAGACTATTCCTTGCGTATGCTGCTCATATGAACATGATCGTCTATCAAATGGATGTGAAGACGACATTTTTGAACGGTGAACTAAGGGAAGAAGTTTATGTTAGTCAGCCGGATGGGTTCGTCAGTACGGAGTTTCCTAATCATGTGTACAAGCTTAAGAAGGCTCTCTATGGGTTGAAACAAGCTCCACGCGCGTGGTACGATCTCCTTTCAACATACCTCATCGCGGAAGGCTTCTCCAAAGGCAAAGTGGACCCCACTCTATTCACTCTCAAGGAAGGCAACGACATGATTCTGGTACAAATTTATGTTGATGATATAATATTTGCTGCCACTAACATAAAATTGTCAAATCGCTTTGAGAAGATAATGTCCACACGCTTTCAGATGTCGATGATGGGAAAAATTTCATTTTTCTTAGGATTACAGATTTCTCAAAATCCCAGAGGCATCTTTATTAATCAATCCAAATATGCTCTAGAATCTCTTAAGAAATATAACTTTGAAAATTGTGACCCCGTGGACACTCCAATGGTGGAGAAATCCAAGTTAGATGAAGATAGGAATGGGACTATTGTCGATCCAAAACTTTACCGTGGGATGATCGGCACCCTTCTATATCTGACTGCTAGCAGGCCTGATTTGCAATTTGCTGTATGCATGTGTGCCCGGTATCAGGCTCGGCCTACCGAAAAGCACCTACATGTAGTTAAAAGGATCTTTCGGTATCTAAAAGGAACACTTCACCGTGGTCTATGGTATCCGAAAGATTCCTCGATTGCTTTAATATCATACGCAGATGCCGATCATGCTGGATGTCAAGACACGAGGCATAGCACGTCTGGATCTGTGCAACTCCTTGGAGATAGATTGATCAGTTGGTCTTCAAAAAGGCAGAAAAGCGCTGCAATATCAAGCACGGAGGCTGAATACATCGCCATGTCCGGTTGTTGTGCTCAAGTCCTTTAGATGAGATCACAATTAACTGACTACGGTTTGGGATTCAACAAAATCCCGATGTATTGTGACAACAAGAGCGCCATTGCCCTTTGCTGCAACTATGTTCAACACTCCCGGGCCAAGCACATAGACATTCGCTACCATTTCATTAAGGAGCAGGTGGAGAACGGAGTGATCGAGCTGTATTTTGTCACTACTGAGTACCAGCTGGCGGATATGTTCACCAAAGCCTTAGATCGAGGACGAATCGAGTTTTTGATCGACAAGCTTGGCATGAAATCATTCACTCCAGTGACTCTCAAAGAGTTGGCAGAAGAATCAGCTAAATAGTCGTGGTAAACTATTCAGAGTATCCTTTGTTCGTGATCATGTATATTATCGTAAATATATAAACCAACAAAAAGAAAATACAAAAATATAAAACCTACAAAAATCATAAAAAATATAAAACCTACAAAAACCATAAAAATTATAAAATCAAGAAAAACCAAAAATATTTTTCGTTTTTAAATCGGGCATGTCTTTTAGTACGGTAATATTTACGGCCTTAGAAATGTCGATCAATATTGACACGGTGCCATAAATAGAGTCCGTATAAAAGTTGTACATTTTTAAAACATGCCCATTATGGCTTGTAGTTATTTCTGACTGCAACCCGGTTTTCATATTAAAGTCACGTATTTCCTTGGAAAACGTTGGCTCACAACGGGAATTAATTTTCTCGGGCATGATTTACAAGCCAAATCATGCAAAGGGATCAAGTTTACTTTACAACTTGGTCTAACACGAATTTATGTACGTCTCAGTGCATTAATTTGTCAAAATAAGAGAAATCTTATTGCCACCTCGAATCAAACTTTTCAAGATATCAATTGGAAAATGTTTTTCATCATCATGTGCCTCATTAAACAATGACTACAGCTCTTTAAATAGAAAACGGGTCATCGTTTAAGGGGGAGAAAATGTTACATCATCTTTCACATCAAAAAGATCTTCAAAAGTTTTCAAGGAAACTCAAAATGCTCAATGGTTAATGGTTGGATTGCTTTGGCATTTGTCTTGTTGTTGCTTATAAGTTTGTCATGAATAGTTTTGTGCGTGTGTTAAGATAGGTTAATCACTAAGGCTCGGGAATTTAACATAAGATAGGGTCAAAATGACAAGTATTAAAACTTGGAAAAACAAAAGAATTTTGATTAAAGAAAGAGGAAAAGTTGAGGGGGTAAAGTTGACAATATGTCAAACTTGTGAAAATTTGACCTAGTCAAATTCATCCCCCCGTCTCTTCTCTCTCTCACCTTTTCTGATTGTTTATCTCTTTGCCGCCATTAACATACTAGAACACATACACTCGAAATCAAACAAAACATCTCTTTCATTCAATCTTCTAGATCAAGATCTTCTAAAAGGTATTAAATCGGTTTAATCATTCATGCAATACAATTTAATTATCTCCTTTTAACTGGAATCAATCGATTGAAGTTACTGCTTAATTAGGGTTTAATTAAAATTGGGGGTTTTGCCTGGGTTTTATTCGGAATCGAACAAATGAACAGACATGGCCCTTAGAACACTTGAATCAAACGGATTTCGTGCTTAATTAGAAAATACATAAGTGTTGAAAAACATTCCGAATAGGAGGACTTTCCGTGTAAGAGCATTTTCCGAATAGAATGATCTTTCCGCATAGGAGAATTTTTTCCGAATAGAATGATCTTTCCGCATAGGCCAAATCTTTCCGAATAGAATGAATATTCCGCATAGAGAAACTTTTTCCGAATAGAATGAATATTCCGCATAGGCCAAGTCTTTCCGAATAGGATTTTTTATTCCGCATAGACAGTTCTTTCCGAATAGGATTTTTTATTCCGCATAGACAGTTCTTTCCGAATAGAGAATTTATTCCGCATAGACAGTTCTTTCCGAATAGGATTCTTTATTCCGCATAGACAGTTCTTTCCGAATAGAACTTTTTATTCCGCATAGGCTTAAACTTTCTGAATTAGAATTTCATTCCGCATAGAAAAATCTTTCCGAATAGGAGATGTTTGATTTATTCCGCATAGGCCCAATGTTCCGAATAGACTTTTTATTCCGAATAGGGATTTTATTCCGCATAGGCCAAATGTTCCGAATAGACTTTTCATTCCGCATAGGATTCTTATTCCGTATAGAAGATGTTTGAATGGTTTACAAGCTTAAGGGATTATGTCATATGTCCAATGCTTAGGTTTAAAGTCATAATGATATTCATATTTGTATGTATCAACCTTTGTGTTTTTATCTTAAGCAGAGACGATGACTAACCCTACCGTACAACAAATACAAGACACCAGAGCCGCCGCCATTGCTGAAGCCAAGACTCTAAAGTTTCTTCCAAACAACTTCCGTTTGAAGGAGGTATCTCATTCTACCCATAATGGATTTAAGGTAGGTACAGCCATACTTGATAAGTCTCATCTAAAGCATGCGCTAAGGAGAAGTGCTTCAGTGCCCTATGATTACCTTTACGAGTTCTGGGCTACCAAAGAGAAGACGTCGAACAAAATCACATTTTCCTTGGACAACAAGCAGCAGACGCTTACTGTGTCAGACTTCAGGAAGATCTTTGGATTTCGGCCAACACTCAAAGGCCTATCATACTCAGCCAACCCGACTAAGGACCAGATCATGGAAATGTTCACTGCCATTGGATGTCTTGACATACGAACCGCATCTGAGTTTACTACTGCCAAAGTTGGTCAACCATGGAAAGCTATTTTTGGGATTCTAAGCCGATGTTTAACACCCAAAACAACTGGGTTTGATGCTGTTCGTCCGCCAATCATCAAGATGTTTTATGGTATGTTTAAAGGTATGGGTATTGATTATGCATCATTGCTGTGGGAGGAGTTCACTTTTCAACTCTTCACTAACACGAAGGGTAAGGTTAAAAGTTACCAGTACCCTAGGTTCATTAAGCTGATCATACATTACTTTATGGAAATGATGCATCCATTAATAAGCGTGCAGGTAGTCGTCACCACACGATGGATGATGATGATTTGGTAGACTTAAGGCAGGAGACTCATTCGAATACGGTTATTCCTGGTCCCATTCCCAGTCATCTTCTGACCGATGAGATTATCGCATCTGATGATTACAAGAACTTGCTAAAAGAAATTGAGAATCAACGAGCAAGCATTCTAGCAGGTGAAGACTCATCTACCACGGTTAAGAGCAAAGGTAAACGGAAGCAAACAGATTTACCTGAACCCAAAGCCAAAAAGAAGAAGACTGCAGTTAAGAAGGGAAAGGGTACGGCTGATGAGTTAGTTCTCCACGATGAAGAAGATATTGATGATCCTGCTCTTAACAAGGCTGAGAGAAAAGCAATGAAGATAGCTCTTGAAAGGAGTAGGAGAGATACGGGTGGTAGTGGTTCGGGTGCTCAGATGAATATTGAAGAAGAGTACGTGGAACCAGATGATGTGTTTGAGTTTGGATCACCTGAAAAGTATTCTACTTCGAAGGAGACATCCACCCCCTGTTTCAGCAAGTGTTGCAAAAAGGACTGGTGCTCCTACAATCATAGTGTCTACTCAACCTTTAGCAACTCAACTTCCACCAATACAACCCGTACCAACCAGACCGGTTTCAACACCATTTCTTCCACCACCAATAACTCCCATCCTTAGTACCGTAGTAACAACCGAGCCTATTCCATCAACCCAGAGCAGCTCTGCAACGTCTACAATGGCTGCATTGGTAATGGCCGAAATGTTGGATAAACATACGGATAATCACAAAAGAGAGATGGATGAACTTCGCCAAGAGCTACATAGACGAGTTCAAAGTGAAGAAGCATCTAGGAAAGCTCAAGAAGAGTTGATTGCTAAGTTCGCTGCAGATATGGAATTTACACGTAAAGCTCATGCAGAAGAACTTGCTCGGGTCAAAAAGGCTGAAGCTGATAGGCATGCAGCACGAATTACGAGACTTCGAGAAATTAAGGATAACTATAAAGAGCAGAAAGAAGCCCTTGAAGCTTCTATTGAGCAGAGAGTCAAAGAATCCGTTGAATCCCTTATGCCTAAACTGCGTGATGAATTGAAGACACTCGCTGCTGATAACTTGATGATCAAGTCATCCAATCCTTCAGAAGCCGCCTACAAGATTGCTTATGACTTGACGGATTTTGAATTAAAGAAGATCCTCAAAGCTCGTATGAGGGAACTTGGATCGTTTGATAAATCTAGGATTCAACGGACTCTCTTCAAATCCCTGAATGACGCTATCATGGAGGATGATAGGTTGTTCAAGACGTTTGGAAGTGTGGTACCCTACCACATTCTCCCTGAGGAAGAAAGGGAAGAGAGTGAAGAAGAAGAGGGTACTGGTGAAGAAGAGGAAGAAGAAGAAGAAGAAGATAAGGATGATGATGATGATGAGGATGATGATGATAAGAATGATGATGATGATGGGGATGATGATGATGAAGATGATGATGAGGATGATGATGATGAAGATGATGATGAGGATGATGGTAATGATGGTGGTGATGGTAATGTGGAGAGTGCTAAAGGGAGCAACGAGGATAACGATAAGGATGATGATGGGGGAAAACAGCCTGAAAAGGGGGATAAGGTTGCCAGCTCAAAGAAACCTGCTAAGTCTGGCACCAAGTCTAAGAAAGATGCAGCAGCAAAGGAAAAATCTACTTCCACGGAATCCAGACGATCCAAGTGGCGCCACGATGTGAATGCCACTACAGCGTCATCTATTCCTGGTACATTTATCGCTGTATCCATACCTGTTACCACTAACCCTGTTAGTTCTATTGTTGTTGTTCCTGTGATTGCAGAATCGGTAACTGAACCTGAAGCTGCACAACACTCACCCGTCCATGACACTGCAGAGATGCCTGAATCAGAACCAGCAGATGTTCACGTCTCCACTCCTCTACAACAAGACCCACAATCTACAGTTCCAAGCACAAGGGACTGGGCAGACACGTTGGAGATTGACGAGACTGCACCACCACAGGCTTGGATCACGGCAGCGGCACAATATGATCCGATCACAGACGCTGACAAAGATGTCTTGTATCTCCGTATCCGCAGTCCGATTGACTTATGTGCATTTCTTGCTCATGAGTATAAGACTTCGGTTACTCCATCTTTGGTGAAGAAAGCACTGAAGGATAAGAGACTTCGCGCCAAAACCCGGTTAACCCAAATGGAGTTCGAGTATTATGCCGATGAGATCCTGAAAGCTCTGAACACCGTTCAACGGCCAGGTCTTCATGACTCAGAAAGAGCCCCACCTCCACTTGATCCTACTCAAGATAATCAGATTGCTCTCGACTTCTTCGTCACCAACGATCTTGTGTATCTTCTGAAGGGGTCCTCAAAGTACGCAACCTCCCTGACCTTGCTGAAAGCTGCCAACTGGGGGACAATATCCTTTATCGAGGAAAAGGTAAACCGACTCTGGGTCCCAAAGGTAAATCGTAATTATGATATGTATGCTGTCATAGGTGCATCACACTGGGACGAACGAGTTCGAAGGGCGTACAGGGGCTGCTGTCTAGTCAACTCAGGGAGTAACGTTAGATCCGATATCCGCATCTCCAGCATCTTAGGGTTGAAAACTGAAGCCAAGAATGGCTATTATCATGTGACGGAGATTCGCTTGAAAAGGGAGGATGACAGAGAATACAAAATCCAACAGGGAGATTTTTCTATCATTCGCCTTGAGGATATCGAAGATATGTTGCTTCTGATGACCCGCGATCAACTCACACATATTCCTCGTGAAGATCTCATTGCCTTGAATACAGCACTTCGTATGTTCACACGAAGTGTTGTTATCAAGAAACGAGTTGAAGATCTTCAGTTGGGAGTCGAAAGCTATCAAAGGAAGCTCAACTTAACCCGTCCAGTGAATCAAGTTCTACCTCAACATGTAGATAGATGTCCCTATACCGGCATTCCTGTTCCGAATTGCGGCATTTTCTACTTGAACAGTCGAGGCTTAATGAAGTTTATGAGGGTGGGTGAGCTTTATAAGTATAGTGATGGGACTCTTCTACAAGTTAGAGGAAAGTTGGAGCATCTTAATACGGGTGGGACTTTACCAGAGATGACCGAGGATTGGCATAAGGGTTATCGGCAGATGGCGAATTATGTGATCAAGAAGATTGATCAAAAGCTCTGTGAACGTAGATTGATGAGGAGTTTGGAAAGATTCGTTGGTGGTAGACCATATCTAGTGCACCACAAGCTACTGCAACGATCCATCTAATGGGTCGTACATTTCAGGTCCACTTTATATTGGTTTTCAATTGTGAATATGTATATTTGTGAATATTGTGCTTTAATGGCTTGATGTAGTGTTAAGGTATGATAATTTTTCAAGAATTTCTCACGAGATTCTAAATCTTTCAAAATATATCATACTAAAGCACTACAAATATCCCTTATTAACTTAAGGGGGAGCATGAACATGTTCTATGGCCAAACATCGATTTAATTTTTACCCAAAGACTGGTTAATCCATTCAATATCCCAAATATTAATGGTTAACATTTTGGATAAGGGGAGAAAATGGGATTAAGGAGATTTAAATGATACTTGGCTAAAAGATGAAAAAGACTTAACGATTATCCAACTTAATATGTGTAAAGCACGTGTTAAGGGGGAGCGTTTTTGATGAACAAAACACATAAGGTACAAAACTTTTGATTTCAATATCACAAGTACCTTAAGTGATTTTCAATGATTTTTCATGGTGGCAATTCCTTCCCAAAACACGCTTAATTCACGACGGATGTGGTGACAAAAGGGTGGTAGGAATAGGTTTAGTCCAATGATTCATCAGAGCCGATGGAATCTTCCCAAAGGACAATTCCCTAGATAGAATTAGAAGTCCTAGGAAAGATGGAGAAAGAATGTGAACGTAGCTGAATGCCGACCAAGTACTTAAGCTAGCACTGGAACAATCACAACAAGGTGCTAGTGATGACGTATTGGTAAGCATTGAAGGGGTTGAAGAATGAAAAAGAATTGTAAAGATAAAGGGTGTAAAGAAAGAAGCCCTCCTTACAACTTTAGGCAGAGACCGGGTCAATACATATGCTATTGAGGTCATTTTTGCTAATGATTCTCGGTATTGAAGAAAGACATCATGGACCCAGTGATGCAATGCACAACCCTTCCCAGCTAACTCAAATATCTCTCAAAAGGTATTTGTTTTAATCACACGGAGATCAACACGTTATCTATTGGTTTATTCACTCCAAATAGACTGGTATTGAAAAGGTGGCACTCCTCTCCAGCCATCGCTCACTAAATCAAAACGCACAATCGAGTCTAGAGCCAAGAGATCATCAAAAGTCTCATTAGGACACTTTCCATTTATTCCTTGCTTTCTCACACACTGTGAAAAGTAAGAGATTTTTATGAGTCCTACGCAGTATTCCTGTAATATTGCCAGAACATCCGAGTAATACGCAAGTATTACAATGAAGATGGAAATCCTGCTTGAGCCAACATCAAACAAGCTCATGGTAGGTTACACGTGCGGTTCTTTTAGAACCAATCTTGTGAAAAACTGGAAGGAAACAATGGTTTAATTCTTAATTGAACTTAAACTCGTTCCAGGCCTCTACGCATTATCATATGATCTTGCCAGAACACTCAGAGTGACTCTTTATTGATCACAGTGACGAGTGGAAATCCTTCTTGTGTTAACATCAAACAGCACTTGGTAGGTGACGTGCAAGATTCTTTATGAATTGAGCTCGTGACAACTGGAAAGCAACGATGGTGAAAATCTTAATTGAAATTCACTTGTTCCAGGTTTCATGAATTGACGGCTTCAAATCACAAGGATAATTTAAAGTGATTCACTCTTTATGTTCGCAGTCAGCTTTGGATGGTCGAATAAAGAGAACGGGTTTACCCGCGAAATCCTGTCAGGAAGTTACTTAATTGAAACTATCCGTCACGGGTACGATATCTAATATCGTCCAACGGTCTTCACCGACCGGAGGTAAAATGCTACCGAATTAGAATAAAATGTTCAAAGCCATTTTATTCGTGTCGTTGTTGTGTACCTGTTAAAGACGGTGGCGTTGATGTGTACCAGTGAAGACGGTGGTGTTGCGGTGTACCTGTAGAAGTCGTTCCCACATGCTTATGTTTTTCTGCATTAAAGTTTATCAAAAATTCAAGAAAGTACAAGATAAAGTCTTCCGCTGTACCAAACTCTGAAACTTTCGAGAATTCAACAAAAAGACATAAGTGTGTGGAACATGGAGTCACGAGGAGGCAAAATTCACAAGAAGGCAAAAGATCGCACGTGAAAGGCCAAAGAACAATGCTCTCAAGCCAAAGCCAAAAAGATCAAACCAACATATTCACAACAAAAGAAAGAAAAGAAGAAAAGACTACGAGCTAAAGAACGAAGACTTAGTATAGTATGCTAGGTTTAGAACTTTGTAACGTGGAGTGACCTCCCTTAGGGGGAGATTGTTAGAAATACGTTTTAACGTATATTAAAAGTATCGGTCACTCCACAATATGATTTATGTTGTAATAGCTCGTAGTTAACAAATAGTTAATTGTTACTTATTAAGTTAAGTAAGAACCGGTCCATGGGCTTGTCATGGACCGGCCCAAGCCCAATGTTAGCTTGGAAGTATAAATACCCCTTTCCACCATGGAAAGGGGTTGGTTGTTGTTCATTTGAAACTTTCACATTAATAAAATCACACACATTTTCTCTCACTTTCTCTCTCTAGTTTCTCTCACTAGAAAACATCAACCCACTTCATAGATTCATAGGTTATCAATATTCTACACAACATGAAGATGACACTCTTTGGGAGTCACCTGATGACGTGCACATGCACACACAACAAACATGATGTCAGGTCTAGAAGTTGTAAGATACATCAATGATCCAATCATTGATCTATAATGCCTGACATCCACCTCTTTTTCATCTCCAGTCTTTCCCCAAGGGTGTTCCCTATCCATGGGTGTGCTAGCCCGATTTTCATGTGGAGAAAAACCAAACTTCTTCAAGATTTCTGCTACATACTTGTCTTGAGAGTTAAAGATACCATCTTCTTTAGAGATGGCAAAAAACTCCGAATCCGACAGAGAATCCGATACCCGAATCCGATTTGACCGGGGATTCCCCGAGTTGACCGGGTATGGGGATGGGGGTGGGGATTCCTCGATAATAAAAAGCGGGTATGGAGGCGGGGATGGTAATACCTTTGGTTCCCCAAACCTTTCCCTGAACCCGCCCCCGAATATCTTTATTCCACATATACATTTATATATATTTGTATGTTTCAAATATCTATTAGATATTTGAAACACTATCAATCGATTGTTAATATCTCTTTTGACACTAACCTTTTAGGATGAGCTCTTGTGTGTTAATTTTATTGTTATTAATACTGAGTATGTCGCATGAATGTTAATCTCGTTAGTGTTGTTTGATATTACCGTATTGTGTTATTCGTAATAGTTGCGTCATTTGAAACATAGTTTAAATGTTAATTGTGTAACAGGAAAAAAATCCCCGATTCCCGATTGGGGATCCCCGTTCCCCGCTGGGGATGGGGATGGTATGTAGTTTGAAATCCCCGATGGGGATGGGGACGAGGATGGGGATATATATTTAACTTTGGGGATGGGGATGGTAGCAACCATTCCCCGCAAACCCGACCTGTTGCCATCTCTAATCTTCTTTCTATTGGACTTGTAAACCTAGAAAGAAGTTCATCTCTCCCATTGCAATCATCTTGAACTTGTCTGTCATGAGCTTGGAAAAGTCTTCACTCATCTTTGGACTTTATGAACCAAAGATGATATCATCCACATAGACCTGAACAAGTAGAAAGTCCTTACCAATCTTCTTGGTAAATAAGGTCTGGTCTATGGTGCCCTTCTTAAATCTATTTTCCACCAGATAGGTGGACAATGTTCCATACCATGCTCTTGGGGCTTGATGAAGTCCATACATTGATTTCTTCACCCTATACACTTTGTTTGGATGTTCTAGATCGTCAAATCCAGGAGGCTGCATAACATAAACCTCCTCTGCAATTGTGCCATAAAGAAAAGCACTCTTCACATCCATTTGATAAACTGTGAAGCCCATGCAAGAAGCATATGCTAGGCTAATCCTTATTGCTTCAATCCTTGCAACAGGTGCACAAACCTCTTCATAGTTTATTCCCTCTTCTTGTGTATAGCATTGAGCAACTAAACTTGCCTTGTTTCTGACCACAATTCATGTTTCATCCTTTTTGTTTCTAAGAACCAAACGTGTCCCAATAGGTCTCACA
The DNA here is from genome assembly GCA_025667525.1 of Glebionis coronaria. Lineage (NCBI taxonomy): Eukaryota > Viridiplantae > Streptophyta > Magnoliopsida > Asterales > Asteraceae > Glebionis > Glebionis coronaria. The sequence continues at coordinate 544,289,401 of CM046882.1, forward strand.
TATCTTGGACAGTCCACTAACTCCCATACATCTTGTATAGCAAATTTGTGAAGCTCATCCTGCATTGCTTCCACCCAACTTGGTTCTTTGAGAGCATAAAAAATCTTCTTGGGTTCCTGTTGTGACAAAAAACAAGCAAACAAACATGCATGTACAAGAGGGGTATCAACCTTCTTGTGGATATTGGCAATGAAACCTCCTTGAGTCTGATGAGACCTTCTTGTTTGAACATGAGACAAAACATCACCAATGATTAGAGAAGGAGGATGATTTTTGATAGTTGTTGAAAGTGTTCCTCCTTCAATAAGTGTGTTGTCTTTAATTTCAGTCTCCATGCTGCTAATATCATCTTCATATCCACCTCTATCCTCACTAGAATGAACCTCTTCATGAACTATGGAAGGTTCACCTTGTTCAAAAGTATTGGAAGAGAATAAATGGTCAAATGGGTTGTCAGCGTTTGAGCCATCAACGCCTGAATTTGACTTGTCAGCGTCGCATTTGCCTTTATCAACGCTTGAAGATTCATGCATGTTTTCATCAACTGGCTTTTCTTGTGGACCTACTTCCTCCTTATCAGCAGCAGCAGCTTGTGCAAATCCATCAGTCCATATAGGAATGGTAACATACTCAAGTATGTGGTTTGATTTGACTGCATGTGATCCTTCTTCCTTGTCAACCTGTTTACCTGCAATTTCAACAATATGTTCTTCCACAACATTTGAATCCTTTTTCACAATGTCTGGATTAGTAACAGGCATATAATTCAAGGTTCTAGATAAAGGCTCTAGATCAAAGAACCAATTTGGTCCACTCTCATGATCACTAGTTTTACTTTCTAAAAACTTAACATGTACCTTTTCAAGTATATGGTTTTCTTTCTTATTGTAAACCATATATCCTTTGCTCTGCACTGAATAACCCATAAAGTAGCCTTCATCACCTTTAGCACTAAACTTTCCTAAGGCATCACTAGTATCCAGAATCACTACATGACATCCAAAGGTTTAAGAAAACCAATGTTGGGTTTCCTATTCCAAAATAGCTCATAAGGTGTCTTATTATGGATTTTGTTGACCAATGCTCTATTCTGAACATAACAGGCTGTGTTCACAGCCTCAGCCCAAAATGCAATGGGAAATTGAGCATCAACCAACATTGTCCTAGCTTCTTCTATGAGTGTTCTATTCTTCCTTTCAGCCACCCTATTCTGCTGTGGGGTTCTAGCTATGCTAAACTCCCTAGTAATCCCTTTATTAACACATAAGGCGTCTAACAATTGGTTTCTAAACTCACCACCATTATCACTTCTAAGTATTTTAACCTCATTCCCTGTCTTTTTCTCTATTTGGGTAATAAAGTTAATCAAAACTGTGGCAGTTTACACTTTTTAAGGCCAAGAAGAAAGTCCAAGTAAATCTAGAAAAATCACCAGTTATGACAAAACAATAGGATTTACCATTCAAACTCTCTATATTAGTTGGGCCAAATAAGTCCATATGTAGCAAGTGAAGTGGTTTAGAACTAGAGTGCACAAGTTTAGACTTAAATGAGACTTTGTGCTGTTTGCCTTTAAGACATGCAACACAAGAATGATCATTGTGGAAAACTTTTAAGGGCAAACTATCAACTAAATCATGTCTCACAAGTCTATTGATGTTCTTAAAGTTTATGTGCCCTAACCTTCTGTGCCATAGATTACTTTCATCTACTGAAGCTTTAGCATATAGACATGACAAATTGTTGTTCATCCTAATTCCATTAAGATTTACATTATAAATGTCCGTATGCCTAGGTGTTCTATAGTCAATAAACTTCTCATCAGGCATCTTAAAGTCTTTGCTTAACACCAAGCATTCAGTATTAGTGTGATACCAGTGAAAGTGCCGTATGATGCTAAGTTATTGTCTCAAGAGCTGTTCAGTATGAGCATTGCTCTTTTGTTGTGGCTCACTTGTGGATGTGATATCCCGAGCCCAACGTTATTTATTTAATCCTATTTTACGAATATTTTTGAAATTTTTAAGAAATTTCGTTTGCTATATATTTGACGGTTTAAGTTGAAACCAACGTTTAAGGTCGTAATTTTAATGTTTGACGATTTAAGAAGAACCGATGACGACTACGATACCGACGGATGCCCAAAATTTATCTTTTACTATCGATTGATCGATATTTGAGTTTTTCGAGATTTTATTTTTATTACGTGTTAAGTCGAGTCGGAACCATATGTATATTCGTTTTGCGGGCGTTAACATTTGGAAATAATTTTTGGTGAAACCCGACTCCCGCAAAAATTTAAAACCCGTTATTAGCCAAAATCCCGCTCTTTAATTGGGCGTTTATTAGAAAGGCCAAAATAAAGCAAAAATTACCACTTGGGTCCCTCCATTTTTACAAAAAGGAACAAAGGCTTACACACACTTCATTTTGCAAAAAAAATAATTTCATCTCTTTCTTTTCTCTCCTATGGCCGCCGGCCACCCACCACACAACCACCATCACCATCATTTTCTTGGGTTTTTAGACAAATTAAACAAAGACCCATCCTTCTTTTACCTTTGTAAGTGTTCCAAAACAATCAATTTCAACATGCATTAACATAAATTTTTCAAGAATCAATGATTTTTCAAAAACAGGTTTTGCTGTAATTAAACTAGTGGGATGTCTAATTAGTGATTGGATAATGGATAATCATCCACAAAATTTGTTAAAAACAGCATGGGTTGGGTGTTTTGAACACAAACACCCCACGGCTAATGGGGGTGTTTGGGTGTTCATGGTGTTTGATGATTCTTGCTTGTGGGTTTGTGTTTAGAGTGATGTTTTAGGTGTGTGAATGAGTTAAACATGTTGCATGCTTGATTTGGTAAATGGGTTTTAGAGTGGATTTGATATCCTAGATGTTAGGGACTGATTAAGGTGTTTGGTAATGGTCATGAGTGGTTAAGTTAGGGCTAGGTGTCGTTAGAATGGATTGGAAACAAGTTTTGAAATGGTTTTGTAAAGGGTATTTTAGATCAGAAACTTTAGGGGTATTTTTCGTGGGATCAACTTTTTAAACAGGTCATAAACATAGGATGTAGTTGTAGAGCTTTGTCTTAGCTTCGTTTTGGTATAAGGTAGAGCTTACGACTCCAAACGAGTCAAAAGTTATGATATTTTGAAAGTTCGTGTACCGGGAGATGAGAATCAACACAATCCGAATTTGTGTTTGGTTTTGGGTCAAATCCTGGGGACCATAGATAGAGTTTGGTAAATAATTGAAAGTTGATTTTTGGTCTCAAACCTGCACTCGTGAGTCTATTTTTGGACTTAGGTGTTGTATTGGTCAATGGTGTATTTTAAATGGGTCAAACAAGTCTTACATGTTAGAAATGCAAAATCAGTCCTAAAAACTTATGTTTAGTAATGTGATGTGTAACGGGTCATAAAAGTAAAAAGTTTTCATGGGATTAAGTATGGGTTTTATACAGATCATGAGGCATTTTTGTGAATTTTCTTGAAATTTATATAGGTGCTTAAGTCATAGCAAACAGCCCGTACTTTTGGTAAGTACCGGCAAATCAATAAAATGAGAATCAACTTTAATTACGTAGGTAAATGGTATACGTCTAGTAACAACTACTTGTTTGATTTTGGCGTGAGTTTTCATAAGCATTGAGTGTGGTTGCATATGCGTGTGTTTAGTACAATAATGTACGCGGAGTATTGATTTGGTTTTCATACCTTGATTTTTAGGTCAAGTGTTAAATTTTCCCGGGCATCCACGTCGTCAGTGACATTTCTCGTTACGTCTTCGCTAGATCCACTACTACTACGCAAGGTGAGTCTATAGCCTCGCTCTTTACTTATTTCAAATGTTTTTACCCGCGAGGGGGATACATGCTATTTAAATGAAAATGAACATAAGTCATGAATGATTGTTGGACCCGAATGTTGCCTTGAATTGTGTTGAGTACCTAGTTGCAAAAGTCCCTAAATTCGTGAACTATTAACTATTGTCTTGCCCTTGTGTGGGTTGGAGATAGCCGCTTATACAATTGATAGTACTATGGGGTTAACGACCCTATCCGAGACGAGAGCTAGTACGTTGAGTACCCTCTGCGGACGGATAACTTGTGATAAGAAATAAGGTATAATTGCAACTGATGCCTTTAGAAGGGGCACTGGTTTCATCTTAATCATGCCGGTAAATGTACGCGGGTGATTGAGTTAACGGATTAGTGTCACAAGCTTAAACACAATTATTAGCTATTGCTAAATATAATATCCTTGAATAATAGATTGTGTATACGACAATGCTATTGAATGGTCATGATTGGTTTTAATACTTATGTTCAACTTATGATTTGATAAACCTATAGATTCACTCAACCTTTGTGTTGACGATTTTAAGCATGTGTTTCAGGTAATCAAGATTGATTGCAGCGGAGCATGCGAGGATGGAAGTTGGTGTGGCTTGGCGGTCTACTTTGTTTTTCCTCCCTTTTAGCACTTAAATATTTTATATTATGTCATGTGAACGAAAATGTACTTTTGGGTTGAGATTCAATGGGGACCAAAACGCAACTCTGTTTTGTATCATCTTGGGATTTGGAAAACTGTAGACTTGTATGTTGTTAATCAATCTTTAACTTATGTTCAAACTTTTACGTCTCTTTGAGTCGTTTAATATAGCTTATGTGTGATGATAACTATGTAGCACCCAAATGTTGTAGTTCCGCTGCGCATAGCATTTGTTGGGGTGTTATAGATTGGTATCAGAGCCATAAGTTATAGAGAACTAGGTTATTTTGAAAAATTCTAAACTATAACTTTTGGTGTCGTAAGAAATTGTCCATGCACACAACTATCCTGTATGGCTCCGGTAAGATTTCTTTAGCATTGCTTTATATTTTAGATGTATCACTCAAACTGACATGATTTTCCTAGTATTTAGTAAGTAAATACTATGAAATATATTGAGATATATTGTTACGTACGTTGAGTACTTAATATCGTAATTTGCAAACATTTATACGATTATCTTATATGTTGCATGTAACTGGCATACGGGCTACATTGCATTACATGGCAACAATGCGTTGTAATCCTACGTGTATGTAGGAATGATTGCATGTATAAGTATGTATATACTATAGTATTTAAAGGCATGTCACGTGAAGCAATGGTCCTTGCATGATTATCGTACATGTTATAATGCGGTTTTGTTGAGAATTCGGCCTCACCGCTAATTATCAATCTTGATAATTAACTTATTGTTCGGATAACCGAGTGTGAACCTATTTTGATACTCTAGATACGTAAATGATTCTTCGTAACATATTGTATATTGACTAGTGAAGGTCTACGAGATCATTGGCCTATTCTATATGATGGATTTGATGGATTAAGTTGGTTGATTTAGATGATAAACATAAAGAGATGAAGGAAGGAGATGATGGAGTAGAGAGAGAAAGGAGAGAAAAGGGGAAAATTAGAGAGAGAAAGTAAAGGTGGAAAATGATTAATGTGTGAAATGAATAATCAACAACCCCTCCTAACATGCTAGGAGGGGATATATATAGCCCACCCTACATGTGGGCTATATGGACTATACACTAATTAAATAGATCACGAGCCCATTACATAATAATCTTTGGAGCGACCGATCCTTCATAAATACGTAAAAACGTATTTCTAACAATCTCCCCCTAAGGGAGGTCGCTCCAAGAAACAAAGTTCTAAATAGTCTACAACTCGTGATCTATGCTAACTAAGATGTGACCGAGAATTTATTGGGAAAAACGTATTTCCAACAATCTCCCCCTAAGGGAGGTCACATCTTTTTACAAAATCTTAAACCTAGCATCTATGCTTGAGTCTTCGATCTTGTTCTTGTAAATATGCTTGATGTGATCTTTGACTTTAGTCTTGAGCATGTTTCCTTGCCTTGACCTTGTGCATTCTTCACTTGTGATATTTGCCTCTTCGTGACTTCATGTTCCACATACTTATACTTTTAAATTCTTGAAAGCTTCAGAGTTTGATACAGCGGAAGACTTGACCTTCAGGCTTTCTTGAATTTCTTGAAGTACTATTTGTATGTAGTACAAGCATGTGGTGACGACTTCTTCTGGATTGTACACCGCAATGCCACCTTCTTGTTACGCTGCATAAGACAGTTAGCAACAAAACAATATACACAGATGAAATGGACTTGAACATTTCATTCTAATTCGGTAGCAATTTACCTCCGGTCGGTGAAGACCGTTGGACGATATTAAATATCGTACTTGTGGCAGGTAGTTTCAATAAAGAACCTCCTTGACAAGATTTCGCGGGTAAACCCGTTCTCTTTACTCGACCATCCAAAGCTGACTGCGAACGTAAAGAGTGGATCATTTGGATAATATTATCCGCATGATTTGAAGCCGTCAATTCATGTTCCTGGAACAAGTGAAGTTCAATTAAGAACCGCACCATCGTTGCTTTCCAGTTGTCACTAGCTTGATTCATATAGAATCTTGCAAGTTACCTACCAAGTGCTGTTTGATGTTAACACTAGAAGGATTTCCATTCGTCACTATGAATACTTAATAGTATTACTCTAAATGTTCTGGCAAGATCACTAAGATATTGCGTAGAGGCCTGGAACGAGTTTAAATTCATTTAAGAATTAAACCACTGTTGCTTTCCAGTTATCACAAGTTTGATTCATAAAGAATCGCACAAGTCACCTACCATGAGCTTTTTGATATTCGCTCAAGAAGGATTTCCATCTTCATTGTAAATACTTTCGTATTACTCGGATGTTCAGGCAAGATCATGAAGATTTTGCGTAGGACTCTTAAGATCTTTCTTACTTTTCACAGTGTGTGAAGAAGCAAGGAAATATGAAAGTGTGTCCTAATGAGATATTTGATGATCTCAAATGGCTCTAGACTCGATCGTGCATTTTGGATTTTTAGTGATCGGAGGCTGGAGAGGAGTGCCACCTTTTCAATACCAATTTATTCGGAGTGAATAAATCAATAGATAATGTGTTGATCTCCGTGTGATTAAAACAAATACCTTTTGAGAGATATTTGAGTTAGCTGGGAAGGGTTGTGCATTGCATCACTGGGTCCATGACGTCTTTCTTCAATATCGAGAATCATTAACAAAAATGATCTCAATAGCATATGTATTGACCCGGTTTCTACCTAAAGTTGTAAGGAGGGCTTCTTTCTTTACACCCTTTATCTTTAAAATTCTTTTTCATTCTTCAACCCCTTCAATGCTTACCAATACGTCATCACTAGCACCTTGTTGTGATTGTTCCAGTGCTAACTTAAGTACTTGGTCGACATTCAGCTACGTTCACAATCTTTCTCCATCTTTCCTAAGGACTACTATTTCTAGCTATGGAATGTCCTTGGGAAGATTCCTCCGGTTCTAGAGAAATCATTGGACTTTAACCTATCCTACCATCCTTATGTCACCACAATCTTCACCGTCGTGAATAGAGATGTTTTGGGTAAGTGTATGTCACCATGAAATCCATTTTGAAGTGCAAATCCATTTTGCTCCCCCTTAACATATGCTACGATATCCGAAAACATTTTGCACATGTCGGGATGAGCTATCACGTTAAGTCAAACCATTTATGATTGATCATATCCCATATTAAATCACATTTTCTCCCCCATATTAAAAATATTAATCGAATCGATGTTTTTAATATCAATTGATTTAATAGCATTTTAAGAAAATTTGGGAAGAAAAATGCAAGTCCAATTATCTTCATGAATTACACAAGCTCCCCCTCAAATTAATGAGGGTGTGCTGAAACGTAATTTAAATACCTTTTAAACACAAGTGTAAGGTATTTATCACGTGCAAAGATCATATATGATAATGAATTCACAAGACTAACAATTTACGAGGTAGGACCTGAATGATGGAGAACATCATATGAAAGATTCACATGGTTCTTGTTCACGAATGTTGGTCTCCTCGTCACGTTCCCGAGAAAATTAATTCCCGTTGTTGAGTCAAAGCTTTCCGGTGAAATGCTTGACTTGATTATGAAAAGCGGGTTGCTATCTGAAATAATAGCAAACCATTTTGAGCATGTTTTAAAATCATTTGAACTTCTGCTCGAACTTTATTTACAACCCCGTGTCATTATTGAATGACATTTCTAGGTTCGTAAATATTATCGATTCCAGAAGACATGCTCGTTTTATCAAAACATTTTTGAACACACAATTTTGAAAGATTTAGAAAAACCTTTTGAGAAATTCTCGAAAAATTGTGTTCAAAGTTTTGAAAAACAATTACTTGAGCTTAAGATGTTGAATATCTTAAAAGCGAGCTCAAGTCCGAGAAGTTGTGAACTTCCCGTTGTTAAGGATAAGTTACCATCGGCGATAAACTTTCCTTTTATCTGAAGGACGAGTCCTAAGCTGACATTTACTTAGAAGTCGTTTTTCATGAGCTTGAAAACTTTGACTGTTTTAACGGAAAGCTCATGACCGAGAAAGGTTAATTTCTCGTTATGAGGAAAAGTTCTCTTATTTAAAAGATACACTTTCCTTTCTGAGCTTAAAACTTCGAATGTTTTAATACAAGCTCATGACCGAGAAAGGTGAATTTCTCGTTAAGAGGATAAGTTATCATAAAAGATAATCTTTCCTTTATTTTAAGTTCGAGTTACAGTCTGACATTTAACTGTAAGTCATATACACGAGCTTAAAACCTTTGAATGGTTTTAATGTAAGCTCGTGTCCGAGAAAATTTAATTTCTCGTTGTAAGGATAAGTTTATCATCGGCGATAAACTTTCCTTTATTTGAAGAACGGGTTACCATCTGATATTTAATGATAAACCACTTACACGAGCTTAAAACCTTTGAATGGTTTTAGGATAAGCTCGTGTCCAAGAAAACTTAATTTCTTGTTAAGAGGGTAAGTTATCGTTGCGTGGATAAACTTCCCTGTCTCTGAAGTCCGGGTCGTCGTCTGTCATTTAACGAGGAGCCATAGTGCATGAGCTTAAAAACTTGGAATGTTTTTGATATAAGCTCATGCCCGAGAAAAATGAATTTCTCGTTTTTAGGATAAGTCATCATCGGGATGAACTTTCCTGTTTTTAGAGATCGAGTTACAGTCTGTTATGTGACTGTAAGTCCTTGTTTGCAGCTTAACCATGAATCCCCTGAGACATTTGTTTCTCTGATATCTGCTTCTTCAGCAACTAAACTCTAAGAGTGTCCTTAGTTGAACGGTATACAACGATTGGACCGCTTCGTTCTTTTGGAACATCAACTTTGGTACCTGCATTCTCATTAGGAGTTTGTATACTTTTGCATGGGTTAGAGATATCTATTTTAGAAGCACGTGGGGGTTCACGGTTTTCTTTTCTTGTGTCAGAGGTGGCCTGAGGAGATGATTCACTTGTCTTAGTTGGCAAACGTTTCCTTTTATAGAAAATCTTAAGTTCAGGCTTAAGTGATGTATCATCCTTTGCAATTTCCTCCCTAGTAGTCTTCGTAGAATCAGAGACTATCCTAATTAAAGGGCACTCGTTTCCTACAAGAGTGAAAGTTCTACCAGTGGGGCGCCACACTTTACCAACGGGTTTGATTTTTGCAACCCACTGGGATTTAAGTCTAGCACGGGAGTTCACCTCATTAAGCAATTTTTTGATACAGGAGTCATGATTTGCCGTAAAGACACATTTTCTACATGTTTTACAAGTAGCATATTTAATGTCCGAGTAATTCCTAGATGATTGATCGACGCTCCTAGGAGATGACATGCTACAGTTAGCAGTGTTGGGTAATCTAGAAGGCATCTGACTAGGTTGGACATTGCTATCTCTTACATGTGTCTTTTGAATAGCTTCCCTTTGACCAAAATCATGGCGCACATCAGTTGAACTAGTTCTAGACGTGTTCATTGAACTATTCTTAGAGGAACTAGGGGCAATCATGTGATGAGGTCTTGCTAAAACTGATTTAGTCACATTAGGCCTAGTTGGTGGAGTGACTGTTCTAGAAATATGTCCCAAATCAACTTGGGAGGCAAACCGCAGTCTCGAGGATTGGGGTCGCTCGGATCTAAATGCAGTAGGTTGTCTGACAATCGGTTGTCTGACGAACTGATTTGTAGGCGGTTTCCCCAAGATTGATGGTTTTTCAAGCTTAGTGTCCACACTAGGTCCTTTACTTTTCCTTAACTCGTTTTTCAACGCAGCTATAGCAAAAACCTTTTCCTGTACTTGGGCCTTTAAAGTTTCATTCTCTTTGAGCAAGTTATCTTGGGATGCCAACTTAGATTCAAGCAGTTGAATTTGTTTCAAAAGATTATCCTTTTCAGCTTTAGAATCTAGAACAGTTTGATCCAATTTTCTTTCAAGAACAACGTTTGACTTTTCAAGTTTTTCAAAGTATGTTTCAAATTTGTCCGTTTTCTTAGAAAATTCTAGTTTGGCATCCTCAAGATCTTTTGATTGTTGAGCTACGATCGTTTCGAGCTCTTTAATCTTGGAATCAGAATCAGTTAACGAAGCAGTTATAATACAATTATCATGATGTACTATAGCATTCTGAACAATCTCTCCCCAATTATGACTTACATCAGATGAATCAGAAGTGGTATTGCTATCACTCGTTTCCATCCCATGTTTGTCATAATTAGGTTCAGAATTCTCAATATGCGGCATATCATCAGCATATACATCATAAACAACATTACATTGTACCATGTTTGCAGGCTCTGCGTCATAAATGGGTAAGGTGTCATCAAGAGAAATCTCGTGAACATTCCCTGACGTGCCACTGGCATCATGTTGTCCTCCTGATTCTGTGCTCTTGGCATCGTTAGGCTCCAAGTTTTCAACCGTATGACCAGTTTTCTCTTGCATCGAAGAGTCTTGCACTCCATTATCATACCCTTGCTGAAGTCGAGATCTTTCATAAATCGAAGACGAGACCGAGGTCATGAGTTTCAATATTGTATCACGAAAAACTCGAAGCTCGGTATGTGTATCTCGAAGAAATGATTGGCAAAGCATCGAACTTTCAGACTTGATGATATTAAATTGGAGGAAAGGCGTGAGTTGTGTCACAAGAGCCTTATAAGCAATTGCCGATGCAGAGTGATTAAAGTTGCCACGGTTGAGTTGCTCGGCGAGTTCGGTTAAAGTGGTGAAAATTGAGTCGATGAATATATGACGATCTAGTCCAAAGATTGTCACAAATTCGCTTCCTCCTTGAAGCCGTGAAAGAGTAACAAGATGATATTAAAGCAATTGAAATGAATTTATACCACTTTCTCTAACTTTGTCTTGCATTCGATGCAAATCTCCCTCTTTAAGTGTCGAATTGAACGAATCCATTGAAAATCGAGGAAAGATAAAGAAAAAATGATGTGGATGTTTCTTAGTCTTATCAAATAAATCCCGTCACCTTGCCACGATATTCCAGAGTCCAATTATATATAAGATAGCTTAATATAAAATTTTTTTAAAATTTATGTAAATATATCTAAATTTATAACAAAATTTGTTATATTGAAAAATTGCCAAATATTGCAATAAGCCCAAATACAAAAAAAGAACAACCATGGTCCAAAATATGAGTTAACCAAAAGCTAAGATATATAAATATTTATTTAAACGCTAATAAGTGAAATATCTTAATCCTTAATATAAAACAATTCGATGCTAAATATAAAAAACAAATAATAGAAAAATAAGAAAATAAAATAATAAAAAATGTGACACCAGTCAAAACACGTGGGTGATAGGGCTGATACGTGGTGCAACTAATCCTAATACCTAATTTCTAGTAACCTCCGCCCAACTTATTTACTCCTCTCTTTAACTCCTTCGTCTCTCTTATTCTTATCTCACAAACGCAGCCACCAATTTTCTCTCCGCCCCCAATTGTCACAGCCTCAAATACTTTAAATCTTCTCAAAACGCACAGATCATATAACCACACGAATCTCATCAATCATTCAAGTTACCATCAAGGCTCATCTTACTCATACCCAATAAAAAAAATCAAACACTTCTTCAATCGATCGAACGAAAGTCTTCAACACACGTCTTCAAGATCTTGTTAAGAGGTCTCGGGTAAGGTTTTTGATGTTGTTTAATCTTGAGAGTTGTCAAATCTTTCTACCATCTGTCGCGTCATTCTGTCGAGAGGGTGTGAGGGTCGAGAGGGTGTGAGGGTCGAGAGGGTGTGAGGGTCGATGGGTGAATCTGAAAAGATTGAGGGAGTTGAGTGATATTCTGATGCGTCTTGGGTGTAAGTGTGTTGAGTCGAGGGATATTCGAGTCTTTGGTGTGTGTGGGTGTAAGTGTGTTGAGTCGAGGGATATTCTAGTCTTGGGTTGAGTCAAGGGTGTGTTTGTTTGAGTCTGGTTTCGAGAGGTGTGAGTGTGAGTGTATTGGGTGGGTTTACTGTTAAGGGTGTCGTGAGTTGGTGGTTGTGGGTATGATGGGTGTGAGAGTGTCGGGGTGAGAGGGTGTGACGGTTTGAGAGTAGGCGAGGGTGTTTGAGTCAGTGAAGATGACGAGGCGAGAGTCTTTGATCAATGTTTTTCGAGAGTCGAGTCTTGTTGTTTTGTTTTGATGTCGAGAGTGGAGTTGTTTTTCGTGTCAGTTTTTGGGGGAGGGTGTTGTGAAGAGAGACGAGGGCGTGTTTTGGAATTAAGGTTGTGGAGTCGAAAATTAGACTGTTATGTTTGAAATGGTTGCTTCGTTCGGAAGAGTTCCGAATCGGAACTTGTTCGTTCGGAACAGTTTCGTTCGGAACTTGTTCGTTCGGAACTTTTTCGTTCGGAACTTTTTCGTTCGGAACTTGTTCATTCGGAACTTGTTCGTTCGGAACTTGTTCGTTCGGAACTTGTTTCGTTCGGAACTTGTTTCGTTCGGAACTTGTTTCGTTCGGAACTTGTTTCGTTCGGAACTTGTTTCGTTCGGAACTTGTTTCGTTCGGAACTTGTTTCGTTCGGAACTTGTTTCGTTCGGAACTTGTTTCGTTCACCCGAAACTAGATGAAGCGGACCTTGATATTTTTGAAAAACAGACCAAATTTATAAAGGACTGATATTTTTGATGAAGCGGACAGATATGATGAAGACCTTGATGATAAAGGACTGTAGGACAGTTAGATTTGGACAAAATTGACAGTTGACCAAAACTGAAAAACAGACCAAAAAGAGAAACCCAGAAATGATGAAAACTGATAAACGGATAAGCGAAAAACAGATTAAAAAAAATTTATATAAAAATCTGATTATAAAAAAAATAAAAAAAAAGTTATATAAAAAAATAAAAAAATAAAAAAATAAAAAGTTATAGAAAAACTGAATATGAAAAACTGGATAAAACTGAAAATGGATAACCGAAAAATAAATAAATAAAAAATACAAACTTTAAAAGAAAAAAATGATAAAATTGATAAAAATTTAGAAATTGATAAAATTGATAGATTAAAAACAAAAAAAATTTACAAACTTTTTATAAAAAACACAAACTTTTTATGAAAAATACAAACTTTTTATGATCTAAAACATAAAAACACAAACTTTTTATAAAAAATACAAACTTTTTTAAAATTTAAGCATGATTAAATCAAAACCCACCAAAATCAAAAAGAAATAAAAGTAAGAATAAACCAATCAAACCTTGGCTCTTGATACCAATTGAAGGTCTACGAGATCATTGGCCTATTCTATATGATGGATTTGATGGATTAAGTTGGTTGATTTAGATGATAAACATAAAGAGATGAAGGAAGGAGATGATGGAGTAGAGAGAGAAAGGAGAGAAAAGGGGAAAATTAGAGAGAGAAAGTAAAGGTGGAAAATGATTAATGTGTGAAATGAATAATCAACAACCCCTCCTAACATGCTAGGAGGGGATATATATAGCCCACCCTACATGTGGGCTATATGGACTATACACTAATTAAATAGATCACGAGCCCATTACATAATCGTTGGAGCGACCGATCCTTCATAAATACGTAAAAACGTATTTCTAACAACTAGATTGATCTCGATTGTCGTTATCGCACCGTGATGTGTCATTTTGGGACATCTTCTTTTTGGAACGTAAATTACTATCGTATTACTGTATTTCCTTTATTCCTTATGGGTTTGATATATTGGTTGGCGTAACTATAACATAGACGAAGTATAATCAACGATGTGTGCATCGTGGCGGCGAATCATGTGTGTATATTATGAAACGTGGTTGAGGCGCGTCGTTATTTACTCGTTGTTTACCATTTTACTCGAATTTAAAGATGCATTTTAAAAATAGACCAGCGTTGTGATCGATCGCAATAACTTGGAATTTTGTTGGTTTTTGTGTTAATTTTGTAGAGTACGATTTCGAGACTCATCTGAGGCCGATAACAACACTTAGTTGACATACGTATTCTCGCTTCGTTTATTTCATTTCGTTTTTGCTGTTTCATTATTTTGAATTCGAATACATGACGAGGTCCGGCATTTGTGTGAGTTAAATAAGCATTAAACTTTGTTGATCGAATGATTTAAACATAAAGTGTTTTACATATTAAATAAATGGTGAATGAAACTTTTGGATTAAAATGACCTATGGTGCGTCTTATCACAAGTAGAATTTTTATAGAGAATAAATGGATAAAGTGAAATTATTTTTCTTTTAACTTTGGTTGGTAGATCATAATAAGTAATTATTATTACTCGTAAAACCCTTGTCTTCATATATTAATAATTTAATACTAGAGGCTTGTGATGAATTTGTTAAGAACTTGTTTAATTAAATTTGAGAACCGGAGTTATAAATGAATTTACGATACGAATATCGAGTATAGACGGCTTGAGGTTTGGTGTGAATTAATTTTGGGTCAACATAGCAAACTTTTGGCATATTTTGTAATATAGAACATGAGTAGAAAAATTGGCCACGTATTTTGGAACTAGAGACTTTGTAAAATTGGCTTTATTCTAAACATAAGGTCATGTTATATGCATTGGTATAAACTAGAACTTTTCACTCGTTGTAGTAAATAAACTGGGACAAAATCGGAATATACACTTTAAGTGAGAAATTCTAACGCTTGAAAGGAATTATTGAACGTTGATGGAACGTTATTTTATTCTGCTGCGAGGTGTGTTAATTTTAAAATTGTTTGATAATGGGCTAAGGATTAAAAGTTGAATTTTATATATTTTAGAATTAATTGAAATAAGCATCTTAATTATTTATTATTATTATTATTATTATTATCGAGATTTAAGTGTCGACTAAAATCAGTAAGTTATCCGAGATAATACTACGTGAACCTCGTTAGCATCTGAGTCGAGTTGCGTGAATATGATTTAACAAATCAGTTTTAAGAAAGACATGTGTATAATAAGAAGTCAAGGTTAATTTTAAGAGTCAATTGGACTAGTTTGAGTCGTGTTGGATACGTGTATATATGTGATAAGGTAAGCCGTGATAATAATAACGTAAAACTTTGAAAATTCTTACTATGTACGTTTTTGGTACTTAAGATATGAACATTAACGAGATTTTGACACAAGTATGGAGATTTTCAAACCTAATGAATTGTCGATTATGATAATTGAGTCACCGCATCTATTAATGTTAATAATTTCCTAGAGATTAAAATTTTTCTAGAAATAAAAACTTGGTAAAGTTGAAAACTGAAAGGTATAAATTCTTTAATGGTGTAACACAAATTAAAAATGTGTAAATGCTCGCTTTTACAAGGTACATGGTAACATTAATTAGAAAATGAAAATGGATTACCCAACACACGCCTACTTGTATAATATTTTATAAAGATGTATGTATAATGTTTTGAGTCACGATGGTTCGATCGTACGACATCCCTTCTTTGATTTTGCGAGTCTATATTTGAACTTGGGTAGTAATGGGATTGTTCATTTTAATATTGTCTATGGTATGAAACCATTATTATTATATTTATTTTTGGGTTGCTACTTCGCTAGTACTTGATGATGAGGGTATGTCACCCGGTGTATTTTTTTCCTCTTCATGGACCCCGTAATTTTTCTTCTTTCGGTTAATGGAACCTAAAATTCTGTATTTACTTGAATGATGCTATAAATCTTCATTAAATTGGTTATTTATTTATATTGAACAAAAGCGAGGAGGCGAAGCCGCTTTACCAAATTGTAGAGGTGAAAGAACTCGATCTTCCTGGTGAAATTGTTTCTATTCGACCAAGTGATAATTCTCCTCTCCCCGTATACCCTTGGTGGAATGTGTGTGCAACTCGAGACGATGGGAATTATGATCGTTGTTTTATTTTTGACGCTTGTGTTGATATTCAATTTTTACTCCATGTATTCGTAGATCGTTGTTGTTATCCCGAGACTTTTGTCATATATTCAAAGTATTTTCATTTCTAATGTAGTTAAATTTTAGTTGGTAATTATATACTCGTTTACCTAGTTCGATCTCATTGATTTTTGATTTTATTACTTGTTATGCTTGCAATGATCTTTAATCCTGAACCACCTTACCATTGATTGGTGAGTAGTCTATTTTGAAAATATGTATGAGTGTGTGAAATGTTTCGTTTAACCAAATGTAAATGGTGTCGATTTATTTACTTAATTATTTATTCATTTTTTCATAAATAGGCAAAGTAATAGTATGTTTCCAAAGTAGATGGAAAATGTTTGATGTGTTCCTTAAAATGATGGTAGCAATATTTTTTCCCATTTCAAATTTCATTTTAAACGATTTAATTATTTTGAAGACTAGGTCGAAAACTTTCATAGTCATATTTGGTGTGTAATAATAATGTTTGTGTCGTCACTCGATCCTCAATTATGCACAGCTTAGCTAACTATGCATAATTCGGAAAGAGTCTTGTTTTGTTAATTGTCGTTGCTTGGTCCTCAAGTATGCATGATCTAGCTAGTTATGCATAGTTTTGGAAGGGCAATGTAGTTTCAAATCACTTGGTCATCTTTAAAACCGGTAGTGTTTTTTATAGATGTTTTGGATGAGAACATTTTTTAAATGATGGATTCTTATGCAAGTAATCGTATTTTCTTTGATTCCTAAAGAAATTTTTGAATTTTCTTGTGTTCCTTGAAATCTTTTCTTTTTGTTTGGCGTTGACTTAGTAAGTCACTATGACCGAGTAATTTTGGAAAATGTTTTTTTATGTGTTGTGTGTAACGTGCGAATTTCATCGGAATCACGAGGGTGTTGATGAAATACCAAAGGGACTCGTACCGACACTGAGAAGGAATTTTAACAAAAATAGAAGATTCCCGAAGTAGAGGAAATCCGAGTTCGAATAACTCTGAGGGAAAAGAAGAAGACTTCTCCTACATCGAATGTATCGTACTTTATTTGCTTCTTTTCTTGTTCTTTTGATATGACAACGACACATGATAAATTGTTGAAGTTTACCAACTGTGCATTGGTAGTTGGAAGACAATTCTATTTGCCTCCTTCGTTTATTCAAAGTAAGGAATCCTCTTTGCTTGACTCGATTTTCTTTGATCATCGATGGTTAAACGATAGATAGCCATAGTTGATGTTTTTGTGGTAAACCCTTGCCTTTTATGTATTTATGCGGTAAGTGATCTGGTCGAGTGATCGTAAGTTGTGAGAACTTGAGACGACATTGTTGAATGAAGTCCGATCATGGAGAACACATGCCATGTAATATTTTTTTTACTGTGAACGATGATATATATTGAGATTTTGACCATGTTTGGGACGGAAGTAAGATGGTGTTCTTGTATTTTTATATATATATATATATATATATATATATATATATATATATATATATATATATATATATATATATATATATATTTGGGGTATGGATCCGTGTGTGAGCACCCTGCGATGACATAGGTATGTATTTTTCTTTCTTTTTGGATATGCATCCATAGCTAGCAAGCTCGTGAACTTTCTTTAACTTGCAATTTTCTTTTGACTGGACTCATCCGAGAATCATGTCAAATATTCTTATTTTATCATGGCTCGGCTGATTAGCAAGCGTGGGTTAACTTGATTGAACAGATTGATTTGGCATGGTTTGGCTAGATTGCAAACATGTCGTAATGTGGTTGAATGTGTTTTATTATGGCTTTTGTGTTTGATTGGATTGTGATGTTTTCGAGAGAGTTATGTATACGTCGGATGATTTCGTATCGATGAATTCGTTTTTGACGAAATAGGTTTGTATGTACGTAATATTGCAATAAGGTTATTTTGTACGACTAGTATTAATTACTTCGTCTGGTATATTATGAACGTTTTCAATAGGGTTATGTGCGACCCGTGCGATTTTATTTTGTGAATAATTATTTTTATGAGACGATGAAACTAAGTGAAAGGACGATTCGAACGTTGGAAGACATGCTCCGAACATGTGTGATTGATTTTGATAGTTGTTGAGATCGACACTTGCCGTTGGTAGTACCTTTGTACAACGACATTTACCATGTTAACAATGAAGCTACATCATTTGAAGAAAATGTTGATGAAAATGTAGATCGCTAGTTGGATAGAATGAAGTAGGAAAAAGTCAGTTGAATGGACTTGAAATGATTCGAGAGGCTACGGAAGAGATGGGGTAGATTAAGAATAACTTGCTAACCACGAGAAGCTTTGAAAACAGACGTGTTGATAACCGTAGGAAGAATTTGAGAAATTGAAGTGGAGATCATGGATCGTGATGTTAAGAGATTGAAGCAAGGCATAATACTCATGGTGAAGGTGTGATGGAACCCGAGACGTGAACCGAAGTCCACATTGGAACGTGAAGACTCCTTTAGGAAGAAGTACACTTATCTTTCTAGTAGTACGAAACGCGAGTATAAGAACCGGAGAGCGCCGGGACGTCGCTCCCTTAAGGAGGGGAGGATGTGATACCAGTGAAAGTGCCGTATGATGCTAAGTTATTGTCTCAAGAGCTGTTCAGTATGAGCATTGCTCTTTTGTTGTGGCTCACTTGTGGATGTGATATCCCGAGCCCAACGTTATTTATTTAATCCTATTTTAAGAATATTTTTGAAATTTTTAAGAAATTTCGTTTGCTATATATTTGACGGTTTAAGTTGAAACCAACGTTTAAGGTCGTAATTTTATGTTTGACGATTTAAGAAGAACCGATGACGACTACGATACCGACGGATGTCCAAAATTTATCTTTTACTATCGATTGATCGATATTTGAGTTTTTCGAGATTTTATTTTTATTACGTGTTAAGTCGAGTCGGAACCATATGTATATTCGTTTTGCGTGCGTTTTAACCTTTGGAAATAATTTTTGGTGAAACCCGACTCCCGCAAAAATTTAAAACCCGTCATTTAGCCAAAATCCCGCTCTTTAATTGGGCGTTTATTAGAAAGGCCAAAATAAAGCAAAAATTACCACTTGGGTCCCTCCATTTTTACAAAAAGTAACAAAGGCTTACACACACTTCATTTTGCAAAAAAAAATTCATCTCTTTCTTTTCTCTCCTATGGCCGCCGGCCACCCACCATACAACCACCACCACCATAATTTTCTTGGGTTTTAGACAAATTAAACAAAGACCCATCCTTCTTTTACCTTTGTAAGTGTTCCTAAACAATCAATTTCAACATGCATTAACATAAATTTTTCAAGAATCAATGATTTTTCAAAAACATGTTTTGATGTATTTAAACTAGTGGGATGTCTAATTAGTGATTGGATAATGGATAATCATCCACAAAATTTGTTAAAAACAGCATGGGCTGGGTGTTTTGAACACAAACACCCCACGGCTAATAGGGGTGTTTGGGTGTTCATGGTGTTTGATGATTCTTGCTTGTGGGTTTGTGTTTAGAGTGATGTTTTAGGTGTGTGAATGAGTTAAACATGTTGCATGCTTGATTTGGTAAATGGGTTTTAGATTGGATTTGATATCCTAGATGTTAGGGACTGATTAAGGTGTTTGGGAATGGTCATGAGTGGTTAAGTTAGGGCTAGGTGTCGTTAGAATGGATTGGAAACAAGTTTTGAAATGGTTTTGTAAAGGGTATTTTAGATCATAAACTTTAGGGGTATTTTTCGTGGGTTTAACTTTGTAAACAGGTCATAAACATTGGATGTAGTTGTAGAGCTTTGTCTTAGCTTCGTTTTGGTATAAGGTAGAGCTTACGACTCTAAACGAGTCAAAAGTTATGATATTTTGAAAGTTCGTGTACCGGGAGATGAGAATCAACACAATCCGAATTTATGTTTGGTTTTGGGTCAAATCCCGGGGACCAAAGATAGAGTTTGGTAAATGATTGAAAGTTTATTTTTGGTCTCAAACCTGCACTCGTGAGTCTATTTTTGGACTTGTGTGTTGTATTGGTCAATGGTGTATTTTAAATAGGTCAAACAAGTCTTACATGTTACAAATGCAAAATCAGTCCTAAAAACTTATGTTTAGTAATGTGATGTGTAACGGGTCATAAAAGTAAAAACTTTTCATGGGATTAAATATGGGTTTTATACAGATCATGAGGCATTTTTGTTAATTTTCTTGAAATTTATATAGGTGCTTAAGTCATAGCAAACAACCCGTACTTTTGGTAAGTACCGGCAAATCAATAAAATGGGAATCAACTTTAATTACGTAGGTAAATGGTATAAGTCTAGTAAAAACTACTTGTTTATTTTGGCGTGAGTTTTCATAAGCATTGAGTGTGGTTGCATATGCGCGTGTTTAGTACAATAATGTACGCGGAGTATTGATTTGGTTTTCGTACCTTGATTTTTAGGTCAAGTGTTAAATTTTCCCGGGCATCCACGTCGTCAGTGACATTTCTCGTTACGTCTTCGCTAGATCCACTACTACTACGCAAGGTGAGTCTATAGCCTCGCTCTTTTATTTCAAATGTTTTTACCCGCGAGGGGGATACATGCTATTTAAATGAAAATGAACATAAGTCATGAATGATTGTTGGACCCGAATGTTGCCTTGAATTATGTTGAGTACCTAGTTGTAAAAGTCCCTAAATTCGTGAACTATTAACTATTGTCTTGCCCTTGTGTGGGTTGGAGATAGCCGCTTATACAATTGATAGTACTATGGGGTTGACGACCCTATCCGAGACGAGAGCTAGTACGTTGAGTACCCTCTGCGGACGGATAACTTGTGATAAGAAATAAGGTATAATTGCAACTGATGCCTTTAGAAGGGGCACTGGTTTCATCTTAATCATGCCGGTAAATGTACGCGGGTGATTGAGTTAACGGATTAGTGTCACGAGCTTAAACACAATTATTAGCTATTGCTAAAGATAATATCCTTGAATAATAGATTGTGTATACGACAATGCTATTGAATGGTCATGATTGGTTTTAATACTTATGTTCAACTTATGACTTGATAAACCTATAGATTCGCTCAACCTTTGTGTTGACGATTTTAAGCATGTGTTTCAGGTAATCAAGATTGATTGTAGCAGAGCATGCGAGGATGGAAGTTGGTGTGGCTTGGCGGTCTACTTTGTTTTTCCTCCCTTTTAGTACTTAAATATTTTATATTATGTCAAGTGAACGAAAATGTACTTTTGGGTTGAGATTCAATGGGGACCAAAACGCAACTCTGTTTTGTATTATCTTGGGATTTGGAAAACTATAGACTTGTATGTTGTTAATCAATCTTTAACTTATGTTCAAATTTTTACGTCTCTTTGAGTCGTTTAATATAGCTTATGTGTGATGATAACTACGTAGCACCCAAATGTTGTAGTTCCGCTGCGCATAGCATTTGTTGGGGTGTTATAATTAGTGAAAAGAACCTTATTCTTATTGTCACAAACTTGTGACACACTAAACAAATTATAATCAAGTTCTTTTACCAGAAATATGTTTTCAAAACGTAAATTATTGGTTATAAGAGTGCCTTTGCCAGAAATTGTACCATATCCTCCTCCAAAGTACACTTTGTCACCATCTTTAATGGGGGTAAAGTTAGTCAAATAATCTTCCTTCCCCATCATGTGCCTAGAGCATCCACTGTCCCAATATCCATAATTATTTACCTGCTTTTGAATGCCCTGCACATAAAGAAAACAAATTAGTTTTCTTTGGGAACCCAAGCCCGAGCAGACTTGGATTCATTTGGTTGTTCAACAAGAACAGATTTAGTCCTTATAACAACCCCTTGTTCATCCCTTTGAGGCTTAAACACCCAGTTTACCCCAATTGGTTTAGTTATGACCTTTGAAATATAATGAAATCTGTTACAGGTCATAGAAATCCCATCAGAATTAGGGTTTTGGTCTTGTTTGGGTCTCCATGTCAAACTAGATGAAGCTTTAGACCCCTTTCCCTTAGGCTGCAAGTACATATCAATACTTGGTCTAACAGTGTTGGAAACATTCCTGTCAGCTTTAAATTTGTTCTTGTCAGCGCTGAATTTGTACTTGTCAGCGCCTAAATTAGGGTTTGCAACAGGAACCCATTGTCTGTTAGACCATGTATTGGTCTTTTGAAAGGGCCTTTGTCCGTGTGTATTTGTCCCTTTAGTAAAGAATGGAGCTGGTCTAGTAACTTGTGGACTTGGTTGGACATAAGGTCTGGGTTTGACCATGGTTGACCTATTGTCAGCGTTGACTTTTGAAGCACTAACACATTTATAGGCCAAATGAGAAAAACTTCCACACGTATAACAAGCTTTTCTAGACATAACTTTAGGTCTAGATTGAAAGAACCCTGTCCCATTAACACTAGCTTGACTTTGAGATGACCTAGGTTTTCTATACATTTCAACATATTTAACACTAGGTTTTGTATTAACAGATGAGCCAAGGTCAACAGGTTTTCCAGTAGTAGGGTTGGTCACAATTATGGGTGTAGACTCAAATGGACTCTCACTAAGCATCCCACGCTTAACAAAGAGACAAGGGTTGGCTGTTTTCCATTGCTCAAGGCCATTCACCTTTTGTTGATATTTCTCAACTGCGGTGAGGACTCTAGGTGGAGGAATAAATTCCTCTTCTTAGAGTTCTAGAATATGAGTCCAAGAGAGATCTTTTCTCTGAACACCATAAAAGTTCCCAGCAGGTGGAGGAACAACAACATATTCATTCATCCCAATCCAAGACTTGTCCCTAGAATCTCTTTGTTCACTGACACACTTTTCTAGGGTTTGGTTGGCTTTATCAAAACATTTAATTTTGAGCCCTACATTTTCTTTATCCCTAAGGGCTTCATCTAACTTAAGTTGCACTTCTCCTTTGGATCTCATCAGAATATCCCTAAGTGCAACACTAACTTAGAGGTCATGAGACAAAACATTAATTTGATCTTTTAGGTCAAATTCCATTTTCTTATATTCCTCTACAGTCTTTTCAGTTTGAACAAGTGCCATTTGATAATTAGTTAGCTTGCATTTTTCATCAAAAACATCTGATTTTAACTTTAAAATTTCTTTGTTAAGTTTTCAGTGTTTAAACGACAGCCTTTACTACAGTAAGCATCATCATATACCTCATTATCTGATGAAGACGAGGAATGTTCCATAAGAGCAAAGTAAACTTGCTCTTCTTCTTCCTTCTCTGTAATCAAGGCCTTATTCTCTTCCACATCCTTTGCCAAAAAGCTCCAGTCTCATCCAACACCATCAATGTCTTGCATGGCAACCATATCCTTTGTGTCTTCAACCTTGATGACTTGGCTTGAAGGATTTCCAGCATCAGATCTTCTTGGAGATCTGCATTCCCTCATAAAGTGACCCATCCTATGGCAGTTGTAACACTCAACCTTAGATTTATCAAACCCAACAGTGTCTTTAGCATTGAAGGTCATCTTCTTTCTGAATCTCCATCTGTTGGCCCTTATGCTTGCAAGTGCCATATTCCATTTAATATCCATCTCTTCCAAATTCTCCTCACTAATTTGCTCAAGGTCCTCATATGTAATCACTAAACCATTGGGCAATGCAGAAATGTATGCACACACTGTGTCTAGATCAATACCAGCAGGTTTAATCCTTGGTGAGTCAACATTGTATGTATCAGCGTCTGAATGTGAAGCGCTGACAAAGGTTGATCCACCACTGACACAAGGTGATCCAGTTCTTATCAACTTGAGCTTCACTATGTGAGATGAAAGCCATGTTTCCAGAGGTAGATTTTCTTCCATGGTCCAATAAGATTTCATTCTCTATAATCTTGAGGTTATTGTAGAAGTCACCAAAAGTAGAACTCTTGTGGGCATTTGGAGCAATGATAGACCTAGCTTCAATTTTCCATGCATCACCAAGACTTTTAAGGAAAGTAGTAATGATATCAGCATCATTATACTATGTTCCCATAAAGGACAATTTGCTAGTGATGTCTAGATGCTTGCTTCTTACCTCACTTAGCTTCTCATTGGGAAGAGCCTTAAACACAGCATACTCATGCAAATTTGTTTCTTTTTTTCTAGGGCAGTATCATCATTACCACCATAGTTGACTTGAAGAGATGCCCAAAGTTCTTTGACAGACTCAATACTTCTGTACTTAAGTTGATTGTTTCAACCCAAAGAAAGTTTAAGAATGCTCAAGGTCTTCACGTCATTCCTTCTTTTGGCTATATCTGCAGTTGAGATAGCTCTTCCATCTTCTGGTCTTTCTCTACGCTCTTCAGCAGTAGAACCATTGTTAGTCCTTGCTGCAATGGCAGCAGTAACCCTAGCTGCTTTATCGAATGTGTTTCCATATTCAATAATTTCCCAGAGAGTGTGATCATGAATTCGAAGGTATTTTTCAAAACTGAACTTCCATTGTTCAAAGTTTTCAGGATCAAGCATGGGGATTTTTAGGTTATGGTTTGATGAGGAAGAAGATTCTATAGAAGACATCTTTTTTGGTTTTAGGGTTTCGGTGTTTTTAGGGTTTACTTTTCTTCTAGATCAAAGTTTCTCAACAAGCTCTGATACCACTTGTTGATCCCAAACTTAGATCGATTAGCTTTGTGTTAACGAGATTGAATCAAGTTAAACACTTAGAGAAACTTTGTTGTTGTATGAAAAATCCAAGTGTTATGCGGAATTAACACTTGAATAAAGAACAAGTAAAACAAGTAAAACAAACTTTCACTTTTGATTGATAAAACAAACTTGATTACAATGAAAGTTGAATATTGAATAATGTGTCTATACTATAAACCCTACGACCTCCTTTTATAGCACAGGGAGTCGTGTACAATGGATAACCTATCAACTATTTTAGAAAAAGATAAATATATAAAATACAATATTTGAGTATATCTTTTCTTCAAATAACAAACGTGTTGACTAAGTTTTCCTATCAGTGCTTGGACTTCTTCTTATCAGCGCTTGGATATTTCTTATCAATGCTTGATCTGTCAGCGTTTGATTTATTTCTATCAGCGTCCAATTAACTCTTGTCAGCGTCAAAGTGTCTTGGCTAATTTTATTCCCAACAACCGAGACTTTCTAACTATAAAAACGTATTTCCAACAATCTCCCCCTAAGGGAGGTCACTCCAAATTAAAAAGTCCTAAATCTAGCATGTTAGATCTTTGTTCTCGTGATCGTAGTCCACTTTCTCTTTTCTTCATTTTCTTTTCTTCATTTTCTTTTCTTCATTTTTGCGAATATGTGTTGATTACCATTAGGCTTTGGCTTAGAGCATGTTCTTTTGACCTTTCACGTGCAATCTTCGCCTTCTTGTGATGTTCGCCTCTTCGTGACTTCATGTCCCACATACCTATACTTTGTTGAATTCTTGAAAGCTTCAGAGTTGATACATCGGAAGACTTTAGGTTGAACTTTCTTGAATTTTGTTGAAATATTTGGTGCCGAAAGTATAAGTATGTGAGGACGACTTCATCTGGTACACTGCAACGCCACCGTCTTCAAATGCAACAACATAATAAGACAAGAATAAAATATCTTTGACATTTTATTCTGATTCGGTAGCATTTTACCTCCGGTCGGTGAAGACTGTTGGACGATATTAAATATCGTACTTGTGACAGGTAGCTCTAATTAAAGATCTCCTTGACAAGATTTCGCGGGTAAACCCGTTCTCTTTATTCGACCGTACAAAGCTGACTACGAACATAAAGAGTGAATCATTTGGATAAAATTTATCCTCATGATTGAAGCCGTCAATTCATGAAGCTGGAACATGTGAATTTCAATTAAGATATTCACCATCGTTGCTTTCCAGTTGTCACGAGCTGGATTCTAATAGAATCTTGCTTTTCACCTACCGCAGTGCTATTTAATGTTGACACTGGAAGGATTTCCACTCATCACTGTGAACACTAAAGAGTGCCACTTTGAGTGTTCTGGCAAGATCACATGGATTTTGCGTAGAGGCCTTGGACCAAGTTTGAACTCAATTAAGAGTCAAACCATCGTTTCTTTCCAGTTATCACAAGATTGGTTCTTAAAGAACCGCACGTGTCACTTACCATGAGCTTGTTTGATGTTGGCTCAAGCAAGATTTCCATCTTCATTGTAATAATTTCGTATCATTCAGATGTTCTGGCAATATTACAAGAATATTGCGCAGGACTCATAAAAATCTTTCTTTCTTTGAAAAGTGTCCTAGTGAGACTTTTGATGATCTCGTGTCTCTAGACTCAATAGTGCATTTTGATTTGGTGAGCGGAGGCTGGAGAGGATTGCCACCTTTTTAATATCAATTTATTCGGAGTGAATAAACCGATAGATAACGTGTTGAACTCCGTGACATTAAAATAAAAATCTTTTAAGAGATATTTGAGTTAGCTGGGAGGGGTTGTGCATCGCATCACTGGGTCCATGATACTTTATCGTCTTCAAGATGTGTTGACCCGGTTTCTGCCTAAGTTGTAAGGAGGGCTTCTTTCTTTACACCCTTTATCTTTACATTTCTTTTTTATTCTTTAACCCCTTCAATGCTTACCAACACATCATCACTAGCACCTTGTTGTAATTGTTCCAGTGCTAGCATCAGTACTTGCTCGGCATTTTGCTACGTTCACAAACCATTCCCCATCTTTCCTAAGGACTACTATTTCTAGTTGTGTAATTGTCCTTGGGAAGATTCCTCCGGTTTTGGAAGAATCATTGGACTTATACCTAATCCTACCACTGTTTTTTCAACACAACCGTCGTGAGTTAAATGTGTATTGGGTAAGTACTTATCACCATGAAAATTCCTTGAAATCACTAGGGTACTTGTGATATGAATATCAAAAGTTTTGTACCTTCAATTTTTTTTACATCAAAATGATCCCCCTTAACATGTGCATAACACATATTAAGTTGGATTTTCAATTAATTCTTTTTCAAATTTTTTTGGTAAAAGGGAATCATCCCCGGTAAAATATATTAAACCAAAAAAACATTGAAGTACAAATGGAATGTGGCTGAAATACCACATTAACCTCAAGCACAAGCGTTGATCAACAACTAAAAACTCGTGTATATGAAAAGCCATACACACTTACAAAAGCTAGAGAAATAAAAGAATCACTCTTCTAGCAAAACACAAAAATTTATGATTTAACTTTGGCCTTGTCCCTATTTTCATAGAACCGGTTAGCAGTTTCATCATAAATATTTTCAACTTCTTCCTCGTCTGATTCATTAAGCACATCAAAACCATTAGAAGTAACAACCTTATTCCAAGGGTCATTCACAAATTTTGGACCAGATGAAGATGACGACCGAATATCCGTAGCCTTAGAAGGCTTCTTTGGAGACACTTTAGGTGGCATATTAACCTTAGGAACATACAACGTATTAGATCCTACATGAATTCCCCCGTTCTTCTTCTTACCTCTTTTCTTCTTACTAGCCACAGTTATAAAACCATCATTGGCTTGATTACCTATATTTTGATCCCCTAAAGCTAGATTATCATGAAGATTAACCTTAATCGACTTAGGACATAAAGTATGATCATGACCAAATATTTTACAATGAGCACATCGTGGAGGTTTCCACTCATATTGTATACTAACTGTCTCCGTTGTAAACCCTGACCCATCAGCCAATAGAACGCCAAACGTCAGATTCTCCTTGATCTCATCATCCGCATTAATGTCAATCAAACACCGTGCAAAACTGCTCCGCCCCCAAGAATCAATACACATAGCACTAGTATAAAGTTCTTTTTCAATTTTAGCCATGTATATTTACAAGTATCCTTAATCCCATTTTCTCCCCTTATCCAAAATGTTTACCATTTAATATTTTTGATATTAATGGATTAACCGGTCTTTGGGTAAAAAATGAAATCGTTTGTTGGCCATAGAACATATTAATGCTCCCCCTCAAATTAATGATGGGTTAGTTGTAGTGCTTGAGTACGATATATTTTGAAAGATTTAGAATCTCGTGAGAAATTCTTGAAAGAAGATCATACTTTCACACTACAGCAAGCCACAAAAAGCCTAATATGCACAAAAATATACATATTCACAAATAAGTGTATGGATTTGACCTGATATAGTACGTTCACCACGTCAAGTGGATCGTTCCATTAGCCTGTGGTGACCTCCATACATTTTGCCACCCACGAATCTTTCTAGACTTTGGATCAACCGTCGCTCCCTTAACTTCTCCTCAATCTTCTTGACCACATATACGGAACTCTTGATAAACTCTCCTTTCCATTCATACTTCACTTCTGGAAGAGGTTGTTTGGAATTGAGAATTAACAGCTTATCACGAACATGCTTGAGAGTTCCATCGCTGAATTTGTGCAGTTCTGAAAGTCTCATGTATTGCATGACTTCTGCTTCATTCAGGTAAAATATTCCCATTTTCAGTTCAAGAGTACTCATATATGGCTTCTTGTGTTGATGGAAGTGACTCAAAGGTGTGGTGTGAGGACGTTGCAAGTTCAACTTTCTTTGATAACTCTCTACACCAAGTTGTATATCTTCAACCCGATACTTGATCACGACTTTACGAGTGAATTGGCGAATGGCTGAGCTTAAGGAAATTACGAGTTCAGGAGTTAAGTGAGGAACCTTGTCTTGAGTCAGTATAAGTAAAAAAATCTTATATATCTTCAAGACGTAGATACTGGAATCCTTCTTCACTGATGGTGTATACTTTATCGTCTTCACATTTGAATCTGATCTATTTTAAGTAAGGATACCCGAATATCTGATCAATGGTACCTCCCTAAATACTTTTAATTCGACGATCTGAAAGTATAAGTTTACCTGGTTTAGGACGATTGAAGTAGTTGTAGACTAACTTCTTCTTCCTACCCTAATGAGAGATGCCAAGTTTCGCGTATGGATCGCATGAAGTGATTACTACTTTACTCCATAGCTTAGGAACTTTGTATTCAATCCAAGGAGCGTCATCCAAACGTACTGCATTGCCCATGGTTAAAGATGTAGCATACTTGTTCGTGCCTTTTTCTAAATAGTTGAGATCATTGCTGACGAAGTAATCCATTGAAAGGTGCTTGGCTACAGAAATGACAGAGGCTGTTAATGGACTCAGAAGAGGAGTTTGAATACCTTAAGCCGTGGATTTCATAGCTTTCACGAGTTCATTGGTATGATATTCACACTCATTGATATGATCTTAAATACTCATATCATTTGTATCTTAAAACAATGAATAAATGCATAAAATGTTCAATTTTGCCTTGTATATGTTTGTTTGTCGTTTCATGTGTGTAGGTACCGATGATCACGAAAACCGGCAAAAACGACACGAGTCTAAAGTTAATTTCAAGAAAGCCAAAGTCAAGCTTGATTTTAGCGGATTTGATATTTATGAAGACATTTGGGCTTTGTGGGTCCCACTTTTGGTTAATGGGCCCAAAAGCCCATTAAAAGAGCATGACATTTACTTTGGAGTATTTAAGCCCAAAACAAAGCCCAAAATACTTATACATTGGATGGAAGCATTCAGCCCAAGTTCAAGCCCATGTTTATACGAAAGTGATGAGACGGCTGGGAGAATTTATGTTGGACCCCAAGCCCAACAGCTAAGACGTGTAATTATTAAATAGCCCAAGTAGTCAAGAAGTGGAACGGTTAAAAGTTTTTTTTAACTTTTCATTTGGGTCAAACCAGTCACGCCAAACTATCACTTCTTTCTCTCTTTCGATAGAAACAAGAAAAAAATAACCAGTTTCTCCACAAACCCTAATACCCAATTTGGGGCTTTCATATCCCTTGGAGTTTGAATCACACACGCCTATAATTAAATACCCATTTTTTCGGAGCTTGAAGATGGACTCATCAAGGTGACGTGGCTTTGTCTCTTGATTCTGATTGGTCAACACACCTCACATCTCACCAGTCCTCCAATCAAGACTTGCCACATCAGTTTTGAAGAAGCACAACTAGCACAAGGATTGACACCTTGGCAATCCGTGTGATAGTTGATTATCTTTCCACCCTTGGATCATAACAAGAAAGAGAGAGAAGAAAAAGATGTGGAATGAAGGGTCGAGATGGATTTCTCATCACCAACAACCCTCACCCCAACCTCTCGGGTTGAGTATAAATACCCCTGCATATTTCTGTATTTATATTTCCAATTTTACTTAATGTTATTATGTTAAAATAGCTGTAGGAATTATTGTATTTTAATTTTCGTAGTATTGTATTTTTTGCACCGATTTATTAAAAGTTTATTTGGGCATAATATTCTTATTTTTATTATTTACTGTTAAGTTCTTTGATAAAATCATTTACAGTAAATTTGATGTTATAACATAAAAAATTATTTGATTAAGCTAAATAATAATTTAATTTAAATAATTTAAAGTGAAATTTGGAAAAAGAAATCAAACCCCAATGGTTTGATTCATTTAAGTTGGCTCGATTTTTAAAAACCCTGCTGGTTCGATTGTCCTGCTGATGGTGTAAGGTGTTTATGGTGTATGGTGATTCATTTTTAGCCCAAGTCCGCTCAGCGCGCGACTTCTTCCCAACGGATTCATCAAAAGGGTAAGTTCGCTTTTACTGTTTCTTTAGGTTTAGTTAATTTCAATGCAAGTATGATTGATTAAATTTGTTTATCTGTTACTGTTTAGAAATCTGAACTTGTAAGTTTGTTTCTGATCTTATTGTTCTAATAATTTTTGATTTGGATATGAGTTTTGTAGTTTGTATTATCTAATTTGCTTGAATGCTAGGTTTTGGATGAATATTGATATTAGGATTGAAACTGTTTGAATCTGTCTTTATAAAATAGTTTTGGTTTAAACTGATTGGTAATCTGATTATTGAGTTTTAATTGCAAGAATTGAGTTCGTTAAGTACATGCTGAATCCATGACTGAGGAGTGATTTTACTGTGTAACTGAACGATTTGGACTTCTTATTGGGATAGTTACTTCTTATCTTAGTAGTTTGAGGGTATGCAAGTTATTTTAGTTGTTTTACTATTACTGATTTGTCAAATGCAGTTATGTTGTTTTCTGTTTTACATATATTTGTAAATTTGCTTAATATTTTCAGTCTGCTATAATTTGTTAAAAAGAATTTGGATCTGATTGATTATGTTCGATTCTCAAGTTATTAGTTGAATATCTGCTGATGTTAGTATTTACTAGATTGTGAGCAGTAACTAATTTTTATTGCTAAGTTTTAATTTGATTTCTTTAATACAGTGACTGAGGTTTGTTAGTTTTAGGTTCTAAGTTTGATATCAGATTTATTATTTTCTGAATAATGATTATTTAGACAGTAATTTCGTTAATTTTAAGTAGTCTAATTTGTTCTTTTGATTATCTGTGTTGCTGTATGATCATAACTTCTTGTTATAAATTCTTGATGTGCTGATATTATTATTTTGCTGTATAATAAATTTAACAGATTCATTTAATCTGTTAAATCACAAGCTGATACACTTATAGTTTCAAAGATTCCACCATAAAAAGTCACTCCTGTGACTTGTTTTGTTTTTCATTGTCAAAAAAATATATTAACCAAAAATTGCCATTAGCAGGTCTCGAACTCGAGACCTGCCTGTTACTTATCCAACGCTCCAACCATCTGGGCTAGACCCATGTTTTTGTTTAAGTTCCGTTTATGTATTTAATAAAGGGTTAATAAACTGAACTGTCAACTTTTGTATTTTTTTATTTACATAGTTTTAAATTTAGTTAAATTTAATATCATTTTTTTATTTACTTTCATTTAGTTTTAAAATAATAAATAATTTCAAAATTAAAAAAAATTAAAAAAATAAATAAATATAAAAAAATGTTTTATAGAGTTGATTAGTTAAGTTTTAATTAAATTCGTTTTTAAATAATTATAGTTCAAGTAGATTTATTTTAAAAGTTAACTTTTAATAGATTAAATTTATTAATAGACTTTTATAAGTTTTTAAATTAGTTTGAATAAAGTTTTTTAAATAGTTTAAATTTTTTAATAGTTAAAATAATTAGTAATTGTTTTTAGTTTAAATGGGGAACGATTCATGCACTTAGGGTTAATTAGCTTAAAATTGGTAGATTTAATTTTTAGTTGAAAAACCGAAAACCAATTCGAATCAATTGTCCAAATCGAAACAAAACGTCTCAAATTCATAAGATCTTCGTGTACAACGAACTTGGTTCATCCACGTGTTTAATTAAATTCGTCTTTGGTAATTTTAGTCTATTACTTTTTCCTAAAGATAATTTTCTAATTTACCCTATAACATATTCTAATTATCACATATACAATCACGATCACATCACTCATCTTTACCGATCTTCGTACTAGCCCAAAATTTGAATCCTTAAGTATCCTTTTGAGAAGATTTGGATTCATAGTAGGTTCGCCATATTCATGCACCAGGAATCCCGAGAAGTCGATTGGATTATTGAGAAGCTGTGTGAAATCTTCCTTGTCTTTAGCAGAAAATTTCCGTGTAGTTGTTGCTTGTGTAAGCCAAGGTTGTTCCGGTACAGTCTCGTCGATGTTGACAATATTAGCAAATTCTGGATCTGGTAGATTTGTATCATCAATATCCATATCGATGTAATGCTGATCTGTTGTGGAAGGTGGAGAATGATGTTCTACTGATACTGGAGGTTCGTCTTCGATCATAGGTTCTGTAGTAGAAATAAAATCGAGAACCGGTTCAGTAGACTTACTTGTGTCTTTGGAGACAACTGCAGGAGAGATGTAGTTGATGTGGAGAGTCTTTCAATGGTTATCTCTAAGTCCATTACTGCTTTCTAATATTCCTGACGAGTCATCCTCATCCTCACTCTCCTTTTGCTCTTCATCGTCTACTTTTTCTTTATTCCCAGCATCACTTTCTTCCTCGTCGTCTTTATCTTTCTCAGTTTCCTTGTCATCTTTATTTTTACTAGTATCATCACCCTTACCTTCATCACCATTGTCATCATTATTATCAATTCCATCACCCTTACCATCACCATCATCGTCACCATTATCATCATCATCCCCATCACTATCCTCATCCTCTTCGTCCTCATCCTCGTCCTCCTCTTCATCCTCATCCTATTCTTCATTCCTATCTGTATCTTCCTCCTCATCCTCATCATCATCATCATCACCCTTATCATCTCCTTTACCGTCATCATCACCATCGTCATATTCATCCTCATCCTCATCTTCAGATTCCTGAGGTTTCCTTTTATTTGTTGTTTTGAGAACATCAGTGTCATCCTCTGTTGATGGTTGAATAGCCTCCATTATAGCTTTATTGAGAACTCTTTGAAGTTTGTCTGGATTCTTCGTTTTAGTTGACCCAATGTTGTTCAGTCGAGTCTGCAATGTCTTTATCAACTCAAGATCTAAGAGGCCTTTTGTAAGTATTGTTGGTAGCTCATGAGAGACGGATGATGTGACTTAGTTTTTGATAATGGTTGTCACATTATCATTAATGGTGTCGATGAATGTTGCATTTTCATTATCCAGGGCTTCTTTTTCTTTGATATATGTGTCTTGTTTTTGTTCCAGGTCTTTCATTTTGAGTTGGAGTTCTTGGATAAGTTCTCGTTCACATTTATCCACTCTGACCTTTGCTTGACGGCCTTTACGGAATGATTCTTTGAGTGCGGCAAGATCTTGTGCTTGTGTTTGCAACTGTTGTTGAAGGGATAGAATGATATTGTCAGTAAGGGATAAATTGGAGGTAGTAGGTAAGGCTTGTAAGGGGGTGGATGGTACGAGTTATACTATTGACAATGGAGGTGTAGGAACAATCGTTAGGGAGGTGGTTCGTACAGGTTGTAGGATGGTGGTTCGTACAAGTTGTTGGGTGGTGGATGGTACGGATTATCAGATGATGGTTGGTACAGGTGGTTGGGTGGTGGATGGTACAAGTTGTACGATTGTTGGTGAAGGTGTTGGAACAATCGTTTGGGAGGTGGTTGGTACTGGTTGTAAGATTGAAAATTTAGTTATAGGAACGGTTTTCACAAATGTGCTAAGTACTGGGGGTGGAGGAGGTGTTTGTTGAATGATAGGAGTCGATGTCAAACAAGAATCCTCTTGCACAATAAGTGACAATGTTGTGGGTATAGGTTTGCTGAGATTGACATCCTTGTAGAGTTCATCATGATCAGTACCAATGTCGTCTTCTCCCCCACCTTCCTAATTCTGGTCCATGTCTTCAAAGTTGAACAAATTTTCAATCTCTTCATCATCTTGATTTGGTTGTCCTTTAATTGCTTTTTCTTTTCAGATTTCCTCTTCTTCATCTTTATCTGAAGCGTCTGGGTTTCCAAACGCCTCACGAGCCAATTCCTCAGCAGTTTTGGATCCAGATCCACCTGTTTTAGCAAGTGATTCCATCTTACTCTACTGAAGGACAATTTTCAGCTGTTTGGCTTCAGAGATAGTTTTCGGTGTAGATTCTTCTCCATCCTCATCATGAAGTTGCTCTTTGCCCTTGTCCTTGGCTTTGGCCTTTGAAGAAGATGTATTTTGGCGTTTTGCTGGGCAGAAGGATCTTCCTTTGACCTGTTTACCTGTATCTTAATATCTCTGAGCATGTCCTTATATGCTTGACTATCCTTGATCCCTTCATTAATCATAGTATCCGGTACTAGAGCTGGACGCAATGAATACTTTGTAGATGGACCGTCAATATTCATGTGTTCCATCAGGTAGTCCTTTGCTGGAGTGTGATAGAAGAAGTTTCCACGTTTACCAATAGAAGCTACAGACTTCATGAAGTAATCGATGATAAGCTTGGTGAAGCGTGGAAATGGAAGATGCTCAGATTTCTTCTTAGTATTGAGAAACTAGAAGCAGAATTCTTCCCAAAGTAATAAAGCATAGTCCAGTCTGGCTCTAGTGTAGAGACCCCAAAATATGGAA
Source organism: Glebionis coronaria (assembly GCA_025667525.1). Taxonomy (NCBI): domain Eukaryota; kingdom Viridiplantae; phylum Streptophyta; class Magnoliopsida; order Asterales; family Asteraceae; genus Glebionis; species Glebionis coronaria. Next base: position 544,324,680 of record CM046882.1, read on the forward strand.
GCTTGAGGAGGTCTCATGGTATCGGATCTACTGAATTTTGAAGTGAAGCATCAGATAATGATAGTGAAAATGGCTTTCCAAGGTTGCCCAACTTGTGTAGTGTGAAATTGAGATAAGGTACGGAGTTCTCCATCATAGTTCAGAGATCAGAGTGTCTTGAGAATTTCTGATTTGTTAGGGTTTGCAGCATATTCTTCCCCTTGAGCAGGGCGAGGGAACTTGAAGATCTTCCTGAAATGGCTCAACTAAAGCGTCATTGGCTGTTTGTTGATCTTGAATTCAATCTTTTGTTTAGATAATTGTTTGCCCTTTGAGATAGAAGTTGTTGCCCAAAATTCCTGCATATAGACCTCAGGGACGGATGTTGTAGCTCTTAAGGCATTCTTGATCGTAGATATATCCAAGATGTCCATTTCTATCTTGAATGTCGGGAAGGTAGGATCAAATTCATCCTTGAGACGTAAGTTGTTTTCTACGAGAGGTAATCTTTCACTTTGTGGAACAAGTTCTAGATCTAATGTGCGTTGTTGATCTTCAGTGATAGACATTTTTCTGCTTTAGAGAAGACACATGCAAATGATACACACAAGTATATATATATATATATATATATATATATATATATATATATATATATATATATATATATATATATATATCATAAAACATGAACACATTTAGCATGAAAAGATACATCCTGTCACATTACAACATATTGCTTGTTTTAAGCTATTTGTGTTTAATCCTACGTCCTTTTTTATTAAAATATAAAATGATGTCGGATTAAACTTAGTCTAAAACATTTTTTGCAAAAATTTATGATTTCGCAATATTGTATTTATCCACATTTCGCGATATCCATGGTCCGACATCTTCGCAATATCTAAACAAAATTACATCTCGCAATATCAAACGATTCAACATTCCGCAATAACCATATGTCAACATTTCGTAATAACCAATACTCACTCTTCGCAATAATTAATACTCAGACTTTCCGCAATACCCATATATCACACATTCCGCAATGTTAAAATCTATACATTTCGCAATATTGAAAATTCATATTCCGCAATAATCCAAATCCAGACATTCTGCAATATTGAAAAGTCATATTCCGCAATAATCCAAGTTCAGACATTCCGCAATATCGAAATGTCATATTCCGTAATAATCCAAGATTAGACATTTCGCAAAAACAGGCGGATATTACGAGGTGTAGCTTTTGAGTTCGATATCGAGTCTAGACATGGTTTTGAGCAAATCTATTCATTACGCTATGTTTATCAACTTAAGATGATCGTTTACCCCTTATTAATTTCTCATTTGTCCATAAAAACTTTTTACAAACCCTAATTGAATTGATTGTGAAATAGGGTTCATACCACAGAAATTAAATAGATGGGTGCGTTTATGTAAGGAATCTAAGCCTAAGAATGATACCTTAAACGTTGGAAACGGTTTAACACTTGAGAAATTGAAGGTAGTGAAGTTATAACAATGGCTGCCAAGGTGAGAGTTTGTGTGAGTGTGAGTTTGCGAAGACCGGGAATGTGTGTGGGGGGGGGGGGGGGTATGATTGGTTTGACTTAGGTCAACCTTCAAACCAAATTATGCTAAATTGAAAATTTGGTCCCCCTTGTTAAATAGAAATCCAATCTTGTATTAAAACTAAGTTTACAAGATCCTACTTAACGCCCGTTAAAACTTTAACTCTCGTTAACTATTTTTCCCAACAAATACACATAGACTTAGTGACATAAGGCAAGGGATATATATCCGAAGGCACATAAAAACACAATCACCCAGCGCATAAGGCATACACCACATAGGATACCATAAAGGACGCTAACCGTTTGTAATTTTCAGAAAACCTTTTGAAGACCAATTTAATTTCCAAGACGATTTGATATTTTCTCCCCCTTAAACAATGACCCGTTTTCTATTTAAAGGGATGTAGTCGTTGTTTAAAGAGTCAAATACCGATGAAGACATTTTCCGTTTATGTTTTTGAAGAAACGATTCTGGAGGCAATAAGATTTCTCTTATTTTAACAAATAAATGCACTGAAGCCTACATGAATTTGTGTTAGACCAAGTTATAAAGTAAACTTGATCCCTTGTATGATTTTAAAGTAAATCATACCCGAGAAAATTAATTCCCGTTGTGAACCAACGTTTTTCAAAGAAATACGTGACTTTAATGCGAAAAGCGGGTTGTAGTCTGAAATAACCACAAGCCATATAGGCATGTTTTAAAATATGTACAACTTTTATACGAACTCTATTATGGCGCCGTGTCCATATTAACTGACATTTCTAAGGCTGTAAATATTATCGTACTAAAAGACATGCCTTTTTGAAAAATAAGAAAATAAAAAATATTTTTGGATTTTCTTGATTTTAATATTTTTATGGTTTTTGTAGATTTTATATTTTTGTATTTTTCTTTTTGGGATGTAAATATATATAATATATACCTGATCATGAAAAAGGATACTCGCGAATAGTTTACCACCACTATTCAACAGTTTCTTCTGCCAGCTCTTTAAGAGTTGCTGGTGAGAATGGTTTTAAACCCAGCTTGTCGATATAAAACTCGATTCGTCCTCGATCTAAAGCCTTGGTAAAAATATCCGCCAGCTGATACTCAGTGTTGAAAAATTATAGCTAGATTACTCCGTTCTCCACTTGCTCTTTGATGAAATGGTAGCGTATGTCAATATGCTTTGACCGGGAGCGTTGAACATAGTTGCAACAAAGGGCAATAGCACTTTTGTTGTCACAGTACATCGGTATTTTGTTGAATCCAAGACTGTAGTCAGTCAAATGTGATCTCATATAAAGGACTTGAGCACAACAACCAGACTTGGCTATGTATTCTGCCTCCGTACTTGATATCGCAGCACTTTTCTGCCTTTTAGATGCCCAACTGATCAAACGGTCTCCAAGTAATTGCAAACTTCTAGATGTGCTATGTCTAGTATCTTGACACCAACGTGATCCACATCTGCATATGATATTAGTGCAATAGAGGAGTCTTTTGGATACCATAGACCACGATGAAGTATTCCTTTTAGGTACCGAAAGATCCTTTTCACAACAGATAAGTGCTTTTCGGTAGGCCGAGCCTGATACCGGGCACACATACATATGGAAAATTGTAAATCAGGCCTGCTAGAAGTGAGATAGAGAAGGGTGCCGATCATTCCACGATAAAGTTTCGGATCGACAGCAAACCCATCTCTATCCTCATCTAACTTGGATCTCTCCACCATTGGAGTATCCACGGGGTCACAGTTTTCAAAATGATACTTTTTCAAAGATTCAAGAGCATATTTGGATTGATCAATGAAGATGCCTCTAGGATTCTGAGAAATTTGTAACCATAAGAAAAATGAAAATTTTCCCATCATCGACATCTTAAAACGTGTGGACATGATTTTCACAAAACGGTCAGACAATTTTTAGGTAGTGGCAACAAATAGTATATCATCAACATAAATTTGTACCAGTATCATATCGTTGCCTTCCTTGAGAATAAATAATGTCGTGTCCACTTTGCCTTTGGAGAAGCCTTCTGTGATGAGATATGATGATAGCAGATCGTACCATGCGTGTGGAGCTTTTTTCAACCCATAAAGAGCCTTCTTGAGCTTTTACACATGATTGGGATACTCTGAGTTCACAAATCCATTCGGCTGGCTTACATAGACCTCTTACCTTAGTTCACCATTCAGAAATGTCGTCTTAACATCCATTTCATAGACGATCATGTTCATGTGAGCAGCATACGCAAGGAATAGTCTGATCGCCTCCAATCTTGCAACATGAGCAAAGTATTCTTCAAAATCAATCCCCAATGCTTGTTTGTAACCACGAGCGACCAATCTTGCCTTTTTCTTTAAAATTTCACCCATCTCATCGAGTTTGACCTTGTATAAGTAAGAACGTTGACATTGTCGGGCAACGAAACTAATTCCCATACTTCAAGTTGTTGAAATTCATTAAGTTACTCTTGCATGGATTCAATCCAACATGACTATGTCATAGCTAGTTGCCATGTTTTAGGTTCAATCTAAGAGAGAAAGGCAGGAAAGTATCAATATAATGCCTGTTATTGTAATTGATGGCGTGTAGAGATTGGTCTTTCAATGTCACCAATAATATTTCGGATTGGGTGATCCTTTTTCCACTTGGTGTTGTGATTTTAAATCCGGTGGGGTCTAGAGTAAACGGTTGTAGGAACTTCCTCGGAGGTAGACGCACCGTTAGGGTTTTCAGGTATTGGTAAACCAAAGTATGGAAGCTCTTGTATGTGAGCAAATTCCAAGTCCTGATCAGTATGATCCTCTTCAACATCGTTGTTTGTCCTGTGTAAGTCATCTAAGATGTCCCTTGTAAGATGTACATGCCTAATTGCATTCTTCATATAATCCATATATGTGAAAGGGTTGTTCTTATGGTACGGGTTCTTATAAATCACCACTTCTTTAGATTTTGGAGCACTAGAGGTCGGGGAAGAGATTGTAGCTACATTATCAACAACTTCTTGTCCTTTGAGTTGAAGTGTTTCCTTTAACTCAACTAAGACCATGTTTTTGTCTATGAGTTGAATATTTAAGTCAGAGATTTCCTCAGACTTTGGTTCAGTTGGTCAACAAGTGACTTATGCTCTGCCGCATTAAAAGCGAAGCGTTCTTCTAGTGAACCATAAAGTTGTGAAAATCCCTGCTTTGCTCGTTCAAGCTCCCCTAGAATATAGATGATTATATTTTCCAAGGCATGGTTTTTATTCTCTGCAGCCTCCAGTTCCATTTTCTCTACTGATGACTCTCTCTTAAGTCTTATAATCTCTTCCTCTAATGCCTTAATCACCTTGTCACTCGTCTGAACATTGTGTTCACATTCATGTGTTAAAAGAAGAGTTTCATTTTTTATTGTTGTTCTATTTCAAGAGATATACAATGTTTTTGAAGCTCATCAAAATGTTTTGAAAGTGTATTATAAGAATCTTGAAGCTTTAAAAAGTCAACGTCATATTCGTGACAAGGTTAATTATCTACCACAGCATTTACAGTCTCAACAATATTCATAGAAAGATCATGCACATCATCACATTTATTTACAACAGATGTAATCTCATTCGCACAATGAATTGTCACAACAGTCATCACATCGAGAGACACCACTTGTTCCAAGAATTGGTCATATTCGGACAAAATCTTTTCTTATTCAATTAAATGTAGCTCATAAGCATCATCCATTTCATGGAAAACTTTTTGAACTTCTTTCATTTCGAAATTTAGATTTTCACCAAGAGATATGAAACCCACTTTAAGATTTTCCACAAATGGAACGATCTCATTCTCAAACACCGCTTTCGTATGTTCGAAAGCCCATTCCCTTCGGTTTGAGCTGTTAGAATCGTACATTCCGTAATGACCTTGTAAAAATGGGTAAAGTATCGTTGAAGCTCTTTCAAACTTAACAATACTGTACTTACCGGTGGAAGAACCTTTGGAATTTCCTTAGGTTCATCCTTTTTTATAAGTGTAGGAAATGTACTAGGGCTCTCCTTGGTGGACACGTAAGTTGATATATCGATAAATTCCCTTTGTATGTTAAAGTGAGTTCTAAAATCCGTCTTTGAGTACTCTTGATTAATTTTATCATAATCAAACTTAGGATGATTCAAAAGCATTTTTGACTGATTCTCTTCCATGAGTGGTATAGACTCGGGATCATCCAGAATAAAAATCGGATCTAATACCTTTCCTAATTTGGTTTCATCGTAAAGTCTTGGGTTGTGGATAAGAGCTTGCTTTGCGTAACCCAGGTTAGGTGGAAGGTCTTGTAGACGCGATAAGTTAAATTCCTTAAAAGATGAATCAAACAAATGTACTATGTGTGAGGTGGAGTATTGTTTCAAAAGCGAATTATCAATCTTTTTAATTTGATTAGACGCATTAATTTTCGTTTCAATATTTTTAGACTCGAGAATTTCGAAATCCATTTTAAGTTTTTGAAATTAGTAACGATTGACTCTTTCTCTTTAATTTCTTTTGAAAGATTTGCTCTTAAATGTTTAATATCCTGTAAATGATCCATTTGAAGTATTTTAAACTCATCAAATTCAGGATTAGCTAAGGTATTAGTCGAGAGAGTTAATTTCAAGGTTTGAACCTTTTCCTTATACAAAGCAAGCTCGACATATAAGGTCATGTTAACACCTAGAGTTTCAAGGACCGCAATATTCATTTGGCTAAGCAAAGCTGCCGGAACCGTTACCAAATCTTGTTGAGCAGGGGAACCCATATGCAAAATAGCTCCCGGTTGTATTTCACTCGAATTCTGGGGACTTGCAGTGAAATTTCTATCATTGTTTGTCTCCTCATTTGAATTACTCACCACCGGAGACTCTTCTGGATACTGAGACTCTTGCCCAACTTGATGTGGTGGAATACTAGTATCAATGGGAACACTTGGTACCTCAGATAGTTGATCGGACCCATAAATTGAGAGATTTGCAATAAGAGCTGCTTTGGCGGTGTTGAAGTCATCACAGTCAGAATCGTATGCATCGAGATCATCTGCTTGATAAGCTACATTATGAGTGAAAGCTGCTGTTTGTCCTTCATTATCCGCAACTCCTGGATCAACAAGAAACGATAACTCCTCCTCGTCTAACTCACGGCCATTTTCTTGAGCATTGACCAACATCACCTTCTCCTCAAACCACGAAGCATCCCTTCTCCTCTTGGGTTGCTTACCCTCCCTAGCCATATGTCCCCCATTGCAGTTGTAACATGTGATCATCTTCAACTTGCCAGTAGTATTTCCCCTTAGAGCAGTGTTGTAGGTTCTTGTACCGACGTTAGATGAACTTGGTCTCCCTGAATAGGTTGAAACATGACTCTGCCATCTTGAATAGTAGCTTGTTGACGAGAGTTTGAAGAAGTCCTCAACTGATTGTTGGTGGTAGGAAGTCCTCTATATGCTCGTTTGTTTAATGTTTGAGGGATATAGGCAGACATGGCAGCTAACACTTCAGTAGGATTATCACCGTGTTTGAATTCTACAATTGGGACCTCATCATCACAATACAATACTAGTGTTGGTGGGGCTTCATATGCACTTGAAGAAGTACTGACCTGTTGTGAGTAGCTTGTGTGACATGCTGTAGGTGCCGAATAGGTGATAGCAGGGGTTGTAGGTGCCTGATGAGAAAGATATGGTTGATGAGCATAAGGTGATGGATATGATTCTCTCTGTGATGATGGTGCTTGTTGTTGATATTGTTGATGTAACGTAGGTGGTTGTGGTAACATCGAGTACTGTGGATAGCTTAGGGTTTGGTAGGTAGGCTGGTGATAGGAGTGTTGTCCCATAGCATAATGAGTGTTGTTATATGACGACATTTGATGATTTGCCAATAATGCCAATGGTTCAGGATAAGATCCTTGAGACATACGTTTCATAAGCATGTGCTTCTCGTGTTGTTGCAAGAAAGCATAAAGTTGATCTAGATTTAACTAATGCAAATCCCTTACCAGTTTAACATCAGTGACGTAGTGGCTCCACTCTAGAGGCAACGTGTTCAGAAACTTGGTATTGATCTGAAATTGAGCAATTGTTAGATTATAAGTGTCCAAATCATTCATCAATGTAGTGAATCGCCAATATTAGTCATGAATAGTTTCCCATAGAGTGTATGTGAACCTATTAAACAGATCATAGAGTTGACACTCTCGTTACTGCGTAGAGAGTTAAGTCCCTTGTAGCAAAACCGTCAAACGATCCCATAGTTTCTTCGCTATCTTGTGTTGACTTACCATTCGATAAATATCGGGTGGAAGAGCTTGAAGAATAGTCTGAATAGCCTTTTCATCCACATCGGGAACTAGTTGGTTGGTAGGCGATAACTCAGAAAATTCCCTTGGCCGAGTCACATCATTTGCAGTAATAGTGCCCCAATCAAAGTGGACCTTGCTCAATGGATTTGATCATAACCCTCCCACTGGGTCTACCAATAATATATGACTTCATGCGACCCTGCCATGCTTCGAATAACTCTTTGATAAGCATCGGTGGACGGGTATCGGTACCCGATATGATAGATAGGTCAAGTGATGTCATTGTCGGCATTAATGAGCGAGGATTCATTTTGTGATCACTTGAAAAAATATTACCGAATGATCGAGCAATGAGATAAAGGTAAAGTGTTTGTGGTTTTTGTAACAGTATGTTATTATCTTTTGGTCGTGTGTTGTTGTGAAAGTCTTCAAATAAATGCAATGTCTAAAATCCTTGAAGTCTTGCAAAGATTGAAAAAGATCACACAATAAACCCTTATATCAGATTTCGCAATATCCGCTATAGAACAAAATCTCGCAATAACCAAATTCAGCAAATCTCACAATAATTTGTTATCCAAAGATCTCGCAATGTTCAAGTAAGACAGATTTCGCAATAATTAGACTTTCACTTTTCGCAATAACTCAAAGCACCAAATCTCGCAATAATCAACACAACAGATTTCGCAATATTCAAAACCACAGATTTCGCAATATTGGAATTACCACATATTTCGCAATATTCAAAACCCTAGATATTGCGAAATGTTTTTAGGACAAAATTTTGCAAAAAATCTAAAGGTTTCACAATAAATGAATAAAAACGAGATTTTTGCTTAGAAATTCGTGATTTTAACCAATCCAAAGTACCTAAATCCCTACCACAACCATGTAGGAGATATGTAGATCACTTGGAACAACAAAAACACGAAAATCTTTTGAAACTTGGGTATTATACTTATAAAAACTCACGAACCACAACTAATAACCCAAGAACAACACAAAGCAAACCTCTATTTCATCCTATGGCTCTGATACCAATTGTAGAATATTGGTAATCAATAATCACAAGTGATGTTGATGTTTCTAGTGAGAGAAAGTAGAGAGAGAAAGATGAGAGAAAATGTGTAAAATGTATTATCAAAGTGAAAACAACCAACAAACCCACGTTTAACTATATTGTTACTAAAACATATACTCCGAGCCCTTAACTATATTGTTAGAGTGACCGAGACTTTCTAACTATAAAAACGTATTTCCAACAAGTGCGTAACTAGTGAGAGACCTACCCTTATCCCGATCCTCAGCGTAGTCTGAATCAACAAAACTTGTTACCTCGACATGGTTGCCACGATTTGTCCCATCCACCAAACCCACGTTTATAGTGCCCTACAAATACTTCATAATCCACTTCACTGCTTCCCAATGGAGTTTACCCGGATTCACCAAATGTCTGCTAACTACACTTACTGCATACGCTATGTCTGGCCTCGTGCACACCATTAAGTACATCAAGATCCCAACCACATTTGAATATGACACCATACTTATTCTTTCAACATCACAATCCCTATCCGGGCAATCTTTTAACGACAGCTTGAATTACCCATACAATGGTGTCTGAACCGATTTCGCATTGTCCATTCTAAACGTGTTTACAACTTTAGAAACGTACACGGATTGTGACACCCTCAGAATCTTGCGACTCCTATCCCTGACGATCTCCATACTAAGATCTTCTTTGCTTTCCCAAGCTCTTTCATGTCGAACTTCCTTTTAAGCAAAGACTTGGTAGACCCGATCTCAACCTTGCTCTTACAAGCAATCAGCATATCATCTACATGTAACAATATATAGATATACTCCCCTGGTGCATAACTCCTATAATATACGCAACTGTCGTAACTACTACGCTTAAACCCGTTGCTCAGCATATACTCATCGAACCTCTTGTACCATTGCCTAGGTGACTGCTTCAAACCATAAAGAGATTTCTTTAACAAACATACCTTGTTACCTTGTTCAAATCCCGATGACTGTCTCATGTAGATCACTTCTTCAATATTTCCATGTAAAAATGTCGTCTTTACATCAAGCTGCTCCAACTCATAATCTTTACACGCAGTCAATGCAAGTATAAGCCAAATAGATGTGTGTCGAACTACCGACGAAAATAGTTCATTGTAATCTATACCTGCCCTTTGTGTGAATCTACGAGCCACCAACCTTGCCTTGTACCTAGGCTTTTGAACACCTTCAATCCCTTCCTTTATTTTGAACAGCCATTTGTAACTCACCAGCTTTTGCCAAGCTGGATGATCTACTAACACCCATGTCTTGTTCTTCCTTAGACAATCCATCTCTTTTTTCGTAGCAGCTTTCCACTTAGAACTGTCTTCACAAGCAACTGCTTCCTGGTATGTCAACAGTTGATGAGTATCTTCTTCCTCTGTTGCAGCAAACGCGTAAGCAACCATATTACTCTCATCCCAAAACCTTGCCGGATTCATTCTTGTCCTTGGCTCTCTATCCCGAACCAATTGATAATCTTTGAGATCCGGTCAAGGATCAATTTCTTGAACCCCTGCATCTTCATCATAGCCATCTTCCTAATCTGACTGATCTTCCTTATCTGTCTGGTCTTCCTGATCTATCTGATCTTCCTGATGTGTCTGAGCTTCCTCAGGCGTATGATTATTTAACCTCTATAGTCCTACCTCAACCTGTAATTCCTCAACAAACTTATCTTTACATGCACGCGAATCCTTCAACGTGTCTTTGTACATGACACTTTCATTGAAGACCGCGTTCCTGCTTGTGACTATTTTAGGTGATTCATTATCAAGCCTATATAGTATATACCCCTTCACACCTCCAGGATACCCCAAAAGAATGCATTTTACCGCTCTCGACTCGAGCTTACCTTGTTTAACGTGTGAATATGCGACACAGCCGAAAACCCTCAACATCCCATAATCACTAGGATGTCCCGACCACATCTCCATAGGTGTCTTCTTCTCAATCGTTGTCGACGGTGACCTATTTACAAGATACGCGGTTGTACATGTCGCTTCCGCTCAGAAGGTCTTGGGCAATTAATATGGTTTAGGAGTTGACTTAACCAAAGATTTTCGAAATCAAATTGCTGATTTTCTGACAGACAGACGGACCCTGACGGACCCTTTGGGAAAGGGTTCGGCGGGGTCCGTGGTACCTTTGCTTTGGCTATAAATAGAGACCTCAAGCTCACTCATTTCTCACACCTTTCTAACATATTCTTCTCTTCAAATCTTATCCTCTATCAGATATTTCTTTTCTCTAACATGTAGATCTTAGATCTGTAATTGTTCTTCTTCTTGTTTAGTATTTATTTTTGTAGTTATGGAGATCACTCAAGGTGTAAATAAGATCAAGAAGTTCAAGCACAAGACATGCATCAAGTCATTGTGTCACCTCCATCTAGACTAGTTTCTTTGTACTTGTCATCTCATGGTATTATGTACAAGATCTATGATCTTGATATCTCGTGTTCTTCTCAACCGAGATCCATGACATATCATCATTGATCTATACATCTTAGGAGCGGAAAGGGCAAAGGCTAAGTGCGTGTTGACTTAGGGGATGTTTGGTACGATGGAATCGTATAGAATGGAATTACATATAAGAATGGAATAAAAAATAATGAGAATAACTTACGAGAATAAAATAGATTCAATTGTTTGGAACAAAGAAAGAATCGAACACAACTTATATTAACATAATGATTCTCTTGTTTGGTTCAAAATATATTGGAATGAAAAGGTTGATATTCATTAATTCAATTTATCTTTTATTTAAGCTTGTGTTGTAGAAAATTTTATGAAATTCATATGCTGTAACTTTATATGTATCAATCATTTCGACGATTGTAATATTTTTCTAGTTTCAAATAAGTTTCAATGGAATATTTCTAACAGAAATAATCCCAAACATCATTTTACCATTTGAAGAATGATGTTCGACCTGCATAACATTTGAATCTTGACATCTTCATTTGATATCCATTATTCATGGTATCCTCTATACTCTTGTAATTAAATATATAATTTATTATTTTTTATGATTAGGATTTAGCTCTAGCAAGCATGATGACAATAACGAATTAACGATAAACTTAAAATTTGAATATGTATCTGCTGATAAATTACTATATAATATTATAATTGATGTTAAGCTTAACTAAAAATCAAGCCCCAAACTATTGTCGTGTCACCACTGTCATGTGTGTTCATATCCTGTGAATTTTGAACAGAGGTTTATACATCCATATGAACATCAAGTTCTACAGAAGCATAACTAATACAAAGATTAGTTAGAGAGATTGTAATGATGTCAACCCAACACTAAAAACCAAAAAAACTTTTGATTAGCCAAATGAGACCTGGAATTTGATACGCAGGAGAAAAGTGATTGATAGGTTTTTATGAGATTTTCCCAAAATTAGACAACATGTGCATTGCACATGCCTTTTTATTATATAACCCCCCCCCCCCCGTTTTTTCTAAAAACTTTTGATTCTCCGCTAGAATGGAGCCGTGAATAACTACCGCCTAATGTGCTCATTCTCTTCATTCTTTATATTTTTTAGAGAATGAATTTAAAGGAAAGAGAATCGTATTTTGATTCTTTGTTTCCATTCTTTATGTCAAACAAACAATGGAAGCAGATTTATTCCTTTTCTCACCTTTCCATTCTAGCGTACCAAACATGCCTTAGTGTATAGATCCATATTTCTCTTTTGTGAGATGTATGATCTTGATGCTTCATGACTCGATTTGATAAGGATTACGAATATGTCAAGACATGTTCTTCAAGATATAATCCATGATCTAGGCAAGATTATATCATAGAGTCATCTCTATCTATAACAAACTATCATAAACCAATGTGTGTTGTCGGTTCTTGTATGAACCTGATACTTAGATTAGTACCTACAAATGTTGTAAGGTTATAAGTCGTGTTGGTTCTACTTGCGACTAAGAACTCAGGTGTTGATCCTATCCATTGTGCAAGGACCCGATGTGTAGCTTAGTACTGGATAAAGTGTTAGCGGTGTGGAAGGGACTTGTTGTACCCATGTGAAATAACACGACATCCTAGCTTATGTGTCGGTAAAGATTATAAGCCAATGTGTGAAGGTTTCTCCACCTGTGTAAAGGAGATTCTTTTACTAGTGAAGTCGAACTCTCGAGTAGGTGACTCGGGGAGTGGATGTAGGACAAGGAAGGAGTCCTTGTAGCCGAACCACTATAAATCATTATGTCGGTTTGCATTTACTTTTCCTTATTGCTTTATCCTTATACTTGCATTGCTTGTGTGTGGTGTGATCTCTCAACGTGCTACTTCATTCATATAGTCTTTGACTATAAGCAAACACATCTCATACTATGTCCTCGCCAATGGACATTTGATACAAAAAGTTTTAAAAGATTAAAAGAAAACTATTCAACCCTCCTTCTAGTTTTCTACATATAGTTTTTTAAATCTTTCAACATCTTCCATTGTGGTGTAATGGTAAACACATTTGTTGATCCCTTTGATTGGATCTATATTATGTTAAGAACTAGTATAGTAGTTTGTAATTAAACTAAAACACTTTGAGAACTCTTACTCAAGCTAAATAAGTTATGCGGAATCTAACTTATAAAGCACCGAAGAACAAAATTACGTTTAACTATTCGATTCTCTTATTAATCGAATTGAATGGGGTACATGAATGACATTGTACTTATTTTCCTTTTATAGAGTAAGGAACCCTAGAAACCTTATAATATTCTATAAAGATAACTATATCACAGACGATATATTATCAATATTCTAACTATTTAAGTATATCACATAAGATATACTCTAACTATAACTATGACATATCTTATACAAAGATATATTCGTCATAATCAATATAGCAGTACTTACTTTATAAGTAGCAGTACTTACTATGAACCGCGTTAACACTAACGGTACTTGAAAGATACTAACAGTACTTCAATAACACTAACGGTACTTGACACTTACAAATAATTCCCAACAATCCTCCCTGATGTAAGATTTTCGTATATGTTTTAGGAAAAACGTGTATCAGCGGCAAGTATTAAGTTCTACGCTTTAGGTACGTAAAACCGAATAAGTGCGGGTTCGTTCTCGAAGGAGGTGTGTGGTTATGAGTGCCAATATGTAAAATCAAAGTTTAGATTAGTGTCGTTTTTGGTTTAAAGAGAGAAAAAGTAAAGACGAGCTACGACTACGATTACACTACGACGAATTGACGTAAAACGCGAACATAAATACGTAAAACGTGACAAAGTTAAAATTTTAAGATAAAAAAATTTAAAAATTAAAACTAAGTTTAAAATAATATAAATAAGAATAAAAATTCAATAAATAAAATTTATAACCTTTTATTAATTAAATATTCAATTTTAAATGCTAATTAAAACCCTAAAATTAAATATAATTAAGAAAAAGCCCAAAATATTATTTAATTGAACTAACAACTCACTTATATTATTTAAAGACTAAAAAGTGTTTTTCCTAAAATTTAAAGACTATTTTTCTATTTTTAAAACACTAAAAACAATTTTTAAACTAAAATAATGATTAAAAATAATTAAAAAATGCTAAAATTAATTTGACTTTTTTCAAAAATCCTAAATTATATTACTAAACAGTAAAAAAATTTAAAAAGTTGAAATAGTAAATTTTTTACACTAAAAGACAAAACAATTTGAATTAAATCATAATTAAACTAAGATTAAATCTAAAAAAAATATTTAAAAAGGTGAACAGTAAAACTTTTTTAATCTAAAAATCTTAAAATAATTTTTTGAATCTAAGAAAAATTTTAAAACTAAAAAATGTAAACTTTTTGCACTAAAAGAGAAAAACAGAAATTAAATAAACTAATTAAAAACTGAATTTAATCTAAAAATGAAAAATGAACAGTAACATAAAATTAAACTAAATGAAAATTATTAAAATAAAATAACAAAAATAAGAAAATTAAAATGACTGAAAAACTCTTAAAAAGAGCCACTAAAGAGAAAAAAACAAGAATTTGATGTTGACTGCTGGTGGATTTTTGTCCTTATCCCCAGCAGTGGGAAAGATTACTCTAACAGTGGGAAGTATGTTCCCACTAACAATGAAAAATAACAGGTCTGGTGACCTTTTGGCTTGTAGATTGCTGATTTGTTGGTTTTACTTAGATACAAGGGCACCCCTACACTTAGTGGAGTGTAGGGAGTCTAGATAAACAAGAAATTGCACAAGTAGTTCACAAAAGTAACACAGAAATGACCCTATGCAGTTACTAATGAGGCTAATGTGGGGTCTGATGGTTTTGATGGTCTAATGTGCAAATGTGTGAGATTAAATCCACCAAAACTTGAGCAAACTACCACCCAACCACAATTAAACTCACAACAATCCTATATTAACATATTTGCTAACAATATCCAAGTTTTGAGATCACCATTAACTAAAACAAGGCAGATTAGAGACTTACTGGTTTTTTTAATCAAAAATTAAACATGCAAAGTGTTTTAAAACCATATGATACTGAAATCTAACTACTGATTCACTACTAACCAATAAATCAAGTATGTTTGAGTGGTTATTAACTGGTTTTACTGTCACCTTACCAATCAAACCCCTAATCCCAAACACCCCATTAAATCTATTAACCAAAAATCTTGTGAACAGAATTTCAACCAAGCACATAAATCTGATACAAACCTATTCTAACATCTATAAGGGACATAAATAAACAAAAATCAACACTTAGCTAACGCACAAACATTCAATCCACAAAAACCAATAAAAATCAATATTTTATGCTTAAAAAAGGGTTCAAGCCCATGGTATACCTTGTGGGACCCACAATCCAGGCCCCACTATGGCTGCATTGCCATCTCTTTTTAGTTACAACTAAGCTTATGGCTTATGTGATATGTTGTTTGAATGTAGAGATGATGGTGGTGTTGGACTACAACAACACCAACACACCCTATATATCTTGAGTACAAGGAACCTGAAAAGATAAGTAAACCAAGAAAACACAAAGACAAGTTTATACAAGCAACCAATAAGCTGATTATTGGGCAACTTATATAAACAGTGAGGATTATCAGAAATTAAAAATGAGATTTTTGTGAAAAACCTTGATTGAAACTTTCAAGATCTTGATATGATTCGTGAACTTAATAGCAAACTTCCACTATCACTTCCATTTGCACATTAAGTTAAAAAAATCAAGATCAAAAGCTTGCTGAAAACCTATTTGCCACAACTTAAACCAAATATATTTTTTTTTCTTTTGAAAATCCTATTTTAGAAGCAAAAGCTTGAAAGGAAATAGTAACCAAAGTGAAGTAGCTTATAAAAACTTGATGGACTTATCAAGGTGTCAATAGAATAAGCCCATAAGCCTTTACAAACTAAAACAGCCAACAAAGAAAAATGCCAAGATTCCTTGAGAAGATTCTTGTTTAAACGAAATTTTATCTAAGTTATGCAAGAGAATTAAAAGATTACACTAAAAACAGGTAAAGTAACTTGGAACTCAGCAATGTTTATAAAAATTAAGAAAGCTTAAATTTTCATTAACTAAAAAAAAGTTTACAAAAATGCTGGAACAAGAAGAGTAGGGGTACATGCACCCTCTACTTATACTACTGAAGAGAATACATGAATCCTAAAACCCTAATCTGTATAATACCAATAAAGCCCTTGGTCTTCACTTTTTGAATTTTGGTCAAAAATGCCTTCTCGTGATGCTTGTTGGATGCCAGCAACATCTTTTGATCATGGACGTTGATTAGAGTCCTTTGGGGCCAAGTAAAACATCTTGGTCGTTGATCTTCTGCCAAGATTCTGTTTTTTCCTCTTATGGTGAAGCAGGGGAAGGCTGGGGTTCCACATGGGGGTCATGGGACATAAGTTTTGGGTGTGGGATGGGTTTATGGTTAGATGAATTAAGTTTCTGGATAATATTATCAAAAACCCCTTTGGTTTAGGGTTTTGATTAAGCTAGGGTTAATTGGGGAAAGGGATTAGGGAGGTAGTGTTTGATCTGGTTTGTGGGTTAATTATTTTAAAATCTTTGTTTGCCACCAAAATTACAACTAAACAGATTTTATTAAAAAAATCTATTTAATAACGATAGTGGATAACTGACGTGGGGTGCGAGAGGCTTATGATTGGTGGGTCAACTTGGTCAAAGTGACGTGGCGACATATAATAGGCTGGTGGTGTTTGACTGTCTCCCCCAAATGGCCCCTAATGTTTCTTGTTTTCTTCACTTTGTAAATAACAGCCTAAAAGTCCACTTCCTTTGTTATAAGTTTCACCAAGTTGTCATTTATGGCACAATGCATTTTCAAACTTTGTACAAGGATCTTTTGTGTAATTTTGGCATTCTCCAAGGACTAAACATCTAACGTCTTGTCATTTTAGGGACCCAAATGTAATTTTGGACTTTTACAAGGGTATAAAATGATAAGTCTTCAAAAGATGAGGGACCAATCTTAAAAAATCCTCAAACTTCAAGGACTTCAAAGGAAATTCATGATTTGGGTCCGGTTCTTTGTGCGGCTTCGTTTCCCGTGTTCGTTTTTGCTCCATTCTTGTGATCTTTTGTTGATTTCACGATATCCGTACCTAAAATACACAATGAACAAATACAAATATATATTTGGGTATTTTGATGATATTTTAAGCGTTTTTAGCCCGATTTGGACGATGAGACTATGTATACTTGTAGTGTCATCACTCCCCCATACTAAACCATTGCCGTGCCCTCACGCAATACTAGAATTAAGTATCATAGCACTTCCATAATTCATTTTTATTTGTCATTTATTGAAAACGTAAACTTAAATAAACTACTACACGTGTTTTAGACATAATGTATTGTTTTCATCACGATAAAGTGACTTTTGGGGTCATAGAATAAGAACACGTGAATGCCTCATAGAGATAATTTTGTCATCCTCGATTTTCACCTAATTCCATGCTAAGCGTGTAACGAGATCATTGTTATTATAAGTTAGCAACACGATCATATCTCATGAGTGTTAATTACACACCTAAACTCCCTTATTCCTACTTGGTATCTCTTATATTTTATTTTGTCTTAATGATCACGAGGATACATGTTTGACTTATTTCGATAATTTATTAAGGCCAAAAATAAAGTAGCACGATTTAATCGATAGTTAGCCGAAGGATACGATCTTTTAAAACTGCTTCTCGTAATCTCCTTAAGTTCATATCTTGGCATAACTTGTTTCACGATTTGAGACCTTTCTCGGACCGATATTTGGCATGTACTTCATACTTCAAATCTTGGAAGACGTTCCTGAAATAATGGTCTTCATATATGGAATTTCTTCACTTGACGTTTTGGACCACGACTTCATCATTTTTCTTCAATCGTAATTTGGGATTGTGATATACAACGATCCGCCTCCTTTTTGGACTTGGATATATTTATCCTCATACCTTGTTAGGGTCTTTTTGGATAGCTTCTCCATGATCTTTAGGGGAGTATATTGCTTCACGTCGTGTGTCTCGGTCTTTTATATTGATTTTGGAATAATGATACTTCACATCATCTTGGATCTTTAGCAACAAAATGGAGCTCCTCATGCCTTGTTAGGGCCTTTTTGGAACTTGCCAATCTTCACATCCCGCTTCAATAAGTTATGCCTTGGCTATGAACTCTATTTGAACACGAGCAACTTTTAAACAATCTTGGGCTAGAAGCTAAGTAACCTTTTAAATCGTACGACCTTACTTATTGCATTTATTTAAACAAAAGCGTGGGGTGAATAAGCTAATAATTACTACACATGAGATCTTGAAAGATTACGAGACTTATAAATAACTCTATCATTTCTCGTCCTCATTTAAGAGACTTAGCCTAAAAAGTTTAGGAATCGAAGCTAAGTGCTTAACACGCACGGTCGAGTCAAAATTACTCTTATTCTCATCATCGGAAAACCTACATTCGTGTCTTAAACACTTATGAAAAACAAGAAAATTTTTAAAATTTGGCCATTTTTAGCCTTATTTTGCAACAAAACGATAACAAAAAGATGAATATTGGATTGCGTGGTGACGTAAGCAAGGTGAAGTATCTACTCACCCCCCCTCCCCATACTAAAACTAAACATTGTCCTTAATGTTTCGAGTCTAGGGGTGAAAACACCCCCATACTAGAGACGTAGTCGAATGCTTAATCTCGAGCATGGAAAGGGTAAAACGAATAACCTAAAAGCCGTTTATGAATTATGCAAATAAGATAAACGTTAAAACATAAAAGGGTATCATCGGATATCGGAATCTCCAAAGGCAACGATCGAAGCTCGAGTGATCCGTAAAACGAACACGAGAGGCTTAAATGACGATGAACCTAATAAATCACAATCACAAACAACCACAGAACAAAGGTTGGAAGAGCACAAGTCCCCTCGTTACGTTAACTACGAAAGCGATAATATTTACAAGGATAAGCATGAGAATCCCCCACGAGGCACCTTGTTTTTTATAACCGAGTCAAAAGCTCTACTTGAATCCCCATAAATGTGATCATTTAGGGATAATCATGGTATGGTCATTTTTGGTGGGGCTTACATGATAAACAATGCCTAAAAGTACATGGATTACTTTAAAAACCCGATACACGTATACCGGGGTCAAAGATAGCATCCTCGTTTTCGGATGAAAGATGAAATAACGTTACTTCAATCGATAGTAAAACCCCAAAGGGGTAAAAGAAAATAGATGAGAAGTAGAAAGGTGGGGCAATGGGTGGGGCACTAAAATGAGCTACTCGAGGTAGACTCACACCAAGCAAATAGATATGATTTCCATTTATTGCATCGGTGGAAGACCGAGATTTCCCTTTACAAGCAATTCCGGGATCGTAAATCTCGTCCTCGGTGGAGAAACGTGAGGGAACATAAGGGGATTCCCCACACTAGATCCACACCAACCATCGTCAAAAGGAGTAGACGAGGTGGTAGCACTCATAAAACACGGTGATGACGGAGTTAAACTTGTAGAAAAATCTTTTAAATCCATTTTAAGATCTTTCCCTTTTTCATTGTTTAAAAACTCTTTATGAAAACCCGATTCGATAATGTCGAAAATATTTGGCGTGTCAAATTTAAAATTAGTCGCGCTAAAAATCCTCACATTTAAGTCATTGGTGGGAGGGGGTGGTGGATTATGTAAGTTCTCAAAACGTCGATCAATAAAGAACACCGCCCCCTCGGGGTCTACATACTCGTCATCCTCATGAACGTCGATCTCATCGATTTATTCATCAAAAATAGGCTTGTCAAACCAAGGTTTGTCATTCCCTTGCTTGATTATTTTAGAAACTCTCTCGAAAAGATCACGATCAAGCACGAAACCATCATTCATTTGTGGGGATTGTTGATAAGTTAAATCCTCACGAATGTGGTAGACGTAATTCTCGTTTGAGGAGTGTTGATTAGGTAACTCCTCGAGAATTAGATTTTGGGTGGTCACATGAGTTGGTTTGTCATCGAATATAAGACGTTCCAACTCATCTAGTTCATCCTTGATTTTGGAAAGATCGACCTCACTTGTAGGTGGAAGTGGAGGCAAAAGAGCTAGCTCTCGTTCTATGATTTCCTCAATCTCGGGATCAAACTCGTAATCATTGTACTTCACACATTTCTTTTTAGGAGAATCAAAAATTGCATGTGGATTTCGAAGTACTGATCAATCTCGGCAAAATCGCCATCGTCATCGTCAAAGAAAGAGTCGATGTGAGCACTCACAACCATGGTCTTACAAGTCGAACGACTATGCTTAGGTGACTTTTCTAAAACTAGAGGATCGATGTCGATGAAACCTTTAGCCTCAACGGGTGTTGGGCTAGGAAAAGGAGGCACTTCGATGGAGTTAGAAGTTGAAGCCTCAAAGAAGTGGTCCTTCGAAGGTGGTGAAGACGAGTCCATTTTTGTCATTTTCATGATGGCACTAACGTCGCCCTTCGGAATTGGTCGTTCATTTGTTTCATCGAATACATCCCAAAGTGATTTTTCATTCATAAATTTACACATACCCTTTTGAATTAGGTACATGTATTCTTTATCGTTAAAATCATCGTCTTTAAAACCGTTTTTCTTAATTCTTTCAAAAGATGCATTAAGCCTCATACTTTCCGCTAAAGTGAACATTTTGAAATCATTAGGTTTAGAAACATTAGGTTTTGAAACCTCGGTTTTTTCATTATCATAAGACACTTGGGATTTACTCGTGAAAAAAGTCCATTTTATCATCCCCATATCTCATAGTAAGTCTCCCCTCGTGAACGTCGATTACGGTTCGAGCCGTCGATAATAATGGTCGGCCTAAAATAATGGGACATTTAGGGTCACACTCGTAATGGGATATAACAAAATCCGCGGGAAAAACAAACTTTCCAACTTTGACATAGACATCCTCGGCTATTCCAATTGGTATTAAAGGCGTACAATTTGCTAGCTCGATTGTCATGTTCGTGGGGGTAAGTGAAGGCAATCTCATCAATTTCCATAGAGAATGAGGCATAAGATTGATGCTAGCACCTAAATCGGCAAGGGCTAGACATCCCTCAATCTCGGAAAAATCACAAGGTAATAGAAATTGGCCCGGATCCTCTTCCTTTCGCGGCATATGCCTTTTAGGTTTTTTAAGAAGGATCGATGCACAAGTTTCTTCAAGGGTTACTTTGGTAAGGTCGATAAAACTCTCTTTTTGAACCGTGGATGGAATTTGAGGTACACGAGGGTGTGCACTCTTTTCCTTGGTTGCCACGTTCACCCCATCGACTTTAGAACAATAAGACGTCTTAGAAGTCGAGGGTTGAGAAGAAAGAACAAATCGAAATCCATCAAGGGTAGGGGTAATCACACGACTTTTTCCACGAGACGAGGCGGCTTTATATTGTTCCTTCGGATTTGCAACAGTGTCACTAGGTAACGAACTCGATGAAGCACCCGAGGATTTGTTCATAATAGCCGGAAACATCTTTTTAATATCAATTTATCCTTGCTTAATCTTCGTGTTTTGTAGTTTCAAAGTATTAGAAAAATCGTTTTTCAAAGTACCAATTTCTCCCTCTAATCGTCTCATATTAGCCTCATTCGTTTTCATGTAATTTTGAAAATCATTTGACGAACTATTTTGATTAGAATTAAAGTTCCCTTGGTTTTGGTTACTTCTTTGAAAATTGTTTTGATTCCCACTTGAAAAATTGTTTCCTTGATTGTTATTGTTTGAAAAATTCGAGTTTTGATTATTGTCTCGATTTTGCCAATTCAAATTACGACCTTGATTATAACCTTGATTTTGATTCGAAAAATTTCCTTGTTGATTATTTTCTTGAAAATTGTTTCGGTTTTGATTCGAAAAATTGTTGCCTTGATTAAAATTTCCTTGTTGCGATGGACCGACGTTATTTTGATTTTGATTAGAAAAATTGTTGTTTAACGTACTCACTTTCGACGTTTGGCCATCCGTAGCCGCACACTCGTAATAGTTATAAGGTCCACCACAAAACGTACACGATGTCTCAACCGCTTTCACCGTAGCGGGAGCGTCTTTCTTTTACATTTCGATGAGAAAGGACGTAAACACATTCGTCAACTTGTCGACTTTCGCATCAACCCTCTCAATGTCGCGATTAGAATTACTAAAATTGGCGACATTGGAAACACTCGGTGTGTTGCGGAGTTGGTAAACCTTGGATCAATTCTCGATAATCATCAATGCATCCTTCGGAGTCTTACACAAAAAGTTGCCACCGGCGGCGGAAATCAACGAATCTTGTTCTTGAAAACTAAGACAATTGTAAAACGTATTGATTTGGTGCAACTCGGAAAAACCATGGTGAGGACATTGCCTAAGCAATTACTTAAAACGATCCCACACGTCTCTAAAAGATTCATTCGGTTTTTGCTCAAATCTTGTAATCTCGTTTTTGAAAAACGTCGTCTTAGACGGTGGGAAAAAATGATTAACGAATTTGGAAACGAGATCCTTCCATGTAATTATGGAATTAGGTGGCTCTTTCTCGTACCAATCCTTGGCGGCACCATCGAGCGAGTACGGAAAAAGCATAAGCTTGACGACATCGGTGTCGACGTTCTTAAACTTGCTCGTGGCCAAAAGACGATCAAAATTACGAATGTGGTCGTGAGGATTATCGGCTTCACGACCTCAAAACTTCATAGCTTGGATTAACGAAAGCATTCCGCTCTTAATCTCAAAATTCTCCGCTTCGATAGCGGGAATTACGATCGCGTCTCCATAACCCTCGGTGGGCGCTTGGAGCAATTCCATCATCGAACGATTGTTGGTCATCACGTCTAAGGTTTCTTCAACAACGATATTAGGAACGTCGGTTTGTAATTTTTGTCTACGTCGTCGATTCCTTTGATTACGATTGCATTGATTCGAAGCGTCGCTAGAATTAGAATAATCCTTCGATCGAGTGCGCATGCACTAAGCGTAGAATGGGGGTAGCAAAGAAGATTCTTTTTGCGGTTTTTCGTTTTTCCAATTTTTTTGGTTTTTGATTGTTTTTTATTTTTTTTGTTGATTTTTTTTGTATTACGTAGACTCAAATCTACAAATCTCTCCTCGAATCGATTTCTCGATTAAAGGAGCCCCAAAGAATGAAAACGATCACGTGGCGTGAACGCCTTCGATGACTTTAGAACGTTGGTGGAACACCAAAGCGTTCAAGAGGGTTTAATCTTGAAAACAAGCAAATATAGTATACGTAGATAATACTTGGGCGGCAAACCATCGATTATCCCTCTTTCTCAAAACACGCACAAGCAAGCGGAGGAAACGAGGCGGCGCTAAGCACTTAAGAGCCTTTTTCCTTTAGGTCGTGAAATACAACCGCCTTATACCCACCTTATAGTTTGTGTTAATAGAAATTAAGCCTCACGAAAGTATTTATCTATTTTGCCTTTAAAATTTTGCTTTAGATTCGAATACAATGATCGAGTGATGAAATCCCGAATCAAGGTTGCGTTTTCACGTTTTTTTAGTACTTGTATATTTATTGTTCTATGTAAGTACAATATAGTAATATATTCACAAGAAAAACGAAAACGATAATGGGATATCTACTGATTGGATTGTGTTTAATTTAGGAAAATTAAACACGATTTATTTGGATACTATAATATATTAGAGAAAAATAACAAAAATGAGTATGTACGATATTTACGCTTTCCAAAAATTGAAAAGCAAAAACGCACTACTCACACAAAAACGATAATAATAATGGATAACACACCACCCCGGCAGCGGCTCCAAAAATTAATGTAGGATTTTCGTACACGTTTTAGGAAAAACGCGTATGAGCGGCACGTATTAAGTTCTACGCTTTAGGAAAAACGTAAAACTGAATAAGTGCGGGTTCGTTCTTGAAGGAGGGGTGTGGTTATGAGTGCCAATATGTAAAATCAAAGCTTGGATTAGTTTAGTTTTTTGTTTAAAGAGAGAAAAAGTAAAGACGAGCTACGACTACGATTACACTACGACGAATTGACGTAAAACGCGAACATAAATACGTAAAACGTGACAAAGTTAAAAATTTAAGCTAAAAACAATTTAAAAATTAAAACTAAGTTTAAAATAATATAAATAAGAATAAAAATTCAATAAATAAATTTTATAACCTTTTATTAATTAAATATTTAATTTTAAATGCTAATTAAAGCCCTAAAATTAAATATAATTAAGAAAAAGCCCAAAATATTATTTAATTGAACTAATAACTCACTTATATTATTTAAAGACTAAAAAGTATTTTTCCTAAAATTTAAAGACTATTTTTCTATTTTTTAAACACTAAAAACAAATTTTAAACTAAAATAATGATTAAAAATAATAATATAATGCTAAAATTAATTTGACTTTTTCAAAAATCCTAAATTATATTACTAAACAGTTGAAAAAGTAAATTTTAAAAAGTTGAAAAAGTAAATTTTTTACACTAAAAGACAAAACAATTTGAATTAAATCCTAATTAAACTAAGATTAAATCTAAAAAGAATACTTAAAAAGGTGAACAATAAAACCTTTTTAATGTAAAAATCTTAAAATAATTTTTTGAATCTAAGAAAAATTTTAAAACTAAAAAATGTAAACTTTTTGCACTAAAAGACAAAAACAAAAATTAAATAAACTAATTAAAAACTGAATTTAATCTAAAAAATGGAAATGAACAGTAACATAAAATTAAACTAAATGAAAATTATTAAAATAAAATAACAAAAATAAGAAAATTAAAATGACTGAAAAACGCTGAAAAATAGCAACTATAGACAAAAAAACAAGAATTTGATGTTGACTGTTGGTGGACTTTTGTCCTTATCCCCAGCAGTGGGAAAGATTACTCTAACAGTGGGAAGTATTTTCCCACTAACAATGAAAAAAACAGGTCTGGTGACCTTTTGGCTTGTAGATTGCTGATTTGTTGGTTTTACTTGGATACAAGGGCACCCCTACACCTAGTGGAGTGTAGGGAGTCTAGATAAACAAGAAATTACACAAGTAGTTCACAAAAATAACACATAATTGACCCTATGCAGTTACTGATGAGGCTAATATGGGGTCTGATGGTTTTGCTGGTCTAATGTGCAAATATGTGAGATTAAATCCACCAAAACTTGAGCAAACTACCACCTAACCACAATTAAACTCACAACAATCCTATATTAACAGATTTGCTAACAATATCCAAGTTTTGAGATCACCATTAACTAAAGCAAGGTAGATTAGAGACTTACTGGTTTTTATCAAAAATTGAACATGCAAAGTGTTTTAAAACCCTACAATACTGAAATCCAACTACTGATAACACTACTAACCAATAAATCAAGTGTGTTTGAGTGGTTATTAACTGGTTTTACTATCACCTTACCAATCAAACCCCTAATCCCAAACACCCCATTAAATCTGTTAACCAAAAATCTTGTGAGCAAAATTTCAACCAAGCACCTAAATCTGATACAAACTTATTCTAACATCTATAAGGGACATAGATAAACAAAAATCAACACTTAGCTAACACACAAACATTCAATCCACAAAAACCAATAAAAATCACAATTTTATGCTTAAAAGAGGTTTCAAGCCCATGGTATACCTTGTGGGACCCACAATCTAGGCCCCACTATGGCTGCATTGCCATCTCCTTTCAGTTAAAACTGAGCTTATGGCTTATGTGATATGCTGTTTAAATGTAGAGATGATGGTGGTGTTGGACTACAACAGTCCCAACATATATCTTGAGTACAAGGAACCTGAAAAGATAAGTAAACCAAGAAAACACAAAGACAAGTTTATACAAGCAACCAATAAGCTGATGTCACTGGCTTATTGGTCAACTTATATAAACAGTGAGGATTTAACAAAAATTAAAAATGAGATTTTTGTGAAAAACCTTGGAATGAAATTTTTAAGATCTTGATATGATTCGTGAACTTAATAGCAAACTTCCACTATCACTTCCATTTGCACATTAAGTTCAAAAAAAAATCAAGATCAAAAGCTTGCTGAAAACCTATTTGCCACAACTTAAACCAAATATATTTTTTTCTTTTAAAAATCGTATTTTAGAACCAAAAGCTTGAAAGGAAATAGTAACTAAAGTGAAGTAGCTTATAAAAACTTGCTGGACTTATAAAGGTGTCAACAGAATAAGCCCATAAGCCTTTACAAACTAAAACAGCCAACAAAGAAAAATGCCAAGTTTCCTTGACAAGATTCTTGTTTAAACGAAATTTTAACTAAGTTATGCAAGAGAATTAAAAGATTACACTAAAAACAGGTAAAGTAACTTGGAACTCAGCAATGTTTATAAAAATAAGAAAGCTTAAATTTTCATTAACTAAAAAAAAGTTTACAAAAATGCTGGAATAAGAAGAGTAGGGGTACATGCACCCTCTACTTATACTACTGAAGAGAATACAGGAATCCTAAAACCCTAATCTGTATAATACCAATAAAGCCCCTGGTCTTCACTTTTTGAATTTTGGTAAAAAATGCCTTCTCGTGATGCTTGTTGGATGCCAGCAACATCTTTTGCTCATGGACGTTGATTAGAGTCCTTTGGGACCAAGTAAAACATCTTGGTCGTTAATCTTTGATAGGTGTGAAAACACCCATCCTTTTACCACTTAATTACAATAATAACCAAGCCAAAACGTGTATTTTATGTCGTAAATGTCAGAATTATGCGTGGATTGTGTTTTTGTTGTGGTTTAGGACCAAAATGTGAAAAGGGAAGAAAACACGGGTTTTCACGGGCTTTTATCGAAGAAAACGACAAAAAGACGAAGTCAGAGATCAAGAATGCAAAAAGAACGGAAGTCCAAGGCCTATTCTGAAGATTTATCGAAGAACAAGTCTAAAAGACGGAAGTTTAATAAAGCCGAAGAACTCGAGTCTAATAAATAAATAAATTATAAGACGAGTTTAATTAATCCCGAGACAAAGTCGATAAAGTCGAAGAACTTAAAAGACGAGAAGACGTGAAGAAAGAAAGAAAGAGGAGGCAACACATGCACCTCCCCATTTCCTATAAATACCCTCCTAAACTCATTTAGGAGGGTTGGTTAGTTTTTAGTTAGTTTAGTTTTCCTTTCATTTTTTGTAGGAGATTCTAGAGAGAGAAAGTGACAGTTTCTCTCACTAGAATCCCAATCTTTGATTTGGTTAAAAGTTTTTAAATTTTGGTCTATTAGCTTTTTCTTAAATTTGATTTGGTTAAGTTTTTAGATAAGTGCTTATTTGGTATTTGCTTATTTGCTTATTGTTGTCATCGTATTGCTTAAGGGTTTTACCAGTACGATCAAGTAAGTGTGATCGCATAAACCCCGAGGGTTTCTACTTGCGATCCATTACTGCGATCCTTAGTACGATCGGTTACCACGATCACACTCCATAATCCACACCACGATCACTTGTTGCGATCGTGGGTACGATCATAGAGTGCGATTTGTGTGGGTACGATCTGCTAGTACGATCCAGCATTACGATGGCATAAACATGCATAGTACGATGGCATCAACAAGTATAGTACGATGGCATCAACAAGTATAGTACGATGGCATAAATATGCATAGTACGATGCATACATTGCATGCATGCATGAAAATGGCGCAAATTTGAGCAGCTAGGCTGGCTACTTCCAACAGCTAGCCTGCCTGCTTGCTTATTTATTAGTATTGTTCCGTAATTGTTTAGTTTTATCTGAAAGTTGTTCCGATTTTATTTTTGAAAGTTACGTATTTTTAGTTGAATCTTTCTTCCAATTTTAAAATTAATATTTTTACGTAAAGTTCAAGTTTTATCTTTCATTTAGTACCCGCTTTAGGTTTTCCCTCGTTTAGCTTTAAAGTACCATTTTAGTTTTATTCTGTCCTTTTTCATTTAGTAAACTTTATTTTCGAGTCGATAGTTGATTTTGTCTTTTAGATTTATTTTTATTAATTGTTTCGCTTTAAATTACGTTTTATTATTTGTTTTAATATTCATTTTAATATCGTTTTAACTTTTAGTTTTTAATATTCACCTAGTTTTACTTTTATTATTTGAACTTGTCTTTAGTTTGTTTTTAAATACTTTTCGCATTTACTTTTAAATTAGATAATCAACATCCCTTTTTCTTAACCAAAAACAATTGAGTCGCACTTTGAACCGGAAATCAATTCGAGAGGATACCGAGAAAACGAACTTTTGCAACTAGTAAAATCCATGTATCAAATGGCGCCACTGCCGGCTCTTTTCGTGAAGATTAACGGTTTTTTGTGAGAGACGCGTTGGCTTTTGGGATCCGTTCACTCGTGAACGTTATTTTTCGTGTCCAAAATTTTCAAAAATACCAAAAACATTTAAAAAATCATAAAAAGCATTTCTTTTTCAAAGTTTTGCACCAAAAATATTCTTCTTGCTTGTCTATTTTTCTTCATGGATTCGTCTTGTGTACGGTGTGGGAGACCATGGCATGGTTTTAACATGTCAATGGTGTACTTGTGAGCGGTGTGGTTCCGATATCGACGATACACAATTTGGATTTTGTCCATTTTGCAATTCAACAAATTCGTACTTCTCCTCTTACAATACTTTCTCACCCTCTCCCGTCTATGACGATCCTTATCCTCAAAATGCACCGGATTTTTCTCCATACCCGTGGTGCTATAAGTGTGGGGGTCCTCACGAAAGTTTTCACTGTCCAACGGGGGATCAAAATTACTATAATTATACCCCTTCCAGTTTTGACCAACCCCTGCAATACCCAATTGATCATCAACCTCGTCACGGGATGAGTTACCAAGAACCAATTGACGATCTTGCTACAACCTTTCAAGAACAAAGAAACGATCTTGCTACAGCTTTTCAAGAACAAACGAAAGAGCTTTTACACACGCTGCAAACTTGTATGGAGTCATTTTTACAGCAGCAAGGTCAGACGAGTACTCATATCCCTGAGCTTATTATTAGCCCTTTAGGTATTGAGGAGAGCGATGACGATATTGAGGTTATTTTCGACGAGGAGGAATTTCTAAAGCAACGTAAGACTTCTCCCATTCCTCCTTCGTCTATTGCTATCACACCCGAGGAGCCCGTTGGCTCTCTCATCATGGAGGATGAGCATCTTGACGTTATCTCGGCAACTGAATCGGACAAATTCCTAAAGTCTAGTGTCGAGGAACTTGTCGTCATTCCAAGTGAGCCCGCGGGTATTCCGGAAAATCTGTGTGATGTGCCGACTTTTGCGGAGCTTACGGACAAGTTTGCTTCGCTAGTCAATGATCACATACTCACAACTCCACATGCGATATTTGATCCTCCCAACAAGAGTTCAACATGTGGTGAGTATGATCATTTCGTCTTCGAGCCCGAGATTGAGGAAATTATCGACCGAGAGCTAGCTCTTTTACCTCTGCTTCCTCCTACAAGTGAGGTCGACTTTTCCAACATCGATGCCGAACTTGATGAGTTGGAACGTCTTATTTTTCATAATAATGACGAACCAACTCACATACCCAAACAACCTATTCTCGAGGAGTTACCTAATCAACACTCCTCTTATGAGAATTACGTTTACCACATTCATGAGGATTTACCTTATCCACAATCCCCACAAATGAATGATGGTTTCATACTTGATCGTGATCTTTTTAAACGAGTTTCTACACTCCGTATCTACGATGATATCCACAAGATCTACTTTCATGAGGATCAATGCTTTGACCCGGGAGGTGACATGGACCATTCTATGATTGATAATTTTACGGCTTTGCCAATTGGTCTGCATCCATTGTCTTTGGAGGATGACAATGTGATTCCCTTACCCACCCCACCTCCCGTCAATCTGGATTTCACTTGCTTTTCTTATATTGAGCAGACTTCCCTACCATACAAGACTTATCCCCCAGCATCTCCTTTGTTGATGTCAACCGGGAACGAGGACAAGGTCTTTGATCCCGGTATCACTTTCGAGGCTTCCCCATGGACCATTTAATTCGGGGACGAGTCAGGCTCGTGACTCGGTTAATATAAACAAGCGCTTTTTGGGAGGCAACCCAATTATCTATCTATCTTTACCTGTTTTCACCATAAGTGTAGAGGGAGCCCCGTATGTGTTTGTTGTCTTGTTTCTTGTGTTGTGCAGGGATTAAAGCTTCAAAGATCCACCTTGATGACTTTTGACGAACCGTGATACCGTGTTCCCATCTTCCCGGTTCTATCCTAAACTCTTGTGATTCAATATTTCATATTTTATATGTTCACATTGAATTCACTTTAGTTGTCCTTTCCTTAGCAAGATTTAAACAAAGTGCACAATGTCCTAAGTGTAGGGGAGTTTACTCCCACATGCTTAAACATTGAGGACAATGTTTATCTCAAGTGTAGGGGGGACTTCTATCGAAGTAAGTGGTCTTTTTCATGAATTTGCCCTCATTTTAACCGGAAAATTTGATTTTTCGACATTTTTCAAAATTTTAATCTATTTTGGCCTAGTTGTATAGTTGTATTTTCCTTTGTTATGTTTATTTTCTTTCCATTGCCAGAATAAATTTTCAATAAAGTGTTTTTTAAAATTTTCTAAGTCGTGAATATTTTGACTCAACCCGAGTTTACTTATCTAAGTTTACTCTAGCTAGTATCCTTAACGTGTTTAAGTCAAGTTTTGCTAGGCTTTTATATAGGGAGTTATAAAACGCGAAAGTCTTAACTCTCACGGGTTAAGAACAAGAACTTTTCGCAAGTTCCTATAATTGATCCTAGAGAGTCGTTTATCAAGGGAACTTTAAAATGCGATTTCTAAACTTGAAAAAGTCTAAGAATTTGCAAGATCCTATAGATGACTCGAAAACCCAAAACTTTGATTTAATAGGCTAAGCATCCACGAGTCTCATTCCTTGAGATTTTAAACTGTGGAGAACGAGAGATGATAGAGTCAATTATAAGTTTGGTATTCTTTCGTGAATTTATGTGAGTTGTTTATAAGCTTTTTCTCCCATCGCTTGCTAATAAATTTATCTGCAATAAATAAGGTTGTACGATTTGAAAAGTTACTTAGCTTCTAGCCCAAGATCGTTTAAAAGTTGCTCGGTATCAATTATAGTTCATAGCCAAGGCATAACGTATTGAAGCGGGATGCGAAGATTGGTGAGTCTGAAAAGGCCCTAACAAGGCATGAGGGCTACATTTTGTTTCTAAAGATCCAAAAGTGATGTGAAGAATCATTTATCGAAAATCAATATGAAGGATCGAGACACACGACGAAAAGCAAAAACTCCCCAAAAGATCATGGAGAAGTCTATCCAAAAAGGCCCTAACAAGGTATGAGGATAAATAGATCCAAGTCCTAAAAGCAGGCGGATCGTTGTATATCAAAGTCCAAAATAATGATTGGAGAAAAATGAAGAAGTCGTGGTCCAAAGATGAAGAATCTCTCAAAACTTCAAGTGAAGAAATTCCTATTATGAAGAGAAGACCATAATTTCAAGAACGTCTCTCAAAGATTCGAAGTATGAAATCGCTGCCAAATATCGGTCCGAGAAAGATCTCAAATCGTGAAGCGAGTTATGCCAAGATATGAACTTTATGAGGTCCCGAGAAGCAGTTTTAAAAGATTTTGTCCTTTAGCTAACTATTGATTAAATCGTCCACTTTATTTTCGGCCTAAATAACTATCGAAATAAGTCGAACAATGCATCCTCGTGATCATTCAAGACAAAAATAAAATATAAGAGATACACCTAGGAATAAGGGAGTCTAAGTAAATAATTGGCCCACATGAATTCGTGTTAGTTTGCTAACTTATAATAACAATGATCTCGTTATGGGGAACGTGAAACTTGAGAATGATGATCATTCATGACAACCAAAAAAACCAATGTAAGTCTTCGATTTCTCTACTTGTTTTGTTCTTTAAAGTTTTCTTAGTGTTTAGTATTTAATAAAGGCCAAGGTGGGTTATCTATGATGAAAAATGTAAACCGTGCTTTGAAATTAATGCATTGCATGAGGGCATTGCAATGGTCAAGTGTAGGGGATTTGATAGGTGTGAAAACACCCATCCTTTTACCACTTAATTACAATAATAACCAAGCCAAAACGTGTATTTTATGTCGTAAATGTCGGAATTATGCGTGGTTTGTGTTTTTGTTGTGGTTTAGGACCAAAATGTGAAAAGGGAAGAAAACACGGGCTTTCACGTGCTTTTATCGAAGAAAACGACAAAAAGACGAAGTCAAGAGATCAAGAATGCAAAAAGAACGGAAGTCCAAGGCCTATTCTGAAGATTTATCGAAGAACAAGTCTAAAAGACGGAAGTTTAATAAAGCCGAAGAACTCGAGTCTAATAAATAAATAAATTATAAGACGAGTTTAATTAATCCCGAGACAAAGTCGATAAAGTCGAAGAACTTAAAAGACGAGAAGACGTGAAGAAAGAAAGAAAGAGGAGGCAACACATGCACCTCCCCATTTCCTATAAATACCCTCCTAAACTCATTTAGGAGGGTTGGTTAGTTTTTAGTTAGTTTAGTTTTCCTTTCATTTTTTGTAGGAGATTCTAGAGAGAGAAAGTGACAGTTTCTCTCACTAGAATCCCAATCTTTTATCTTCCTTTCATGTTCTAAATCAAACCTTTATCTTTGATAGTTTAATTCTTGTCTTAATCTTGATCTTACTCTACCTTTCTTAGCTCTCATTCACTTTAATCCGAGTTTTCTACACGTATTGTTTTAATTTGATGATTGATTTATTAAAAAGTTTATCTTTTTATTAATCTTTAAGTTTTCATATGGAATGAGCTATAAGTTTGACATGCTTATTGGCTTATTTTGTGTCTAGCTTATTTGCTTTTTAGTTTTCTTAAAAAGTTAGTCTTTTTTAAGTTTTCTTATTTCGTATTTTAAAAAAGTTTTCAAATTTATGCTTATTGATCTTTTAATGTTTGATTTTTATAGCTTAAAGTGTTTTAGTGCTTATTGTGTTAATTCTTATTTTTGATTAAGTGCTTTTTAGTTAATTTTTAGAAAAAGTTGTTTTTAAATATTTTTTATTATTTAGTATTTTTAAAAGTTTTTAAATTTTGGTCTATTAGCTTTTTCTTAAATTTGATTTGGTTAAGTTTTAAGATAAGTGCTTATTTGGTATTTGCTTATTTGCTTATTGTTGTCATCGTATTGCTTAAGGGTTTTACCAGTACGATCAAGTAAGTGTGATCGCATAAACCCCGAGGGTTTCTACTTGCGATCCATTACTGCGATCCTTAGTACGATCGGTCACCACGATCACACTCCATAATCCACACCACCATCACTTGTTGCAATCGTGGGTACGATCATAGAGTGCGATCCGTGTGGGTACGATCTGCTAGTACGATCCAGCATTACGATGGCATAAACATGCATAGTACGATGGCATCAACAAGTATAGTACGATGGCATCAACAAGTATAGTACGATGGCATAAATATGCATAGTACGATGCATACATTGCATGCATGCATGAAAATGGCGCAAATTTGAGCAGCTAGGTTGGCTGCTTCCAGCAGCTAGCCTGCCTGCTTGCTTATTTATTAGTATTGTTCCGTAATTGTTTAGTTTTATCTGAAAGTTGTTCCGATTTTATTTTTGAAAGTTACGTATTTTTAGTTGAATTTTTCTTCCAATTTTAAAATTAATATTTTTACGTAAAGTTCAAGTTTTATCTTTCATTTAGTACCCGCTTTAGGTTTTCCCTCGTTTAGCTTTAAAGTACCATTTTAGTTTATTCTCTCCTTTTTCATTTAGTAAACTTTATTTTCGAGTCGATAGTTGATTTCGTCTTTTAGATTTATTTTTATTAATTGTTTCGCTTTAAATTACGTTTTATTATTTGTTTTAATATTCATTTTAATATCGTTTTAACTTTTAGTTTTTAATATTCACCTAGTTTTACTTTTATTATTTGAACTTGTCTTTAGTTTGTTTTTAAATACTTTTCGCATTTACTTTTAAATTAGATAATCAACATCCCTTTTTCTTAACCAAAAACAATTGAGTCGCACTTTGAACCGGAAATCAATTCGAGAGGATACCGAGAAAACGAACTTTTGCAACTAGTAAAATCCATGTATCAATCTTCTGCCAAGATTCTGTTTTTTCTTCTTTTGGTGAAGCAGGGGAAGGCTAGGGGTCCACGTGGGGGTCACGGGACATAAGTTTTAGGTGTGGGATGGGTTTATGGTTAGATGAATTAAGTTTCTGGATAATCTTATCAAAAACCCCTTTGGTTTAGGGTTTTGATTAAGCTAGGGTTAATGGGGGAAAGGGATTAGGGAGGTAGTGTTTGATCTGGTTTGTGGTTTAATTATTTTAAAATCTTTGTTTGCCACCAAAATTACAACTAAACAGATTTTATTAAAAAATCTATTTAATAAAGATAGTGGATAACTGGCGTGGGGTGAGAGAGGCTTATGATTGGTGGGTCAACTTGGTCAAAGTGACGTGGCGACATATGATAGGCTGGTGGTGTTTGGCTGTCTCCCCCAAATGGCCCCTAATGTTTCTTGTTTTCTTCACTTTGTAAATAACAGCCTAAAAGTCCACTTCCTTTGTTATAAGTTTCACCAAGTTGTCATTTATGGCACAATGCATTTCCAAACTTTGTACAAGGATCTTTTGTGTAATTTTGGCATTCTCCAAGGACTAAACATGTAATGTCTTGTCATTTTAGGGACCCAAATGTAATTTTGGAGTTTTACAAGGGTATAAAATGACAAGTCTTCAAAAGATGAGGGACCAATCTTGACAAATCCTCAAACTTCAAGGACTTCAAAGGAACTTCATGATTTGGGTCTGGTTCTTTGTGCGGGTTCGTTTCCCGTGTTCGTTTTTGCTCCATTCTTGTGATCTTTTGTTGATTTCACGATATCCGTACCTAAAATACACAATGAACAAACACAAGCATATATTTGGGTATTTTTATGATATTTTAAGCGTTTTTAGCCTGATTTGGACATTGAGACTATGTATAATTGCAGTCTCATCACACTCCTAAACAAGAATGATAACTTGTTGTCTTCTTGTTTCTCTTTGTACTGGATGTATTTAGAATACATGTCTTCAGTCTTTCCTTCATCCTTGGATTGAACTTGGTAATTTGTATTTGTATCCAACTGAATGTAGCCAAACACTTCAATGTTGATCTTCTTCTGATAAGATAATCTTCAAACATCATCTTTGTCTTTAACTTATGATATTCTTGTGTCTTGTAAACATTCAATTCTATTTGCAGCAACATTAATTGTCTTCTTGAGTTAAATCTATGAACTTTAGTCTTGATTTGATGAGACAAAACTTTCTAAGTATCTTTTCTTGAATACTTCTTTGCTTGCAATCTTCATACCTGAAATAAAACAGTTAACAACAAAAACCAATTTGTATTGGCTTCATGATTTTTAGCAAATCACCAGCTATCAACGGATTTGATATATTCTTTACCAGTTAGCCGTACACTCTGGAATAGCCAATACTTTATTCATAAAGAATAAGGTGTACTAATAACCCTACAATATTTGGTAAATTGTCAACCATCAACGGATTTGATTAATTCTTTACCTAGTACCATTTGTCTAGGACTAGCCAACTCTTTGTTTCAAAACAAGGTGAGTCAGAACCATATAGTTTTTAGCAAACTACTAGCTTTCAACGGATTTGAGAAGTCTTTACCACAAATCGTTTGCTTATGGACTAGCCAGTTCTTATGTGTGTTAGACATGGTGAACTGAGAACCATTTGTGAAGTGTGACTGAAAGTCAAACACTTAAGGCTCTTTCTCAGCTTCTTCCTCATCTTTCAAATCCTTGATTTGTTGTTTAACCATTCTGATCAACTCCAAAGCATCAACAGACTCTTCTATAACTTCCAATTGTTGTTCCAACATTCTTTCCAACAATCTTCGTTTAAATGGATAACTCTTCTCTTGTAGCATATAGTAAGTAACATCATCTATATCCAAAATATGCAATCCACATGACCTATAATATCTCCAGTAACTAGGAACTTGATTCTCTAATTCCTTCAACATTTCTTGATCACAGTTGTATGGTTCATACATGAAGAGCAATTCATTATACAATAGTGATACCTCAGTTTTACCTGCACTGGCTTCTTGAACTAACCTGAAAAAGATCCTAAATATCTTGTCTGTCAAGAATATGAAGAATATCTTCCAAAAGTCTGAATATTCTTGTTGTTCCATCAGTTCTTTAAATTCCATGAGCTTCCAGTCCTTGATCCATAGAGTATATCCATCTAGCAATAGATGACCTCTTTCAAAAAATATCTGTATCAATACATTGATCTTCAAATTTTACTATCTTCAAGTACTTTTTCAAGTTCTCATCATCATCACTATCTTCTGTTGTTGACTTAGCCTTCTTGGCTTTCTGCTTCCTCTTTGTTGATCTTTTCCTCTTAATACCCTTGGAGGTTCCTTAAAATTCTATTAAAACTTCTTCCAAGTTTGTATGTACCGTTTCTTATGTATGTACTGTTGACTGTGTATGTACAGCTTGTACATTTTCAGTCTTGTCAACATCTTGAGCTTTATCTTCTTCATTCATTCTTTGAGCAGTCTCTTCCTCTTTTGAACTTACCTTCTCCTTTCTATTCTTCCTCACAAAAGTGGTCTTGATATGTGGAGATGTAGTTGTAGGTTTAGCAGTAATTGGCTCAATTCTAGGAGCACTTCTAAATTGCCTTTGTTGTTGCAGATGTCTTCTAGCTTTTTCAACAGCTATCCTATCTGCTTCAGATCCAATCTCAACAAAATTCAATTCAGCTCTTTTATGTTGTTCATACAAAGTCCTGATATCTTCAAAATTCTTCTTGACCAGCTGAGTATGAGTGAAATTCTTAACTTTCTTGAGAAATGTCATCATTTGATTCCTAATCTACATGGTAGTTGGAGGCTTAATCTTTTCTCTTGTTCTCTTTTCAGCAAAGAATCTTTGTTGCTCCCTTACCAGATCATCAATCAGTTTTGATTTCTCTTCTTCATCATAAGCATCTCTCTCTTTAGCTAACAATGAGTCTGCAAGAAGCTCACTTGCATGTATTTCAGCTTGAATCCTATCACACTCTTGTATGTTCCATTCTTGCTGTATTCTCCTAGCTTCTAGCAAATGCTTCTTAGCTTCAAGTTCTTCTTGCAAGTCTTCTTCACGAATCTGAGCTTGCATTTTAAGAGCATATTCCTCATCATGGTATAATTGATTAAATATATACATGACTTTGCTGATATCTTCATCTGAATCACTTTCATTTTCAGATTCTGATTATATTTGCTTCTTCCCTTATCCTTTGGATTAATTTTAGGTAACTTCTTTCTTCATCCTGGAAGGTCTTTCCTCATCAGCTTGCTGTTGAATAACTATACCTTTAGTAGGGTGTAAAGCTTAAACTTTCTTACCTTTAGTTTGATCCTTCTTGGCAAGAACTTCTTGTTGTGTCTTCTTCTCTACCTCTGCTTGTTTTGCTTTCTCAGCTGAATTCTTTTCCCTTAAGTCAAGCAGTATTTGGGCTAAAGTCTCATCCTCTCCAAAAGGAGTTTGACTTTCCAGTGAAGGATGATCACCAGCGGTACTTGCAGTCGGCTTAGTTGGCTTAGCAGTACTTGGGTCTTCAACAATGTCAGCAGTACTTACAGTCGGCTTAGTTGGCTTAGCAGTACTTGGATCTTCAACAATGTTGACTTCACCAGTATTAGACACACTTGTTTCTTCAATCAATTGTGTATCTCTAGATACCCTTTCTTCCACTAAAATTGTCCTTT
Organism: Glebionis coronaria; assembly: GCA_025667525.1. Lineage (NCBI taxonomy): Eukaryota > Viridiplantae > Streptophyta > Magnoliopsida > Asterales > Asteraceae > Glebionis > Glebionis coronaria. The sequence continues at coordinate 544,362,958 of CM046882.1, forward strand.
CAACTTGCATCTATTCAGTCTTGTCTGATCCATTGCTCACTCTTGATCTTGACAATACTTGCAAAGACTGTTTCTTGTGAAACCAGATTTGTCGTTGTGATGGTGGAGTTGAAGATACAGGAAATTGAACATTAATCTCCTCCAACTTCTCATAGAAAGTACTCCAATTTACTTGAAGTTGTGGTGATTGAGGTTGTGGTACTGGCTGAGTTACCATCATTTCTTCAACTTGTGGCTCCTCATGAATAGGTTGTGGTTCTTCCTCTTGAAACTCCATATTTGTAGGTTCATCCACACCAGTCTCTAAACTAGTTCCATCTTCATAATTCCCAATGACATCATCATCCAACTCAAAATTGATGTCATTTCCAGAGACCCTTGTTTGATTATCAGAAGAAGGTAGTTGTTCTTCATAATTCCTCCCCTGTTTGGTTGCATTCAGTTGCCTTTTCTTGTGGTTTCTGAACCTTTGCTTTTTAAGTGCAGCCTTCTAAATAGACCTATGCTGCCTCATCCAAGGTGATACTTTATTCCTCAACTTGATTAGGCTGGCCTCTAATTCAGCAATTTTCTTGTCTTGAACAAGTTTTTCCTTTTGCAACACCTCTACCTGTTGGGACAAACTAGTACACAAAGTAGTTAAATTTGCAACATCCACCACCTTTGGTGCTTGTGCTGGTGGTGAACCACTAGCAGCAATGGAAGCAGCAGGTGTATGGATCATCTCATTAGTATTTGGTGGAACACCAATATTGTGAGAAGAAGATTGAGAATCTTCTAAGGAATGGGAACTCTGGTTAGAAGGAGTTTGCTGAGAAACACTAGCATTGATAGGTTCCTCACCTTCTTGGTTGGCAGGTTGGGCTAACATATGAGCAAACAATGGTGTAACAGTTCCTGTAAAGGCATTGCCTTGTTTGGTCAAGAAAGAGAAAGTTCTCTTTATAAATGTAGGAACATCTCATGTATTAGTTAACTCTTGTAGGTTAGGGATTTGGTCACTAACTAAAGTCTGAATGAATCTAGGATACATTAAAAACTTCTTAGTTCCTTCCAAATTCCTAGTCTGCCTTCAAAAAATAATCTTGAAAAATTAAAAACCCTGTTATTTGCTAGACAAATACCAGCTGATGCCAATGCAACAGGAATTTGACCAAAAGATGTATTTTTAGAGCTCAAATAGTGAATAATGGCATGAAAAAGCAATTTCCATTGAGGTGAAAACAAAGCTTTAAACAAAGTAAGACTTTCCCTAACACCTCCATAGCCCATGGCTGCAAGGCCATCATGTATCTCTATATTATTAAGCATACTAAGTACATTTTCATCATTTAATCTCAAACTAGACCTTAGCAGTACCTCAGTTACATATATATTTCTATGATTTACCCTAGCCTTAATGCAAGGTTGATCAAACTGAGTACCTAACACAACAGTGTTCCAAAATTGTTCAACAATGGGAACAGAGACAATGGGACTTACAGTGAGTGCGAAACGAACATGACTTCAAGATAAGAATCCAAGAATCTCATGGAATCCAAGAGAGTCATCATTAAAGCAAGATTCGCATCCAAATTATGCTTAGAGATCACTTGTAAAGCAGCCATTAGTATTTTTTATGAACGAAAAATTAGAGAGAAGGTTATAGAATCAAGAGATAAAAATAAAAGATTAGGTGAATTAATTATGTAATTTTAGTAAGTATTTAAGTAAATAACAAACCCAAGCGCGAAGAAACCGCCAAATTTACAAAAGAGACCCTTAACAGTACAACGGACATGTAGCGGTACATGGAACATACTCGGTACTTGGACTTGTGCTAGCGGTACTTGGATCCATAACGGTACCTCACAATTTCGATCAGTTCATGCATTCCACTATCATAATAACCTCTTTTATCTTATTCTATCAACCTGCAATCACATCAAAAACACAAAAACATAGACTATATAATAAAAATTAGCATAAAAGTAGTACAGCTGTTACCTCCCCTCAACATATGCAGCAGTCTATTGGTTGAGCATACCAATATGTGTCACTAAGAATTCAAATCTCTTTGCATCAAATGCCTTGGTCAACAAATCAGCTACATTTTTGTCTGTATGAATCTTCAAGACTTGAATAAGCTTCTTGTCATAGGCATCTCTTATGAAGTGATGTCTTATTTCAATATGATTGGTCTTGGAGTGAAATACTAGATTCTTGACAATGCATATAGTACTTTAATTATCAATGTAAATCTTGGTGTTCATGAAGTTGAACCCATAATCTAACAACTAATTTTGAATCCAAAGTACTTGTCCACAGCAGCAGCTACATATTCAGCTTCAGTTGTAGTAGTAGCAACAATGGTTTGCTTCTTACACTGCCATGATATGAGTCTTCTGCCTAGGAATTGACAACCTCCTGTTGTGGATTTCCTATCATGATTAGCTCCATCATAATCATTATCTGAGTAAGCTTCCAATTTAAAGGTTGAATCTCTAGGATACCATAATCCTAAATTGGGTTGACTTTTAAGATACTTAAAAATCCTCTTCACAACATGTATATGTAATAACTAGATTTTACTAGTTGAAAGTTCGTTTTCTCGGAATCTCTTCGAATTGATTTCCGGTTAATTGTGCGAGATTAGTTGTTCTTGGTGAATCAAATGAAAGACTTGTCGTCTAAAACTAATTAAAAATAAAGACTTGAAACGATTAAAATAAAATAAGGAAGGTAAAAGAAACAATAATGAAAGATAACTAGATTTTAATAACTAGATTTTACTAGTTGAAAAAGTTCGTATTCTCGGAATCTTCTAGAATTGATCACGGTTCAGAGTGCGACTCAGTTGTTCTTGGTGGAATAAAAAGGGAATGGTCGTTGTCTAAAACTAATGAAAAATTAAGACTCGGAAAGATAAAATAAAAGACGGTAAAAAGAAACAACAATGAAAGATAAAAACTTGACGAAAAGTAAATCACGAGAAATTAAAAGCAATAAAGGTAAATAACTCAAACTTAAACTTAAACTAAAAGCAAAGCAAATAAAAATGCAAATAAAGAAAAAGGCGGGAAAAGTAAACCTTAAAACTAATAACTGAAAAACTCATTCGGAATAAAACCTTCATCCGGAATAAACGTGTTCATCCGGAATAATTGCTTATCCGGAATAAACAGCTCATCCGGAATAAGGCTTGATCCGGAATAAAAAGAGAAAAATGGTTCATTCGGAATAAAGTCCTTGATCCGGAATAAAGTTTGATCCGGAATATTATTCCGGATGAAAGGCTTGATCCGAAATAACCAATATTCTGGATGAAGGAGCTTGTCCGGAATAACCAACATTCCGGATGAAGGAGCTTGATCCGGAATATTTGAGATATTCCGAATAAACAACTTTGATCCGGAATATTTTAGATATTCCGAATAAACAACTTTGATCCGGAATATTTGAGATATTCCGAATAAACAACTTTGATCCGGAATAAATTAATATTCCGAATAAACAACTATTCCGAATAAAGGGACTTTGATCCGGAATACTCAGATATTCCGCATGAACAACATAGGAAGCTGTTGATCCGGAATCTGGGCAACAATAAGAACACGAAGAACAGTAAAGAACTACAGGTCACGTATTTAACCAAATCTAAACAAGATTAACCAAAAGATTAAACCAAAACAACCACAAATGATCTACTAACAATAATCAATCAAAACAAATCATCAAAACTAACAAATAAAGCCAAATCAATCAAAACCCACTTGATCAAAACCATAAAAACTCAAGAACATGAACACAAAGATTAAGAACAAATCAAACAAGAAAGGTAGAAGGAGATTAACAATAAAAGATGAAGATTAACAACAATCAAAGGTAAACTTACTTGGAATTAAAAGGAATTTAAAGGTGCAATACATGAAATTAAGGTGCAAGAATTTAAAGTACAGGAAAATGAAAATGGTGGAAGAATGGGTTGTCAAGACACCAACAACTCTCAAATGACAACTACCTAATCTATTTATAGGGATATTAGGGAGGAGCTTAGGAAGCTTCCTCCCTCTTTCTTCTTTCTCTAATTGCATGCTTAAGTCCCTAATCTTCTTTAATCTTTTGACTTCAGTGACTTTGTCTTGGGATTTCTTTAAACTCGTCTTGAATTTTCTTCATAAATAAGACTCGAGTTCTTCGGCTTTTAGTATACTTCCGTCTTTTGACTTTTTCTTCGATAAATCTTCAGAATTGGTCTTGGACTTCCGTTCTTTTTGCACTCTTGATTTCTCGACTTCATCTTTCGTCTTTTTCTTTGATAAAAGCCCGTGAAATCCCGTGTTTTCTCCACTTTTTGTTGGGAATAAATTAAGGCCAGATCACTTGAACGCTGACAAGAACAACTCAAGCGTTGACAAGAGCAAAGTGAGCGCTGACAGCTTAAGCGTTGACAAGTTAAAGTCAAGCGTTGACAGATTGAAGACAAGCACTGATGGAAGATGTGAGCTACACGTTTATTATGTTCTAGAATACTTCTAGTAAGGATAGAAACGAACATGTATTTTCTATGTTTATCTTTACCTAGAATAGTTGATACGTAGCTTATTGTACAAGGATTCTTAGTCTATAAAAGAAGGCCTTTAGGTTAATGTTTAATATCAAGTTTTCATTAAGTTTTCATTCGTAAACATCTTTCATTGTAAGCAAGTTCGACATTAATAATCAAAGTGAAAGTTTTGTTTACATCTTGTGTTCTTGTTTAAGTATTAAATTCCGCATAATACTTAGATTCACAAAGCATATAACAAAGGTTTCTCTACGTGTTATACTTGATCTAATCTCGTATACACAAAGCTAATCGATCTAAGTTTGGGATCAACACTTTTCACCTTTTCGTCCTAAATCACAACAAAAACACAAACCACGCATAATTCCGACATAAATGACATAAAATACACGTTTTGGCTCGGTTATTATTGTAATTAAGTGGTAAAAAGTATGGGTGTTTACACACCTATCAAATCCCCTACACTTAACCATTGCCATGCCCTCATGCAATGCTTAGTGATAAAGCAATTTTACACTTTTCTCATAATCAATCAACCCTGGCCTTATTAACATACTACTAAAACAAAAATTAGAGTACTAAGAGAAATTAAAACTTTAAAGTAAACATAAGGATAGAAACCAATTTTCACTAGAAAATAGCTATATGGAAATAACTCGCAAAGAGATCTAAGACTTACATTAGGGCTTCGGTGCTGCGAAGATTTATCACCCTCAAGTTTCACGTTCCCCAAACTAAGCTTAAAAACGAGATCATTGTTATTATAAGTTAGCGAAACAAACACTTACACACATGGCTTAATTATATGCTTAAACTCCCTTATTCCTAGGTGTATCTCTTATATTTTATTTATGTCTTAGAATGATCATGAAGATACATTTTTGGACTTATTGCGATAGTTTATTTAGGAGAAAGCAAAGTAGGACGATTTGATCAATAGTTAGCTAAAGGACAAAATCTCTTAAAACTGCTTCTCAGGATATCAAAAAGTTCATATCTTGGCATAACTCGCTTCACGATTTGAGACCTTTCTCGGGCCGATATTTGGCATGTACTTCATACTTCATATCTTGAGAGACGTGCTTGAGATAATGGTCTTCTCTTCGTTAATAGAGTTCTTCACTTGGAGTATTTTTTAGGGATACTCCACTTTGTTGACCACGACTTCATCATTATTTCTTCAATCGCTAATTGGGATTTTGAGATACAACGATCCGCCTCCTTTTCGTACTTGGATCTATTTATCCTCATACCTTGTTAGGGTCTTTTCGGATAGACTTCTCCATGATCTTTATGTGAGTTGAATGCTTTTCGTCGTGAGTCTTGATCCTTCATATTGATTTTGGGAATAATGCTTTTCACATCACCTTGGATCTTTAGCAATAAGATTGAATCCTCATGCCTTGTTAGGGCCTTTTCGGACTCGCCAATCTTCGCGCCCCGCTTCATAAGTTATGCCTTGGCTATGAACTCTTATCATCACCGAGAAACTTTTAAACGATCTTGGGCTAGAAGCTAAGTAACTTTTCAAATCGTACGACCTTACTTATTGCAGATAAATTATTAGCAAGTGATGGGAGAATAGGCAAATAATCACACCAAGTGTGCTTGTGCAAGAATACCGACTTATAATTGACTCTATCATTTCTCGTTCTCCACAATTTAAAATCTCAAGTAATGAGACTCGTGGATGCTTAGCCTAATAAACCAATTAAGGTCTACATGGTTAAGGATACTAGCTAGAATAAACTTGGATAAGTCTATTCGGGTTTAGTCAAAATAATCGCAATGGGCCTAATATGTCAAAGACTTCAAAACTAGCTACACCCCTTTATTAATATTTTTGACTTTATTGTGGGATATATACATATGAAAGCGACGATAAATATTTAAAAATTACAACTATATGGCCAAAGTTAATAAAAAATTTGAAAAATGCTGAAAAGATGATTTTCTGGTTAAATGAAGGCATTTTAATGGAAAAGTCCACTTAAAACTTCGATAGAAGTCCCCCTACACTTAATATAAACATTGTCCTTAATGTTTAAGCATATGGGAGTAAAATCCCCTACACTTAGGACATTGTGCACGTTGTTTAAATCTTGCTAAGGAAGAGACAACTAACGAGATTACTATTTTAATATTGAGAAATATAAAATAGTGAATCGAAAAGAGTTTAGGATAGAACCGGGAAGAAGGGAACACGGAATCACGGTTCGTCAAAAGTCATTAAGAGTGTGTCTTTGAAGCTCGAATCCCTGCATATGATAAGAAAGAGAACAAGGAACACCACGGGGCTCCCCCTACACTTATGGTGAAAACAGATAAAGATAGATAATCGGGTTGCCTCCCGAAGAGCGCTTGTTTTTGTTAACCGAGTCACGATCCTGACTCGTCCCCGAATTAAATGGTCCATGGGGAAGCCTCGAATGTAATACCGGGATCAAAGACCTTGTCCTCGTTCCCGGAGGACATCAACAAAGGAAAGGCGGGAGGATAAGTCTTGAATGGTAGGAAAGTCTGCTCAATATAAGAAAAGCAAGTGAAATCTAGATTGACGGGAGGTGGGGTGGGTAAGGGAATCACATTGTCATCCTCCAAAGACAATGGATGCAGACCAATTGGCAAAGCCGTAAAATTATCAATCATAGAATGGTCCATGTCACCTCCCGGGTCAAAGCATTTATCCTCATGAAAGTAGATCTTGTCGATATCATCGTAGATAAGGAGTGTAGAAACTCGTTTGAAAAGATCACGATCAAGTACGAAACCATCATTCATTTGTGGGGATTGTTGATAAGGTAAATCCTCATGAATTTGGTAAACGTAATTCTCATAAGAGGAGTGTTGATTAGGTAACTCCTCGAGAATAGGATGTTTGGGCATGTGAGTTGGTTCATCAGTATTATGAAAAATAAGACGTTCCGGCTCATCAAGTTCAGCATCGATGTTGGAAAAGTCGACCTCGCTTGTAGGAGGAAGCTGAGGTAAAAGAGCTAGCTCTCGGTCGATAATTTCCTCAATCTCGGGCTCGAAGACGAAATGATCATACTCACCACATGTTGAACTCTTGTTGGGAGGATCAAATATCGCATGTGGAGTTGTGAGTATGTGATCATTGACTAGCGAAGCAAACTTGTCCGTAAGCTCCGCAAAAGTCGGCACATCACACAGATTTTCCGGAATACCCGCGGGCTCACTTGGGATGACGACAAGTTCCTCGACACTAGACTTTAGGAATTTGTCCGATTCAGTTGCCGAGATAACGTCAAGATGCTCATCCTCCATGATGAGAGAGCTAACGGGCTCCTCAGGTGTGATAGCAATAGATGAAGGAGGAATGGGAGAAGTCTTACGTTGCTTTAGAAATTCCTCCTCGTCGAAAATAACCTCAATATCGTCATCGCTCTCCTCAATACCTAAAGGGCTAATAATAAGCTCAGGGATATGAGTACTCGTCTGATCTTGCTGCTGTAAAAATGACTCCATATAAGTTTGCAGCGTGTGTAAAAGCTCTTTCATTTGTTCTTGAAAAGCTGTAGCAAGATCGTTTCTTTGTTCTTGAAAGGCTGTAGCAAGATCGTCAATTGGTTCTTGGTAACTCATCCCGTGATGAGGCTGATGATCAATTGGGTATTGCAGGGGTTGGTCAAAACTGGAAGGGGTATAATTATAGTAATTTTGATCCCCCGTTGGACAGTGAAAACTTTCATGAGGACCCCCACACTTATAGCACCACGGGGATGGAGAAAAATCCGGTGCATTTTGAGGATAAGGATCGTCATAGACGGGAGAGGGTGAGAAAGTATTGTAAGAGGAGAAGTACGAATTTGTTGAATTACAAAATGGACAAAATCCAAATTGTGTATCGTCGATATCAGAACCACACCGCTCACAAGTACACCATTGACATGTTTGAAAACCATGCCATGGTCTCCCACACCGTACACAAGACGAATCCATGAAGAAAAATAGACAAGCAAGAATAATATTTTTGGTGCAAAACTTTGAAAAAGAAATGCTTTTTATGATTTTTCAAATGTTTTTGGATTTTTGAAAATTTTTGGACACGAAAAATAACGTTCACAAGTGAACGGGTCCCAAAAGCCAACACGTCTCTCACAAAAAACCGTTAATCCTCACGAAAAGAGCCGGCAGCGGCGCCATTTTAATAACTAGATTTTACTAGTTGAAAGTTCGTTTTCTCGGAATCTCTTCGAATTGATTTCCGGTTAATTGTGCGAGATTAGTTGTTCTTGGTGAATCAAATGAAAGAGTTGTAACACTCTCATTTTTCGTATCGGTACAGCGGAAGGGTCTTTCAGAGTGTTACGGGATAGCACAATAACTCCAATCATAGACAACACATAAAATGGTTGTACAAGGTTTAACAAACATTCATTCGATAAAAAGGTTTAAAAGTGTACAACAGGTCCCAAATTATACAGGTCATTAAGTTTACAAAACACAGATCGAATGAACATTTTTGATATTAAGTGTGGGCCATCAGAGTCGATCTCCATCCGGATTACCTTCAAGCACCTGAGATAGAAAACATGCAAAAATCATATCAGCGAATGCCGAGTGAATTCATAGAGTTTAATGAAAACCGTTATATAAAACAATCATTTACAATCATTTAAAATCAGAACACAAGTATAATATCGGAAGTAAGTCCACATATTGCTAGTCAGGCAATATATAAATCAAGCATACATCTGAAACCGTCCATGAGACCGTAGTCTCTATATTACCATGATAGGTAATATATTCATCGTAATAGCGTCATCATCGTTTATTATTTATGTCTTATATTGTATTATAGGATTATTATTAGCCGCATGACATTGTTACCTTACTGTGAAAACAGCGGGCCGCGAACCCGACAAACAATTTGCCCATCTAAGTTAGCGTGTCGTCACAAAAATCACGCTATGGAATCTTCTCATACATAAATTCGCTTACCAATCAATGTGGTACGACAGGGATCAACCGTCAAGGCGCGAACTGGGGTGATCGTCCCCAAATAGTACTATCAAATGCATAAGCGTCTACCAAATCCCGGTAGTTCACAATTCATGCTAATGGGACTTTAAGTGACATAACCTAACTACTAATAATCCTTTTAGTCTTGAATATAGGGTCATAGCATCATTCGGGTCCATCTCATTTAGCATACAATCGGGACTACTTGTGTTCTATTTTTATAAAAATCTAGCATGTTATCTCCCTCGCGGGTTTACAAATCATTTTATAAAACATTTAAAAGAGTGCGAGGCTATGAACTCACGTTGTTAATGAAAGGCGGATTATCGGCTACGGGCGTGCTTCGGTCACGGAAACCTATATAAATAATAATCGGTCTTAGACTCGGTCCAATGACTTTTATCAAAATAACAATATACATATATATGATTATTGTACATATGATGATGATCAAGTGGGTTTATAAATCCTCATTTACTCATTTTAGTGTTTACGTTTTAGTATCGTCTTACTAGTTCACTAGTTTTACCGATTTTACCTATTTTAAGTTCTTTAAGTATTTTATAAGTTCTTTTACTTGTTTTTACCCATTATATACTTATATGATCAGTATATATACACTTTTCATGTTGGGCCCTATTGGGTTAAGCCCAAATAATTCTTTTTACAAGTATTTATCTTATTAAGTCCAATTATTAGTCTAATAGGTTTAGTTAGCTCGTAAATGTCCGTAATTCTTATAGTTCGGGTTTTATCGGTTTTTACTTGTCTTAGTTACTTATACATCAGTATATAACTTTTATAAACTTTACATTAGACGGGTTTGGTCGTCTAAGTTTTATTTGATGAAAAACGTTAATTTCACGGCGATAGCCGAAAAAGTCGTAAAAATCAAGTTTATAGTTTTTATTACTTATAAATATTATTTTACCATCATTTATATAATTTACCCATTTAATTAACCTTTTATACATTTATATAATTAAGTTTTATAAGTTAGTGGGTTTATACTTTACATTTTATAAATTATAAAGTGAGTGCTTATATAATAATAATAAACATTATTTCCAAAATCTGATTTTTAACTTCACATTCACCATTTTTATCATATCTAGAGTTCTACAATGACTTAGAAGCTCATTTTTGGATGACAACTTCTTCATAATATGTGATACATATAACTTAGCTATAGCTACTGCCCATTTTAAGTCTAAGTTGCCTTAACAGTCCCTACAAAACTGCTTATTCAGATTGTACCACCTAACTTGTTTTGATCATATCTCACTCATTATTTTGATTCCATTGCATGGCCAACTCTCACATGTGTATAACATCATCTACTTTACTGTAAATAGATCAAACCATGCATTTTTATCAGTTCTTCATTTAGGTATCTACTGTTTTTATACAGCCAACTAATTAGACATGATTTTAGCTTCATTTCTTATGGTTATCATCATTTTTAAGCATGTTTATCAACACTTGATCCCCACACAACATTTTTATCATCATATATACATCATATACATATACAAAATGAAAGAAAATACATTTGTTCTTTACAAAATAATAAGAGAAAAATGTAGAGGATGATCTTCTTTACCAATCCAAGTGGATTTCTTGTTTTAGGAAGGCAAGAACTTGATGAACACAACAAGTATCTCCAAGACCATCAAATATCAAGAACATATGTTGGAAAATCAGCCCTAGGACACAAGCAAATCACCTCCAAAGTTGGTTATATGGCCACCAAATGATCAAGGCTTCAAGGAAACACCTTAATAGGACTAGTAAACATGTGGTTTGTAGCTAGAAAAGATCAATGAGGGTGTTTGTGGCTTGATTTGGGACGGCACAAGGGTGGAGTAGAGAGATTTTTTGAGAGTGAATTGCATGTAGGAAATGGTTAAATGAAAACCATTAGCTAGTTTTGTGTAGTGGTGGAAGGTTTAGCTTAAAGTGTAAGCATAAGCTTACACTTGTATAAGCTTAGCTAGAATGTGTGCCACCTAAGTGTGGTGTGTCACATATGCCGTCCCATATAAGCTAGTGGGATGGGGCAAAGTGTTTTGTCCCATCTCACTAGTTTACGGGTATTTCTCGATTCTAGTTTTCTCGATTTGCGTGCCCTCGGGTCGTTTTACGAAAAACGTTTTTATAAGTTATGAATCACCGTCACAAAACGAATCCAATAAAAATTGTCTCATCAAAAACGGAGTTCAAAAACGTAAATACGTAATCCTAAGGTTTCCGTTTTAGTCGTAAAAGACGCCAAATTATGCACGTAAGCCCAAATTTAAATCCGTAAATTGTGAGTTCGTCAACCAACACAAAAATAAGTTTCAAAATATTATACGAGAAAATATTTAACTACCTGAAAATGTTAGATTTGTCACAGCTTTTCCTCCTAAAAGGGATCAACGTCCTCGTGATCCATTTCATTTGGATGTCCGTTTCTTATTGAAATCGAAGAGGTGCGGATATTTCTTCCACATTTCATCCTCTCGTTCCCAAGTATACTCCGGTCCATGCTTTGAATTCCATCGGATCTTAACAATAGGTATCCGATTTTGTTTCAGTTGCTTTACCTCACGGTCCATAACTTCTACGGGCTCTTCGATAAAATTCAACTTCCCATCTATTCGAACCTTACCTAACGGAATTTTCTCATCACTCACTGCTAGACATTTCTTCAGATTAGATACATGGAATGTGTTGTGAACACCATGAAGTCCTGGGGGTAACTCTAGTTTGTAAGCCACCGGACCTACTCGAGATAAAATCTTAAAGGGTCCAATATAACGGGGATTCAATTTTCCTCGTTTTCCAAATCTTATAACGCCTTTCCATGGCGATACTTTCAACATTACTCGGTCACCCACTTCAAACTCCATTGGCTTCCGCCGCACATCCGCGTAACTTTTCTGTCTACTACGGGCAGCCAACAACCTCTTCTTAATCTGAACTATCATCTCCGTAGTCTCCCGGATCAATTCCGGTCCCGTGAGCTGGGTATCCCCAACTTCACTCCAACATACAGGAGATCTACACTTCCTACCATACAAAGCTTCAAACGGTGCAGCCTTAATACTAGAATGGTAACTATTGTTATACGAAAACTCTGCTAACGACAAATGTTTATCCCAATTCTTACCAAAGTCTAACACACAAGCTCTCAACATATCTTCAAGTGTTTGTATCGTCCTTTCACTCTGCCCATCAGTCTGGGGGTGATAAGCAGTGCTCATATCGAGATTCGTTCCCAAAGATCTTTGGAGAGATTTCCAAAAATTCGATGCGAATCTAGGATCTCGATCTGAAATGATCGATACAGGCACTCCATGCTTGCATACGACATTATCCAGGTATATTCGAGTCAGCTTCTCCAGTGAGAACTGCTCCTTAACCGGAATGAAGTGTGCTGATTTGGTCAGTCTATCGACAATAACCCAAATCGAATTGTTTCCAGATGATGTTCTAGGAAGCTTGGTGATAAAGTCCATTGTAATTCGCTCCCACTTCCATTCAGGAATCTTTGGTTGTTGAAGTAGTCCTGATGGTTTTTGATGTTCGGCTTTAACTCTAGCACAAGTCAAGCATTGAAGAACATACATAGCTATGTCAGCTTTCATATTCGGCCACCAGTACAACTTCTTCAAATCATGGTACATCTTATCAGATCCCGGATGAATGGAATACTTAGATTTATGGGATTCTAACATAATCAAATCTCTTAAGCCTCCAAACTTAGGTATCCACATACGACCTCTTAAACATTTCACTCCATCAGCTCTAACCTCTAAAGGATCTCCTTCTCCTCGGAACCCTTCATTAACAAAATTCTCCTTCTTACCAGCTTCTATTTGCGCATTTCTAATTTGCTCAGGCAAATTATTGTGCACGGTCAAGACTAGAGAACGCACCCTGATAGGCTCTCTATCTTTCCTACTCAACGCATCAGCAACAACATTGGCTTTTCCTGGGTGATACTTTATATCACAATCATAATCACTTAACAACTCTATCCATCTTCGTTGCCTCATGTTCAATTCCTTCTGGTCGAGAATATACTGTAGGCTTTTGTGATCGGTGAATACCGTACACTTGGTGCCATACAGATAATGTCTCCACAACCTAAGAGCAAAGACTACAGCTCCTAACTCAAGATCATGAGTAGCATAATTCTCCTCATTCTTCCTTAATTGCCTAGAAGCATAAGCTATCACTTTCTCTCTCTGCATCAAAACAGCTCCATAACCTCTAATAGATGCATCACAATACACTACATAATCTTCACTCCCGTCGGGTAATGATAAGATTGGCGCACTACATAATTTTTGCTTCAATATCTGAAATGCTCCATCTTCATCACTTCCCCAAACGAAAGGTTTATTCTTCTGAGTAAGCTTAGTCAAGGGTTTAGCTATCAAAGAAAATTCTTTAATGAATCGCCTATAATAGCCAGCCAATCCTAAGAACTGTCGCACTTCCGTTGGCGTTGTCGGTGCAGACCAATTCTTAATAGCTTCAACCTTTGCAGGATCAACATGAATTCCATCTCTGTTAATCACATGACCAAGAAATTGCACAGAATCTAACCAGAAATCACACTTCGAAAACTTAGCATACAACTTTTCATCCTTCAACAACTTCAAAACAATCCTCAAATGTTCTCTATGCTCATCTTCATTCTTAGAATAGATTAGAATATCGTCAATAAACACAATCACAAATTTATCCAAGTAGGGCTTGCACACTCGATTCATTAAATCCATAAAAACCGCAGGTGCGTTAGTTAACCCAAATGGCATTACTTGAAATTCATAGTGTCCATAACGAGTTCTAAATGCAGTTATAGGAATATCTTCTTCACGGACGCGAAGTTGGTGATATCCTGACCGCAAATCTATCTTAGAATACACACTAGATCCTTGCAGTTGATCAAACAAATCATCAATCCTAGGTAAAGGATATCGATTCTTAATTGTCAACTTATTCAGTTCCCTATAATCAATGCACATACGAAAAGATCCATCCTTCTTCTTAACGAACAAGACTGGAGCTCCCCAAGGCGACGAGCTCGGTCGAATAAAACCTTTATCAGACAACTCCTTAAGTTGCTCAGATAACTCCTTTAATTCAGAAGGGGCTAATCGGTAAGGCGCACGTGCCACCGGTGCAGCACCAGGAATTAAATCGATTCGAAACTCTACTTGCCTTATCGGTGGAAGTCCTGGTAAATCTTTAGGAAATACCTCAGGAAATTCACAAATAATAGGTACATCTTCCAATCGTTTCTCCCTAGACTCATTCCCGGTCACTTGAGCTAAGAATAACTCACAACCGTTCCTGATGTACTTTTGGACTTTAATACATGAAACGATTTTCAAACGGGATTCACCTCGACTACCATCAATTACTAACGTCCTATTCCTAAGAGGAATCTTAACCTTCTTCTCTCCACATAAAATAGTAGCATTATTCAACGACAACCAATCCATACCAATAATAATATCGAAACTACCTAATTCTATCAACATCAAATCAATCAGAAAGGAATGGTTCAAGAGGTTTAGAGAGCATCCTTCTAATAGCTTATTAGTTTTCACTAATTTACCATCAGCCAATTCCACCTCGTAACTGGTACTTATCTCAACAGGTTCAATATCAATAAGGGCACTAAATTTAGTGGATACAAAGCTCCTATCGGCACCCGAATCGAATAAAGCAACAGCATAATGATTGTTGAGTAAAAACGTACCGGTAACGACATTCGGATGCTCTTTCTTCACCTCAATTGTTCCAAGTTGGTAGATACCACCCTGGGGGTTTCTTCCAGGTACAATCGCTTTCAACTTGGGGCATTCCGATTTCCTATGACCTTCTTCATTACAGTTGAAGCAAATCGTTCCCTTCTTACACCTTTCAACCTTGTGTCCAAGCTTTCCGCAATTTCGGCACTTCCAGCAGTCGCCAGGATGCCTCTTGTTGCTACACTTAGGACATCTATCATCGTTGCGCGGTGCATTGTTGGTAATAGCATTTGCATTCCCCTTTCTCTGGTTCTGACGGCGATTGAAATTCTTCCTATAATCACCTCTATCTACACGCTCACCGTCTCCCTTTCTTTTCTCACCTACACGGGCTTCATCTTCCTTATCCTGAATTATCTGTCCAATGAGTTGGTAATCCATTCGAACAGCATCATCAATGGTCAGTGGTTTCGATGATGTCACGTCCCCCCGGATATTCTTGGTCAACCCTTTCACATATTGCTCAATTCGGACCTCTTCGGGTTCAACCAATCGAGGACATAGCAAGGCCAACTCATGGAATCGGTTCGTGTAACTATCAATGTCCACACCGTTCATTCTCAGATGAATCAACTCTTGTTCTATCCTAATGATCACACTACGAGGACAAAACTCCAAAGTCATCCACTTCTTGATTTCAGCCCAAGGAGTAGCATTAGCAGCATCAAGACCCATGAAAGCAATTCTCCCGTTCCACCAAGTCAACGCACGACCTTTAAGAGTAGCCATAGCAAAAGTCACCTTATCTTCCTCTTTACACTTACTAATCCTAAACACCGATTCAATCTTCTCAATCCACTGGCTTAATCCTACAGCACCTTCAGTTCCATTAAAAGGTAGAGGTTCACACTTCATGAACGTCACATAAGTACAGCCACCAATTTCAGGTGCATTCGTTCCAAGTCCTCCTACATTTCCTCCAGCATTAGCATTCACATTATTAGCATTCACATTCACATTAGTACCGCCAATCCCACTACCGCCAGCTCCACTACCGCCAGCTCCACTACCGCCAGCTCCACTACCGCCAGCTTCATTTCTAGCATTTGCCATAAATTCAGTCATAGATGCGGTAACTTGCTCCGTAATAATCCTACGTACATCATCCTCAGTCACAGCCTTCTTGGGCGGCATAGTTCTATAATTCCACAATTTCAAAGTATTAAGCATTCATCCAACAAAGGATTCATATAATATGGATCGAATTCATAATCAAGACACAAATAAGGCACAATATGGAATTCAAGACAAGATACATATTTCATTCGATCAGAAACAAAAGTATTGTCTTAGTACATCCATATCACAGTTCTAACACTATATACACTCAAAATTCGTGCCAAGTCTACTACTAACAAGTCGGTTTGGTCAAAGCTACAAACACAAAAGATATAAAGGTCACTACTAAATACAGACTGGTCTACTGAGAACCGCCAGATGGTCCATCATCCATCGTCTTCTGGATCTTCGCCGGACGATCACTAGACACATCTTCAGCTGGGCGCTTACGGATTACTCCTCTTTCAACCATGTCCGCATAAAATCTACTGTTCCAACCCACGGATACATTCAACTCCTTTTCAGCTTTCTCACGCATCGCACGAGCCACACTCAACGGAATCTCCATAGAATTCACCTTTCTCTTCATAGCAGCATACTCACCACTTTCCAACACCGATAACCTCCTAAAAGCCTCATCCAATCCACGCTCTACATTACTCAAATCCAAACTAAGCAATTCTCGCTCTTTCTCTCCAATCTTAGTCTTCGACTCCAAATAAGCAACCTGAGTCTGAACAACACCTAATCCAACCTCTGTCACACAAATCTTAACACGGGAAGCATCTAGATCACGTCTCAAGGCCCATGGTGCAAGACCATCAATATGAGTAGCCTCTCGAGCACTAGACGACTCTCCTATCTCACGTCTACGAGTATCAATACCATCAGTACCGTCAGGTGCATCGTCATCCTCATCCTCCTCTGATTCAGAATCAGATTCAGACGATTCAGACATTTCATCCCTAGGTAACTCATCCTCAGAATCAGACAAACAAACTGGTGGGGGCAAAGGATCGCCCTCTGGAACATCATACGGATAAATAAGCTCAGCTTCCTCATCGTCATCAACCTCAACATCTATACCTACCTCCTCCTCGACATCCTCGTCGTCTATCTCATCATCTAACTCATCTAACCCAATCTCATTCTCATTCTCAATATCAGCATTCTCAATATCCACGTCCTCATTACCCACATTCTCAATCTCATTCTCTACTAAGTCTACCTGAGGGGCAATCTGATCTCCTAGTCCTAACTCGGGCTCGGGATCCTCAAATGGTTCCTCCTCGTCATCAATATCAAAATCTACTATGTCTAAATAAGGATCATCTTCTATATTAGGTTCGGGAATAGCATGGTTTTCTACAGGAATATTAGGGTCAGCCATGACAATCTGCATTTATATATATTTATCTCGTATTAGGATAACATACTAGTTAAACAATTACATAATGAAATCACGATATATACATATATATAAATTAAATTATATATATCAAAATATATATCTTCTCAATAGGGCTTGTTGGTAACGTCGGAGATCTCTGGCACCGTTATAGTCAAAAGATTTTTCAAATATTTTCTCAAATGTTCATTGTCAAAAGATTTTGAAAAGTTTTGTTCAAAACCTTGGTTTTTAAAATCTTTTGTTCTCTACAACGAGAGCTCTGGTACCAAACTGTAACACTCTCATTTTTCGTATCGGTACAGCGGAAGGGTCTTTCAGAGTGTTACGGGATAGCACAATAACTCCAATCATAGACAACACATAAAATGGTTGTACAAGGTTTAACAAACATTCATTCGATAAAAAGGTTTAAAAGTGTACAACAGGTCCCAAATTATACAGGTCATTAAGTTTACAAAACACAGATCGAATGAACATTTTTGATATTAAGTGTGGGCCATCAGAGTCGATCTCCATCCGGATTACCTTCAAGCACCTGAGATAGAAAACATGCAAAAATCATATCAGCGAATGCCGAGTGAATTCATAGAGTTTAATGAAAACCGTTATATAAAACAATCATTTACAATCATTTAAAATCAGAACACAAGTATAATATCGGAAGTAAGTCCACATATTGCTAGTCAGGCAATATATAAATCAAGCATACATCTGAAACCGTCCATGAGACCGTAGTCTCTATATTACCATGATAGGTAATATATTCATCGTAATAGCGTCGTCATCGTTTATTATTTATGTCTTATATTGTATTATAGGATTATTATTAGCCGCATGACATTGTTACCTTACTGTGAAAACAGCGGGCCGCGAACCCGACAAACAATTTGCCCATCTAAGTTAGCGTGTCGTCACAAAAATCACGCTATGGAATCTTCTCATACATAAATTCGCTTACCAATCAATGTGGTACGACGGGGATCAACCGTCAAGGCGCGAACTGGGGTGATCGTCCCCAAATAGTACTATCAAATGCATAAGCGTCTACCAAATCCCGGTAGTTCACAATTCATGCTAATGGGACTTTAAGTGACATAACCTAACTACTAATAATCCTTTTAGTCTTGAATATAGGGTCATAGCATCATTCGGGTCCATCTCATTTAGCATACAATCGGGACTACTTGTGTTCTATTTTTATAAAAATCTAGCATGTTATCTCCCTCGCGGGTTTACAAATCATTTTATAAAACATTTAAAAGAGTGTGAGGCTATGAACTCACGTTGTTAATGAAAGACGGATTATCGGCTACGGGCGTGCTTCGGTCACGGAAACCTATATAAATAATAATCGGTCTTAGACTCGGTCCAATGACTTTTATCAAAATAACAATATACATATATATGATTATTGTACATATGATGATGATCAAGTGGGTTTATAAATCCTCATTTACTCATTTTAGTGTTTACGTTTTAGTATCGTCTTACTAGTTCACTAGTTTTACCGATTTTACCTATTTTAAGTTCTTTAAGTATTTTATAAGTTCTTTTACTTGTTTTTACCCATTATATACTTATATGATCAGTAGATATACACTTTTCATGTTGGGCCCTATTGGGTTAAGCCCAAATAATTCTTTTTACAAGTATTTATCTTATTAAGTCCAATTATTAGTCTAATTGGTTTAGTTAGCTCGTAAATGTCCGTAATTCTTATAGTTCGGGTTTTATCGGTTTTTACTTGTCTTAGTTACTTATACATCAGTATATAACTTTTATAAACTTTACATTAGACGGGTTTGGTCGTCTAAGTTTTATTTGATGAAAAACGTTAATTTCACGGCGATAGCCGAAAAAGTCGTAAAAATCAAGTTTATAGTTTTTATTACTTATAAATATTATTTTACCATCATTTATATAATTTACCCATTTAATTAACCTTTTATACATTTATATAATTAAGTTTTATAAGTTAGTGGGTTTATACTTTACATTTTATAAATTATAAAGTGAGTGCTTATATAATAATAATAAACATTATTTCCAAAATCTGATTTTTAACTTCACATTCACCATTTTTATCATATCTAGAGTTCTACAATGACTTAGAAGCTCATTTTTGGATGACAACTTCTTCATAATATGTGCTACATATAACTTAGTTATAGATACTGCCCATTTTAAGTCTAAGTTGCCTTAACAGTCCCTACAAAACTGCTTATTCAGATTGTACCACCTAACTTGTTTTGTTCATATCTCACTCATTATTTTGATTCCATTGCATGGCCAACTCTCACATGTGTATAACATCATCTACTTTACTGTAAATAGATCAAACCATGCATTTTTATCAGTTCTTCATTTAGTTATCTACTGTTTTTATACAGCCAACTAATTAGACATGATTTTAGCTTCATTTCTTATGGTTATCATCATTTTTAAGCATGTTTATCAACACTTGATCCCCACACAACATTTTTATCATCATATATATATCATATACATATACAAAATGAAAGAAAATACATTTGTTCTTTACAAAATAATAAGAGAAAAATGTAGAGGATGATCTTCTTTACCAATCCAATTAGTGGATTTCTTGTTTTAGGAAGGCAAGAACTTGATGAACACAACAAGTATCTCCAAGACCATCAAATATCAAGAACATATGTTGGAAAATCAGCCCTAGGACACAAGCAAATCACCTCCAAAGTTGGTTATATGGCCACCAAATGATCAAGGCTTCAAGGAAACACCTTAATAGGACTAGTAAACATGTGGTTTGTAGCTAGAAAAGATCAATGAGGGTGTTTGTGGCTTGATTTGGGACGGCACAAGGGTGGAGTAGAGAGAGTTTTTGAGAGTGAACTGCATGTAGGAAATGGTTAAATGAAAACCATTAGCTAGTTTTGTGTAGTGGTGGAAGGTTTAGCTTAAAGTGTAAGCATAAGCTTACACTTGTATAAGCTTAGCTAGAATGTGTGCCACCTAAGTGTGGTGTGTCACATATGTCGTCCCATATAAGCTAGTGGGATGGGGCAAAGTGTTTTGTCCCATCTCACTAGTTTACGGGTATTTCTCGATTCTAGTTTTCTCGATTTGCGTGCCCTCGGGTCGTTTTACGAAAAACGTTTTTATAAATTATGAATCACCGTCACAAAACGAATCCAATAAAAATTGTCTCATAAAAAACGGAGTTCAAAAACGTAAATACGTAATCCTAAGGTTTCCGGTTTAGTCGTAAAAGACGCCAAATTATGCACGTAAGCCCAAATTTAAATCCGTAAATTGTGAGTTCGTCAACCAACATAAAAATAAGTTTCAAAATATTATACGAGAAAATATTTAACGACCTGAAAATGTTAGATTTGTCACAAGAGTTGTCGTCTAAAACTAATTAAAAATAAAGACTTGAAACAATTAAAATAAAATAAGGAAGGTAAAAGAAACAACAATGAAAGATAACTAGATTTTAATAACTAGATTTTACTAGTTGAAAAAGTTCGTTTTCTCGGAATCTTCTCGAATTGGTCACGGTTCAGAGTGCGACTCAGTTGTTCTTGGTGGAATAAAAAGGGAATGGTCGTTGTCTAAAACTAATGAAAAATTAAGACTCGGAAAGATAAAATAAAAGACGGTAAAAAGAAACAACAATGAAAGATAAAAACTTGACGAAAAGTAAATCACGAGAAATTAAAAGCAATAAAGGTAAATAACTAAAACTTAAACTTAAACTAAAAGCAAAGCAAATAAAAATGCAAATAAAGAAAAAGGCGGGAAAAGTAAAGCTTAAAACTAAAAACTGAAAAACTCATTCGGAATAAAACCTTCATCCGGAATAAACGTGTTCATCCGGAGTATTATTCCGGATGAAAGGCTTGATCCGGAATAACCAATATTCCGGATGAAGGAGCTTGATCCGGAATAACCAACATTCCGGATGAAGGAGCTTGATCCGGAATATTTGAGATATTCCGAATAAACAACTTTGATCCGGAATATTTTAGATATTCCGAATAAACAACTTTGATCCGGAATATTTGAGATATTCCAAATAAACAACTTTGATGCGGAATAAATTAATATTCCGAATAAACAACTATTCCGAATAAAGGGACTTTGATCCGGAATACTCAGATATTCCGCATGAACAACATAGGAAGCAGTTGATCCGGAATCTGGGCAACAATAAGAACACGAAGAACAGTAAAGAACTACAGGTCACGAATTTAACCAAATCTAAACAAGATTAACCAAAAGATTAAACCAAAACAACCACAAATGATCTACTAACAATAATCAATCAAAACAAATCATCAAAACTAACAAATAAAGCCAAATCAATCAAAACCCACTTGATCAAAACCATAAAAACTCAAGAACATGAACACAAAGATTAAGAACAAATCAAACAAGAAAGGTAGAAGGAGATTAACAATAAAAGATGAAGATTAACAACAATCAAAGGTAAACTTACTTGGAATTAAAAGGAATTTAAAGGTGCAATACATGAAATTAAGGTGCAAGAAATTAAAGTACAGGAAAATGAAAATGGTCGAAGAATGGGTTGTCAAGCCACCAACAACTCTCAAATCACAACTACCTAATCTATTTATAGGGAGATTAGGGAGGAGCTTAGGAAGCTTCCTCCCTCTTTCTTCTTTCTCTAATTGCATGCTTAAGTCCCTAATCTTCTTTAATCTTTTGACTTCAGTGACTTTGTCTTGGGATTTCTTTAAACTCGTCTTGAATTTTCTTCATAAATAAGACTCGAGTTCTTCGGCTTTTAGTAAACTTCCGTCTTTTGACTTTTTCTTCGATAAATCTTCATAATTGGTCTTGGACTTCCGTTCTTTTTGCACTCTTGATTTCTCGACTTCATCTTTCGTCTTTTTCTTTGATAAAAGCCCGTGAAATCCCGTGTTTTCTCCACTTTTCACCTTTTCGTCCTAAATCACAACAAAAACACAAACCACGCATAATTCCGACATAAATGACATAAAATACACGTTTTGGCTCGGTTATTATTGTAATTAAGTGGTAAAAAGGATGGGTGTTTACACACCTATCAATATGTGACACCTTTTGATTAACTTGGAACCTTGAACAGGCACACACAACAAACATAATATCTGGCCTTGAATCAATAAGATACATCAATGAACCAATCATTGACCTGTATAGATGAATATCAACATTTTCACCATGTTCATCTTTTGATAAAGACTTCTTAGCTTCAAAAGGTGTGCTTGTACTCCTTGTATCCATACATGAAAATTTCTTCAAGATTTCAGCAACATACTTATCTTGGCTGATAAGTATTCCATCTTTTGTTTGACTTGTAGTCCCAAAAGAAAGTAAGTTCTCCCATAGAACTCATTTGAAATCTTCCTTTCATCAAAGCCTCAAACTCTTCACACCATGATTTCTTAGTAGAACAAAAAATGATGTCATAAACATAGACTTGTACTAGAATAATATCCTTGGCATTCTTCTTGATGAACAGAGTTTTGTCAATGGTCCCTCTCCTATATCCATGCTCTAACAGAAAATTGGATAAAGTTTCATACCAAGCCCTTGGAGCTTGATGCAGACCATAAAGTGCTTTGATAACCTTGTAGACTCTGTTGGGGAACTTAGGATCTACAAAACCTGGAGGTTGTGAGACATATACCTCCTCTAAAATAGTACCATAAAGAAAGGCAATTTTCACATCCATCTGATAGACTATAAAACCCATATATGATGCAAAGGCCAAAAATAACCTAATGGCTTCTATCCTTGCCATTGGTGCAAAACCATCATCATAGTGTATCCCTTCTTCTTGTCTATAGCCTTGAGCAACAAGCCTTGCCTTGTTTCTCATAACAACTCCTCTTTCATCCTTCTTGTTCCTGAAAACCCATCTAGTACCAATTACTCTCTTACCCGAGGGAAGATCCACAAGAATCCAAACCTTTTGTAGCTCAAATTGTGTTAATTCTTCTTGCATGGCATCTACCCAACTTTCTTCATCAAGAGCCTAAGAAATGTTTTTGGGCTCTACTTGTGATAAGAAACAAGCAAACAAACAATGCTGAGTATCCTTATGATTATTTCTCTTATGTTGTTTGACATAACTCATAAGTGCATGAGTTTCAGTATTGGCTTGAAGTTGTCTTCTGGTTTGCACAACAGACTTGGGATTTCCAATGATCTTGTAGTAGGATGGTTGTTGTTGACTCTTTGAGTGGGAATATAACTGACTGGAATTTTACTTTCCAAATTATTGAAATCACTTACTGCACCCTGCTCATCATAGGAAGCTTTAGAGAAGATTCCTTCAGTTGGACTAGCATACATGTTTTCATCATCCATAGCTTGTAAAATATCTTCTAATGAATTAGCAGATTTTGACTTAGCAACACTTGCAGATGAGGTACCGCTAGGTGTAGTATGTACCGCAGAGTGTTGTGACTCAAAAGAATCTTCTCCTGAATGCTTATTAACAGATGTAGCATTCTTTTCTTGATCATGAAGCCTCTAAAGCTCTTGGGAGGCTTGATCATCTGTTGATGGCATAGTTTGCTTCTTGGGAATATCAGACATGGGAGTAACAGTAGGCATACTGGGTACATAGATGTGAACATCATCATCTGATGAAGAAGATTCTTCTTGAGTACCTGAACTGGTTGTACCAGACTCCTCACCTGCATTGTTAGTTTGACAATCCTTTTGCACATAATAGTAATCTATGGAGTTAGTTAGATAATCTAAGTCAAACATCCAAGCATAACCTATTCCTGGGACATTGGGTTTATTTTCTAAAAAATTAACATGGGCATTTTCTTCAACCTTTTTAGATGCCAAATTCTAAACCCTATATGCTTTACTTTGTAATGAATATCCTACAAGATATCCTAGATCAGATTTTCCATCAAACTTTCCCAAATGATCAAGAGTATTTAGTATAGACACATGACACCAACAAGGTCTTAAATGACTTATGGTTGGCTTAATACCAGTCAAAATTTCATAAGGTGTTTTGTTTTGAGGCTTGGTCATTAAGACTCTATTTAACACATAACATGCAGTATTGATTGCTTCTGCCCAAAATGTATTTGACAAAAGAGAATCAGCCAACATAGTTCTAGCAGCCTCAATTAGTGTCCTATTCTTCCTTTCAGCTACTCCATTTTGTTGTGGAGTCCTAGGATTACTAAATTGTCTCTTAATTCCTTTATACCTACAAAATTCATCAAATTCAGCATTCTTGAATTCTGTTCCATTATCTGTCCTAATGATTAAGACTTTTTTAGTGAACTGATTTTCAACTAAAGTGATAAAATCCTTAAGTAATTCATTGGTTTTACTCTTAAGAGCTAAAAAGAAAACCCAACTGAATCTACTATAATCATCAGTTATGACTAGACAAAAGGTCTTATGACTAATGCTTCTTACAGAAACTGGACCAAACAAATCCATATGTACAAGTTGCAAAGGCTTTGTCACAGTATTGACAGTCTTAGTCTTACAAGAGGCTCTATGTTGTTTACCTTTTTGACAAGTAGCACATGTGAAATCATTTTGAAAAGATTTGTTAGGTAATCCTCTAACCAAATTCCTATTCAGTAATCTGTTAAGATTCTTGAAATTCACATGACCTAACCTTCTATGCCATAAATTAGACTCATCATAAGAAGCCTTAGCTAGCAAACATGTAATACCACCTATTGGAGACTTGGAGTAATAGTATGAAGATTAAAGGTGTACATATTTTCTTGCATGGGTACTGTAAGCAGTACTTGAGTTTCTTTTGGCATCTAAAAGTCTTTAGACAGCACCAAGCAGTCTGTGTCTGTGAACAACAACTTGTTCTTATTATCACACATTTGTGATACATAAAAGAGATTGAATTCATTCAATTATTTCACAAAGAACACATCTTCAAATTCTAACTTCCTTGTATTGATTTTCCCTTTGCCCATGATTCTACCTTTGCTACCTCCAAAGGATACTGGTCTACCTCTGAATTCTTCAAATTCGGCAAGGAAATCTTTATTCCCTGTCATGTGTCTTGAGCATCCACTATCTACTATACCTTTATCTTTTAATTCATCAATCAGATGCCCCTGCACATAAGCAAAACTTATTAGTTTTTAACAGGGACCCAAGCCACATTTAACTTGGATCATGTGGGACCTACACACTTAAGAGTCTGTTCAGAAGCATTTCCAGTAATGCTGCTTTTGCTCTTATACTTCATGGTTTCAATTATATAGTCAAAGACATAGGGTGACTCTATGTACTCAGAATTCTTTGCCTTAAGTACTGCTTTAGCAGTACTTGCTTTAACACATGGTTTTTCTCTTTTAGGAACCCACATTTGCACTGTTTTGTTATTAGGCTTACTTCTAGATGTTTTGGCTTTCTCAGTAACATTCTTAGAAGTCTTGGGGAACTTTGGTTTAACAAACTTTGAACCAACGGTACTTGAGTTTGGTCTAGCAGTACTTGCAGTTCTAGACTTGCCGGTACTTAGTTTACCAGACTTCAAAGGTACTTAGACCTCGTTTCATAAGTACTGGTCTAGGAACAAATTTTTTGGTAGAGTTATTTTTAACCTTTTTAGCTACCCCTTTTGAATGATCAAACTTAGGTTTGTCATCTTTAAATCTTTGTTGCCTACTAACCTGTGCATTTTTCTCATTACTGTTTCTCATGACCTTTTGTGCAGCCTTTTGTTTCACAATTTTATCTTCATGCAAAGTACAATCTTTGATAAAATGACTTAGACTACCACAAACATAACATCCTTTTCTTCTCAAGGAAGACCCAAAAGGTTGTTTTGACTTAAATTTCTCAAAACCTATCCCATCCCTCTTGGTTTTATTATGTTTTACATCATTATCCAATCTCTTGCTATGAGTTTTTACCTGCTTCGGAGTAGAACTAGTTGTAGACTCTTCAGAAACAAAATTGTTCATTAGAGGTGGATAAACAATATTTTTGGTCACAACAGTCTTATCTTGGGACAAAGTACTAGAGTTTGAAGTATTGACAACCTTTGGTTCTTCTAACTCTAGACTTGTATCATTACAAGGGGGCATGAAAATTCCTGATAATGGTAGAGGAACTGCCTTCATTCCTTTAGCATATCTATCATTTTCAGGTGTATTATCTGGCTCACTAGAACTATCAAAAATCCCCTTTGATAAGTCCTTGTCAATTAAAGTTATCCTAGGTTGGTCCTCAATATATCCTAGGCATGACTTCTCATAATACCCCATTTGTGAATTAATCTGTTTACCCAATCCTTTAGAGGACTTTTGCCAATGATTAATCACTTCCCTTTCATTATTAAGACTGGATTTTAAAGCTTCATTTTCTACTGATACTTTCAAAATTTGTATTTCAAAAGCTTTTATTTCCACATCTTTTTCCCTCATTCGAAGAGTTAAAATGCTTATTTTCTCTTCATAGTTTTGTTGACCCTTTTTATACATAACTATATTTTCTTCTAACTTAGCAACACCCTGTTTAAAAGCATTTAATTTTATAGTGCATGTGTTGTTTTTTTTATACTGTTCATCTAGTTCTACTTTTAATCTATTAAATTTAAGAATACAGTCTTTAGAACAAGGATGTACCTAAATATCTTCATGTAAGAGAGCCATCAAACCAAGCTCTTATTCTTATTCATCTTCAGTCCAGTTCACCACTCCATCTACAGTCACCAATGCTTTGGTTCCTTTGGGATTCCTGCTGTTTCCTTTTGGAAAGCTTTCAGTAATTCTTGGATTGGTTCTATAGCTGTTCTTGGACTTTTGAATGCTACTCTCAGCTTTGTCTCTAGTGCATTCCCTTGCAAAGTGTCCATTCCTTCCACAGTTATAGCATTCAACTTTGGACTTGTCATATCCTAATGGCTCATTAAGATCAACAGTCATTTTCCTTCCAGTCTTCTTGAAGAACCTGTTAGATCTTACTGACACCATAGCAGCTTGCCATTTAAGATCCATCTCTTCAACATCATCATCATCCATTTGGAACAAGTCATTGAGTGTTAGTCTTGGCCTGTTGTCTTTTCCAGCAAAGAATAAGAATGCATCATTGTCACTAAACAATGGTGAAGATCTTCATTGTGGATTTTGAGAGACTATAGGGTTGCCTTCAGTACTTTGTGGGTAAGTACCACTTGTAAGTCCCCCAACGGTATTTGTGAAGTATGTACCGCTGCTTGATCCACTAGCGGTATCATGAAAGTAACTATTACCTTCTGACACAAAAGCCAAGTTAGACTTTGTTGTTGCTGCTGCCTTGGTCACCTTAATGCCTTTTACATCCATTTCGTATGCTCTAAGATTGTTGTAGAGATGATCAAAAGGAATTTCATCCATATCATCTATTGTGATGAAGTGCATAGCCATAGCTTTCCATTCTTATGGAACACTCCTTAAGAATTTCAGATTAGCTTCTTCATTGGGAATAATTTGTCCATAAACTGCCAATTGAATAAGCAGCTTACTAAACCTTCCATAACCATCATGGATCCCTTATATACCGGATATTGAGAAGTTATCAAATTCTTGCTTCAGAACAATCTTCTTTATCTTCTTAGATTTGTCATTACCTCCAAATCTAAGTTTGATAGCCTCCCACATAGCCTTTGCATCCTTATAGTGATGAAAGCTAGGTAAGATGTCTTTAGAAAGTGCCATAGCCAAAGCAGTTATGGCCTTTCTTTCTCTGATCTCTGCTTGTACCTCCTCAGCAGTCACAGCAGGTAGAACATAGCATGTAACATCGCAACCAATATAGCTTCTTAGGTGTATTCCCATCCTTGATAACTTGCCACACAGTGTGATCTGTATGATTCAAGTAATGTTCCATCTGCATAGCCCATGTCTCATAGTTGTCACCTTTGAGCATTGGGAGTTTGACAGCAGAAAGAGTATGAGAGAGTGTTGTAGTTGTAGAGGTAACTACAACATTCACGGCTTGAACACCTTGTGCTGGTGCAGGATGCACAACTTAAGGTTGTCCATGTGGTATTGGATCAGGATCTGGAATATATTCCAAGTGAGCGTCATCACCATGATGAGACATTGAGTTTTGGTGTGAGTGGAGTGTTTGGGGTTGTGTTCTTCTTTTTCAGATTTTCTCAACAAGCTCTGATACCACTTGTTAATCCCTTTGATTGGATCTATATTCTGTTAAGAACTAGTATAGTAGTTTGTAATCAAACTAAAACACTTTGAGAACTCTTACTCAAGCTAAATAAGTTATGCGGAATCTAACTTATAAAGCACAGAAGAACATAATTACGTTTAACTATTCGATTCTCTTATTAATCGACTTGAATGAGGTACATGAATGACATTGTACTTATGTTCCTTTTATAAAGTAAGGAACAGACGAAATATTATCAATATTCTAACTATTTAAGTATATCTCATAAGATATACTATAACTATAACTATGACATATCTTATACAAAGATATATTCGTCCTAATCAATATAGTAGTATTTACTTTATAAGTAGCAATATTTACTATGTACCGCGTTAACACTAACGGTACATGAAAGATACTAACAGTACTTCAATAACACTGATGGTACTTGACACTTACAAAGAATTCCCAACAACATTCTTTGTGGATGCAGTGGTCCGAGTTTAAATATTGGTAATGATTTTTTAGAAAAAATTCGTTGATTGATGATGTGGATTATGTTGCTTAGGGAATTAAAAATGTTCCACCTAGGATTGCCACATAGGATTGAAAGGTAACACGTAGAATTTATTTGTTGCTAAGGTGGACTTTTGATATCCTTGATTATATAATGTAATGATTAATGTCTTGCTTGAAATATTTGGTCAAACAAACAATTGAAAGACTACGTTTACTGCCAAAACAAATAGCTCATAGTTGTCGAACAATTTAACTTTACATTC
Source organism: Glebionis coronaria (assembly GCA_025667525.1). NCBI lineage: Eukaryota > Viridiplantae > Streptophyta > Magnoliopsida > Asterales > Asteraceae > Glebionis > Glebionis coronaria. The sequence continues at coordinate 544,392,712 of CM046882.1, forward strand.
ATATATTTATGGGTCAACAAATAGCTGGCAAATCACGGTTCTTCGAAAAATAACCATCGAACACGCAATTTGACCATGCAAGAACTTAATCATACAACACACATAGATAAACAAAACTTTCAATTTCAACATTCATTGAATTAACTATCAACATAGTCTAAATCCATGAATGTAATTAACGATCAACTTGACATGTATTCATGTAAACATATCCATACAAAATCAGAAAAGAGTATCATTAAGTATTGTCTAGACCAAATTTGGTGATGCAAATACACACGTTAACCATGTTAAAATAAAAAAATAAAAAAATATAGGTTAATTGATAACCATAGATACATGTTTTATATTGGTATATACACATTTGAGGATTAAATAAAGGACACGTGACTTTTTTTCCCTTGCTTTTATAGTTCATATTTGATAAAGATAAACTCTTAACACATGAATGTAGGGGTGTTCAGGTCGGGTTATAGAGATTATCGAGTGGGGTTAAACCGATTTTTTGATTATGTAAAAAATGACTCGCAATCCAACCCGATATCATCACCAAAACTACTAAGCATAATAAAAAAAATTATATATATGATACCCACTTTTTTTTAATTAGACCCATAAACTAAAACTTACATCGAACATGTGTCAATTAAACTAAAACTTACATTGAACCAGTCTTTTAAACAACATCTATACACAAAAACGCATCAAAAAATTCAATCCATAACAAATACATCCAACCCGTGTGCAATGCACGGGCTTGAACATCTCGTAGGTATAAATACCTCACTAGTAAACATATCACATGGGTCCTATATGTTTCTTATAAAAACACATAGGGTCCGTTTGCTTTTTATGCCATGGGCGAGATAATCGAAAAGATGCCCTCCCTACACACATATAGACTAAATTAATGTTAAATGACGTCAAAATTACTTTACATATATTCAAATGTAGTTACTTTAATTGATAGAATTCGTGATAAACAAACACATGTTAATCTTCAGCAAAAATCTTATTGAGAATATTGGGCAACGACGTCAACAAAGAATGAAATTTTCGTATTGTTTAAAATTTTTGTATTATTTTTTTACTTTCGGTATTGCTTTCTAAATTTCATGTAGTATATTTTTTGTATCATACTTTCTATTATATGAATAAAAAATTGAAGGATGAAGCCCCAATGACATATTATGAGTGACAGTGTTTTAAAAGTGACATTTTAAAGTAACATACTGAAAAAATTAAAAATAACATGTTCTCAAACCTGATGCTCTTAACAATTTTTTTGATTTTGTCACCACACAACTTTAGCTCTTTTTTTATCTATTTAGTTTTGTATTTTAATTGGTATAAATCAAAGTTAAAACTTAGGTTGCTTTTAGCAGCATCCGTGAGCCTCATGTCGTGACCCAAAAAAATATGCTCGCCAGTGACATTGTTGTGGCAAAAACAGTGGCCCGTAACCAAGAAACCATGAGGCAAAAAAGTGTGAAAATAGGTGAGGTTCTCACATTTCGAATATTGTGTAAAAGGTGGTCCTACATGTAACGGTTGTATTATTATTTTTAAAAAAACTTTTTCAAACCCCGTTTATCCCCTATAAATACATTTCAAACCAAACTATTTTTAAAAAACAAAAAAATACAACTTCTACACACTTAACACACTCTTAATCACAAAATGTCTAACCCGGTACTCCCCGTAATCCGAACTATCAACAATCAAGAACTATCATAAGCTCACCCCCGGCACCCGGTGAAACCTTTGATCTACGTACTACTTTACCGGCAATGAATGAACGTCAACGAATTCATTTTGCACCACCCCAATTGGTTTACCCAAACCAATTTTACAACCAACCATACAATAACACAACATTTGCACCACCACAAATGGGTTACCCGAACTATGGCAGTACGGCGTCGGCGGTTCTTCAAGTCAATCTAACTTTACATGGGCGGTTCCTCATCTCAACCTCATGCCGACGGTTCTACATCTCCGATCAATCATTTTAATTTAATAGACGAGGACATGTACTCCCCTCAGTTTTCAGAAACAAATCCTCTTGATTTTTCCGAGAATGTTGAAGACGTAGACGAGGAGATACCGGTGCCGAAGGCGAAGCCAAGAAGAAAACCGGTCGTGAAGAAGACGCAACCCGATAACCAGCATTGTATTCCATGGACCATTGAAGAAGAGGCTGCATTATGTAAATCTTGGGTGCATGTTTTCGAGGACACATGCATTGGCAACGAGAGAAAGGCACACGGTTTTTGGACAGACATCATGAAACAAATGCACAAGATTTTTCCCGTCAGTCAGCATCAGAATTACGACATGATTAACGAAAAATGGAAGAACATGCGTCCGAATGTATGTCAATTTTGCGGTGTTTATGATAACGCTTTTCGGACATACAACAATGGAGCCAGTGATAGTGATTATATCGAACGGGCATTGGCCAATTATAGTATTGAGTGTGGTGTTTCGTTTACACTAAATCATTGTTGAAAGGAATTAAAGGACTTTGAAAATGGACTAGCGGAGAAATGGCAGCATTTCAGCAGGAAGTGGAAGAGAAAAAGAATAAAAGGTTTAAGTCTAGCGGGTCAAGTTCTTTTTACACAAAAGAATCCGGTGAAGGCGGTATCAATTTGAATACCGAGGCTGCTGAAGAGGATGTGGAGGCAGTTCCACGCCATCGTCAAATGGGTAGGGATATGGCAAAAAGGAAAGGGAAATCGGCGTCGGCGTCTAAAAGCGTTGGTGTGGAAGAATTGGCGAAATTGATGGTCAACGAGTATGCAATGGCTACCAAACCGACGCAATCTCAAAAGAGTCATGAAATGACCGAGATGTTGCGTATCAAACAGGAGGAGCTAGAACTCAGGCGCGCTGAGTTGGAAATTCGGAAACTGGAAAATCGTCAAAGAGACGAACAAACATACTTGGCGACTACTGATGAATAGTTGAAGGTTGTGCTCCGAAAGAGGCTATTCAATTAAGTTTAAATGTGTTTTTTTAATAAATGTATGTTTTTATTTTCGTAACGTTTTTAATTCTGTAACTGTACATTTTTTATTTTTGTAATGTTTTTATGTTTTTAATGAAGTGTTTTTAATTTCATTAAAATGTAGTATTTTGGTGTGAGGGCTTTATTGAAGTTGTGATTGATAAGAGTAAAGTGCGAGTGAGGGTGAAAAGTAGGAGAGAGAAATCTGATGTAGCGCTGAGGTAGAAGGTGTGAGGGGTTAAAAATGTGTGACTGATAAAAGCAGCCTTAAAAGATAGACAAAGGAGTAATAAATAATGATCTGATTCCCTATGTTACCACCTCATATGATGTTTTACTTTCACACAATAGAATGACCAATAACAATTTTTTTTATCTTCATTATCCTTAGGCAAGCGGGATGGGAGATAAAATTCACTCGTAGGTCTGATTTGGCAAAACCTATGCGTAAAGTTGACATAAACTCTACCAAAAACCCACGTGTGGGGTTCGGTTTTTCATACTAGAAAAGTCACTACCGGTAGCATTCTTACTACTCGGTTTACACAAAACGTGCCCCCTTATTTTACCCCATCTGATTTAATTATTTTTCTCCCCTTTTTTTCTTTAAAATCCCCATTTTACTTCTATTATTTTTCTCATCTTCTTCCTCAAACACATAAAAATCATCTTCTTTCATCACATACCAACAATGTCCGGTCACCAAACCCCACAATCCGGCAAATTCCGCCAATGAAGAACTACCACCGCCTCTCCACCGACACCTACCAAAACCTCTGATCTTTACAACCCGTCACCAAATCAACCATATCGATAACCCAACCCATATCATAACCAACCATATCCAAACCAACCGCACCGCAACCCGATGTCGGTACCGATGCGAGCACCGATGCCAACACCGATGTCGGACTCATACCCGAACCACCCTTATCCAAACCCTTATAATTTTACCCAATACTCTCAAACACCCGACTTTCAAGACTTTTGTTCACAAACCCATACCCTTTTAATAACTATGTTGGTGGTTCTTTATCACAACACTATGTCGACTTACCCACCTCTCCCATACCCTCTTTCCCAACTGAAGATTTATACATATCATCTTTTTCGGGGTCATTTCAGGGGATTCAATATGAGAAGAAACACAGTTTAAGTTTCAGCCCCAACCTCACCAAATTCGAGGTCATGTAGAGGACGAAAAGCTCCACCGGATCCAAACCAAAGTCGTCAGAATTCACGGACAGACTTCGAATAAGTTGAGTTGTGTAAAGGATGGGTATCCGTTTCTGAAAATAGCGCGAAGGGTAACGATAGGAATGCCCAAGGTTTTTGGACCGAAGTTTTGTAGTACTTGGAGGGAAAAGCAGGGGAGGTCGGTAAAAGAGCGTATGATAGCATAAACAAGAAATGGAAGGTGCTAAGCCCTCAAGTGTGTAAGTTTGTTGGAGTCTACAACAACTGATGCGAATGGGAGTGGTGAGTGGAGCTGACAATGAGACGTACATTAACAGAGCATGTGATGACTATCAAGTTGAGTACAGGACGAAGTTTAGGTATCGTCATTGTTTGGAAGTTTTAAAAAATAGTCAGAAATTTATGGGAGTGAGATGAACAAGTGGAAAGCAAACGATGAAGAATAAATCCAAGACATCAATAGGTTTAAGACATCGGAGTCTGGGGATGCTAGTTCTTTTCAAAGTGTTGACGAAATCCAAAGCAATATTGTTCAATGACCAATGGGCTGGGATAAAACCAAAGCTGCTGCTGCAAGGAAGAAAAAGGGCCAGTCGTCGCGTTCGTCCATTGCGTCACAAGAAAACGAGTTTGCTAAGTTGATGGTGACCGAGATGGTCAATGCAGGCAAAGACGAACACATCAGGTTTTTGGCATTGAAGGGCAAAGAGTTGGAGCGTCGTTGTCTCGAGTTGGCAAATCAAGCCAAACATTAACTTGACGTCGGGCGTCAAAGAATGAAAAAACTCCGAGCAAAATGTGAAGAAATGGCATTCTATATGGCTCCCTATGATCACTTGGAAGGGGGAGCACGAGCATACCATAAGTCACTCAGGGCCGAAATCAGGAAGCGTTATAATTTGGATTTTTAGTTTTTTATTTATGGTGTTCGTTTTTTATTTCGTCGGTTTAAGTTTTTATTTGCTAGTGTATCGTATTTTATTTTATAAAATAAAAGTTTTATTTTATGAATAAGTTAAATAAAGTGATAATAGAAATGTGAGGTGGAGGTGAGTTTTTATTTTCCAGAAATGCTACATCCACAAATAATCTACAAAATTATGTCCACATAATGACAGGGCAAAAAAACTTGACCAATCATGATATATAATGTTTTCTCTTTCATATGATTAATTCACCATACTCACATGACATATATGTTTGTGGATTTTGATTTGTAAACATTTTGTAGATCTAGCATTTCTCTTTTTTTTTTCTTAGTACAGTAAGAAGCGAGAGAAAACTGATGTGACGCTAATGTGGCGGTTAGTTTTTTTTTGCCACTCCCACCAGCCTTATACCACTCTCGACTCCTTTTGTTTTTCGACGAAGGTACTAGTTTTTATTTACTTATACGTTTACTAAAACCCGCTCACCTTGTCACCCTTCAAATTTATCATCACCATACTATCTTCATCATATAAAACCAGTCACAACACAAAAAATTTGATGACCCCTGTTCGTATGATGCTCTGGGCCGTTACCCACTCCGCCCACCCTAAGGTCGACCCTGAATTTAATAATCCCTCTTTATTAGGTGACGAGATCAAATTTTAAAACCCATGTACACATACTAAACGTGGCATTAGGACTTAACCCATAATTTTTAAAGTGGAACACCCCAACCAAACGGGCCCATAATCGATGTCACATGATAAAGTAGGCCAACGTTTTCTGCCCAAACCAATTTTACAACCAACCATACAATAACACAACATTTGCACCACCACAAATGGGTTACCCGAACTATGGCAGTACGGCGTCGGCGGTTCTTCAAGTCAATCTAACTTTACATGGGCGGTTCCTCATCTCAACCTCATGCCGACGGTTCTACATCTCCGATCAATCATTTTAATTTAATAGACGAGGACATGTACTCCCCTCAGTTTTCAGAAACAAATCCTCTTGATTTTTCCGAGAATGTTGAAGACGTAGACGAGGAGATACCGGTGCCGAAGGCGAAGCCAAGAAGAAAACCGGTCGTGAAGAAGACGCAACCCGATAACCAGCATTGTATTCCATGGACCATTGAAGAAGAGGCTGCATTATGTAAATCTTGGGTGCATGTTTTCGAGGACACATGCATTGGCAACGAGAGAAAGGCACACGGTTTTTGGACAGACATCATGAAACAAATGCACAAGATTTTTCCCGTCAGTCAGCATCAGAATTACGACATGATTAACGAAAAATGGAAGAACATGCGTCCGAATGTATGTCAATTTTGCGGTGTTTATGATAACGCTTTTCGGACATACAACAATGGAGCCAGTGATAGTGATTATATCGAACGGGCATTGGCCAATTATAGTATTGAGTGTGGTGTTTCGTTTACACTAAATCATTGTTGAAAGGAATTAAAGGACTTTGAAAATGGACTAGCGGAGAAATGGCAGCATTTCAGCAGGAAGTGGAAGAGAAAAAGAATAAAAGGTTTAAGTCTAGCGGGTCAAGTTCTTTTTACACAAAAGAATCCGGTGAAGGCGGTATCAATTTGAATACCGAGGCTGCTGAAGAGGATGTGGAGGCAGTTCCACGCCATCGTCAAATGGGTAGGGATATGGCAAAAAGGAAAGGGAAATCGGCGTCGGCGTCTAAAAGCGTTGGTGTGGAAGAATTGGCGAAATTGATGGTCAACGAGTATGCAATGGCTACCAAACCGACGCAATCTCAAAAGAGTCATGAAATGACCGAGATGTTGCGTATCAAACAGGAGGAGCTAGAACTCAGGCGCGCTGAGTTGGAAATTCGGAAACTGGAAAATCGTCAAAGAGACGAACAAACATACTTGGCGACTACTGATGAATAGTTGAAGGTTGTGCTCCGAAAGAGGCTATTCAATTAAGTTTAAATGTGTTTTTTTAATAAATGTATGTTTTTATTTTCGTAACGTTTTTAATTCTGTAACTGTACATTTTTTATTTTTGTAATGTTTTTATGTTTTTAATGAAGTGTTTTTAATTTCATTAAAATGTAGTATTTTGGTGTGAGGGCTTTATTGAAGTTGTGATTGATAAGAGTAAAGTGCGAGTGAGGGTGAAAAGTAGGAGAGAGAAATCTGATGTAGCGCTGAGGTAGAAGGTGTGAGGGGTTAAAAATGTGTGACTGATAAAAGCAGCCTTAAAAGATAGACAAAGGAGTAATAAATAATGATCTGATTCCCTATGTTACCACCTCATATGATGTTTTACTTTCACACAATAGAATGACCAATAACAATTTTTTTTATCTTCATTATCCTTAGGCAAGCGGGATGGGAGATAAAATTCACTCGTAGGTCTGATTTGGCAAAACCTATGCGTAAAGTTGACATAAACTCTACCAAAAACCCACGTGTGGGGTTCGGTTTTTCATACTAGAAAAGTCACTACCGGTAGCATTCTTACTACTCGGTTTACACAAAACGTGCCCCCTTATTTTACCCCATCTGATTTAATTATTTTTCTCCCCTTTTTTTCTTTAAAATCCCCATTTTACTTCTATTATTTTTCTCATCTTCTTCCTCAAACACATAAAAATCATCTTCTTTCATCACATACCAACAATGTCCGGTCACCAAACCCCACAATCCGGCAAATTCCGCCAATGAAGAACTACCACCGCCTCTCCACCGACACCTACCAAAACCTCTGATCTTTACAACCCGTCACCAAATCAACCATATCGATAACCCAACCCATATCATAACCAACCATATCCAAACCAACCGCACCGCAACCCGATGTCGGTACCGATGCGAGCACCGATGCCAACACCGATGTCGGACTCATACCCGAACCACCCTTATCCAAACCCTTATAATTTTACCCAATACTCTCAAACACCCGACTTTCAAGACTTTTGTTCACAAACCCATACCCTTTTAATAACTATGTTGGTGGTTCTTTATCACAACACTATGTCGACTTACCCACCTCTCCCATACCCTCTTTCCCAACTGAAGATTTATACATATCATCTTTTTCGGGGTCATTTCAGGGGATTCAATATGAGAAGAAACACAGTTTAAGTTTCAGCCCCAACCTCACCAAATTCGAGGTCATGTAGAGGACGAAAAGCTCCACCGGATCCAAACCAAAGTCGTCAGAATTCACGGACAGACTTCGAATAAGTTGAGTTGTGTAAAGGATGGGTATCCGTTTCTGAAAATAGCGCGAAGGGTAACGATAGGAATGCCCAAGGTTTTTGGACCGAAGTTTTGTAGTACTTGGAGGGAAAAGCAGGGGAGGTCGGTAAAAGAGCGTATGATAGCATAAACAAGAAATGGAAGGTGCTAAGCCCTCAAGTGTGTAAGTTTGTTGGAGTCTACAACAACTGATGCGAATGGGAGTGGTGAGTGGAGCTGACAATGAGACGTACATTAACAGAGCATGTGATGACTATCAAGTTGAGTACAGGACGAAGTTTAGGTATCGTCATTGTTTGGAAGTTTTAAAAAATAGTCAGAAATTTATGGGAGTGAGATGAACAAGTGGAAAGCAAACGATGAAGAATAAATCCAAGACATCAATAGGTTTATGTAGGGTTTATTCCCCACAACCCTGATTAACTAGATGCGGAACTCGATCGTGAACACACACAGCAATAGAATCGACAGAAAAGAAATCGACGCCCACACAAGGTAATATCCCTAACCGATTACCGATTAGTTTATTGAAAGAATGACGTAATTGGTTTGTTCCCCCTCACCTCCTTTTATAGAGATGAGGGGGAACCGACTCTACAAGTCCTACAGGTCGGGTTGGGCTTAGACATTGCCAACCGACCTTTATTAATAGCTATTAGGAAACTAGGCTACTCGACTCTTGATTACCCTAGACACGACTTAGGCGAAAATATAAGACTAGATATAACAATTTCCACCTTAGGCTTATATTAGCCTATCCCAACACTCAGCAATTCCATGCAGTGCACCTTCGTCAAGGCATCCGCAGCATTGTGTTCAGTACCCACCTTCAGAACTTCAACCGTCTTTGCTTCCAAGACTTCTCTGATAAAGTGATAACGCACATTGATGTGCTTTGTCCTTTCATGAAAAACATGATTCCGCGATAAGTGAATCGCGCCCTGATTATCACAATTAACTGCAACAGTGTTGAGCTTCACGCCCAACTCTTCCAAGAGTCCTCTTAGCCAAATAGCTTCCTTCACAGCCTCCGTAAGGGCCATATATTCTGCCTCTGTAGTTGAAAGAGCCACCACGTGTTGTAGCGTTGCCTTCCAGCTTACAACACATCCCTGTACTAAAAATGCGTAACCAGTGAGAGACCTACCCTTATCCGGATCCTTGGCGTAGTCTGAATCAACAAAACCTGTTACGTCCACATGGTTGCCACGATTTGTCCCATACACCAAACCCACGTTTACAGTGCCCTGCATGGAATTGCTGAGTGTTGGGATAGGCTAATATAAGCCTAAGGTGGAAATTGTTATATCTAGTCTTATATTTTCGCCTAAGTCGTGTCTAGGGTAATCAAGAGTCGAGTAGCCTAGTTTCCTAATAGCTATTAATAAAGGTCGGTTGTTGGAATTTAGGAGTAAACTTAAATATAGTTTAGGGACTTAAGTGTACTTTGTAATATAGATTAGGAATAAACTTGTATTAGGAAGGTGCCTACCCCCTCATCTCTATAAATAGGGATGAGGGGGGATCCTAGTTCATTGTATTCTTCTTCCTCAATGTAGTCTTTATTAGGGTTTCTTAATAAAGGGGTAGTTGAGGGTATACCGTGTGCAATACTTGTCGGTTCTTTGTAGTCTCTCGTGTCGCTACTTGCTCGATACAACTCGCGATCTAGCGGTTCCGCGTTATCGAGCTTCGGGTTTGTTGTCGGTATCGTACAACAAGTGGTATCAGAGCCACGGTTATTGTGGTCACACGAAGGTCGAAGGCTAGGGCGAGGTTTCTAAGGTATCGAGGTGACGGTTTCGGAGTCGTCTTTGGTTCCATCGATTTGGGTTTCGAATCGATCGTAAAAGTAGCGATCGGTCGACGATAACTTTGGTGCGTCATTGTTTTCTTTAGAAAGCGACTTGAAGGAAAAAGCATATAGGATGCTTTTACTTGTGTAATGGATATTGTCACTACAAAGATCACGTGGGTATAATAAAAGTCGACAAAGAACTTTGGTTTTTATTGGTTTAATAAAATCAAGGTTTGTTTTCTTTTACTAAAGAAAAGGACTTCATTCTATTTAGTTTATATTATATTCGAAGAAAGTGAAGTTATCGTTGTTGCGGTGTATTTTCTTGTGGTTCAAGTTTCGATCGTGGTTCGCTTGGGTTTTAAGTTGGCGGTCGAGGTTGCTTGTTCGATATCGAGGTTTTAGGGTTCTCTAATAAATTCGATTGCAAGAAGGATATTTTCTTGTGGTTCAAGTTTGATCGTGGTTCTCTTGGGTATTCAAGTTTACGATTGGGTTGCTTGTTCGTGATCGAGGGTTTAGAGGTTTTCTAATAAATTCGATTTGCAAGAAAAGGTTTTAGCAACAACGGGTATATTGCACACGGCTTGCGAGACTTGTCGGTAAAGTTGGTTTAGAAACAACTTGACAAGATTTGTAGCAAGGTTAAAGAAGATTCAAGACTTGTCGCGGTTGCAAGATTTCTTAGGTTATTAGAAATCGGTTTTGCAAAATTAAAAGTACGACAAGGGTTACTTCAAAAGGAGTCGGATACTTTCTTGATTCAAGGGTTGTCGATTTGTTGGATAGGTTAATTTCCAAGGCTCAATCGATATTTTAGTAAGAAAGGGTGTTCTTTTGAAGGGTTACTTGGTTTGATCGATTTCTAAGAAGGTTTCTCTTAGGGTTATATCGATAAAGCAAGGGTTTTTCTTTATAAACGGGGACTTCGTATTCGTGATTGTGAGGTTTAATATATCACAAGGTTTAGCGAATTATCGAAGGGACTTTGTCGATTTGTGATTGTGAGGTTTTTCACAAGGTTTAGCAAATCAACAAAGGGATAAAGAAAAATGGCTAGTTCTATAACTAGGTTTGACATCGAAATAATCGATGGGTCTAATGTACATAAGCATGGAGGTTCAAAACAAGTTGGGTTCAAACAACTTAGTCCTGGTGTTAAAACAGGAGTCCATGGAGTACATGTTCATAAACGTGTTTGGTTTGAGGTGGAACTGCAGGGAGCTCAGGGGGATCGTGAAGCTGAGGTTTTTCAGGATAGTAACGATCATGTTGCAGTGGCTCAAATACGGTTTGAGGTGGAACTGCATGGAGCTCAAGGGGATCGTGAAGCTGAGGTTTTTCAGGTTAGTAACGATCATGCTGCAGTGGCTCAAAGACGGTTGGAGGACAAACAACCTGAAGAAAAGACAAACACGGGCTGCTTGGTAAATGAGCAGGAAGAGGTACACCTTGGTATAAAGGTGGGGGCAAACATTACGGTAACCGGAGTACCTGGTCAAGAGGGTGCGGAGGGTAATGTTGCTGAGAAGAAGAACGTGAAGGAGTTTATGGAAGCTAATCTAGGGAAATTACAGAAGTACAATTCCTGGTCGACAAGGTGGTTCCCGGTTCGAGGTTCCAACACCGGTAAAGGGTGTTGAGTATCGGTTATGTTTAAGTGTTACTCCTAAGGTGGAAATTGTTGGAATTTAGGAGTAAACTTAAATATAGTTTAGGGACTTAAGTGTACTTTGTAATATAGATTAGGAATAAACTTGTATTAGGAAGGTGCCTACCCCCTCATCTCTATAAATAGGGATGAGGGGGGATCCTAGTTCATTGTATTCTTCTTCCTCAATGTAGTCTTTATTAGGGTTTCTTAATAAAGGGGTAGTTGAGGGTATACCGTGTGCAATACTTGTCGGTTCTTTGTAGTCTCTCGTGTCGCTACTTGCTCGATACAACTCGCGATCTAGCGGTTCCGCGTTATCGAGCTTCGGGTTTGTTGTCGGTATCGTACAACAGTTTAAGACATCGGAGTCTGGGGATGCTAGTTCTTTTCAAAGTGTTGACGAAATCCAAAGCAATATTGTTCAATGACCAATGGGCTGGGATAAAGCCAAAGCTGCTGCTGCAAGGAAGAAAAAGGGCCAGTCGTCGCGTTCGTCCATTGCGTCACAAGAAAACGAGTTTGCTAAGTTGATGGTGACCGAGATGGTCAATGCAGGCAAAGACGAACACATCAGGTTTTTGGCATTGAAGGGCAAAGAGTTGGAGCGTCGTTGTCTCGAGTTGGCAAATCAAGCCAAACATTAACTTGACGTCGGGCGTCAAAGAATGAAAAAACTCCGAGCAAAATGTGAAGAAATGGCATTCTATATGGCTCCCTATGATCACTTGGAAGGGGGAGCACGAGCATACCATAAGTCACTCAGGGCCGAAATCAGGAAGCGTTATAATTTGGATTTTTAGTTTTTTATTTATGGTGTTCGTTTTTTATTTCGTCGGTTTAAGTTTTTATTTGCTAGTGTATCGTATTTTATTTTATAAAATAAAAGTTTTATTTTATGAATAAGTTAAATAAAGTGATAATAGAAATGTGAGGTGGAGGTGAGTTTTTATTTTCCAGAAATGCTACATCCACAAATAATCTACAAAATTATGTCCACATAATGACAGGGCAAAAAAACTTGACCAATCATGATATATAATGTTTTCTCTTTCATATGATTAATTCACCATACTCACATGACATATATGTTTGTGGATTTTGATTTGTAAACATTTTGTAGATCTAGCATTTCTCTTTTTTTTTTCTTAGTACAGTAAGAAGCGAGAGAAAACTGATGTGACGCTAATGTGGCGGTTAGTTTTTTTTTGCCACTCCCACCAGCCTTATACCACTCTCGACTCCTTTTGTTTTTCGACGAAGGTACTAGTTTTTATTTACTTATACGTTTACTAAAACCCGCTCACCTTGTCACCCTTCAAATTTATCATCACCATACTATCTTCATCATATAAAACCAGTCACAACACAAAAAATTTGATGACCCCTGTTCGTATGATGCTCTGGGCCGTTACCCACTCCGCCCACCCTAAGGTCGACCCTGAATTTAATAATCCCTCTTTATTAGGTGACGAGATCAAATTTTAAAACCCATGTACACATACTAAACGTGGCATTAGGACTTAACCCATAATTTTTAAAGTGGAACACCCCAACCAAACGGGCCCATAATCGATGTCACATGATAAAGTAGGCCAACGTTTTCTGCCAAGCCCATTATGGTTATCTTAAGTCCAAATGTAACCCTAAATGAACCCTCTATAAAGCACAGCATATACCAGGGTAAAAGATATATATTACCAACGTATTTTTTAATATTTTCCGACTTTAAACACTTACTTAGACCGTATTATGTATTGTTATTTAGGTTAGTTCATAGGTCTTGGCAGGATCAGTACAACAATTGCTAAGAGAGCCGAAACATTCAACTGTCCCTTTAGTTACTATTCTAGATCAGAGAAACCAGAAACGAATTACAAATACTTTCCCAGCGTCATTGAATTGGCTTCAAATTGTGAGATCCTGGTTGGCATGTTCACTCACGGAAAAAAATAGTCACATAATTAGCCGCAAAGTTATGATGCATTGAGAAAGTAACGTAGCCAAGGAAATAGTGAAAAGTGGTTGTTGGGTTTTATCCCACATCGCTTGGATAGTATGAGTTGAGAGTGAGGAAGGCTGTATATAAAGAATAAGCTGAACATGGACAAAGTCAGGCAGCCAAGCATTGAGCACAAAGCGAAGTATTCTTTCGCCTTTTACTAAAGAATACCGTGTGCTCGTTGTATAAATTGGCATACACCTATTTTTGGAGAGCTTCTTCCCAAAAGGAAGAACTCCAACCAATTTACAGTTCAAAAGTTGCCGAGATGAATTCTAAGCTACGCACAAATCAAGCTGAGCTTGTCGGGTTTTTCTTTCTATTCTAGTCTTTACACTTTATGTATATTCACAAAAAATCTCAGGTTTAAACCTTGTTATATAAACTTGTTTGTAAAAAGAATGTAAGTAATTGGAGATAGTGTTAGAAAATGTTAACAAGATTATTCCGATTAAGTCAAATATGTATCCTCAACTACCATGAACAAAGATAAACCTCACCTAATACTTGTCATCCGCTTCAGAACTTGTTAAATCATAGTATGCTAGTCACACATTATTGATAATCGCTACTTGTTTCCCCACGGGTTTATTTTTGCGAGCTACTCGTTTATTCTCACTGCTTCGCAAGCTGCTTTGCATATTCTGGTTTCTTATTGATTACCAGAGACCTCCACCACCTAGCAGTGATGGTCACCATCACAAATCCGAAAGTCCTTCACCTGACAGTCGATATTCTTGTGGCGACATTTGTGATGTTCCTCCATGTGCCTCCTCAAAAAGAAAATCTTCTAGTGATCGGTATGATTAAGACGACTATGATGACGCACACCACCACCGCGACACTCGCAACAGCCCAAGAGTCACCAGCAACATTTGATTCCAAGACAGTTGAACCAGCACTAGCAGCAAGCCAGCAACTGCAACAAGTGCAGGTGCAGCCAGTGATCAAAAAATAAGGCGAGTGTCTTTCTCGCATTAGATTCGCCGAGGAACAAGCTTTAGCAGCTGCTGCAGCTTCCAAGAAACGCGAAACATCAAGTTCCTCTGAAGCTGCATCTGCTGGGGTGTCTGCACCGGTCTCTAGAAAGAGCAGCAGTAAAACCGCTGCTGAAAGCTTAGACTATGAATCTAGTGATGATGATAAGCATTTTAAGAAGAAACCTTCGAGATATGAGTCGTTTCCAGTTAGAGAGCGTGAACATGATCAAGACCATGAAAGAGGACGTGATCGAGAGCATTATAGCAAGCACAAATAGTTTAAGCAATCATGAGATATGATCTCCTTTTCCCCTCCTTTGAGAGGCTGAAGTCACGTGTTTCGTTTTTTAAGGGAGGTAATTTGGTATTTAATTTTTTGGTGAAATAAGTAAAATTTATTATCATCATTTTTTGCCATCCTTGAAAGATAGTCAAGGGTAAAAGTGTAAAACAGCTCACTATTCACTTATGCAGAACCACCTGACGCATAAACACCCAAACTATATCGATGAAGATAATGCAGGATTGTTGACAGTTGTAAAGTGTATCGATTTGCCTTAATCGACTTGTTAATACTAGTAACATGTAGTATGAGAATCATGAAGATGGGTGTGTCGGCAGTTTTAAAGGCCTAAGCAATGGAACACAGCAAGCATGCGGAAAGCAGAGAAGAAATGATTATCTTTTTTTAGAGTAGGGTTAAGATTGACGGCGGTGCGTGTTTGATGAAAAAGAAGTACTTCAAAGTTGTACATATTGTGATAAATTATTGATTAAGTAGAGATAAGAGGCAACTAATTAATACAAAGAAAAATAATAATATAGGTAATAGTTGTATGATGTTTAATTCCACATCGGTGGAAAGTGTAAATGAAAAGCAGTTTATAAAGAGCACAAGCAAACATGCAGATACGACCTTACTTGAACAGGATCTGTTCTATAGGCTCGTAGTATTCTTGGTTCCTCCTCAAGAGACAGAAACTCATGTCTGGTTGATGCATCATGACCATGTGACCAGTGCGTGATTAACTGAGCCTTATGGTCTCGGCCATGGCTCAGTAGAGGATAGTTGTCAGATTCATCTCGATGGGTCTTGGCATGGTCACATGGTTGTCCGACAGACAAATTTACCCTTTTTTTATATTTGGACCAAAAACCATATTAATGAACGCGCAACAAAGAGGGAGAGTCAGACAACAAGTAATATAGATTTGGATTTCGAACACCACCTTTGATCTTAGGCTAAGATTTGAACTTTGAACCTTTATCCCATTTGAGGAGAAGTATAGCTTATAATATTTCTTCGTCTTTCATGCATCCTTAACTAGTTTAGCATGGCCCCTGCCCAAGGATGACACGCACAAATCGAGAAATGGTCCAATCTAACCAAAGCTCATTTGGCAGGGCCTAATCTAACCAGAATTCGAACTTCTGACATCTGCGGCCCTATATAACCAAGGAGAGAAAATGTAGCTCAATCTATCTCAAAAAGAAGGTTAGGTATCCACAACTCATCATCAGTACCTTCATCTATAATCCCGTTCTATAATTCATCAACCTCGTTGACATCATCCTTTTAAGAACGGACGATCTAACAACCTAATTTATGTAGAGGAAAACAAAAAGCCAAAACAAAAAGGCCTATTAGCTCAGCTGGTTAGAGCGTCGTGCTAATAACGCGAAGGTCGCAGGTTCGAGACCTGCATGGGCCATTTCATTTTATTACTTCAACAAGTTTTATCTGTAAAAAAAATGATTTTTTCTGCTGCCAGGACTCGAACCTGGGACTCCTAGCCAGAGTAGGAGCCGAATCATATCATTTGATTGATTGTGCTACAGCAGAAATTGTTGTATTAGATATTCCCTAGTATTTATTTAAACCGAATAAAAGAAAATACCTCCTTTTTCTTAAGCTTTCTAAACCCTTTAGTATTGACTTCACTTTTCTTATCGCATTGTAAAAGCAAGAACGCACAAGGTGTGAGGATGTAGCTAGAAAGAATAAAGATAAAGGCGTGAGAGAATTGAAGAAAAGGGTTGGCGGAATAGCTGGATTCTTGATCACCACTATTCATGCGTAAGAAGTCTGCAACTTGCATCACAATGGACCGCTGGCTTGCCATTGTAGTTACTAGTTACATATTTTAAATCACTTTTATCATGGATTTAAATTTGTTAGTCAAATGAGCATTGCTATACAAAAAAGCAGCGTAGATATTTCAGTTGATCATGGTTTGTGAAACCTAAACTATGGAACAACTGAACAAGTAATGCTTATCATTGTGCGTGGTAAAATTACACCTCATGAGGCATTCAGCTCGTATGATACATTCGACGCGGTTCATCAATCTCCTTATTCAACTTTTTTGGTTTTACCCATTTGGCTTTTTAGAGAGAGACCATAACCTGCATTAATCCATTGCTTTTACCCATTTGGCGTCTTCAGTCTCCAAAGTGCTAGTCCTAACATGAGGCAACAAAACCGCATTTTCAAGACCAAACAGCTCCTTAGGCACCTCAGGTTCATTCACGAACACATCAAGACCCGCACCAGCTATCCGTCCTTCAACAAGAGCAGACACCTATTCAGGTTCATCTACAAGCAAACACCCCTACCAATATTGATAAGAATCCCCTTGGGACCTAATGCATCGATCACTTCACGATTAATTATGTGTCGGGTTTCTTCTGTTAGAGGGAATACCACAAGAAGAATTTCACAGTTTGAAGCCAGTTCGACGACACTGGGGAAGTACTTGTATTTCAGTTTCTGCGTTATGGAATAGTAACTAAATGGACAACTGAATGCTTCCACTCTCTTAGCAATCGCTGTCCCGATTCTTCCTAAACCAAGGATTCCAACTTCTTTACCCGTAAACTGCAACAATATGTGAACGCTAACTCTGATCCATGTAATAATCCTTGGTTGATGAGTGCATTTATGCTGTCAAAACACATACTGTAACTGTATATGGTCTCTGTATATAAACCTGTGATATAAACGTAGACACCTTACTTTCAAATGCTGAGAAAACCAACCTTCCAAACAAGTCTGAATACTTTGACCTATCGTAATATGGTATGTTCTAAAGAGTAAACTAAATATAGGTACTCATAAGATGTTGCTGTTTACCGACAGCCGATGAAGATCAGGGTGAGGAATAAAAACATGCAATCTACTCAAAGTGTAGTCGAGCATGATTTCGAGGTTCAATAATTTCAAGTAGTTTGTTTATTTTCATTCTTTTGTTATGCAAGTAGTTGGGTTAAGGTGTCCGATGGGGGAAATTGGCCCGACCCATAAACCGCATAAAGCCACGTTTTTCTATGCTATTTTAGGCCGGCCTAAAGATAGATTTCAGCTTTAGCCCATATGTATCGTGTACGTCTCTATAATATGTCGTTAACAGAGCTGTAAAACCTGTATGAAATAAGTTTAATGAAGTGTTGGGATGTGAGTTACAAACTTGAGTTTATCATTGCATTTGAAAACCGCGTATCTGATTTTAATTTATTTTCCATGGTAACTGTCTGCAATACTCTAGCATTAGTTGTAGATCTGACGGTCTTGTTGTACATCCAACATTTACAGCGAGAACTTGAGAAAACTAACTAAAAAATTTGAACTAAAGATAGGTAGGGGCCGCGTGAACGCAGTATAGTGTCCCTCCAAAAAAGGAACCTATAGCTGCATCTTATTTCGGCCCATGAACTGTAAGTTAAAGACGTATTTTACTAATATAATCTTTTTTGGATAGAAACTCCGATGCTAATCAAACCACTTGCAGCTTAGGTTAACTAGAACAAAGATAAAAAGTTCACTCCAGAGTGCCTTTGGTTAATTTTAGGGATGAGCACGGTACCGGTACCGTACCGAACCGGTACCAAATTAGTGGTACCGAATTTTTCCCAAGCATAAATTAATGGTACCGGTACCGTACCGAACGGGATTCGGTATCGGTACCGGTATCGGTACCGGGAAATCGAGATTTTCCCTTTTTTTTCGGATTGTATACCCGCATAATACATGATGCTTCCCGTGCCCCACCTCAACCTCACTAGAGAAACTGTGAGATGCATTTTTTTCTGAGCAAAACGACGATAATTAAAATCAAGTTAAATAGTGACAGAAATAACTAATGTTGGTAACTGTTATGGCTAATCGCAAAAGATAAACAGTAAAGGAAAGAAAGAGGGGTGGGGTTGTGTTGGCCGAGGAGATTTGGGAGGCTCTACGACATAGTCAGAACTGGAAGACGATTGCATAGAAACAACCTATCATAGACTCACCAAGGTATATAAATCAACTCATATCGCTTCTGTGATCCAAAAACTCCGGTGGGACTAATAAAACAAAGATTTTTCATTTTCATGTTCATTGCGGAGTGCAGGAGTTAGATATGGCAGAAGAAATCACATATTCACATTATATGAAAAGGGGCAGGATATTACATAACAAAGTGGTTCATTTAAGTGGGCTGAAAATTGAACTAAAAACACAAACAAATGTCAAGATTCGTTAGAACTATTTAAAAGAATCATAAGGTATTCATCAACCGGTTTAGATAGCTCCCGAATGGCCAAGCTTAAAACCGTTCCATAGGCATCGAAATTAGATCCTTTACAAGTTCATGTTCTTTCGTGTAAATGTAGTAAGATCGTAGAGGCAGTATACATCTTCAACATTATTGAATACATTACAATTTAAGATCTTTTTGCGATGGACACAATAATATCGGCATATTTATAAGTCGAACCCTTATAAATGTGGTGCTGCAGCCTGCAGGTAGGTACTAGAACTAAGAAAAGGTGCAAGACACTAATGAGATTAGCAATGAGGTTCATTTATGTAATTATGTGGCTTAGTTGTTAGTTAACTAGCACTTATGCAGTTGTAGCAGCACGACTCGACCCACTAACCACTAACATTTGCCGTTCTAAAAAAAAAAAACTAGCACGACTAACCATCTCCGATAAACGACCAAGTTTGGTTTAAACAGGAGGGATCATTTGGCATAAAATGTGACTTCTATAATATCTTATGACAGATTTAGTGAACATGCCAACATGAGACTAGATATCTTCAAGGGATGTTTGAGGCTGTCGAAATCATCATGTAAAAACGGTTCTGTCTTAATGAATCTGTGAGTGGATAAACTAAAAACAATGGAAATATGAAGGTCTGGTGTCGAAATTCAAGGTGAAAAGAAAAGAAAAGAAAAGAAAAGAAAAGAAAAAAAATAGAAAGTGGAGATGCGGGGTATCGATCCCCGTGCCTCTCGCATGCTAAGCGAGCTCTACCATCTGAGCTACATCCCCGAATTTGATGTTTACCTTTCATATTCTCACTTCATAAAAAAAGTGTATATTTTAACTGCAAAATTGTGCTGATCATATTCTTACTTATTACAACCCAATATTATTAGTTACCTTAACTATGTGCTCTTTGCTTCAATAAAAAAAATCAAGACTTTAAATTTGTTCAAGAGATTCTCATCATTATGGACCCAACTCGACGTTTTTCATAAAACAACTCATGGACGTCTTGTTTCGGAGAGTGAGTCTCTCATCATTATTAATGCTTGACATCTGTTTTATGTTCCATACCACGTAGAAGACGAGATTGGGTACCGTTGAGACATCTGTTTTCTCTAAAAATTACATAAAGGAATAAAATATTTGTACTATCAACAAGAGCTTATAGCACGTGTTTGTGAAGTAAGTCAACTATTCTTGTTTACATCGTCTTAGCTTTAAGGAATTTTCTAACTTGCATTTCCGAGAAATGGGTTGATTTGGGCTTTGTTATGTCTCAAACGGATCAAATAAAAAGTTTAACTATAAGGGCAATGGGTCAAATGTGTTGAAAATCACTCAAATTTTTATTGATCACTACAAGAAAATTGGTTTAATAGGACACCAATTAGTGTCCTGTAATGTTAGTTTATAGGACCTTTAACCTAATAAGACCAAAATAAAAGTGTCCTCTATAAAGGGGTTGTAATAGATATTTAGGACACTTATTGGCGTCCTAATAGACACCAATGTTATGAAACCAATATTTTGGTCCCTTAATGATGTTTTACACGGTCACAACAACGTCCTAATAGACTACATATTAGAATGCTTTATAGCGTTTCAATATACGCTTAGCATTCTATTATGTTTTAGAACACATTTATGCGTCTCTAAAAGATATATAAACTGAACAAAAATGTATGGCATAAACTCATATTTGAGTACCACGGAAAGGGTCCTAACATATAGGTGTGTTCTTAGGACCCAATTTGATGTCGTAAAATGAAATTCAACATCTAATAATGCACCAGTACCTTTTCTCTAGAATCATGTTTAATTATCATGTACATAACGCAGGTTGAACACCCTTCTAAAACGAAGTGTCGTAATAAGTTTCTTATGACGATTTTCTTATCTAATAAATATTTGAATTCCTTACGATACTTAGAATATTTATAGTGAGAGCGATGGTCGTTCATTTGTATCAGGAAGAAGAGTATTTATCTAATTAATCATTTTCATATACATAAGTGTTTAACCTCATCCAAACTAAAATTTTACACATTTATTGTACAAAATACACCAAAATTAATGTATAAAACTAAGAGATCCTCTTGTGTCATTAATCATCATCATTCATCATCATCATCTTAAAGTTCTGCAAGCAAATAACACACATGTGTCAACAAATCATCTTTCATGATATATAAGAAATTCTAAAGAAACAATATATAAAGATAGGAAAGAAAAAAAAGCGTTAAAACATTACTACAAGCATAACTTTGTCAAATTGATATAAAAAAGTAATGTGCATTTTTCAAGATTATAATCGATGTATCACGATTAATTAAATGTCAAAGGCAATATAAAAACAATTCATATAGACTTACATTTACACATCCCATTGCATCATTCGGCTTTAGAAACACTCTAAGTTCTAACCATGATTCTAAAGGCATACAAATAATAAAAGATAGAAGAAAGAGTTACAGTTTGTTTAGTAAATGAGATTAGAGATAATTTAAAGGCAGAGTGGGGGTAGTTATAAGGATTTGGGGTGGGAAGTTAAAAGGAACCAAAATTTAGAAGAAATTTAAAAAGTTAAAAGTTAACTTTTCCAACTTTTTTGTGGGTAGTCAAAATTTTAAAATTAAGCGAAGGTAAATTTCAAGTCAATAGCGTAAACAAACAAAAATAATTGTATAAGAGCCTGTTTGTTTAGTCTTTTTATTTAGTCCTGTAAAATTAAAGTGTCCGTAAAAATATATGATGTCTGTTTGTAGACAGATATATGACTGTTTGTTTTGTGTGCTGAATATAGAGTCTGAATCAGAGATGTTTACTATTATGTCCTTTTAAATTAATTAAGTGAGGGAGTTAGAAGGTAAATATGTAAACTAAAGATAATAAGTCATGACTTAATACAGAAAGCACCCTCCTCCTGACCTTTTCCAGAAAGTCGTTAGTCTATTTTAAGCACAAAACAAACAAACTACTAATGACTTAATCCATATTCCTATTTTTTAATTAAGACTCTACAAGTCCTTATCAAACACTACCTAAGATTAGTCGGGTATCAAATGCATTTACTGTATTTCATATATGTTTTTCGCGATAATAAGTTATGGATTTTATTATAGGATGAAATTAAAAACAATTGATAAATATAGCACGTTAGTTGAAAGTAGGTTCTCAAGATCGAGATCTTACTTAGGATCGTTTTCGTTTTACCAAGATAGAGATCGTAAAGTAGGATCGGGATCGTAAGATCCTATTATAATGTAATTTTCTTAGTAGTCTTTGTAATATACATCGTAAACACAAAAGATTTCGAATATTTCATAAAATTGTGGTTCTAAATTATGATTATAAAATGTATAAGAAGATTTACATGTTGCTTTTTAGATTATACAAAATAAATCCTTTAAATTTGTTGTTTTTTATTTTGTCGCTCGAGAAAAAGTAAGATCGGATCGTAGTAGATGCTAAGATCATATGATCAAGATCGGGATCCTATAAGATCTTAAGCATGCAAAGATCTTACGTAAGATCCGGATCTTTTTGCTTTGCAGTATCGTAAAATCGTAAGATCCTAAGATCAAGATCGGGATCTTGACAACCTTGGTTGAAACTATTAATGGGTATCTACGTCATACGTTAGTTTTGGCCCAAAATCATGGTTTTAAAAGTCGCGTTAACGTGTGCCTTCAGACGCATTAAGGCGTGAGACGTGACTTTCACGTTACGCAATAAGTTAATGTGCGCTAGAACATGAGCTATGATGAGTTTTTTAATTCAACTCTAACACATGAATATTATTACATGTAATGAGCATTTTTAACTTTAATTACTATGTCAAGGCTTATTATAAACTCAATCTGAATATAATATTAATATATGATAAAACAACATAAATATTTTTATATGTTGTGTTGCTATAAACCATACTATTAAAGCATCATAGCGTCACTTTAACCGCTAAAGTGTGTAACTTTGACATGTCGTGTGCGCCTCACGCTATTTATAACCTTTTTGGTTCGTGACATTGTCTCACCACCAATTTACACATGACCTCGTACATGGTCATTAGTATTGATGAACGACTCCGCTCAAATCATTTGGCCTTTCTCCAGCTTTATGGCGAAAGAGATTTGCTATTGTCTAACCAATTAATTTTACAATTACCTGATTAGTGTTACTTACGCCGTTGGTATTTGATACTTTTTGGTGGCACTGATTCATTTGATATTGTTAACGTTATTATAATGTGCGCTATGTTCTATGGTTGTATATTGGTTGGGTGACCTCCTCATGTTGCCGCCATGGTCTCTTTATGTGATGAGTCTATGACTACTTACGACATTGTTTTTCAAAGGCAGTGATGAGTTTTATCGTTAGGGAGGAACGAAGGTGAAGCATTCTGCGTGTTGGCATGACAACTTACAAAAGTTGCAGCTATCACAGATACGGGACGTTTCTCCGAATCTCTACCCTTCTGAGCCAATCAACAAAATAGTTACACGCCTTCAGTATGCTAGAAGTTACTACATTGCTTTTGGAAACGCAGTTTCGTGTCTGTTTTGCCTTGCTATATATATTTACGCATTTTTACAGTTTTGTAGGTCTAAGATTGAAAGGTTATCTTAGGGGATGACGAACTGTTACAACAACGAATGAACAAACACACGGCCCCGCAACGAAACACGGGTGCACCCAACTTGTACTTAACATTGTACAATTTCCTTATACATAAATTAGTGATTTGTTACCTTCTAAACTAGTAGTAATATTTAAACTAAGAAAAATCAATATTAATTTTAGTGACGGTAGCAGTGATGATCATTACGGGGCGATTGCTAGTGGGGTCAGAGTATGTTGCAACGGTTGTTTCACGGTGCACGATAATGTGCTTGAGAGTATTAACATGGTCGCTATAGAATTCATAATAATAAGACTCGGTCGATAAAAGTTTTATGATTTACCAGGTTAGAACCTAAATGCACATGGTCCTATTAGGTTCTAACTTAATAAAACCAAAAATGAATAAGTGTCCTATAGAGTTTAACTTAATAAGACATATGTATTTAGTGTCCTATTAACTTATATTTTATAAAACCCAAAACTTAAAAGTCCTATAAACTTAATATAAAAGAACCTACTTGCCAAGTGTCTTATTAGATTGAACCTTAATAAGACCAAAATGAATAAGTGTCCTCTAAAGCATAGTTAATAAGACTTATACTTTAAGTGTCCTATATATTGCATCATAATAGGACTCAAAACTAGAATGGTCGCATTATAAGTTTTTTAGGACCCTCTTACAAAAAGTGTCCCATGAAAGGGTCCTATAAACCATGTTTTCTTGTAGTGGATAGTCAAAACCTTGTACAAATGTGTTGAATAGACTAAAAACCAACAAACTTCGAAATTACATCGATAAACACACAAAAACAAGATACAAATATCATCACAAGTACTCTATAACTTGTTTGATCGAGCGGATAGACTGAAAAATTATTCTTACGTATAAAGAGAAAATTAAGGTTATGATACAGTTTAAACATTTTCCCCGCGTTGACCACACATAAGCACGGAACCAGAAAACTAAACGAACTTACGATATGCATACAAGAAAAACTATAAAAAAATGGGAAACAATGTTTTTGGACCCGATGTATTGAGGACAAATTAAGGTTTATTTTACCAACATTAACACTACGACAAAAATTTTTATAAGTGTTCATGTGACCCCAACCAACCATGATGTTAATTTTTGTAAAAAGTGGCTTAGTTGTAATACCCTCAATTTCACAATGCAACGGAGTATCAATTTTGGGTGTTACTTCATAGCACATCACACACAGTAATAGAAAATGACCTCAAAAGAGACGTTTTATAAAGATAAACCATTCGACAACTAAAACCGAACCAGTAAACAAAACTCATTACCTTACGCATGTACTTATAGTAGCGAATAAGAAAACCCTTATGGCGGCAAACCACCCTCTTTCATTGATTCTCTAATCGGATCTTGTTAATCCCATTCATTGATTAACATCAGTATATAGGATTGATTTAATATGTTGATCTGTGATCATGTCGCTCTAAATGGTGAGGATATTAGGCCTCGATTTGTCCGTCCCTAAAGCTCCTGTGATCAATCGTTAAATCGGGGGTTATGATTAACACGTTATTTTCTCTTATATCTTTTTTTAATTGATTTGACGGATTTTAGGTTTTCGATTCGAATTCAATTTTGTAGGGTTTCTTATTTGTTAGGGTTCA
The DNA here is from genome assembly GCA_025667525.1 of Glebionis coronaria. Lineage (NCBI taxonomy): Eukaryota > Viridiplantae > Streptophyta > Magnoliopsida > Asterales > Asteraceae > Glebionis > Glebionis coronaria. The sequence continues at coordinate 544,418,321 of CM046882.1, forward strand.
TTATGGCAACACCAGATCTAAGGAAGATGATGTTTCTAAAATCTCAACATCACTTTTTTTTACGAATTTCTCAGAATCGATTTCTGCTAAAGATATTTTTAATTCTTACAAAACTTATGGCCATGTTGTGGATTCGTATATCCCAATAAAGAGGGCTAAGAATGGTAAGCGTTTTGGCTTTGTACGGTTCATCAATGTGTTCGACGTCGATAGGTTGGTGAATAACATTCGTTCTGTGTGGATTGGTAGTCATAAACTAATTACTAACGTCGCTAGGTTTCAAAGAAGTTCTACTAATGGAAATTTTGACAGAGGTAAGAATATTAGTGATATAAAAACACAGTCATTTACTAATCTGAAATCGAATGACAAGGGCTCTAGCCACAACAACGGGCTGTTTAATTCATACCTTGGCGCTGTAACTAGGACTAGGGTTAATGGAGACGTAAATGTGAAGTCACAGCCCGCTATTGTTATTGACGATGATTGCTTTATATGAAGAGGACCAACTCGTTATTTGGTAGAGTAAAAGATTTGCATCCCTGGCTCATTTCAAAGTGAATCTGATTAATGAAGGATTTGCAGACATTAAAATACAATATACGGGCGAATTTTGGCTCATGTTGGGATTCTCATCTAGCAACACTATGATGAAGTTCTAGTCTAATGTTAGTATTGGGACTTGGTTCACGGAATTTAAGGCTGCTTTTATGAACTTTCAACCGTTGAAAAGGATTGCTTGGGTTGAAATCGAAGGGATACCATTCAAATTCTGGTCAAATAAAAAAATTACTCGCATTGCTACTAAATGGGGGGATTTACTCGATGTCGATGATCAAGAGGATACTTGTTTTCACACTAAACGTCTTTGTATTCACACAAGTCTGGTAAGGAGTATATCAGAGGAATTCAAGCTAATTCACCATGCAGTTACTTACAGATTATGTGCTAATGAAACCCCTTGATGGGTTCCAGATTTTTTGGATGAATCAGAGGATTAAGAACCAGATGAAAACAACGACAAAGATGAAAATAATGTTAACCCTGATCATATCCCTGATTTGGTTATAGGTGAAGGAGATGAAGATTTGGTTAGAGATGAAGAAGAAGCAGAATACAATCTTGAACAAGAGGATCACGAGGGGCAGGTGAGCTTAATCATGATGATGGTCATGGTGAACACAACAAGGAGGAAGGTGAAGCTACCCCAGATATAGAAGAGTCTGATAACCCTCTCAACATTTACCCGTTACTTAGAACCATTAACAACAATAAGAAAGCTAATACCTCGGATGTAAGTCTCAAGTACCCCCTGGTTTTCCCCATAAGGAGACGTCTGATGGGAACTCTATTCATGAAGATGTTAACAACGTGACTACTAAAAAGAATAATGTTTCCAGTAAACCTAATTCTGATATCAATGTTTCCAGCTCATCTGGCCACTTCAAATTATCTGACATTCCTCGTACTGGAGGATCAATCTTAGGTCTTTTAGAAGAACTAGTGAAGGTGGGTCAAGTTATGGGTTATAAAATGGATGGCTGTACTTCTAATATCACTGAGATCATTGAGGCACAAGGAGTCGAAGAGTTGTTTGAATGAATTATCTGTCCTTAAACATTTAAGCTCTTGCTCAAAAAACCAAAAAAGACTGGGTGAAGGAGTTATGTAATAAGAACAAGGTGAATTTTCTGACGTTACAAGAAACTAAGATGAACGACATGAATAATATTGCGTTAGGGCTTGTTTGGGTAATTCGTCTTTTGATTTTGTACATAGTGAGGCGGTTGGTAATTCTGGTGGTATCTTGTGTGTGTGGGATCCAAACACTTTTGTCAAACATAGTTCTACTTTGTCTGATTATTTTGTTATTATCTGTGGTACTTGGAAACTTAGTGATCAAAAAATTCTTTTGGTTGCGGTGTATGCCCCTCATGTTGCTAAAGATAAACAAATGTTGTGGGACTACCTTCAGTTTGAGATTATTCGTTGGAAAGGGAATACTGTCATCATGGTTGACTTTAATGAGGTTAGATTTAAATCGGATAGACATGGGTCAGTTTTCAACTCTAATGGGGTTTTTTCATTTAACTCGTTTATTCACAACTCCAATCTTGTGGAGGTTAAACTTGGTGGTTTTCAATTCACATGGTGTCATAAATCAGGAACAAAAATGAGTAAGCTCGACAGATTTTTTTATTTCTGATAGTCTTCTCAGCTCGTGCCTAAGAATTTCAGCGTTTACTCTTGATCGTTATTTGTCTGGCTATAGGCCTATTCTTCTTCGTGAATCTTATGTCGACTATGTACCTTCCTCTTTTAAACTTTTTCACTATTGGTTTGAAATGGAGGGGTTCTCTGACACAGTTGATGCTGCGTGGATTAGCTACTCGAGCAAAGAAGTAAATGCCATCAGATACTTTATGGGTAAACTCAAACATCTCAAATGTAAGATTCGTGAATGGACTAGCTGCAAGGTTGATGCTAAACATGAAAAAAAGATCAACTTCAATAAGAGCTTGCGTCCATTGATTGTATCATTGACGGTGGGAATGGAGGAGATGTGGAAATTCACAACAGACTAAGATTCTCAATAAAATACCGAACATCGAAAAACTTCAGGCTATGGAACTTGCACAGAAAACTAAAATCAAGTGGGCTATTGAAGGGGATGAAAACACTAGTTTTTTTCATGGTATGCTAAACAAGAAACATAATAACTCGAACGTTCATGGTATTATGATGGACGGTGTCTGGTTTGATGATCCTTTCATGGTGAATAAACAGTTTTACGATCATTTTAGTAATCGCTTCACCTTTCCTAGCCCTATAGATACGAGTATTATGATGGATTTCCTTTTTAAATTATCGGATGAGCAGCGTATGAATTTAGAGTGAGTGGTTTCCATTGATGAACTTAACTTAGCGGTTTGGGATTGTGGAACGGACAAAGCTCCTGGTCCAGACGGTTTCACTTTTGGCTTCTACCGCCGATACTGGAATCTCATCCAGAATGATGTCGGCTGTCAGTAATTTCTTCTCAAATTGTGATATGCCTAAGGGATGCAATTCCTCTTTTATTGCCTTGATTCCTAAAACCCCTAATGCTAATTTAGTTAAAGACTTTAGACCTATTAGTTTAATTGGAAGTTTCTACAAAGTTATTGTAAAAGTTTTGGCAAACAGACTTGTGGGAGTTTTAAATGGCATAGTTAGTGAAGTACAATCGACTTTCATTGCGAATAGACAGATCCTTGACGGACCTTTTATTCTTAATGAAATGCTTCAATGGTGCAAGGCGAAAAAGAAAAAAGCTCTTATCTTTAAGGTTGACTTTGAGAAAGCTTTTGACTCGGCTAGATGGAATTTTCTTAATGATATTCTTAAAAAAATTGGTTTTGGTAATAAGTGGTGCAATTGGATCCAATGTTGTCTTCAATCTTTAAGAGGATCTATATAGGTTAACGGTAGTCCAACGGGAGAGTTTCAATTCGGTAAAGTCCTAAAACAAGGAGATCCACTATCTCCTTTTTTCATTTATCCTGATCATGGAAACGTTGCATCTTCCTTTCAACGTGTTGTCAATGCAGGTATGATTCATGGCATTAATTTTGGTGTTGGTTCGATAAATCTCTCTCACATGTTTTACGCGGACAATGCGGTTTTCGTTGGTCAGTGGAGTGAGAACAATATCACTAGTTTAATCAATGTTCTTGAATGTTTCCACAAGGCGTCAGGGCTTCGTATCAATATGAGCAAGAGTAAGATTATGGGTGTCCACGTTGGTATTGATAATGTTAAAAGAGATATTGCTAGACTTGGGTGTCTCACTCTTAAAACCCCTTTTACTTATCTTGGTTTTATTGTGGGTGGAAATATGTCTCAAATTCATATGTGGAAAGATACTGTAGACAAAGTTAAGCACATGTTATCTAATTTGAAATTGAACACGCTCTCTATTGGTGGGTGTCTTACCCTAGTGAAATCGGTCTTAGGGTCTACGCCGCTATATTATTTCACTATCTTTAAAGCTCCGGTTGGTGTTCTAAATAGTATTGAAGCTCTCCGTAGTAACTTCTTCAATGGGCATACTATTAATAGTAACAAAGCTACTTGGGTAAATTGGAAGAAAGCTCTTGCTTCTAAGGCTCGAGGTGGGCTGGGGATATCGAGTATTTTTTATATGAATATAAGCCTTTTATGCAAGTGGGTTTGGTGTTTCATTACTCAAAAGAACTCCTTGTGGACTCGTGTCATACAGACCATTCATGGTGTTAACGGTAGGATTGGGGCGAATAATACTCGTAGTTACAACTCCTGCTGGAGCATAATTATTCAAGAAATGAATTTGTTGGTTTCGAAAGGTATTGACATTCTGCAATTTTTCCGCTTAAAATTGGGGAATGGGGAGAACACTAAATTTTGGGAAGACAAATGGTTCGACGGGGTCTCCTCAAAGACAGATTTCATCGTATTTATGCCCTCGAGAATCACAAGAATTTTTATGTTCGTTTAAAACTTTCTCAACCCATGTCTTTCTCGTAAGGCAGAAACCCTAGAGGTGGCATTGAGAAGGAGCAGTTTGATATGGTGACTAATTTGGTTAACGAAGTTACTCTTAGTTCCAATCCAGATCGTTGGTTATGGTCTTTAGAGGCTTCAGGGGAATTTTCGACTTCTTCTGCCATAAATCTTATTGATGGTATCATGCTTCCAAGTTTGGAGTTCAAAACAAGATGGAACAGCTATGTCCCCATTAAAGCCAATGTGCACACTTAGAAGATCATGTCAAATTCATTACCAACCAGATTCAATATTTCTAGGAGAGGTATTCCTATTAACTCTATTTTATGTCCATGCTGCGATAAAGGAGTGGAGACAACCAACCATCTTTTTTCTCTTGTTCGACTGTTAAAGAGATGGTTAATTTGATCGCGAGATGGTGGAGTATACCAGCTGCGGAGTTTGATTCCTTTGAAGAATGGGAGAACTAGTTTAGCAGCGTACATCTTCCCCGGAAAAATAAAAAGATTCTTGAAGGATTCCGTAACAAGATGCTTTTTGATTCCAAGTTTCCAAAGAAGATGTTTTTAATTGATGATGTTATGTGTAATTCTTTCTATTGGTGTCGTTCTAGAAGTAAAGCTTCGTTCGGTTGGAACAATTGGCTTAAAAACCCTAATCTTTTAGCATTGTAATTCTAGCTTCTCGCTAGCTCTTTCTTTTAATAAATCATCAGCCGTTCAAAAAAAAACCCATTCGATAATTTTATAAATATCAGAGTTTAAATAAAAAGAGGTCCCACTAGTTCTTACAAAATTTAATAAAAATAAATGTTTGTCAAATGTTATCGAATGGTAACTGTTTGATTTGCCTTCACTTTATCCTGTGCGACTCCATGTTCCACCTCTTAAACCTACATACATGAGAATACATGATAACATGTCAACACAACGGTTGAGTGAATTTATAGGTTTATATATACATACATATATAAAAGATGTCCATAGATCGAATCTATAATGGTATAGTAGAAATCTATAGTTTAAACTATAATTCATAGTTTAAATCTATGTTGTAGTATGAATCCTTAGTTCCGAACACAAGTATATTTATTCATTGGATGAAGCCATAAGTATATTATTACATGAAATTATTACATAGGTAGATGAGATTGCTAACTTGACGGTCTTTGCCCAACCCTATACTCTTGCCTAGTATAGTAACTCTACATACAAATGCATATGCAATGACAAACACATACCAGTGATAGCTAGTCGCCTTCGGACGAGGTTGTCAACCAAATAGATATATTCAATGTACAAGCGTTTACTTAATCAAGTAATTAACAATATATGGATTCGTGGGACTTTTTGCGGCAAGCAGGATGATGTAGGGTAATAGTGTCTAGGTATATAAAGACGAATACCGATTTAGGAAAACCGTTAATGAATTTAAAACCCGACGAATTCGTTCTCAAGGAAATGGATTAATGGCCAATTATCGTTGTTTGGATAAGTTTACGTTTTTGGAAAGAGAAAAGATTAGAAAGCTAAAGATTGATTGCACTAAGACGGGCTAAAACTAAAATGAATTACGCGGACACGCAAATCGAGGCAAAATATATTAAAATAATAAAAATTTCTAAAAAATCTAAAAAACTTGCAAATAAATCATAAAAAGTCTAATTTATAATGAAAAATCAGAAAAACATCTTTTAGACACTTTAATTAATTATTATTTAATTTTAAAATCTATTTAAAGACCTAAAACTCAAAATAATTAACCAAAAGTTCAATTCAAATTTTAATGTTTGTAAATCTCAATCTATTTAATTAAAAGCTAAAAATAATTTTTCTAAAATTTTAAAACTAAATTTACTATTTTTAATAACTTAAATCAAAACTATTAAATAAAATAATGATTAAAAATATAAAAAAGGGAAAATTTTCAAAAAATTTGAAAAAAGTATAAAATTACTTATAGTATTCTAGGAAAAATAAGATGGACGTGCTAAGTAAAATAAATAAGCCAGAAAAGATGAAATAAGCCACGACTTATTTTTAAAAAAGAAATCAAAAAGCTATTAAGTAATAAACAAAGTAGACCATGACCAGATAAAGGGCCCTGGTACACTGCTATAACACGTTACTCCCACACGATGGGTCGCGTGTTCGAGCCAGGCCAGAGGTAACCTTTTATTTATTTATTTCGATACTTATTTTTCTTTTTAGACAATAATCACTCCGAAAATGGTTGGCTTGGGGAAGTGTTAAAAAGCTAAAATCTACAAGATATAAGCACAAAATAAGCTGCAATAAGCACATATATCAAAGTCAAAAAAGCCAAAGTTACTTAACCATCAGATATCGAGCAAAAGCAACAAGCAAGCATGTCAGATATCAGATACCAAAGAAGCACAGGAACTCGGACAGATGCAAATGGCAATTTTTTTTGTGAAATTCAATTTAAGCTACAAGCTAAGATAACCAACCAAATTTCAAAAACCTATGAAACATATCTGCTACTACCCTAGAGCTACTTGCATACCAGATTTCAACACCTAAAACTTAAAAGTGAAGAGATTATAAATTCTGATGTAAATGGCTAATTTCAAAGCACAAGTTTTGCACAAAGTGGGTCTCAACTCAAAACCAATCAGCAGTTCAAAATAGTTTTCGAATGCCAATTCATAACAAAAATATGTCATACATGTATCTGCATGTTGGAAAACCATCACACTCAAACTTCGTATAATTTCCTCCATAGAAAACCGTTTCGACGCCTACATAGTCTTCATTCGAAAAGTTCCACCCAAATCTATACGAAAATCTCAGGGACCATCCAGGTTCTTTGGACTCGCCTCTAACTTGATATGTAAGAAACCGTGTGTCTTTGCTTTCATGTCTGATACCTTCCAATAGGTATTTGACGGGCACATGTAGTTGTCCCAAAATGTTATCATTCTCGACCTCCTGAATCTTGATTACCAGAACTACTCCTCCAGGCTCATTCATTATGAATTTGATAGGTTCCGAAGCTCCATTTTTGTCGAATGAGGCTCGTACCTCCTCCTTGTCCCAGATGGAACAGGCTGCATATGCGTCTAATGAATTAGTGTTGTTCTTGAAACTTCGTGCGGAGGTGAGTGTGAGCTCTAAACTACTCCTTAGATCCATGATCGTACTCGATATCTGTTAAATCACATGCATGCTGTAGGTTAGGAAATATGTAAATTTCTATATGATAAATTACATTTGTATACTTGTATATATAAACGTAAATATTAATAACTCTACAACTCGATGACTATTTTTACTATTGATGTTATGCAACATAATTACTACTACCACGCAGGGCTAGAGCTGGTACTACAATATACTTAAAAAAAGGCTAATCCATGATGCATGCATGCACGAACTAGAGCTAACTTGATAAATTAAGTACACTTAACCTTAGATCGAGTTTTAGAATAATCATATTGGAAACAAAAGTTAGAACTTTAAGAGTAACATGATAACGTTAAAATAGGAAGTTGACTAGTTAATGTGTTACCTTATAAAAAGAAAAAAAGAAGAATGAGGAATGGTGATCGAGCCACTTATGGTCTTTTTTTCTTTGTTTCTCGGACTACGTCTACGTGTATATATAGAGATAGAACTCTGGATACAAATCCTATTAACAGTCATATACGTATATGCTAACAGTTCATAACCTGATACAAACAAAAGCTTTCTTATTGGGCTTTAAAAGAAGCCTTATAGAAAGCCCATTGGTCGTTTTAACACTTTTTATTTGACAAATTTACCCCAAGTACAATTGTAAAACAAGGTCTAAAATGCCTACCGCACATTACATCATAGATTACATCTGAACCAACATGCTAATGAGACGAGATTACTCATACTTTATGCAACTCGTGGAGCCGTAAGTTTGAGGAACTGATTGAGCACGAAGAAAACTTAAGGGGCTGGCCGATGAGGCAAAGTTTTTAAGAATATGTGATGAAAAAGGTAAAAAATAAATTTTGTTGCCGGGACTTGAACCCGGGTCTCTCAGGTGAGAGCCGAGTATCCTAACAAACTAGACGACAACGGATGTTTATGATTGTTACGACCAATAACGGAACTTGAATATTTATTTTGAGAGGGCCGAACTATTTTAAATAGAACAAAATAAAAAAGTGGAATACAACTTTAAGACGGAATTAGTAATATTTACAATACTCGTCACAAATTTTGGAGAGGCCGAGGCCCTTCCCGGTCTCCATGAAGTTCCGTCCTTGGTTACGACTCATGAAAAGTAATGTTCAAGTAACTTGAAGACATGACTTAGAACTTTATAAGTCACTGCCAGATTCATCACCTCAAATGGTGCAATTTTGGCTTAGCCGAGTTGTTTTCAAATGCTGCAAAGCATCTTACTTGTTAAAAAAAGTAGTAATACTTCGAACTTTACAAGTTAGCTTAAAATGTTATGAAAATTCAGTCATCTCCCTAAGAAGAAAAGGATGTTGTAAAGCAGAATGGAATGTGAGTTTCTATTTGAGGAGAGACATTAGAAAGCGATAGCATAATGAAATCACTGTTGCAAATTTCTTACGAATACATACAGTTTTGAGTTAAAAGGCCTATTTTAAAGTTATTGCCAAGGACCTTCAAGTACCACGGGACGGCTTTGCTCAAAGAGATGAGACTTCATACTGACAACTACAGCATGAATGCTGCAAAAATATCAAAATCCATGACAAGGTCAATGTATGTTAGATAACAAAAAAAATCGTATATTGGCAAAAAAAAGGACTCGTCTTGTGAGATAAATTTTCTAAACATGATCGGATTGACTTTGAGTTCCTAGGGAACTTGGCAGGCGAACCTTACACTGTGCAGACAAACATATCACCCAAGGTCAAGGTAACCGAGAGCAGCAATTTCAACTATGGTTTGACCCAACAACAACAGATTACTATAACTACACCATTCATTTGAATCCTACTGGACTTGTGTAATTGAACCAATTCAAAGCACCATTTGTCTACATAATAAACAGTTCTTAGTCGTTGCCTATTGTATTGCAGATGTTATGTTGATAGTATTCCAATCCGAGTCTTTAGAAATTATCAGAGTGAAGTGATTGCATACCCAAACCAACAAGGGATGCGAGTCTACTTTAGTTTATGGAATGCCAATAACTGGGCTACAAGAGGCGGTTTAGTCAAAATCGACTGAGCTGATGCGCCTTTTGTGGCTTACTACCCTGGGTTCAGTGCTAGAGCTTGTAAGCGGAACGACCTATTAGTATTAGCGTGCCATTCCATCTAAAGCCAACTTGTGGACATCTAATGTTTACAACTTACAAGCAACTGACAATGAGTCAACAAGGTCAGCTCAAATGCATATGTAATAACCACATGATCTACAACTGTTATACATATTTCATGCATTTTAAGGGACAGATGGCACCTGAATGTTCTAGCCACAATACTGCATCAAATCATTGAAGATCAATTCTTTTACGGAAATCTAAGTATTGTTTGTTTCAAAGTTACTAATAAATTCGTATTTGTTCATAGAATGGTAAATATGTTATATTGTGTATCCAGTGCCTCGTATTCTAGTTTCCATCAGCTACATGATACACTAAGATCATTCTGAAACAATAGGTAGCTCTTTGTCCGTTATTATTCTAAACTGATGCATGACAAGTTCTCCATGGTCAAATGCGATATCAGAATAACCATTGATCCGTTAATGCTTCTTACAAGATCAAAAAATAGAGCAACACTGCATTACCACATTGTTATATCCAGATGATTTTCACAGTATATGTGATGCCAAATGAACAATGTTTCCTCGATCTACATATATGGGGTCGGAAAATTCTCAAATAGCTATAGTCTTGATGACCTGTTTTATTTTTTTATTTTATTTTCATTTTTTATAAACATCGTCTGGTCCTATGTTATCTGTTAATAAGCACAACTTAATGGTCTTTTATGATAGGAATTTGATCATGTGATATGTTTTTTATAACTTGAGTATAGGCATTTCCTTTATCGTATTCATTGATCCCATAATTGTATGTCAACACCAGTATACAATTTAGTATATCTTCCGGTCTATGACCCATTGTTGCAACGGTATACTGCAGAAAGACAAATTCATTTGCATCAGTATGGACAAAATGCGCAAGGGCCCAGTTACTTGTGAATGGGTCGACACGGAAAGATTCCATCTATAACTGGTCAACGTCTAAACATGAAAACGGGATTGCCTTAAATTCAGGACAATCTTGTTTGCGCTGAAGCTTCATACCAAAAGCCTAAAGTAATATTAGAAGAAATATTAGAAAGAAAAAGAAAACTTAAAGCAAAGTTTGCGAGTTGTAATGTTATGACTAGCAGGATTAAAAATACAAAAGAATGTGATGCTACTGTACCAGTCATCCTGATCTTATTTTACAGTTAATCTCAGAGATCGGTTGGGTTCTCATAAGCAACAAGAGGTTGTTTCTGTTAATATCCTACTCGAAATAGGGGTATGCGGTGAGCAAGAGGGGGAAAATCGTGCCTTTTCAAGTAGCCAGTATCCTGCGTGAGGAAATCTAATTTATTATGCAATCACAAGAACTTAATGATGTTTTGTATTTATGTTTGTTATAAAAATATAGTTGAGAATGAAATAGGGGAAAAGGCTTCAGAAGTGCATATTGAGGTTTCTTGTCCCACATCGCAGGGTTAGCTAAAGTGTGTGAGGCATAGATGTGTATAAAAGAAGATGTTGGGCCATGGTATAAGCATCTTTGCGCTTGGGGCAATGACACAGCTAATGAGTTAATAACCGAGGCGTGTCAATTGCTGGTTGAAAACTATTTCCAAACCTCCTCCTAGGCCTCGGGTTTCCCTTGGCCTTTGAGAATTTCTGGAAGGGCTCCCTTTTTAAGGTTAAAGCCCTACAATCTCTAGTTAAAGTTTGATAAACTCCACTGTGAGTTTGCCTTCGTAGCTTTTTGCTCTGGTCAAAACCGAGTTAGTTTCTGGTGTCATCAGGCTAACATCCAGGAGACATTTTTCTATATATTGGAACTATGATGGTCTTGATTTTGAAAGAAAGTGAAGAAGTCTAATTCGAGTTACTCAAACCTCTGCTGGCTAGTGTCAAAACATAGTGAAGTTTGCAATAGCTTTACGAATCACATGCAATTCTCTTCCTTGAAATATTTTGATGATGTATTCGCCTTTGCGTTGCACTACTGCCTTGGCTGGCGCACCCCTCCAATATATAGTTAAACTTTGAAGCTTATTTGCTGCAATATTACATGGTGGTTTCTAATCACCATTGGAACTTTTTCATAGTTTGAGCTAATGCAGCTTTTTGGCCAACTTTTCTAGAAGCAAACGGTTGAGAATTAGTGTAACCAATACATTTCTGATTGCAGAAAGACCCACAAATCGGGGCGGTATTATTTGTTTCAAATGGAACAAACAAGCCACTAGGACTTAGGAGTATTTGAAAGATGGATTGAAAATCCTTTAGACTACAACATTCCAAAGGTAAAAAGCTACTACAACCTTTTTTCTTGGAGATCTGTTTTGGAACACACCACAAACAACAAAATCCAAGTCTAAAACCTCACCAAAAGCTGGTTTTAATCATCTTCTGAACAAGCTTTTGGAACAGTGAGGGTTAGCAGAAAACAAAGAAAACAAGATTTTTTTTCTCAAAAACCTTTGGAACCAGAATTTGCAAAATAAAACTTAGTCACCAACACCAAAGTAACTTAAACTCAAGCCTTCACCACACCTTGATCTTGTCAAGATCAAACTGCTATGATCAAACCTAAGCCTAAGGATCTAAAACAGCTTTGAACAAAAACTTGGAAAATGTAAAATGGAACTTGCAAATAACTTAAATGAAACGAATTAACTTACATAAAAAAATAAAGTTGGAACTCAAAAAACTTTCTTTCATTAACTAAAAAGAAGTACAAATTCTGGAACAGTTGGAATGAAACTATGCTAAGCCTTTTATATGCATACAAAGAAGATACTAAAATCTCTAAAATGCTAAACCCTAGGTGTATGATCTTCCCAAAAGGCCCTTGAAGATATTCGGATCCAATTCAAACATCTTTGATTTTTGAAAATAGTCAAAAGGCTCTCATGTGACTTTGTAGAATCATGTGATGATGTCAACTTTTGAAAGTTGATCAAGACCCTCTATTCTTGTTGTGGAGAACAAGGAAACACTATGGACCATTGATCTTTCTGATATGGTTTTGGAATTTTGCCAAACGTTACTTGAAGTGGGGTAGGGGAACCTTTGGTATCACATGTGGGTGACGTGGAGTTGGTTTTAAGGGTGGGGTTTAGTCTAAAAAACGTTTAATCATAGATCTGGAAGAGATTAGGGCAAACCCTTTTGATTTGAACACTTTATGATTTTAGGGTTTATGGTTGGAAAAAAGTGGATTTGATCTGAAATGGTTAAACAATGGATGTTTTGGCGCTCTAATAATAATTAAATACTAATTCAAATAATTAGTTATTAATTAAACGGGTTGGGTATGGTTTCGTTATTGAGGTGAGTTTGGGTTGGATATGGGTTTAAATTGGACGGCTTCTCCCCTTTAGCTTTCATTAAAAAAATGCAAAACACCCCCTCACAACTTTTGGTAGAATATTGAGCAAATCCTTTTGTTATATCTTTGATCCTTTGGCAATATTGGTCAATGATTTCAAATATAATTATTTCAAACTTCAAGGGCCTTTCTTGTACAACAATGAAACTTTAGGGACCAAACTTGTTATTTTGAGATTTACAAGGGTATAAAGTGGTCATTTCTTCAAACTTAGAGGACCAATCTTGTACATTCTTCAATCGTTAAGGGTATTTTTGGAAAATCAATACTCGGGTCCGGTTCTCTGTGCGGCTTCATTTTCCGTGTTTGTTTTTCCTTGTTTCTTGTGATCTTTTGGCCATTTCAAGATATTCGTACCTACAATCACACAATTGAACAAACAAAAGGTTTTTGCATGGTTTTATGATATTTTTCCGTATTTTAAGCCCGATTTATACGATGAGACCATGTATAATTAGAGGCTCATCACAGGACCAATGGAAATAACCTTATATTCGGACAACATACAATCGGGTTCCTTGTGTTCAATTTTAAATAAGTAAAGTATTCAAAACTCTTAGTTTCGCAAGTAAGTTTTCGATGATTCTAAATCATATAGTAAGCAATTCAAGTTTTGTGAAAATTTTTAAGTAGTGCTTATATCGCAATAAGTTACTTAGTTAAAACTAGCATGTACCCCCTCGCGGGCTTATAAAAACATATAAAGAAATAAAAGAGAGGCTATGAACTCACATGATATAAAAATACACGTAGATCGAGGAACAACATCGGAAATCTGACACATGACTTTGCAAGATAAAAATTACTCCTTGATCGAGAACGAAATGCCCAATGATCGACATATGACCAAACGAGACCTAACATGACGAGACACGTCTTAGATTCGAGACTATAACTAAGTCATACATATATGTAAGTAGTGTACTTTAGTATGTTTGGACATTGTATAAGTTTTATAAAACCTTTGACAACAATTTACCATGTATTACCCATTTTGACAATTAAGCCCATTGTAGCTCATTCGTGGCCCGTTACAAGTTCATGTGAGCTAAGCCCATCTCAAACTCAGTATTGAACTCTAAACTTATTATTAATCACATGTCCAATAATGGCTCAATAGCCATTTAAGCGTATGTTGGGCTTTATGACCCAATCTACTTTATATGCATTGCGGGTTCTAAAACGCCTCAAAATGATGTCGAATTAATATTTCACGATGGTTGGATATTAGTTCTTCTAATTATCATTATATGAATGAGTCCATAGTTCCTGATAAGTTGGGCCTGTCACTTCGGTTGTTATAGCGATCAACACGTTTTATGTTAATTCAATATGATCCAATTCTTACAATACCCCGACATGCCCTGTAGTCTAGATCGTTTCTCCTTAACCGAAAGTCTTCTAGGTGAATTCATTTTACCAAAATTATCCTCAACTCATGTACTTTGCTGATCTTATGTCCAATTAACCATAATTTATATTTTTCATAGCTTAGTTATCCATTTTCATAATTAGAAACGTTGTTTGTGATTTGCAGCCAACTTCGATTCCACCGTTTCGGCCGCCGTTACCAAACTGTTTGAAATTGATATACCATCCTATTGATTCTAATATTATATGATTTTATATACCACTTTTAAGTTTGCATATTTATAGGTTGGTATACGAAAATATGAGTTAACAGCCCATCAATATAGCAGGTCATATTCTCACCTTGTTTACTAAATCGACCATAACTTACTCTCCGGGAATCGCTCTGTGACATTCCGCCTGGAGAATCCATCACCAAATAACCATCAACATGAATGATAAACCATACTTTTAAACCTATTGAGGTTAACAAATAATTCTTTTTCCTACTAATCACAAACTACTCTTATAAATATTATATTCATAATGCCCATCTAGTCATGCTTTAATTATTAATAATATACAATGTTCAACACATACTAATTAGCTATTAAAAGATCAAACTCAGTAGTAAGATGAAATTTAGATATATACAAATCAATACATCAATTGAACTCAAATAAAGAAAGATATACACCTTCAACAATGAAGAACAACAAGATGATAACTGCACCAAGGTGATCAATCTTCCAAAATCCTTATAAGCACTAATCCCACCTTGATTTAGCCATGAATTTAACCATTTATATAAGCTCTAAAATCATCCCTAAAATCCTTATATCACTTCCTTAACCAAGCTCCCAAGCTTCAAATAACCATAAAAGTATCAACACTAGTTACCAACTATCAATCTTCAACTAGTGTACAATAAATTTTAGGTAGAAAATTAATGAATTATGTGTTGAGGGAGTAGATTTCGTGTAGATGGAGAAAACAAGAGAAATTTTATAAATTTTGGAGTTAACTATGTGAAAATGATTAGGTGTAATCTTATGTAAAGTTGTTAAACCACACGCTACGGTGGTGCCATAGTTGGGGTCGTACCTTACCAGACTAAAAAACAATGGCTCACCGCACCTCACTCTTGTGCCATAGTTCTGGCACCGTATTTGCCAGCCTACAAATGTTTGCATTGTGATTTTTTTTAATTATTAAAGTGGGGTATATGTGGACCCCTTATATAATTTTTTACCCTTATAGCACCATTTTTTCATGGCTCCCCACCACCTCATAAAATGTGGTGCCATAGCCTACGTGTCAGCTATGGCACCACTTTTAGCTATGACACCACACCACTGTACCTAGTGCTTTTAGGATGAGTACATGTGTCCATAACATGTGTAGTTTAACACAAACTTGCCACATAGTGGCATATAGTGTATCACCCACTAACCATTATATAAGTGAGGTGAATTAATTAAAAACTTGCCCCGCAATTTGCAAAAGCGGGTATTCACGAAGGTCAATATTTTAAAAGTTACGCGATTTGGAAGATATTCGTATAACATGAAAAATAAAACGATCGATATAAAATAAAAATGTCGACATTCGGAGAACATTGATATTTCGATTAATAATGAGGCTTATAATTTAATCAACGTTAACGCGTTATATAAGTGAATGACGCCTAAAGGTTTAACTTAAATTACAAAAAATGCTCGTAAAACGAAAAATTAAAGTGAATACAATAGAAAAAATATTTCTATGTCATAACGAGAATATTTACGGTCGATGACGTTAATAGACTTTGTTGTTAAATAATAATATACACATATTCGATACGCTAAAGTCCTAACCTTTTCGGGTAGCTGAGAATTCAATATTTTTCGTAAAAACGAACATGGTAAATAAAATTCGGGTTATAAATATTGGTCCAAAAATTACGAATTGCCACATTAGTATTAAATACTTATATGCGAAAATTGTGATAAATTATCTCAAAAGTGACGTAGGATCATTATTATCATTCGCCTTACAAAAAAGTTACATATTTAAAGTTTTTACATGATGTATAGTCAATTAAATAATTAGTAATAAGGAAAATGAAGAATTATTTATTCAACTAAACAATCACATGGAAGAAAAACAGTGAGAGTAGAAACACATCAACTTATATATATATATATATATATATATATGTATATATATATATATATATATATATATATATATATATATATATATATATATATATATATATATATATATATATATATATATATATATATATATATATATATATATATATATATATATATATATATATATATATATATATATATATATATATATATATATATATATATATATATATATATATATATATATATATATATATATATATATATATAACCAAATCGGGTTTCCTTTTAATTAAAAAGTTGCATTAAAAAATATGCAAGGAGAAATATATTACTCGATGATATGTTGTTTATCCCGATATATCTTAATTTATTTATCACACTTGAGTTATAAAAACACGTTATTACTTAATCATTCTATCTTTGTAGGACAAAACAAGTTAGTTATCAGATTACATTTTCTAGTAAAGTAATTAACCATGAAAAACTTATATGACTAAATGAACCTTAAGATCCAAAATTTGACCCTTGAGGCAAATCACGTGCACCATTCAACTTGTAACTTGATCCGGATCTATATTTACAACTTGACATGAACCCACTAAAGCCCCCGAATCCAATCTTCATGAATGAAAAAAGGTTCTTTTTATCATTATCTTTTTTGGTAATTTTTATCTAAATCTATATTCTGTGATTCGTTATTTATCTAAATAGTTGTTTACATAGTTGTTTGTAATGGTAACAAACAAGTGTGGCATATGTTTTCGCCTCTCAAGGGTTTATGGTTTTAGTGAAAATACCATGACATCATTGATGAGACTGCAATTATACATAGTCTCATCGTCTAAATTAGGCTTAAAACGCTTAAAATATCATCAAAATACCCACAAATATGCTTGTGTTTGTTCATTGTGTATTTTAGGTACGGATATCGTGAAATCAACAAAAGATCACAAGAATCAAGCAAAAACGAACACGAGAAACGAAGCCGCACAAAGAACCGGACCCGAATCATGAATTTTCATTGAAGTCCTTGAAGTTTGAAGATTTGGCAACATTGGTCCCTCTACTTTTGAAGACTTGTCATTTCATACCCCTGTAAAACCTCAAAATTACGTATAGGTCCCTAAATATCAAGTATATGCATAAAGGGTCCTTGGAATTTGGTGAATATGCAAGATTAGCCCTTGGAACAAGTTTGATAAAATTGTTGTGGCCAAAATAGGAAAAATGAAACTTGGTTATAAAGGGATTTCAAAGTTGTGCTGTTGAAAAGTTAAGTGACAAACCTTTGGGAATTGGAGGACCATATGCGACCAGACAACCAAACATACCCACCCAACCAAATCATGCCATGTCACCTCATCTACCAATCAACACACACCACCTCCTCACACTCACCACGTCATCATCCACTCACAACAAAACCGAATTTATTAATCACTCAGTTTGAAAAAATGTTTTTAAATCATATTCCCACTAAACACTTCTTTTTATCTCTAAATCTTATTAAACCCACACACTAACACACACCTAAGAACACTAAAACTAGATCCTAATTACCCATCAAACTAAAGGGGTTTTTCCCCTATTTTTCCAGATCACCAATAAACCTCACCCTTATTCAAACCCACTCACAAAAACATCTCCACATGAACCCTGTACCCCATGAAGACCTCCCCTGCTTGTTCTAAAATAGCAATGAAGAACATCTCCACATGAACCCCTGGACCCCACGAAGACCTCCCCTGCTTGTTCTAAACTAGCAATGAAGAATCTTGCCAGCAAGATCAACGGGTCCAACAAATTTCTTGTTCCCCAATAGTCTTCTAAACGGCTGAGATTCGTCCAAAGACAGCTCATATCACATGGCTTTGGCAGAAAGATTCACAAGACCAGATTTGAAGACTTTTCCAAGGGCAAAATGGGAATTTCATTGATTAGGGTTTTAGTCATTGTATTTTTTTATTCAGTAACTAGATTCTTCTACTTGTAGTATAAATACATGCCGACCTGTGGCATTATATTTTTGTTCCAGCTTTTGTAATTTTTTAAATTTCAATGAATATTTAGAGAGTTATTTTTATAAAATCTACTTAAGCCGAGTTCCTTTGTTATCCTGTTTTTAGTGTAACTTCTAAATTTTGATGCAAGTTAATATAGTTTTTCATCAAAAGTGAGTTATTTTGTTCAAAAGTTTTTGACAAAACTGATTTTTGAGATCCTTGGGTTCACAAGGGATTGCAACCTTGGTTCTTACAAAACCAAGGTGTATTGAGCTTGTTAATCCAAGTTACATTCCAGTTGTAACTTGTTTTGGTTTCAAGGTCCTTCAAAAAGTATTGAGAATTTTAAGATTTTTCATATAAATTTTTTTTCGTCTTTTTCTGTTTTCATTTACTGTAACAAAAGCCCTTCAACAGCTTGCCTGACAAACAAGCTGTTGAGGAGTCTAATTACTTGAAGTGTGTTTTCTCTTTTGTTATAACAGGTACAATCCTTTTTGAACATATATAGGGGTGTTGGGCTGCGGTAGTCCCACCCCTTATTTCTCTACATCAACAATCATATCATAACCATAAGCTCAGTTTTTAAGCTAAAAGGAGATGGCATTCAGCCATTGAGGGGCCTGGATGTGTGCCCCTCTAGGTAAAATTGGGCTTGAACCCTCTTTTTCGTTAAAAAAATGAGTTTTATGTTACTTTTGTGGTTTGACTGTTTTTGTGATTAGTTTAAGCTTTGTTTATGATCATTTATGTTTAATATGCATGTTAGGATAAGTTTATATCAATTTGGAAGTGGTATGCTTGATTCTGCTTCATAAAATTTTAGTTAACAGAATTTAAGGGGTGTTTGGATTTGGGATTTAAGGCAAGTTGGTGACAAAATTTTGGTTTAGAAACCAGTCAAACACAATTTAATAGTCTTTACTAGGTAATATCAGTAGTTGGTTTAAGTTTTGTGTGTTGGAACCAAAATATTGCATGTTAGTTCTTGGTAAAAAAATGGTCTAGATATTCAGTAAGCTACAAGAGGTTTGTTTTAGAAATTTCTTGGTTACAATCTTGCACATGATATAGATATAGGTGTTATCTAGGATTGTGTGTTGGTGATTTGTGGTTTGGTGTTTGATTGAGTGAGTATTGAGCCTTTGAATCCCAGTCATTTGCCAAATATATCAGCAAAAGCCCACATACCCCCCATTTAGCTTCACAGTGATTGTTATTGTCTATATTTGGTGTGATTCTTGTGTGTAACTTGTTATTTTTCTTGTTTATCTTGACTCCCTACACTCCACTGAGTGTAGGGGTGCCTTTGTTTCCAAGTAAAACCAAGTAACAAAGAAGTTACAACCTCAAAACCCACCAGACCTCATTATTTGTTTAGGTCAGTGGGAACTAGGTTCCCACTGCTTGCTTGTTGGTTGCCACTGCCTGGGCAAAAGACAAACAACGCACTAGGTGTCACTATCACTTTTCCAGTTTTTTGTCTTTAGTGGTGATTTTTCACCCTTTTTCAGTATTTCCAATTTTCCTATTTTTGTTATTTTATTTTAGGATTTTTCATTAATTTTATTTTATTTTACTGTTTATTTGCTATTTTTTAGATTTAAATTGATTTAAATTAGTTTTTATTAATCTGTTTTTTGTCTTTTAGTGCAAAATTTTGATATTTTTCAGTTTTAAAATTTTTCTTAGATTCAAAATATTATTTTAAGATTTTTAGTTTAAAAAGTTTTATTGTTCACTCTTTTTAAGTATTTTTTAGATTTAATTTTAGTTTAAATGGTTTTTGATTATGACTGTTTTGTCCTTTAGTGTAAATTTTTTTTTTCAAACTTTTTCATTTTTCTACTATTCAGTAATATAAAATAAGATTTTTGAAAAAGTAAGTTTATTTTTAACATTATTTTATTATTTTTAATCATTATTTTAGTTTAAAAAGTATTTTTAGTGTTTTAAAATTAGAAAAACTGTCTTTAAAATTTAGGAAAAATACATTTTAGTCTTTAAATAATATAAGTGAGTTATTAGTTCAATAAAAGAATATTTTGGGCTTTTTCTTAATTATATTTAATTTTATGGCTTTAATTAGCATTTAAAATTGAATATTTAATTAATAAACGGTTTTAAAATTTATTTATTAAATTTTTATTCTTAATTATATTATTTTAGACTTAGTTTTAATTTTTAAATAATTTTTAGGTTTAATTTTTAATTTTTTCGCGTTTTACGTAATTACGTCATCGTTTTACGTCAAAACGTCGTATTGTAATCGTAGTCGTAGCTCGTCTTTAATTTTCTCTCTTCTAAACGAAAAACGACACTAATCCAAATTTGATTTTATATAATTGGCACTTAATTCACACACCTCCGCCGAGAAAGAACTCGCACTTATTCGATTCGTCGGTTTTCCTAAATTGTCGGGTTTAATACTTGCCCGCATTATACGCGTTTTTCCTAAAACGTGTACGAAAATCCTACATCAACATCCATATACACAACGATTTACGCAAGTTGTTTGGTGTGATGCAATAAACGTTGAAAGTGAATCAAATAAATGAAACACTGTGATGTTTGAGTAAAAATGTAACTTGCTTTAGGAAAAGGGGCTAATGACTTAAAAATGCATCTAACTTGACACTTTTTACCGTTCTATGTAGCCATCTTTTTTTTTCCTATATTATCATTAAACTTTGTGATTTCGTATATTGTGTGTACTGGTGACTTGTTTGACTTGCTCTAGCAGGTTAACTTAACAACAGTTTAGTTTTTTTATTACAATGTTAGTCCTTATATTAACGGTTGTTCAAATAAACACTTAAACTTTGATTTTCGAAAAAAATAATATTTTTCATAAAACGTATAATTTTAAAAAAAATTTACAGTAAATTTTTGTAATAGTTTTTTTACATTTTTTTTACAAAAACGTATAGCTTAAAAAAATGTTTTTACGGTTTTTTTGCACAAAAATATTTTGGAATTTTTTTACAAAAATAATACCTTTTTTACATAAATTTACATTTTCGAACGTTTTTATCAGTATTCGTTTGATTTTATATTTTAACGCTTTTTTTTACGTTTTCATCAGTTCTTTTTTATTTTCATTAGAACTTATACGTTTTCATCAATAATTGTTTCATTAATAATTTTACGTTTTCATTAATAATATTACGTTTTCATCAGTATTTTTACATTTTCGTCAGTAACTTTACGCTCGCATCAGTATTTTTACGTTAGCATAAGTATTGTTACGTTTTCGTCAGTTTTTTACGTTTTCGTCAGAATTTTTACGTTTTCATCAGCAATTTTACGTTTTCGTCAGCAATTTTACGTTTTCGTCAGTATTTTTACGTTTTCGTTAGTATTTTTAAGTTTTTGTCTTCGTCTGTAAATTTACGTTTTCGTCAAAAAATTTACGTTTTCGTCAGTAAATTTACGTCTTCGTCAATATTTAATGTTTTCGTCAATATTTACGTTTTCGTCATTAAATTTATGTTTTCGTTGGTAAATTTACGTTTTCGTCAGTAAATTTACGTTTTCGTCTGTATCTTTACATTTTCGTATACAAATTTACGTTTTCGCTTCTGTAAATTTACTTTTTCGTCAATACTTTTACGTTTTCGTTAGTATTTTTACCTTTTCGCCAATAACTTTACGTTTTCGTCTGTAAATTTACGTTTTGGTCTGTACATTTACGTTTTCGTTTTCGTCAATAAATTTATGTTCTCGTCGGTAAAGTTACTTACGAAAACATAAAAATACTTACGAAAACATAATAATACTGACAAAAACATGAATTTACAAACCAAAACTTACAGACGAAAACGTAATTTTTGGCCGAAAACGTAAATTTTTTGACGAAACGAAAAACTAATGACGAGAACGTAAAATATCCGACGAGAACGTAAATTTACAGACGAAAACATAAATTTACTGACGAAAAGGTAATTTTAATGACGAAAAGGTAAATTTATAGACGAAAACGTAAATTTACTGACGAAAACATAAATTTATTGACGAAAATGTGATGTTATTGATGAAAACGTAAATTTAAAACGAAAACGTATATTTACAGACGAAAACATAAATTTACAGATGAAAACGTAAATTTTCTGACGAAAACGTAAAATTACTGACGAAAACGTAAATTTACAAACAAAAACGTAAATTTACTGACGAAAACGTAAATTTACAGGCGAAAACGTAAAATTATTGAGAAAAACGTAAAATATCTGACGAAAACGTAAATATTTGGAGTTACATACTTGTTTTTTTAAAGTTATACATTTTATTTTTTAAAAAAATTGTTTGATTTTCTGCAAAAAAATTAAGATTTATTATGTACGAAGAAGTTATGTAATATAATACACGTTTTATATAAATTTAAAAAATGAACTAAAACATGTTTAAAAAATAATATTAATTTTTTTTATTCAAACGTGCGTAAATTTTTTTCTAAAGAAAATTTGTATATGAAGTTATATACCTTTTTTTAAGGTTTTACGCTTTATTTAAAAAAAAAAATCAAATTTTAAGTGTGTATGTTAATGGTCGTTAATATAAAGGACTAACGTTGTAATAAAAAGTTTAACGGTCGTTAAGGCAACCTGCAACCAGTCAAGTAGGTCACCGGATACACACAATGTATGAAATCACAAAGTTTAATGATAATATAGGAAAAAAAAAAAGATGGCTACACAGAACGGTAAAAAGTGTCAAGTTAGATGCATTTTTTAGTCATTAGCCCTTAGGAAAAGTAAGAAACAAACATGGTAAGTATAAGTTAAAATGTTTAGGAAAACGTAAAAACTGACGTTTAGTTCGTTCTCGAAGGAGGTGTGGTTTTGTAGGCCAAAATTAAACGGATTTGAATTAGTTTCGTTTTTGGAACGAGAAAAGGGTTGAAAACTAAAGACGGGTTACACTAAAAAGATTACACTACGTCGAATGCGTTTTCACGCAAAACGAGACGAAAAATAAAAAGTTAATGAAAAATTCTAAAACTTTGCAAATAAATCCTAAAAAGTATTACAAACAATAAAAAATCAAGAAAACTTTTTAATTAATTATTATTTAATTTTAAAATCAATTTAAAGACCTAAAATAAAAAATAAACAAGAAAAAGTTAAATTCAAGATTTTAATGTTTGTAAACCTCCATCCTATTTTATAAAAGCTAAAAGTAATTGTTCTAAAATTTTAAAACTAAGTTTTCTATTTTTAAAGACTTAAATAAATCCTGAAAATAAAATAATGATTAAAAATAATAAAAGAAAGGGAAAATCTAAAACTTTGTGGGAAAGTCTAAAAAGTTAACTAGAATCTAGAAAAAATATAAAGAAGGCACACACTTATTTAGATAAGCTAGAATAAGCTTAAATACCCACGACTTATTTAAAACTGGATGAAAAGAAAACTTGCTTAAATAAAACATGAAATGAACCTAAACAAGATCGAAAGCTTGGTACACTGGTAAGACTTGGAACCCCTACAGGCCACTAATTTGAATCCAGGCCAAGAATTTTTTTAATTTTATATAAATTTTTGTTTTCTTTTTGGACAACTCCACCCCGCAAGCAGTTGGCTTGTTTGGAGTGAAAATAAGCACGAAATAAAGCAAATTAAGCACTAATAAGCCAATTAATGAAACATATAAGCTAAAAATGAGCTAATGCCACAATCTACACTATCAGATAAAGAGGAAGAAATCAGACAAGAAAAAGACTTATTGCTGATGCAAATTGAAAAAATGTGAGTTTTAAGCTAACAAAAATTTGAAAATAAGCTGATTAAACACAAAATCTACCTAAAAAAGATCTAAAGCAATGCTAGACCTAACAGGTTCCTAAATGGTAAAAACTAAAACACAAAATCAAACACTTGAGGCCATCTAATGTGATTTGCTTGTTTTGTTTTCAAAGGCTTGCAAAGTTGGACCGAAATCTTTGCAACGAAGAACACTCACCAACCAAATATCACCAGATGTGCAGATACAACCAACAAAAATCCCTACTACACTACCAGATATCAGATTTGTACTAAGATAAAACAAAACACAAAGAGATAAATCTAAAACATGCAAATCAAAACATTAAACCAACAACATGAAATCAGAGGCAAATTTGGACTACACTATCATGAACAAAGATGTGCATGTTGTTAAATTCATGTTTTGTCTCATAAACCCTAGAATTAACATTACCACACACCCTTTTTTACCACAGATTTCAACTTTAACATACTAAACTGAACATTAAGCTACTATCAATCAAGTGAACAACTTAATCATGCATAATAACAAATATTAACTAAGATTAAGCTACAAGGAAAACCAAGAACATGCACAAAAGCAATTTCACCACACCACAAAATCAAGTACATTTACACTATGAGGTCTCTAAGCCTAACCTTAGAAGTGTACATCCACACTTCTTGAGTTTGAGCTGATGTACTCAAAAGTACAAACTTCCTTTTGAGTTTTATCTTATGGAGAAGCTTATGTGATGTGAAGATTACAACAGTCTTAACACCTAGACTACAATAGTCTAGGTGTTTTGTTCTTTGTCTGTTTTGAACACAACAACAACAACAAACAATTCAAGTGCTAAAAACCACACCAAAAATCTATGTGTCAAGTAGCTTATGGGCGAGCTTATGGAACAGTAAGCTTAAGTAAATAAACAGGTTTTTGAAAAATTAACTTTCGGATAGATTTCTTGCAAGGGAAATAAAAACGGCAGAAACTAAACACAAGCTAATAAACCAATTCCACAAACTTATTTTATCAGAATAAGCTTGTGAGCAGCTTATTGATTTATGGGTCTCAAAAGCTTAACAAAGTTTTGAAAAATATTTTGATAAGGAAAAGTAAAAAAATTGTGCAACGAAATTAAAAGAGACAAAAACTGAAACACTTTAACAAAACAATAAGATGGAACTCATAGTTTTTCTTTTCATTGATTTTAGAATATCACTGCATTACTTTTGATACAAAAATTTGACAAAGTAAAAATTATGGAACAAAAGCTAATACTATGCTAAGGTTGCTTTATATATAACATACAACATGGTTCTAGAAAGCTAAAAACGAAAACCCTAATTGCTTGTGAAGTTCCAGAAAAGCGCCTTGTAGATTTGGATCATTTGAGCATCTTTGAAATCTTTGAAATTGGTCTTGATGGTATCATGTGAGTCTCTGCCAATCACAACTGTAAGGGTTGATCTAAATCCTTTATTTGGTGTGTCCAACAAGTAAATAAATCAAAATTGTGCAAAGCATTTGCCATATATTGTCTTGGTGCCAAAACACATGTGTATTGGGGCAGGGGAGGGTCCACTACGTCACATGGGTGAAAATGAGAGCAATTTGAGGGTGTGGTTAAGTGAAAAATATGGTTAATTAACATTCTGCAACAAATCGAGCAAAACCCCCTTTGTTTGTTTGTTAATTAGGGGTTAGGGTTTAAGGTGTTGTGGATGGGTGTTTGATCTATTTTGTTAAACAATAATGGTTAGGCGCCTTTTTATTAATATTAAAAACGTTTAAAAACGGAATAATATTAATAAAAGGTTTTGGGTTTGGAACGGGTAAAAGGATTTTGTTTGTGGGCTTGGTGTGTTTTGATGGGTATGGGTAGGGTTTGTGGATTTGTTTTGACTCGTTTTCACCCTTGCACTAACAACATGGCAGAATCGACCCTCCTCTTTTGGTAGAAAAATAGACATCATATCCCTTTGTTATAACTTTCACCTTTTAACAATTTTAGTCCTTTTATGTTTATAAATCTTGAAAATGAATAATATGAACTTGTTGATTTCTTCAAGGGTTATTCTTGGAAATTCATGAAACTTTAGGGACCTCAATGCAAATGTTGATAGATGAGGGGTATAAAGTGACAATTCTTCAAAAGGAAATAGAGAAAAATTCTACTAGTTTACAACTTGGAGGACCAAACTTGTACATTCTTCAACCTGCAAGGGTATTTTTGGGAAATCAACATTCGGGTCCGGTTCTTCGTGCGGCTTCGTTTCTCGTGTTCATTTTTGCTTGAATCTTGTGTTCTTTTGGCAATTTCATGATATCCGTACCTACAATCACACACTGAACAAAACAACGGGTTTTTGCATGGTTTTATGATATTTTCCGTATTTTAAGCCCGATTTCACCGATGAGACTATGTATAATTAGAGTCTCACCACACGGCAACACGTGATTTCGTTTCGTGATTGAATGAAAAAATTATGAGTGGTTATATAATGAAATTGGTGGTTGTATATATGATGGAATCAATTATTGAATAAACCATTGATTACCAAGCTCAAAACTTACATAACATTTTCATTTCATTTTAATAATTTATTTTATTCTAGATTCATGCATAACAAACACTAAGTAAGTTATTCTTTTATGGGGCGAGTAGTTTTATAAGTTCATCTGCAATGATAATGTAATACAAAATATAATACATTTTTACGTCATCGCCACATCAACATATCAACTTTCATACAAAACTTTCGCATTGCATTAAACTCAATACAGTTTAATAAATTACCACATCACTATCCTTTTTCTAATAACTAAATTTTGATAAACGAATCAAATCAATTTATAAAAAAAGACAATTACATATATATCTACTAAAACTTGCGCATTTACATATGTATTAAATATATTTAACTTGCATTATAAATCTTACATTAAAATTTTGTATATAGTGGATACGTATGCAAATTCTCATATGAAAATACTCCAAATAAAACATTTGCTACGCATAAAAATATTTAGCTTGCTTTATAAATCTTACATTATAAATTTGAATATAGTGGGTACGTATGCAATTTCTCATATAAAAAAATACTTCAAATAAAACATTTGCTACGCATAAAAACATTTAATCGTTTATTAAAATTTACAAAATGTGATAAAAATAACTGTTTAAAAATCACACATGCGGTTCACATTATTGATTATATAATATTAAAAAATTAGTTTTAATTAAAAGCAAAAATATTATACATAAGGATTACTACTTGACAATCTCTTTTCCAACGACACACCCACTTTCTCATATAAATTAAACCCACTCCATATAAGTTAAAAACAAATCAAAATTTCTAACAACACACCCACTTTCTTACATGCATTAAAACTTTTCGAAATTACTATCTTCATAATTGCTAATGACAAATGCTACATTAATCTAGTTTTTACCACACTTGAATTTTGTTAATTCCAAACCTTCATTCTCACTTAAATTAAAAACAAATTAAAATTGTTATTGATAGAATTGCCATTGTCTATTGTTGCATTAAATTATTTTAATTCCTAAACACATAAATGGTCCTTTCGGTCAAGCATATTTTGCAAAGTTAGTCCCTTATTACTAACTATGAAACAAAACGCTAACCTAAGGACTATTTACGAAATGAATTTACTACAACACTTTTAACAAGAAAAAAACTAACGCTAACTTAGGGACTCTTTATGAAACAAATTTACTAAAACACTTCTAACACGCAATCTTACCCGACTCTATCTCGCAGCGAAGCACAAACATCTACCCTCATTGAACAAAATGTAAAAATGATTGAGTTCCATAGAAAACCGTTTCGACGCCTACATTGTCTTCATTCAAAAAGTTCCACCCAAATCCATACGAAAATCTCAGGGACCATCCAGGTTGTTTGGACTCGCCTCTAACTTGATATGTAAGAAACTGTGTGTCTTTGCTTTCATGTCTGATACCTTCCAATAGGTATTTGACGGGCACATGTAGTTGTCCCAAAATGTTATCATTCTCGACCTCCTGAATCTTGATTACCAGAACTTCTCCCATAATTGTATGTCAACACCAGTATACAATCTAGTATATCTTCCGGTCTATGACCCATTGTTGCAACGTATACTGCAGAAAAACAAATTCATTTGCATCAGTATGGACAAAATGCACAAGGGCCCAGTTACTTGTGAATGGGTCGACACGGAAAGATTCCATCTATAACTGGTCAACGTCTAAACATGAAAACGGGATTGCCTTAAATTCAGGACAATCTTGTTTGCGCTGAAGCTTCATACCAAAAGCCTAAAGTAATATTAGAAGAAATATTAGAAAGAAAAAGAAAACTTAAAGCAAAGTTTGTGAGTTGTAATGTTATGACTAGCAGGATTAAAAATACAGAAGAATGTGATGCTACTGTACCAGTCATCCTGATCTTATTTTACAGTTAATCTCAGAGATCGGTTGGGTTCTCATAAACAACAAGAGGTTGTTTCTGTTAATATCCTACTCGAAATAGGGGTATGCGGTGAGCAAGAGGGGGAAAATCGTGGCTTTTCTAGTAGCCAGTAATCTCGATCCTGCGTGAGGAAATCTAATTTATTATGAAATCACAAGAACTTAATGATGTTTTGTATTTATGTTTCTTATAAAAAGATAGTTGAGAATGAAATAGGGGAAAAGGCTTCAGAAGTGCATATTGAGGTTTCTTGTCCCACATCGCAGGGTTAGCTAAAGTGTGTGAGGCTTAGATGTGTATAAAAGAAGATGTTGGGCCATGGAATACGCATCTTTGCGCTTGGGGCAATGACACAGCTAATGAGGTAATAACCGAGGCGTGTCAATTGCTGGTTGAAAACTATTTCCAAACCCCCTCCTAGGCCTTGGGTTTCCCTTGGCCTTTGAGAATTTCTGGAAGGGCTAACTTTTTAAGGTTAAAGCCCTACAATCTCTAGTTAAAGTTTGATAAACTCCACTGTGAGTTTGCCTTCGTAGCTTTTTGCTCTGGTCAAAACCGAGTTAGTTTCTGGTGTCATCATGCTAACATCTAGGAGACATTTTTCTATATATTGGAACTATGATGGTCTTGATTTTGAAATAAAGTGAAGAAGTTTAATTCGAGTTACTCAAACCTCTGCTGGCTAGTGTCAAAACATAGTAAAGTTTGCAATAGCTTTAAGAATCACATACAATTCTCTTCCTTGAAATATTTTGATGATGTATTTCCTCTACATAGGGAGTTCTGCCGGTAGCGCGAGAATTGGGGGAAGGGGTACTTTGGAAATCTGCAGAAAAGCTAAAGCCTTAATCTTATGCAAGCTGTGACCCGTCAGATACATGCACTGAAATTGTGACTTCAGTATGTGGAGGGACAACTGCTACATTTTAACATGATGAAGAAAATCCCTCAGCTATCATAAACTTATATACGTATTTCGATTAGCCAAAGTTAATAATTGGCGTTGGACGTATTGTGTTGGTGTGTCCATGTGGTATTACAAATCCTATCTTTGTAAATCCCTATATCATTTACAACATCTATAAATGAATGATTGCTTTGGGTACCAAAAGCGACATGAGTTGATTTATATACCTTGGTGAGTGATATGAGCTAAATTACTCATATCAAATATATCATAAAACAATGAATATATGCAATTAATGTATCAAAAATGCCTTGTATATGTTGTTTTGTTGTTTTGATGTGTGTACGTACCAAGTTCGCGAAAACCGGTAAATATCGACACGAGTTTGAAGATTAAGATCAACAAAGCCAAGATTCGAGCTCGACTTTAGCGGATTTTATCATTTATCGAGCTAATGGGCCAAGTGGGACCCACATTTTAGAAAATGGGCTCAAAAGCCCATTTGAGATTGAAGTTAATACTTTGTTATGTTTTAAATCCAAACGGCCCAAACATAAATACACGGATGGGAAATTTAATCTGGGCCAAAAGCCCAATGTCCTCAAATATTAAGACGAATGAAGCTGATGGGACTTTAGGGTTTGTTTTTATTTTCAGTCAACATATCATTCACACAACTTAAATAAACGTTACCCACTCAGTTACTTCACCATCACACGTTTATTCTCATCCACTCATTCCCACACATCACACGTTACCCAATAAATAAAGAAAACGCACCTCACCCACTTTTATTTACCAACACACGTTTTCCCATCTTTTCACACAATAAAAAAGCTTTCGATATAACCTATGTATCTTCATCTCTTACCTTTCATCCCCAATAACCAGTAAATTCATTTTCCATTGTTCCAAAACCCCTAATTACCCGAAAGTTTAAATTAATAAGGGGTTTTTACTCACACATGCGATTCAAGTGTGTGGGAAAAAAATCCCCATGGTTTAAGGAAGAGAAAAGATGGAAGGGCTTGGCTACGTGGCAAATTTTTATTGGAGATGACACCTCACGTTCCCTAATCAGCCAATCAAGAGGCTTAAAAGAAACACAACTAGCACACACGGATGCCACGTTGGCAATCCGTGTGCTAGTTGTGCCCTATCAACCATCAGATCAACAAAGAAAGAGAAAATGAAGATCTACGGGCTGGAATAAAAGAAGAATATGCTTGTGAAGATGCGAATATCCCTCCTCAGCAAGCCTTGGGATGGCTATAAACCCCCCCCCCCCCCAATACTTGTAATCGCATCCCTTTTTTATTTTTAATGTTATTATGTTAAAATTAGTGTAGGCTTGTAATCTCTTTTTCGATAATGTAATGTTACTTTGAGTTAATGAAAAGTTTAATTTTAAAAAGTTCTTGAGTTCCTGTTTTTTAACCTTTTGGATTACTATTTTTGCAACCTTAATAATTTTGATATTTAATAACTGATAATATTATTTAATTGGGCTAAATAATAGCTTTAATTAAGTGATTCAGTAAAATTGGGATTATATTTTTTCCCACTGGAAGAAATTTAAATCAAAATCAGTTTGGTTCGAGATGTATGTTCGAATGATATCTAATGGTGGTGGTGGTTCGTTTGACGATTAATGGTGATTGATGATGGTGTCATTTCGTGTATAAGGTGGCTCAGCGCCAAACCTTCGTCTCAAAGGCTTTCTCCAATAGGTGCATTTTCAGTTTACATTTCATGTATTTGATTTACCTATGTTTATGAATCTGCTTATGTTAATAGGAGTAATGGTTTTAATTGATTTTGAGTTAATGTTTTATAAAGTTTAAGATTAGTTGGATTTGGAGATTATGCTGATTTTAAATAATTTTAGATCTGCTGTTATGTATGCCTTGTTATAGTTGGATTGAATTTGTATTTTGCTTCAACAGTTTTTGTTTATTACTGTATTACTTGAGTAAGATGATCGAATCTGATTATTGTGTAAACTGTTAAGTTTTTTATTGTGTAAATTATTGTGATTCTTTAACCACCTCGGGTTCTTGCTCCACTTCCCTCACCGGAGAGGTACTCACATGTGGAAGCAAAGGTCTGTCTAAATCTTTCCCACTACGTGTGGTTATAGCTTTCAACTCACCCTTCGGGTTTGGAATGGTGTTACTAGGTAAGCCACCCGAAGACGAGGAAGGTTTGGTCATAAAAGATTCAAACATTAAAAGCAATTTATTTTGACCTTGTTCCATACTTTGTTGCATACGATTTTGACTTTGCTCAAACATTTGCTCAAATCTTTGTTCAATTCTTTGTTGATTAAGCTCAATCTTGTTATTTTGCCCCTTTAGCATATTTTGAAACTCATTTTTCAATGTTGCCATTTGTCCTTGAATGTTATTTTGAAAAGCTTTCAAATTTGCCTCATTCGTTTTAATGTAGCTTGACAAATCATTTTGGTTATTGCTTTGAAAATCTTGATTGCTTTGATTAGCATTAAACCCATTTCCTTGGTTGTAATTCCCTTGGTTACCACGGTTAAAATTATTCCCATTGTTTCCATTGTTGTACCTATTTTGAACCGGTGGAAAACTCGGTGGAGCAACATGATTTTGACGAGGAACTTGACCGTTGGAGCCATAAGTTCCCGTCGCGGCAAAAGCACTAGCTTGATCAAACCCCATGGTCGAACAAGCATAATTAGGATGTGCTCCACCACATGATACACAAACATTCTCAACCATAGTAATCGATCCATGAGGATTCTTCCTAATCTCATTCAACAAAGTCGCAAATCCACTATCAATCTTAGAGTCCAATCTAGCAATCTCAGGATTAAATGAATTCACATTGGAAACACCCGGTGTGTTTCGTGAATATTGTGCTCTAGACTTATCCTCAATTATTCTCCACGCGTCTCTCGGAGTTTTTCTTAAAAGATTACCACCCGCGGCGGCATTTAAAGAATCTTGTTCAATCATATTAAGCCCATTATAAAAAGTATTTATTTGATGCAATTCCGAGAAACCGTGGTGTGGACATTGTCTCAACAAATCTTTAAATCTTTCCCATGCAACCCCAAACGATTCATTCACTTTTTGTTCAAATCTAGTGATCTCATTCTTAAAGTGTGTTGTTTTGGACGGTGGAAAGAAATAATTCATGAACTTAGACACTAAATCATCCCATGTTAAGATCGAACCCGGTGGTTCTTTCTCATACCAAAGCTTAGCATTACCCTCAAGCGAGTACGGAAAAAGCATGAGCTTAATCACGTCATTCGGCACATCTCTAAACTTGAGAGTCGAGGTAATTCGATTAAAATTCCGAATGTGAGAATGCGGGCTATCGGTCTCATTGCCATGAAATTAGTCGGCACGAATGCGCGATAAAAGACCCGTCTTAATCTCAAAATGATCCGCCAAAATGGCCGGCAGAACGATTGCTTCCCCATACCCTTCGGTGGGTGCACGGAGCAATTCCTCCATTGTTCGGTTATCGGCCATCTCTACAACAATAGGTGGAAGCTCGGGTTCCACTATTCGTTGTTGACGATTTCTATTTCTACGAGGAATTTTTTCAAGCCTATTAAAATCAATCACAAGACGAGAAGAACGTAATTGTATACACTACAAAGACGAGAATTTAGAGGATTGAAGAAAAGAAATTAGACAAGAATAAGATTATTTTTGGTATTTTATTTGGTATTGCTCAATCAAAATTGATCGATAAAAAACAAGGAATAAGGATAACTACTATGGAAGTAAATTACCCTCGGTCGACTTTGAAACGATAGGTGAAAACCTAAACGTCTCGAGGTTCAATAAGTAAACTACAAAAATAAGATTTATTACTACTTGAGTCGGCAAACCAATAATAGGTTGTCCCTCTCAATATACGCACAAGCAAGCGGGGAAACGAGGTGGCACAAAGCACTTAAAAACCTTTTTCCTTAGACGGCTTTTTATAGCACGTCGCCTTATACCCACCTTATAGTTTGTATAAATCGAGTTCAAACTTCTTATTAGTATTTATCTATTTTGCCTTTTATTTTTGTTTTGGATTCGACTACAATAACTAGGTGATGAAATCCCAACTAAGGCCTTATTTGATAAGTATGTAAAATTATTGTTCTACGTAATACAATATATTATTCACAAAAAAACGAGAAAAACGATACATACTATATAATAGAAAAATAACAAAACTTTCCGAGGACGGAAAGGGTCTTCAAATCAACGATCAACAAATATCCACAAAAGCGAATCGTACACAAGATCCCCGGCAGCGGCGCCAAAATTTTTGATGTGTCGTTGATAGTATAGTGATAATTTGATTACGTTATAGGGTAAATTAGAAAATTACCTTTAGGAAAAAGTAATAGACTAATATTACCAATGACGAATTCAATTAAACACGTTGGTGAATCAAGTTCGTTGTACACGAAGATCTTATGAATTTGAGACGTTTTGCTTTGATTTGGACAATCGATTTCAATTGGTTTTCGGTTTTTAAACTAGAAACTAAATCTACCAATTTTAAACTATTTAAAATTAACCTAAAGTGCATGAATCGTAAACTCCGCTATATTTAAAATCTACAAACAATTACTTAAATTTAAAACAATTTAAAAATTAAACTATTAAACAATCTATAAAAATTAATTCTATTTAATAAAAGTAACTTTCAATCTATTTTTTAAAAATCTATTTAACTTTTTAAACTAATAAAACTTTATTAAAATTACTTTAACCAAATTTCTATTTTTTAAACCAATTATATTTAAAATCTAAAATTATAGAAATCTAATTATTAAAATAAACTAATTAAAACTTTTTAAATTAATAAAAACATTTTTTTATTTATTATTTTATTTTATTTTGAAACTAATATTATTTTAGAAATTAAAACTTTACTTTAATAAAGACATATATTAAAATTATTTAAAAACGGAATTAAAGTAAAAAATGTAACTAAATGAAATCTGCCAAGATTAAGCTTTACTCTATTAATTAAATGCGAGACAAATAAATAAAAAGAGCATTGAGCTCAGATGGTTAACACACTATGCTATTGCCCTTGAGGTCAAGGGTTTGAGTCCCAATTTGGACAATATTTTGCGATTTAATTCTTTTTGAACAAACAAGAGTTGCAGTCACAGGAGGTGACTTTTGACTGAATTTTTGGGACTGATAAGGATATCAGTAAGTGAGAATCAACGGATCAAAAGGATCTGTAATTATTTGCTTCCAACAAACAAACAACTTTAATAATAAAACTACTCAAATCAATCAATATATCACACAAGAAGAACCAACAGATTCTAACATTCAGTAGATTCAGTACACAGTCTCAATATATCAAATCATAGAAGACAGAAGCAAAATATTAAACCAAATTCAGCAACAAACTAATCAAATAAACATTTAGGTAAACAGAATGATATCAACAAAGTTATAAAAGACTAAACAAGCTAAATCCAATAAATCAAATGCCACACTAAAGCATAACATAT
Organism: Glebionis coronaria; assembly: GCA_025667525.1. Taxonomy (NCBI): domain Eukaryota; kingdom Viridiplantae; phylum Streptophyta; class Magnoliopsida; order Asterales; family Asteraceae; genus Glebionis; species Glebionis coronaria. The sequence continues at coordinate 544,453,618 of CM046882.1, forward strand.
TCATTATAACAGCTAGAACAATCTCAGTAAAAGCAAACCAGTAACCATAACTAATACATTCAAGCAAGTCTAAACAAATTATCAGATCCTAAGAAAATGTACTCCATCACAATATAGCACTACAAAGTAAAGATTTAAAGAGATTAACATTCAGCCTATCAAGTATGAAAACCAGTACACTACTAAGTCTTACAGAAATCAGAAAGCACTCCATTAAATTCCATCAATAGCATAAAAAACTTAACAGTTTACACAATACTCAGATTCGATCATCTTACTCAAGTAATACAGTAATAAACAAAAACTGTTGAAGCAAAATACAAATTCAATCCAACTATAATACGTAACAGCAGATCTAAAATTATTTAAAATCAGCATAATCTGCAAATCCAACTAATCTTAAACTTTATAAAACATTAACTCAAAATCAATTAAAACCATTACTCCTATTAACATAAGCAGATTCATAAACATAGGTAAATCAAATACATTAAATGTAAACTGAAAATACACCTATTGGAGAAAGCCTTTGAGACGAAGGTTTGGCGCTGAGCCACCTTATACACGAAATGACACCACCATCAATCACCATTAATCGTCAAACGAACCACCACCACCATTAGATATCATTCGAACATACATCTCGAACCAAACTGATTTTGATTTAAATTTCTTCCAGTGGGAAAAAATATAATCCCAATTTTACTCAATCACTTAATTAAAGCTATTATTTAGCCCAATTAAATAATATTATTAGTTATTAAATATCAAAATTATTAAGGTTGCAAAAACAGTAATTCAAAAGGTTAAAAAACAGGAACTCAAGAACTTTTTAAAATTAAACTTTTCATTAACTTAAAGTAACATTACATTATCGAAAAAGAGATTACAAGCCTACACTAATTTTAACATAATAACATTAAAAATAAAAAGGGATGCGATTACAAGTATTTGGGGGGGGGGGGGGGGGGGTTTTATAGCCATCCCAAGGCTTGCTGAGGAGGGATATTCGCATCTTCACAAGCATATTCTTTCTTTTATTCCAGCCCTTAGATCTTCATTTTCTCTTTCTTTGTTGATCTGATGGTTGATAGGGCACAACTAGCACACGGATTGCCAACGTGGCATCCGTGTGTGCTAGTTGTGTTTCTTTTAAGCCTCTTGATTGGCTGATTAGGGAACGTGAGGTGTCATCTCCATTAAAAATTCGCCACGTAGCCAAGCCCTTCCATCTTTTCTCTTCCTTAAACCATGGGGATTTTATTCCCACACACTTAAATCGCATGTGTGAGTAAAAACCCCTTATTAATTTAAACTTTCGGGTAATTAGGGTTTTTGGAACAGTGGAAAATGAATTTACTGGTTATTGGGGATGAAAGGTAAGAGATGAAGATACATAGGTTATATCGAAACCTTTTTTATTATGTGAAAAGATGGGAAAACGTGTGTTGGTAAATAAAAGTGGGTGAGGTGCGTTTTCTTTATTTATTGGGTAACATGTGATGTGTGGGAATGAGTGGATGAGAATAAACGTGTGAAGGTGAAGTAACTGAGTGGGTAATGTTTATTTAAGTTGTGTGAATGATATGTTGACTGAAAATAAAAACAAACCCTAAAGGCCCATCAGCTTCATTCGTCTTAATATTTGAGGACATTGGGCTTTTGGCCCAGATTAAATTTCCCATCCGTGTATTTATGTTTGGGCCGTTTGGATTTAAAACATAGCAAAGTATTAACTTCAATCTCAAATGGGCTTTTGAGCCCGTTTTCCAAAATGTGGGTCCACTTGGCCCATTAGCTCGATAAATGATGAAATCCGCTAAAGTCGAGCTCGAATCTTGGCTTTGTTGATCTTTATCTTCAAACTCGTGTCGATATTTGCCGGTTTTCGCGAAATTGGTACCTACACACATGAAAACAAGAAACATACAAATGCAAGGCAATAATGATACATTTTATGCACTTTTAAGTTGTTTTATGATATAATTGATATGACTAAAATAGCTCATATCAAACTCCCCCTTGCTAAGCAATTGTCGTGTCCTCACGCAATGATAAAATAAAATACTAACTACACCATTATTCAACTTTTGACAACTTTATTTTGCAAAGACATAATGTAGTGCTTTCATTATTGAAAAATAACTTTTAGGATCATAAAACTCAAATAGATTCTTCGTCCCCGACTTTTCACTTTTCCATGCCAAGTGCAAAAACAAGATCATTGTCAATCATAAGCCCCAAAATTAAACCAACTCGTACAAGTAATTTGTGTTAAACTCAATCTCCTATTATTCCTAATTGTATCTCTAGATATTATTTGTCATTCACCCAAAGGCTCATTTGACTTTATTTTGATATTTATTAGTCCAAAAATGAAGGCAAGAACGATGTAAACTCAACACTCAAAACCTAACCTCGACTTCAAAAACCGTTGTCACTAAAGAAAGCCCACATCAAGGATAACTTAGCACGATTTAGGGGTAAATCCCGGACCCGAAATTTGGCTAATATGGCTACTTAAAAGCAACAATAAAAACCTCCAAAGTCAATTATGAATAGCACAATAATTTTACCGAGGGGATCTTGATTTACTTTTTAAGTTTTAATAAAGTAAATAAGTGCTTTGGACACGAATGTAGGCTTTCCGTTGGTGAAAATAAGAATAGTTTTTGACTCGACTCGATTTTTAACCTTAGCTTTTCCTTAACGTATTTGAATTAAGTTTTGCTAGGCTTTTATATAGGGAGCTTTAAAACGCGAAAGTCTTAATTCATACGAGTTAAGAACAAGAACTTTTCGCAAGTTCCTATAATTGATCCTAGAAAGTCGTTTATCAAGGGAACTTTAAAACGCAAATTCTAAAACTTGAAAAAGTATAAGAAGATGCAAGATCCTATAGATGACTTGAAAACCCAAAACTTTGATTTAATAGGCTAAGTATCCATTGATTTCACATATTTGAAATTTTACAATATGGAGAACAAGAGATGATAGAGTTCAATCATAAGTTTCTAAGGTTAAATTCTTCTTTGTGCAAGTATTTTTGTGTTTGATTTAATCTCCTCGTACTTACTTTCCACACTTGAATAATAATTGCTTAATAAATGAAGTTTTTAGCGGTTTAGGCTTGATATCTTAACTCGTAACTCCTTCTTTTTCTTCCCTTGTAATTAAAGTGAGAACACATTAAGGGTGTCAGCGTCATGGACTTTTGATCATGGGATTGCGGAAATTTGGCTTACTATAAATATCATATTAATAAAGAAGAATAAATAAAAACATGTTCTCTAGGAGCCTTCGGGTGGGAGTCATGTAGCACTAACCTTGTCATTAGAGCCTTAGGGTGTATGTCAAGGGGCGTGTTGAATAAAAATTGCTTCATCATTATGATCCGTAAGGTGGGATGGTGAAGTCAATTCCCTTATCTTTGTCCAAGGAGCCTTAGGGTGTGGATTTTAAATAAGGAGCACAATTGCATCTTAAAGAGCCAAAAGGTGTTATGATGTAGTTGTTGCTAACTCCATTAATAAGGTCATAATTGACTTTGGAGGTTTTATTGTTGCTTTTAAGTAGCCATATTAGCCAAATTTCGGGACCGGGATTTATCCCTAAATCGTGTTAAGTTATCCTTAATGTGGGCTTTCTTTTGTGACAACGGTTTTTTGAAGTCGAGGTTAGGTTTTGAGTGTTGAGTTTACACCGTTCTTGCCTTCATTTTTGGACTAATAAATATCAAATAAAGTCAAAAGAGCCTTTGGGTGAATGACAAATAAAATCTAGAGATACAATTAGGAATAATAGGAGATTGAGTTTAACACAAATTATTTGTATGAGTTGGTTTAATTTTGGGGCTTATGATTGACAATGATCTTGTTTTTGCACTTGGCATGGAAAAGTGAAAAGTTGGGGACGATGAATCTATTTCCTTAAAGTTATTTTTCAATAATGAAAGCAATACATTATGTCTTTGCAAAATAAAAGTCAAAAAGTTGAATAATGGTGTAGTTATTGTTTTATTTTATCATTGCGTGAGGACACGACAATTGCTTAGCAAGGGGGAGTTTGATATGAGCTAAATTACTCATATCAATTATATCATAAAACAATGAATATATGCAATTAATGTATCAAAAATGCCTTGTATATGTTGTTTTGTTGTTTTGATGTGTGTAGGTACCAAGTTCGCGAAAACCGGCAAATATCGACACGAGTTTGAAGATTAAGATCAACAAAGCCAAGATTCGAGCTCGACTTTAGCGGATTTCATCATTTATCGAGCTAATGGGCCAAGTGGGACCCACATTTTGGAAAATGGGCTCAAAATCCCATTTGAGATTGAAGTTAATACTTTGCTATGTTTTAAATCTAAACGGCCCAAACATAAATACACGGATGGGAAATTTAATCTGGGCCAAAAGCCCAATGTCCTCAAATATTAAGACGAATGAAGCTGATGGTGTTGATCCCAAACTTAGATCGATTTAGCTTTATGTATACGAGATTAGATCAAGTAATACACTTAGAGAAACCTTTGTATATGTTTATGAATCTAAGTGTTATGCGGAATTTAACACTTAAACAAGAACACACAATGATATAAACAAACTTTCACTTTGATTATCAATATCAAACTTGCTTACAATGAAAGTAGTTTACGAATGAAAACTTATATGAAACTTTAACCTAAAGGTCTTCTTTTATAGACATAAGAAGCCTTGTACCATAATCTACGTATCAACTATTCTAGGTAAAGATAAATATAGAAAATACATTATTGTTCCTATCTTTTCTAGAAGTAATATAGAATACAATAAACACGTAGATAATATCTTCCATCAGTGCTTGTCTTCAATGTGTCAACGCTTGACTTTATCTTGTCAACGCTTGAGCTGTCAGCGCTTGTTTTGTTCTTGTCAATGCTTGTTTTGTTCTTGTCAGCGCTCAAGTGATCTGGCCTTAATTTATTCCCAACAATCCTCCCCTAAACTTGATATCCACTATTATGATCAAGTTTCTGAATAAGCATTAAGGACTAGGAGGAATCTTACAAACCTTCTCATATTGATAGTGAATAAATCTGATCAAATCTTTTGCCACGTCAGTTGAATAATCTATTTCCAGCTGAGTGTCCTTCATCTTCTCCAAAATAGCTTTGGATATAAAATACTGACCATCCACAAGTAGATACTCAGCAAACTTTGTAGAACTCAAATGGTAAACACCAGCAGCTGAATATAACCACCATTAAAGACCACTGAGATCATCTTCAAGATCCTTCCAAACATCAGGATCCTCATCTATTGGTCCACACATTCTTTTGAATGTGGACCAAAGTTTTATTCCATTAGCTGAAGTTGGTGCTTTAGCCTCATACTTGGTCTCCAGCAACCTCCAAAGGTCCACCAAGTCTTCTCTATCACAACTTGCAAACAAAGATATGAGAGTGGTAAAAGTGTGTACCTCTTTGCCAAATCTGCCAATCTTCCAAAACCCACATTCATCTTCTTCATAGCTCACAATTGGGTTCCTGGAATCTAATGGTAACACTTGCACCATATCTGAAGCTTCTAAAGGTGAGAGCTTGAGGCTCTTTCTGATGACAGCTTCACTTGGATATAGTGGATCCATATCTTTGGGAAACTCAAATGAAATTCCCTTCTTCACTGGACTGGGAACAAACATAGCTTTCTTGAGTTCCATTTCTTCTGCAAGTTCCTCCATTCTTTCATCTGAAAGAAGTCTGAGAGTGTTCGCTTCCTACACTCTTACCCAAATGGGATAAGCCCTACTTTCTAACTCATTAAATGTCAAAGCCCTCAACTTCTGATAAGTCCATCCAACTCCATGACATCTGAGCAACATAAAGTATAGCTCCCTTCTATCCCTTTTCAACTCTGAGAGAATATTACTTTCCTCGTGTTTCAAAATTACCTGGCAATCCTTCTGAACTCTAAGTAGAATCTACAAACCCCATATTTGATCTGAAATGGTCAAGTCTGGATTCTCCATACATCTTTCTTCCCAAGCATGATACATTTGAACCACCTCTGGCATGTCAAAGTCAACCTGCAATTTCAATTCTCTCAGCTTCTCCTCAGCCAACTCATCCCCATACACAAGCCTTTCTGGTTCTATAATCATCACACTTGAGTCTGAGCTAGCTCCATCACTTCCTTCTTCTGAAGTCCCAACAAATGGTGACTCCTTTTTATCTTGTTCCATGATTTGTGCAGCTAATCTTCTATCAAACTCAACTTGAGCTGCATCCTTTGGAACAATCTCTTCTACCAAAATACCCTTACCCTTATCTGATGGTGCAATGGTTGGTAAGGTAGATGGTGATACCTGAGTAGAAACCTCCTTGATGATAGATGATGACTGGGATACATCACCTTCATGTGCAGGTCTATCAACGCCCAATTTTGTCCTATGAGCGCCCAAAATATTTCTGTCAGCGTCCAAATCTTCCTTGTCAACGCCCAAATATCTTCCCTCAGCGCCTTGTGTAACCTCTCTCAACATAGCTGTAAATGATAAATTTAAGTTGGTAGGAGAGACTAAGGACGTATCAAAACCTGTTTGTTTCTTCAAAGTTGTAAGGGCCTCAGCAACATCTAATGATTGACCATCATGGCTGCCCTTATCACTCAGATTTATTGGACCTTCCTCCCCTTTGGAAGATTCCTCCATACCCCGCCTTGCACTAGCACTCTCCAAAACAACAATCCTCTCCCTCAATTGCTTGAGTTCAAGGCCTTGTGAGCTGACAACTTGTACTAAGTCTGCATTTTACTTTTGCAAGCTAATGCAGACTGCCGTCAATTCCATAAGAGTCATTGGTTCCAGTCTGCCCTCTTCTGAAATGGGGATTTGACCTCCCAAGTCAGATTCATTGGGCTTGGATGAGGACTTAATGATGGTGGGACTGCCTTGGTCAGCTTCTAAGCCAGAACCAATAGTCCCAGCCTCATCCAGGTCACCAGCCACACTTGTGGTGGTGGTTCTCTCTGCTACATGGCTAGGACCACCAGAGGAGAACACTCCAGTAGTCCTTTGGCGTTTCATCAACCTATATTCAGGGGGTGTGGAAGATGGCGTGGAAGAATGGGTGGATGTGGGTTGGTTAAGGGGTGTTTGGGTTTGTGAAGGTTGTGTGTCAGCGTTGGAAATAGGCACATCAACGCCCACATTTAGTGTGTCAGCGTTGAAGGATTCTGAGTCAATTTGCATATGTTCAGGTGAAGGTAAAGGTTCAGGGATTGGTTCAAGTTGTGGTTGGGGGTCAATGTGTGGTAGAGGGTCTGGTTGGGGTTGTGTTGCTGCAATAACAGCAAGCATAGCTTGGGTTAAAGGTAGGTCACGATGGGGTGGTGAGTTCATCTTCATAAAAATAGCTTTCTTTTGCTCAGGGATCTTATAAAAATCATTATGATCCCTTGTGCAATAACCTTGGACATCAAAAACCATTTGTAGAAAACAGGGATAAGCTAAAGTCATTTTGTTCCCCTTGTTTTTACACATGCCCTCAAAAATCATTTTTGAATAATTAAATTTTTGCCTTGTTGCAATGCACACAATAGCACTAGCAATGGATCTATTGATCTCATTGTGTGCAGTACATTTAGGACTCAAACATTGAAGAAGGACATGTATGAGGTACTTCCAGGCTGGGGGAAATTCCTGCTTATGATACTTGTTGAGAGTACCTTCATCAGGAAAAGGATATCCCAAAGCCCTAAGCCCTTGTTCTATTTCATTTATGGGAAGGGTGGCTATACCATCAGCATCATCAAGATGCAAGGCTTGGCGTACCAAAGCCTCAGTAACCACCCAAGGTCTCCCATGAACAATAGAAGTCAATGTGGTCACTCTATTAACTGTTGAGGAACTAACAGTGTTCCAAAACTATTTAATATGTGTGACTGGAATGAGTGGTGCATGAGAAAGAGCATACCTTAGTGGGGATGCGTTCAAATACGCCACCATTTGTGTGTATTGGGGAAACAGAGTATCATCAGCTTCAAGATATGCAATCATGTTGTGTTGAGATCTGAACCCCAATTCCAATTCTGATGGTCTAAACTTTGGTGCCATTTATGAAACCTGGTAAATTTAAGTGAAGAAGATTTAGTTGATAAGAGAAAATTGTTAGTTGATAAGAATTATAGATACCCTGTTTAAAAATAGGAGCCAAATTTATAGGAGAAGAAAATGCATGTGATAGGCCCAAAAATAGGCAAGTATTTTCAAAAATCAATCATGAAAATATTGAAAAAGTTATAAGTTATCTCATGCATTAAATGAAAAGAAACAACTCCCAAAATTACGGCCTAAAAATATGTCAAAAAGTAACAACTGGGTAGGTCCCATTGAGTGTCAACGGTCAAAAATAACCTATCAACGCCCAACGGCTATAATCTTGTCAACGTTTGCCTATAGCCATGTCAGCGTCCAATTTGGTCACAACAACGCTTGGAAAATTCTTGTCAGCGTCCAAAAATAAAAATGTTTTAAAAATGAAAAATGACCTAAACAAGTAATTTATCCTAGAGAAGATAACCAAAAGCTGATAATTATAATAGGGCGGCAAGCACTGTCTAGTTATGCACACTTGCTTAAGAAAGATAGACATAACAGTCCTCTAGTGTCTCTTGCTAACCAAAACTCTTAACAACCAAGTTACCTTACAAAATTCCTTGTTACTCCCAGGTAAATCCCATAACAAAATGATTCCCAAGTCTCCCAACAGACCACAACCAATTCTAGGCCAAAAATGTCTTGGCAACATGCATAGTATATCAACTTTGCATGCTACAGTGCCTCATGATTTAGTAAAACTAACTCATACTCACCAGTGGACACAATCTAGAATCGTGATAAGAGTATCATATAGATACCCAAACATCCTAAAGGTTCCTAAAACCTCCCCTTAAACTATGATACATAAGTTTGCTAAAATCATGCATGAACATAAAAAAAAAATTATGTCAAGATAGGAATGAAACATTCCAACCATCATCCAAAAATAAAACTTGTCCAAATGCTTCTCCATTGATCCATAAGCAACTCTGTATCCAATGGTATACTGCTAACACCATCTGCACATTTAGATTGAAAACCACAAAACTAACATTGTTGCTGACAACGCCCCAATAACACATGACAGCGTTGAGGGAAGCTTTGTCAGCGTTAGACAATTATATTGCTGACAACGTTGCAAAAACACTTATCAGCGTTCAAGCAACCTTTGTCAGTGTTAGAAAAATATAGTGGAAAACCTAAATCATCATAAGACCAATAATAATGCATCATCCTGTACATACTTTTACAAAAAGACTCCAAAACACATATTATGTGAGATTGACCATTCCAATACTTGTTACCAAGTATTGAAATCTCCCAGCATCAAAAGGTTTAGTTAATAAATCTGACACATTTTCCTCAGTGTCAACCCTATCTAGTTGTATTAAACCTTTTTCAAAGAAATCTCTTATAAAATGGTGTCTAATTTCTATGTGTTTAGTTTTAGAATGATGTACAGGATTCTTAATGATGCATAAAGTACTATTATTGTCAACAAATATCTTGGTATGCATGAAATTATACCCATAGTCTAACAGCTGGTTCTGAATCCACAACACTTGGCCACAACAAGCAGCTGCAGCCACATACTCAGCTTCAGTTGTAGAATTAGCCACCACTGTTTGTTTCTTGCATTGCCAAGATATCAACCTGCTCCCAAGAAACTGACATCCACCAGTTGTGGATTTCCTATCAAATTTATCACCTCCATAATCACTATCTGAATATGCAATCAGCTCCAATGGTGAATCCTTTGGGTACCACAAACCAAGACCAGGATAGCATCTTAGGTACCTAAAGATCCTCTTCACAGCATAAAGGTGACATTCTTTGGGAGTCACTTGATGGCGTGCACAAGCACACACAACAAACATGATATCAGGTCTGGAGGCTGTAAGATACATCAAGGATCAAATCATGGATCTATAGTGCCTGACATCAACATCTTTTCCATCTCCAATCTTTCCCCAAGGGCGTTCTCTATCCATAGGAGTAGTAGCCCTCTTTTCATGTGGAGAAAAGCCAAACTTCTTCAAGATCTCAGCAACATATTTATCCTGGGAGATGAAGATACCATCCTCTTTCTGCTGAACTTGTAAACCTAGAAAGAAGTTCATCTCACCCATAGCACTCATCTTGAATTTGTCTGTCATAAGCTTGGAGAAATCCTCACTCATCTTTGGATCAGTAGACCCAAAAATGATATCATCAACATAGACCTGGACAAGCAACACATCCTTGACTTTCTTCTTGGTAAATAGTGTCTGATCTATGGTGCCCCTCTTGAACCTATTGTCCACCAAATAGGTAGACAAAGTACCATACCATGCTCTTGGGGCTTGATGAAGGCCATACATAGCCTTCTTGACTCTATACACTTTATCTGGATGCTCTGGATCCTCAAAACCAGGAGGCTGCATTACATATACTTCCTCAACAATGGTGCCATAGAGAAAGGAACTCTTGACATCCATTTGATAGATTGTGAAGCCCATGCAGGATGCATAGGCTAGAAAAATCCTAATAGCTTCAATCCTTGCAACTGGTGCAAAGACCTCCTCATAGTCTATCCCCTCCTCTTGTGTATAACCTTGAGCCACTAACCTTGCCTTGTTTCTGACCACAATGCCTCTTTCATCTCTTTTGTTCCTTAGAACCCATCTTGTCCCTATAGGTCTGACATATCTAGGACAATCAACCAGCTCCCAAACATCCTGAATTGCAAATTGGTGAAGCTCATCCTGCATTGCTTCCACCCAACTTGGTTCTTTGAGAGCATCAAATATTTTCTTGGGTTCTTCTTGTGACAGAAAACATGCAAAAAAACATGCTTGCACAAGAGGGGTATCAACCTTCTTGTGTATATTGGCAATAAACCCACCAAGACCTTGATGAGATCTTCTAGTCTGAACTGGAGTCATAACATCACCAATGATCTGGGAAGGGGGTGATTCTCCATAGTGGAAGTGAGAACTCCTCCTTCAAAAAGTCTGGTGTCCTTAACTTCATTCTCCATATTGCTAATATCTTCTTCATCAGACTCTCTTACGTCAACATGAGGATGAACCTCTTCATATATATTGGAAGGTTCACCTTGTTCAAAATTGGAAGAGAAAAGATGGGCAAAATTGTTGTCAACGCCTGAATCCTGTTTGTCAGCGCTTGGGCTAACAATGCTTGAAGTGTGGTTGTCAACGTTTGAACCATCAACGTCTGAATTGGTCTTGTCAGTGCTAGATTTGCCTTTGTTAGCACCTGAAGGACCATGCATGTTTGTAACTGGTGGTGCTTGGAAACCACCATTATCTTGTCCAGCAGCAGCAGCAACAACAAAATCATCTGTCCAAATGGGAATGGTAACATATTCTAGGATAGGAGATGTCTTTTCTGCTTATGATCCAACCTTTTCATGAACCTGAGTACCTGAAACCTCAACAACTTGTTCCTCCATAACATTTGAAGTTACCTTCACAATGTCTAGGTTAGTGACAGGCATGTAATTTAAAGTTCTAGATAAAGGTTCCAAGTCAAACAACCAATTAGGACCACTTTCAGGATCACTAGGTTTATTCTCTAAAAACCTAACATGTACTCTTTCAACTATACGTTTTTCCTCTTTAAGATAAACCCTATAACCCTTGCTCTGGACAGAATACCCCATGAAGTAGCCCTCATCACCTTTTGCACTAAATTTCCCTAAGGCATCACTAGTGTCTAGAACTACTACATGACAACCAAAAGGTCTGAGAAAACCAATATTAGGTTTTCTACCCCAAAGTAACTCATAAGGTGTTTTGTTCTGAATTTTGTTAACCAATGCTCTATTTTGCACATAGCAAGCTGTATTAACAGCCTCAGCCCAAAAGGCTATAGGAAAGTGAGCATCAGCCAACATTGTTCTGGCTGCTTCAATTAGGGTTCTATTTTTCCTCTCAGCAACCCCATTTTGTTGTGGGGTTCTAGCAATACTAAATTGCCTTGTAATTCCTTTCCTGGCACAGAAATCATCTAGCTTCTTATTCCTAAATTCTCCACCATTATCACTCCTAAGCATTTTAACCTCATTCCCAGACCTCTTCTCAATCTGAGTGATAAAATCAATTAGAATATCAGCTGTGTCACTCTTCATAGCTAGAAAGAATGTCCAGGTAAACCTTGAAAAGTCATCTGTGATAACAAAGCAATATGACTTACCATTCAAACTTTCTATATTTGTTGGACCAAAGAGGTCCATGTGAAGCATATGAAGAGGTCTAGAACTAGTGTGCACCTGTTTGGACTTGAATGAGACCTTGTGCTGCTTGCCTTTAAGACATGCAACACAAGAGTGGTCATTGTGGAAGGCCTTCTCAGGCAAACCATCAACTAAACCAAGCCTCACAAGTCTATTTATATTTTTAAAATTTATGTGCCCTAGTCTCCTGTGCCACAAATTACTCTCATCTACTGAGGCCTTAGCATAAAAACAAGACATATTATTATTCATTTTAATTCCATTCAAAGTCACATTATATATGTCCTTATGCCTAGGTGTTCTATACTCAATATATTTCTCATCAGGGATCTTAAAATCCTTGCTTAACACCAAACACTCAGTATCAGTAAAAAGAACTTTATTTTTGTTATCACAAACTTGTGATACACTAAATAGGTTGTAATCAAGTTCTTTTACCAGGAAGACGTTCTCAAAACACAGATTCTTGGTGAGAAGGGTTCCTTTGCCTGTGATAGTACCATATCCGCCTCCAAAGTAAACCTTATCACCATCTTTAATAGGAGTGAAGTTCGTCAGATAGTCTTCCTTCCCTGTCATGTGCCTTGAGCATCCACTATCCCAATATCCATAATCATTGACCTGTCTTTGAATGCCCTGCACATAAAGAAAACAAATTAGTTTTCTTTGGGAACCCAAGTCTTAAAAGACTTGGATTCATCTGGTTGTTCAATAAGAACAGACTTAGTTCTCACAACAACCCCATTCTCATCCTTCTTAGGATGAAATACCCAGTTAACCCCAATAGGTTTTGTAATGACCTTTGAAATGTAATTAAATCTATTGCAAGTCATTGAAATCCCATTATTTTAGAAATACGTTTTAACGTAATATTAGAAGTATCGGTCACTCCACAATAGTATTAATGTTGTAATAGCTCGTAGTTAATGTATGCTTATTAAGTTAAGTAAGAAACCGACCCATGGTCTTGTCATGGGTCGGCCCAAGCCCAATAGTGGCTTGGATATAAATACCCCTTTCCACCATGGAAAGAGGTTGGTTGTTGATTTTCCATTTTATCATTCTAATAAAAACACATAGTTCTCTCTCACTTTCTCTCACTAGTTTCTCACTCTAGGAATCTTCAACCCACTTCATAGATTCATAGTTTATCAATATTCTACATTTGGTATCAAGAGCTATGGGGTGATTTAAGGTAATGATTTGTGTTGTTATTTAGTTTTTTGATTGTATTAGTGTTCTTTAAGAAGATCCATCTTGATTCTTGGAGTTTTTGGTGATTTTGTGATTGGGATTAGTAGATAAGTATTAGTTTTTACTTATTTTAGTAGAAATCACAAAACTTTTTTGGGTTATTTGGTAAAAATCTGGGTTTGTTTCTTCTTTTATTTGATCGACTGTTACACAACCAGTTACTGTTTCCCAGAAAAGTTCCGGATCAAAAAGTTCCGGATCAACAAGTTCCGGATCAAAAAGTTCCGGATCAAAAAGTTCCGGATCAAGGAAAGTTCCGGATCAACAAGTTCCGGATCAAGGAAAGTTCCGGATCAAAGGAAAGTTCCGGATCAAGGGAAAGTTCCGGATCAAGGGAAAGTTCCGGATCAAAGGAAAGTTCCGGATCAAAGGAAAGTTCCGGATCAAGGGAAAGTTCCGGATCAAAGGAATGTTCCGGATCAAAAGAAAGTTCCGTATCAAAGGAAAGTTCCGGATCAAAGGAAAGTTCCGGATCAAAGGAAAGTTCCGGATCAAGGAAAGTTTCGAATCAAATCTTCCGAACCAAAAGTTCCGGATCAAGGAGTTCCGAGCCAAAATCTTCCGAATCAACACTTCCGAATCAACAATAGTTCCGGATCAAGGGATATTTTACTTGTTTTTTCGACGATTTTTTTAAAGGATTTAATCTTGGTTTCTTACAACAAAAACTCAACACAACTCACAAACTTTACTTTACTGCTCGATCAACCGATAATCTTTGTCTCTTTGAAGTGTTCAAAATGAATCCGAATTCATTAATGCCTCAAATGACATCACTTACGGATATTTCCGTCATTACGGGAACGGATAATCGCCCTCCAATGCTCATTAAAGAAGTCTTTGAAGCATGGCAAGGCCGTATGATGTCATACATTAAGGGAAAACCGACATATGGGAGGCTTATGGTCAAGTCAATTCTAAATGGTCCACTTGATTATGGTACCATCGTGGTTAACAATGTGACTCGACCACGGGAGTTTGAAGAACTTACACCAGCTCAACAACTTGTTGCCGATGCAGACGAAAAGGCTCTTCAAACCATTATCCAAGCTCTTCCACATGACATCTATCGAATGGTCAGTCAATATACGGTTGCAAAGGATTTATGGGAACGTCTGAAGGTGTTGCTACAAGGTACGTCTCTTACCAAACAGGAAAGGGAATGTCAGTTATATGATCTGTTTGATAGATTCACGTACAGCCCAGGGGAAACGCTTCACGACTACTACTTCAGATTCACTACTCTCATGAATGATCTGAATGTATACAATCTCGTGATTTCTCCATTCCAAGTTAACACCAAGTTTTTGAATACTTTACCTCAAGCTAAATGGGGTGAGTATATTACCGATGTTAAGTTAACCAGGGATTTGCATAAGTGCAATTTGGATCAACTCTATGCTTTTCTTCAGCAGCATGAGAAACATGTGATCATGCACCGTTCGCCTCGAGGTATGTACCCTGATTCTTTAGCTTTGATGGCGAATCAACCAAGCTTGTCGTACAACAACGCTCCTTATATCATGGGACACCAAGCCTATCATCCATCACCGTACCTGACTCCAAGATTCCCCCAATATTCGATTCTACCGCAACCACCCACCTCACATCAGCAACAATATCGGTTTAATGCACCTTCATCACAATATGCTTCACAACCTCACCCAGCAAGCATTGCACCTTATGCTCAGTCTTCCTATTCTTCTTATCAAGAGAATGCAGCATATCCATCAAGCTACTCTGACCACATGAGTATTCCTTCTAGTGCTTATGCAGCTCAACAAGACCAAGCACTGTATTGTGATAATGATGAAGTCCCCATTCCTGAATTCAAACAAGGAACTGACCCAGTTGAAGTGTTAGACACTATGTCTGCTTATCTCACAAGGACTTTAAGAAAACGAGGATTTAGAGGACCAGCTCCTACTAACAATCAGCTAAGGAATTCATCCAATTCTCGCCAACAAGCTACTATTGGGAATGGAAGGGTAATGGTTCAACCTATTCAACCTTATCAGGGGAGACCTACTACATCAACTACCAATGCTCGCACAGTCAATCCTGCTCCAATGGTCAACACTCCTCCACGGGCTAATTCCACAGGCAAGTTGAGAATGATTACATGCTACAACTGTAAGGAAGAAGGTCACATGTCCAGGGATTGCAAAAAACCCAAGAGGAGAAGGGATGGTCAATGGTTTGCAGAGAAGATTTATCTGGTGAACGCTCAGGCACAAGGAAGGGAACTTGATGAAGAGGAGCTTGCATTTCTTGCTGATCCAGGGATTGCTGAACAAGACGTTGTCACCACACAGAATGCAGCATACCAAGCAGATGATCTTGATGCTTATGATTCAGACTGTGATGAACTTCAATCTGCACAGGCAGCTCTTATGGCAACTATCTCTAGCTTAGGGCCAGAAAAAATATCTAAGGTACTTACTAATACCACTGATAATACCACTGATACTAGTATTCAACCACATCAAGTTGGGCAAGAGGGTGCTGATCCGAATGAATCTTCGGTGGTGAGTCTTTCAAATGAGGAGATAATCAATGATAGTAATATCAATGTGAGTCCCCAGAGTTTGAGTGAATCACAACCGGGATCCATTTCTCATACGCATATTCCTGCTCAACAAGATTTGGTCATGGTTCCTGCTACATTACTTAGCCAAATGAATACTGCACTCTTAGAAACCCTAGCTAAGAATAAGAATTTGTCTGCTGAGATTGCTTTGTGCAACGAAAAAGTTCAAACTTTGGAATTAGTTCCTTCGTCCACTGTTCTAAAAAATCCCGAATATGATCATTTTCGAAACAAACAAATGACTCATTTGCAAGAAATTGAAACCTTAAGAGCAGATCTTTCTAACGAACTTAAAGAAAAAGAGTTAGTGGTCACTAATTTTCACAAACTTCAAACGGATTTTGAGTTACTCGAGTCTAAAAAGAATGAAATGGAAATTAATACGGCTAATAAGATTAGAAGTTTAGATTATTTGCTTTTAAGACAATACACTGCCTCTCAACTAGTGCACTTATTTGATGCTTCGTTTAGAGAATTTAACTTATCACGTCAAAAAGGCCTTCCCCCTAACCCACGGTATGCAAAACAAGCTTTTATCCATAGTCCAAGACTTTATAATGCAACCCAATTAGGATTGGTCTTAGACCCGATTGTTATCTTCGATGATCGCTCAAATAAGGATCTAGTAGATGAGAATCGGTCATACAACTTTGCAAAATATCCCGAGTGTGGTTATTTTAAAATGAATGAGGAGCTTGCAAAAACGGATTTTAGAATTCGCTTCCATATGGGTAAAGATCTCATCACAGCACCAACCTACATGTTACATGAAGAAAACCCTAGTACACTTCCTACACTTGTCAAAATGGAAGGAACTAAGGAAATTCCAAAGGATCTTCCACCTGTTAGCACTGTATGGTTAAACTTGCAAGAGATTAATCAATACTTTGCTAGTTTTGACAAGGTCATTTTGGAATGTACGACTTCAAATGGCCTAAACGCCGGAGAATGGGCTTTCGAACACATGAACGAGGTGTTTAAGAATGAGATCAATCCGTTTGTCGAAAGTCTAAAAGGAAGTTTTGCATCTCTTTCGGAAAATCTGGAGTTTGAAATTGCAGAAGTTCAAAAAGTGTTTTATGAAATCGACACCGCTTACGAACTACAATTAATTGAAAAGGAAAAGATTTTATCCGAATATGACCAATTCTTGTCCCAAGTAATTTCGTGTGATGTGCTTACTACTGTGAATGTTAATTATTCGAATGAGCTTACATCCGCTATGATTAAATGTGATGCTGTGAATATATGTGATGATGTGTGTGATCTCTCTGTAAATGTTGCTGATACTGTAAATGAGGTAGATAATCATTCTTGTCACGAATCTAACGCTGAATTTTTAAAGCTTCAAGATTCTTACAATTTACTTTCAAAACACTTTAATTAACTTGAACAACATTGTATATCTTTAGAATAAAAACAACAAACTCAAAATGAGGATTTTTTGATAACAAATGTTTGTGAAAACAGTGTTGAGACGAGTGACAAGATGATTGCAATAGTTAAGGCATTAGAGGAAGAGATTATGAGATTAAAGAGAGATGTGTCATCAAATGAAACACTAAAATTGGAACTAGAGGCTGCAGAGTCTAAAAACCAGGACTTAGAAATTAGACTTTCGTCTATTCTAGGGGAGATGGATCGTGCAAGACAGGGAATGTCCAAACTTTATGGTTCACTAGAAGAACGCTTCGCTTTTAATGCGGCACAGCAACAATCTTATGTTGAACAATTGAACAAAAAATGTGAGGAAATCTCTGACTTAAATATCCAACTCATTGACAAAAACATGGTTTTGGCTGAGTTAAAGGAGACACTTCTTCTCACCCGACAAGAAGCTGTTAATAACTTAGCTACCAACTCTGCACCGTCCTCTAGTGCTCCAACAACCAAGTCAGTAGTGCTTTATAAGAACCCGCTCCATAAGAAAAACCCGGTTACCTACGATGATTATATGAGGAATGCAATTAAGCATGTAGATCTTGTTAGGGATATTTTAGATGATTTATATGTGTTAGATCCCTCAAGCAGTTACTTTTATTCAGGTCATGAATATATTAAGCGAGTTCCATATTGCTTAGCATATTTGCAATACATAGGTAAACCGCGTACTGCACTACTTACTAATCGACCCATTGCTGTAACTCCATTCAATAAGACCCCAGGAGAAAAACCGTCATTGGCACCATCAAGTAAGGCACCTTTAAAATCTGTTGCTAATGTTCCCACTTTGCCTTCTACAGGATTAAAAGAGTCTACTAAGGCTAAAGGATCGCCACTCAAGAAAGATAAGATCAAGCCCTCCACTAGTAGTACCAACAAGAAGAAAGTAGAAGCTCACCATAGGAATGTTATGTCAGATTTAAATAAAAAGAATCATGTTGCTAAGACTAAAAGCTCTGCGCCTGTGCAGAAGCTTAAACCATTTGTGAATTCTAATTTGAATTGTTGGAATTGTAATGAGTGCATGTTTTCCCAACGTCATGATTTGTGTCTTATTGATCATGTGAATGAAATGAATGCCATTAGGAATGATCTTGAATGGAAGCCCACTGGGAGAACTCGTACCCAAGTTGGATGGCAATGGCGTCCCACTGGTAGGACCTTTACATTAGATGGAAAAATGTGCCCTTTAACTAGGAATGCATCCATTGAGGTTAGGTCTCAACGTCCTTTAGTTAGGCACACTAGCACTACAGTATGGAAACAACGCCCTTTAATTAGGTCAGCCCCCACTATAGTGCCTATCAGTGAAGAAATACCTCAGGATTTAAGCCAACTAGAATCTACACCACCAACTAGGAAGAAGGCTAGGAAATCTAAGAAACCTAAAGTTAGCAAATCTAAGATTATTAAATCTGTACCTGCTAATAACAAGGAACATTCGGATTCCGAAACCTATACATTGTCCTCGTCTGGTGATATTTTCAGGTGGTCCAAATCATCCTCTGGTATTTGGACTCCGGTTGTTCAAAGCATACGACCGGAGATCGCTCGATGCTCCGAAATTTCGTCAGCAAGTTTCTTGGAACGATTAAATTTGGTAATGATCATATTGCAAAGATAATGGGGTATGGTGAATATCAGATTGGAAACGTTACGATTTCAAGGGTATACTATGTAGAAGGTCTTGGTCATAATTTATTTTCAGTAGGACAGTTTTGTGATTCCAACCTAGAGGTTGCTTTTCGACAACATACTTGTTTCATCCGCAACTTGGAAGGAAAAGATTTGTTGAAGGGGTCTTGTGGTGCAAATCTTTATACTTTGTCCTTACAAGACATGATGGCCGCCTCTCCAATATGTCTTCTCTCTAAAGCATCTAAGACCAAGTCATGGTTATGGCATCGCAGATTATCTCATCTTAACTTTGATGCTATTAATCATCTGGCTAAAAACGAATTAGTTCGTGGTCTTCCAAAGCTCAAATTTCACAAGGACCATTTATGTTCCGCGTGTTCAAGGGGGAAAAGTACCAAGAAATCATACAAGCCCAAAGCTGAAGACACCAATCAAGAAAAACTTCATCTTTTGCATATGGATCTTTGTGGGCTAATGAGAACTGAAAGTGTGAGTGGTAAGAAATTCATTCTTGTTATTGTGGATGATTTCTCCAGGTTTACATGGGTTAGATTTCTACGTACAAAGGATGAAGCACCGAAGGTTATCATCACTTTTCTGAAATTCATTCAGGTACGTTTAAATACTACTGTCCGACGTATTCGTACAGATAATGGAACAGAGTTCGTCAACCAGACTCTTCGTGATTACTATGAAGAAGTTGGTATCTCACATGAAACATCCGCTGCACGCACTCCACAAGAAAACAGTGTCGTTGAAAGACGGAATCGTACGCTTATGGAAGCTGCTAGGACTATGCTGATTTATGCGAACGCTCCATTGTTCTTGTGGGCAGAAGCTATATCTACTGCATGTTTCACCCAAAACCGTTCTATCATTCGGAAACGCCATGGAAAAACACCTTACGAGCTTCTACATGACCGTAAACCTGATGTTTCATTTTTTCATGTGTTTGGTGCTCTTTGTTATCCAAACATTAATAGTGAGAACTTGGGTAAACTTCAACCGAAAGCCGATATAGGTATTTTCATTGGTTACTTACCCTCCAAGAAAGCATACCGAATTTACAACCGTCGTCTTGGTAAGATAGTAGAAACTATGTACGCATATTTCGATGAGCTGACAGCGATGGCTTCTGAGCAACGCAGCTCTGAACCCGCGCTTCACGAGATGGGAACCGGTGCTATTAGTTCCGGATTAGTTCCCAATAATCCTACTTCTACATCATTTTTACCACCTACAAGGCCCGAGTGGGATAAACTGTTTCAACCGTTGTTTGATGAATTCTTTGATCCCCCAAATGATGAAGTTCCAGCACCTGTAGTGATAGCTCCAATCCCTGAAGTTGTTGCTCAAGCTAATGAGGCTTTATCAAATGCATCTTCAATTAACATTGAACCGGATGCACCTCTACCAAGTGATTCTCAAACTACACCTGAATCGTCACCCTTACTTGTGCCTAATGATGTTGAAGAGGATTCTATTGATCACGATTTGGAATATGCTCACCTACAAGAGCTTCCTTTCTTTGGTGTACCGATACCTGAAAACCCTTCAGCCGCGTCTACCTCAGAAGAAGCTCCTTCAATTTTTCATTCCAGACCACCACGGATTGAAAAACATAGCACCAAATGGACAAAAGATCACCCAATTAGGAATGTCATTGGAAGTCTCGATCGACCAGTCTCTACACGCCATCAATTACAAGAGAGTGCACTCTATTGCTATTTTGATGCATTTCTCTCTGAAGTTGAACCTAAAAATTGGCAACAGGCTATGACTCAATCATCTTGGATTGAAGCCATGCAGGAGGAACTAAATGAATTCCAAAGACTTGAAGTATGGGAATTAGTTCCTCTCCCTGACAAGGTTAACATCCTTACTTTGTTGTGGGTTTATAAGGTTAAACTCGATGAGATGGGTGCAGTCTTGAAGAATAAGGCTAGATTGGTTGCTAGAGGATACAAACAAGCCTTGGGTATCGACTTTGAAGAATCTTTTGCTCTTGTTGCAAGATTGGAGGCTATTAGACTATTCCTTGCGTATGCTGCTCATATGAACATGATCATCTATCAAATGGATGTGAAGATGGCATTTTTGAATGGTGAACTAAGGGAAGAAGTCTATGTTAGTCAGCCGGATGGGTTCGTTAGCACGGAGTTTCCTAATCATGTGTACAAGCTTAAGAAGGCTCTATATGGGTTGAAACAAGCTCCATGCGCGTGGTATGATCTCCTTTCAACATATCTCATCTTGGAAGGCTTCTCCAAAGGCAAAGTGGACCCCACTCTATTCACTCTCAAGGAGGACAACGACTTGATACTGGTACAAATTTATGTTGATGATATAATATTTGCTGCCTCTAACATAGAATTGTCAAAACGCTTTGAGAAGATAATGTCCACACGCTTTCAGATGTCAATGATGGGAAAATTTTCATTTTTCTTAGGATTACAAATTTCTCAGAATCCCAGAGGCATCTTTATTAATCAATCCAAATATGCTCTAGAATCTTTAAAGAAATATAACTTTGAAAATTGTGACCCCGTGGACACTCCAATGGTGGAGAAATCCAAGTTAGATGAAGATAGGAATGGGATTATTGTCGATCCAAAACTTTACCGTGGGATGATCGGCACCCTTCTCTATCTGACTGCTAGCAGGCCTGATTTGCAATTTGCCGTATGCATGTGTGCCCGGTATCAGGCTCGGCCTACCGAAAAGCACCTACATGTTGTTAAAAGGATATTTCGGTATCTCAAAGGAACACTTCATCGTGGTCTATGGTATCCGAAAGATTCCTCCATTGCTTTAATATCATACGCAGATGCCGATCATGCTGGGTGTCAAGACACGAGGCGTAGCACTTCTGGGTCTGTGCAACTCCTTGGAGACATATTGATTAGTTGGTCTTCAAAAAGGCAGAAAAGCGCTGCAATTTCTAGCACGGAGGCTGAATACATCGCCATGTCCGGTTGTTGTGCTCAAGTCCTTTGGATGAGATCACAATTAACTGACTACGGTTTGGGATTCAACAAAATCCCGATGTATTGTGACAACAAGAGCGCCATTGCCCTTTGCTGCAACTACGTTCAACACTCCCGGGCCAAGCACATAGACATTCGCCACCATTTCATTAAAGAGCAGGTGGAGAACGGAGTGATCGAGCTGTATTTTGTCACCACTGAGTATCAGCTGGCAGATATGTTCACCAAAGCCTTAGATCGAGGACGAATCGAGTTTTTGATCGACAAGCTTGGCATGAAATCATTCACTCCATCGACTCTCAAAGAATTGGCAGAAGAATCAGCTGAATAGTGGTGGTAAACTATTCAGGCGTATCCTTTGTTCGTGATCATGTATATTATCGTATATATATAAACCACAAAAAGAAAAATACAAAAATATAAAACCAAGAAAAACCATAAAAATATAAAACCTACAAAAACCATAAAAATTATAAAATCAAGAAAAACCAAAAATATTTTTCGTTTTTTTAAATCGGGCATGTCTTTTAGTACGGTAATATTTACGGCTTTAGAAATGTCGATCAATATTGACACGGCGCCATAAATAGAGTCCGTATAAAAGTTGTACATTTTTAAAACATGCCCATAATGGCTTGTAGTTATTTCAGACTGCAACCCGGTTTTCGCATTAAAGTCACGTATTTCCTTGGAAAACGTTGGCTCACAACGGGAATTAATTTTCTCGGGCATGATTTACAAGCCAAATCATGCAAAGGGATCAAGTTTACTTTACAACTTGGTCTAACACGAGTTTGTGTACGTCTCAGTGCATTAATTTGTTAAAATAAGAGAAATCTTATTGCCACCACGAATCAATCTTTTCAAGATAATTAATTGGAAAAGTTTTCATCAATATTTGACTCTTTAAACAATGACTACAGCTCTTTCAATAGAAAACGGGTCATCGTTTAAGGGGGATAAAATATTAAATCGTCTTCGTCATCAAAACGATTTTTCAAAAATGTTTGAGGAAAATTTATTGGCTAAATGGTTAATGAAGTGGTCTTGCTTTAGAATAGGACTTGCTTTAGATCTCGGAGATTTGCTAATTGGATGCGATGCTTAAGTTGTGTGAAGGTTAAGTTGGCTAAATTTAACAATGGTTAGGGAGATTAGAAAAGACAATGAATAAAAAGTAAAAGTGAAAAATGTAGGGTTAAAGGTGACAATTTGTGAAAGTTGTAAAATTTTGACCTAAGTCAAAACCAAACCCCCCCGTGCGTCTATTCTTTCTTCTTCACTGTTTCTATTGCCGCCATTAACACACACATACACATACTCAAGCTTTCACAAAACTCTCGATTCAATCACTCAATCTGTTTCATTCGATCTAAAAGGTACAAACATCGAATCTTTAATTTATAATTCGCCTAGTTCATCATTTAATCAAGTTAATTGATTCGGGTAATCAAGATTATCAATTTAGAGTTCGTTTGCCAAAATTCGAGATTAATTGATTAGGGTTTTAGGTGGGTTTTACTCGGAATATCCTTAGAAAGATGTTTTGTTGCCTTAGAATGCCTTAAAACTCACAATCGCGCCTAAAATAATCATTAATAGGGTGCGTTTAGAACTTCCGGATGAACAAGGTTTTTGAACTTCCGAATGAAGAAGTTCCGAGTGAACTTCCGAATGAAGAAGTTCCGAGTGAACTTCCGAATGAAGAAGTTCCGGATGAACTTCCGAATGAAGAAGTTCCGGATGAACTTCCGAATGAAGAAGTTCCGGATGAACTTCCGAATGAAGAAGTTCCGGATGAACTTCCGAATGAAGAAGTTCCGGATGAACTTCCGAATGAAGAAGTTCCGAATGAACTTCCGAATGAAGAAGTTCCGGATGAACTTCCGAATGAAGAAGTTCCGGATGAACTTCCGAATGAAGAAGTTCCGGATGAACTTCCGAATGAAGAAGTTCCGGATGAACTTCCGAATGAAGAAGTTCCGGATGAACTTCCGAATGAAGAAGTTCCGGATGAACTTCCGAATGAAGAAGTTCCGGATGAACTACCAAATGAAGAAGTTCCGAATGAACTTCCGAATGAAGAGTTCCGAATGAACTTCCGAATGAAGAGTTCCGAATGAAGGACTTCCGGATGAAGAGTTCCGAATGAAGGACTTCCGGATGAAGAGTTCCAAATGAAGGACTTCCGGATGAAGAGTTCCAAGGACTTCCGGATGAAGAGTTCCGAATGAAGGACTTCCGGATGAAGAATTCCAAATGAAGAGTTCCGAATGAGGACTTCCGGATGAAGAGTGGTTGGATTGATAGTTGTTTGCCTATTATAATTACTTGTTGAAATGTATTATGCTTAGAAGTCATAATGATATATATCTATATATTGTTTGTGCATCAACCTTTGATGTCTTATCTTAAGCAGATACGATGACTAATCCAACAGTACAAGCACTCCAAGACTCTAGAGCAGCCGCAATTGCCGAAGCACGAACCCTCAAGTTCATACCAAACAATTACCGGCTGAAGCAAGTTTCAAAATCCACTCACCATGGATTTAAAGTCGCCATAGCAATCCTTGATCACTCTCACTTCAAGAATGCTTTAAGGAGTACTGCCTCGGTGCCATATGATTACATGTATGAGTTCTGGGCTACCAAGGAAAGTACTTCAAACAAGATCACCTTCTCTCTCGACAACAAAGAACAGACACTCACCGTCTCAGACTTCCGCAAAATATTTGGAATTCGGGATACACCCAAAGGTATGTCATTTTCCAGGGATCCTACTAAAGACGAACTCATGGAAATGTTCCATGCTCTTGGATGTCCTGACCTACGAGTTGTGTCCGATTTTACCACCGCTAAAGTAGGTCAACCTTGGAGAGCAATCTTGGGTATTCTCGGTAGATGTCTTAAACCTAAATTATCTGGGCATGATGCTGTGCGTGGTCCACTCATGAACATATTCTATGGAATGTACAAAGGCTCAAATGTAGATTATTCATCCTTGTTATGGGAAGAATTTAACTTTCAACTCTTCCAAAACAAGAAGCTGAAGACTAATTTCTTTCCTTACCCTCGGTTTATCAAGCTTATAATTAATTATTTTATGAAGAATGATGTCTCTATTGATAAGCGTGCAGCAAGTCGTCATCACACTGAAGAGGCTGATCATATTGTGGATCTAAGGCATGAAGGACCATCTGGTGCTGTTATTCCTGGTCCTATTCCCGATTATCTTCTGACGGATAAAATTAAAGCTTCTGCTGATTACAAACTACTGCTACTAGAAATCAAGAAGCTAAAAGCAAGCCTTCAGACAGGAGAAGACTCGTCTACTACGGTCAAGAGTAAAGGTAAACGCAAGCAACCAGCTGCTTTATCTGAACCCGAAACCAAGAAGAAGAAGACTGAGGCTAAGAAGGGAAAAAGTACGGCTGATGAGTTCGTTCTCCACGACGAAGAAGATGTTGATGATCCTACTCTTGACAAGGCTGAGAGAAAATTAATGAAGATAGCTATTGAAAAGAGTAGGAGAGACACGGGCGGTAGTGGTTCGGGTGTACAGATGAATATTGAAGAAGAGTACGAGGAGCCAGATGATATTGATGAGTTTGGATCACCTGAACGGTATTCTACTTCGAAGGAGACATCCATCCCTGTTTCAGCAAGTGTTGAAAAGGAGTCCGGTGCTCCCACAATCATGGTACCTACCCAGCCTTTAGTAACTCAACCTCCACCAATTCAGCCCTTACCAGCCCGACCGGTACCAACACCATTCCTTCCACCTCCAATAACTCCCATCCTCAGTACTGTGGTCACAACCAAGCCTCTTCAACCAACCCATAGTAGCTCTGCATCATCTTCAATGGCTGCATTTGTAATGGCAGAACTCTTGGATAAACATACGGATAATCAAAGAAAAGAGATGGATAATCTTCGCCAAGAGCTACTTAGACGAGTTCAAAGTGAAGAAGCATCCAAGAAAGCCCAAGAAGAGATGCTTGCTAAGTTCGCTGCAGAGATGGAGTTGACACATAAAGCTCATGCAGAAGAACTAGCTCAGGTCAAGCAGGCTGAAGCTGATAAGTATGCTGCACGAATCACGAGACTTCAAGCTATGAAGGATAAATACAAGGAGCAGAAAGAAACACTTGAAGCTTCTGTTGAAGAGAGAGTGAAAGAATCCGTTGAGTCCCTTATGACAAAACTGCGTGATGAGATGAAGAAACTCGCGGCTGATAATTTGATGATTAAGTCGTCCAATCCTTCCAAATCCGCCTACAAAATTGCATATGACTTGACAGATTTTGAATTAAAGAAGATCCTCAAAGCTCGCATGAGGGAACTTGGATCTTTTGATAAATCTAAAGTTCAACGGACACTCTACAAATCACTGAATGAAGCTATCATGGAGGATGATCGGTTGTTCAAAATGTTTGGAAGTGTGGTACCTTACCACATTCTGCCTGAAGAGGAAAAGGAAGATAGTGAACAAGAAGAGGATGACGGGGAAGAAGAAGAAGAAGAAGAAGAAGAAGGAGAAGATGATGATGGTGACGATGATGGTGATGATGATGAGGATGATGATGATGATGATGGTGGTGATGGTGGTGATCGAAATGAGGAAAGTGCTAAGGGAAGCAACGAGGATGACGATGAGGATGATGATGGAAAACAGCCTGAAACAGGGGACAAGGTTGCCAGCACAAAGAAACCATCTAAGTCTGGTACCAAGTCTCAGAAGGATGCTGCGCAAAAGGAAAAATCCACCTCAACGGAATCAAGACGATCCAAGTGGCGCCATGATGTGAATGCTACTACGGCGTCATCGATTCCCGGTACATCTGTTTCTATTTCTATACCTGTTACCACTAATCCTGTTAGTTCTGTTGTTGCTCCTGTGATTGCAGAATCAGTTACTGAACCTGAGTTTGCACCACACTCGCCTGTTCACGACACCGCCGAGATGCCTGAATCAGAACCAGTAGATGCTCATGTCTCTACTCCTGTGCCACAAGAACCACAATCTACTGTTCCCGAGTCAAGCACACGGGACTGGGCGGACACATTGGAGATCGATGAAACTGCACCGCCACAAGCTTGGATCACGGCAGCTGCTAATTATGATCCAATCACAGACGCTGGCAGAGATGTTCTGTATCTCCGTATCCGTAGTCCGATTGACTTGTGTGCATTTCTGGCTCATGAGTATAAGTCTTCGGTCACTCCGTCTTTGGTGAAGAGAGCGCTAAAGGATAAGAGAATTCGCGCCAAAACCAGGTTAAGCCGCATAGAGTACGAGTATTATGCTGACGAGGTCCTGAAAGCTCTTAACGCCGTTCAAAGGCCAGGCCTCCATGAATCAGAAAGAGCTCCACCTCCACTTGATCCTTCTCAAGATAATCAAATTGCTCTCGACTTCTTCGTCACCTATGATCTTGATTATCTCCTCAAGGGTTCATCAAAGTACGCAACCTCCCTGACCTTGCTGAAAGCTGCTAACTGGGGGACAATGTTGATCCCAAACTTAGATCGATTAGCTTTGTGTATACGAGATTAGATCAAGTATAACACGTAGAGAAACCTTTGTTATATGCTTTGTGAATCTAAGTATTATGCGGAATTTAATACTTAAACAAGAACACAAGATGTAAACAAAACTTTCACTTTGATTATTAATGTCGAACTTGCTTACAATGAAAGATGTTTACGAATGAAAACTTAATGAAAACTTGATATTAAACATTAACCTAAAGGCCTTCTTTTATAGACTAAGAAGCCTTGTATAATAAGCTACGTATCAACTATTCTAGGTAAAGATAAACATAGAAAATACATTGTCGTTTCTATCCTTACTAGAAGTATTCTAGAACATAATAAACATGTAGCTCACATCTTCCATCAGTGCTTGTCTTCAATCTGTCAACGCTTGACTTTAACTTGTCAACGCTTAAGCTGTCAGCGCTCACTTTGCTCTTGTCAACGCTTGAGTTGTTCTTGTCAGCGTTCAAGTGATCTGGCCTTAATTTATTCCCAACAATCCTCCCCTAAACTTGATATCCACTCTTATGATCAAGTTTCTGAATAAACATTAAGAACTTGGAGGAGTCTGACAAACCTTATCATATTGGTAATAAATAAATCTGATCAAATTCTTTGCCACGTCACTTGTGTAATCTATCTCCAACTGGGTGTCCTTCATCTTTTCCAAAATAGCCTTGGATATGAAATACTGAGCATCTACAAGTAAATACTCAGCAAACTTTGTAGAACTCAAATGGTATACACCAGCAGCTGAATATAACCTCCATTGAAGACCACTGAGATCATCTTCAAGATCCTTCCATATTTCAGGATCTTCCTCATTTGTCCCACACATTCTTTTGAATGTGGTCTAAAGTTTTATTCCATTAGCTGAAGTTGGTGCTTCAGCCTCATACTTGGTCTCTAGCAACCTCCAAAGGTCCACCAAGTCTTCTCTATCACAACTTGCAAATAAAGATATGAGAGTGGTAAAAGTGTGTACCTCCTTGCCATATCTTCCAATTTTCCAGAATCCACATTCATCTTCATCATAACTCACAATTGGATTCCTGGAATCTAGTGGTAACACATGCACCATATCTGAAGCTTCTAATTGGGAGAGCTTGAGGCTCTTTCTAATAACTGCTTCACTTGGATATAGTTGATTCATATCTTTTGGAAACTCAAGTGTAAATCCCTTCTTCACTGGTCTGGGAACTATCATAGCTTTCTTGATTTCCATCTCTTCTGCAAGTTGCTCCTTTCTTTCATCTGAAAGAAGTCTGAAAGAGTTTTCTTCCTGCACTTTCACCCAAATAGGATAAGCCCTATGTTCCAACTCATCAAATTTCAAAGCCTTCAGCTTTTGATGTGTCCATCCAACTCCATGACATTTGAGCAACATAAAGTAGAGCTTCCTTCTATCCCTCTTTAACTCAGAGAGAATGTTGCTTGCCTTGTGCTTCAAAATCACCTTACAATCCTTCTGAACTCTAAGAAGAATTTCCAAACCCCATATCTGATCTGAAATGGTCAAGTCTGGATTATCCATACAGCTTTCTTCCCAAGAATTGTACATCTGAACCACCTCTGGCATATCAAAATCAATCTGCAACTTTAAATCTCTCAGCTTTTCCCTAGCAAGCTCATCACCATACTCAAGTCTTTCTGGTTCAATAATCATTACACTTGAATCTGAGCTAGCTCCATCACTTTATTCTTCAGAAGTCACAACAAATGGTGACTTTTCCTTTTCACCTTGTTCCATCATTTGCTCAGCCAATCTTCTATCAAATTCAACCTGAGCTGCATTCTTTGGAACAATTTCTTCTACCAACTTACCCTTACCCTTATCTGATGGTGCAATGTTTGGTAAGGTAGATGGTAATACCTGAGTAGGAACATCCTTGATGATAGATGATGACTGGAATACATCACCTCCATATACAGGTCTGTCAACGTCCAAATTTCCTCTATCAGCGCCCAAAATACTTCTATCAGCGTCCAAAGTTGTCTTGTCAACGCCCAAATATTTTCCCTCAGCGCCTTGTGTAACCTCTCTCAACATTGCTGTAAATGATAAATTTAGATTGGTTGGAGAGATTAAGGACGTATCAAAACCTGTTTGTTCCTTCAAAGTAGTAAGAGCTTCAGCAACATCCAATGATTGACCATCTTGACTGCTCTTATCACTCAGATTTCTTTGATCTTCCTCCCCTTTGGAAGACTCCTCTATACCTCCCTTTGCATGAGCACTCTCCAAAACAACAATCCTCTCCCTCAATTCCTTGAGTTCAAGGCCTTGATTGCTGACAATTTGTACTAAGTCTGCATTCTGCTTTTGCAAGCTAATGTAGACAGCCGTCAATTCCAAAAGAGTCATTGGTTCCAGTCTGCCCTATTCTAAAATGGTGATTTGACCTCCCAAGTTAGGTTCATTGGGCATGGATGAGGACTTAATTATGGTGGGACTGCCTTGGCCAGCGTCTAAGCCAGAACCAATAGTCCCAGCCTCATCCAGGTCACCAGCCACACTTGTGGTGGTGGTTCTCTCTGCTTCATGGCTAGGACCACCAGAGGAGAACTCTCCAGCAGTCCTTTGGCGTTTGATCAACCTATATTCAGGTGGTGTGGAAGATGGTGTGGAAGAATGGGTAGATGTGGGTTGGTTAAGGGGTGTTTGGGATTGTGATGGTTGGGTGTCAGCGTTAGAAATAGGCACATCAACGCCCACATTAGATGTGTCAGCGTCAAAGGATTCTTGGTCAATTTGCATTAGGTCAGGTGAGGGTAAAGGTTCAGGGATAGGTTCAAGTTGTGGGTGAGGGTCAATATGAGGTTGGGGGTCTGGTTGGGGTTGTGCTGCTGCAATAACAGCAAGCATGGTTGGGGTTAAAGGTAAGTCCCTATGAGGTGGTGAATTCATCTTGGTAAAAATAGCTTTCTTTTGTTCAGGGATTTTATAAAAGTCATTGTGATCCCTTGAACAATATCTTTGATCATCAAAAATCATTTGCAGAAAACGGGGATAAGCTAAAGTCATTTTTGTCCCCTTGTTTTTACACATTCCTTCAAAAATCATTTTAGACCAGTTATATTTTTGCCCTGTTGCAATACACACAATAGCAGTTGCAATGGATCTATTGATCTCATTGTGTGCAGTACATTTGGGACTCAAACATTGAAGGAGAATGTGAATGAGGTACTTCCAGGCTGGGGGAAATTCCTGCTTATGGTACTTATTAAGAGTACCTTCATCAGGAATAGGGTATCCCAAAGCCCTAAGCCCTTGTTCTATTTCAGTTATGGGAAGAATGGTTATACCATCAACATCATCAAGATGCAAGGCCTGGCGTACCAAGGACTCAGTAACCACCCAAGATCTCCCATGAACAATAGAAGTTAATGTGGTCACTCCATTAACTGTTGAGGAACTGACAGTGTTCCAAAACTGTTTAATGTGTGTGACTGGAATGAGTGGTGCATGAGAAAGAGCATACCTTAATGGGGATGCGTTCAAATACACCACCATTTGTGTGTATTGAGGGAACAAAGTATTATCAGCAACAAGATAAGCAATCATGTTGTGTTGAGACTTGAACCCCAAATCCAATTCTGCTGAGTTAAATCTTGGTGCCATTGATGAAAGCTGTTAATTTGAAGTATAGAAGATGAAGGTTGATAAGAGAAAAGTGTTAGACAAGAATTATAGATACCATGTTTAAAAATAGGAGCCAAATTTATAGGAGTGGATGAATGCATGTGATTGGCCCAAAAATAGGCAAAGATTTTCAAAAACTAATCATGAAAAATATTGAAAAAGTTATAAGTTATCTCATGCATTTAATGAAAGTAACAACTCCTAAAATTACGGCTTGAAAATATGTCAAAAAGTAACAACTGGGTAGGTCCCATTGAGTGTCAACGGTCAAATATAACCCATCAACGCCCAACGGCTATAATCTTGTCAACGTTCGCCTAAAGCCATGTCAGCGTCCAATTTGGTCACAACAACGCTTGGAAAAATATTGTCAGCGTCCAAAAATAAAATGGTTTTAAAAAGTGAAAAATGACCTTAACAAGTAATTTATCCTAGAGAAAATAACCAAAAGCTGATAATTATTATAGGGCGGCAAGCACTGTCCAGTTATGCACACTTGCAAAAGCAAGATAGACATAACAGTCCTCTAGTGTCCCTTGCTAACCAAAATTCTTAACAACCAAGTTACCTTATAAAATCCTTGTTACTCCCAGGTAAATCCCATATCAAAATGATTCCCAAGTCTCCCAACAGACCACAACCAATTCTAGGCCAAAAATGTCTTGGCAGCATGCAAAGTTGATATACTATGCATGCTACAGTGCCTCATGGTTTAGTAAAACTAACCCATACTCACCTGTGGACACAATCTAGAAATGTGATAAGAGTATCATATGGATACCCAAAAATCCTAAAGGTTCCTAAAACCTCCCCTTAAACAAAGATACAAAGAGTTTGCTAAAAATATGCATGAACATAAAAAATTTATGTCAAGATAGGAATGAAACATTCCAACCATCATCCATAAACAAAAACATGTCCAAATGCTTCTCCTTTGATCCATAAGCAACTCCGTATCCAATGGTATACTGCTAACACCATCTGCACATTTAGATTGAAAACCACAAAACTAACATTGTTGCTGACAACGCCCCGATAACACATAACAGCGTTGAAGGAAGCTTTGTCAGCGTTAAACAATTATATTACTGACAACGTTGTAAAAGCACTTATCAGTGTTCAAACAACCTTTGTCAGTGTTAGAAAAATATAGTGGAAAATCTAAATCATCAAGAAGACTAATAATAGGAATGCATCATCCGGTACATACTTTTACAAAAAGAATCCAAAACACATACTTAAGTGAGATTAACCATTCCAATACTTGTTACCAAGTACTGAAATCTTCCAGCATCAAAAGGTTTAGTTAATAAATCTGACACATTTTCCTCAGTGTCAACCCTATCTGGTTGTATTAAACCTTTCTCAAAGCAATCTCTTATAAAATGGTGTCTAATTTCTATGTGTTTAGTTTTAGAATGATGCACAGGATTCTTAATGATGCATAAAGTACTATTATTGTCAACAAATATCTTAGTATGCATGAAGTTATACCCATAATCCAACAGCTGGTTCTGAATCCACAACACTTGACCACAACATGCTGCTGCAGCCATATATTCTGCTTCAGTTGTAGAGTTAGCCACCACTGTCTGTTTCTTGCATTACCAAGATATTAATCTGCTCCCAAGAAATTGACATCCACCAGTTGTGAATTTCCTATCAAACTTGTCACCACCATAATCACTATCTGAATATGCAATCAGCTCCAATGGGGAATCCTTTGGGTACCACAAACCAAGAGTAGGGAAACATCTTAGGTACCTAAAGATCCTCTTCACAGCATAAAGGTGACATTCTTTGGGAGTTACTTGATGGCGTGCACATGCACACACAGCAAACATGATATCAGGTCTGGAAGCAGTAAGATACATCAAGGATCCAATCATGGATCTATAATGCCTGACATCAACATCTTTCCCGTCTCCAATCTTTCCCAAGGGTGTTCTCTATCCATAGGAGTAGAAGCCCTCTTTTCATGTGGAGAAAAGCCAAACTTCTTCAAGATTTCAGCAACATATTTGTCTTGGGAGATGAAGATACCATCTTCTTTCTGCTGAACTTGTAAACCAAGAAAGAAGTTCATCTCCCCCATAGCACTCATCTTGAATTTGTCTGTCATGAGCTTGGAGAAATCCTCACTCATCTTTGGATCAGTAGACCCAAAAATGATATCATCAACATAGACCTGCACAAGCAACACATCTTTGCCTTTCTTCTTTGTAAATAGTGTCTGATCTATGGTGCCCCTCTTGAATCCATTGTCCACCAAATAGGTAGACAAAGTACCATACCATGCTCTAGGGGCTTGATGAAGGCCATACATAGCCTTTTTGACTCTATACACTTTGTCTGGATGCTCAGGATCCTCAAAACCAGGAGGTTGCATGACATAAACTTCTTCAACAATGGTGCCATACAAGAATGCACTCTTTACATCCATTTGATAGACTGTGAAGCCCATGCAAGATGCATAGGCTAGAAAAATCCTAATAGCTTCAATCCTTGCAACTGGTGCAAAGACTTATTCATAGTCTATCCCCTCCTCTTGTGTATAACCTTGAGCCACTAACCTTGCCTTGTTTCTGACCACAATACCTCTTTCATCTCTTTTGTTCCTGAGAACCCATCTTGTCCCTATTGGTCTGACATATCTAGGACAATCAACCAACTCCCAAACATCCTGAATAGCAAATTGGTGAAGCTCATCCTGCATTGCTTCCACCCAACTTGGTTCTTTGAGAGCATCAAATATCTTCTTGGGTTCTTCTTGTGACAGAAAACATGCAAACAAACATGCTTGCACAAGAGGGGTATCAACCTTCTTGTGTATATTGGCAATAAATCCACCAAGACTTTGATGGGATCTTCTTGTCTGAACTGGAGTCATAACATCACCAATGATCTGAGATGGGGGGTGATTCTTCATTGTGGAAGTGAGAACTCCTCCTTCAAAAAGTCTGGTGTCCTCAACTTCACGCTCCATGTTGCCAATATCTTCTTCATCAGACTCTCTTTGAGCAGCAGGAATCTCTTCATGGACATTGGAAGGTCCACCTTGTTCAAAATTGGAAGAGAAAAGATGCCCATAAGTGTTGTCAACGTTTGAATCTTGGTTGTCAGCGTCAGGGCTGACAGCGCCTGAAATGTTGTTGTCAACGTCTGAATTGGTCTTGTCAGCGCTGGATTTTCCTTTGTCAGCGCCTGAAGAACCATGCATGTTAGTATTTGGTGGTATTTGGAAACCACCATTATCTTGTCTAGCAGCAGCAGCAGCAGCAAAAGCATCAGTCCAAATGGGAATTGTGACATATTCAAATGTAGGAGATGCCTTTTCTGCTTGTGATCCAACCTTCTCGTCAACCTGTGTACCTGAAACATGAACAACTTGTTCCTCCACAACATTTGAAGTTACCTTCATAATGTCTGGATTAGTGACAGGCAAATAATTTAAAGTTCTAGATAAGGGTTCCAAATCAAACAACCAATTAGGACCACTTTCAGGATCACTAGGTTTATTCTCTAAGAACCTAACATGTACTCTTTCAACAATACGTTTGTCCTCCTTAAGATAAACCCTATAACCCTTGCTCTGCACTGAATACCCCATGAAGTAACCTTCATCACCTTTTGCACTAAATTTCCCTAAGGCATCACTAGTGTCTAAGACTACTACATGACATCCAAAAGGTCTGAGAAAACCAATATTTGGTTTTCTTCCCCAAAGTAACTCATAAGGTGTCTTGTTCTGAATTTTGTTAACCAATGCTCTATTTTGTACATAGCATGCTGTATTCACAGCCTCAGCCCAAAAGGCTATGGGAAAGTGAGCATCAACCAACATTGTTCTGGCTGCTTCAATTAGGGTTCTATTCTTTCTTTCTGCAACCCCATTTTGTTGTGGGGTTCTAGCAATACTAAACTGCCTAGTAATTCCCTTCCTGGCACAAAAATCATCTAGCTTCTTGTTCCTAAATTCTCCACCATTATCACTCCTAAGCATCTTAACCTCATTGCCAGACCTTTTCTCAATTTGAGTGATAAATTCAATAAGAACATCAGCTGTGTCACTCTTCATAGCTAGAAAGAATGTCCAAGTAAACCTAGAAAAGTCATCAGTGACAACAAAACAATATGACTTTCCATTCAAACTTTCTATGTTAGTTGGACCAAAGAGGTCCATGTGAAGCATATGAAGAGGTCTGGAACTAGTATGCACCTGCTTGGACTTGAATGAGACCTTGTGCTGCTTGCCTTTAAGACATGCAACACAAGAGTGGTCATTGTGGAAGGCCTTTTCAGGCAAACCATCAACTAAACCAAGCCTCACAAGTCTATTTATATTTTTAAAATTTATGTGCCCTAGTCTCCTGTGCCACAAATTACTTTCATCAACTGAGGCCTTAGCATAAAAACAAGACATATTTGTATTCACTTTAATCCCATTTAAATTCACATTGTATATGTCCTTATGCCTAGGTATTCTATACTCAATATACTTCTCATCAGGGATCTTAAAATCCTTGCTTAACACCAAACACTCAGTATCAGTGAAAAGAACCTTATTTTTGTTATCACACACTTGTGATACACTAAACAGATTATATTCCAGTTCTTTTACCAGGAAGACATTCTCAAAACGTAGATTATTGGTGAGAAGGGTTCCTTTGCCTGTGATGGTGCCGTAGCCCCCTCCAAAGTATACCTTATCACCATCTTTAATAGGAGAGAAGTTCGTCAGATAGTCTTCCTTTCCTGTCATGTGCCTTGAGCATCCACTATCCCAATATCCATAATCATTGATCTGCTTTTGAATGCCCTGCACATAAAGAAAACAAATTAGTTTTCTTTGGGAACCCAAGTCTCAGAAGACATGGATTCATCTGGTTGTTCAATAAGAACAGACTTAGTTCTCACAACAACCCCATTCTCATCCCTTTTAGGATGAAATACCCAGTTAACCCCAATTGGTTTTGTAATGACTTTTGAAATATAATTAAACCTGTTGCAAGTCATTGAAATTCCTTTATTATTAGGGTTTTGATCTTTCTTGGGTCTCCATGTTAAGCTTGAAGAAGCTTTAGACCCCTTACCTTGTGACTGCAAATACTTAGGTCTGGTCACGTTTCTGTCAGCGTTGGATTTTGTCCTGTCAACGCTGAAATTACCCTTGTCAGCGTTGAACCTAGGGTTTGCTACAGGAATCCATTGCCTATTTGACCAGGTATCTGTCTTTTGAAAAGGTCTTTGTCCATGAGTGTTAGACCGTCTAGTAAAGAATGGGGCTGGTCTAATCACTTGTGGACTTTGCTGCACACAAGGTCTGGGTCTGACAACGTTTGACTTCCTAACAACGTTGACTTTCTTCCTATCAGCGCTGAAATTATTCCTATCAGCGCTGGCTTTGGGAGCGTTGACACACTTGTATGCCAAATGTGAAAAGCTACCACAAGTATAACAGGCTTTCTTAGACACATTCTTAGGTCTAGAAACAAAGAAACATGTTCCATGATTGTTGACTTGGCTCTTGGGTGACCTATTATTTCTATACATCTCTGCATATTTAATGGTAGGTCTTCTAACAGTGTTGGAGCCTAGGTCAACAGCTTCACCAGTAACTGGGTGAGTAACCTTAATGGGTGGAGATTCATTGGGACTTTCACACAGCAAACCTCCCTTAACAAATAAAGTAGGGTTAGCTTTCTTCCACTCATTTAGGTCAGTCAGTTTTTGTTGATACTCTTCTACTGGGGTGACAACTCTTGGTGGAGGAATGAATTCCTCTTCTTGGCATTCTGGTAAACCAGTCCAAGATAAATCCTTTCTAAGGACACCATAGAAGTCACCAGCTGGTGGTGGAACCAGAGAGTAATCATTCTCATTCATCCCAAGCCCAGTCATATCCTTAGGATCTCTTTGTTTAGCTACACAGTCTCCTAGGGCTTGGGTGGCTCTATCAAATCTTTGAATCATGAGGTCAACATTATCTTTATTCTTAATGGCCTCATCTAACTTTGCCTGTAGGTCTTTATTGACCTTTGACATGATATTTCTAATATCCATACTACCCTCTAGCTCATGTTTTAAGATATTTATCTTATCTTTTAAATCAAATTCCATTTTCTTGTATTCAGAAACGGTTTTCTCAGTTTCAGTAAGAGCTAGTTGGTAATTGGATAATTTACACCTTTCAGTGCTCATATCCTCTTTTAGTTTTAACACTTCTTTGTTAAGTCTGTCAGTGTTTAACCTACAACCTTTGCTACAAAAAGCATCATCATATACCTCATTATCAGATGAAGAGGAGGAGTGTGCCATGAGAGCATATTCAATATGCTCTTCTTCTTCAATATCAGCAATCAAAGCTTTGTCCTCTTCAGCATCCTTAGCCAGATAGCTCCAATCCCATCCAGTACCATCAATTCCTTGAACTGCAACCATGGCTTTGGAGTCTTGAGCTTTAACCACCTGACTTGAGGGTTTACCAGCATCAGATCTTCTAGGAGATCTGCATTCCCTCATGAAGTGCCCCATGCGATGACAGTTGTAGCACTCAACTTTGGATTTATCAAATCCAGCAGTGTCTTTAGCATTGAAGGTCATCTTCTTCTTGAACCTTCTATTCCACCTATTTGCTCTTATACTAGCAAGAGCCATGTTCCACTTGATGTCCATCTCTTCCAAGTGTTCATCACTTATCTGCTCAAGGTCCTCATATGTAATCACTGAACCATTGGGAAAAGAAGCAATGTAAGCACAAACAGTATCCAAATCCAAACCAGCAGGTTTAACTCTTGGGGAGTCATTCATGAATGTGTCAGCGTCTGAAAAAGAGACGTTGATAGGACTTGTTCCAGCGCTAACAAATGATGATCCAGTAACGGATGCATAAAAGAGTCCTTCTGATTGAATTGACCTTCACTATGAGAGAAGAAGGCCATGTTGCTGGTGCTAGCTTTGCTTGAAAGAGTTTCATTTTCCAACAGTCTTAGTTTGTTGTAGATGTCATCAAACGAAGAGCTCTTGTGAGTATTATTGGCAAGAATAGATCTTGCCTCAATCTTCCATGTCTCACCAAGACTTTTCAGAAAAGTAGCATTGGTGTCAATATCACCAACTTGTGTCCCCATGAAGGACAATTTGCTTGTGATGTCAAGCAATCTGCTTCTCACACTGCTCAGTTTCTCATTGGGCTGAGCTTTGAAGACAGCATAATCATGCAGAAGTTGCTTTTTCTTTTCTTCCTTAGTTTCTGCATTACCACCATATGCAACTTCAATTGCTTCCCAAAGATCCTTAGCAGATTCATAGCTTCTATATTTGTGCTGATTTTCTTGTCCCAAAGACACTTTCAGAATATTTAGGGCTTTCATGTCAGCCCTTTTCTTTGCAATATCTTCATCACTTACAGCTCTACCATCTCCAGGTTTTTCTTTCTTATCTTCATCAAGACATCCTTCAACAGCTGTTCTTGTCGCAATGGCATTCAGAATCTTTTGAGCTTTATTGAATGAGTTCCCATATTCAATGATGTCCCAGAGTGTGTAGTCAAAGATCCCCAGATATTGTTCAAAGTTGAACCTCCATAAGTCAAAGTTGGTTGCATCAAGCATGGGAATCTTGATGTTTGGTAAGGATGAGGAGGAGGAAGTTATTGCTTCAGACATGATGTTTTTAGGGTTTTGAGAAAATTAGGGTTTTGGTGTTCGTATATCTTTCTGGTGTTCTTCAAAGATCAAAAGTTCCTCAACAAGCTCTGATACCACTTGTTGATCCCAAACTTAGATCGATTAGCTTTGTGTATATGAGATTAGATCAAGTATAACACGTAGAGAAACCTTTGTTATATGCTTTGTGAATCTAAGTATTATGCGGAATTTAATACATAAACAAGAACACAAGATGTAAACAAAACTTTCACTTTGATTATCAATGTCGAACTTGCTTACAATGAAAGATGTTTACGAATGAAAACTTAATGAAAACTTGATATTAAACATTAACCTAAAGGCCTTCTTTTATAGACTAAGAAGCCTTGTACAATAAGCTACGTATCAACTATTCTGGGTAAAGATAAACATAGAAAATACATTGTCGTTTCTATCCTTACTAGAAGTATTCTAGAACATAATAAACGTGTAGCTCACATCTTCCATCAGTGCTTGTCTTCAATCTGTCAACGCTTGACTTTAACTTGTCAACGCTTAAGCTGTCAGCGCTCACTTTGCTCTTGTCAACGCTTGAGTTGTTCTTGTCAGCGTTCAAGTGATCTGGCCTTAATTTATTCCCAACAGACAATACCCTGGATCGAGGAAAAGGTAAATCGACTCTGGGTCCCAAAGGTAACTCGTAATTATGATATGTATGCTGTTATAGGTGCATCACATTGGGACGAACGAGTCCGAAGGGCGTACAAAGGTTGCTGCTTAGCCAATTCAGGAAGCAACGTTAGATCCGATATTCGCATCTCCAGCATTTTAGGACTGAAAACTAAAGCCAAGAATGGCTATTATCATGTGACGGAGATTCGTCTAAAAAGGGAGGATGATAGAGAATACACAATACAGCAGGGAGATTTTTCTATCATTCGCCTTGAAGATATCGAAGAGATGTTGCTTATGATGACCCGTGATCAACTCACCCATCTTTCTCGTGAAGACATCATTGCCTTGAGTACAGCACTTCGTATGTTCACACGAAGCGTTGTTATCAAGAAACGAGTTGAAGATCTTCAATTGGGAGTTGAAAGCTACCAAAGGAAGCTTAACCTAACCCGTCCAATAAATCAAGTTCTACCTCAACATGTCACAAGATGTCCCTATACCGGCATTACTGTTCCAAGTTACGGGATTTTCTACTTGAAAAGTCGAGGGATAATGAAGTTTATGAGGGTAGGTGAGCTTTATAAGTACAGTGATGGGACTCTCATATACGTTAGAGGAAAATTGGAGCATCTTAATTCGGGTGGGTCTTTACCAGAGATGACCGAGGACTGGCATCAGGGTTATCAGCAAATGGCGAAATATGTGATCAAGAAGATTGATCAAAAGCTCCGTGAACGAAGATTGATGAGGAGCTTAGAAAGATTCGTTGGTGGTAGACCATATGGAGTGCACCACAAGTTACTGCAACGATCCATCTAATGGTTCGTACATTTCAGGTCTACTCTATATTGGTTTTTAATTGTGAATATGTAAATTTGTGAATATTGTGCTTTTACGGCTTGATGTAGTGTTACGGTATGATAACTTTTAAAGAATTTCTCACGAGATTCTAAATCTTTCAAAATATATCATACTAAAGCACTACAACTATCCCTTATTAATTTAAGGGGGAGCATTAACATGTTCTATGGCCAAACATCGATTTCATTTTTACCCAAAGACCGGTTAATCCATTCAATATCCCAAATATTAATGGTTAAAATTTTGGATAAGGGGAGAAAAATGGGATTAAGGAGACTTAAATGATACTTGGCTAAAAGATGAAAAAGACTTAACGATAATCCAACTTAATATGTGTACAGAACGTGTTAAGGGGGAGCGTTTTTGATGAACAAAACACCTAAGGTACAAAACTTTTGATTTCAATATCACAAGTACCTTAGGTGATTTTCAAGGATTTTTCATGGTGGCTATACTTTCCCAAAACACACTTAATTCACGACGAATGTGGTGACACAAGGGTGGTAGGAATAGGTTTAGTCCAATGATTCATCAGAGCCGATGGAATCTTCCCAAGGACAATTCCTTAGATAGAATTAGAAGTCCTAGGAAAGTTGGAGAAAGATTGTGAACGTAGCTGAATGCCGACCAAGTACTTAAGCTAGCACTGGAACAATCACAACAAGGTGCTAGTTATGACGTATTGGTAAGCATTGAAGGGGTTGAAGAATGAAAAAGAATTGTAAAGATAAAGGGTGTAAAGAAAGAAGCCCTCCTTACAACTTTAGGCAGAAACCGGGTCAATACATATGCTATTGAGATCATTGATTAATGATTCTCGATATTGAAGAAAGACATCATGGACCCGGTGATGCAATGCACAACCCTTCCCAGCTAACTCAAATATCTCTCAAAAGGTATTTGTTTTAATCACACGGAGATCAACACGTTATCTATTGGTTTATTTACTCTGAATAGACTGATATTGAAAAGGTGGCACTCCTCTCCAGCCATCGCTCACTAAATCAAAACGCACTATCGAGTCTAGAGCCACGAGATCATCAAAAGTCTCATTAGGACACTTTCCATTTATTCCTTGCTTTCTCACACACTGTGAAAAGTAAGAGATTCTTATGAGTCCTACGCAG
Source organism: Glebionis coronaria (assembly GCA_025667525.1). NCBI lineage: Eukaryota > Viridiplantae > Streptophyta > Magnoliopsida > Asterales > Asteraceae > Glebionis > Glebionis coronaria. Next base: position 544,495,344 of record CM046882.1, read on the forward strand.
TATTCTTGTAATATTGCCAGAACATCCGAGTAATACGCAAGTATTACAATGAAGATGGAAATCCTGCTTGAGCCAACATCAAACAAGCTCATGGTAGGTTACACGTGCGGTTCTTTAAGAACCAATCTTATGAAAAACTGGAAAGAAACAGTAGTTTAATTCTTAATTGAACTTAAACTCGTTCCAGGCCTCTACGCATTATCATATGATCTTGCCAGAACACTCAGAGTGATTCTTTATTGATCACAGTGACGAGTGGAAATCCTTCTAGTGTTAACATCAAACAGCACTTGGTAGGTGACGTACAAGATTCTTTATGAATTAAGCTCGTGATAACTGGAAAGCAACAATGGTGAAAATCTTAACTGAAATTCACTTGTTCCAGGTTTCATGAATTGACGGCTTCAATCACAAGGATAATTTATCCAAGTGATTCACTCTTTATGTTCGCATTCAGCTTTGGACGGTCGAATAAAGAGAACGGGTTTACCCACGAAATCCTGCCAGGAAGTTACTTAATTGAAACTACCGAATTAGAATAAAATGTCAAAGCCATTTTATTCGTGTCGTTGCTGTGAACCTGATAAAGACAGTGGCGTTGCTGTGTACCTGTTGAAGACGGTGGCGTTGCTGTGTACCAGTTGAAGACGGTGGCGTTGCGGTGTACCTGCTGAAGTCGTTCCCACATGCTTATGTTTTTCTGCATCAAAGTTCAGCAAAATTCAAGAAAGTGAAAAATGAAGTCTTCCGCTGTACCAAACTCTGAAGCTTTCGAGAATTCAACAAAAAGACATAAGTGTGTGGAACATGGAGTCACGAGGAGGCAAGATTCACAAGAAGGCAAAGATCGCACGTGATTGGTCAAAAGAATAATGCTCTCAAGCCAAAGCCTAAAAGATCAAATAAACATATTCACAACAAAAAGAAAAGAAAGAAGAAAAGACTACGAGCTGAAGAACGAAGACTTAGTATAGTATGCTAGGTTTAGAATTTTGTAACGTGGAGTGACCTCCCTTAGGGGGAGATTGTTAGAAATACGTTTTAACGTAATATTAGAAGTATCGGTCACTCCACAATAGTATTAATGTTGTAATAGCTCGTAGTTAATGTATGCTTATTAAGTTAAGTAAGAAACCGACCCATGGGCTTGTCATGGGTCGGCCCAAGCCCAATAGTGGCTTGGATATAAATACCCCTTTCCACCATGGAAAGGGGTTGGTTGTTGATTTTCCATTTTATCATTCTAATAAAAACACATAGTTCTCTCTCACTTTCTCTCACTAGTTTCTCTCTCTAGGAATCTTCAACCCACTTCATAGATTCATAGTTTATCAATAGTCTACACATTATCATTAGGGTTTTGATCTTTCTTGGGTCTCCATGTTAAGCTTGAAGAAGCTTTAGACCCCTTACCTTGTAGTTGCAAATATTTAGGTCTGGTCACGTTTTTGTCAGCGTTAGAATTTGTCCTGTCAACGCTGAAATTACCCTTATCAGCGTTGAACCTAGGGTTTGCTACAGAAACCCATTGCCTATTTGACCAGGTGTTTGTCTTTTGAAATGGTCTTTGTCCATGAGTGTTAGACCCTCTAGTAAAGAATGGGGCAGGGCTAATCACTTGTGGACTTTGCTGCACGCAAGGTTTGGGTCTGACAACGTTTGACTTCCTAACAACGTTGACTTTGTTCCTGTCAGCGCTGAAATTGTTCCTGTCAGCGCTGGATTTGGGAGCGTTGACACACTTGTATGCCAAGTGTGAAAAGCTACCACATGTGTAACAAGCTTTTCTAGACACAACCTTAGGTCTAGAAGAGAAAAAGCCTATTCCATGATTGCTAACTTGGCTCTTGGGTGACCTAGTATTCCTATACATCTCTGCATATTTAATGGTAGGTCTTCTAACAGTGTTTGAGCCTAAGTCAACAGCTTTACCAGTGATTGGGTTAGTAACCTTAATGGGTGTTGACTCATTTGGACTTTCACATAGCAAGCCACCCTTGACAAATAAAGTAGGGTTAGCCTTCTTCCACTCATTCAGGTCAGTCAATTCTTGTTGATACTCTTCAACTGGAGTGACAACTCTTGGTGGAGGAATGAATTCCTCCTCTTGGAGCTCTGGCAAACCAGTCCAAGATAGGTCCTTTTGTTGGACACCATAGAAGTCACCAGCTGGTGGTGGAACCAGAGAGTAATCATTCATCCCAATCCCAGTCATGTCCTTAGGATCCCTTTGTTTAGCCACACAGTCTCCTAGGGTTTGGGTGGCTCTATCAAATCTTTGAATTTTAAGGCCAACATTATCTTTATTCTTAATTGCCTCATCTAACTTAGCCTGTATCTCACCATTAACCCTTTCCATGATGTTTCTAATATCCATACTAGCCTCTAACTCATGTTTTAAAATATTGATTTTATCTTTTAAATCAAATTCCATTTTCTTGTATTCAGAAACAGTTTTCTCAGTTTCAGTAAGAGCTAGTTGGTAATTAGACAATTTACATCTTTCAGTACTCATATCATTTTTTAATCTTAACACCTCTTTGTTAAGTCTTTTAGTATTTAACCTACACCCTTTGCTACAAAAAGCATCATCATATACCTCATTATCAGATGAAGAGGAGGAGTGTGCCATGAGAGCATATTCAACATGCTCTTCTTCTTTAATATCAGCAACCAAAGCTTTATACTCTTCAACATTCTTAGCCAGATAGCTCCAATCCCATCCCATACCATCAATTCCTTGAACTGCAACCATGGCTTTGGAATCCTGAGCTTTAACAACCTGACTTGAGGGTTTACCAACATCAGATCTTCTAGGAGATCTGCATTCCCTCATGAAGTGACCCATACGATGACAGTTGTAGCATTCAACTTTGGATTTATCAAATCCAGCTGTGTCTTTAGCATTGAAGGTCATCTTCTTTTTAAACCTTCTGTTCCACCTATTTGCTCTTATACTAGCAAGAGCCATGTTCCACTTAATGTCCATCTCTTCCAAGTGCTCATCACTTATCTGCTCAAGGTCCTCATATGTAATCACTGAACCATTGGGCAAAGAAGCAATGTAAGCACAAACAGTATCCAAATCCAAACCAGCAGGTTTAACTCTTGGGGAGTCATTCTTGAGTGTGTCAGCGTCTGAATAGGAGACGTTGACAGGACTTGTTTCAGCGCTGACATATGATGATCCAGTAACTGGATGTATGTAAGAGTCCTTCTGATTGAATTGACCTTCACTATGAGAGAAGAAGGCCATGTTACTGGTGGTAGATTTGCTTCCATGCTCTAGAAGAGTTTCATCTTCCAATAGTCTTAGTTTGTTGTAGACGTCATCAAACGAGGAGCTCTTGTAAGTATTGTTGGCAAGAATAGATCTTGCCTCAATCTTCCATGCCTCACCAAGACTTTCAAGAAAGGTAGCATTAATGTCAACATCACCAACTTGTGTCCCCATGAAGGACAACTTGCTTGTAATGTCAAGCAATCTGCTTCTCACACTACTCAGTTTTTCATTGGGTTGAGCTTTGAAGACAGCATAATCATGCATGAGTTGCTTTTTCTTTTCTTCCCTAGTGTCTGCATTGCCACCATGTGCAACTTCAAGAGCTGCCCAAAGATCCTTAGCAGATTCATAGCCTCTATATTTATGCTGGTTTTCTTGTCCCAAAGAGACTTTCAGAATATTTAGGGCTTTCATGTCAACCCTTCTCTTTGCTATGTCATCAGCAGCCACAACTCTACCATCTCCAGGTTTTTCTCTCTTATCCTCTTCAGAACATCCAGCAACAGTTGTTCTTTGAGCAATGGCATTAAGAATCTTTTGGGCTTTATCGAATTTGTTTCCATATTCAATAACCTCCCAGATTGTGTAGTCATAGATCCCCAGATATTATTCAAAGTTGAACTTCCACAAGTCAAAGTTGGTTGCATCAAGCATGGGAATCTTGATGTTTGGTAAAGCTGAGGAGGAGGATGTGATTGCTTCAGACATGATGTTGTTAGGGTTTCTAAGAAAATTAGGGTTTTGGTGATTTTTAGGGTTCTTGTGTTCTTTAAGATCAAAAGTTCCTCAACAAGCTCTGATACCACTTGTTGATCCCAAACTTAGATCGATTTAGCTTTATGTATACGAGATTAGATCAAGTAATACACTTAGAGAAACCTTTGTATATGTTTATGAATCTAAGTGTTATGCGGAATTTAACACTTAAACAAGAACACACAATGATATAAACAAACTTTCACTTTGATTATCAATATCAAACTTGCTTACAATGAAAGTAGTTTACGATTGAAAACTTATATGAAACTTTAACCTAAAGGTCTTCTTTTATAGACATAAGAAGCCTTGTACAATAATCTACGTATCAACTATTGTAGGTAAAGATAAATATAGAAAATAAATTATTGTTCTTATCTTTACTAGAAGTAATCTAGAATACAATAAACGCGTAGATAATATCTTCCATCAGTGCTTGTCTTCAATGTGTCAACGTTTGACTTTATCTTGTCAACGCTTGAGCTGTCAGCGCTTGTTTTGTTCTTGTCAACGCTTGTTTTGTTCTTGTCAGCGCTCAAGTGATTTGGCCTTTATTTATTCCCAACAGATGGGCCTTTAGGGTTTGTTTTTATTTTCAGTCAACATATCATTCACACAACTTAAATAAACGTTACCCACTCAGTTACTTCACCTTCACACGTTTATTCTCATCCACTCATTCCCACACATCACACGTTACCCAATAAATAAAGAAAACGCACCTCACCCACTTTTATTTACCAACACACGTTTTCCCATCTTTTCACACAATAAAAAAGGTTTCGATATAACCTATGTATCTTCATCTCTTACCTTTCATCCCAATAAACAGTAAATTCATTTTCCACTTTTCCAAAAACCCTAATTACCCGAAAGTTTAAATTAATAAGGGGTTTTTACTCACACATGCGATTCAAGTGTGTGGGAATAAAATCCCCATGGTTTAAGGAAGAGAAAAGATGGAAGGGCTTGGGTACGTGGCGAATTTTTATTGGAGATGACACCTCACGTTCCCTAATCAGCCAATCAAGAGGCTTAAAAAAAACACAACTAGCACACACGGATGCCACGTTGGCAATCCGTGTGCTAGTTGTGCCCTATCAACCATCAGATCAACAAAGAAAGAGAAAATGAAGATCTAAGGGCTGGAATAAAAGAATAATATGCTTGTGAAGATGCGAATATCCCTCCTCAGCAAGCCTTGGGATGGCTATAAACCCCCCCGAAATACTTGTAATCGCATCCCTTTTTCATTTTTAATGTTATTATGTTAAAATTAGTGTAGGCTTGTAATCTCTTTTTCGATAATGTAATGTTACTTTGAGTTAATGAAAAGTTTAATTTTAAAAAGTTCTCGAGTTCCTGTTTTTTAACCTTTTGAATTACTTTTTTTGCAACCTTAATAATTTTGATATTTAATAACTGATAATATTATTTAATTGGGCTAAATAATAGCTTTAATTAAGTGATTGAGTAAAATTGGGATTATATTTTTTCCCACTGGAAGAAATTTAAATCAAAATCAGTTTGGTTCGAGATGTATGTTCGAATGATATCTAATGGTGGTGGTGGTTCGTTTGACGATTAATGGTGATTGATGGTGGTGTCATTTCGTGTATAAGGTGACTCAACGCCAAACCTTCGTCTCAAAGGCTTTCTCCAATAGGTGCATTTTCAGTTTACATTTCATGTATTTGATTTACCTATGTTTATGAATCTGCTTATGTTAATAGGAGTAATGGTTTTAATTGATTTTGAGTTAATGTTTTATAAAGTTTAAGATTAGTTGGATTTGCAGATTATGCTGATTTTAAATAATTTTAGATCTGATGTTATGTATGCCTTGTTATAGTTGGATTGAATTTGTATTTTGCTTCAACAGTTTTTGTTTATTACTGTATTACTTGAGTAAGATGATCGAATCTGATTATTGTGTAAACTGTTAAGTTTTTTATGCTATTGATGGAATTTGATGGAGTGCTTTCTGATTTCTGTAAGACTTAGTAGTGTACTGGTTTTCATACTTGATAGGCTGAATTTTAATCTCTTTAAATCTTTACTTTGTAGTGCTATATTGTGATGGAGTACATTTTCTTAGGATCTGATAATTTGTTTAGACTTGCTTGAATGTATTAGTTATGGTTGCTGGTTTGCTTTTACTGAGATTGTTCTAGCTGTTATAATGAATATGTTATGCTTCAGTGTGGCATTTTATTTATTGGATTTAGCTTGTTTAGTCTTTTATAACTTTGTTGATATCATTCTGTTTACCTGAATGTTTATTTGATTAGTTTGTTGCTGAATTTGGTTTAATATTTTGCGTCTGTCTTCTATGATTTGATATATTGAGACTATGTACTGAATCTACTGAATGTTAGAATCTGCTGGTTCTTCTTGTGTGATATATTGATTGATTTGAGTAGTTTTATTATTAAAGTTGTTTGTTTGTTGGAAGCAAAGAATTACAGATCCTTTTGATATGTTGATTCTCACTTACTGATATCCTTATCAGTCCCAAAAATTCATTCAAAAGTCACCTCCTGTGACTACAACTCTTGTTTGTTCAAAAAGAATTAAATCGCAAAATATTGTCCAAATTGGGACTCGAACCCTTGACCTCAAGGGCAATAGCATAGTGTGTTAACCATCTGAACTCAATGCTCTTTTGATTTATTTGTCTCACATTTAATTAATATAGTAAAGCTTAATCTTGGCAGATTTCATTTAGTTACATTTTTTACTTTAATTCCATTTTTAAATCATTTTAATATATGTTTTTATTAAAGTAAATTTTTAATTTCTAAAATAATATTAGTTTCAAAATAAAATAAAATAATAAATAAATAAAAATGTTTTTATTAATTTAAAAAGTTTTAATTAGTTTATTTTAATAATTAGATTTCTATAATTTTAGATTTTAAATATAATTGGTTTAAAAAATAGAAATTTGGTTAAAGTAATTTTAATAAAGTTTTATTAGTTTAAAAAGTTAAATAGATTTTTTAAAAATAGATTGAAAGTTACTTTTATTAAATAGAATTAATTTTTATAGATTGTTTAATAGTTTAATTTTTAAATTGTTTTAATTTTAAGTAATTGTTTGTAGATTTTAAATATAGCGGGGTTTACGATTCATGCACTTTAGGTTAATTTTAAATAGTTTAAGATTGGTAGATTTAGTTTCTAGTTTAAAAACCGAAAACCAATTCAAATCGATTGTCCAAATCAAAGCAAAACGTCTCAAATTCATAAGATCTTCGTGTACAACGAACTTGATTCACCAACGTGTTTAATTGAATTCGTCATTGGTAATATTAGTCTATTACTTTTTCCTAAAGGTAATTTTCTAATTTACCCTATAACGTAATCAAATTATCACTATACTATCAACGACACATCAGTGAGTCTATGATAGATTGTTTCTATGCAGTCCTCTTCTGACTCTGTCGTAGAGCCTCCCAAATCTGCTCGACCAACGCAACCCCGTCGCTCTTTCTTTCCATTACTATTTATCTTTTACAATTAGCCATAAAGTTACCAACATTAGTTATTAATGTCGCCCTTTAACTTGATCTTATAATCGGTTTTGCTTCCAAAAAATACATCTCACAGTTTCTCTAATGACTATATACAATGTCCAACACATACTAATTAGCTATTAAAAGATCAAACTCAGTAGTAAGATGAACTTTAGGTATATACAAATCAATACATCAATTGAACTGAAATAAAGAAAGATATACACCTTCAACAATGAAGAACAACAAGATGATAACTGCACCAAGGTGATCAATCTTCCAAAATCCTTATAAGCACTAATCCCACCTTGATTTAGCCATGATTTTAACCATTTATATAAGCTCTAAAATCATCCCCAAAATCCTTATATCACTTCCTTAACCAAGCTCCCAAGCTTCAAATAACCATAGAAGTATCAACACTAGTTACCAACTATCAATCTTCAACTAGTGTACAATAAATTTTAGGTAGAAAATTAACGAATTATGTGTTGAGGGAGTGGATTTTGTGTAGATGGAGAAAACAAGAGAAATTTTATAAATTTTGGAGTTAACTATGTCAAAATGATTAGGTGTAATCTTATGTAAAGTTGTTAAACCACACACTACAGTGGTGCCATAGTTGGGGTCGTACCTTACCAGCCTAAAAACAATGGCTCACCGTACCTCACTCTCGTGCCATGTTTCTGGCACCGTATTTGCCAGCCAACAAATGTTTGCATTGTGATTTTTTTAATTATTAAAGTGGGGTATATGTGGACCCCTTATACCATTTTTTACCCTTATAGCACCATTTTTTTCGTGGCTCCCTGCTACCTCATAAAATGTGGTTCCATAGCCTACGTGTCAGCTATGGCACCACTTTTAGCTATGACACCATACCACTGTACCTAGTGCTTTTAGGAAGAGTACATGTGTCCATAACATGTGTAGTTTAACACAAAATTGCCACATAGTGGCATAGAGTGTATCACCCACTAACCATTATATAAGTGAGGCGAATTAATTAAAAACTTGCCCCGCAATTTGCAAAAGCGGGTATTAACGAAGCTCAATATTTTAAAAGTTACGCGATTTGAAAGATATTCGTATAACACGAAAAATAAAACGATCGATATAAAATAAAAATGTCGACATTCGGAGAACATTGATATTTTGATTAATAATGAGGCTTATAATTTAATCAATGTTAACGCGTTATATAAGTGAATGACGCCTAAAGGTTTAACTTAAATTACAAAAAATGCTCGTAAAACGAAAAATTAAAGTGAATACAATAAAAAAATATTTCTATGTCATAACGAGAATATTTACGATCGATGACGTTAGTAGACTTTGCTGTTAAATAATAATATACACATATTCGATACGCTAAAGTCCTAACCTTTTCGGGTAGCCGAGAATTCAATATTATTCGTAAAAACGAACATGGTAATAAAAGTCGGGTTATAAATATTGGTCCGAAAATTACGAATTGCTACATTAGTATTAAATACTTATATGCGAATATTGTGATAAATTATCTCAAAAGTGACGTACGATCATTATTATCATTTGCCTTACAAAAAAGTTACATATTTAAAGTTTTTACATGATGTATAATCAATTAAATAATTAGTAATAAGGAAAATGAGGAATTATTTATTCAACTAAACAATCACATGGAAGAAAAACAGTGAGAGTAGAAACACGTCAACTTATATATATATAACCAAATCGGGTTTTCTTTTAATTAAAAAGTTGCATTAAAAAAATATTCAAGGAGAAATATATTACTCGATGATATGTTATTTATCCCGATATATCTTAATTTATTTATCACACTTGAGTTATAAAAACACGTTATTACTTAATCATTCTATCTTGGTAGGACAAAACAAGTTAGTTATCAGATTACATTTTCTAGTAAAGTAATTAACCATGAAAAACTTATTTGACTAAATGAACCTTAAGATTCAAAATTTGACCCTTGAGGCAAATCACGTGCACCATTGAACTTGTAACTTGATCCAGATCTATATTTACAACTTGACATGAACCCACTAAAGCCCCCGAATCCAATCTTCATGAATGAAAAAAAGTTCTTTGTATCATTATCTTTTTTGGTAAGTTTTATCTAAATCTATATTATGTGATTCGTTATTTATCTAAATAGTTGTTTACATAGTTGTTTGTAATGGTAACAAACAAGTGTGGCATATGTTTTTGCCTCTCAAGGGTTTATGGTTTTAGTGAAAATCACATGACAACATTCATGAGACTGCAATTATACATAGTCTCATCGTCCAAATCGGGCTTAAAATGCTTAAAATATCATCAAAATACCCAAAAATATGCTTGTGTTTGTTCATTGTGTATTTTAGGTACGGATATCGTGAAATCAACAAAAGATCACAAGAATAAAGCAAAAACGAACATGGGAAACGAAGCCGCACAAAGAACCGACCCGAATCATGAATTTTCATTGAAGTCCTTGAAGTTTGAAGATTTGGCAAGATTGGTCCCTCTACCTTTGAAGACTTGTCATTTTATACCCCTGTAAAACCTCAAAATTACGTATGGGTCCCTAAAATATCAATTATATGCATAAATGTTTCTTGGAATTTGATGAATATGCAAGATTAGCCCTTGGAACAAGTTTGATAAAATTGTTGTGGCCAAAATAGGAAAAATGAAACTTGGTTATAAAGGGATTTCAAAGTTGTGTTGTTTAAAAGTTAAGTGACAAACCTTTGGGAATTGGAGGACCATATGCGACCAGACAACCAAACATACCCACCAACCAAATCATGCCATGTCACCTCATCAACCAATCAGCACACACCACCTCCTCACACTCGCCACGTCATCATCCACTCACAACAAAACCGAATTTATTAATCACTCAGTTTGAAAAAATGTTTTTAAAACATATTCCCACTAAACACTTCTTTTTATCTCTAAATCTGATTAAACCCACACACACTAACACACACCTAAGAACACTAAACCTAGATCCTAATTACCCATCAAACTAAAGGGGATTTTCCCCTATTTTTCCAGATCACCAATAAACCCCACCCTCATTCAAACCCACTCACAAAAACATCTCCACATGAACCCCTGGACCCCACGAAGACCTCCCCTGTCCCCTGCTTGTTCTAAAATAGCAATGAAGAATCTTGCCAGCAAGATCAACGGCTCTAACAAATTTCTTGTTCCCCAATAGTCTTCTAAACGGCTGAGATTGGTCCAAAGACAGCTCATATCACATGGCTTTGGCAGAAAGATTCACAAGACTAGATTTGAAAACTTTTCCAAGGGCAAAAATGGGAATTTCATTGATTAGGGTTTTAGTCATTGTATTTTTTTATTCAGTATCTAGATTCTTCTACTTGTAGTATAAATACATGCCGACTTGTGGCATTATATTTTTGTTCCAGCTTTTGTAATTTTTTAAATTTCAATGAATATTTAGAGTGTTATTTTTATAAAATCTACTTAAGTCGAGTTCCTTTGTTATCCTGTTTTTAGTGTAACTTCTAAATTTTGATGCAAGTTAATATAGTTTTTCATCAAAAGTGAGTTATTTTGTTCAAAAGTTTTTGACAAAACTGATTTTTGAGATCCTTGGGTTCACAAGGGATTGCAACCTTGGTTCTTACAAAACCAAGGTGTATTGATCTTGTTAATCCAAGTTACATTCCAGTTGTAACTTGTTTTGGTTTCAAGGTCCTTCAAAAAGTATTGAGAATTTTAAGATTTTTCATATAATTTTTTTTTCATCTTTTTCTGTTTTCATTTACTGTAGCAAAAGCCCTTCAACAGCTTGCCTGACAAACAAGCTGTTGAGGAGTCTAATTACTTGAAGTGTGTTTTCTCTTTTGTTATAACAGGTACAATCCTTTTTGAAGATATATAGGGGTGTTGGACTGCGGTAGTCCCACCTCTTATTTCTCTACATCAACAGTCATATCATAACCATAAGCTCAGTTTTTAAGCTAAAAGGAGATGGCATTCAGCCATTGAGGGGCCTGGATGTGGGTCCCTCTAGGTAATATTGGGCTTGAACCCTCTTTTTCGTTATAAAATTGAGTTTTATGTGACTTTTGTGGTTTGACTATTTTTGTGATTAGTTTAAGCTTTGTTTATGATCATTTATGTTTAATATGCATGTTAGGATAAGTTTATATCAATTTGGAAGTGGTATGCTTGATTCTGCTTCATAAAATTTTAGTTAACAGAATTTAAGGGGTGTTTGGATTTGGGATTTAAGGCAAGTTGGTGACAAAATTTTGGTTTAGAAACCAGTCAGACACACTTTAGTAGTCTTTACTAGGTAATATCAGTAGTTGCTTTAAGTTTTGTGTGTTGGAACCAAAATATTGCATGCTAGTTCTTGGTAAAAAATGGTCTAGATATTCAATAAGCTACAAGAGGTTTGTTTTAGAAATTTCTTGGTTACAATCTTGCACATCTGATAGATATAGGTGTTATCTAGGATTGTGTGTTGGTGATTTGTGGTTTGGTGTTTGATTGAGTGAGTATTGAGCCTTTGAATCCCACTCATTTGCCAAATATATCAGCAAAAGCCCACAGACCCCCTATTTAGCTTCACAATGATTGTTATTGGCTATATTTGGTGTGATTCTTGTGTGTAGCTTGTTATTTTCCTTGTTTATCTTGACTCCCTACACTCCACTGAGTGTAGGGGTGCCTTTGTTTCCAAGTAAAACCATGTAACAAAGAAGTTACAACCTCAAAACCCACCAGACGTCATTTTTTTGTTTAGGTCAGTGGGAACTAGGTTCCCACTGCTTGCTTGTTGGTTGCCACTGCCTGGGTAAAAGACAAACAGCCCACTAGGTGTCACTATCACTTTTCCAGTTTTTTGTCTATAGTGGTGATTTTTCACCCTTTTTCAGTATTTCCAATTTTCCTATTTTTGTTATTTTATTTTAGGATTTTTCATTAAGTTTATTTTTTTTACTGTTCATTTGCTATTTTTAGATTTAAATTGATTTAAATTAGTTTTTATTAATATGTTTTTTGTCTTTTAGTGCAAAATTTTGATATTTTTCAGTTTTAAAAATTTTTTTAGATTAAAAATATTATTTTAAGATTTTTAGTTTAAAATTTTTTACTGTTCACTCTTTTTAAGTATTTTTTAGATTTAATTTTAGTTTAAATAGTTTTTTATTACGACTGTTTTGTCCTTTAGTGTTAAAAATTTCTTTTTTTCAAACTTTTTCATTTTCTACTATTAATTAATATAAAATATTTTTGAAAAAGTAAGTTTATTTTAGCATTGTTTATTATTTTTAATCATTATTTTAGTTTAAAGAGTGTTTTTAGTGTTTTAAAACTAGAAAAATTGTCTTTAAAATTTAGGAAAATTACTTTTTAGTCTTTAAATAATATAAGTGAGTTATTACTTCAATAAAAGAATATTTTGGGCTTTTTCTTAATTATATTTAATTTTAGCGCTTTAGTTAGCAATTAAAATTTAATATTTAATTAATAAACGGTTATAAAATTTATTTATTAAATTTTTATTCTTAGTTATATTATTTAGACTTAGTTTTAATTTTTAAATAATTTTTAGGTTTAATTTTTAATTTTTTCGCGTTTTACGTAATTACGTTATCGTTTTACGTCAATACGTCGTAGTGTAATCGTAGTCGTAGCTCGTCTTTAATTTTCTTTCTTCTAAACCAAAAACGACACTAATCCAAATTTGATTTTATATAATTGGCACTTAATTCTCACACCTCCGCCGAGAACGAACTCGCACTTATTCGATTCGTCGGTTTTCCTAAATTGTCGAGTTTAATACTTGCCCGCATTATACGCGTTTTTCCTAAAACGTGTACGAAAATCCTACATCAACATCCATATCCACAACGATTTACGCAAGTTGTTTGGTGTGATGCAATAAACGTTGAAAGTGAATTAAATAAATGAAACACGGTGATGTTTGAGTAAAAATGTAACTTACTTTAGGAAAAGTAAGAAACAAACCTGGTAAGTATAAGTTTAAATGTTTAGGAAAACGTAAAAACCGACGTTTAGTTCGTTCTCGAAGGAGGTGTGGTTTTGTAGGCCAAAATTCAACGGATTTGAATTAGTTTCGTTTTTGGAATGAGAAAAGGGTTGAAAACTAAAGGCGGGTTACACTAAAAAGATTACACTATGTCGAATGCGTTTTCACGCAAAACGAGACGAAAAATAAAAAGTTAATGAAAAATTCTAAAACTTTGCAAATAAATCCTAAAAAGTATTACAAACAATAAAAAAATCAAGAAAACTTTTTAATTAATTATTATTTAATTTTAAAATCTATTTAAAGACCTAAAATAAAAAATAAACAAGAAAAAGTTAAATTCAAGATTTTAATGTTTGTAAACCTCCATCCTATTTTATAAAAGCTAAAAGTAATTGTTCTAAAATTTTAAAACCAAGTTTTCTATTTTTAAGACTTAAATAAATACTGAAAATAAAATAATGATTAAAAATAATAAAAGAAAAGGGAAAATCTAAAACTTTTTGGGAATGTCTAAAAAGTTAACTAGAATCTAGAAAAAATATAAAGAAGGCACACGCTTATTTAGATAAGCTAGAATAAGCTTAAATACCCACGGCTTATTTAAAATTGGATGAAAAGAAAACTTGCTTAAATAAAACATGAAATGAAACCTAAAAAAGAACGAAAGCTTGGTACACTGGTAAGACTTGGAACCCCTACAGGCCACTAGTTTGAATCCAGGCCAAGAATTTTTTTAATTTTATATATTTTTGTTTTCTTTTTGGACAACTCCACCCCGCAAGCAGTTGGCTTGTGTGGAGTGAAAATAAGCACGAAATAAAGCAAATTAAGAACTAATAAGCCAATTAATGAAACATATAAGCTAAAAATGAGCTAATGCCACAATCTACACTATCAGATAAAAGGGAAGAAATCAGACAAGAAGAAGACTTATTGCTAATGCAAATTGAAAAAATGTGAGTTTTAAGCTAACAAAAATTTGAAAATAAGCTGATTAAACACAAAATCTACCTAAAAAAGATCTAAAGCAATGCTAGACCTAACAGGTTCTAAATGGTAAAAACTAAAACACAAAATCAAACACTTGAGGCTATCTAATGTGATTTGCTTGTTTTGTGTTCAAAGGCTTGCAAAGATGGGCCACAATCTTTGCAACTAAGAACACTCACCAACCCAATATCACTAGATGTGTAGATAAAACCAACAAAAATCCCTACTACACTACCAGATATCAGATTTGTACTAAGATAAAACAAAACACAAAGAGACAAATCTAAAACATGCAAATCAAAACATTAAACCAACAACATGAAATCAGAGGCAAATTTGGACTACACTATCATGAACAAAGATGTGCATGTTGTTAAATTCATGTTTTATGTCTCGTAAACCCTAGAATTAACATTACCAAACACCCTTTTTTACCACAGATTTCAACTTTAACATACTAAACTGAACATTAAGCTACTATCAATCAAGTGAACTACTTAATCATGCACAAGAACAAATATTAACTAAGATTAAGCTAGAAGGAAAACCAAGAACAGGCACAAAAGCAATTTCACCACACCACAAAATCAAGTACATTTACACTATGAGGTCTCTAAGCCTAACCTTAGAAGTGTACATCCACACTTCTTGAGTTTGAGTTGATGTACTCAAAAGTACAAACTTCCTTTTGAGTTTTAGCTTATGGAGAAGCTTATGTGATGTGAAGACTACAACAGTCTTAACACCTAGACTACAACAGTCTAGGTGTTTTGTTCTTTGTCTATTTTGAACACAACAACAACAACAAACAATTCAAGTGCTAAAAACCACACCCAAAATATATGTGTCAAGTAGCTTATGGGCGAGCTTATGGAACAGTAAACTTAAGTAAATAAACAGGTTTTTGAAAAACTAACTTTCGGACAGATTTCTTGCAAGGGAAATAAAAATGGCAGAAACTAAACACAAGCCAATAAACCAAGTCCACAAACTTATTTTATCAGAATAAGCTTGTGAGCAGCTTATTGATTTATGGGTCTCAAAGATTAACAAAGTTTTGAAAAATCTTTTGATAAGGAAAAGTAAAAAAAAAATTGTGCAGCGAAATTAAGACAAAAACTTAAACACTATAACAAAACAATAAGATGGAACTCATAATTTTTCTTTGCATTGATTTTAGAATATCACTGCATTACTTTTAATACAAAAATTTGACAAAGTAAAAATTATGGAACAAAAGCTAATACTATGCTAAGGTTGCTTTATATATAACATACAACATGGTTCTAGAAAGCTAAAAACGAAAACCCTAATTGCTTGTGAAGTTCCAAAAAAGCCCCTTGTAGATTTGGATCATTTGAGCATCTTTGAAATCTTTGAAATTTGTCTTGATGGTATCATGTGAGTCTCTGCCAATCACAGCTGTAAGGGTTGATCTAAATCATTTATTTGGTGTGTCCAACAAGTAATTAAATCAAAATCGTGCAAAGCATTTGCCATATATTGTCTTGGTGCCAAAACGCATGTGTATTGGGGCAGGGGAGGGTCCACTATGTCACATGGGTGAAAATGAGAGCAATTTGAGGGTGTGGTTAAGTGACAAATATGGTTAATTAACATTCTGCAACAAATCGAGCAAAACCCCTTTGGTTTGTTTGTTAATTAGGGGTTAGGGTTTAAGGTGTCGTGGATGAGTGTTTGATCTATTTTGTTAAACAATAATGGTTAGGCGCCTTTTTGTTAATATTAAAAACATTTATAAACGGATTAATATTAATAAAAGGTTTTGGGTTTGGAACGGGTAAAGGGTTTTGTTTGTGGGCTTGGTGGGTTTTGATGGGTATGGGTAGGGTTTGTGGATTTGTTTTGACTCGTTTTCACCCTTGCACTAACAACATGGCAGAATCAACCCTCCTCTTTTGGCAGAAAAATAGGCATCATTTCCCTTTGTTATAACTTTCACCTTTTAACAATTTTAGTCCTTTTATGTTTATAGATCTTGAAAAGGAATAATATGAACTTGTTGATTTCTTCAAGGGCTATTCTTGGAAATTCATGAAACTTTAGGGACCTCAATGCAAGTGTTGATAGATGAGGGGTATAAAGTGACAATTCTTCAAAAGGAAATAGAGAAAAATTCTACTAGTTTACAACTTGGAGGACCAAACTTGTACATTCTTCAATCTGCAAGGGTATTTTTGGAAAATCAACATTCGGGTCCGGTTTTTCGTGCGGCTTCGTTTTTGCTTGAATCTTGTGTTCTTTTGGAAATTTCATGATATCCGTACCTACAATCACACACTGAACAAAACAACGGGTTTTTGTATGGTTTTATGATATTTTTCCGTATTTTAAGCCCGATTTCACCGATGAGACTATGTATAATTAGAGTCTCATCACACGGCAACACGTGATTTCGTGTCGTGATTGAATAAAAAATTATGAGTGGTTATATAATGAAATTGGTGGTTGTATATCTGATGGAATCAATTATTAAATAAACCATTGATTACCAAGCTCAAAACTTACATAACATTTTCATTTCATTTTAATAATTTATTTATTCTAGATTCATGCATAACAAACACTAAGTAAGTTAGTTTTTTTTATGGGTCGACTAGTTTTATAAGTTCATCTCCAATGATAATGTAATACAAAATATAATACATTTCTACGTCATCGCCACATCAACATATCAACTTTCATACAAAACTTTCGCAATGCATTAAACTCAATACAGTTTAATAAATTACCACATCACTATCCTTTTTCTAATAACCAAATTTTGATAAACGAATCAAATCAATTTATAAAAAAAGACAATTACATATATACCTACTAAAACTTACGCATTTACATATGTATTAAAAATATTTAACTTGCATTATAAATCATACATTAAAATTTTGTATATAGTGGGTACGTATGCAATTTCTCATATAAAAAAACTCCAAATAAAACATTTGCTACGCATAAAAATATTTAGCTTGCATTATAAATCTTACATTATAAATTTGTATATAGTGGGTACGTATGCAATTTCTCATATAAAAAATACTTCAAATAAAACATTTGCTACGCATAAAAACATTTAATCGTTTATTAAAATTTACAAGATGTGACAAAAATAACTGTTTAAAAAAATCACACATGCGGTTCACATTATTGATTATATAATATTGAAAAATGCTACATTAATCTAGTTTTTACCACAATTGAATTTTGTTAATTCCAAACCTCCATTCTCACTTAAATTAAAAACAAATTAAAATTGTTATTGATAGAATTGCCATTGTCTATTGTTGCATTAAATTATTTTAATTCTTAAACACATAAATGATCCTTTCGGTCATGCATATTTTGCAAAGTTAGTCCCTAATTACTAACTATGAAACAAAACGCTAACCTAAGGACTATTTACGAAATGAATTTACTACAACACTTTTAACAAGAAAAAAACTAACGCTAACTTAGGGACTCTTTACGAAACAAATTTACTAAAACACTTCTAACACGCAATCTTACCGGACTCTATCTCGCATCGAAGCGCAAACATCTACCCTCATTGAACAGAATGTAAAATTGATTGAGTTCCAAAAACAAAATGATTTGGTCACACTATGGTATAAACACTGTGTAGGTAGAGAGACGCTCCTATTAAGTGGTAATGTTCACAATTCTTTGCACGTACAAAGGCTTTATGGTGTGTATGTCATTTCACTTGAGTGTGAGTGCCTTACGTACACATGTAATGGCTCCAGTTTAGTTTGGTATCTTTTTTATATGAATCTCATATTCTCAAACGGATTTGACTCAAGGATACTAAATATTAGAGCTCTAGGTATCACGGCTACTCATCTCTCTGAATACTACGTGGCTTTCACCACCAACTTGCCACCACACGATCCTTGCTCACCATTCTCTCGCCACAAGATTTCTTGTCGGGGCAATGAAGAAGAAAGAGAAGAAAGATGGTGAGACATCTTTTTTTTTTCTTTTTCTTTTTTCGATTTTTATTTTCTTTAAGTAGCAATGTGTATACAATTCGAGGAGAAGAGAAGAATCATATACTTTTTTAAAAAAACTCTCTTAGGGTGCCAGTGTGGTAGGGTTTACAAGAAGAAGATAAGATATTGGTTTTGTGTAGTTTTTTCATGGGCTTTTTTTGGCTATTTTACAAAATATATATATACTCATCATTTATAGTTTAATTTACTCCTTTAAAAAAACTATAAGTTTCGTATTTTTTTTATAAATTTATATTGTATTTTTATTAAGTAATATGAATTTATTTTGGTTAAAAATCATGAAAAATAAAATAAAATAGATAGTGATTTGTCTCTAATGAAAATGTGAGGTTTATTATGATAAGATTTTTTTTTTGAAATAACCGTGTTAGGTGACTTGACACCCCGTGAAACTTAAATAACCAAGAATTTTCTCTTCATGACACCTAGAGTTCTTAAACCGTATATTTATTTCGAGCTTAGCCCAACTAAACTAATATCGTCTAACAATAACTAGCATGAAGTTAACCATCCAGATGGAGTACCTAATTAATTAGTTCAATAATTACTTAAAAACGACAATGATATAGTAATTGGAACAAAATGCAATATGCAAAGAATGTTCATACATATAAAGCACCTTAGCAAGAAGTGGTTCTTTAAATTTTGCATACAAAATCAATCAGCAATTCAAAATAGTTTTCGAATGCCAATTCATAACAAAAATATGTCATACATGTATCCGCATGTTGGAAAACCATCACACTCAAACTTCGTATAATTTCCTCCATAGAAAACCGTTTCGACGCCTACATAGTCTTCATTCAAAAAGTTCCACCCAAATCTATACGAAAATCTCAAGGACCATCCAGGTTCTTTGGACTCGCCTCTAACTTGATATGTAAGAAACTGTGTGTCTTTGCTTTCATGTCTGATACCTTCCAATAGGTATTTCACGGGCACATGTAGTTGTCCCAAAATGTTATCATTCTCGACCTCCTGAATCTTGATTACCAGAACTACTCCTCCAGGCTCATTCATTGTGAATTTGATAGGTTCCGAAGCTCCATTTTTGTCGAATGAGGCTCGTACCTCCTCCTTGTCCCAGATGGAACAGACTGCATATGCGTCTAATGAATTAGTGTTTTTCTTGAAACTTCGTGCGGAGGTGAGTGTGAGCTCTAAACTACTCCTTAGATCCATGATCGTACTCGATATCTGTTAAATCACATGCATGCTGTAGGTTAGGAAATATGTAAATTTCTATATGATAAAATTACATTTTATACTTGTATATATAAACGTAAATATTAATAACTCTACAACTCGATGACTATTTTTACTATTGATGTGTTACATGCAACATAATTACTACTACCAAGCAGGGCTAGAGCTGGTACTACAATATACTGAAAAAAATGGCTAATCCATGATGCATGCATGCACGAACTAGAGCTAACTTGATAAATTAAGTACACTTAACCTTAGATCGAGTTTTAGAATAATCATATTGGAAACAAAAGTTAGAACTTTAAGAGTAACATGATAACGTTAAAATAGGAAGTTGACGAGTTAATGTGTTACCTTATAAACAGAAAAAAAAAAAGAAGAATGAGGAATGGTGATCGAGCCACTTATGGTCTTTTTTTCTTTGTTTCTCAGACTACGTCTACGTGTATATATAGAGATAGAACTCTGGATACAAATCCTATTAACAGTTATATACGTATATGCTAACAGTTCATAACCTGATACAAACAAAAGCTTTCTTATTGGGCTTTAAAAGAAGCCTTATAGAAACCCCATTGGTCGTTTTAACACTTTTTATTTGACAAATTTACCCCAAGTACAGTTGTAAAACTAGGTCTAAAATGCCTACCGCACATTACATCATAGATTACATCTGAACCAACATGCTAACGAGACGAGATCACTCATACTTTATGCAACTCGTGGAGCCGTAAGTTTGAGGAACTGATTGAGCACGAAGACAACTTAAGGGGCTGGCCGATGAGGCAAAGTTTTTAAGAATATGTGATGAAAAAGGTAAAAAATAAATTTTTTTTGCCGGGACTTGAACCCCGGGTCTCTCAGGTGAGAGCCGAGTATCCTAACAAACTAGACGACAACGGATGTTTATGCTTGTTACGACCAATAATGGAACTTGAATATTTATTTTGAGAGGGCCGAACTATTTTAAGTTGTAACACCCCCACAAAATGCTATGCGCAGCGGAACTACAACATTTGGGTGCTACTCGGTTATCATTACACACAAGATATATCGAACGACTCTAAAGAGACGTCAACTTAAAACTTGAATTAAAAATTGTTAAATGATACATGTCCACGGTTTTTTCCAACCCCACTTGGTACTATAGAGTTTAGCGTTTACGGTCCCCATGAATCTCGACCCAAGTATTTCAATTTCACAACAACATAACATTAAAATTTAAAGATGTTTAAGTAGGAAAGGGAGGAAAAACAAGCAGACTCCAAGCCATACACACAACATCCATCCCATGCACGCTCCATGCTACACTTCAGCGGTTACCTGAAACACATGCCAAAATTTGGTCAACGAAAACGTTGAGTGGAATTCATAGGTTTTACAATTCATTTTGAACGTATATGAAATAAAAACCATTCACGATCATTCATAGACTTGTCGATCAAACAATCTATATTCAAGATACTGACAATTGTGTTTAAGCTCATGACACTAAACCGTTAACTCAGTCACCCGCGTAATAATTACCGGCGTGATTCATATGAAACCATGGCCCCTAATAAGGCATCAGTTGCAATTATGCCTTGTCTCTTATCACAAATTATCCGTCCGCAGGGGGTATCAACGTACTAGCCCTCGTCTCGGATAGGGTAGTCAACCCCATAGTACTATCACTTTGTATAAGCGGCTATTTCCCCCTTCGCAAGGGCAAGACAATAGTTAATAGTTCATGAAATTAGGGTCTTTTGCAACTAGTTACTCAACACAATTTCTAAGGCAACATTCGGGACTAACAATCATTCATGACATACGTTCATTTTAAAAACTAGCATGCATTTCCCTCGCGGGTAAAACAGTTTGAAATAATAGTAAGCGAGGCTATAAATTCACACCTTATATATTAAGTAGTCGGTAGTTCGAGAGATGATCACTGACGACGATACGGATGCCCGGGTAAATCAACACCTATCAACCAAATAACGCGTAATGAGTAATCTCATTTTATAACCTTATGGTACTGTATAAAATACATAGATACTAGTCACTTAGGACAATTACAACTCACGCCAAAACAAAACAACAAGCATCACTCATTTTACACCATTTGTTCTTATTATTTACGTCATCCATTTTTACTCATTTTCGCCGGTACTTACCGAAAGTACGGGCTGTTTTACTATATTTAACCATTCTTATAAAATTTGACAAAA
Organism: Glebionis coronaria; assembly: GCA_025667525.1. Classification (NCBI taxonomy): domain Eukaryota; kingdom Viridiplantae; phylum Streptophyta; class Magnoliopsida; order Asterales; family Asteraceae; genus Glebionis; species Glebionis coronaria. The sequence goes on from CM046882.1 coordinate 544,517,363, forward strand.
TTCTCAAAAATACTATAAGACCTGTAGATAACACATTTTTAATCCCAATAAAAGTTTTTACTTCTACGACCCGTTACTCAACGCTTTTCCAAAAACTACATTTTTCGGACTGAAATTGTACTTCGACCAACTTGGACTTCTTTGACCTATTTGAAATGCACCTTTGACCTCTTTGACTCCTAAGTCCACTTATAGACTCAATTACACAGGTTTGTGACCAAAATTTGACCTTTGACCTTTTACCAATTCATACTTGTGGTCCTCGGGATTTGACTAAAACTATACATAAATTCGGATTATGAAAGTTCTCGTCTCCCGGTACACGATCTTTAAAACCTCATAACTTTTGGCTCGTTTGGAGTCACGAGCTCTACCTTATACCAAATTAAAGCTAAGAAGGCCCTCTATGACTACATTTAGCTATCTAGACCTGTAGGAAAAATTATTTTTATGAAAAGGTCTTAAACTTTCTGCCTAAATTTAACCATACCAAAATCACACTTACGCTCGATTCCAAACCTATTTATCATTACTAGGCTTCATCCTAAGCATTCCCAATCATAACCAAACACAAATTTCAGTCCCTAACCCCTATTGATCATCAACCTCATAAGCTAAAAATCTAAAAACTAACATGCAAACACTTGTATCCATCTAGAACATCAATAAACACAAAACCAAACACAAAACCAATGCTCAAAACATCAATCACCATGGCTCCCCAAACACCCCCTTTTGCCGTGGGGTTTGGGTGACCAAATCACCACAACCAAATCAATTTTGGTGGGTTTGATTAGTGATTATACCCTCATTTCACATGAATTTAACATGCATTAATCCAATTAACCTCAAAAACGAGTTTAAATGATCTTGAAAATTTTTGGAAAAATAATTTGAATGCATGTGGGATTTGAGTACATAGAAAGGTGGGGAATGATAAGATTAGAGGTGGTCTAACCTTAGTTTCAATGAAAATCAAGTAGAAAAAATTTTTAATGGTGGTTTTGGTGGGTTTGGGGGTGACCGTCGGCTTAAGGAGAAGAGAGGGAGAGAACCAAAAATTTTTCCAAGTGTTTTTGTGAAGTGTGTGTGTTCTTTCCCCTTTTTGTAAATTTGGAAGGACCCATTGTGCAATTAAAGCTTTCTTTTGGCCTCAAGTAAAAACGTCACTAAAACTTTGCGGGATTGACTCACTAGTCATTTTAGAAAAATTTACGGGAGTCGGAAATTATCCCAAACACTCCAAAATACTTTTGGGATACTTTAAATGTACTCGGAAAGCTATAAAACTCACCCGACTCAACTTAACACGAATCGTAAGTAAAATTCTCGAAAAATTACATTATCGATAAATCGTCAATAATTATAGAAATTTGGGCATCCATCGGGATCGTATTCGTCATCGTCCTTCTTGAATCGTCAATCGTAAAAATTATAACCTCGAACATCGGCTTTAACCAAAATACTTATATATATATAGAAATTAAAATTTATTAAAAATTTCAAAAATTAGCGTAATTTAGGGTAACGTTAATGACCTCGGTTCTAGGGTGTCACATCCACCCCTCCTTAAAGAGAGCGACGTCCCGGCGCTCGCCTCTTCTTATACTCACATTTCGTTCTGCTGGAACAGATGAGGATACCTTTCCTTGAAAAAGTCCTCACGTTCCCAAGTGTATTCCGGTCCACGCTTAGAATTCCATCGAACCTTCACAATGGGAATTCTACTACGCTTCAGCCTCTTGACCTCTCGGTCCATAATTTCCACAGGTTCTTCCACAAAATGCATTTTGTCGTCCAGTCGAATCTCGTCCAAAGGAATCACCAATTCCTTATCCGCCAAACTCTTCTTCAGGTTCGATACGTGAAACGTGTCGTGAATAGCACTAAGCTCGTTCGGCAATTCTAACTTGTACGCTACTGGTCCAATTCGTTCAACGATCTTAAATGGTCCAATATACCTCGGACTCAACTTTCCTTTCTTCCCAAAACGAATTACACCCTTCCACGGCGATACCTTGAGCATAACCATATCTCCGACTTCAAACTCCAACGGTTTCCTTCTGTTATCGGCATAACTCTTCTGTCGGCTTCTCGCAGCAAGTAGTCGGTTCTTGATTTGCACAATCTTCTCTATCGTTTCTAAAACCATTTCGGGTCCAGTCAATTGACTTTCTCCTACTTCACTCCAACACACAGGTGATCTACACTTCCTTCCATACAATGCTTCGAACGGTGCTGCCTTGATACTCGCATGATAACTATTATTATACGAAAACTCCACTAGAGGCAAGTGGCGTTCCCAACTTCCTCCAAAATCAATTACGCATGCTCGGAGCATGTCCTCCATCGTCTGAATAGTTCGTTCACTCTGGCCATCAGTTTCCGGGTGATAAGCCGTACTTAAATTCAATTCAGTGCCCATCGCACGTTGAAGCGATTTCCAAAATTCCGAAGTAAATCTACTGTCGCGATCCGAAATGATCGATAACGGCACTCCATGTCTGCAGACGATCTCTTTCACGTACACACTGGCTAGCTTTTCCATGCTGTCCGTCTTCTTCATAGGTAAGAAATGAGCAGATTTCGTTAACCTATCCACTATTACCCATATCATATCACATCCACTAGGAGTTCTAGGTAAACCCGTCACGAAATCCATAGCGATTTTCTCCCATTTCCATTCCGGGATCTCTGGTTGTACCAACAATCCAGACGGTTTCTTATGTTCTGCTTGAACCTTCGCGCAAGTCAAACACTTACTAACGTAACGAGCAATATCCGCTTTCATATTCGGCCACCAATAAACTTTCTTCAGGTCGTGATACATTTTGTCCGATCCAGGATGTATCGAATATTTCGACTTATGCGACTCGTTCATAACCAATTCTCGTACTCCAGGCTTTCCTTCCTCAGATGAACACAATGGTAACCAAATCCGATTCTCAAAATATCTCAGTCCGTCTGACCTAATCACGAAAAGAGGTTTCAACATTCTTCCCAAGTTCTCAGCTTCAACATTCCCTTTCATTAGTCCCCTCTCTTGAGCCTTCAGTATAGTTTCGGTTAAGTCAACGCTCTCAGTCATCACCAAAGCTCTGACTCTCAAAGGTTTCTCCCGTTCCTTCCTACTCAGTGCATCCGCTACAACATTCGCCTTGCCAGGGTGGTAGCGAATTTCGCAGTCGTAATCACTCAGTAGTTCAACCCATCGTCTCTGTCGCATGTTCAACTCCTTTTGATCTAAAATGTGTTGCAAACTCTTATGGTCAGTGAATACAACACACTTCGTCCCATACAAATAATGTCTCCACAACTTCAACGCAAAAACTACAGCTCCTAATTCCAAATAGTGCGTCGTGTAGTTCTCCTCATTCTTCCTCAGTTGCCTCGATGCGTAAGCTATCACCTTTTCACGTTGCATCAATACCGCTCCATAACCCTTACGAGATGCATCACAATACACTACAAAATCTTCGGTTCCTTCAGGCAATGACAATATCGGTGCGGAACATAACTTGTCCTTGAGCGTTTTGAAAGCGAGTTCTTCCTCATTTCCCCATTCATACACCCTATTCTTTTCGGTAAGCTTTGTCAATGGTTTTGCAATCAACGAAAATCCTTCAATGAACCTTCGATAATACCCAGCTAAACCAAGGAATTGTCGAACTTCAGTCGGCGTTGTCGGTGCCGACCATTCCCTGATCGCTTCGACCTTGGCAGGATCCACGCGAACTCCCTTGCTATCAATCACGTGACCTAGGAATTGCACGGATTCTAACCAAAACTCACACTTCGAGAACTTCGCATACAGCTTCTCCTTCTTTAACAACTCCAAAATCTTCCTCAGGTGCTTCTCGTGCTCCTCCTTACTCTTAGAGTAAATAAGTATATCATCGATGAAAACAATAACAAACTTATCTAGATACGGCTTGCACACGCGATTCATAAGGTCCATGAATACAGCAGGCGCGTTCGTCAACCCAAACGGCATCACTCGAAATTCAAAGTGTCCATACCGCGTACGAAAGGCAGTTATAGGAATATCCTCCTCTCTTACACGTAGTTGATGATACCCTGATCTTAAGTCGATCTTTGAGTATACACTGGAACCTTGCAATTGATCAAACAAATCGTCAATCATCGGCAATGGGTACCGATTCTTAACCGTCAGCTTGTTGAGTTCCCTATAGTCAATACACATCCGAAATGAACCATCTTTCTTCTTCACAAACAACACTGGCGCTCCCCACGGTGATGAGCTCGGCCTAATAAATCCCTTGTCCATCAATTCCTTCAGTTGATCCGATAACTCCTTTAACTCGAATGGTGCTAAGCGATAAGGTGCACGCGCAACCGGCGCAGCTCCTGGCACCAAATCAATTCGAAACTCGACCTCACGGGTGGGTGGTAAACCCGGCAACTCGTCTGGAAAAACTTCCGGATATTCGCAGATAACAGGTACCTCTTTAATCCTCGCCTCTAAATCACCATCACTCGAAACCTGTGCCAAAAACACATCGCATCCGCTCTCTACATACTTCATCATTTTCAAACAGGAAATCACTTTCAAACGAGAAGTGCATTCGTCTCCCTTCACAGTCAAGACTTTATTCCTCAACGGAATCTGAACTAATCTCTCGCCACAGACGATCATAGCACTGTGCGCCATTAGCCAATCCATTCCCACAATCACGTCGAACGATCCTAGCTCTATAGGCATCAAGTCGATTTTAAAAGCGTAATTTCCTAACTTCAAGGTACACCCTTTCAGTATAGAATTTGTACTAACAATTTTTCCATCGGCTAACTCAACGTTATAACTAGTCGCTAACAACACCGGTTTTCTATCGATATGACGACTAAATTTAACATCTACAAAACTCTTGTCGGAGCCAGAATCAAACAAAATACTAGCATAACAAGCGTCTAGCAAAAACGTACCGGTAACCACGTTAGGACCCTGTGGTTTATCAGTCGTCCCTACTTGATACACGGCAGCAGCGTTGTTACCTCCCCGCTTGTTTCCTGCCTTCGGGCAATTCACTTGCATATGGCCTCTCTCTCCACATCCAAAACATCCCCTCATTCTGATAGCATTCGCCCCAGTGGCTACTCCTCCCGCTCGGCAACCAGACATCCTGTGACCTGCTTTTCCATTGAAGGCCTACTAATTCTAAGGATTTGTTAATGGATGGATTAGATCTATGGATTTGGTGGAAGAGATGGGGAAGAAGGAGATTAGGTGTAGAGAGAGAAAGTAGAGGGAAGAAAAGTAGAGAGAGAAAGTGATTAGATTAAATGAAAGTGTAAATGAATGAATGACCAACCCCCTCCTAACATGCTAGGAGGGGTATATATATAGCCCACCCTACATGTGGGCTATATGGACTATACATTATAAAGTGGATCACGAGCCTATTACATAATTGTCGTTGGAGCGACCGATCCTTCACAAATACGTAAAACGTATTTCCAACAATCTCCCCCTAAGGGAGGTCGCTCCAAGTTACAAAGTTCTAAATATTTCTATAGCTCGTGAACATTTGCCGCATGCAGGCGGGCAATTCCCTACATGGTACAAGTTGCACCTACCACAGTGAGGATTCACTTTTACTCCTCTGGGGTTTGTCACAACCCTCATCCCTTCATTCCTTCGTTGGTTAAACTGCTGATTGCGGTTCTGACCATGGTTGTTTCGATTTCCACCTCGGTTTTGGCCCTGGGATTGATTGCTTTGTGCCGCTTCCCATTTCCTCTTATTTCCTTCAGCAATGAAGTTCTTCTTGTCCTGGAGCTTGACGTCCATCAATGCGTGAGCCATCTGGACCGCTTCATCAAACGACCCAGGTTTAGACGAAGTCGTCTCACCTTTGATATTGCTGGATAAACCTTTGATGTACTGTTTCATCTTCTTGGCATCATTGGCAAAAATGTCTGGACACAAAAGGCTTAGTTCATTAAACCTCCTGGTGTAAGCAGCGATATCATTGTTCTTCAAGGTCAGGTGCCTCAACTCATCTTCCAATTGACCCAATTCCTCTTTCGGGCAGAACTTCTTAGTCAAAAGAGCTTTTGTCGCAGTCCATGTTCTTGCATTCGCTACAGCCAATCCAACAGTGGCTACTTGGGTGTTCCACCAACTTAATGCATCGTCAAGAAACGTAGCAGCCGCAAACTTAACCTTGTCCGCTTCTGAACAACCGCTGATCTCGAAAGTACTTTCAACCTTTTCCAACCATCTTCTAAGTTCTAGAGCTCCACCAGTTCCACGAAATTGCGTGGGACCGCATTTCATAAAACAAGAATAGGTACACACTCTCGGGGCTTGCTGTCTCCCCGCGTTTCTACCCTGGTCCTGATTTCTCCCGGCTCGGTCTGCTTCTAGCGCATTTGCTATAGCTTCCTGAATCATTGTGTTTACACGATCGGCGGTTAGCTTTGGAGGCATGGTGTTATCGAATATCTCTTTCTACAAGACAGGGAAAATAGAAAAAAACAATGTAAGTATACACATCAAGATTAAGATGGATTTCTCTTTCAAGACATAATATACATACAACGACACATCACTACAGAGTTACTAATATTCATCAATTCACATCACAAAAGATCAAATTTAAGACATATCACAGATCATGAAAGGTAAACATGGATTGTATTGATAGTTAACCAAAATTGTGACAAGTATTGCCACTACAATCATTCACCATAAAACTTAAGTCCTCAAGTTTTTCGTCATAATACCATCATACAAAAGTCTAAAACAGTTCTATTACAACGATCAAAGATAAAATACAAGACAAGCAACTAGGCATGTGGTGATCCACATGGCCTCTTGGATGGCGGTTCGTCATCATCTTCCTCGGGTTCCTCTTCGCTATCATCCTTGTCCACATCATCCATTTTTCTCTTTCCTTTGTCGTTCGGCCCATATTCAGTCTCCTTTTTCGTCCCTGATGTAGACCCACACTCAATCGCTACCTGATTTCCCACAGTAATACAAGCACCTCTAGTAGGCGGCTGAATCATGAAGTCATTAGCCTCCATCTCCAAATCGTCCACGAATCTCCAATCTGGGGGCAATGATGCTCTCACTCGATGCTCCCAACTCTGCATCCTTGACAATCTCACTTGATCTTCCCTAACACGGTCAAGACTAGCGCTCAAATTCGCGACCATCGATCTTAGACTGTTGATGTCACTTTTGTTTACATTCCCATCATACTCAATTCTTGCAGTCCTTTCCAACAGTCTTTGGTGTGCCCTTTCATTCTTATCAAACCTCTTAATTACCCTGGTCTCAACTACAAACCGCTCATACATCAACCTATCCATCCTCCTCAAACGACCTGCGGGATCCCAGTAGTGTCTTGGTCTCGGAAAGTAGACCCTTGCGATATTCTCATGAATCGATTGCGACTTGGATGATTTGTTGGACTCTGCACCGCTCCCATTACTTACTTGAACAAATCCTGGCACTGTTCTCAAATAGTCCTTACAATTGTCCATCGGGCGATTAAAGGGTTGCTGCTCATATCGATCGGTTGGAGGTACTTCATAACCCTTCGGCGAATTCGGAGATTGAAACAAATCAGGTTCGGTCTGACCTACAGCATTCTCGGGAATACCATCATCCATTAGTTCCTCGGGCTCTTCCTCGGAATCCTCACTCTCATCACTACTGATGCTAAAATTGTCCACCTCACTTTCATCATTGTCATTTTCCGGCCCTATTTCCTCTTCTGGAGCGATCCATCCATTGTCATTATCCGGCGGGTTCGGAGGAAACGGTCCCCCTTCGTGACCTACGACATAATTGTTTCCATTACCATTAGGCGGTACCTCGGCCATTCCTGCAATAACATCGAATTTCGGAGGGTACATAAGTAATTATACAATATTTATAAATACATGCATGCAAATGCAATGCAAAGGTGGTACATATGCCCAAAATGTAATAATATGATGCTCATGCATGATTAATACAAAAATTACGATGTCGGATATTCCACGTATAATTTCAACGTCTACATATAGTAATTTCCATACTTACGTAATAATTACCCACATATATACTTCAACTCAAAAGTATACGTCAAATGCCATGAATACAAAAATAAATCTTACCGGAGCCATGCAGGATAGTTGTGTGTGCTTGGACCATTTCTTACGACACCAAAAGTTATAGTTTAGGATTTTCAAAAACGACCTAGTTCTCTATAACTCATGGCTCTGATTACCAATCTGTAACACCCCCACAAAATGCTATGCGCAGCGGAACTACAACATTTGGGTGCTACTCGGTTATCATTACACACAAGATATATCGAACGACTCTAAAGAGACGTCAACTTAAAACTTGAATTAAAAATTGTTAAATGATACATGTCCACGGTTTTTTCCAACCCCACTTGGTACAACAGAGTTTAGCGTTTACGGTCCCCATGAATCTCGACCCAAGTATTTCAATTTCACAACAACATAACATTAAAATTTAAAGATGTTTAAGTAGGAAAGGGAGGAAAAACAAGCAGACTCCAAGCCATACACACAACATCCATCCCATGCACGCTCCATGCTACACTTCAGCGGTTACCTGAAACACATGCCAAAATTTGGTCAACGAAAACGTTGAGTGGAATTCATAGGTTTTACAATTCATTTTGAACGTATATGAAATAAAAACCATTCACGATCATTCATAGACTTGTCGATCAAACAATCTATATTCAAGATACTGACAATTGTGTTTAAGCTCATGACACTAAACCGTTAACTCAATCACCCGCGTAATAATTACCGGCGTGATTCAGATGAAACCATGGCCCCTAATAAGGCATCAGTTGCAATTATGCCTTGTCTCTTATCACAAATTATCCGTCCGCAGGGGGTATCAACGTACTAGCCCTCGTCTCGGATAGGGTAGTCAACCCCATAGTACTATCACTTTGTATAAGCGGCTATTTCCCCCTTCGCAAGGGCAAGACAATAGTTAATAGTTCATGAAATTAGGGTCTTTTGCAACTAGGTACTCAACACAATTTCTAAGGCAACATTCGGGACTAACAATCATTCATGACATACGTTCATTTTAAAAACTAGCATGCATTTCCCTCGCGGGTAAAACAGTTTGAAATAATAGTAAGCGAGGCTATAAATTCACACCTTATATATTAAGTAGTCGGTAGTTCGAGAGATGATCACTGACGACGATACGGATGCCCGGGTAAATCAACACCTATCAACCAAATAACGCGTAATGAGTAATCTCATTTTATAACCTTATGGTACTGTATAAAATACATAGATACTAGTCACTTAGGACAATTACAACTCACGCCAAAACAAAACAACAAGCATCACTCATTTTACACCATTTGTTCTTATTATTTACGTCATCCATTTTTACTCATTTTCGCCGGTACTTACCGAAAGTACGGGCTGTTTTACTATATTTAACCATTCTTATAAAATTTGACAAAATTCTCAAAAATACTATAAGACCTGTAGATAATACATTTTTAATCCCAATAAAAGTTTTTACTTATACGACCCGTTACTCAACGCTTTTCCAAAAACTACATTTTTCGGACTGAAATTGTACTTCGACCAACTTGGACTTCTTTGACCTATTTGAAATGCACCTTTGACCTCTTTGACTCCTAAGTCCACTTATAGACTCAATTACACAGGTTTGTGACCAAAATTTGACCTTTGACCTTTTACCAATTCATACTTGTGGTCCTCGGGATTTTACTAAAACTATACATAAATTCGGATTATGAAAGTTCTCGTCTCCCGGTACACGATCTTTAAAACCTCATAACTTTTGGATCGTTTGGAGTCACGAGCTCTACCTTATACCAAATTAAAGCTAAGAAGGCCCTCTATGACTAAATTTAGCTATCTAGACCTGTAGGAAAATTTATTTTTATGAAAAGGTCTTAAACTTTCTTCCTAAATTTAACCATACCAAAATCACACTTACGCTCGATTCCAAACCTATTTATCATTACTAGGCTTCATCCTAAGCATTCCCAATCATAACCAAACACAAATTTCAGTCCCTAACCCCTATTGATCATCAACCTCATAAGCTAAAAATCTAAAAACTAACATGCAAACACTTGTATCCATCTAGAACATCAATAAACACAAAACCAAACACAAAACCAATGCTCAAAACATCAATCACCATGGCTCCCCAAACACCCCCTTTTGCCGTGGGGTTTGGGTGACCAAATCACCACAACCAAATCAATTTTGGTGGGTTTGATTAGTGATTATACCCTCATTTCACATGAATTTAACATGCATTAATCCAATTAACCTCAAAAACGAGTTTAAATGATCTTGAAAATTTTTGGAAAAATAATTTGAATGCATGTGGGATTTGAGTACATAGAAAGGTGGGGAATGATAAGATTAGAGGTGGTCTAACCTTAGTTTCAATGAAAATCAAGTAGAAAAAATTTTTAATGGTGGTTTTGGTGGGTTTGGGGGTGACCGTCGGCTTAAGGAGAAGAGAGGGAGAGAACCAAAAATTTTTCCAAGTGTTTTTGTGAAGTTTGTGTGTTCTTTCCCCTTTTTGTAAATTTGGAAGGACCCATTGTGCAATTAAAGCTTTCTTTTGGCCTCAAGTAAAAACGTCACTAAAACTTTGCGGGATTGACTCACTAGTCATTTTAGAAAAATTTACGGGAGTCGGAAATTATCCCAAACACTCCAAAATACTTTTGGGATACTTTAAATGTACTCGGAAAGCTATAAAACTCACCCGACTCAACTTAACACGAATCGTAAGTAAAATTCTCGAAAAATTACATTATCGATAAATCGTCAATAATTATAGAAATTTGGGCATCCATCGGGATCGTATTCGTCATCGTCCTTCTTGAATCGTCAATCGTAAAAATTATAACCTCGAACATCGGCTTTAACCAAAATACTTATATATATAGAAATTAAAATTTATTAAAAATTTCAAAAATTAGCGTAATTTAGGGTAACGTTAATGACCTCGGTTCTAGGGTGTCACATAAGTAGAAAAAAATAAAAAAGTGGAATACAACTTTAAGACGGAATTAGTAATATTTACACTACTCGACACAAATTTTGGAGAGGCCGAGGCCCTTCCCGGTCTCCATGAAGTTCCGTCCTTGGTTACGACTTATGAAAAGTAATGTTCAAGTAACTTGAAGACATGACTTAGAACTTTATAAGTCACTGCCAGATTCATCACCTCAAATGGTGCAATTTTGGCTTAGCCGAGTTTTTTTCAAATGCTGCAAAGCATCTTACTTGTTAAAAAAAGTAGTAATACTTCGAACTTTACAAGTTAGCTTAAAATGTTATGAAAATTCAGTCATCTCCCTAAGAAGAAAAGGATGTTGTAAAGCAGAATGGAATGTGAGTTTCTATTTGAGGAGAGATTAGAAAGCGATAGCATAATGAAATCACTGTTGCAAATTTCTTACGAATACATACAGTTTTGAGTTAAAAGGCCTATTTTAAAGTTATTGCCAAGGACCTTCAAGTACCACGGGACGGCTTTGCTCAAAGAGATGAGACTTCATACTGACAACTACAGCATGAATGCTGCAAAAATATCAAAATCCATGACAAGGTCAATGTAGGTTAGATAACAAAAAAAATCGTATATTGGCAAAAAAAGGACTCGTCTTGTGAGCTAAATTTTCTAAACATGACTGGATTGACTTTGAGTTCCTAGGGAACTTGGCAGGCGAACCTTACACTGTGCAGACAAACATATCACCCAAGGTCAAGGTAACCGAGAGCAGCAATTTCAACTATGGTTTGACCCAACAGCAACAGATTACTATAACTACACCATTCATTTGAATCCTACTGAACTTGTGTAATTGAACCAATTCAAAGCACCATCACTCTTAAAAAACGGATATCCTAACATCTTAATCAGGAAATTCAGGTTAGGGTTTATTGTTCAAGAGACGAGTGAGACAAACTCGAGGACGAGTGATACCAACTGATGTAGCGGAAAAACAACTCTTCCAACTGATGTAGTTTAAAAATAACAAGGATAGATAATTGAATATGTTGATTCTAAAGAATACCAGAAACAACTCTTCCAACTATCGTTGATTCAAAAGAATACCGATAATTAGGCAAACTCCAACAATCGTTGATTCAACATATACCCGATTATTAAGAGAAAATTGAACAATAAACCCTAACCTGGATTCAAGTCAATTAACAAAGACTAAAAGTCTGTTTTTTATTCATAACTTCATTATAATTTAATACAAAAAGTCCTAATTATATAGAAAAACTAAACTTGGGAAAAAAGATAACAATATTCTTCCCAGGAAACACAAAATCAGAAAAATAAATAAAACATACCACAAAATAAGAAAATTAAAATAAAAGATATCATAAATTAAGGAAACTAAATAATAAGTTTATTCTTCTTTCTCCATCAGTGAAGTGATTGCATACCCAAACCAACAAGGGATGCAAGTCTACTCTAGTTTATGGAATGCCAATAACTGGGCTACAAGAGGTGGTTTAGTCAAAATCGACTGGGCTGATGCGCCTTTTGTGGCTTACTACCCTGGGTTCAGTGCTAGAGCTTGTAAGCGGAACGACCTATTAGTATTAGCGTGCCATTCCATCTAAAGCCAACTTGTGGACATCTAATGTTTACAACTTACAAGCAACTCACAATGAGTCAACAAGGTCAGCTCAAATGCATATGTAATAACCACATGATCTACAACTGTTATACATATTTCATGCATTTTAATGGACAGATGGCACCTGAATGTTCTAGCCACAATACTGCATCAAATCATTGAAGATCAATTCTTTTACGGAAATCTAAGTATTGTTTGTTTCAAAGTTACTAATAAATTCGTATTTGTTCATAGAATGGTAAATATGTTATATTGTGTATCCAGTGCCTCGTATTCTAGTTTCCATCAGCTACATGATACACTAAGAGCATTCTGAAACAATAGGTAGCTCTTTGTCCGCTATTATTCTAAACTGATGCATGACAAGTTCTCCATGGTCAAATGCGATATCAGAATAACCATTGATCCGTTAATGCTTCTTACAAGATCAAAAAATAGAGCAACACTGCATTACCACATTGTTATATCCAGATGATTTTCACAGGATATGTGATGCCAAATGAACAATGTTTCCTCGATCTACATATATAGGGTCGGAAAATTCTCAAATAGCTATAGTCTTGATGACCTGTTTTATTTTTTTATTTTATTTTCATTTTTATAAACATCGTCTGTTCCTATGTTATCTGTTAATAAGCACAACTTAATGGTCTTTTATGATAGGAATTTGATCATGTGATATGTTTTTTATAACTTGAGTATAGGAATTTCCTTTATCGTATTCATTGATCCCATAATTGTATGTCAACACCAGTATACAATTTAGTATATCTTCCGGTCTATGACCCATTGTTGCAACGGTATACTGCAGAAAGACAAATTCATTTGCATCAGTATGGACAAAATGCGCAAGGGCCCAGTTACTTGTGAATGGGTCGACACGGAAAGATTCCATCTATAACTGGTCAACGTCTAAACATGAAAACGGGATTGCCTTAAATTCAGGACAATCTTGTTTGCGCTGAAGCTTCATACCAAAAGCCTAAAGTAATATTAGAAGAAATATTAGAAAGAAAAAGAAAACTTAAAGCAAAGTTTGCGAGTTGTAATGTTATGACTAGCAGGATTAAAAATACAGAAGAATGTGATGCTACTGTACCAGTCATCCTGATCTTATTTTACAGTTAATCTCAGAGATCGGTTGGGTTCTCATAAGCAACAAGAGGTTGTTTCTGTTAATATCCTACTCGAAATAGGGGTATGCGGTGAGCAAGAGGGGGAAATCGTGCCTTTTCAAGTAGCCAATATCCTGCGTGAGGAAATCTAATTTATTATGCAATCACAAGAACTTAATGATGTTTTGTATTTATGTTTGTTATAAAAAGATAGTTGAGAATGAAATAGGGGAAAAGGCTTCAGAAGTGCATATTGAGGTTTCTTGTCCCACATCGCAGGGTTAGCTAAAGTATGTGAGGCATAGATGTGTATAAAAGTAGATGTTGGGCCATGGTATAAGCATCTTTGCGCTTGGGGCAATGACACAGCTAATGAGGTAATAACCGAGGCGTGTCAATTGCTGGTTGAAAACTATTTCCAAACCCCCTCCTAGGTCTCGGGTTTCCCTTGGCCTTTGAGAATTTCTGGAAGGGCTACCTTTTTAAGGTTAAAGCCTTACAATCTCTAGTTAAAGTTTGATAAACTCCACTGTGAGTTTGCCTTCGTAGCTTTTTGCTCTGGTCAAAACCGAGTTAGTTTCTGGTGTCATCAGTCTAACATCCAGGAGAAATTTTTCTATATATTGGAACTATGATGGTCTTGATTTTGAAAGAAAGTGAAGAAGTTTAATTCGAGTTACTCAAACCTCTGCTGGCTAGTGTCAAAACATAGTGAAGTTTGCAATAGCTTTACGAATCACATATAATTGTCTTCCTTGAAATATTTTGATGATGTATTTCCTCTACATAGGGAGTTCTGCCGGTAGCGCGAGAATTGGGGGAAGGGGTACTTTGGAAATCTGCAGAAAAGCTAAAGCCTTATCTTATGCAAGCTGTGACCCGTCAGATACATGCACTGAAATTGTGACTTCAGTATGTGGAGGGACAACTGCTACATTTTAACATGATGACGAAAATCCCTCAGCTATCATAAACTTATATACGTATTTCGATTAGCCAAAGTTAATAATTGGCGTTGGACGTATTGTGTTGGTGTGTCCACATGGTATTACAAATCCTATCTTTGTAAATCTCTATATCATTTACAACATCTATAAAAGAATGATTGCTTTGGGTACCAGAAGCGACATGAGTTGATTTATATACCTTGGTGAGTCTATGATAGATTGTTTCTATGCAGTCCTCTTCTGACTCTGTCGTAGAGCCTCCCAAATCTGCTCGACCAACGCAACCCCGTCGCTCTTTCTTTCCATTACTATTTATCTTTTACAATTAGCCATAAAGTTACCAACATTAGTTATTAATGTCGCCCTTTAACTTTGTAGAAAAGCTATTATAGATCCGGTGGTCTAATGTGGTGGTAGATGGTGGTGGAAGCCATTGTTGGCTTAGAGAGAGAGAGAGAGAGAGGTTGAATGTGTGTGAAATGAATAGAAAATGTATTAATGAAATGTGACACAACCAACACCCCTCCTTGGAAGCTAAGGAGGGGTATATATAGTCACACACCACATGCTTAACAGTACAAGAACCTAGTCTAGTCTAAACGTGTGTGACTATGATAACTAATGGGAATTCTTAAATGTCGTCACATAAAGTGAGTTTCCAACAATCTTCCCCCATGGGACGACGTGTAGAATTCCTTACAATATTTTTTCCTAACAAGTACATAATGATAAGAACAAGAGCTTTCATGAAGCGTCCAATGCTGATGATGTCTTCTGAGGCCTTTGACTTCAAAACGACTCATCTTTAACTTGTAGTAAAAATACTGTAACGGCACGAGCTAAGTAACCCATACACTTCTGGTTAAGGAGAAGCTTCTGAATTAGCTTCCCCCTAATTCATGCCACATAAACTTGTTGTAGAAGCTTTTGAAATAGCTTCCCCCTAAATCGACAATCCTCGTAAGCAACTTCAAAGCTTTCAATAAAGCTTAGAATGATTAAGCGCACAGCGGAATCTAACAAGCAAATCCCATCATATAACATGATAATATTGCTAAGAGAGATTGAAAGTTTGGGGTACACCAAGTAGATCAACAACTTCTCTTCTCACGCTTGAATAATTCTTCCCCCTGAGAGTTCAAGTTATGCATACCAGAAAGAATCAAGACATTTCTTCCCCCACATGGTTGAAGAAAGTAACTCAATCCCCATTATGAAGCTCAAATATAGAAGTAGACACTTTATCCCATTCATGAAGTTGACATCGTAACACCAGAGTCAATTAAGTCCCGGAAATGCACATATCTTCTTCCGGAGATGCACTAGAGTCAATTAAGTCCCGAGAATGCATATAGGATAATGACGATGAATATTTGCAACAACCAAACAATTAATCATCGAATCAGTAGTGTACCGTTTAGAGATTGATAACGCCACGAGTTAAAAACACTGATTTTCTCTGCGGCTATGACAAATGTCATCCCGGAATGTCTTCAAATCAAAAGAAGGTATGAAGTTCATCACGTGTACTCATTGTGCGTTCGATGTGTCTTCTTCTTCCCCCTTGATGGTTTCGAAACTCGGAGCCATCAATAAATCGTAAGCACATAAACCTGAAAATCTCGAGAGAATAATAAATAAGCGTAATTATATTCGGTGAGAATCAGCTGTTGATTGAAAATCTCTTCTCATAAACTCTCCATGGCCATCTTTACCAACCCACTTGAAGGCAATTTGAAGTGACCACTGATGGAATGAACCAGATACATCAAACATGAAACTGAATAAGAATCCTTCGATCTTGTGACTTAAGCTTGCACTATTGGTGAATGAAGAACGGTGGATAAAATTTTAAGTACCTAATGCATCACTAAAGATGTCTATAAGCACAACCCCTCTTGAAATTATCCACGTCGACTATGCGCGTGACACTGAGTACAACAAAGTAACCCCTTTGAGTGATAGTTATCCGAGTCATCAACCATCCACCCCGAACCCGGAAACCAGATAACCAAGTCTTCATTCTAAGATTAAGCATGAACAAGTTATCTATTAAAAGATAAAATAAATACACGCCTTCGAAAAATTCGTCTCCGTCTTCAAATAATTAATATCCGATCCAAAAAAAAAATCTGTAGCCACTAAAAAATTGCCCATTTTTTCTTGGTCTCGTCTCAACTAAATTCTCGTCACATTTGTCTCGTCACGTTATTTTGTCACGTCACTTTGTTGTCTCGTCCCGATGAAGACCAACGTAAAACTTAATACACACCAAATTTATTAAAAAAATGTTTTAATAAAGTTTTAATAAATCAAATTGTGTATTTAAGCTTAATACACACATCACATACGGTCCATAAAACACACTTGTTAAATAGATGTGTTTCATGGTCCATGGCCCAACATAATGTTGAAAAAGTGAGAGGACACGTGAGTTATGCCAAGAAGCATAATAGTACGTCTTTTCTCGACTTTTATTTTCTTTTAATAAAAGAGTAGTAGTACTTTTGTTCAGCCCATTGAATAAAATTGCTATCATGTGAACACAATTTATTACCATATACACAACATTTGGTAAATTTGAACAAAGCACCCACGTGAATGTTTTTGACCTTGGAACATCTCTTTCACATTTAATATGTTCCACTTGACTGAGATGTTTGTTACACATAGCATCCTTTATCTTGTAGTATTAAAAATTTGCAGGCCCATTTAAAGATACTATACCCGGTTAGTAACCTAAGATCCGATCCAATCACACTAAGAATATATAGAGCACTTAACCCTAATTTTTCTCAAATACCCTAAACCTAATCACACATTATCACCAGCCGCTTCTTAACTCATCCAACAAAAAAAAAACAAATCCACCTAAAATACCATCTAACCCAGATCTTCATCTCCTTAACGTCAAACCCACCTCATTTCCATGCGAAGTAGCATCAAATATCATTCATCAATTGACTCCTAAATCATTTTACAATAAACCCACCAATTATATACGAACCTCAACCATTTAATCATTTAATTTGAACCCAAAACCCGTCTAGTGTTCATTATGTGCATACATCTGATCAAGAAACGTCTTCAAGATCTTTAATTAGGTCTCGGGTAGGTTCTTATTTGATTGCATGTGTATTTTTCCAGTTGAAATCGAAACCAAGATATGGATTATAACAGATTTGTTATAAATCCTTGTTTGATTTCGTATATTAAAGGTGGTTTAAACCAAACACGAATCTGTGATGAAGGTTTCGTATTCAACAGACTTTGATGGTCACACGAAACAATCTGAGATCAAGTTTATGTTTTTTTTAAAGTCTAGAGTCTATGGGGGTTTAGGAGACGATGGGATTAGGTTTAGTTTTGGAGTTGTGGTGATAAAAGGTTGGATGTGAGTCGACTCAGTGAGTTTATCTGAGTCAACTCGGTAATGACCGAGTTGACTCGGTTGAGATTGGTTTTGGTCAAGAGTTAAGTGAAAACCTTTTTTAAATTGATGGATACAGTCAAGTTACTGAGTCAACAAGGATGGTCATGATTTGATAAACTGCATCGTAACAAGCATTAAACCATCGCATTCAAGTTTACAAGTCCATCACAGTCAAAGAGTTATTTTCCATCGCAATCAAAGAAGTCTTAAGTCATATTACGATGGAACCCATTACGATGGTACCCATCGCAATGGTACCCATCGCAATGATTACCAGCCATCGCAATATTGAGAACAAATGGGCAGCATGACGTCGTGTCTATGCCATTGCGACAGATCCGACCACCCATCGCAATGTGACTCATCGGAATGAGTCCCATCGCAATGGGTAAGTCAAACCCATCGGAATGTGACAAAAACACCCCATCGCAATCCATGCGATCGTACCAAGAAGCAGAAATCCAAGTATACTTTTTTCTGAAAATCCGGAAAGGTGTTTTCTGGATCTGATTTTCTGGCAAATCTGGTTTTCACCTTCATCTTCAAAAAAATATAAAACCCAGAACAGATATAAAAAAAGGATTCTGCAAGACACGAACACTTGTGACAATGATGACTTAATCAGCAACTTAACCATGATAAGTTGACAATATTTTGACCAGTGATATAGATTTGAACCAGTGACAACAAGATAACCGTTTGGACAAAAAGTAATACGTGACAAAATTTTTTTTGACAAATCAGACAAAAACAATGATATCACGAGACACAAAGAATAAAATAGACCACCAAATCGTATATATAAACACGATCCAAGGATGGAACCGTGGCTCTGATGCCAAATGTAGAAAAGCTATTATAGATCCGGTGGTCTAATGTGGTGGTAGATGGTGGTGGAAGCCATTGTTGGCTTAGAGAGAGAGAGAGAGAGGTTGAATGTGTGTGAAATGAATAGAAAATGTATTAATGAAATGTGACACAACCAACACCCCTCCTTGGAAGCTAAGGAGGGGTATATATAGTCACACACGACATGCTTAACAGTACAAGAACCTAGTCTAGTCTAAACGTGTGTGACTATGATAACTAATGGGAATTCTTAAATGTCGTCACATAAAGTGAGTTTCCAACAAACTTGATCTTATAATCGGTTTTGCTTCCAAAAAATACATCTCACAGTTTCTCTAATGACTATGGTTATTGCGTAACACAAATCAATTTACTAGCATAACACTACTGAGAATCTTTGTGTCCAAAGAATTCAGAAAGTCCAAGCAAGTTAAGTTTTTAGAATAACCTTGTATCCATTCCACATCGCCTGGGTGAGATAAACAAACAAGGAGGATTTGTGTATAAAAACAAAGGCCTAGTATTGAAAGAAGCGTACCTTTCTCGGCCTTTTGGCTAAGATCAAGTGTATTATCTGTTCTTATCAGTTTAATATCTGATATGTGAGCCATCGGCTCACTCGATATTAATCTTATTTTTTATGGGGGAAGAACCCACCACAGTAGCTTGCTGCTGGGGTTCTTCATGTGTCGCCTTTGCGTTGCACTACTGCCTTGGCTGGCGCACCCCTCCAATATATAGTTAAACTTTGAAGCTTATTTGTTGCAATATTACATGGTGGTTTCTAATCACCATTGGAACTTTTTCATAGTTTGAGCTAATGCAGCTTTTTGGCCAACTTTTCTAGAAGCAAACGGTTGAGAATTAGTGTAACCAATACATTTCTGATTGCAGAAAGACCCACAAATCAGGGCGGTATTATTTGTTTCAAATGGAACAAACAAGCCACTAGGACTTAGGAGTATTTGAAAGATGGATTGAAAATCCTTTAGACTACAACATTCCAAAGGTAAAAAGCTACTACAACCTTTTTTCTTGGAGATCTGTTTTGGAACACACCACAAACAACAAAATCCAAGTCTAAAACCTCACCAAAAGCTGGTTTTTAATCAGCTTCTGAACAAGCTTTTGGAACAGTGAGGGTTAGCAGAAAACAAATAAAACAAGATTTTTTTTCTCAAAAACCTTTGGAACCAGAATTTACAAAATAAAACTTAGTCACCAACACCAAAGTAACTTAAACTCAAGCCTTCACCACACCTTGATCTTGTCAAGATCAAACTGCTATGATCAAACCTAAGCCTAAGGATCTAAAACAGCTTTGAACAAAAACTTGGAAAATGTAAAATGGAACTTGCAAATAACTTAAATGAAACGAATTAACTTACATAAAAAAATAAAGTTGGAAATCAAAAAACTTTCTTTCATTAACTAAAAAGAAGAAGTACAAATTCTGGAACAGTTGGAATGAAACTATGCTAAGCCTTTTATATGCATAAAAGAAGATACTAAAATCTCTAAAATGCTAAACCCTAACTATATGATCTTCCCAAAAGGCCCTTGAAGATATTCGGATCCAATTCAACATCTTTGATTTTTGAAAATAGTCAAAAGGCTCTCATGTGACTTTGTAGAATCATGTGATGATGCCAACTTTTGAAAGTTGATCAAGACCCTCTATTCTTGTTGTGGAGAACAAGGAAACACTATTGACCATTGATCTTTCTGATATGGTTTTGGAATTTTGCCAAACGTTACTTGAAGTGGGGTAGGGAAACCTTTGGTATCACATGTGGGTGACGTGGAGTTGGTTTTAAGGGTGGGGTTTAGTCTAAAAATGTTTAATCATAGATCTGGAAGAGATTAGGGCAAACCCTTTTGATTTGAACACTTTATGATTTTAGGGTTTATGGTTGGAAAAAAGTGGATTTGATCTGAAATGGTTAAACAATGGATGTTTTGGCGCTCTAATAATAATTAAATACTAATTCAAATAATTAGTTATTAATTAAATGGGCTGGGTATGGTTTCGGTATTGAGGTGGGTTTGGGTTGGATATGGGTTTAAATTGGACGACTTCTCCCCTTTATCTTTCATTAACAAATGCAAAACACCCCCTCACAACTTTTGGTAGAATATTGAGCAAATCCTTTTGTTATATCTTTGATCCTTTTGCAATATTGGTCAATGATTTCAAATGTAATTCTTTCAAACTTCAAGGGCCTTTCTTGTACAACAATGAAACTTTAGGGACCAAACTTGTTAGTTTGACATTTACAAGGGTATAAAGTGGTAATTTCTTCAAACTTGGAGGACCAATCTTGTACATTCTTCAATCTTTAAGGGTATTTTTGGAAAATCAATACTCGGGTCCGGTTCTCTGTGCGGCTTCATTTTCCGTGTTTGTTTTTCCTTGTTTCTTGTGATCTTTTGGCCATTTCAAGATATTTGTACCTACAATCACACAATTGAACAAACAAAGGGTTTTTGCATGGTTTTATGATATTTTTCCGTATTTTAAGCCCGATTTATACGATGAGACCATGTATAATTAGAGGCTCATCACAGGACCAATGGAAATAACCTTATATTCGGACAACATACAATTGGGTCCCTTGTGTTCAATTTTAAATAAGTAAAGTATTCGGAACTAATAGTTTCGCAAGTAAGTTTTCGATGATTCTAAATCATATAGTAAGCAATTCAAGTTTTGTGAAAATTTTTAAGTAGTGCTTATATCGCAATAAGTTACTTAGTTAAAACTAGCATGTACCCCCTCGCGGGCTTATAAAAACATATAAAGCAATAAAAGAGAGGCTATAAACTCACATGATATAAAAATACACGTAGATCGAGGAACAACATCGGAAATCTGACACATGACTTTGCAAGATAACAATTACTCCTTGATCGAGACCCCAATGATCGACATATGACCAAACGAGACCTAACATGACGAGATACGTCTTAGATTCGAGACTATAACTAAGTCATACATATATGTAAGTAGTGTACTTTAGTATGTTTGGACATTGTATAAGTTTTATAAAACCTTTGACAACAATTTACCATGTATTACCCATTTTGACAGTTAAGCCCATTGTAGCTCATTCGTGGCCCGTTACAAGTTCATGTGAGCTAAGCCCATCTCAAACTCAGTATTAAACTCCAAACTTATTATTAATCACATGTCCAATAATGGCTCAATAGCCATTAAAGCGTATGTTTGGCTTTATGACCCAATCTACTTTATATGCATTGCGGGTTCTAAAACGCCTTAAAATGATGTCGAATTAATATTTCACGATGGTCGGATATTAGTTCTTCTAATTATCAGTATATGAATGAGTCCATAGTTCCTGATAAGTTGGTCCTATCACTTCGGTTGTTATAACGATCAACACGTTTTACGTTAATTCAATATGATCCAATTCTTACAATATCCCGACATGCCCTGTAGTCTAGATCGTTTCTCCTTAACCGAAAGTCTTCTAGGTGAATTCGTTTTACCAAAATTATCCTCAACTCATGTACTTTACTGATCTTAAGTCCAATTAACCATAATTTATATTTTTCATAGCTTAGTTACCCATTTTCATACTTAGAAACGTTGTTTGTGATTCGCAGCCAACTTCGATTCCACCGTTTCGGCCGCCATTACCAAAAACTGTTTGAAATTGATATAACATCCAATTGATTCTAATATTATATGATTTTATATACCACTTTTAAGTTTGCATATTTATAGGTTGGTATACGAAAATATGAGTTAACAGCCCATCAATACAGCATGTCATATTCTGACCTTGTTTACTAAATCGACCATAACTTACTCTCCGGGAATCGCTCCGTGACATTCCGCCTGGAGAATCCATCACCAAATAACCATCAACATGAATGATAAACCAAACTTTTAAACCTATTGAGGTTAACAAATAATTCTTTTTCCTACTAATCACAAACTACTCTTATAAATATTATATTCATAATGCCCATCTAGTCATGCTTTAATTATTAATAATATACAACACATACTAATTAGCTATTAAAAGATCAAACTCAGTAGTAAGATAAACTTTAGATATATACAAATCAATACATCAGTTGAACTCAAATAAAGAAAGATATACACCTTCAACAATGAAGAACAACAAGATGATAACTGCACCAAGGTGATCATTCTTCCAAAATCCTTATAAGCACTAATCCCACCTTGATTTAGCCATGAATTTAACCATTTATATAAGCTCTAAAATCATCCCTAAAATCCTTATATCACTTCCTTAACCAAGCTCCCAAGCTACAAATAACCATAGAAGTATCAACACTAGTTACCAACTATCAATCTTCAACTAGTGTACAATAAATTTTAGGTAGAAAATTAACGAATTATGTGTTGAGGGAGTGGATTTCGTGTAGATGGAGAAAACAAGAGAAATTTTATAAATTTTGGAGTTAACTATGTGAAAATGATTAGGTGTAATCTTATGTAAAGTTGTTAAACCACACGCTACGGTGGTGCCATAGTTGGGGTCGTACCTTACCAGCCTAAGAACAATGGCTCACCGCACCTCACTCTCGTGCCATGGTTCTGGCACCGTATTTGCCAGCCAACAAATGTTTGCATTGTGATTTTTTTAATTATTAAAGTGGGGTATATGTGGACCCCTTATACCATTTGTTACCCTTATAGCACCATTTTTTTCGTGGCTTCCTGCTACCTCTTAAAATGTGGTGCCATAGCCTACGTGTCAGCTATGGCACCACTTTTAGCTATGACACCACACCACTATACCTAGTGCTTTTAGGAAGAGTACATGTATCCATAACATGTGTAGTTTAACACAAACTTGCCACATAGTGGCATAGAGTGTATGACCCACTAACCATTATATAAGTAAGGTGAATTAATTAAAAACTTGCCCCGCAATTTGCAAAAGCGGGTATTAACGAAGCTCAATATTTTAAAAGTTACGCGATTTGGAAGATATTCGTATAACACGAAAAATAAAACGATCGATATAAAATAAAAATGTCGACATTCGGAGAACATTGATATTTTGGTTAATAATGAGGCTTATAACTTAATCAATGTTAACGCGTTATATAAGTGAATGACGCCTAAAGGTTTAACTTAAATTACAAAAAATGCTCGTAAAACAAAAAATTAAAGTGGATACAATAGAAAAAGTATTTCTATGTCATAACGAGAATATTTACGGTCGATGACGTTAGTAGACTTTGCTGTTAAATAATAATATACACATATTCGATACGCTAAAGTCCTAACCTTTTCAGGTAGCCGAGAATTCAATATTATTCGTAAAAACGAACATGGTAAATAAAAGTCGGGTTATAAATATTGGTCCGAAAATTACGAATTGCTACATTAGTATTAAATACTTATATGTGAATATTGTGACAAATTATCTCAAAAGTGACGTAGTATCATTATTATCATTCGCCTTACAAAAAAGTTACATATTTAAAGTTTTTACATGATGTATAATCAATTAAATAATTAGTAATAAGGAAAATGAGGAATTATTTATTCAACTAAACAATCACATGGAAGAATAACAGTATGAGTAGAAACACGTCAACTTATATATATATATAACCAAATCGGGTTTCCTTTTAATTAAAAAGTTGCATTAAAAAATATGCAAGGAGAAATATATTACTCGATTATATGTTGTTTATCCCGATATATCTTAATTTAGTTATCACACTTGAGTTATAAAAACACGTTATTACTTAATCATTCTATCTTTGTAGGACAAAACAAGTTAGTTATCAGATTACATTTTCCAGTAAAGTAATTAACCATGAAAAACTTATTTGACTAAATGAACCTTAAGATCCAAAATTTGACGCTTGAGGCAAATCACGTGCACCATTGAACTTGTAACTTGATCCGGATCTATATTTACAACTTGAAATGACCCACTAAAGCCCCCGAATCCAATCTTCATGAATGAAAAAAGGTTCTTTGTATCGTTATCTTTTTTGGTAATTTTTATCTAAATCTATATTCTGTGATTCGTTATTTATCTAAATAGTTGTTTACATAATTGTTTGTAATGGTAACAAACAAGTGTGGCATATGTTTTCGCCTCTCAAGGGTTTATGGTTTTAGTGAAAATACCATGACAACATTGATGAGATTGCACATAGTCTCATCATCTAAATCGGGCTTAAAACGCTTAAAATATCATCAAAATACCCAAAAATATGCTTGTGTTTGTTCATTGTGTATTTTAGGTACGGATATCGTGAAATCAACAAAAGATCACAAGAATCAAGCAAAAACAAACACGGGAAACGAAGCCGCACAAAGAACCGGACCCGAATCATGAATTTTCATTGAAGTCCTTGAAGTTTGAAGATTTGGCAAGATTGGTCCCTCTACTTTTGAAGACGTCATTGTATACCCCTGTAAAACCTCAAAATTACGTATGGGTCCCTAAAATATCAAGTATATGCATAAATGGTCCTTGGAATTTGATGAATAAGCAAGATTAGCCCTTGGAACAAGTTTGATAAAATTGTTATGGCCAAAATGGGAAAAATGAAACTTGGTTATAAAGGGATTTCAAAGTTGTGCTGTTTAAAAGTTAAGTGACAAACCTTTGGGAATCGGAGGACCTTATGCGACCAGACAACCAAACATACCCACCCAACCAAATCATGCCATGTCACCTCATCAACCAATCAGCACACACCACCTCCTCACACTCACCACGTCATCATCCACTCACAACAAAACCGAATTTATTAATCACTCAGTTTGTAAAAATGTTTTCAAATTATATTCCCACTAAACACTCTTTTTATCTCTAAATCTGATTAAACCCACACACTAACACACACCTAAGAACACTAAACCTAGATCCTAATTACCCATCAAACTAAAGGGGTTTTTCCCTATTTTTCCAGATCACCAATAAACCCCACCCTTATTCAAACCCACTCACAAAACATCTCCACATGAACCCCTGGACCCCACGAAGACCTCCCCTGTCCCCTGCTTGTTCTAAAATAGCAATGAAGAATCTTGCCAGCAAGATCAACGACTCCAACAAATTTCTTGTTCCCCAATAGTCTTCTAAACGGCTGAGATTGGTCCAAAGACACCTCATATCACATGGCTTTGGCAGAAAGATTCACAAGACCAGATTTGAAGACTTTTCCAAGGGCAAAATGGGAATTTCATTGATTAGGGTTTTAGTCATTGTATTTTTTTATTCAGTATCTGGATTCTTCTACTTGTAGTATAAATAAATGCTGACTTGTGGCATTATATTTTTGTTTCAGCTTTTGTAATTTTTTAAATTTCAATGAATATTTAGAGTGTTAATTTTATAAAATCTACTTAAGCCGAGTTCCTTTGTTATCCTGTTTTTAGTGTAACTTCTAAATTTTGATGCAAGTTAATATAGTTTTTCATCAAAAGTGAGTTATTTTGTTCAAAAGTTTTTGACAAAACTGATTTTTGAGATCCTTGGGTTCACAAGGGATTGCAACCTTGGTTCTTACAAAACCAAGGTGTATTGAGCTTGTTAATCCAAGTTACATTCCAGTTGTAACTTGTTTTGGTTTCAAGGTCCTTCAAAAAGTATTGAGAATTTTCAGATTTTTCCTATAAATTTTTTTCATCTTTTTCTGTTTTCATTTACTGTAGCAAAAGCCCTTCAACAGCTTGCCTGACAAAAAAGTTGTTGAGGAGCCTGATTACTTGAAGTGTGTTTTCTCTTTTATTATAACAGGTACAATCCTTTTTGAAGATATATAGGGGTGTTGGACTGCGGTAGTCCCACCCCTTATTTCTCTACATCAACAGTCATATCATAACCATAAGCTCAGTTTTTAAGCTAAAAGGAGATGGCATTCAGCCATTGAGGGGCCTGGATGTGGGTCTCTCTAGGTAAAATTGGGCTTGAACCCTCTTTTTCGTTATAAAATTGAGTTTTATGTGACTTTTGTGGTTTGACTGTTTTTGTGATTAGTTTAAGCTTTGTTTATGATCATTTATGTTTAATATGCATGTTAGGACAAGTTTATATCAATTTAGAAGTGGTATGCTTGATTCTGCTTCATAAAATTTTAGTTAACAGAATTTAAGGGGTGTTTGGATTTGGGATTTAAGGCAAGTTGGTGACAAAATTTTGGTTTAGAAACCAGTCAAACACACTTTAATAGTCTTTACTAGGTAATATCAGTAGTTGGTTTAAGTTTTGTGTGTTGGAACCAAAATATTGCATGCTAGTTCTTGGTAAAAAAAATGGTCTAGATATTCAGTAAGATACAAGAGGTTTGTTTTAGAAATTTCTTGGTTACAATCTTGCACATCTGATAGATACATGTGTTATATAGGATTGTGTGTTGGTGATTTGTGGTTTGGTGTTTGATTGAGTGAGTATTGAGCCTTTGAATCCCACTCATTTGCCAAATATATCAGCAAAAGCCCACAGACCCCCCGTTTAGCTTCACAGTGATTGTTATTGGTTATATTTGGTGTGATTCTTGTGTGTAACTTGTTATTTTTCTTGTTTATCTTGACTCCCTACACTCCACTGAGGGTAGGGGTGTCTTTGTTTCCAAGTAAAACCAAGTAACAAAGAAGTTACAACCTCAAAACCCACCAAACCTCATTTTTTTGTTTAGGTCAGTGGGAACTAGGTTCCCACTGCTTGCTTGTTGGTTGCCACTGCTTGGGTAAAAGACAAACAGCCCACTAGGTGTCACTATCACTTTTCCAGTTTTTTTTGTCTTTTGTGGTGATTTTTCACCCTTTTTTCAGTATTTCCAATTTTCCTATTTTTGTTATTTTATTTTAGGATTTTTCATTATGTTTATTTTATTTTACTGTTCATTTGCTATTTTTTAGATTTAAATTGAATTAAATTAGTTTTTATTAATCTGTTTTTTGTCTTTTAGTGCAAAATTTTGATATTTTTCAGTTTTAAAAATTTTCTTAGATTCAAAATATTATTTTAATATTTTTAGTTTAAAAAGTTTTACTGCTCACTCTTTTTAAGTATTTTTTAGATTTAATTTTAGTTTAAATAGTTTTTGATTATGGCTGTTTTGTCCTTTAGTGTAAAAAGTTTATTTTTTCAAATTTTTCATTTTTCAACTATTCATTAATATAAAATAGGATTTTTGAAAAAGTAAGTTTATTTTTAGCATTATTTTATTATTTTTAATCATTGTTTTAGTTTAAAAAGTGTTTTTAGTGTTTTAAAATTAGAAAAATTGTCTTTAAAATTTAGGAAGAATACTTTTTAGTCTTTAAATAATATAAGTGAGTTACTAGTTCAATAAAAGAATATTTTGGGCTTTTCTTAATTATATTTAATTTTAGGGCTTTAATTAGCATTTAAAATTGAATATTTAATTAATAAACGGTTTTAAAATTTATTTATTAAATTTTTATTCTTAATTATATTATTTTAGACTTAGTTTTAATTTTTAAATAATTTTTAGGTTTAATTTTTAATTTTTTCGCGTTTTACGTAATTACGTCATCGTTTTACGTCAATACGTCGTAGTGTAATCGTAGTCGTAGCTCGTCTTTAATTTTCTCTCTTCTAAACCAAAAACGACACTAATCCAAATTTGATTTTATATATTTGGCACTTACTTCACACACCTCCACCGAGAACGAACTCGCACTTATTCGATTCGTCGGTTTTCCTAAATTGTCGAGTTTATGACTTGCCCGCATTATATGCGTTTTTCCTAAAACGTGTACGAAAATCCTACATCAACATCCATATCCACAACGATTTACGCAAGTTGTTTGGTGTGATGTAATATACGTTGAAAGTGAATCAAATAAATGAAACACGGTGATGTTTGAGTAAAAATGTAACTTACTTTAGGAAAAGTAAGAAACAAACGTGGTAAGTATAAGTTTAAATGTTTAGGAAAACGTAAAAACCGACGTTTAGTTCGTTCTCGAAGGAGGTGTGGTTTTGTAGGCCAAAATTAAACGGATTTGAATTAGTTTCGTTTTTGGAATGAGAAAAGGGTTGAAAACTAAAGGCAGGTTACACTAAAAAGATTACACTACGTCGAATGCGTTTTCACGCAAAACGAGACGAAAAATAAAAAGTTAATGAAAAATTTTAAAACTTTGCAAATAAATCCTAAAAAGTATTACAAGCAATAAAAAATCAAGAAAACTTTTTAATTAATTATTATTTAATTTTAAAATCTATTTAAAGACCTAAAATAAAAAATAAACAAGAAAAAGTTAAATTCAAGATTTTAATGTTTGTAAACCTCCATCCTATTTTATAAAAGCTAAAAGTAATTGTTCTAAACTTTTAAAACTAAGTTTCTATTTTTAAAGACTTAAATAAATACTGAAAATAAAATAATGATTAAAAATAATAAAAGAAAAGGGAAAATCTAAAACTTTTTGGGAAAGTCTAGAAAGTTAACTTGAATCTAGAAAAAATATAAAGAAGGCACACGCTTATTTAGATAAGCTAGAATAAGCTTAAATACCCACGGCTTATTTAAAACTGGATGAAAAGAAAACTTGCTTAAATAAAACATGAAATGAAACCTAAACAAGAACGAAAGCTTGGTAGAGTGGTAAGACTTGGAACCCCTACAGGCCACTAGTTTGAATCTAGGCCAAGAATTTTTTTAATTTTATATATTTTTTGTTTTCTTTTTGGACAACTCCACCCCGCAAGCAATTGGCTTGTGTGGAGTGAAAATAAGCACAAAATAAAGCAAATTAAGAACTAATAAGCCATTTAATGAAACATATAAGGTAAAAATGAGCTAATGCCACAATCTACATTATCAGATAAAGGGGAAGAAATCAGACAAGAAGAAGACTTATTGCTGATGCAAAGTGAAAAAATGTGAGTTTTAAGCTAACAAAAATTTGAAAATAAGCTGATTAAACACAAAATCTACCTAAAAAGGATCTAAAGCAATGCTAGACCTAACAGGTTCCTAAATGGTAAAAACTAAAACACAAAATCAAACACTTGAGGCCATCTATTGTGATTTGCTTGTTTTGTGTTCAAAGGCTTGCAAAGTTGGGCCACAATCTTTGCAACGAAGAACACTCACCAACCCAATATCACCAGATGTGCAGATACAACCAACAAAAATCCCTACTACACTACCAGATATCATATTTGTACTAAGATAAAACAAAACACAAAGTGATAAATCTAAAACATGCAAATCAAAACATTAAACCAACAACACTTTCATGAACAAAGATGTGCATGTTGTTAAATTCATGTTTTATGTCTCATAAACCCTAGAATTAACATTACCAAACACCCTTTTTTACCACAGATTTCAACTTTAACATACTAAACTGAACATTAAGCTACTATCAATCAAGTGAACAACTTAATCATGCATAAGAACAAATATTAACTAAGATTAAGCTACAAGGAAAACCAAGAACAGGCACAAAAGCAATTTCACCACACCACAAACTCAAGTACATTTACACTATGAGGTCTCTAAGCCTAACCTTAGAAGTGTACATACACATTTACACTATGAGGTCTCTAAGTCTAACCTTAGAAGTGTACATTTCATGGGCTATTTTTTGGCTATTTTACAAAATATATATATACTCATCATTTATAGTTTAATTTACTCCTTTAAAAAAACTATAAGTTTCGTATATTATTTATAAATTTTGTATTGTATTTTTATTAAGTAATATGAATTTATTTTGGTTAAAAATCATGAAAAATAAAATAAAATAGATAGTGATTTGTCTCGAATGAAAATCTGAGGTTTATTATGATAAGATTTTTTTCTGGAATAACCGTGTTAGGTGACTTGACACCCCGTGAAACTTAAATAACCAAGAATTTTCTCTTCATGACACCTAGAGTTCTTAAACCGTATATTTATTTCGAGCTTAGCCCAACTAAACTAATATCGTCTAACAATAACTAGCATGAAGTTAACAATCCAGATGGAGTACCTAATTAATTAGTTCAATAATTACTTAAAAACGACAATGATATAGTAATTGGAACAAAATGCAATATGCAAAGAATGTTCATACATATAAAGCACCTTAGCAAGAAGTGGTTCTTTAAATTTTGCATACAAAATCAATCAGCAATTCAAAATAGTTTTCGAATGCCAATTCATAACAAAAATATGTCATACATGTATCCGCATGTTGGAAAACCATCACACTCAAACTTCGTATAAATTAAGTACACTTAACCTTAGATCGAGTTTTACAATAATCATATTGGAAACAAAAGTTAGAACTTTAAGAGTAACATGATAACGTTAAAATAGGAAGTTGACGAGTTAATGTGTTACCTTATAAAAAGAAAAAAAGAAGAATGAGGAATGGTGATCGAGCCACTTATGGTCTTTTTTTCTTTGTTTCTCGGACTACGTCTACGTGTATATATAGAGATAGAACTCTGGATACAAATCCTATTAACAGTCATATACGTATATGCTAACAGTTCTAACCTGATACAAACAAAAGCTTTCTTATTGGGCTTTAAAAGAAGCCTTATAGAAAGCCCATTGGTCGTTTTAACACTTTTTATTTGACAAATTTACCCCAAGTACAATTGTAAAACAAGGTCTAAAATGCCTACCGCACATTACATCATAGATTACATCTGAACCAACATGCTAATGAGACGAGATTACTCATACTTTATGCAACTCGTGGAGCCGTAAGTTTGAGGAACTGATTGAGCACGAAGACAACTTAAGGGGCTGGCCGATGAGGCAAAGTTTTTAAGAATATGTGATGAAAAAGGTAAAAAATAAATTTTGTTGCCGGGACTTGAACCCGGGTCTCTCAGGTGAGAGCCAAGTATCCTAACCAACTAGACGACAACGGATGTTTATGCTTGTTACGACCAATAACGGAACTTGAATATTTATTTTGAGAGGGCCGAACTATTTTAAATAGAACAAAATAAAAAAGTGGAATACAACTTTAAGACGGAATTAGTAATATTTACAATACTCGTCACAAATTTTGGAGAGGCCGAGGCCCTTCCCGGTCTCCATGAAGCTCCGTCCTTGGTTACGACTCATGAAAAGTAATGTTCAAGTAACTTGAAGACATGACTTAGAACTTTATAAGTCACTGCCAGATTCATCACCTCAAATGGTGCAATTTTGGCTTAGCCGATTTGTTTTCAAATGCTGCAAAGCATCTTACTTGTTAAAAAAAGTAGTAATACTTCGAACTTTACGAGTTAGCTTAAAATGTTATGAAAATTCAGTCATCTCCCTAAGAAGAAAAGGATGTTGTAAAGCAGAATGGAATGTGAGTTTCTATTTGAGGAGAGACATTAGAAAGTGATAGCATAATGAAATCACTGTTGCAAATTTTTTACGAATACATACAGTTTTGAGTTAAAAGGCCTATTTTAAACTTATTGCCAAGGACCTTCAAGTACCACGGGACGGCTTTGATCAAAGAGATGAGACTTCATACTGACAACTACAGCATGAATGCTGCAAAAATATCAAAATCCATGACAAGGTCAATGTATGTTAGATAACAAAAAAAATCGTATATTGGCAAAAAAAAGGACTCGTCTTGTGAGCTAAATTTTCTAAACATGATCGGATTGACTTTGAGTTCCTAGGGAACTTGGCAGGCGAACCTTACACTGTGCAGACAAACATATCACCCAAGGTCAAGGTAACTGAGAGCATCAATTTCAACTATGGTTTGACCCAACAGCAACAGATTACTATAACTACACCATTCATTTGAACCTACTGAACTTGTGTAATTGAACCAACTCAAAGCACCATTTGTCTACATAATAAACAGTTCTTAGTCATTGCTTATTGTATTGCAGATGTTATGTTGATAGTATTCCAATCCGAGTCTTTAGAAATTATCAGAGTGAAGTGATTGCATACCCAAACCAACAATGGATGCGAGTCTACTCTAGTTTATGGAATGCCAATAACTGGGCTACAAGAGGTGGTTTAGTCAAAATCGACTGGGTTGATGCGCCTTTTGTGGCTTACTACCCTGGGTTCAGTGCTAGAGCTTGTAAGCGGAACGACCTATTAGTATTAGCGTGCCATTCCATCTAAAGCCAACTTGTGGACATCTAATGTTTACAAATTACAAGCAACTGACAATGAGTCAACAAGGTCAGCTCAAATGCATACGAGATAACCACATGATCTACAACTTTTATATAGATTTCAAGCGTTTTAAGGGATAGATGGCACCTGAATGTTCTAAGCCACAATACTGCATGAAATCATTGAAGATCAATTCTTTTACGGAAATCTAAGTATTTTGTTTCAAAGTTATTAATAAATTTGTGTTTGTTCATAGAATGGTAAAAATGTTCTATTGTGTAATCCAGTGCCTCGTATTCTAGTTTCCATCAGCTACATTGTACACTAAGATCATTCTGAAACAATAGGTAGCTCTTTGTCCGCTATTATTCTAACTGATGCATGACAAGTTATCCATGGTCAAATGCGATATCAGAATAACCATTGATCCGTTAATGTTTCTTAAAAGATCAACAAATATAGCAAGACTACCTTACCACATTGTTATATCAAAATGATTTTCACTGGATACGTTATGCTAAATGAACAATGTTTCCTCGATCTACAAATATGGGGTATGAAAATTCTCTAATAACTATGTGCTTGATGACCTGTTTTATTTTTATTTTATTTTCATTTTTTATAAACATCGTCTGTTCCTATGTTATCTGTTAATAGGCACAACTTAATGGTCTTTTATGATAGGAATTTGATCATGTGTTTTATAACTTGAGTATAGGCATTTCTTTTATCGTATTCATTGATCCCATAATCAGGGACGGAAGCAAGACACAAAACGACCAGGTGCATTTGCAATAAACTAAATAATACTACAAACACAAATTTTAGGACGAGGTGCATTTCGCACAAATCATACAAAAATCGAATTTTTTTTGCAACAAAAATATATGGGTGTCCCGGGAACCCGCGGGACCCACCCTGGTTTCGTCCCTGCCCATAATTGTATGTCAACTCCACTATACAATTTAGTATATTTTCTTGTCTATAACCCATTGTTGAAACAGTATACAACAGAAAGACAAATTCATTTGCATCAGTATGGACAAAATGCTCAAGGACCCAGTTACTTGTGAATGGGTCGACACGGAAAGATTCCATCTATAACTGGCCAACGTCTAGTTTCAAGAACATGAAAACGGATTGCCTTAAATTCAGGACAATCTCGTTTGCGCTGAAGCATCATACCAAAAGCCTAAAGTAATATTAGAAGAAATTTCAGAAAGAAAAAGAAAACTTAAAGCAAAGTCTGCGAGTTGTAAGTTTTGACTAGCAGGATTAAAAATACAGAAGATTGTGATGATACTGTACAGTCATCCTGATCTTATTTTACAGTTAATCTCAGAGATCATTGGGTTCTCATAAGCAACAGGAGGTTGTTTCTGTTAATAGCCTACTCGAAATAGGGGTATGCGGTGAGCAAGAGGGGGAAATCGTGGCTTTTCAAGTAGCCAGTAATCTCGATTCTGCATGAGGAAATCTAATTTATTATGAATTCACAAGAACTTAATGATGTTTTGTATTTATGTTTGTTATAAAAAGATAGTTGAGAATGAAATAAGGGAAAAGGTTTCGGAAGTGCATATTGAGGTTTCTTGTCCCACGTCGTAGGCTTAGCTAAAGTGTGTGGGGGCATAGAGGTGTATAAAAGAAGATGTTGGGCCATGGTATAAGCATCTTTGCGCTTGGGGCAATGACACAGCTAATGAGGTAATAACCGAGGCATGTCAATTGCTGGTTGAAAACTTTTTTCAAACCCCCTCCTAGGCCTCGTGTTACCCTTGGCCTTCGAGAATTTTTGGAAGGGCTCCCTTTTTAAGGGTAAAGCCCTACAATCTCTAGTTAAAGTTTGATAAACTACACTGTGAGTTTGCCTTCGTAGCTTTTTGCTCTGGTCAAAACCGAGTTAGTTTCTGGTGTCATCAGGCTAACATCGAGGAGACATTTATAATGGTCTTGATTTTGGAAAAAAGTGAGGAAGTTTCAGTTGAGTTGCTCAAACCACTACTGGCTTGTGTCAAAAAACATAGTGAAGTTTGCGATTGCATTAAAGTGGGTTGAACTGTTGAGGGCATTAAAGTGAACTATTGTCTTTACCCTTAACACGAGCTTGTGACTCAAGTGAGGGCATTAAAGTGGGTTGAACTGTGATGGAGCCAATCTTGGTTGGGTCAAGTTCAAAAACAGACGTACAAGTTCAACATGGCCATGATTTGGTCAAACTCTCAATCATTAGATTAGGAGTCTAAGAACAAAACTAGCTTTGAGAATCTCACGTCTTAGTAGTGCCTCGTTGGGCATTAAGCATGGGTCCAACCGTATTTAAGTGAAAGAGATCTTGAATGACTTATTTCTTAAGTTTTACCTCTTATAAGTTAGCTGCAAGAGGATGAGTATCTCTTTTTCTTTTAGCAATGTCTCTGGACCTGATTCGCCGAATTGAATAATACCAACTCGGTTAAATAGTCTGCAATTGCACTATAATACCCGAAAATTAACCAAAGCTACATATGTTACGTTTTCTGTTAGGCACATATACATTCTAGGCCATCTGGAACCACAATTTTCATTGAGCTGGGTTGAGCTTGTTACTCAAATTGGTTAGACTGTGATGGAGCCAGGTTTGGTTGGGTCAAGTCGTTTTTGCGAGAGAGTTTGGACCATAGCTCCTGAGCGACGGCTTGGGCTTCCTGGTTCTTAAGAGTAGATGGTTAGGCCTCGGGCTAGTCTCACAGAGTGGCAGGATACAATGGTATCATCGCTCTCGTCAGTGGAAGGACAACAACAACATGCACCCTTGGCTCAAATATCCATGTTGTTTTGTGTATATATAGTAACTAGAGTAAGTTCGTAGAGGTAGTCACCATCTTCAACATTCTTGAATACAATACCGCCTTTAACATTTTGCCAAATAAACAATAGTATCAACAATTCTATAAGTCAAGTCCTTAATGTAGTGTTGCGGCATAAGTAGTGACAGGTCTAAGTGCATGCCCGGCAAAAACTTGTTAAATAGTCACAGCACAAACTCAAACCAAACTCTATCAAAAAGGTAACGTGGCCACACAAAGAGTGGTAGTACTCGGACTAATAAACAACTTGATCACCTGACCTTGCGTTTCACAGAAGAACTACAAGAATAAGAAGTACTCCAAAGTCGTATGCTACATATAGTTGATACTATTGTTTATTTAGAGCAGGGTTAAGATTGATGAGGTGGCAGCACAAGTTAGTGGTCTCGGTGCGTGTTTGATAAATAAGTACTCCAAAGTTGTATATATATGAAAAATGATGTTTGATCCCACATCGCTGGAAAGTAAAAATGAAAAGCAGTTTATAAAGAGCATAAGCAAACAAGCAGTCACGACCTTACTTGAACAGGATTTGTTCTATAGGCTAGTACCTCTGTATTCTTAATTCCCCAAGAGACAGAAACCCATGAACTTGTGACCAGAGCCTGATTAACAGCCTTATGGTCTCGGCCATGGCTCAGTAGAGGATCGTTGTTTTTGGCATGGTCACATGGTTGTGGCTCAGTAGAGGATCGTTGCCATCTCATCTTGATGGGTTTTGGCATGGTCACATGGTTGTCTGACAGACAAATTTACCCTTTTTTTTATGTCCCTTTTTTTTATGTTTCTCGTTTGCTTCTGATTCTTACTGTGTTGGTTTATTAGGTGTAAATGAAACAATGGAGTTGTATGGATATTTGTGAGTAACTTGGAGATGAAATACGCGATTCACTTGCTTCTCATACAAAATTTGAAGGTAAAACAACTCACTTGTCAAGGGATTTGGACCAAAAACCATATTAATGAACGCGCAACAAAGAAGGAGATTCAGACAACAAGTAATATAGATTTAGATTTTGAACATCACTTTTGATCTTAGGCTAAGATTTGAACTTAATTTGAACCATTTATCCCATTTGAGTACAAGTATAGCTTATAATATTTCTTCGTCTTCATGTCTTTCATGCATCCTTAACTAGTTTAGCATGGCCCCTGCGCAAGGATGACACGCACAAATCGAGAAATGGTCCAATTTTTTTTTCTACCATCCCGCAACCATTAATTTTTGTTTGTTAGGCCGTTTGATAACTGGAGGTCAGCTAACCCATGTTTCAAACAAAGGGTCATCGGTTTTGCTTATTCCAATGTACATCTCGGGGAAGGAATATTTATATCTTAGCTTCATTAGGAAGCAAGAACCGTAACTGGTTTATGCAAATTGATCTCTGTAACGAGGTTAGTTTCTGATAGACAGTGACTAAACTTGCTGAGCAGACTTTTGTGATGTTAAATGCATTTTATGCATTAAGCAGTGAGCAAAACAATTCATTAGCACTATCTGACTATATTCTAGCTTCAACGGAAAATTTAATAAATTTTTGCAGTGAGGAGATTGAGTACAAGAATATCTATAAACCAACAATCCTCCTTATGTACCATAAAGAATGACTCTTCCACGTTTCTTAGTATCTCACCATTAATCTTGCTAACCAGAATTCGAACGTTGTTTAATCTGACGACATCTGCGGCCCGGCCCTATATAACCAAGGAGAGAAAACGTAGCTCGATCTATCTCAACAAGAAGGTTAGGTATCCACAACTCATCGTCAGTACCTTCATCTATAAAACCCTTCTGTAATTCATCAACCTCGTTGACATCATCCTTTTAAGAACGGACGATTTAACAACCTAATGTATCCAGAGGAAAACAAAAAGCCAAAACAAAAAGGCCTATTAGCTCAGCTGGTTAGAGCGTCGTGCTAATAACGCGAAGGTCGGCAGGTTCGAGACCTGCATGGGCCATTTCATTTTATTACTTCAACAAGTTTTATCTGTAAAAAATTATATTTTATGCTGCCAGGACACGAACTTGGGACTCCTAGCCAGAGTAGGAGCCGAATCATATCATTTGATTGATTGTGCTACAGCATAAATTGTTGTATTAGATATTCCCTAGTATTTATTTAAACCGAATAAAAGAAAATACCTCCTTTTTCTTAAGCTTTCTATATCTTGTAATCCTTCCCTAAAACTCTTGTTTTAACAAATAACAATCATTCGCAAAACGTTTCTTATCGCCAGCCGTAAAAGTCTCGTGCTAATAATGCTTTTTCATAATCTCTTAATTAACCTTTTTAATAAGAGTATAATATTATATTATGTTTTTTTTTAATGTGAACTCGAAAAAAGAGTTACACATGCCTAACTCTTTACGTAAACACTATTCTGTACAACCTAGACTCATCAGACAACAGATTGGTTTGCTGCTACTTAAACATTGTCTCATCTTATTGATTGTACGAATATAGTTTTGAATATTGCTTAAATTGGTAAATCGTACATGCGCAACTTTTGCTTTAGAGCGCACACAAATGTCTATGCACTTGTTGAACAACCACACATGATTTTTTTTTTGCTCAAAACTAATGGAATGATTTTAAATTAGAAGTCGGTAAGGATGTACATATGCATAACATACAGCAGATAACGATGAAAAAAATGGTAGACCTCGAGAGATATATTACATAAACAAAAATTAGCTAACTATGCTCAGGGAAATCATCTAAATTAGCTATGCTCTTCATCATTTCCTTTAGTATTGACTCCACTTTTCTTATCGCAATTTCCTAAAATAGGGACAACATATGTTGGAGTCGGTAAGGACTTGTAAAAGCAAGAACGCACAAGGTGTGAGGTTGTATCTAGAAAGAATTAAGATAAACGCGTGAGAGAATTGAAGAAAAGATCGAGTTGGCGGCATAGCTGGATTCTTGATCACCACTATTCATGCGTAAGAAGTCTGCAACTTGCATCACAATGGACTGTTGGCTTGCCATTGTAATTACTAATTACATATCTTAAATCACTTTTATCATGGCATTAAATATGTTTGTCAAATGAGCATTACTTTTGATAAGTTTGTCTATGTTCCCGGGGAGACTCTCAATGATTACCATCTGAGATTTACCCTATTGCTGAATGAGCTCAATATCTATGGCATGGCAATTCCTACGTTTCAATTGAACACCAAGTATTTGAACACTCTTCCTTCATAATGGAAAAAAGTATGTGACGGATGTTAAATTGGCTAAGGACTTGCATAACACCAATGTGGATCAACTTCAAGCTTTTCTTCAACAACACGAATGCCATGTGATCGAGGCTCGGTTGTCTGCACCTCAAGTTCATGATCCACTTGCCATGTATGCTTCTCAACAAAACATGGCTTATACTTATCAAAGACCATCATACTTGCATCAGCCACCATCACACAACTATCAGCAACCACAACAACCATCTTATCAACCACTAATGATGCCACAACAAGCATTTCAACAAAGTGTTCATCAACAATCTTTCCCACAGCAACCATCACATCAGACATCACCATCACAAGCCAACACTTCTCCAATTGGTTATACTCCTCAGCAAGGATATTTTCCAATTGAAGCACAACCAGCACAAGCCTTCTACTCCAATGAACTTCCACCAATCCAAGCACCGGTATTTACTCCAAATGATACGCCAGCTGATGTTCTAAACCATCTCACTGCCTACTTGTCAAGACTTGTTGCAACTAGAGGATTTCACCAACAAACAATCAGCTCCGCACCTCTTCAAATCCTCGACAACAAGTCACTGTTCAAGATGGTCAAGTGACGGTGCAACCTACCTCCTACAAGGACTGTGAATACTCAAGCTGTGAATTCTCAAGCTAATGGAAATAGAAGCCCTATTGGTCCACAAAAGGTTGTGACTTGCTACAATTGTAGAGGACAAGGTCATATGGCCAGGGAATGCACTCAGCCAAAAAGGAGAAGGGATACAACGTGGTTTCATGAGAAGATGTATTTGGTCGATGCTCAGTCCAAGGGAAAGATCTTGGATTCAGAAGAGTTAGCATTTCTTGCAGACCCAGGGGCAGCAGACAATGAAGGCATTGCAGTCGTTTCCACTTCTAATGCAGCTTATCAAGCAGATGATCTTGACGCATATGATTCGGATTGTGATGACATTCACTCTGCCCAAGCTGCTCTTGTTGTTAATCTCTCTCATTACGGTTCTGATGTCATCGGTGAGGTATCCACCACAACCAATCTTGGTAATGATGATTACCCACATCAAGTTGGGCATGAAAATGACAACCTCGAACAGCATTCGGGAACTAGTAACTCAAATGATGTGGTACCCAATCCTACACATTTGAGTGAACCTCAACCAAATGCTACGACGGATATGGAATCTTATGCTCAACATGATTTGGTCATGGTGCCTAAACATATTATTGATCAAATGCATATGGCTCTCAGACAATCCGTATATACGAATTCCACTCATAAGTGTGAAAACACTTATCCTTTTACCACTTAATTATAATAATAACCAAGCCAAAACGTGTATTTTATGTCGTAAATATTGGAATTATGCGTGGTTTGTGTTTTTGTTGTGATTTAGGATCAAAATGTGAAAAGGGAAGAAAACACGAGCTTTCACGGGCTTTTATCGAAGAAAAAGACAAAAGACGAAGTCAAAAGATCAAGAGTGCAAAAAGAACGGAAGTCCAAGGCCTACTCTGAAGATTTATCAAAGAACAAGTCCAAATACGGAAGTTTAATAAAGCCGAAGAACTCAAGTCTAATTAATGAAGAAATTACAAGACGAGTTTAATTAATCCCGAGACAAAGTCGAAAAAGTAGAAGAATTAAGAAGACGAAAAGACGAGAAAGAAAAGACGTGAAGAAGAAAGAAAAGAGCAACACATGCTTCCTTCCCTTCTCCCTATAAATAGACTTCATTTCACCTCATTTTAGTTTTGTTGTCTATTTTGACAAACTAGTCTTCCACCATTTTCATTACTTGCACATTTATTTTCATATCATTTACTTAATTGTCAATTTAATTACCTTGTTTTGCACCTTAAATTTCTTGCCTTTAATTCAAGTAAGTCTTTTAGTTTTGTTGTTGAATCTTTGTTTTCCTTTAATCAAGTTTTTTATTATCCGTCTTATTCTACTTTTCTTGCTTTTGATTTTTATTATTAATTCGGATTAAGCATTCTTTTGCTTAACCTTATTGATTATTTGAGTAAAAAGTTTATCTTTTTATTTCTATCTAGGCTTTTATACGAATTAAGCTATAAGCTTGACAATCTTATTAGCTTATTTTGTATTTAGCTTATTTGTTTTAAAGTTTTCTTAAAAGTTTTGTCTTTTTAAAGTTTGATTTAAAAAGTTTGTTTATTTTGTGTCTTGAATGTTTTAAAATTTGTGCTTATTTAGTTTTACTTATTCTTGTTTTAATTAAGTTTTTGGTATTTGCTTATTGTCAAAGTGCTTATTTGGTTCAGCTTATTTGCTTATTCGATTCCATCGTAACTTTCTTAAGAGTTTACCCATTCCGATCAAGTAAGTGTGATCGCATAAACCCTAGGGTTTCTACTTGCGATCTTTTACTTCGATCAAGGACTAAGATCAGACTACGATCGTCCATCACGATCTAAGTCACGATTGCCCTGTTGCGATCTGTGACTGCGATCGTTGGTTGCGATCTGTGGATATGATCACTTGGTCACGATCGTCCACTGCGATCCACTTGTTGCTATCGTGGTGGAGTACGATCCAAAACTTGTCCAGAGTACGATCTGGGAGTACGATCGTCACTGCGATCGCTTGTTGCGATCTGTGGCTACGATCCAGAGTACGATCCAGGGTACGATCGTGAGTTACGATCGTGACTACGATCTAACTTTTGTCTTTATTTTTATCTTATTTTTCCAAGCTTACTTTTCATTACGTTTTAATTTCCAAGAATTGCACGCTTCCCGAAATCTCTGTTTTTACCAAGTGTTTTTCT
Organism: Glebionis coronaria; assembly: GCA_025667525.1. NCBI lineage: Eukaryota > Viridiplantae > Streptophyta > Magnoliopsida > Asterales > Asteraceae > Glebionis > Glebionis coronaria. The sequence continues at coordinate 544,559,339 of CM046882.1, forward strand.
AGTAATTTTTAGTTTAATTTTTAAAGCTTATTTTTCCGCCATTTTACTTTAGTGTTATTTTAATCGTTTTTCTTTATTTTATATTTCAAGTTTACATTTTTATTACATTGTCAAATTAATTTTTCGTCAAGCTTTAATTTTTGTCATTTAATTAATTACTTTTAAAGTTTTAAATTTTGCACAATTACTTTTTAATTAGTTTTAGCTTTAATTACCTGCCATTTACTTTAACGTTTTGCACATTTAACTTTACTACAACGACAAATTATTGTTTTCCACCAAAAGACGATTGAGTCGCACGTTAATCCCTTTTTCAATTCGATTAGACCGATTTCAACAAACAATTTTTCTAACTAAATTCTAGTTATTAAATGGTGCCGCTGCCGGCTCTTTTCGTAAAGATTAATGGTTTTCTGTGAGAGACGCGTTGAATTTTGGGATCCGTTCACTCGTGAATGTTATTTTTCTTGCTCAAAAATTTTCAAAAATCCATAAAAATTAAAAATTGTTAAAAATCCATAAAAATTTCAAAAAATTTCAAAAAATCCAAAAAGATTCTTATTTTTATTTTTACACGTACATATATATTCTCTATTTCTTTGGTATCTTTTTCTTTTGCTTTTGCAGGTGCATGCGTACTAGATTTTCAACTTATCCAGAGCCCGAGACTCGTGAAGATTTAGATATGGCTGGTGTGAACAACAACAATAACCCACCGCACCTCAACAATAATAATAACAACAATGTTCCCCCACCCGACCTTCGAACGATGGAGGAGTTGTGTCAACCTACGATGAATGGACGAGGAGGACCGATTGCGCCGATGAAAATCACGGCTCCATAGTTTTCGTTGAAGCATCACATGATCCAACAGGTTCAAAACACTTGTCCATTTCGCGGATTACCGGATGATGATGCCAACAAACACCTCGACAAATTCATTACCGTTACTCAAAGCATGAAGTTGCCCGGTGTTACTATGGATTTTCTTCGCCTTCACCTATTTCCACACACCTTATCCCACCATGCCGAAAAATGGTTTGATCGTCTTCCGAAGAATTGAATTCATACTTGGGACGAGATGACTCAACGATTTTTGTCGCGCTACTTTCCACCATCCATGGTCACGAGCCTTCGGAATCAAATTAGTGGATTTACACAAGAACCTGATGAATCACTTTTTGATGCTTGGGAACGATATAATGTTTTAATCGTTCGATGTCCAGACCATAACATGATCCCCGTCACCTTAATTGATACTTTCTACAACGGTTTGACTTTTCGTGATCGTGATACGATTAATGCAGCCGCCGGTGGCACATTTATGAAAAGAAGACCTGAGAAGTGTAGAGAGATTATCGAGAACATGACTACTCATCACAAAAATTGGGATTCATCCGCATCCTCAAGATCAAACCCTAGAGTCAATGTGTCTTCTACTTCTTCAAACCCTGATATCACTGAATTCACCCGCGCAATGGTTGAAATGAGCAAGAATATGCAACTCTTGGCTAGAAATCAACAACAACAAGTTAAAGCTATAGCAACTTCTTGTGAGATTTTCGGGGGTCCTTATTCATACACTGATTGTCCTTCTACTCATGACAATCCGGAAAACGTGTATGCAGCTTATGGTAACTATTCAACAGAAAACCATCAAGCTCGACCTCAAGGTGATCGTAACTTGCTAAGTTACCGTTCTAACAACTTTCTTGCACCCGGTTTTTCTCCTCAAAACCACAACCCCAACAACTACAATAGAAGCAACCCAAACCCACCACGAGCTTCTAATCCTTATCACCCACCCACTCAACAACCACCACCCATTAATCAAGATGTTGAAACCTTAATGAGGACCCAAGGAGAGCAAATTAAGAATCTGCAAAGCTAAATTATCAACTTGAAAGGAGATATCACTAAGCAAGGTAATTGTCACACCCCACCATGGCGGAATATGGGGCACGGCGTATGGATATCATCACAACAATAGCGTGTCTATAGAGATAACTAAATGAAAATATAATGTCAAAAATGGCGACACAAATATCATGACAATACCTCAACAATGCAGGAGTCTAGGTAAGTAGGTAACAGTCCTACCACTTACCCAAGACAAACAATAAACATAAACCAAACAAACATATAGGTGCCAACATGTATCACTTATCAAATAAAAAAAACATAAAGGTAAACTAAGAAGGAACGGGGATATCCTTCTATATTCAATCCTAATGCATCCAAATCTAGCCACTCCTATCCTCAAGCTTAACCACATACTCACCTGAAAGAGACACTAAAACACGTCAACATAAAGTTGGTGAGAGTCATAGGTTTAAACTCAAACGCCAAATCATACCAAAAAGCTGTGAGTAACAACCATCGACACAATAACATATGGACAATGTGTTACAATTATGTATTAACAACTAACATTCAAGATCAAACATTCCAAACCAAAATCCAAGGCCCTCAGCCTTACCAAACACCATGGTACCATAGATGATCACACTATGTACCTATCCCAAGGCCACTACCTTGTCATTATCCATTGGTCCCATAGACGATCACGCTATGTACCTATCCCAAGGCCCCTACCTTGTCAAACCACAATAACTGAGACGGCACGTGTCCCCCGATCCAAATCATACACAATCAAGAATCACATAGCAGTTAATCACATAATGTACACACAAGTCCATCACAAACCTTAAAAACATTCACAGCATCAATTTATAAAATAACTCAACACAGTGTCTCTTCCATCCCATCTGGAAGTCAATATCAATAGTAAACATGGGACTATGAAACTCACCTGATTGAGCTTCCCCAAACATCCGCGCACTAGCAAAAAGCTAACAAACCAAAAACACATAATCAAAACATGAACCAAACACTAAAATGGCTCATCAACCTATGATGGACATCTAACCTTATCCCATATATATACCTCATATATATGCTCTAAGCATCTCATTACACCCCTCTATAAAGCCCTTAACTCGTTTTACTTCATAACCCGTCCCGTTAACATTTTACCCAAAACAGTCCTAGTTTTAGGTCTCCAAACTATAAGGCAAACGCCCACTTAAACATACCCATGATCTCTGTAAATGGAATATTTATTCCCTTACATATGTTAGCTAACACCTCCCATTTGCCCTAACCTTAAAGCTATTGTTAAGGCCCCGATATATATATATATATATATATATATCTATATATATATATATATATATATATATATATATATATATATATATATATATATATATATATATATATATATATATATATATATATATATATATACTTTTGTCATTCCAGTTTTACTGATTTTAAACATACAAAAGGTTTGTTAGGGTTACGGGGTCTTACCCTAAACCACAACCTTAGCCCAAGTGCAGATACTTACTACAATATATAAACCATCTCTCATGTTCTTTAGAAGATCCCAATGCAACCCTAAGTACCCTAAACAACCCAAAACTTTAAAAGAAAACAGGCTGAATTCAAAACTGTTTTGACCACCGACTGTTGTAACCTGTTTTTGACCCACTTCCCAACCTCCAATTTAGTTCTCGTTTCTTGCATTGGAAAGCCACTTCAATTACCTTTTCAGGGGTACTTGGATCGTAAAATAAGAGTTTGTAGAACTCCCAATATGATCAAACCAATTGACTCAAAATTCTGCCCAGTTTTAAAAAACGGGTTTAATCAAATTGAACTAATTAATTACCCATAACCCCATTAAATACAAGCCCTAGTTTATGTAATCATCATCTTATGATTAATATAACATTAATTTACTGTTTTTATATCAAACCCTAACCTAAATCAATCAATAGATGATTAAAGAAATCATAAAAACAATTTAATTGAAAAGGGTTTGAAGATTTTACCTTAGATTTTTTGGAAAACAAGATTTTTGATGAAGAACCCTAATTTTCTCCATGGATGTCGACCCATACTTGATCTCAGGGATTTTATGAAGTGTTTTGACAAAAATAAGGTTTTCTATAGTTTCCTAACAAGTCCTTGAACCATATACAAAAGCCCGGTTCCCTTTTTTCCCCTTTTCTTTTCTTTGGTGCGTCTAAACCGACCCAAACACCCCTAATTTCGCTTTTTTTTATTTTTATTATTTAATATTATGTTATTAACATTACCTTAATTTACCTTAATTTATTTCAGCTCCTAAAGCTTCCAAAACCTCAAAACCGTCAAACTAGTCAAATTTACGCGTTTTACCGTAAAAGACGTAAAATATACACTTTTAATAAAAATCTCAAATTTTGAAATAAACTTTATAACTAAGTCCTAAATGACTTAAAACCATCCCAAAAAATATTCATATGACTAATTACCTCATCCGAGACCTCTAAATGCTAAACTGTAAATCGTAAAAATACGATTTTCTATAATACATATACGTATACGTAAAACCACTAAATAACACCATCTCACTTCATAGTCACCACCATGTGAACTCATGAACATGAAATCATCACACATCGTTTCACTCACAAGGTACCCCGTACCGGAAACGATATCCAAACCACAATCTATTCACACCAATTAGCACATAAACACGTAAAGACACGTAACTAGCACAAAACAAAACTAAGTGACGAACCTCAAAACCAGGATTGTCACAATAATGATATTAGAACCGAGCTTCGACATGATATACAAACCTCTTTTAGCACTCAAACAAATGACTTGAAGAATATGCTGGCTAGTTTCTTACCAACTCCTCAACCCTCTACTTCGGGCTCTCTACCTTCAAATACCGTCACCAACCCAAGAGCGAATGTGAGTGCTATTACTACACGCAGTGCAACAACCTTAGTAGGACCATCTATCCCTCCCCCAGTTAGTCCATCTATACCTCCTCCACCACCATTTATCGTTATCCCTCCTACTCCCACGCCTAGTATTAGTTCTCCATTACCGTCTCCACCTATGCATGAAGAAGCACCCAAGAAGAACCCTTCACCAACCCCACCTTCCACCTATAAACCCAATATCCCTTATCCTTCTCGCTTAGACAAGGCCAAACTGCAAACCAAGGATGACATTCAAGTGTCGAACTATTTGAAGAAGATTTCAGGACTGACCATCACCTTTAGCCTTGTTGAAGCTCTTGCACAAATGCCTAAATTTGTTAAGATGTTTAAGGAATTGCTTAATAAGAAGGAGAAGATGGCCGAGTTTGTTAATACTCGATTGAATGAAAACTGTTCTGTAGTCCTTCTTAAAGAACTTCTGGAAAAACTTGGAGATCCCGGTCGTTTTGTGCTACCATGTACTTTTAACCAAACCGAATAATTTACTGCCTTAGCCGATCTCGGGGCAAGTATAAATTTGATGCTTTTAAGTGTTTGGAAAAAGTTATCATTACCCGATCTTACTCCAACAAAGATGACTCTTGAGCTAGCAAATCGCACTCTCGCTTACCCCGTTGGTATTGCCGAAGATGTGTTCATTAAAGTTGGCACCTTCACTTTTCCAGTCGACTTTGTTGTTGTTGATTATGAAATGGACCCTCGTATTCCTTTAATACATGGTCAGCCATTCTTGAGAACCGGAAAAGATTTAGTCGATGTTGTCGAAGGTGAGTTAATCTTAAGAGTCGGGAATGAAGCACAAGTATTTAAAATGGGGAAGATCACAACTAACCCTAATGGAAGAGAGTCAGCGAATATGATTAATGTGCTTGATGATTTTGTCGTCTACAACACTCCTCTATTCGATTCTTTCTATGATAATCCACTGTTCCAAGATGATGTGGATGATTCTCTCTCCAATTTTGATCCTCCACCAATTTATGATTCTCCACCGATCTATGATGCTTATGATGATGATTCTAGTTCAGATGGGGATGATTATGATAATTTTACTTCTGAGTATCCAGACATGCCCACTTATGATGATTTTGATGAGGCTGATACTCTCTCGAGTGATTCTTCTCATGATGACCTTGTACCTACTTTTGATGAAGATCCTCCGCCAATAATGCTTAATCCTACTTTGGATGACTACTCATTTGAGGAAGATTTTGCTACTTTTCTCAACACTTACTTCCTAAATGAGAGTGATGCCCCTCCTTTGGACTTTGATGATTATGGTCTTTATCCTCTTTTGGATATGAAGAAACCCGTTTCAAAGGAGAAGAAGCCGGCCGACACCGATATCCGCAGCACTTATGTCTTGACACCTCTCTATCCACCTTCTGAGGATGAGATTGTGAGATTTATGAGCGGATCCTCTTCAAGGACTACTAAACCTGAGTGTTATTTTCCCCTAAAGGAAAAGGTGTTCGATCCCGGTATTGCAATTTTTAAGCCATCTCAGTATCCATCTGATGAAATAAAAGGAAATATTTTTGGAAACCATGGAGATATGCTTGCACCTCATCACCCTTGCTACCACCGTGCTCAACAACTGCTTAAGGGAACCTTTCCTACTCTTTTTTGGCTTGCCTTGTTCGCCTTAATCTTGTGCTACTTGATGGATGAAAACCATGTCTTTGATCCCGGTGGATGTGTTTCAAGCTTCTTCCTATGCTAATCAAGGTCGAGTCAGGCTCACGACTCGGTTAACAAAAACAAGTGCTTCTCGGGAGGAAACCCGCAGTATCTATCCTTTTTCTTGTATTTTTATAATAAGTGTAGAGGGAGACCCTAGTATGTGTTTGTTGTTTTCTTTCTTATCATTTGCAGGGATTCGAGTTTTCAAAGATACATTCTTGATGACTTTTGACGACCCATGATTCTGTGTACCCGTCTTCCCGGTTCTATCCTAAACTCTTTTGATTCTCTATTTTATATTCTTCAATATTGAAATAGGAATCACTTTAGTTGTCCTTTCCTTAGCAAGATTTAAACAAAGTACACAATGTCCTAAGTGTAGGGGAGTTTACTTCCACATGCTTAAACATTGAGGACAATGTTTATATCAAGTGTAGGGGGACTTCTATCGAAGTTAAGTGGGCTTTTTCCTTGTATTTGTCCTCATTTTAACCGGAAAATTGATTTTTCGACATTTTTCAAAATTTTTGATCTATTTTGGCCTATTAGTATTTACCTTTGTTATAGTTATTTTCTTTCTTTGTTAGAATAAATTTTAATAAAGTGGTTTTAATTTTTAAACGTTGTGAATCTTTTGACTCAACCCGAGTTTACTTATTCAAGTTTACTCTAGCTAGTATCCTTACGTGTTTAAGTCAAGTTTTGCTAGTCTTTTATATAGGGAACTTTAAAACGCGAAAGTCTTAACTCTCAAGGGTTAAGAACAAGAACTTTTCGCAAGTTCCTATAATTGATCCTAGAAAGTCGTTTATCAAGGGAACTTTAAAATGCGAATTCTAAACTTGAAAGAGTCTAAGAAGTTGCAAGATCCTTTAGATGACTTGAAAACCCAAAACTTTGATTTAATAGGCTAAGCATCCATGAGTCTCATTCATTGAGATTTTAAATTGTGGAGAACGAGAGATGATAGAGTCAATTATAAGTTTGGTATTCTTTCATGAAGTTATGTGAGTTGATTATAAGGTTTTTCTCCCATCGCTTGCTAATAAATATATTTGCAATAAAGAAGGTTGTACGATTTGAAAAGTTACTTAGCTTCTAGCCCAAGATCGTTTAAAAGTTGCTTGGTATTAATTAGAGTTCATAGCCAAGGCATAACTTATAGAAGCGGGATGCGAAGATTGGCGAGTCCGAAAAGGTCCTAACAAGACATGAAGGCTACATTTTGTTGCTAAAGATCCCAAGTGATGTAAAGAATCATTTATCAAAAATCAATATGAAGGATCGAGACACACGACGAAAAGCAAATACTCCCCTAAAGATCATGGAGAAGTCTATCCAAGAAGGCCCTAACAAGGTATGAGGATAAATAGATCCAAGTCCTAAAAGGAGGCGGATCGTTGTATATCAAAATCCCAAATAAGGATTGGAGAAAAATGAAGAAGTCGTGGTCCAAGTATGAAGAATCTCTCAAAAACTTCAAGTGAAGAAATTCTTGTTGGAAATACGTTTTTCCAAGGAAAGTCTCGGTCACATCATTATTAGCATAGATCACGAGCTATAGACTATTTAGAAAATTGTAACTTGGAGTGACCTCCCTTTGGGGGAGATTGTTGGAAATACGTTTTTATGTATTTAGAAAGGATCGGTCACTCCAATGATATTGGGCTCGTGATCCAATATAGTCCATATAGCCCACATGTAGGGTGGGCTATATAAACCCCCTCCTAGCATGTTAGGAGGGTTGGTCATTCACTTTTCACACACTTAATCTAATCTTTCATTTTTCTCTCCAACCTCTCTCTAGTTTCTCTCTCTACATCTTCATCTATCTCTCTCTCTCTAATAATCATCTCCTTAGTTAGATAATCCAAGGATTACGATAAACTAACAATTGGTATCAAGAGCCATGGGATGATTGTTTGGTTTTTGTGTTTGTGTTCTTGATTATCTCGCCTATTTTGATCCGAATTCACAAGTACAAAATTTTTTGTGTTTTTATGGTTTAATCTTGATATACTTCATCTAGTTACTTATTATTGTGATTTGGTATTGGTATTTTGGTTAAAAACACAAAATTTTTGGGTGTTTGATTCGTTTCTTGGCTTGATATTCCGAATTGGTTGTGTTAATCCGAGAAAAGTGGAAAAATACTCCATCGCAAAGTTGGAAGGGTTTTATATTCCGATCTGAATATTGTGATCGCAAAAGCCTAGGGTTTCTACATTGCGACGAATATTCAGATAGTGTATTCTGATAACCCTTATTCCGATCGAGGATTGCGATCGTGGATTGCGACGGAATTAAGAGATATTGCGACGTTACTCTGTCCATATTTCGAACAAACATTGCGATAGGCAACATTGCGATTGGCACTACGATCCAATATTGCGATAGGTAACATTCCGATAGGCAATATTGCGATGAGTATTCCGATGGGAAATATTGCGATGGGTATTGCGATGAGTATTCCGATGGTTTAAACACTAATATTACGACAGGTTTTCCAATCCACATTCCGACAGACTTTCCGATAGGACATTCCGATGGTTATTCCGATGGGTATTCCAACGGATTAAATTTGAGGATTCCGATACAGTGACAAGTATTTCAAGATTTTTCAAAAACGTGTTTTTGAAAATTCGTGTGTAATTTTGTCTTGGAATTTTTGGTTTATCGAGGACAATTATTAGGGGATTTTAACATTATTTCTCGACTTCTACTCACAACAACAAACACAATTACTTTCTTACAATGATCGATTGACAAGTAATCCTTACTTTCATTTATCATCGATTTTTAATGGATTCGTTGAATTCGACATCTCGAGAGGGAGACTTGCATCTCATGCAAAACACAGCTAGAGAAAGTGGTATAACGTTCTTTCGACTACTTTAGTCTCATCTAGTGACCATTTCTTGGTTTCAAGGAGGAAGCGAATTTCTGACACTCTTCGGTCAAGATCGTTATATATTCATCGATTCCATATTCCTCAACTTGAACCAACTAGCTGAGCAACTTCACAAAGAAGACTTTAATCACTCTGCATCAGCATCTGCATATCAAGCTCTAGTGACACAACTTACGCACTTCTTCAAATTCAACATTCTTAAGTCTGACAATTCAGGGATATGTCAATCATTTCTTTAGTACACACAAACGGAAATTAAAGAGTTTCGTGGTACATTGTTGAAATTAATGATATTAGTCTCGTCTTCGATTTATGAAAGATCTCGACTTCAGCAAGAGTATGATAATGGAGTGCAAGAATCTACGATGCAGATGCAACAGGAGAATGATCATACGGTTGACAACTTGGAGCCTAAAGATTGCAAGAGCAAGGATTCGGGAGGAAAGCACGATACAAGCAGCATGTCAGGGATTGATGACACCATACCCGTATCTGACGAAGAGTCTACAAACACGGTACAAAGGAATGTGGTATATGATGTCTATGCCGATGAACTACCGTATGTTGCGCATTCCGAACCTAATTATGACAAACATGGGATGGAAAAGGGTGATAGTTTTACCACTTCAGATTCATCTGATGTGAGTCAAAATAGGGGAGAAATTGTTCATATGCTATAGTTCATCATGATAAATGCTTTATGACTGCTTCTCTAACCAATTCTGATTCCAAGATTAAAGAGCTTGAAATGATTTTAGCTCAGCAATCTAAAGCTCTTGAGGATGCCAAAATTGAATTTTCGAAGAAAACGGATAAATTTGAAAAGTATTTTGAAAAACTTGAAAATTCATACGTTGTTCTTGAAAGAAAATTAAATCAAAAATTCAAGATTCTAAAGCTGAAAAGGATAATTTTGTGAGACAAATTAAGTCGCTTGAATCTAAGTCGGCATCCCAAGATGAATTGCTCAAAGAGAATGAGATTTTAAAGGCTCAAGTACAAGAAAAGGTCTTTGCTATAGCTGCCTTGAAAAACGAATTGAGAAAAACTAAAGGATCTAGTGTGGATACTAAGCTTGAAAAACCATCAATCTTGGGGAAACCGCCTCAAATTCAGTCTGTTAGACAACCGACTGCATTTAGATCTGAGCGACCGCGGTTTGCCTCCCAAGTTGATATGGTTCATCTTTCTAGACCAGTCACTCCACTATCTAGGCCCATTGTGACTATAACAGCTTCTACAAGACCTAATCACATGATTGCCTCTAGTCTCCCTAGACATAGTCCAAAGAACACGTCTCAAACTCGTTCAAATGACGTTCGCCATACATTCGGTCTAAGGGAAGCTAAGCTAAAGACACAAGTAAGAGATAGAAATTTCAAACCTAGTCAGATGCCTTCTAGTTTACCCAACACTGCTAACCGTAACATGTCACTTCCTAGGAGCATCAATCAATCATCTAGGAATTCTAGATCTTACTCGGTCATTAAATATGCTACTTGTAAAACATGTAGGAAATGTGTCTTTAAAGCCAATCATGATTCTTGCATCAAGAAATTACTTAATGAGGTGAACTCCCGTGCTAGACTTAAATCCCAGTGGGTTGCTAAAATCAAACCCATTGGTAAAATGTGGCGCCCCACTGGTAGAACTTTCACTCTTGTAGGAAACGAGTGCCCTTTAACTAGGATAGTCTCTGATTCTACCAAGACTGCTAGGGAGGAAATTGAAAAGGATGATACATCACTTAAGCCTGAACTTAAGGTTTTCTATAAAAGGAAACGTTTGCCAGCTAAGATAAGTGAATCATCTACTCAGATCGCCTCTGACACAAGTAAAGCCAATTGTGAACCCCCACGTGCTTCTAAAATTGATATCGCTAACCCATGTCAAATCATGCAAATTCCTAATGAGAATGCAGGTACCAAAGTTTATGTTCCAAAAGAACGAAGCGGTCCAATCGTTTAATACCATTCAACTAAGGACACTCTTAGAGTTTGGTTGCTAAAGAAGCAGATATCGGAGAAACAAGTGTCTCAGGGGATTCATGGTTAAGCTTACCAAAGGACTTATAGTCACATCACAGACTGTAACTCGATCTTCAAAGAAAGGAAAGTTTATCGCTGATGATAAACTTATCCTAACAACGAGAAATTAATTTTTCTCGGGCATGAGCTTATATCAAAAACATTCCAAGTTTTTAAGCTCATGCACAATGACTTACAGTTAAATATCATACTGTAACTCGGACTTCAATTTTAGGAAAGCTTATCTTTAAAGATAGCTTATCCTCGTAACGGGAAATTAAATTTTCTCGGTCATGAGCTTGTATTAAAACATTCCAAGTTTTAAACTCAGAAAGGAAAGTGTATCTTTTAAATAAGAGAACTTTTCCTCATAACGAGAAATTCATCTTGTTGGAAATACGTTTTTCCAAGGAAAGTCTCGGTCACATCATTATTAGCATAGATCACGAGCTATAGACTATTTAGGACATTGTAACTTGGAGTGACCTCCCTTTGGGGGAGATCGGTGGAAATACGTTTTTCCAAGGAAAGTCTCGGTCACATAATTATTAGCATACATCACGAGCTATAGACTATTTAGGACATTGTAACTTGGAGTGACCTCCATTTGGGGGAAATTGTTGGAAATACGTTTTTACGTATTTAGAAAGGATCGGTCACTCCAATGATATTGGGCTCGTGATCCAATATAGCCCATATAGCCCACATGTAGGGTGGGCTATATAAACCCCCCTCCTAGCATGTTAGGGGGGGTTGTTGTTGAACACATAATCACATTTCATCTTTTCTTCTTCATCCTCTCCTTTCTCTCTCTTCTTTCTCTCTCTAAGTTCTTCCATTTATCATCTATATCAATAGATTAATTCAACAATGCCTAATCCTTAGAAAAATACGATCCTTTAATTGGTATCAAGAGCATGGTTGATTCTTTGGATTAATTTTTTTTATCTACTGATTTGGTGGTAAAGTTTTCTTCTTTCACAATTTTTTTTTTCTTTCGTCTATTCTTTCTTTTAGGTTTCGGTTTGATAAAATTTTAACAAATCTTTCTACAAAAATCTTTCTATTAAATCTTTTACTCTTTTGTTTCTTATCAAATTTTGTTAAACTGTTCACTTTTATCAACTTGTTATCAAATTTCGTCTATTTTATATAATTTACCTCTCTAATGTTTCTTTTTGTTATTTGTTAAAAAGGTTCTGTTTTTTTGTCTTTTTCTCCAAGTTTTTCCCACATTCAGAAGGATTATTTTTTTGTCACATTCCGATAGTTTGTTGCCTTATTCCGATCCGAATTCCAATCGTAACGTTCCAGGTTTGCCCATTCCGATCGCAATAACCCTCGGGTTCTACTTTGCGATCACTTTTTCAGATTCCCTTATTCCGACGCGTATTCCGATCGTACTTTGCGATCGTGATTGCAACGGGTTTAAGGCAAAGTGAGTCGAAACTCTGCCAAATTTTTATACACATTCCGATGGAAATTACTTTGAGTATTGCGATGGAGTAAGTTTTGTGTATTGCGATGGAGTGAGTAAGTATTGCGATGGAAACCTTAAACATTGTGATGGAAATTTTTTTTAATTGTGATTGCGATGAAATAAAATATTGCGATAGAAATTTGGTTTAGACTCGACAACATACAAAGCTTCGATCAACACATACACTCGACTGACTCAAAAAGACTCGCAAAGCATTAAACACCCCTCGTCAAAACTGACCCGTTTCCAAAATCTGTCTCGACCAACATCTCACGACTACAATACACTCTCTTCACTAAACTGACCTCACACAAAACTGACAAAACTCCACATTCACACTCAATCAAGACTCAAGACCTCGACTGACCCTCGAACGAACAGATTCAAGACTGTCACACAAAACTTGGACGACACCCACGCATCAGACCCACAACCTCTCTCGGACACCCTCTCTCGAATCATAGGACTCCAAACGAACCACAACCCTCGAATCATAAACTCAAACACAACCAACACATCTCTCTCTCGACACCTAAACTGACCCAAACACAAACTCACCCCTCACACCCTCGAACCCACCCTCGACTCCATCCCAAACCCACCCTCGTCACAAACACACCCTCAAAACACATAATCTTTATCCGAAAAAGATTGTTTTTAAACAAAAAGACTGATTTTTTTTACAAAAAACAATAAGCCACAAAAACTCACGATCTCATTTTTATTCAAAAGATTCATTGATCCAAGACTCAAACAGAAAACCAAATAAAGCAAAGAAAACCTACCCGAGACCATATAAATGATCTTGTAGACATAACCATTAGTAGAGGGTCGTGATATATTCGGATTAGAAGGGTTAGAGGGTTTTCATTCGTTTTTGCCTCAAATAAACGTGGGATTGTATTGGGTTTGTCTTTTTCGTTGAAAACAAGGGTTTATTTGATGAGGAATTTAAGGTTTATAATGAACATTTGATTTGGGTTCTTCGATATCTCAGATTTGTTTTGCTTTCGTCTGGGATTGAGATTGATACAATCATTTTGGATTAGGTAAAGAAATAAAGGGGGCGGACAAAATGAAGAGGACTGTGTGTGAGAGAGATACGCTTAATTTTCTTTTACATTTTTTTATGGTGGCTGGGTCAATTTAGTGAGAGAGATACGGAAATATATTTGTGTGAAATAATAAAGGAAAGGGACTTTTTTTAGCCTTTAATACTCTAATCAACCTCAATCTCATTCGACCGTTTTTTTATATTTGCTGATATTTGGCCACGTCTTGCTCTACGTGGATACACGTATATTTCACATGACGGAGGAAACAAAGTAGTGCCACGTTTTTGGCAGCATTCAATTTTCTTGGGAACGAAATCGACTTTCAAAAAACGAATCTCAGTTTTTTCTTTACTTTTATTTCTATTTTTAGTTTCATTATTTTTATTAAACAAACTTTTTAAATTTAAAAATTTTAAAGATAACTTTTTAGTAAAGTTTATTTTGTTTATTAATTTTTTGGTACATCGTGTTGAGGCGGGTATTCGAAGAACCAAAGTCGTAAAATATTTGACGGGTTAAAAGTCTGTGCGGTCGAATTTGAAAACAAAAGTGACAGAGTTTAATTTTAGTGGCTACGGATTTTATCGGGTATTAATATTTGGAATTAAAGACGTATTTTTTATCAATCACTAATCATTAACGTCATTATTCATTCAATGGATTCGTTGAATTTGCCATCTAAAGAGGGAGATTCGCATCAAATGAAAGTTAAAGCTAGAGAAAGTAGAATGACTTTATTTCTACCACTTCGGTCCCATCTATCGAACATTTCTCTACTTAAAGCAGGAAGCGGATTTGTGACACTCTTCGGTCAAGATCGTACCATTTTCGTCCATCAAATGCTCCTCAACTTTAACCAACTACTAGAGCAGATCAACAAAGAAGACATTAATCAAATTGAATCCTCACATTCACTTCAAGTTTTAGAGCAACATTTTTTGAGTTTCTTTCAATTTGATCCTGCCAAGGTTGAAGCTTCAACGATCTGCCAGTCATTCTTTGAAGACACACAAATCGAGGTTAAAGACTTCAGTGATAGATTGCTCAATTTCATGAAATCTATTGCACTTTTGATTCATGAAAGTTCACAACTTCAACTAGAGCATGATAGTGGAATACAAGAAAATCCGATGCAAGTGCCAGAGAAAACAAATGGTCTTACGGATGACTCAAAGGAGACCACCTCGGTTAACAATGATAGCAACGTCATTGCATCACGCCAACATGATTCAAGCATGCATGACGAAGAGCCAATAGTTAGGGTACAATTGAATCCTGTATCTAACAATGATTTACAGCATGTTGAGCATTCCAACCCTATCTATGCCGAACATGGGATGGAAAAGAGTGATAGCAATACCACTTCTGATTCATCCGATGTGAATCATAATGAGGGAGAAAATGATCAGAATGCTAAAGATCATGATATGTGCTTTATGACTGCTACGTTAACCAATTCTGCTTCTACGATTAAAGAGCTTGAAATAATTTTAGCTCAGCAATCACAAGAGCTTGAGGATGCCAAAATTGAATTTTTGAAGAAAACGGAGAAATTTGAAACATATTTTGAAAAACTTGAAAAGTCAAACGTTGTTCTTGAACGAAAATTGGATCAAACAGTTCTAGATTCTAAAGCTGAAAAGGATAATCTTTTGAAACAAATTAAGTTGCTTGAATCTAAGTTGGCATCCCAAGATGAATTGCTCAAAGAGAATGAGACTTTAAAGGCTCAAGTACAAGAAAAGGTTTTTGCTATAGCTGCTTTGAAAAACGAATTAAGGAAAACCAAAGGAACTAGTGTGGACACTAAGCTTGAAAAACCATCAATCTTGGGGAAACCGCCTACAAATCAGTTCATTCGACAACCGAATGCATTTAGATCCGAGTGATCTCAATCCTCGAGACCGCGGTTTGCCTCCCAAGTTGATATGGTTCATCTTTCTAGAACAGTCACTCCACTATCTAGGCCCAATGTGACTAAAACAGCTTTTGCAAGACCTAATCACATGATTGCCTCTAGTTTCCCTAGACATAGTCCAAAGAACACATCTCGAACTAGTTCAATGACGTTCGCCATACATTTGATCTAAGGGAAGCTAAGCAAAAGACACAAGTAAGAGATAGGAATTTCAAACCTAGTCAGATGCCTTCTAGTTTACCCAACACTGCTAACCGTAGCATGTCACATCCTAGGAGCATCAATCAATCATCTAGGAATTCTAGATCTTACTCGGACATTAAATATGCTACTTGTAAAACATGTAGAAAATGTGTCTTTACGACAAATCATGATTCTTGTATCAAGAAATTGCTTAATGAGGTGAACTCCCGTGCTAGACTTAAATCCCAGTGGGTTGCTAAAATCAAACTCGTTGGTAAAATGTGGCGCCCCACTGGTAGAACTTTCACTCTTGAAGTAAATGAGTACCCTTTAACTAGGATAATCTCTGATTCTACTAAGACTGCTAGGGAGGAAATTGAAAAAGATGATACATCACTTAAGCCTAAACTTAGGGTTTTCTATAAAAGGAAACATTTGCCAGCTAAGATAAGTGAATCATCTACTCAGGTCGCCTCTGACACAAGTAAAGCTAACTGTGAACCCCCATGTGCTTCTATAATTGATATCGCTAACCCACGTCAAAGCATGCAAATTCCTAATAAGATTGCAGGTACCAAAGTTGATGTTCCAAAAGAACGAAGCGGTCCAATCGTTGTGTACCGTTCAACTAAGGACACTCTTAGAGTTTGGTTGCTGAAGAAGCAGATATCGGAGAAACAAGTGTCTCAGGGGATTCATGGTTAAGCTTACATAAGGACTTATAGTCATATCACAGACTGTAACTCGTTCATCAAAGAAAGGAAAGTTTATCGCCGATGATAAGCTTATCCTAACAATGAGAAATTAATTTTTCTCGGGCATGGGCTTATATAAAAAACATTCCAAGTTTTTAAGCTCATGCACATTGGCTCACATGCAAATCACAGTAGGTGACCTGAACTTCAGAGAAAGGGAAGTTTATCTCGTCAACGATAACTTACCCTCAAAACGAGAAATTAAATTTTCTCGGACACGAGCTTACATTTAAATTATTCAAAGGTTTTAAGCTCGTGTAAATGGCTCCTCGTTAAATGACAGACGATGACCCGGACTTCAGAGACAGGGAAGTTTATCTATGCAACGATAACTTACCCTCTTAACGAGAAATTAACTTTTCTCGGACACGAGCTTTCATTAAAACTATTCGACGGTTTTAAGCTCGTGTATATGGCTTATCGTTAAATATCAGGCGATAACCCGTGCATCAAAGAAAGGAAAGTTTATCGCCGATGATAAACTTATCCTTACAACGAGAAATTAATTTTTCTCGGGCATGAGCTTATATAAAAAAACATTCGAAGTTTTTAAGCTCATGCACAATGACTTACAGTTAAATGTCAGACTGTAACTCGAACTTAAAATAAAGGAAAGATTATCTTTTATGATAACTTATCCTCTTAACGAGAAATTCACCTTTCTCGTTCATGAGCTTGTGTTAAAACATTCGAAGTTTTAAGCTCAGAAAGGAAAGTGTATCTTTTAAATAAGAGAACTTTTCCTCATAACGAGAAATTAACCTTTCTCGGTCATGAGCTTTCCGTTAAAACAGTCAAAGTTTTCAAGCTCATGAAAACGATTTCTAAGTATATGTCAACTTAGGACTCGTTCTTCAGTTAAAAGGAAAATTTATCGCCGATGATAAACTTATCCTTAACAACGGGAAGTTTACAACTTCTCGGACTTGAGCTCGTTTTGCAAGATATTCAACATCTTAAGCTCAAGTAATTGGTTTTCAAAACAATGAACACAATTTTTCGAGAATTTCTCAAAAGGGATTTTCTAAATCTTTCAAAATTGTGTGTTCAAAAATGTTTTGATAAAAAGAGCATGTCTTCTGGAATCGATAATATTTACGAACCTAGAAATGTCATTCAATAATGACATAGGGTTGTAAATAAAGTTCGAGCAGAAGTTCAAATGTTTTAAAACATGCTCAAAATGGTTTACTATTATTTCAGATAGTAACCCGATTTTCTTATTCAAGTCAAGCATTTCACCGGAAAGCTTTGACTCAACAACGGGAATTAATTTTCTCGGGCATGGTTTACTTTATAACCATGTAAGGGATTGTGTTTACGTAATAACACAATCTAACACGAATATATGTACGATTCAGTGCATTTATTTGTTAAAACAAGAGAAGTCTTGTTTTTATGAAGTTATCATCTCCACCAACCGTAGCAACTTACAATTGATATCTACATACTCGACGATGCGACTACTCAAACGGTGACTACAGCTCTTTCAATAGAACACGGATCAACAATTGAGGGGGAGCAATTGTCCAGCATTCAGAATCCTTGATGCCGAGAGTGCCAAGTTCACATATTGGTTTCAAGACAACGATATCAATCATACACATGGAGTCAAGAGATAACTTCAGACGTGACGAGGTGACCAACATTCGTGAACAAGAACCATGTGAATCTTTCATATGATGTTCTCCATCATTCAGGTCCTACCTCGTAAATTGCTAATCTTGTGAATTCATTCTCATATATGATCTTTGCACGTGATAAATACCTTACACTTGTGTTTAAAAGGTATTTAATTTACGTTTCAGCACACCCTCATTAATTTGAGGGGGAGCTTGTGTAATTCATGAAGATAATTGGATTTGCATTTTTATTCCCAAATTTTCTTATAATGCTATTAAATAAATTCATATTAAAAACATCGATTGGGTTAATATTTTTAATATGGGGGAGAAAATGTGATTTAATATGGGATATGATCAATCATAAATGGTTTGACTTAACGTGATAGCTCATCCCGACATGTGCAAAATGTTTTCGGATATCGTGGCATATGTTAAGGGGGAGCAAAATGGATTTGCACTTCAAAATGGATTTCATGGTGACATACACTTACCCAAAACATCTCTATTCACGACGGTGAAGATTGTGGTGACATAAGGATGGTAGGATAGGTTAAAGTCCAATGATTTCTCTAGAACCGGAGGAATCTTCCCAAGGACATTCCATAGCTAGAAATAGTAGTCCTTAGGAAAGATGGAGAAAGATTGTGAACGTAGCTAAATGCCGACCAAGTACTTAAGTTAGCACTGGAACAATCACAACAAGGTGCTAGTGATGACGTGTTGGTAAGCATTGAAGGGGTTGAAGAATGAAAAAGAATTGTAAAGATAAAGGGTGTAAAGAAAGAAGCCCTCCTTACAACTTAGGCAGAAACCGGGTCAATACATATGCTATTGAGATCATTTTTAATGATTCTTGATATTGAAGATAGACATCATGGACCCAGTGATGCAATACACAACCCATCCCAGCTAACTCATATATCTCTCAAAAGATATTTGTTTTAATCACACGGAGACAACGCATTATCTATTGATTTATTCACTCCGAATAAATTGGTATTGAAATGGTGGCACTCCTCTCCAGTATCCGATCACTAAAATCCAAAATGCACGATCGAGTCTAGAGCCATTTGAGATCATCAAATATCTCATTAGGATACACTTTCATATTTCCTTGCTTCTTCTCACACTGTGAAAAAGTAAGAAAGATCTTAAGAGTCCTACGCAAAATCTTCATGATCTTGCCTGAACATCCGAGTAATACGAAAGTATTTACAATGAAGATGGAAATCCTTCTTGAGCGAATATCAAAAAGCTCATGGTAGGTGACTTGTGCGATTCTTTATGAATCAAACTTGTGATAACTGGAAAGCAACAGAGGTTTAATTCTTAAATGAATTTAAACACGTTCCAGGCCTCTACGCAATATCTTAGTGATCTTGCCAGAACACTCAGAGTGATACCTTAGTGTTCACAGTGATGAGTGGAAATCCTTCTAGTGTTAACCTCAAACAGCACTTGGTAGGTAACTTGCAAGATTCTATACGAATCAAGCTCGTGACAACTGGAAAGCAACGATGGTGCGGTTCTTAATTGAATTTCACTTGTTCCAGGAACATGAATTGACGGTTTCAAATCATGCGGATATTATTATCCAAATGATTCACTCTTTACGTTCGCAGTCAACTTTGGACGGTCGAGTAAATAGAACGGGTTTACCCGCGAAATCTTGTCAAGGAGGTTCTTTATTGAAACTTCCTGCCACAAGTACGATATTGAATATCGTCCAACGGTCTTCACCGGACGGAGGTAAAATGCTACCGAACTAGGATGAAATGTTCAAGTCCATTTCATCCGTGTATATGGTTTGTTGCTAACTGTCTTATGCAGCGTAACAAGAAGGTGGCATTGCGGTGTACAATCCAGAAGAAGTCGTCACCACATGCTTATACTGCATACACTCAGTACTTCAACGAATTCAAGAAAGTCTGAAGGTCAAGTCTTCAGCTGTATCAAACTCTGAAGCTTTCAAGAATTATAAAGGTATAAGTATGTGGAACATGAAGTCACGAAGAGGCGAATATCACAAGTGATGAATGCACAAGATCAAGGCAAGGAAACATGCTCAAGGCTGAAGTCAAAGATCACATCAAGCATATTCACAAGAACAAGATCGAAGACTCAAGCATAGTATGCTAGGTTTAAGATTTTGAAAAATGGTGTGACCTCCCTTTGGGGGAGATTGTTGGAAATACGTTTTTCTAAGGAAAGTCTCGGTCACATCATTATTAGCATAGATCACGAGCTATAGACTATTTAGGACATTGTAACTTGGAGTGACCTCCATCTGGGGGAGATTGTTGGAAATACGTTTTTGCGTATTTAGAAAGGATCGGTCACTCCAATGATATTGGGCTCGTGATCCAATATAGCCCATATAGCCCACATGTAGGGTGGGCTATATAAACCCCCCTCCTAGCATGTTAGGGGGGGTTGTTGTTGAACACATAATCATATTTCATCTTTTCTTCTTCATCCTCTCCTTTCTCTCTCTTCTTTCTCTCTCTAAGTTCTTCCATTTATCATCTATATCAATAGATTAATTCAACAATGCCTAATCCTTAGAAAAATACGATCCTTTACATCTTTCTCGGTCATGAGCTTTCCGTTAAAACATTCAAAGTTTTCAAGCTCATGAACACGACTTCTAAGTAAATGTCAACTTAGGACTCGTTCTTCAGTTAAAAGGAAATTTTATCGCCGATGATAACCTTATCCTTAACAACGGGAAGTTTACAACTTCTCAGACTTAAGCTCGTCTTATAAGATATTCAACATCTTAAGCTTAAGTAATTGGTTTTCAAAACATTGAACACAATTTTTCGAGAACTTCTCAAAAGGTTTTTTCAAAATTGTGTGTTCAATAATGTTTTTGATAAAAAGAGCATGTCTTCTGGAATCGATAATATTTACGATACTAGAAATGTCATTCAATAATTACACAGGATTGTAAATAAAGTTCGAGTAGAAGTTCAAATATTTTAAAACATGCTCAAAATGGCTTGCTATTATTTCTGATAGTAACCCGCTTTTCACTTTAAAGTCAAGCATTTCACCGGAAAGCTTTGACTCAACAACGGGAATTAATTTTCTCGGGCATGGTTTACTTTATAACCATGTAAGGGATTGTGTTTACGTAATAACACAATCTAACACAAATTTATGTACGTGTCAGTGCATTTATTTGTTAAAATAAGAGAAATCTTGTTTTTATGAACTTATCATCTCCACCAACTGTAGCAATTTACAATTGATATCTACATACTCGACGATGCGACTACTCAAACGGTGACTACAACTCCTTCAATAGAACACGGGTCAACAATTGAGGGGGAGCAATTGTCCAGCATTCAGAATCTTTGACGCCGAAAGTGCCAAGTTCACATGTTGGTGTCAAGATAACGATATCAATCGTACACATAGAGTCAAGAGATAACTTCAGACGTGATGAGGCGACCAACATTCGTGAACAAGAACCATGTGCTTCTTTCATATGATGTTCTCCATCATTCAGGTCCAACCTCATAAATTGTTAATCTTGTGAATACATTATTATATATGATCTTTGCACGTGATAAATACCTTACACTTGTGTTTAAAAGGTATTTAATTTACGTTTCAAGTACACCCTCATTAATTTGAGGGGGAGCTTGTGTAATTCATGAAGATAATTGGATTTGCATCTTTCTTCCCAAATTTTCTTAAAATACTATTAAATCAATTGATATTAAAAACATCGATTGGGTTAATATTTTTAATATGGGGGAGAAAATGTGATTTAATATGGGAAATGATTAATCATAAATGGTTTGACTTAACGTGATAGCTCATCCCGACATGTGCGAAATG
This sequence comes from Glebionis coronaria, assembly GCA_025667525.1. NCBI lineage: Eukaryota > Viridiplantae > Streptophyta > Magnoliopsida > Asterales > Asteraceae > Glebionis > Glebionis coronaria. The sequence goes on from CM046882.1 coordinate 544,581,672, forward strand.
TTTTCGGATATCGTGGCATATGTTAAGGGGGAGCAAAATGGATTTGCACTTCAAAATGGATTTCATGGTGACATACACTTACCCAAAACATCTCTATTCACGACGGTGAAGATTGTGGTGACATAAGGATGGTAGGATAGGTTAAAGTCTAATGCTTCTCTAGAACCGGAGGAATCTTCCCAAGGACATTCCATAGCTAGAAATAGTAGTCCTTAGGAAAGATGGAGAAAGATTGTGAACGTAGCTGAATGCCGACCAAGTACTTAAGTTAGCACTGGAACAATCACAACAAGGTGCTAGTGATGACGTATTGGTAAGCATTGAAGGGGTTGAAGAATGAAAAAGAATTGTAAAGATAAAGGGTGTAAAGAAAGAAGCCCTCCTTACAACTTTAGGCAGAAACCAGGTCAACACATATGCTATTGAGATCATTTAATGATGCTCGATATTAAAGATAGACATCATGGACCCAATGATGCATTACACAACCCATCCCAGCTAACTCAAATATCTCTCAAAAGGTATTTGTTTTAATCACACGGAGACAACACATCATTTATTTATTTATTCACTTCGAATAAATTGGTATTGAAAAGGTGGCACTCCTCTCCAGCCTCCGATCACTAAAATCCAAAATGCACGATCGAGTCTAGAGCCATTTGAGATCATCAAATATCTCATTAGGACACACTTTCAGAATTCCTTGCTTCTTCACACACTGTGAAAAGTAAGAAAGATTTTAAGAGTCCTACGCAAAATCTTCATGGTCTTGCCTGAACATCCGAGTAATACGAAAGTATTTACAATGAAGATGGAAATCCTTCTTGAGCGAATATCAAAAAACTCATGGTAGGTGACTTGTGCGATTCTTTATGAATCAAACTTGTGATAACTGGAAAGAAACAGTTGTTTAATTCTTAACTGAACTTAAACACGTTCCAGGACTCTACGCAATATCTTAGTGATCTTGCCAGAACATTCAGAGTAATACTATTAAGTATTTATAGTGACGAATGGAAATCCTTCTAGTGTTAACATCAAACAGCACTTGCTAGGTAACTTGCAAGATTCTATATGAATCAAGCTCATGACAACTGGAAAGCAACGATGGTGCGGTTCTTAATTAAACTTCACTTGTTCCAGGAATATGAATTGACGGCTTCAAATCATGCGGATAATATTATCCAAATGATTCACTCTTTACGTTCGCAGTCAGCTTTGGACGGTCGAGTAAAGAGAACGGGTTTACCCGCGAAATCTTGTCAAGGAGGTTCTTTATTGAAACTACCTGCCACAAGTACGATATTTAATATCGTCCAACGGTCTTCACCGACCGGAGGTAAAATTCTACCGAATTAGAATGAAATGTTCAAGGGAATTTAATCTGTGTATATGGTTTGTTGCTAACTGTCTTATGCAGCGTAACACGAAGGTGGCATTGCGGTGTATAATCTAGAAGAAGTCGTCACCACATGCTTATACTACATACACTTAGCACTTCAACAAATTCAAGAAAGTCTGAAGCTCAAGTCTTCCGCTGTATCAAACTTTGAAGCTTTCAACAATTTAAAGGTATAAGTATGTGGAACATGAAGTCACGAAGAGGCGAATATCACAAGTGATGAATGCACAAGGTCAAGGCAAGGAAACATGCTCAAGACTTAAGTCAAATATCACATCAAGCATATTCACAAGAACAAGATCGAAGACTCAAGCATAGATGCTAGGTTTAAGATTTTGTAAAATGGTGTGACCTCCCTTTGGGGGAGATTGTTGGAAATACGTTTTTCCAAGGAAAGTCTCGGTCACATCATTATTAGCATAGATCACGAGCTATAGACTATTTAGAAAATTGTAACTTGGAGTGACCTTCCTTTGGGGGAGATTGTTGGAAATAAGTTTTTATGTATTTAGAAAGGATCGGTCACTCCAATGATATTGGGCTCGTGATCCAATATAGTCCATATAGCCCACATGTAGGGTGGGCTATATAAACCCCCTCCTAGCATGTTAGGAGGGGTTGGTCATTCACTTTTCACACACTTAATCTAATCTTTCATTTTTCTCTCCAACCTCTCTCTAGTTTCTCTCTCTACGTCTTCATCTATCTCTCTCTCTAATAATCATCTCCGTAGTTAGATAATCCAAGGATTACGATAAACTAACAATCATCATCATCAGACTGATCAGACTCGTCAGACTTGTCCTTGTTACCGCTATCCCTGTTCTCATCATCATCCTCATCGTCGTCCCTGTTGCTATCCTCATTGCCACCATCACCATCATTATCATCATCATCATCACCATCACTACCTTTGTCTTCATCTTCTTCACCATCACTCTCTTCTTGCTCACTATCCTCCTTATCAGAGCCTCGGTTCATTCCTTAGATCATGTTTTTGTTTCGATTTGGTGGTCTAAACATTTTTTGTTGGGTCTCGTTCTATATTTTTTTTTGGTCCGATGTGTTAACTTTTTGTCACCTCTTGTTATCATTTTGTCCAAACAGTTTCTTTTGTCACGTCTTGTTATCATTTTCTTGGTCCAAATCTACCTAAAAAGTCACTTTATCAGTTTGTCTCACAATCCATATCTGATTTTTACATCCCACTGGTTTTTAGTCCCTGGTTTCACCCACAACTTCATATCTATGTCCCTGGATTTATGGTTTTTACATTGAGTCTAATGTTTGCTGTTTCTGAACTTATTTTTATATGATTTCATTTTTTTCTGGGTTTCTATTGTTCTTTATGAAGATGTAGTTACCCAGAAAATTTGCCATAAACAAGTTCCTGAAAATATGGAAAAAGGACAGTACTTTTGGATAAGATTTTTGTGATGGTAACAGTCAGATCGGAATATTGCGATCGCAAAAACCATTGGTTTCTACATTGCGATCGAATATTCTGATGGAACATATTCCGATGGAACGCATTCCGACGTGGTGTAGAAGAGAAGACATTGCGATGGACTTATTCAGATTTAAACATTGCGATGCAAGTCTTTGACTTTGCGATGGGTTTTATAAAACATTCCGATGGACTGTTTATAAAACCAGTGGACCAAAAATGTGACTGAACCATTATCAACACATCCAATCTTTTAACTCCTCAAGCACCAAATCTAAACCTACACCCATCGACACCTAACCCATCTACAAATCATCAAGACTCGGATTTAAACAGAAACTTAGTAAATGATCTCAGATTCATTTTTTCGTGTTTTGCACATGCAACCAAAGATCCTTTAAGATCTATACACGAAAAAATTTATATCATCATTGACCCATGTTTGGTTTTGCACCATGTTTTATATACGAAATTAAATAAAGATCTATAACAAAATTGTTATTATCCTTATTCTGTTTCGATTCCTTAATCAAAACCAACATGCAATTAGTAAAAACCCTACCCGAGACCTTGTGGCAAGATCTTGAAGATGATTCGTCATGATTTTTGACTCCCGAAACGAGATTCGATTATTACAAATCGATCTATGGACTGGTGTTATCATAATTATGTGATTTGGTGGTGTGTTTTTTTAATTAAACAAAGATTTAAGGTCGTTTTGTTTACTTTTCTGATGAGATTGAGGATCTATGCTCGGTTTATGAAGATGATATGTGTTCATCTTTGATGGTTGTGTATTGTTTATGGTGGCTGGGATGATAAAGAAATGGTGGGCGGAGGTTTTCATGTGGATTGACTGGTGATTGAGGAGATGAAGAAGATGGGGGACGGAGATGTCTAAGTTTACTGTTGGGAGAGAGTTTGGTGAGGGACGGATGTTACGAAGTGAATGGAAAGTGATTAGGCTTACCTAATCTTTAGGGTTAGGAGTTATAACCTAGGTTGGTGGACCGGGTATTAGCTTTGCAATGACTTGGGCCTTGGACTCGTTTTTTTAATACATTTGATTTGGGCCGTGTGTATTAAGTTTTAACACACAATTTGATTTGTGTGACTTCATTCATACACACAATTTTTAAAAAAAAAAATATTTTTTAAATAAATTTTGTGTGTATTAAGTTTTACTTCGGTCATCATCGGGACGAGACAACAAGTGACGTGACAAAGTGACTAAGTGACGAGATATTGTGACAAAATTTATTTGACGAGACCAAGAAAAATTTGGGTATATTTTTAGTGACTACAGATTTTGTTTGATCGGGTATTAATTACGTGACGTTGAAGACGGATTTTTTTGAAGGCGTGTATTTATTTTATCTTCAACGATAACTTGCTCGTGCGTAATCTTAGAATGAAGACTTGTTTATCTGGTTTCCGGGTTCGGGGTGGATGGTTGATGACTCGGATAACTATCACTTAAAGGGGTTACATTGTTGTACTAAGTGTCACGCGCTTAGTCGACGTGGATAATTTTAAGAGGTGTTGTGCTTATAGACTTCTTCAGTGATGCATTGAGTACTTAGAGATTTCTCCACCGTTCTTCATTCAACAATTGTGCAAGCTTAAGTCACAAGATCGAAGGATTCTTATTCAGTTTCACGTTTGATGTATCTGGTTCATTCAATCTGTGGTCACTTCAAATTTCTTTCACGTGGGTTGGTAAAGTTGGCCATGGAGAGTTTATGAGAAGAGATTTTCGATCAACAGCTGATTCTCACAAAAAATATATAATTCAGCTTATTTATTATTCTCACGAGATTTCAGGTTCATGTGCTTACGATTTGTTGATGGTTCCGAGTTTCGAAACCATCAAGGGTGAAGAAGAAGACACACGTGATGAACTTCATACCTTCTTTTGATTTGAAGACATTCCGGGATGACATTTGTCATAGCTGCAGAGAAAATCAGTGTTTTAACTCGTGGCGTTATCAATCTCTAAACGGTACACTACTGATTCGATGTTTAATTGTTTGGTTGTTGCAATTATTCATCATCATTATCCTATATGCATTCCCGGGACTTAATTGACTCTGGTGCATCTCCGGAAGAAGATATGTGCATTTCCGGGACTTAATTGACTCTGGTGTTACGATGTCAACTTCATGAATGGGATAAAGTATCAACTTCAGTATTTAAGCTTCATAATTGGGATTGATTTACTTTCTTCAACTATGTGGGGGAAGAATGTCTTTATTCTTTCTGGTATGCATAACTTGAACTCTCAGGGGGAAGAAAAATTCAGAAGAATTATTCAAGCGTGAGAAGAGAAGTTGTTGATCTACTTGGTCTGCCCCAAGCTTTCAATCTCTCTTAGCAACGTTATCATGTTATATGATGGGATTTGCTTGTTAGATTACGCTGTGTGCTTAATCATTCTAAGCTTTATTGAAAGCTTTAAAGTTGCTTACGAGGATTGTCGGTTTAGGGGGAAGCTATTTAAAAGCTTCTACACCAAGTCTATGTGGCATGAATTAGGGGGAAGTTAATTCAGAAGCTTCTCCTTAACCAGAAGTGTATGGGTTACTTAGCTCGTGCCGTTACAGTACTTCTACTACAAGTTACTTTAAAGATGAGTTGTTTTGAAGTCAAAGGCCTCAGAAGACATCATCAGCATTGGACGCTTCATGAAAGATCTTATTCTTAATCATTATGTACTTGTTAGGAAAAATATTGTAAGGAATTCTACACGTCGTCCCATGGGGGAAGATTGTTGGAAACTCACTTTATGTGACGACATTTAAGAATTCCCATTAGTTATCATAGTCACACACGCTTAGACTAGACTAGGTACAATGTATAGTTTAAGGGTCGTGTGTGACTATATATACCCCTCCTTAGCTTCCAAGGAGGGGTGTTGCTTGTGTCATTTTCTCATTTTTATATATTTTCCTTTCTTTCACACAACCACTCTCTCTCTCTAAGCTCAACAATGGCTACCACCACCTTCCACCATCCACCTAGACCACCGGATTAGCTTAATGCAAATCCACAATTCCTATTATGAAGAGAAGACCATTATTTCATGAACGTCTCTCAAGATTTGAAGTATGAAGTCGTTGCCAAATTTCGGTCTGAGAAAGGTCTCAAATCGTGAAGCGAGTTATGCCAAGATATGAACTTTATGAGGTACCGAGAAGCAGTTTTAAAAGATTTTTTCCTTTAGCTAACTATTGATAAAATCGTCCTACTTTATTTTTGTCCTAAACAACTATCGAAATAAGTCAACAATGCATCTTCGTGATCATTCAAGACAACAATAAAACATAAGAGATACACCTAGGAATAAGGGAGTCTAAGTAAATAATTGGCCCACATGAGTTTGGGTTAGTTTGCTAACTTATAATAACAATGATCTCGTTTTTAAGCTTGGTATGGGGAACGTGAAACTTGAGGGTGATAATCATTCATGACATTCCAAAACCCCAAGGTAAGTTTTTGATCTTTTTATTTGTTTTCTTCCTTTGATTATTTTATAATTTTCTATCTCTTTAATAAAGGCCAATGTGGATTGATTATGATGGAAAATGTAAAACTTGTTTTGTAATTAATGCATTGCATGAGGACATTTCAATGGTCAAGTGTAGGGGATTTAATAAGTGTGAAAACACTTATCCTTTTACCACTTAATTATAATAAAAACCAAGCCAAAACGTATATTTTATGTCGTAAATGTCGGAATTATGCGTGGTTTGTGTTTTTGTTGTGATTTAGGATCAAAATGTGAAAAGGGAAGAAAACACGACCTTTCACGGGTTTTTATCGAAGAAAAAGACAAAAGACAAAGTCAAAAGATCAAGAGTGCAAAAAGAACGGAAGTCCAAGGCCTATTATGAAGATTTATCGAAGAACAAGTCTAAAGACGGAAGTTTAATAAACCGAAGAACTCAAGTCTAATTAATGAAGAAATTACAAGACGAGTTTAAATAATCCCGAGACAAAGTCGAAAAAGTCGAAGAATTAAGAAGACGAAAAGACGAGAAAGAAAAGACATGAAGAAGAAAGAAAAGAGCAACACATGCTTCCTTCCCTTCTCCATATAAATATACTTCATTTCACCTCATTTTAGTTTTGTTGGCTATTTTGACAAACTAGTCTTCCACCATTTTCATTACTTGCACATTTATTTTCATGTCATTTACTTAATTGTCAATTTAATTACCTTGTTTTGCACCTTAAATTTCTTGCCTTTAATTCAAGTAAGCCTTTTAGTTTTGTTGTTGAATCTTTGTTTCCTTTAATCAAGCTTTTTATTATCCGTCTTATTCTACTTTTCTTGCTTTTGATTTTGATTACTAATTCGGATTAAGCATTCTTTTGTTTAACCTTATTTATTATTTGAGTAAAAAGTTTATCTTTTTATTTCTATCTAGGCTTTTATACGAATTAAGCTATAAGCTTGACAATCTTATTGGCTTATTTTGTATTTAGCTTATTTGGTTTAAAGTTTTCTTAAAAGTTTTATCTTTTTAAAGTTTGATTTAAAAAGTTTGTTTATTGTGTCTTGAAAGTTTTAAAATTTGTGCTTATTTAGTTTTACTTATTCTTGTTTTAATTAAGTTTTTGGTATTTGCTTATGGTCAAAGTGCTTATTTGGTTCAGCTTATTTGCTTATTGGATTCCATCGTAACTTTCTTAAGAGTTTACCCATTCCGATCAAGTAAGTGTGATCGCATAAACCCTAGGGTTTCTACTTGCGATCCTTTACTTCGATCAAGGACTAAGATCAGACTACGATCGTCCATTACGATCTAAGTCACGATTGCCCCGTTGCGATCTGTGACTGCGATCGTTGGTTGTGATCTGTGGATACGAACACTTGGTCACGATCGTCCACTGCGATCCACTTGTTGCGATCGTGGTGGAGTACGATCCAAAACTTGTCCAGAGTACGATCTGGGAGTACGATCGTCACTGCGATCGCTTGTTGCGATCTGTGGCTACGATCCAGAGTACGATCCAGGGTACGATCGTGACTACGATCTAACTTTTGTCTTTGTTTTTATCTTATTTTTCCAAGCTTACTTTTCATTACGTTTTAATTTCCAAGAATTGCACGTTTCCCGAAATCTTTGTTTTTACCAAGCGTTTTTCTAGTAATTTTTAGTTTAATTTTTAAAGCTTATTTTTCCGCCATTTTACTTTAGTGTTATTTTAATCGTTTTTCTTTATTTTAAATTTCAAGTTTACATTTTTATTGCATTGTCAAATTAATTTTTCGTCAAGCTTTAACTTTTGTCATTTAATTAATTACTTTTAAAGTTTTAAATTTTGCACAATTACTTTTTAATTAGTTTTAGCTTTAATTACCTGCCATTACTTTAACGTTTTGCAATTTTACTTTACTACAACGACCAATATATTCTTTTCCATCAAAAGACGACTGAGTCACACTGTTAACCAATAGTCAATTCGATTAGACCGATTTCAACGAACAAATTTTATAACTAAGTAAAATCTAGTTATTATCCACCCTAACAGCTAAGCTTGCATTGCATAAAGAAAAGGTCAAAGCTTTTGAAATGGTCCCTCAAGCTGAAAAAATAACTTATTCTGAATTTGACCAATTTCGTTTTGAAAAGATTGAACACTTGAAAGAAATAGAATCATTAAAAGCTAATCTTTCCAATGAATTAAAAGCAAAAGAGTCGGTTGTCAATGATTTTCAGAAACTTAAAATGGATTTCGAAACTATCGAGTCTAAAAAGTTTGAATCGGAAAATAATGCTACCAAACTTCTTAAATTCAAAGAACAACAACTTTTAAAACAATACGCTTCCACAGAAAAGGTTCATCTTTTAACTAAATCATTTAAAGAACTCTTAAGCGTCTTCAAGATTTACCACCTAATCCTGGTTATGCAAAACAATCTCAGGAATATATTCCTTGTCTTTATTATGTGACCCTTATTGGCAAATCGAAAGAAGCACCTTATGTTCATAGTACTGAGGAGACACAGTCACTTGCGGAAGAAACTCATTCTAAAATGCTTTCAAAATTCCATAAGATTGATTATGATCAGTATAACAAAGATCAATTGTCTAAAAAGACCCGTATTCGTTTACAAAAGGAATTAGCTCAATTAACAGTTTTTGTGCCTCAAAGTTTGTCAACGGAAAACCCTCCTAGTACGTCTCCTACACTTGTCAAAAAGGATTTAACTAAGTTAATTCCACTGGTAAGTAAGGCATCCGTTAGCTTAAATGTGGTGCACCAACACTTAGCCGATTTTGACAAGGTCATTTTGGAACGTACGACGGCTTCGGCCATAACGGAAGGTGAATGGAATTTTGAGCACACAAGAGCTGCATTTCGAGACGAAATTGTTCCATTTGTAAACAATGTTAAAGCTTGTCTTAGTACTATTGATCAAGATTTGTTTTGGAAATAGAAGAAGTTAGACGTGTTTTCAATGAAATGGATGATGCTTATGAAAACAGTTTACTTGAAATAGAACGGGTTTCACGCCAAAATGATCAGCTTCTGAAGCAAGTGATGTCTCATGATATAGTTTCCGTCTGTGTGAATAAAAGTGTTGATAATGATTCTATTGTGCATAATGTTGAATCTGTGGATAATGTGGTAGATAGTACTTGTCACAAATCTGACGCTGAATTTTTAAAGCTTCAAGAGTCTTATACTTTGCTTACAAAAAGTTTTGATTAGATTCAAACGCATTGTATTTTGCTTGAATGCAAGCAACAATTTATTCAAGAAATCTTTGAAACTTCATTTGAAGGTATTAATATCGATGATGCAAATTTTCAAAAGAATTTTCGATTGAATTTACAATCAAAACAACGTCAGCCAAGTGACAAGGTTACTAAATCTTTGCCGATAGACATAGAGAAATCTAAGAAGCTTAACTGTGTAAACGTACTTGAGGCCGCTGAGAATTTAAAACTTGATCTAGATAATCGAGTTTCCAAGATTTTGTCCAAAGTTGATAACTTAAAACAGAAAAATACACAACTCTTCGATTCAGTAAAGCCCGCATGTGCTAATACAACTGCACAGAATCAATCTTTGATTGAACAATTGAATCGAAAGTTGGTGGAAATATCTTATTTGAGGGAACAAATTTGTGATAAAAATCTGGCCTTAGATGAGTTAAAGGAAATACTTCGTACTCTAAAAGGTAAGAATGTTGTGGATAACGCAGCCACTGTCTCAGCATCGTCCTCTAGTGCAATCAAAAGGAACCTTATAGCCGTCACACCATTTAATAAGGGCCCTAGGACTAAACCATCTCAAACATTGGTCACTAAAGATAAGGCAAAATCAAAACCAGCTTCTAATATTCCCGTGTTGCCTTCTACAGGAGTAAGCACCACTACTAAAGCTCAAAGATCTAAGCTTAAAAGAAACAAGAAGAATGATAGGATCTTGCCCCCATCTAGTAGTCAAGTGAAGAAGAAAGTAGAAGCCCATCCTAGGAATGTTATTTCTGTTTTGAATAAAAAGAATCATGTAGCTAAACCTAAAGGCTCTGCGGTTGTGCATCGTTCTAAGACTACTGTGAATTCTAATTTGAAATGTTGGAATTGCAATGAATGTATGTTTTCTAGTCGTCATGATTCTTGCCTTATTGACCATGTGAATGAGATGAATCCCCGGAAAAATGGATTAAAATGGAAACCGACTAAAAAAGTGTTAACCCAAGTTGGTTGGATGTGGCGCCCCATTGGTGGAACTTTCACTATAGTAGGAAATATGTGCCCTTTAACTAGGATCACTCCCACTAAAGCGAGGAAAGCGTGCCCTTTAACTAGGAGTACCAAGGCTACCAAAACACAAGCGTGTCCTTTAACTAGGAACACCGACACTACTGTAGGAACCAAGTGCCCTTTAAATAGGTCTACTCCCACTGTAGTGCCCGCGAATAATCCAAAACCTAAGAAAGTTGGAACAGTAAAACCTGTTAGTGCTAAAACTCACATTAGAAAAAGTAGGAAATCTAAGGGTCACACAAATGTTATCAATTATGATAATATCATATCTGTATCGGCTAACACTCCAGAACCAATAGTTTCCAATGCATTGTCTACTGTTGTTGTTGAAAACAGGTGGTCCAAATTGTTCTCTGGTATTTGGACTCTGGTTGCTCTAAACATATGACCGGAGATCGCTCTCAGCTCAGAAATTTCGTCAGCAAGTTTCTTGGTACGGTTCGATTTGGAAACGATCATATTGCAAAGATAATGGGTTATGGTGAATATCATATTGGGAATGTTATAATTTCAAGAGTGTATTATGTGGAAGGTATCAGTCACAAATTTTTTTTTGTGGGACAATTTTGTGATGCAAACCTAGAAGTTGCTTTTCGAGAGCATACCTGCTTCATACGTAATTTGGAAGGGGTTGATTTATTGAAAGGTACTCGAGGGAATAATTTGTATACTTTGTCTCAACAAGACATGATGGCCGCTTCTCCCGTATGTCTACCCTCCAAAGCATCGAAGACTAAGTCATGGTTATGGCATCGACGGTTATCTCATCTTAACTTTGACGCTATTAATCATTTGGCGAAAAACGAACTTGTTCGTGGTCTTCCTAAACTTTCATTTCACAAGGATCATTTGTGTTCCCCGTGTACAATGGGGAAAAGCACTAAGAAATCATACAAACCCAAGACTGAAGACACAAACGAAGAGAAACTTTATTTGTTGCATATGGATCTTTGTGGGCCAATGCGTGTTGAAAGTCTTAGTGGCAAAAAGTACATCCTCGTAATTGTCGATGATTACTCTCGGTTTACATGGGTGAAATTTCTTACAGCAAAAAATGAGGCACCTAAAGTCATCATTGGATTTCTCAAGATGATTCAAGTGCGTCTCAACACTACTGTCCGACGCATTCGTACAGATAATGGAACCGAATTTGTGAATCAAATTTTGCGTGATTATTATGAAGAAGTTGGCATATCTCATGAAACATCCGTTGCTCGCACTCCACAACAAAACGGTGTCGTTGAAAGGCGAAATCGCACACTTATGGAAGCTGCTCGAACGATGTTAATTTACGCAAAGGCTCCATTATTTTTATGGGCAGAAGCAGTATCTACAACAGTGTACACCCAAAACTGGTCACTAATTCGTAAACTCCATGGTAAAACACCTTATGAGCTTCTTGATGTATGGTAAAATCACACTCGTTTAGGAAAACAAGGTAAAAGCGGTAAGTATTAAGCGTACGTTTAGGAAAACGTAAACACTTATGACCCAAAGTGGGGATCGTTCTCGAGGAGGCACGTGTGTTGTGTTAAGAATTGATTAATGTTTGTGATTATATTGAGAAGAAAAGAAAATAGAAATAAGAAAGAAATGACGGTTACAAAGACGGATTATACTAAGACGAAAAAGGCGATCACGTAAAACCGTAAATAGTACAAAAATTAAAAATTTTAAAACCTAAAAATTAATTAAAAGCTAAAAGTAGTCTAAAATAATATAAATAAGAATAAAAATTCAATAAAAATATTTTAAAACCTTCTATTAATTAAATATTCAATTTTAAATGCTAATTAAAGCCCTAAAATTAAATATAATTAATTAAAATGTCCAAAATATTATTTTATTGAACAAATAACTTACTTATATTATCTAAAGACTAAAAAGTATTTTTCCTAATTTTTAAAAACTATTTTTCTATTTTTAAATCACTAAAAACTATTTTAAAACTAAAATAATTATAAAAAATAATAAAATAATGCTAAAAATAATTTACCAATTTTAAAAATCCTATTTTACTCTAATGAACAGTAGAAAAATGAAAAAGTTTGAAAAATAATAAATTTACCACTAAAAGACAAAAACAGTTTAATATTAAACCCTAATTAACTTAAATTAATTCTAAAAAATAATAAAAAGATGAACAATGAAAACTTTTTATACTAAAACTCTTAAAATGTTTTTCTAAATCTAAGAAAAATGTTAAAACTGAAAAATAAGTATTTTTGGCACTAAATGCCAAAAACAGAAATATAAAAGTTAATTAAAAATGCTATAAAACCTAAAAAATATAAAATGAACAGTAAATAAAAATCTAATTAATCAGAAAAATCAAAAATAAAATTAGAAATATAATGGCACAAGTTTCAGACCCTAATTCACAATTTAGCCCACAAAAGACAAAAATTCTATGCTTCTGAAAGTGACATGTGACAGACTTTTGTCTGTTTGCTTAGCAGTGGTATAAATTGTGCTACCAGTGGGAAAGGAGTTCCCACTGCTAGTGTAATTATAAGGTCAGTTGACCAAATGAGCTTAGGAAAGCTTGTTAAGAGCTTGTTCTTTGGACAACAAGGCACCCCCACACCAATTGGGTTGTGGGGAGTCTGAGTAAACACAAAAAACACACAATCACTAGCAAAGATCAAGCACAAATGAGCACACAAAGTTTCTGATCTAACTTGCACTTTCTGATGAACAGTTGACTGGTTTTATATGCACAAAATCGAATTTCAACAAGGCAAATCTTGCATATAAGCTGACCAATTAGCATACAATCTATTGCAAATCCTACTTTAGCCTACCCTTTAACAATTTGCAAAGTTTGATGGGAAAATTCCCACAAAAACAGTCAACACAAGACAATTTCTGATTATAGCTATATTATCCAATTTTTAACATGCAAAATGATTTAAAACTTATCAATATGAAACCCTATGACCAATATCACCCTAAACTACCAATACAAACATGTGTAGAATAGTTTTAATCCAAGAACTTGTCATAAACTCTGCCTAAAACACAAATCCTAACACCCCTTTAGTTTCTGGAAATCAAAATTATCAAACCAATTGCTTTTAAATCACACCAAATCTGATTACAAATGCTGCTAACATGCAAATAACCAACAAGATAGCAAATTCAATCACTTAAACAACACTTAGCCAACTTGCAATCAAATCATGCCAAATCACATAAACATCAAATGAGAAAACTGAAAACTGAGGAACAAGGATTTACCTAGAGGGACCTACATCCAGGTCCCTCAGTGACTGCTATGTCACCTCCAATCAGGTCCGGACCTGAGCAGAACCTCTTGGACAACAAGCAAGCTCAAGGTTTCCTGCTAAGAACAAATGAAGAAACACAAATACTAACTTTCTGATTTTAACACTTTTTAAAATCTTTTTCACAAAATTTCTCACAATGACTTTTCCTTTCAAAACACCTTAAACAAACAACTTAAACACTGAAAAACCAACTCTTGGAACAAGATTTATCAAAATACCCAATATTTCAGAAACCTTTTTCTCAAAACTTCAAACACAAAAATGTTTGAAAAAATGTTAATGGAACTCAGTCTTAGCTTTCAATCACACACCAACTTTTAAAAACCATAAAAGGAATTACAATTTAATAAAAATACCAACTTTATAAATTTAAAAAAAGGAATTACAAATGTTGAGAGCTAAAAACTGGAACAAGATAAAAGGGACACATACGTCTCCTTTTATAATACATGATGGAACTATCTAGAATGCTTGAATAAAATATTCTAAAGCCTTAAACCCTAATTTGGAGAAATCCGAAAATGCCCCTGAAATTGTCTTGATTCTTGGTCAAAAACCATGCCATGTGATGTGCAGTTGTCTTGGACTGATCAGGAGCGTTCATTCAAGCTTTGGGAACACGAAAATCATCTTAGCTGTTGAATGGTATGCAAGATTCATTTTTTTTGCCCAAATAAGTGAAGCAGGGGACATACGTGGGGACCATTTGGGTGGAGGGAATTGGGTTTTGTGAAGTGGGATTGGGTGAGGGTATGTTTAATCATGAATCTGGAGTAAATTAGGGAAAACCCCTTTGTATTAAGGGTTTTAGAAATTTAGGGTTTATGGGGTGGGGGTGTTTAGCAGGTAAGGGTTTGATTGGTTTTGGTTTAATTAAGTTTTTAAAAAGAGTGTTTGGAGGGAAAGTTTAAAACTGATTTAATAATCAGTTAAACTTGTGAGTGGAGGGTGACATGGAAGGGGTTTGTGACGTGGTGGATTGTGAGTGGAGGATGGAGGTGAGGTGGAAGGATGATTGGTGGTGGTGGGTTTGGATGTCTGGCAGGTTTAGCCCCCAAAGTATCACTTTTCCTTCACTTTGTATAAACAGCAACAAAATCTCATTCCCTTTGTAAACTAGTTTGGCAACTTGTCATTTTAGGCACAAGTAATTTGTAAACTTTAAACAAGGACTTCTTATGTAATTTCTTCAATCTTCAAGGGCTGTTCTTGTAACATCTTGATAGTTTAGGGACCTTAATGCATTTTATGAGTTTTGCAAGGGTATAAATTTCCAAGTCTTCAAAAATGAGGGACCAATGTTGACAATCTTCAATTCTTCAAGGTCATTTTTGGAAATTCCAGATTTGGGCCCGGTTCATTGTGCGGCTTCGTTTCCCGTGTTCGTTTTTGATTGATTCTTGTGATCTTTTTGTCTTTTCCTCAATATCCGTACCTAAAATACACAAGCAACAAACACGAGCATATATTTGGCAGTTTTAATGATATTTAATGCATTTTAAGCCCGATTTGGACGATGAGACTATGTATAAAAGCAGTCTCATCACTCCCCCATACTAAACCATTGCCGTGCCCTCACGCAATGCTAGAATTAAGTATCGTAGCACCTCCAAAATTCATTTTTATTCACTTTATTGGAATGATAAACTAGCTATACTACTACTATTACTACTACTTGCGTTTTAGACATAATGTATGATTTTCATCGCAAAATGGGACGTTTAGGTTCATAGAATAAGAACACGTGAATGCTTCATTAGAAATAATTTCATCGTCCTCGATTTTCACCCTAATTCCATGCCAAGCGTGCAACGAGATCATTGTCATTATAAGTTAGTAATGCTAACACTACTCATATGCCCTAATCACGTACTTATCCTCCCATTATTCCTAAGTTGTATCTCTTATATTTTATTTTGTCATGAATGTTTCACGAGGATACATCATTGACTTATGCGATAATAGAGATTTAGGTCTAAAAATAGAGTCCTAACGGTGTAACTAAGACCATCAAATCAATAACCCCTCCTAATAGACAACGATGTCAAAAAATTAAGTTGACAAGAAGAATCGATAAACACGATTTTATAACGGTTTTGAACATGTGACTTATTACCAAGACTTTTATACGCCCCCTAAAGGAAGGGTCTTATTATCTTTGGTTTACCTCCATCTTTTATTCAACTTCGCCATGAAGCTTTTATTATGACTTCGGTCTTGCCTTGCCTTTTATTATCCGCCTCATCGGTGGTTTTATTAGCCAAAGATGTATATCCTCACGCTAAAGCGAATTTTGGATCTTTAAAGCTTCGAAGATTAAGGCTTGATTCACTTTCAATTTTGCATAGATTTTAGGCCTTGTGGGGCTTCAAATTGTTTGCTAGATTTAGGTGAGCACTTGAAATCTTATTATTGGGTGAAGCTTTCGATTATTCGGGTGCCAATACTTCAAAACCGTGACGCTTGCGATACCTTAATGTCTTCCCAATTTAATTACACGGAAGCTACTAGAAAAGACTAGAAACCCAACAATCCTAACTAAACCGCTAAGTCAATATTTATTAAGCAAAAAATATTTACATGCGAAGGGAGAATAAGCAAACAACGAGAACACATGAGTTTTTGAAAGAATACGAGTATTCTACGTTTAGCATAGTAACTTATAATTAACTCTATCATTTCTCGTCCTCATTTAAGAGACTTAGCCTAATGTGTAGTTAAGGAATCAAAGCTAAGTGCTCAACACGCACGGTCAAGTCAAAAATTACTCTTATTCTGGCCATCGGAAAATCGACATTCGTGTCTTCAAACACTTATAAAACATGAGAAAAAATTTTAAATTTGGCCATTTTTAGCCTTATTTGCAACAAAATGATAAACAAAAAGATAAACTTTGGAAAGCGTGAAGGTTTGGCAAGGCAAGTATCTATTCACCCCCCCATACTAAAGTTAAACATTGTCCTCAATGTTTCGAGTCTAGGGGTGCAAACACCCCCATACTAGAGACGTAGTCGAATGCCTAATCTAGCATGGAAAGGGTGTAACCAATAAATTAATAGCCGTTTATGAAGTGTGCTAAAAACCTAAGGTTAGAACATAAAAGGATATATCATTTGGATATTGGGAAAGTCTTCAAAGCAAACGATCGAGTGCTCCCATAAAACAAACACGAGAGGCTCCAATCTTGATGATCATGATCTAAAAACCACAATGCACAAACAACCACGGAACAAAGGTTGGAAGGGCACAAATCCCCTCACATTAATTAATTAGAAAGCAATAATATGTACATGGATAAGCATGGGTCTCCCCCACGAGTCACCTTGTTTTTGATAACCGAGTCAAAAGCTCGACTCGAATCCCCATAAATGTGATCATTTAGGGATATCATGGTATGGTCAATTTTTAGTGGGGCTTACATGATAAACAAGGCCCAAAAACAACCGGTATTAAGGACTAAGTCCTTTGATGGTGCAAAATACCGGGATCGAAGATGGCGTTCTCGTTTTCATTGGAAAAACAAATCAACGCCACTCCATCATGAGTCAACAAAAACCCAAAGGGTTTCAAGAAAATAGGTGAGAAGAAATAGAAGGGTGGGACAATGGGTAAGTCATAAAAACCATGAGCTACTCGAGGTAGACTCGCACCAATCAAATGAAAAGATTTTCCATTTATTGCATCGGTGGAAGACCGAGATTTCCCTTTATAAGCAATTCCAGGATCAAATATCTCGTCCTCGGTGGAGAAAGGGGAGGGAGCATAAGGGATTTCCCCCACACTAAGTCCACACAAAGCATCGTCAAAAGGAGAAGACGAGCTTGTAGTACTCAATACACGTGGTGATGACGGAGTTAGAATTGTAGAAAAATCTTTTAAATTTAATTCAAAATCTTTTCCTTTTTCATCTTTTAAACTCTCCTTGTGAAAACCCGATTTAATTATGTCAAAAATATTTAGTGTTTCTAAAGCAATGTTAGTCACACTAAAAATTCTCACATTTGAAAAGCGTTTTGGTAAAGGTGGTGGTAAGTTCTCAAATCTTTTGTCAACAAAGAAAACTTCCCCATCGGGATCAACGTATTCATCATCCGAAGAATCATTCACAATTGGAATCGTAGGCTTAACACTCTTAACCTCCACCGGCGGAGGGGACGGAACTTCATTTTTCTCAACAACTCCTAAAACTCTTTTTGAAATCTTTTTGCAAATGTTTTTGATAGGATTGACATTGTACAAAGACGTGATAGAATACACATGAGAAAGTGTGGAGTTTTGAGTTTCATTGATGACGAGTTCTTCCTCATTGAAACGAAGAGTGATTTTCCTTGCATGCACATCGATAAGTGCTCTCGAGGTATCCAAAAAAGATCGACCTAAAATTAACGGAACTTTAGGATCGATGGGAATGTCAACAACAATAAAGTCTACGGGATAGTAGAACTTTCCAACTTTCACAAAGACGTCCTCGGCAACTCCACAAGCTAGAATCGTAGAATGATCGGCCATTTCGATTGACATTCTTGAAGGAGTGAGATTGGGAAGATTGAGCGATTTAAAAATCTCAAGAGGCATCAAATTAATACTAGCACCAAGATCGGCCAAGGCGTAGCATTCTTCCATGTCTTGTATTGCACATGGGATTAAAAACTTGCGGGGATCACCGACTTTTTGAGGTATGCGGCTAAGAAAAACCGATGAACAACTAGACGATTTTTGCAATTTCTCTTTGTTATTCAACATACTTTTAAAGTTCGCGGCAAATCGAGGCATCATGACTAAGGCGTCGGCAAAACTTATATTAAAATGCAAGTCACGAAACATCTTCATAAAAAGTTCAAATTGATAGTTATTTCGTTCTTGTGCCTTTTCCTTGTCTCGTCTTGAAGGGTATGGTAAAGGTGGTGTGGGTTGGGGCATAGGCATAGGCATAAGCCTTGGAATCTCGGGTTCCATGATTGGTGTGGGTTCAACCGTAGGTGTGGTTTGAGCGGTACTTCGTGGGCTTGGAATTTGCTCCTTTTCAACCACCACCTCGGGTTCTTTCTCTTTTTCCTTCTCCATAGAAGTACTTGGACGAGAAATGGGTTCTTTGAAAATTTTACCACTACGAGTAGTAATAACCTTCAATTCTCCTTTCGGGTTCACGATGGTATCACTAGGAAGACCACCCGAAGAAGAGGGATTACACATGATAGCTTCAAACATTTTTCCCATTCGGTCTTCAAACTTAGATTGCCTAGCATCCGCTTTTAACAACTCTTGCTTAATCTCATGTTGCCCTTGCTCCATTTTTTGTTGGTTTTGTTGGAGACGTTGGACATTTCCTTCCATTTTATTAGAATGATTTCTCAATTCATTAGCAAGTTTGTTTTTAAGCTCGGTTTTTAACTCGGATCTTAAGCTAATCATCTCACGTTGCATGTTATCAAACTTAGCATAATTAGCTTTAGCATAATCTAAGAATTCTCCACTAAGATTTTTGGTGTGAGCATTTTGAAAACCTTGGTTAGTGTTTTGAAGATCACGGTTTTGATTTTGGTTAGAAACTTGCCCATTTCCACTTTGATAATTACCCTTATTATAGTTACGTTGATTTCCTTGATAATTACCACCTTGATTGTTGTTTCGATAGTTATTAGCATTTTGATTTTGTGGAGCTTGATTTTGGCGGGAACCTTGACCGTTTTGGTTATAAGTTCCCGTGGCTACATAAGCATTCGAAGTGTTACCATCCGCGGTAATGCACTCGGAAAAATCATGAGCTCCACCACACGAAATACAACTCTTAGCAACCGCTTTAACCGAAGCGGAATTCGAAGCTTCTTGAGCTTTCCAATGAGACAAAAGAGTCGAAAACCTATCGAAAAACCGATTCTCCTCATTTGCTTCATCTTGCAAGGCATTAATGGAACGAGACGATGACGAACCCAAATTGGCAACACTCGGTGTGTTACGAGGGCTATAAACCTTAGACCTATTTTTAATGATTTTCAAAGCCTCTTCGGTTGTTTTGCACAAAAAATTACCACCCGCGGCGGCATTTAAGTAATCTTGTTCATGATCATTAAGCCCATTATAAAAAGTGTCAATTTGATGCAATTCGGAAAAATCATGGTGTGGACATTCATGTAACATTTCTTTAAACCTTTCCCAAGCCATTGAAAAACTTTCATTAGATCTTTGTGTAAATCGTGAAATCTCGTTTTTCAAATGTGTTGTTTTAGATGGTGGAAAAAACTGATTCACAAATTTAGACACGAGATCGGCCCATGTCAAAATCGAATTTGGCGGTTCTTTCTCAAGCCATATCTTGGCGGGTCCATCTAACGAGTAGGGAAACAACATCATCTTAATGGCATCGTGTGGTACATCCTTAAACTTGCTTGTCGCGGTGAGACGATTAAATTGCCTAATGTGATAATGTGGGTTGTCTTTTTCGTGTCCGCGAAACTTGTTTGCTTGAAGCATAGACATTAAACCCGTCTTGATCTCGAAGTTCTCCGCAAGGATGGCGGGAATCACAATGGCCTCTCCAAAACCCTCGGTGGGTGCTTGAAGCAACTCCATCATAGTACGATTAGCCATGATAGCTTCTTGTTCTACAATAGGTTCCTCACTTGGAGTCTCTTCCCTAGAAGAATTAGGAGTAGGTGTTGCCTCCATTCGGTTTCTACGTTTACGTGCACGTTTTGCTTGATTGCGAGTAAGCATAAACGTCACGTACAACGAGGGGATGAGTAAAGAAGATTCTTTTTTGTGTTTTGTATTTTTCAATTTTTTTTTTTGTGGTTTTTGATGGTATTAACTTTTTTTGGAAATTGGTGAATGTATTAAGTAGACACAAATCTACAAATCTCCTCCTTAATCAAATCTCTTGATTAAAGAAGCCTCAAGGAATGAAAACGATCACGTAAAGTGAACGCCTTCGATGACTTTAGAATGATGGTGGAACACCAAATCGTTCAAGAGGGTTTAATCAATAGAAACCAAGAAAATATATATGATATGTAATAATACTTTGGGCGGCAAAACCCTCGATTAGCTCTCAGAATCAAATACGCACAAGCAAGCGGAGGAAACGAGGCGGCGCGAAGCACTTAAGAGCCTTTTTCCTTTAGGTCGTGAAATACAACCGCCTTATACCCACCTTATAGTTTGTATTTTTCAAAATCGAGCTTCACGAAAGTATTTATCTATTTTTGCCTTTTTTTTCTTTGGTTTGAGATTCGAATACAATGATTGGGTAATGACCTCCCAATTCAAGGTTGTGATTTCTCACGTATTTGGAGTACTTGTGAATTTATTGTTCTACGTATACAATATAGTAATAGTATTCACACAAAAACCAAAAAACGATAATACGTATTAGTAGAGTGCTACTAATACAAATACTAATTATGGTTAGTATAAAAACAACAATTGTTCAATCAAAACACAACACGCCTCCCCGGCAGCGGCGCCAAAATTGATGTATGGTAAAATCACACTCGTTTAGGAAAACGAGGTAAAAGCGGTAAGTATTAAGCGTACGTTTAGGAAAACGTAAACACTTATGACCCAAAGTGGGGATCGTTCTCGAGGAGGCACGTGTGTTGTGTTAAGAATTGATTAATGTTTTTGATTATATTGAGAAGAAAAGAAAAAAGAAATAAGAAAGAAATGACGGTTACGAAGACGGATTAAACTAAGACGAAAAAGGCGATCACGTAAAACCGTAAATAGTGCAAAAATTAAAAATTTTAAAACCTAAAAATTAATTAAAAGCTAAAAGTAGTCTAAAATAATATAAATAAGAATAAAAATTCAATAAAAATATTTTAAAACCTTTTATTAATTAAATATTCAATTTTAATGCTAATTAAAGCCCTAAAATTAAATATAAATAATTAAAATGTCCAAAATATTATTTTTTTGAACAAATAACTTACTTATATTATTTAAAGACTAAAAGTATTTTTCCTAATTTTTAAAAACTATTTTTCTATTTTTAAATCACTAAAAACTATTTTAAAACTAAAATAATTATAAAAAATAATAAAATAATGCTAAAAATAATTTACCAATTTTAAAAATCCTATTTTACTCTAATGAACATTAGAAAAATGAAAAAGTTTGAAAAATAATAAATTTACCACTAAAAGACAAAAAAAGTTTAATATAAAACCCTAATTAACTTAAATTAATTCTAAAAAATAATAAAAAGATGAACAGTGAAAACTTTTTATACTAAAAATCTTAAAATGTTTTTCTAAATCTAAGAAAAATGTTAAAACTGAAAAATAAGTATTTTTGGCACTAAATGCCAAAAATAGAAATATAAAAGTTAATTAAAAATGCTATAAAACCTAAAAAATATAAAATGAACAGTAAATAAAAATCTAATTAATCAGAAAAATTAAAACTAAAATTAGAAAAATAATGGCACAAGTTTCATACCCTAATTCACAATTTAGCCCACAAAAGACAAAAATTCTATGTTTTTGAAAGTGACATGTGATAGACTTTTGTCTGTTTGCTTAGCAGTGGTAAAAATTGTGCTACCAGTGGGAAAGGAGTTCCCACTGCTAGTGTAATTATAAGGTCAGTTGACCAAATGAGCTTAGGAAAGCTTGTTAAGAGCTTGTTCTTTGGACAACAAGGCACCCCCACACCAATTGGGTTGTGGGGAGTCTGAGTAAACACAAAAAACACACAATCACTAGCAAAGATCGAGCACAAATGAGCACACAAAGTTTCTGATCTAACTTGCACTTTCTGATGAACAGTTGACTGGTTTTATATGCACAAAATCAAATTTCAACAAGGCAAATCTTGCATATAAGCTGACCAATTAGCATACAATCTATTGCAAATCCTACTTTAGCCTACCCTTTAACAATTTGCAAAGTTTGATGGGAAAATTCCCACAAAAACAGTCAACACAAGACAATTTCTGATTATAGCTATATTATCCAATTTTTAACATGCAAACTGATTTAAAACTTATCAATATGAAACCCTATGACCAATATCACCCTAAACTACCAATAAACATGTCTAGAATAGTTTTAATCCAAGAACTTTCATAAACTCTGCCTAAAACACAAATCCAAACACCCCTTTAGTTTCTGGAAATCAAAATTATCAAACCAATTGCTTTTAAATCACACCAAATATGATTACAAATGCTACTAACATGCAAATAACCAACAAGAGAGCAAATTCAATCACTTAAACAACACTTAGCCAAATGCAATCAAATCATGCCAAATCACATAAACACCAAATGAGAAAATTGAAAACTGAGGAACAAGGATTTACCTAGAGGGACCTACATCCAGGTCCCTCAGTGACTGCTATGTCACCTCCAATCAGGTCCGGACCTGAGCAGAACCTCTTGGACAACAAGCAAGCTCAAGGTTTGCTGCTAAGAATAAATGAAGAAACACAAATACTAACTTTCTAATTTTAACACTTTTTAAAATCTATTTCACAAAATTTCTCACAATGACTTTTCCTTTCAAAACACCTTAAACAAACAACTTAAACACTGAAAAACCAACTCTTGGAACAAGATTTATCAAAATACCCAATATTTCAGAAACCTTATTCTCAAAACTTCAAACACAAAAATGTTTGAAAAAATGTTAATGGAACTCAGTCTTAGCTTTCAATCACACACCAACTTTTAAAAACCATAAAAGGAATTACAATTTAATAAAAATACCAACTTCATAAATTTATAAAAAGGAATTACAAATGTTGAGAGCTAAAAACTGGAACAAGATAAAAGGGACACATACGTCTCCTTTTATAATACATGATGGAACAATCTAGAATGCTTGAATAAAATATTCTAAAGCCCTAAACCCTAATTTGGAGAAATCCGAAAATGCCCCTGAAATTGTCTTGATTCTTGGTCAAAAACCATGCCATGTGATGTGCAGTTGTCTTGGACTGATCAGGAGCGTTCATTTAAGCTTTGGGAACACGAAAATCATCTTAGCTGTTGAATGGTATGCAAGATTCGTTTTTTTTGCCCAAATAAGTGAAGCAGGGGACATACGTGGGGACCATTTGGGTGGAGGGAATTGGGTTTTGTGAAGTGGGATTGGGTGAGGGTATGTTTAATCATGAATCTGGAGTAAATTAGGGAAAACCCCTTTGTATTAAGGGTTTTAGGAATTTAGGGTTTATGGGGTGGGGGTGTTTAGCAGGTAAGGGTTTGATTGGTTTTGGGTTAATTAAGTTTTTAAAAAGAGTGTTTAGAGGGAAAGTTTAAAACTGATTTAATAATCAGTTAAACTTGTGAGTAGAGGGTGACATGGAAGGGGTTTGTGACGTGGTGGATTGTGAGTGGAGGATGGAGGTGAGGTGGAAGGATGATTGGTGGTGGTGGGTTTGGATGTCTGGCAGGTTTAGCCCCCAAAGTATCACTTTTCCTTCGCTTTGTATAAACAGCAACAAAATCTCATTCCCTTTGTAAACTAGTTTGGCAACTTGTCATTTTAGGCACAAGTAATTTGTAAACTTTAAACAAGGACTTCTTATGTAATTTCTTCAATCTTCAAGGGCTGTTCTTGTAACATCTTGATAATTTAGGTACCTCAATGCATTTTATGAGTTTTGCAAGGGTATAAATTGCCAAGTCTTCAAAAATGAGGGACCAATGTTGAAAATCTTCAATTCTTCAAGGTCATTTTTGGAAATTCCAGACTTGGGCCCGGTTCATTGTGCGGCTTCGTTTCCCGTGTTCGTTTTTTATTGATTCTTGTGATCTTTTTGTCTTTTCCTCAATATCCGTACCTAAAATACACAAGCAACAAACACGAGCATATATTTGGCAGTTTTAATGATATTTAATGCATTTTAAGCCCGATTTGGACGATGAGACTATGTATAGAAGCAGTCTCATCACTTCTCCATGGAAAAGTACCAGATTTATCATATCTTCATGTATTTGGTTCTCTTTGCTATCCAAATAATGATGGTGACAATTTGGGAAAACTTCAACCAAAGGATGATATTGGTATTTTCATTGGTTACGCACCCGCAAAGAAGGCATACCGAATCTACAACCGTAACTCTCGCAAGATCCTCAAAACTATGAATGTTGATTTTGATGAGCTGACAGCAATGGCTTCTGAGCAAAGCAGCTCTGAACCCACACTTCATGAAATGGGACCCAGTAACATTAGTTCTGGTCTTGTCCCAAACAACCCTACTTCATCATCATTTACACCACCTACTAGGAATGAATGGGATACGTTGTTTCAACCGTTCTTTGATGAATTATTTACTCCTCCAAGTATTGTTGCTCCAGAACCTGAGGTAATAGCTCCGGTAACCGAAGTTGTCTTTCCAGAGACCGAAGCACAATCAGATGCGTCTGCACCTACAATTGGTCAAGATATACCTTCAACGAGTAATTCTCAACCAACTACCGAATCAACTACTCATGTCATGCATGTTGATGATGAATAGGATGATGATGATGATCACGATTTGGAATTCGCTCAAATGCGTGAACTTCCATTCTTTGGTGTACCAATTGGTGACCCTAATCGTCCGGTATCCACACGAAGTCAGTTACAAGAAAATGCAATGTTTTGTCATTTTGATGCTTTTCTCACTAAAGTTGAACCTAAGACATGGCAAGAAGCTTTTACTCAATCCTGTTGGATAGAAGCTATGCAAGAAGAACTTAATGAATTTATACGTCTTGAAGTATGGGAACTTGTCCCATGTCCGGATCAAGTGCAATTACTCACTTTGAAATGGGTTTACACGGTGAAACTCGACGAGTTAGGCGGAATATTGAAGAACATAGCTCGACTTGTAGCTCGTGGATACAAGCAATTATTGGGCATCGACTTTTTGGAATCCTTTGCACCTGTTGCCCGTTTGGAAGCTATTAGACTATTCCTAGCTTATGCAGCCCACATGAATATGATCGTCTATCAGATGGATGTGAAGACGACATTTATCAATGGTGAAATCAAGGAAGAGGTCTATGTTCAACAGCCGGATGCTTTTGTGAATCCTAAATTTCCTAATCATGTGTACAAGCTTAAGAAGGCTCTCTATGGGTTGAAGCAAGCTCCTCGCACATGGTATGATCTATTGTCACAATTTCTTATTACGCAAGGCTTCGCTAAAGGCAAGGTGGATCCCACGCTGTTCATTCAGAAACGAGGTAAAGATATGATTATGGTACAAATATATGTTGATGATATTATATTTGCAGCCTCGACCCAAACCTTATCCGATGAGTTTGGGACACTCATGTATTCTAAGTTTAAGATGTCAATGATGGGCAAGGTATCATTCTTCTTAGGTCTTCATATATCTCAAAGTCCCAGAGGCATCTTTATCAATCAATCCAAGTATGCCCTTGAATCGCTAAAGAAGTATAAGATGGAATCTTGCGACCCCGTGGATACTCAAATGGTGGAACGAACTAAACTTAATGCAGATCCACATGGAGTTGTCGTTGATCCGACACTTTATCGTAGAATGATCGGTACCCTTCTGTATATCACAGCTAGTCGACCTGATCTTCAGTTTGCTATATGTATGTGTGCTCGGTATCAAACTCGACCTACTGAGTTACACTTAGCTACTGTTAAACGGATCTTTAGGTATCTTAAAGGAACCATTAATCGGGGACTTTGGTATTCGAAGGAATATTCGATTGCACTTATGGCATATGCAGATGCGGATCACGCGGGTTGTCAAGATACAAGGCGTAGCACGAGTGGAACATTGCAACTACTAGGAGATCGTTTAATCAGTTGGGCATCGAAAAGGCAGAAAAGCGCTGCAATTTCAAGTACGGAAGCATAATACATAGCTATGTCCGGTTGCTGTGCTCAAATTCTTTGGATGAGATCGCAATTAACCGACTATGGTCTAGGTTTCAACAAAATTCCGATGTACTGCGACAACAAAAGTGCAATTGCCTTATGCTGCAACAATGTTCAATTCTCCCGGTCGAAGCATATTGACATTCGCTATCATTTCATCAAGGAGCAAGTGGAAAATGGAGTGATCGAGCTTTACTTTGTCCGATCTGAGTATCAATTGGCGGATATTTTCACGAAGGCTTTAGATCGCGCTCGAATGGAATTTTTGGCCGACAAGCTAGGAATGAGAAATTTCTCGCCTGAGACTCTAAAGGAACTGGCAGGTGAAGCGAAAGAATAGTGGTGGTAAACTATTCTCCGTATCCTTGGTGATCATTTGTATATATTGTTTATATTTTTATCCACAAAAGCAAAATACAAAAATATAAAACCATATAAAAACCATAAAAATTGAAAAATTCAGAAAAATCCAAAAATATTTTTACTTTATTTTACAAAGGCATGTCTTTTGGTATGATAATATTTACGACCTTAGAAATGTCGATTAATATTTACACGGCGCCATAAATAGAGTTCGTACAAAAGTTGTAGATATTTCATAAAACATGCCTATATGGCTTGTAGTTATTTCTGACTGCAACCCGGTTTTCATATTAAAGTCAAGTATTTCTTATGAAATCTTTGGCTCATCAACGGGAATTAATTTTCTCGGGCATGGTTTAGTTTATAACCATGTAAGGGATTGTGTTTACGTTATAACACAATCTAACACGAATATATGTACGATTCAGTGCATTTATTTATTAAAACAAGAGAAGTCTTGTTTTTATGAAGCTATCATCTCTACAACCATAGCAATCTACAATTGGTATCTACATACTCGACGATGCGACTACTCAAACGACGACTACAACTCTTTCAATGGAACACGGGTCAACAATTGAGGGGGAGAAATTGTCAAGCATTCAGAATCTTCGATGCCGAAAGTGCCAAGCTCAATAATTGGTGTCAAGACAATAATACCAATCATACATGTGGTGTCAAGAGATGACTTCAGAAGTGACGAGGCGACCAACATATGCTGACAAGAATCATTTGATCTTATCATATGATGTTCTCATCAATCAGGTCCAACCTTATCCATTTTTTTCTAATATGGTGAATATGTGATCATGTTACAAATCGGTATCATATCTCATACATTTGGTATCATGAAGATAAAACGGACTTGCATTTTTTTTCCCAAAACCTTTGTTAAAACTTCATTAAATCAATTGACATTAAAAACATCGATTGGGTTAATATTTTTAATATGGGGGAGAAAATGTGATTTAATATGGGAAATTATCACAAATGGTTTGACTTAATGTGCTGGCTCATCCTGACATATGCGAAATGTTTTCGAATATCGTGGCATATGTTAAGGGGGATCAAAACAGATTTGCATATCAAAATGGATTTTCATGGTGATATATACTTACCCAAAACCCATTTATTTCACGACGATGAAGATTGTGGTGACATAAGGATGGTAGGATAGGTTAAGTCCAATGATTCTTCTTAAACCGGAGGAATCTTCCCAAGGACATTCCATAGCTAGAAATAGTAGTCCTTAGGAAAGATGGAGAAAGATTGTGAATGTAGCTGAATGCCGACCAAGTACTTAAGTTAGCACTGGAACAATCACAACAAGGTGATAGTTATGACGTATTGGTAAGCATTGAAGGGGTTGAAGAATGAAAAAGAACTGTAAAGTTAAAGGGTGTAAAGAAAGAAGCCCTCCTTACAACCTTAGGCAGAAACTGGGTCAACACATATGCTATTGAGATCATTTTAATGATGCTCGATATTGAAGATAGACATCATGGAACCAGTGATGCAATGCACAACCCATCCCAGCTAACTCAGATATCTCTCAAAAGGTATTTGTTTTAATTACACGGAGACAACACATTATCTATTGATTTATTCACTCCGAATAAATTGGTATTGAAAAGGTGGCACTCCTCTCCAGCCTCCGATCACTAAAATCCAAAGTGCACGATCGAGTCTAGATCCATTTGAGATCATCAAATATCTCATTAGGACACATTTCCATATTTCCTTGCTTCTTCACACATTGTGAAAAGTAAGAAAGATATTAAGAGTTCTACGTAAAATCTTCATGATCTTGCCTGAACATCCGAGTAATACGAAAGTATTTACAATGAAGATGGAAATCCTTCTTGAGAGAATATCAAAAAGCTCATGGTAGGTGACTTGTGCGATTCTTTATGAATCAAACTTGTGATAACTGGAAAGCAACAGTGGTTTAATTCTTAACTGAATTTAAACACGTTCCAGGCCTCTACGCAGTATCTTAGTGATCTTGCCAGAACACTCAGAGTGATACCTTAGTGTTCACAGTGATTAGTGGAAATCCTTCTAGTGTTAACCTTAAACAGCACTTGGTAGGTAACTTGCTAGATTCAATATGAATCAAGCTCGTGACAACTGGAAAGCAACGATGGTGCGATTCTTTAATGAATCAATCTTGTTCCAGGAATCAGAATTGACGGCTTCAATCATGCGGATAATTTTATCCAAATGATTCACTCTTTACGTTCACAGTCAGCTTTGGACGGTCGAGTAAAGAGAACGGGTTTACCCGCGAAATCTTGTCAAGGAGATTTTTAATTAAATCTACCTGCCACAAGTACGATATTTAATATCGTCCAACGGTCTTCACCGACCGGAGGTAAAATGCTACCGAATTAGAATAAAATGTTCAAAGCCATTTTGTTCGTGTCTACTTATGTTGCGGCATTTGAAGACGGTGGCGTTGCGGAATCCAAGAAGAAGTCATACCCGCATGCTTATACTTTATGCACTTAATACCTCCTCTAATTCAAGAAAGCCTAAAAGTTAAGTCTTCCGATGTATCGAACTCTGAAGCTTTCAAGAATTACGAAGGTATAAGTATGTGGAACATGGTGTCACGAAGAGGCGAAGATCACAAGTGAAGGATGCACATGATCAAGGCGAGAGATTAATGCTCAAGATTGATATCAAAGATCACATCAACATGTTCACCAGAAAAGAAAAAGAAAAGAAAGACGAAGACTACGAGCTCAAGACAAGCATAGTATGCTAGGTTTATTTTATTATTGTAACTTGGGTAACGCCCTTGTTTGGAGTGACCTCCCTTAGGGGGAGATTGTTGGAAATACGTTTTTACGAATTTAGGAAGATTCGGTCACTCCAACAATAAATTAAGTAGTAGCTCGTAGTTGTTGTTATTAAATTAAACAAAGTTGGCAAAGCCTAGTCCACAAAGACTAAGGCCACGGCCCAATGTTAGCCCAAGCCCATCTCATGGGCTTGGGTATATAAACCCTCTCCTTTGATGGAGAGGGTGGTGGTTTCATTTTCATTTTACGCATAGTTAATCACTTTCTCTCTCTAAAGTGTGTGTGAAATCATCTATCTTTCTATCTCTTTCTCTCTCTAAAACATAAGCAAGATTTATAATATCTTATAGTGCCCCTTATTATCCGATTTAATTATTTTTCTCCCTTTTTTTTCTTTAAAATCCCCATTTTACTTTTATTATTTTTCACATCTTCTTCCTCAAACACATAAAAATCATATTCTTTCATCACATACCAACAATGTCCGTCCACCAAACCCCACAATCCAGCAGATTCCGGCAATGAAGAACTACCACCGCCTCTCCACCGACACCTACCAAAACCTTTGATCTTTACAACCCGTCACCAAATCAACCATATCGATAACCCAACCCATATCATAACCAACCATATCCAAACCAACTGCACCGCAACTCGATGTCGGTACACCGATGCGAGCACCGATGTCGGACTCATACCCGAACCACCCTTATCCAAACCCTTATAATTTTACCCAATACTCTCAAACACCCGACTTTCAATACTTTTGTTCACAAACCCATACCCTTTTAATAACTATGTTGGTGGTTCATTATCACAACACCATATCGACTTACCCACCTCTCCCATACCCTCCTTCCCAACGGAAGATTTTTACATATCATCTTTTCAGGGTCATTTCAGGGGAGTCAATATGAGAAGAAACACACAGTTTAAGTTTCAGCCCCAATCCCACCAAATTTGAGGTCATGTAGAGGACGAAAAGCTCCACCGGATCCAGACCAAAGTCGTCAGAATTCACGAACACACTTCGAAGAAGTTGAGTTATGTAAAGGATGGGTATCCGTTTCTGAAAATAGCGTGAAGGGTAACGATAGGAATGCCCAAGGTTTTTGGACCGAAGTTTTGTAGTACTTGGAGGGAAAAGCAGGGGAGGTCGGTAAAAGAACGTATGATAGCGTAAACGAGAAATGGAAGGTGCTACGCCCTCAAGTGTGTAAGTTTGTTGGAGTCTACAACAACTGATGCGAATGGGAGTGGTGAGTGGAGCTGACAATGAGACGTACATTAACAGAGCATGTGATGACTATCAAGTTGAGTATAGGACGAAGTTGAGGCATCATCATTGTTTGGAAGTTTTAAAAAATAGTCATAAATTTATGGGGGTGAGATGAACAAGTGGAAAGCAAACGATGAAGAAGAAAGCCTAGATATCAATAGGTTTAAGACATCGGAGTCTGGGGATGCTAGTTCTTTTCAAAGTGTTGACGAAATCCAAAGCAATATTTTTCAACGACCAATGGGCTGGGATAAAGCCAAAGCTGCTGCTGCAAGGAAGAAAAAGGGCCAGTCGTCGCGTTCGTCCATTGCGTCACAAGAAAACGAGTTTGCTAGGTTGATGGTGACCAAGATGGTCAATGCAGGCAAATACAAACACATCAGGTTTTTGGCATTGAAGGGTAAAGAGTTGGAGCGTCGTCGTCTCAAGTTGGCAAATGAAGCCAAACATTAACTTGACGCCGAGCATCAAAGAATGAAAAAACTCCGAGCAAAACGTGAAGAAATGACATTCTATATGGCTCCCTATGATCACTTGGAAGAGGGAGCACGAGCATACCATAAGTCACTTAGGGTCGAAATCAGGAAGCGTTATAATTTGGATTTTTAGTTTTTTTTTTTATTTTTGGTGTTCGTTTTTAATTTCGTCGGTTTAAGTTTTTATTTACTAGTGTATCGTATTTTATTTTATAAAATAAAAGTTTTATTTTATGAATAAGTTAAATAAAGTGATAATGAAAATGTAAGGTGGAGGTGAGTTTTTTTTTTCAAGAAATGCTACATCCACAAATAATCTACAAAACTATGTCCACATAATGACATAGCAAAAAAACTTGACCAATCATGATATATAATGTTTTCTCTTTCATATGATTAATTCACCATACTCACATCACATGACATATATGTTTGTGGAATTTGAGTTGTAAACATTTTGTAGATCTAGCATTTCTCTTTTTTTTTCTTAGTACAGTAAGAAGTGAGAGAAAACTGATGTGACGCTGATGTGGCGGTTAGTTTTTTTTGCCACTCCCACCAGCCTTATACCACTCCCGACTCCTTTTGTTTTTCGACGAAGGTACTAGTTTTTATTTACTTATACGTTTACTAAAACCCACTCACCTTGTCACCCTTCAAATTTATCATCACCATACTATCTTCATCATATAAAACCACTCACAACACAAAAAATTTGATGACCCCTGTTCGTATGATGCTCTAGGCCGTTACCCACTCCGCCCACCCTAGGGTCGACCCTGAATTTAATAATCCCTCTTTATTAGGAGACGAGCCCAAATTTTAAAACCCATGTACACCTACTAAACGTGGCATTATGACTCACACATAATTTTTAAAGTGGAACACCCCAACCAAACGGGCCCATAATCGATGTCAAATGATAAAGCAGGCCAACGTTTTCTGCCAAGCCCATTATGGTTATCTTAAGTCCAAATGTAACCCTAAATGAACCCTCTATAAAGCACAGCATATACCACACCAAATTAGGGTAAAGTATGCACTCTGCCGTCATATAGAGTATAGCTTGAGATTTCTTTTTTCTATCACATATTCTGCTTCTCTGATATTAAAGGATAGCTGATTCGTTTTGTGTTTGGGTTCAAGTTGTTGTTTTCGTTGGATCTGTACGATGGAATCCAACATATTGTTCCATTGATTCGGTTACACCCTGATTCCTCTGTTTAAAGTTACTCGTGTTGGGTTGTTTATAGTATGACCTAATCACATATGATAAACATCTCTGTCATCAAAGTCTGATAGAAGCGATGTATCAAGGGTTGATTGCACGAAGTCGCGGAAGAACTTAATCGAGCAAGCGTGCCCAAGATTGTCTAAAAAAGACATAAATTTGTTGTTGTCAAAATCATATTTGTTTATCATGTATTAATTTACTTGCAATGAAATCTATTTGTATTCTATTAAGTGTTTTATTTTTAGTATACTGTTTTTAGGTAGCATAAATGTACATTTTGATAAGCGAATTCACCAAATTAAGAATATTTAACAAAAATAAATGTTATGGGTGGTGTTGTGACAGCAAAACAGTTTACGAAAGTATCCAAATGGGTGTGTTCATTTTGAAGGTTATTGCATTCAGCAATTGTAACAAAATATATACATTTGTCATTTTAAAAGTGTTTTGGTAGGTGAGGTGATGCTCGACATTTGGTTAGTTGAGGTCAGTCAGACATGTTGATTCGGCCCATTTCTAAAGACGTATCGTTACTGAAGAATGCATTTGTATAGACATATATCTCCTGTTTGTTAGGCACGTTTCACAGTTTTTGCTATAACACATGTCTCGGCGTTCAAAGCCACGACTTAGGTAACGTCCATTGCATTTGGTAGTGAATTTCTTTCTTCAAATCCAAATGAGCGTCACACTCTTATGACTAGCTAATAACCCGTGTTTAACACGGGCAACACAAATATATTGTTTTATTAAATAATTACTGTAAAACGAAAAGCATGTATTTAGAACGCATTTTGCTGATTTTATGATAAAGTGGAGTATGGAGCAATATGTACATTTACTTGGTAAAAATGAATTATAGAAAACAAAAAGAACAAGTCCGTTGAATTACCTTAGAATTTCGAAGATGTCGCAAAAGAAACAACTTAAGATGAATACAAAGTTGTATAAGGGAATTTTCACTTTATTCAAACATTTAGACAAATGAAACCATATGTATAACCTTCAATGGTCTGTTATTACATATGTTCCAACCCATGGACATTTACCAAATTTTCTATGTTGTGTTTATTGTCAATAAGCCTCAAAACTATTTTTTACCAGATAAAAAAAGAGCACTTCGTATTCTTTTTTATTACATAAATAAAGACTTTGAAATAACGCTAAATGTTTAATAGAATAAGTTAAAGAAAGAAAAATCACAGATGTACATATAACACATCTATAAACCGAGTACTCACACTTAAATGCATGAAATAGTTTCATATCAAATGCAATATATAGTTTATCAATTGTAAGCTAAAGCTAATTAAGCATTTCATGAAACATATTTTATGCATGCCAAAAATCAAACCAATAAATTTAAAGGTTGCTAAATTACTATGCATATGCTGTTTGGTTCAATATATTAAAATTTTAGAATTCTAAATTCTAATATATTAAAAATTCTCAGAATTTAAAATTTTAGAATTTAAAATTATTACGCCTGTTTGTTTGGAAGAGATTTATAATTTTTTGAAATCTTTACTTTGGGTTGAACCAATTAACGAATAAATATTTTTTTATATATATTATCTATTTAAAAGAGTAAAAATCGAATTTTCACATTTTATATAAATTTTATAAAAAAATATATAAATTTTATAAAAAATTTATTTAAATTTTATAAAAATGTTTAAAATTTTTATTTAAATTTTATAAAAAATATATAAATATTATAAAAATTTATATTAATTTTATAAAAGCATTCTATAAATTTTATAAATTCTTATAAAAAATTTATATAAACTTTATAAAAAGTTTATATTAATTTTATAAAAATATTTATATAAACCTTATAAAAAGTTTATATATTATAAAAAGTCAAATTTTATAAAAAATTTATATAAATATTATAAAAAAATTAATTAAATTTTATAAAAATTTATATAAAATTTATTAAAATATTTTAAAAAATCTTTTAAAAAATTATATAAATTTTATATAAGTTTTATAAACATATCATTAAAATTTTATAAAAAAATCATTAAATTTTATAAAAAATGTATGTAAACTTTAAAAAAAATTCATTATATTTTATAAAAAAATTATTTAAATTTTATAAGAAATTTCAATGATTTTCATAATAATTATATATATATTTTATAAAAAATTCTATATAAATATTTATTTAAATTTATATAATTTAAAATACTTTTATATAAATTATTTAAATTTTTATAATTTTTTATATAAACATAAAAACCCAAATAATAACGCCAAGAAAAAAAGTTTATGAAAAATAATTTTCAAGTAAATTAAAATTCCATACTTTTTAGAGGAATTCTTTGGGAATTCGAGAACTTTTAAATTCCTTCGTTAGTTATACCAAACAAAATATTTGGGAATATTAAAATGTAAATATTTTGAATTTCCCCAATATCCTCGAATATCCCCAAACCAAACGGCACGCGTAACACTTTGTGTTGGATATTCTCAACGAATAAATCAACATCAAAAAAGACGGTTTATAAAAAATCCTTTGTTCCTTTAGCAAGTGAAGAAACATAAGCAAGAGGATAACTTTTTTGAATTTAAAACTGAAAACATGTATGCATCTATAGGGTATAGCATCTCACATTTTTCTAAGTAAATTCAAATTGAAAATCAGACCAAGCCTTGAAACTCAAAAACAAAAAAAGAAGGAATACACGGATAGGACAACAATTCAAAATACAAATTACTTTAAACACAAAAAGTAAAGACTAAGCTTTCACACAACAAACCAGTATCTACTTTGCCATCTCAACGATCCTGATCTTCTCCATGTAATATACTTTGCCATCAAACACCTGTAATCAATAACATAATGACTAAAATTAAGCATCCATTACGTGAACTACTGAAAATAAAACTTTTAATGTTATTTCAAACAAAACATTAAAACATTGGAAAACTTGATCTCAGAAACATCAAGCAAAGAAATAAGAAAGAAAAAATGGATCAGGTATATGCAAAATACAAATAAAAAGTGTAACATTTATAAATCGTGAAATTTTGAGTCGTGAAGATTCGTGAAACACCTCGGATAAGCATCACCTACCAAACCCAAAGATACGGTTGCATTTAGAATGTCAAAAGGCAAAAGCCATAATACCTTGCTATCATTTTTTTTCAAAGCTTCAATTGGTGTCAATTGTCTGCAACATAAACTTTCAGGTTAAATGTTTACGCTTCTATGCTCATGTAAACACTGCTTTGAAAACAATCTTGTATTGGAATATTAACCAGTAAAGAAGCTAACAACATTGTTTGTAGCAATATAAAACAGCTTAAATGGCACACAAAATAACAACGAACTCAACATTCTTAAAAAACAAAACTTGTAAGCATAATTTTGTACTTCATGATGGTATATTCAGACCAGGTGCAAAGCCAAAAATCAACGCTTAGTAGGCTCGGCATAACCTGAAAAGGCAAATCCAACTATTTCTGCTAAGCATCGTTAAAAATATAGGCACATAACACACTACAAATTCATGTAAAAACATAACCGGTACATCCTATAAAATGAGAAAAATATATTTCATTCAAGCATTTCAACAAACACTTTATAAACAAAGAAATGAACTAAAATAGCAAATGAATAAAGAACCTGGCAAAAAACAAACTACACATACTTGATGAAGAGAAATAACATGGATAAAGCATAAGGTTTTGAAATTTGAAAATGTAAAGATGAAGAAAAAGCGTGTCTTAAAAGCTTCCAAACTTTGCATCAGTAATCTTTAACAATTTGAAATTTGAATGACAGTATCGGGAGTTGCAAAAAGTCAAAAGCAAAAGTATGGTGATATACCCAAAACAAATAAAGTAGTAATATAAAATAAATCATAAAAAAAACATTATCAGCAAAAGAAAAATACAAAGCTGACATCATTAATATGTATAATTGTATACGTGGATGGGCCAATTGATTGACATATCAGATTCATGACCTCATCAAAAACTCCTTTTTAATAGGAAGTATAGATATGCGTGACAAATTTTTATAGAGCATTGTTCTGTTCTAATCTAATTGATCAGATTAAAACATGGACCTTTTTCTAGTTCTTTTAACAGATCGTTGTTGACCTGATCACTCTTTTTCATTTATTACTCCATAGCTGCTTATAAGTTCTCAGTTATCCCTATAACTGTGACGGAATCCTGGGGGCCAGGGTCTGGTAGGGCCAATGAAAGTTACGCGAACATGGCAAATGCATAGACTTTTAACAATGATTTGGTTAAACGTGTTTTGACTGGTTCGGGCGCCTACTCGCCTAGTTAACCTGTTATTTTGATGAACTCGTATATTTTAATGAAGAAAAGAGGCCCAACTGGCAACTATGGTGTGTGTTTTATAAAGGGGAGTTCGGTTTATGCTCTTAATCATGGGGATTCGAAAGGGAATTTCTCTGATAGGTTTTGTGTTGTGAATAAAGGGGCAGATTCGGCTAGTTAGCAAGATGGATTGATTTCGGCATGTGGACAAGGGCAACGAACTGCGCAAGGCAGCCATGTTGCGTACCTAATACGGTACACAATCAAGCTTCTCAAACGTATAAGGTGAGCATTCGGACGAAACCGACCCGTCCCGACTCATCCCGAAACCGATATCGCGGAAAACTCAAACCGAATACCGACCCGATTTAATCTTGAGTCCCGAACCGAACCGAGTTAATCCCGGTTTGTGTGGTTTTCTTTGTGCGATCCCGATTTAATCCCGAGTCCCGAACCGAACCGAGTCCCGACATCGTGGAAAACCCATCCCGAGTCCCGACCCGAGCAAGGTCGGTTTGTGTCGGTCGGTGTCGGTTTTCAGTCGTCGGTCAGTTTTGCTCACCCCTAATGACTACTACCAAAGAACGCGTAGTTTAGGTGGAACGTTTAGTTGCACGGGGATATTGACTAACGTTGACCCTACCCTAGTATCCTTTACTTTCACCAAACAAGATTATAATTAAATGGGTAAATTTTGTATGGGTCGAAACACATTGCCCTGGTTGACCGGTACATAAATGTTTGTCTAAACACCATATCAGAGGGTAATGCCAAAAAATTTTATAACCCCATTCAAAAGATTCAATTTGTGTGTTTACCTTACAGGTTATGGATCCTGCATATTTACAGGAAGGTGGGCGAATACAAACCTGTAGGACGTCAGTTCATCACCACAAGTCCACAAGTGTCTTAATATTTTTATCTTAGTTTGGCTTGATTGCTAATGAGTAAAATGTGTTTTGTAATAGTTCAAACTCAAGCACCAGTCCGCCGGCCTTCGCCTTATGGACTAACCTGGTCCTACAGCGAATATATCACCACCACAATGGAATCCTAAAATCGGGGGTGGGGGATGCTTTTGGTTTTTAGAAAGATTTTTTTCTTTCCCAATTCCCCTTGACATGCTTTCATTGCAGTTGATAGTTCTCATTAATTTTGTCTAGCCTTGTCAATACAGTATTCTCTCCTAAGGTCCCAACTGGGGGCCTTCGAGTTTTTTTATCAGAAATTAACCAAACCAAAAATGAATATGAAGAATCCATGGTCTTTGATATGGTTCAAGTAAAAACAACCCAACATGTATAAAGGCAACTAAGTTATTCATATATGCATACAGGAAATACAGTTAAATGATCACAGTTTAAATGAAATACAGTTGTAAATCTTGTAACATAATGCCTCTCAGATCTGACTTCCAAAAGTACCGAGTTTGACCTCAAAAGTCATCAGGTCCCCAAGTTCATGGGAGTAAACAAGATATCCAAAATAATACATCAAAACTATAGTCAATAGACTCTCAATGGTTTTCTGGGACATGCTTATCTAAAAATGCCTGAGCAAGATTGCTAAAACTAACACTAACAGCACCAGCAGCTGCATACCTTTTGACAATATCCACCACTTCTGGTCTTATGATCTCTTCCTTCGTAGATGCATCACACAGATAATAAAGCGCCCCAAGAGCATAATTCACCTACCAAAAGAATAAAATGCAAAAGATATAACCATCAGTACTATTAAATGATCGCTTCCCCTGTTACTATTGATCACAAAGTTTGAGCTCTCGATAATGAAAAATAAAGAATCCTCTTAGACCAGTTAGACGGAATCAATACATATTAGAAATTTAACTTTGGAACACAAGTACAACTTTTTGGGACATCACAAAACGAGAACTCCAAAAGTTGTGAAATATGTAAGGGGAATTTGAGCCTAGGTAGATAGTTTATTGATGGGGTGCCAATGTTATACTTGTCTTAGGGGCAAGTTAGTACTGCACTACTGCTTTACTGATGCTTTAGGTATGTGCTTGCATATAAATCACATTTTTAATTACCAATTGAACGAAGATAAAAATACTGAAAACATTAAAGTTTGTAACCCGTACTGTATTTTTGATAGGACTTGATAAACACTGTATAAGAAGAGATACCCCATCACATTTGATTATTACCGCAGCATTTGCAGGATCTATAGACATAAATATTTTGGTTAGTGCAGATGGTATCATTCTATATTTTCTGGCACGAATAATAATGCAGAGGCAAAACGGGTTAGGTCGAGTTGGTCAGACACAGGCAATACTAGTTTGAACATTTTCATATATAAATGTATTAATTGTTATGCTAACAACTTCATTTACACAGAACAAGTTAACAAGCTTTTGCCCTGTTTAACCCATTTTACTTTTAGCAACTATATTAATTTGGATTAGTTATCAAACATATACAGCAAGGGTTGGCCCGTTTTCATAGAAATGAACTAAAATGCCACCTCTACCTCATTGTATCACGAGCTAACAGACCTATCCAATGGCTTAGAACAATTATAACCTACCAACACACGAATTGCAGATCCCACCAGCACCAAACTCTATAAGCTTTTCATTGGGTTCTGTTATGCAGTCGAGGAAAAGTTCCAAAACGTTAAGCTGTTAACAGTCGAGTATGATTGTCAGTAGATATCGACAGTACAGATTACAAAGTAGATAAATCAAAAAATTAATCTGTCTTAAAAACGTATAATTGAAGGGATCATAGGCAAAATTTGCTAAATTAGCAGCAATTTTCTCCTTCGATGCTGCAATTTCAAAGAATCGTCAGGTACAAAAACATTAAATACAAAATCAACATAAGATACATAATCACTCTAAAACATACCTTCAGTTGAAGCGTTTTGAAACTGAGATACGAGTTCCTATACACATAAAGGAAGAAAAACGAGTTCATAAAACGGTTGTCTAAATTAAAGGATTTCTAGTTCCACAAAGACGAAAGAAAAAAAGTAACTTTTTTGGTAGTTTTGTGTATCGCGCACCTGAAGATATCGTACCCTAGGAGTGCCATATTGTCCGGTGCGCTCTTCTTGTCTTTGATCATTAGTG
Organism: Glebionis coronaria; assembly: GCA_025667525.1. Taxonomy (NCBI): domain Eukaryota; kingdom Viridiplantae; phylum Streptophyta; class Magnoliopsida; order Asterales; family Asteraceae; genus Glebionis; species Glebionis coronaria. The sequence goes on from CM046882.1 coordinate 544,622,010, forward strand.
AACATATGGTAGTCTGTCACATCCACGTGTAAAAAAATACTAGAATATAAGTAGTCTGTCAGCATCTTATCATATGACCAAACAAAAAGACAGAAGAATTATCGACAATAGGTTAAACCGTAAGACATGAATATATATGGTTTTTGTACAAAATGAAGGCCTTTATATAATTGAATACAACAATACCAATGAGGGGGTTCTTATTTTATGATGCTCAAGGAAAACGCAAGAACTAAAGAGCGGAAATATAGTAAGAACGTAAAGGTAAACGGATCTGGTTTTCCTGTTTGGGTTACAATGGGAGGGCGGGTCTTTTTGACTCAAATGCACCCGACCACACCAGGTTAATCCCGGGACCGTTTCTGACCCTTCCCAGGCCACCCCAAATGTACACACCTAGAGGTTTGAACCATTACCTCTTATTTGAAAGCCAAGACCACTAGGCCATTTGGTGGTGGTTAGTAAGAATGCAATGTCATGTAGAATATAACAACTACTAAAAGACCGTAGAAGTTGGTTGTCTTATTACACTAAGTTGATGCTTAACCGAAGTTAAGGGTATCCTAATCATTTATCATGGTGAGTCTAAAAAGGTTAAATTCTAAAAGTGAAATTAAACATTACTATAATACTAGCAAAAGTAAATGATAAGCAGGGTTCATAAGTAAGCAAGTAATATAATCAACACAAAAAGTGTTGATTGGAAAGTAAAATTAGAGATTAATTAAAATTAAAATTGAAGGATGCGACTGACTGACCTGAGTGAGTTTGGGGGAAAACAATTAACACTCAAATTTCAGAGTTGCAATATAAACTATGCAATAAGAGTTCAAGAAATAAGTAATTAGTTTGAGTTTTGAAACATAAGGGTATGTAGCTCAGATGGTAGAGCTCTCGCTTAGCATGCGAGAGGTACGGGGATTGAGACCCCGCATCTCCACTTTTTTTTCTTTCTTTTAAACTTGAAACTTATTTGCAGCATTATTAACTATCTTTTTTAGATGGTTGTTTGTCAATCTCATAAATTCAAGAAATACCATGGGGTTAGACAGAGTAGCATATGATCACTCGAAAGATGGTTTAACAAACAATGAAGATTGGCTAGACAGGAAGAGAAACTCGTTAATGGTTGTGGCGTCATTGATTGTGATTATGGCCTGACAAGCAGGTGAAAACCAACCTTCTGAATTCCAAACAACATTGAATTGAATAGTTGACAACTTAAGTTCAGTGATTTAAAGACATAGACGAGTACCTGCGCATAGCGGCGGAAATTGCCTAGCGACAAATAATTAACATCAACTTTTTTGGGGATTGTAGGTAGGCGGCAACAGTCGACGGTCGTGGAGCAGCGACTGGAATTGGAGGGGCGGTAGCCGACGGTGGTGGGGCGGTAGTAGGTGGGGGCTAGATAATAATTGATTTTTTGTTTAGAAAGAGGAGAGAGAGTGTGGTGTAGTGTGTTTTTGTTTTAGTGAGAATTTTTAGTGAATGAGATATGTGTGTAGTAGTTTTTAGTGGGACCCACATTTTTCAACATTCAACATTTTCAACTTTCAACCAAAGGGATACACCCTTTATAATGTAGTATAGATTATAAAGGTTGAGCGCTACTTTTTTCATACAGCATCGCCTATGTTTGATCCTAATGAATCCTGGCCCGGGTTTTCTATGAGATCTGAAATGTAAATAGTTAATACTTCATCTGAAATGTAAACAGTTTACTCTCATTTAGATGTATGAAAGTAGGGAAAAAAGAAGCAATTTATTGAGATCCCACATCAGATGAGAGGGAAAAGTGAAAGGAAGGGGAAGGTGTATAAAACAAAAACCATGCTATTGGTTTAGGCACTTACCTGGATGGGGTCAATGAGTGATCAAAAAGGCTCATGGCCTAGGTTAGTGACCTCCATTGCACTTTGGAGGGGTGCTATCCTAAGATCAGCCCAAGTGGTTGAGTCGACATCGTAATTTGTTGCTATAATTGTGTTATTGTCTCTTGTTTAGATTCTGGTCCATCTGTAACAGAATGTGCTCTGTTTGGTTATAAAAAATTCAACTTGATCCATTCACATTTCTCAATACTGTCGCGGTCTCTGTCCAAAGCCTAATGCGAGGCTAGGTAGCAGTGACACCAGCACATATCTTGATACTAGATGTGAGGTACGTCTGTATAAAAGACACACCTGACTATTAAAATATCCATTTTCATTCTAAAGCCACGCCATTTAATATCGAAAAATGATAAATTGATATCCTTTGTGTTGAATGATATTGGATGTAAAAGATTGTTAGATGGGTGATCAAGTTTGTGGCTACAACAATGTATTTATTTATATTATTAACACTTAATTATCAGTTTATTATTCATAGCAACAGGACTTCCAAGCTTAGCACAAATTGGAAAACATCTAATTCATAGATTGTAATTATCAATTAAAAGACATACGAATACACAAAATTAATTCCCACATTGCCCAATAGTTTATAAAGGTGCCAAACAAGCCCATCCAGCATCGTGGCTTTGTTGCGCTTGTCTGTAACTCAAGTGAAGGGATAAACTCATGAAAGTGGTTGGACTTTGTCTTGGTCTAGCTGGTTGGGTCTGCTCGTGCAGTATCTGGCTTAACCGTTCCAACTCAAGAGATGGGTCATGTAATCATGTGGCTCTAGCGAAGGCTTGTGTCACATGGAGCCTAGAGTAGGGGGCAATGCGTTAGGCTGGATGTTCATTTGATTAGGACCACTTGGCAAGCGAGTCTGAAGTGCCCAAGCTCGTTATCCTTCCACGTACTGTCGATAAAAGTGGTTGTACTTTGTCTTGGTCTAGCTCGTTGGGTCTGCTCGTGCAGTATCTGGCTTGCCCGTTCCAAGTCAGGAGATGGTTTATGTAATCATGTGGCTCTAGCGAAGGCTTGTGTCACATGGAGCCTTGAGTAGGGGGCAATGCGTTAGGCTGGTTTCACAGAGCTGCAACAACCCCTCGCTGGAAGGATAACGAGCTTGGGCACTTCAGACTCGCTTGCCAACTGGTCCGAATCAAATGAACATCCACTTTTTAACTTTTTGTGTAAATATCGAAATTGCTTAACTCATTTAGTTTCATCAAGTCTTTTATAAAACATAACACTGTTTATAATACTTATTCGTTTGAGCTCAACTGCTAAAACGCTGGTCACTGGTCTGAATCAAATGAACATTCACTTTTTAACTTTTTTGTGTAAATATTGAAATTGCTTAAGAGTCTCGTTCCAAGTCTTTTATTAAACATAACACCGTTTATAATACTTTTTCGTTTGAATTCAACTGCTAAAGGCTGGCCGGGAGGACTAAAGAGTCATAATTGTATACACCAACCGGTTGTCGATACTGGAATCCGTAGCCGGCATAGGGGCTGATTTTTTACCTACAATTCCGATGCCTATGAAACGGTTTTAAGCTTTATCGTTGGCATTTGCGTCTTGCGATCAATATCTAAATGTGTCGATGAGTTCCCTTTGATTCCTTTCCAAATTTTTAACGACTCCTTCCCTTCTCAGTGTTTTTGCTGCAAACTTCAGCCTCGCCAACACCAACGATAAGCATAAGTTCCTTGTTTGACATGTATCCCAAAAATCAACCACCAAGCATGAACCCCTTTGCGGAGTAATGTCCTGCCTCTTTTCAGAGAATATGTTTCCATCTACCATGTCAACTCCCACGTGAAAATGAGAATTCATTGGTTTAACAGTCCTACTTGAGTTTTTTGAATCACACAACGTCTACATTGTACTTACTACTTACGATTGCGTGACAGGATTTATTTGATCCACAGTTGTGGATTTCTCCTTTTATTACCTCTTCAATTTTGCTTTCATTATATCTGGTACTTTTTGTAATGAGTTTCAAAGTGGTTTGGCAAGAGTTGTATTTGTAAAAGAAAAACTCACACACGGAGCTATAATATATAAATTCTTGTAACGCGAAGCATATAGTGTATATGGTTCAACCATAGTTATCACATAACGCAAGTTAGCACTGGTTCAGATAATCATCAGATCTAGCTAGCTTCCAAAGACTGTATAAAGTGCAAGCAAATACAAATGCCCTTATATGAATCCCCACATCACCTGGGTGAGATAAACAAACAAAGAGGGGTCGTGTATAAAAACAAAGGCCTAGTATTGAAACAAGCATACCTTTTTATTTGCCTTTTGGCTATCTACTCGTATACTCGTATCAGTTTCTATCATAAATTCATTTGATACATCAAACGGATTTAAGATGGCATAGCAGACTGATATGTTATCCTATGTTTAGCTTGTGACCTTGTGTTGAGGTCCTTCACGTGTCGCCTTGGTGTTGCACCATTGCCTTGGCTTGGTGCAACCCTTCAATCTATAGTTTAATGTTGCTATGGATACGTTACCTTTATTAGTTGTCTGTAGTAAGTAACCCACTAAGAGCAGTCGGTGTGGCTCGCCGTTGCCCAGCGTGGGTCGGCGTCACCACACCGTTGAATGCTGCATGGAAGACGCCCTGGCTGGAGCCACGCGCGTGGAAATTTGTTTAAAAAGGAAAAAGTTTCCTTTTACCCCCTATTTGAACTTTTAATACACACCTTATTTTTTGGTTTTTGGCAAATGCTACCCCCAACGGTTTTATGACCGTTGGGTTTAAAAAATTTCAATTTTTTTTTGAAAACCCTTCCAACGGCTATATGACCGTTTTAAGATTTATTTATTATTATTTTTTTAAATACCTCTATATATACAAACCTCATTTTTTTAACATCTCACACAAATCAAATATACACACACACAAAAATAATGGCATACAACCTTCCGCGTTTGACATTGATGAAGAATCCGACATTGATATGTATCCGTTACATATTTTTCGTAAAAGATATCGTATGAGTCGAACATTATTTTTAAAAATTGTCCATGATATTATTGAAAATTATTCGGCGGATACTCTTCCAAAACACTTTGATTACTTTAGAGTTCGGCCCGATGCTACCGGTCGAATGAGTGCAAGTGTTATTGTCAAATGCACAGCCACCATACGCCAACTGGCATACGGCAGCGTGCCCGACCAGTTTGATGTATAATTGCAATTGGCCGAACGTACTGTTACTGAAGGTTTGTTTTAATTTAATATGTGTATTATGGATTTGTACATGAACCACTATTTGAGAAAACCAACTCTTGAAGATGTTCATAAAAAATATGTGAGGCATAAGAATGTTCATGGTTTCCCGGGAATGCTTGGAAGCATTGATTGTATGCACTGGGAATGGATAAAATGTCCAGTATCATGGCAGGGACAATTCGGGAGGGGTGATAAGAAATACCCAACAATTATGCTTGAGGCAGTTGCTCTCAGGATTTGTGGATTTGACATGCGTTTTTTGGTGTAGCAGGCGCCAATAATGATATAAATGTGTTAGACGTTTCTCCATTATTTGACGAACTTCTTAATGACGTCCGTATAGAGTAAATGGGGTTACGTTTCAGAACGGGTATTACTTAGCCGATGGGATTTACCCACAGTGGGCTAGTTTTGTGAAATCCTTTTCGGTTGCAAGTCAACCCAAAAACATTCATTTTAAAAGAAAACAAGAAGGAGCACGAAAGGACGTAGAACGTGCTTTTGGTGTTCTTCATAGTCGTTGGAGAATATTACGTCAACCGGCTCGATCATACAGAGTAAACACCATCAGTAGAATCATGTATACTTGCATCTTATTGCATAACATGCTTTTAGAAGATCAAAAGATGGCGATTGGTCAAGAACATGAAGCCAAATTTCGTGTTGATGATTCTAATGATATTTTTGTTAATCCATCGACAAGAATGCAACGTCGATGGATAGATAGGCATGACACGAACCGTACCAAATCAAAAGAGTTACGAGATAAAAATACACATCTTTCAGTTAAACGAAACCTTATGGAACACCTTTGGGCACGACGTGTACAAGATGAAGATGAAGACGAAGAAATGGAGGATTATCCTTTTTATTTTATGTCATTTGTATTTTTTCTATTTGAATGTTATGTTTTTATTTATGTTGTAATGTTTTTTATTTAAATGAGTAAAGTAAATTAAGATTTAAATAAATTTAATTGTTGATGGTAGTTTTTGTAAAAAAGTGAAAAAATGGTTAAATTGGTGTGGAAATTGTGTGATGATAAGATGGTTTTTTTGGTGTGGATGTGGTGTGGATATGGAAGTGAAAAAGCTGACGTGGCGGAGTGTTTTTTGATGTGGTGGTGTGACCACTCCATGTGCTCTAACAACTTCATTAGCAATTCTTCACTTGTTTCACCATAGTGCTTAATGAAGGAACCAATTTTTTTTTAATTTTTATGGGGCCTTTGTTTTATTTTACATTAAACAAACCTCCACTCACAACAACCTGGCCATGTTCACTTTGAACTTCCTAGTCTTTTTTTCCTAATAACTTGATTAGACCCACGGTTTGGGCCGTTTCCCTTTGTTTTGGATGATAATACCCGTTGCACGACGGACGTTAGTGGAGACCGGGGAGGGCCATGTCACTGGGGAACACAACCACTAAACGACAAAAGCTGCTATATTGGGGCGTTGACGGTCAACATATTACAAAACAACGGGAAACCGTGGAACGCGTGGCAACATTCGTACTTATTTAATTAAACTTTGCTAATTAGTCACGATAATCTCCGACGACATGTCGTCGTAGAAAACTGTCCACTATGGCACACATATATTTGACTGAAATTTTGTGGGCCAGGGTTGTCGCTGGGGAAAGTATGAAAGTATCCCATCCGACGTTCCCAATGATATGTCGCCAGGGATAAGTATCCCCATCAACAAGTCGCTGGGGAAACTCCGATATTGTCGATATTCATTGTAGATGCAAAAGTTCATTGGGGCCTCTAAATGGGCTTAGAATGCCTCTGGGCCGTCTGGGCAATCTTCTCCACAAGCCTATAAGAAAATAGCACACGTTAGCTCGCCTCGAGAGGGGAGACCCGAGACCAACTCTAGTGTGAGAGTAAGAGTCTGATTGAGCCGGATGGCCAATAATATAGAGAGCCGATGGGCCAAAGAGTGTGTGTAATAAATATGAGTGAGAATGTCTGCCTTACATTGAAAAAGGGGGGGTATTTATAGTGCTGAGAACACTGTAGCTCACCGTAGCTCCTCGGAGGTTGTACTCCTTGAGCCTTGTGATCTGACAGGCCAACCCTTGGTCCAACAGGTAATGTGAGGCCTCTGGGCAATAGGGTGTACTCGTTGTTCCCAAGGGAATCTGTCCTACTTTTGAGGTGTGCAGATGGATTAGTCTTTAATCCGAGCGCCATGTGAAAATCCACTGGGTAATGGGGTGCGCCGTTCCTTCCCGATGTATTGACACTACTTTTGAGGATTCCTCTAGACCTGTGCTTAGTGGGTGGGCCGGGCTGCCAGGTCCGTATGGCCAATCTTGCTTCTAGAAGATGGTCAATATGTGAATATGGCCTAGCGGCCATATACGTGAACATTCATCGAATTAGCTAGCTAGAGCGAGTTAAGCCGAGGATCATCTGTGAAACTATATATCATGCATCCCGAATTCAGGTCTCCACTAACGTCCGTCGTTTATTTATGAACTAAGAAAATGAAATTTAAACATCAAATTCGGGGATGTAGCTCAGATGGTAGAGCGCTCGCTTAGCATGTGAGAGGTACGGAGGTCGATACCCCGCATCTCCACTTTTTTATTTTATTTTCACCACGAATTTCGACACCAGTCCTTCATATTTTCGTTGTGTTATGTTTTTATAAAGGACTTGAAACTAAACGAGTTAAGCAATTACGATATTTACACAAAAAGTTAAAAAGTGGATATTCATTTTTACACAAAACCTAAACGAGGCAAGCGAGTTTGAAGTGCCTAAACGAGGCAAGCGAGTCTGAAGTGCCTAAGCTCGTTATCCTTCCACTGTTGAGAACAAGGGGTTGTCGCAACTGTGTGAAACCCAGCCTAACTTGCCCCCTACTCTAACCCAGCCTAAACGAGCTGCGACAACCCAGCCTATCACATTGCCCCCTACTCTAGGGTCCATGTGACCCAAGCTTTCGCTAGAGCCACTTGAACCATCTCTTGACTTGGAACGGGCAAGCCAGATACTGCACGAGCCAGACCCAACCAGCTAGACCAAGACAAAGTCCAACAACTTTTATCCCCTCACTTGAGTTACAGGCATGCGAGTCTAAAGTGCCCAAGCTCGGTATCCTTCCACTGTCGAGAGCGAGGGGTTGTCGCAACTCTGCAGAAACATTGCTTAAAATCAATGAGATTGTTCAAGATGTTTTACTTAATGTGGCTAATATTGAGGTGCGCACGAATGACCCATAATCAATCATGATAGATGACTGATTCGAAAGAGGAGATAAAGATATCACTTCAAAACCGTAAGGAGCTAGGATTCACTTAGAAACCGTAAGCATCATTACGCTGTTACATTTATTGAATTCTTTCAAGACATGGTGTTAAGTGAACCCCTTAAATCAAATATATCACTTTATAACTATGTAACTTTGTAAAAACTAACAAATTTATGATCAAAATCAACAAGAACTTATAACAGAGAACCCAGCCAACCACCCCTTGGCTCTCTTTATCAATGAATCAATTACAATATCTCTGAATACAAGAATGAATCAAACAAACACGCTCACAAACTCACACGATTGATCAAGAAGTATCAATCTTATTTTCTCTCACTAGAAACGATAACAAAAAGATAACAAAACTGAATGAATGAATAAAAATGAGTTGTTAGGTGACTTAAATACTCCAATACGCACAGATGTCTCACACTTTCGCACTTTGTCACAAATAGTCCTCCAAGAATGTATCTTCTTCCATTTAAGTGCAAATACTCCCCCTCAAACTTAAGCTGAATTACTTTAAAGTACTCCAGGTTATAAGCTTACTTCTTAATACTCCCCCTTAAGCTCTTAACCTGCAAATGCATTATACAAACCAAGCATACTACAAAACTTCTTATGATCAGATATAAGCAAGCCTTTAGTAAAAATATCTGCAGTATTATTTTCAGATTTAACTTTAATGGGTTTTATATATCCTGCAGATATTTTCTCTCTTAAGAAATATAGATCAATTTCAAAATGCTTGCTTCTTTCATGAAGCACTGGGTTCAAAGAGATTTGAATAGCAGAACTGTTGTCACAGTTCATATCAACTGGTAAAACAACCTTCACTTTCATATCATTAAGCACTTTATGAATCCACATGACTTCACAGCAAACATTACACATAGCCCTGTATTCAGCATCTGTGGAAGATCTAGAAACAACACTTTGTTTCTTACTCTTCCAAGAAACTAAATTGTTCCCCAGAAAAACATAATAACCAGTCAAAGACCTTCTGGTTATCTTACACTTTGCCCAGTCTGAGTCCACAAACACATTTAGCTTACTACAATCTCCTTTCTTAAAAGTGATACCTAAGCCAGGTTCACCTTTCAAGTATCTAAGCACTCTGAATGCAAGTCTAAGATGAGAAGTCATAGGACTATGCATGACTTGACTAAGACAATGTACTGCATAAGCAATATCAGGTCTAGTCATAGTCAAATATATCAGTTTTCCAACAAGTTTTTGATATGAAGTAATCTCAGTAAGTTTTTTATCCTCACCAAATTTCTTGTTAAGCTTTTTACTATCTGGATTAACTTCAATAGGAGCACCACATGGTTTACATCCCAACATACCAAATTCTGACAACAACTTAGTGCAATATTTTCTTTGTGTTAGACAAATACCATTATCAATGTCTATAACCTCAATGCCTAAAAAATATTTAAGTTTTCCAAGATCTTTAATAAGAAACTTGGTACTTAAAAACTGTTTAAATTTATTAACTTCATCAAGGTTATTTCCAGTGATAACAATGTCATCCACATAAACAAGCAAAACTAAGAAAACATTGTTGCTATTCTTAATGAACAAAGAGAAATCATTAGGACTCTGAACAAATCCATTTTCAGTAAGAACAGAAACAAGCTTCTAATTCCATTTTCTAGGAGCTTGCTTTAGCCCATATAAGGACTTAACCAATTTACAAACTTTGTTACCATTCTCATCACCATAACCTTCAAGAATTTTCATATACACTTCTTCATCCAGTTCTCCATATAAAAAAGCATTATTTACATCCAACTGAAATAATGGCCAGTTATTGCTAACAGCAAGACTTAAAACACATCTAACTGTAACAATTTTAACCACTGGTGAAAAAGTTTCATCATAGTCTATTCCTTCTCTTTGATTAAAGCCCTTAGCTACTAATCTAGCTTTAAATCTCTCAACATCACCACTAGATTTATATTTAACTTTCCATATCCATTTACATGGAATAGCCTTTCTACCCTCAGGAAGATCAGTAATAATCCATGTATTATTCCTGTTTAAGGCTTCCATTTCAAGATTCATGGCCTCAATCCATCTGCTATCTTTGATAGCCTCAGAATAATGAGTAGGCTCATGAATTTTATTAAGATTAGTGGTGAACACAAAATTATCAATGCTTAAATTGTCATAACTAACAACTTTATTAATACTATATTTGACATTCTTATTAAGCACAAAATCCTTATACTTAGAAGGAAAATTAGTTTTTCTACTTGTTCTCCTAACAGTGTTCTCTGCTGCTGGTTCTGGTGACCAATTAAACATATTTCCAAAAGACTCAATGCCTTCATCCTCAGAGGAATTATCATCATCATTACTAATGTTTGGTATACCCTCAGAAACCTCTTATGTTGCATACTCAACACTAGTGTCCTTCCTACCAGAATCTGTATTAGTATTAGATGATCTATCTACCTCAGAAATATTATCTGTATCAGTAGTATGAACACCTTCTTTGCTATTACAAGATTCTATAGTGCTGTCACTAGGTTTATCATTAGTTTCAGGTACAAGCTTATGCTTACTACCTATACTATCTCCATTATCATCATCAGATTCACTAGGCACTTGACTGTTTATGTTAAAAAAATTTAAATCATCAACACCATTTTCAGAAAAAACAAATTCTTTACTTATAACATCATTTTTGAAAGGAAAAACTGTTTCATAAAATTTTACATCTCTTGAAAATAAAAACTTTTTACTTTCCAAACTAAACAGTTTAAATGCCTTCTTATCAAAAGCATACCCAACAAAAACACACTTTTCAGACCTAGACTCAAATTTATCAGAAACATTTAACACATTGGAAAAACACAAACAACCAAAAACTTTTAAATGGAGAATACTTGGTTTAGACTCATAAACCATTTCATAAGGACTTTTACCAGATAAAACAACAGTAGGTAACCTGTTAATTAAATAAGTAGCAGTTAGCACACATTCAGACCACATGTTTAATGGAATGCCCCCCTGAAATATGAGGGCTCTAGATGTATTAAGTAAATGTCTATGTTTTCTTTCCACAACACCATTTTGTTGTGGAGTATAAGCACAAGTAGTTTGATGAACAATACCATTAAGTTTAACAAATTCAGAAAACCTGTTATTAACAAACTCAGTTCCATTATCACTTCTGAAAATCTTAATTTTTTTATTAAACTGATTATCAATAAGTTTGACAAAACTTTCAACACATGAAAACACTTCAGTTTTACTTTTTAATAAAAAAACCCACACAGACCTAGTATAGTCATCAACCACAGTTAAAAAGAATCTAAATCCTTCTTTACTAGCAACTCTATATGGTCCCCAAACATCAAGATGAACAATATCACCAAGTTGTTTGGTTTTATGATCACTCAAAGAAAAAGACTCTCTAGTTTGTTTAGCCTTATGACAAACATCACAAGGTTCCAAACCTTTAAGTTTAATCTCTGAATTATCTTTTCTTAGAACATCTAGCACTTGATCTGCTGGATGTCCTAACCTATTATGCCAAATAGAACTAGCCATATTACAACTTCTAACACTTTTATTAAACATAGGCCTACCTTCATCAAGAAAATATAAACCATCTTTTTCACTACCAGTCCCCATTAGGACATTGTGAGCTAAATCCTGAATCACACAACAATTTTCATTAAAGCTAACATTAACTTTATTGTCTTTAGACAGTTTCTGAACAGACAAAAGACTCACTTTATATCCAGGAACAACCAGCACATCTTTAATCACCAAATTATTAATTTTTAAACATCCATTTTTTTTCACATATTCTAAAGTCCCATTAGGATGAGCAACACTTATGTGCAAAGAAGACACATCAATAACATCAAATAACAATTTTTCAGAAAAAGTTATATGCTGACTGGCTCCTGAATCAATAATCCATCCAACATAAGTACAATAAGTACTAATGTTGGAATTGTAGTTAAAAAATCTACAAGATAAAAAACTAACAACACAATTATTCACTCTAAAGGTACCTGCAATGGTTGCAGAACCCATTGAGTTATCTCCAGAAACATTCAGCAATTTTATGAGCCTTTGATATTGGTCAGGAGTAAGATTATGAGCGATATTCTTACCCTGATTACAATTGCCATCATTAACACTAACATTATTAACATTGTTTTGAGCTGTATTATTATTATTTCTTTTAAAGTTAGGAGGATATCCAATTAGCTCAAAACACTTGTCAACTGTATGAACTTTCATGTTACAATGAGTACACAAAATATTACCATTTTTATACCCATTAGACCCAGTCCTATTACCACTCCAATTATTATTATTTCTATTAGAATTCCCAGTATTAGAATTTCCATTATTATTATTTCTGTTTGAATTCCAATTATTGGAATTCCCACCAGACTTAACAACAAAAGCAGAAGGACTAGTCTTATTATTTTTAGACCCATTTCTATGTGATTCATCCCTGGACAAAGTAGCAAAAGCAGTTCTCAAATCTGGTATGGGATCAGAAGTGAGAATCTGGCTTCTCACAACATTATAACAATCATCAAGCCCCATCAAGAACTGCATCAGTCTGAGAAGCTGATCATGTTCTTTAAGGGCTTCAGACCCATCACAAGTACAATCAGGTAATTCAACAAGTGCATCAAATTGTCTCCACAAAGAATTACACTCATGATAATATTCAGATAAAGACATACTAGATTGAGTTAAAGTGTATATCTTATGATGAAGATTATATATGACAGAACCATCTTGCTTATTATATGTTTCTTCCAATTCATCCCAAACATCTTAAGCATATTTAGAAAATATTTGTCCTTTATATAAATCAGGTGAAACACAACCAAGTAACCAAGAAAGCACAACAGCATTACACCTATCCCACTGATCTCTAGCATGACCATCATTAGTATCTTGCACACAATTACCATTAATGAATCCAAGTTTGTTTCTAGTTTGCAAAGCAAGTTTAACAGCAGCAGACCAAACTTTATAATTTTCAGTACCCTCAAGTTTGAAGGTAATCAATTGAGAACCAATATCTTGAGGGTGTAAGTAAAGTGGATCATAAACATCAAATTTAACCACATCAACTCCCCCTTTAGGTGGACCATCACCCTTAGGAGAACTAGGACCAGAACCAGTCATAGAAAATGACAAAAAATAAACCAAACAATGAACAACACACTCAACAGGTCAAAAAATGCAGTTCTCAGGCTTCCAAACCACTCAATAGGTGGTAGGTCAAGAGCAGTGACCTGAAAGTGATCTAAACAAGAACAAACAGAACAACAAGAAACACAAACCTCCTTGTATCTCCTCTACAAACAACCAAAAAACTACCACAAATAAGCCTCAATCAATCAACACCAGTAACTAACTAATCCCATCGACACCTAAAAAAACCCCTCTAAAAACAAAAAACTAAATCCTATAAGAAGGTGAGAGAGGTGTTATGTAGCACGCGCAGCAAAACCAAGCAAGAACTCTGAATAAAGACTATTCACAGAAAACAACACCACAAACACAATAGATCAAGAAGATCTAAAAGTCAACGTAGCGGAAAAACAACCTGCACAAGAACAAAAACAACCAACCAATACTAATAAAAAACAAAAACTCACCAAGATTAGAACAAACCATAATATCTGATTTTAGGGTTTTTCTAATTAATCACCAAAAAACAACAATTAAACCCAATTAATGAACCCACAGTTCATCAATTATATCAAGAAAATGTTTTAACCAAAACCCCCAAAATTAACTGAAACCCTAATTTCAAAAAACCAATTAAGTTCGAGAAAATACGAGTAGATTTGTAACAATAACAATCCACCCACCAAGAAGTCAAGATCTACACAAATAGATCGAAACCCCCAATTTCAAAAAACCCTAATTTTTGAAAAATGATTTTAATCACGATTCAGAGCAACCTGGCTCTGATACCATGTAAAAACTAACAAATTTATGATCAAAATCAACAAGAACTTATAACAGAGAACCCAGCCAACGACCCCTTGGCTCTCTTTATCAATGAATCAATTACAATATCTCTGAATACAAGAATGAATCAAACAAACACGCGCACAAACTCACACGATTGATCAAGAAGTATCAATCTTATTTTCTCTCACTAGAAACGATAACAGAAAGATAACAAAACAGAATGAATGAACAAAAATGAGTTGTTAGGTGACTTAAATACTCCAATACGCACAGCTGTCTCACACTTTCGCACTTTGGCACAAATAGTCCTCCAGGTATGTATCTTCTTCCATTTAAGTGCAAATACTCCCCCTCCAACTTAAGCTGAATTACTTTAAAGTCCTCCAGGTTATAAGCTTACTTCTTAATAAACTTCACAGCATATCCATTTTCTTGGACTCTACTTTGTCGAACAGTTAACTTCTAAAGACCGAGTTGTATTGCGGTCAACATAACAAGTTACAATACCAAGGCTTAAGATCTTTCTTTGTGGTGATATGCACTCAATGTCTAAGGGTCTCTAAGATCAAGCAGATTTGTCACCTGCGTTTGTATTCAGGTGGTATGGCTTATGTAAGTTATGTTCCTTGGCCTACGACTCTACGAGTATGGTCAGAGTTTCTCATTTGGATTACATTCTCTTTCAGCTGTAAGTTTTGTAACCCGTTCCACGTATCAACAATATTATAGGATAGGGCAGAGGTCGGCTTCAATGCTAAGTATCTAGTATCATGAATGCTAATTTTTCTACTTACTTTACAGCTTTGGTATCCAATTGTGAACTGGTGATACATGTAATTTAGCAATCAAATAGCATCTTTTTTTTCAAATGGTTTATTAGTGCAATAAGTAGTTATAACTAATAAGCGTTCATCTAACACCTGAGGGTTGGCTCGTTGGTAAACACGAAATTTCAGCCACGGGTGCGTCTATTTGGTAATAAAGCAACTCGTTGACTAGTTACAAAACGGCGGCTTGTATGTGCCATTCCAAACAAATGAATCCGCCCCAATTCGTGGGTATACTCTCTAGCAAACCAAAATTTTAGCTGTATTAGACTATTAGTTATGTGCCGTTGTTTCTCTTACAAAATCCAGAGAGATGAGGATAGTCTTGTCATGTAAAAAAACCTTAAAACTGACGGCTACTGAGAACATTCATCAAGCTGAAAAAGTCGCATTTTGCTTATTATACCGCCAAAGAAATGTTAACAGCTTATCAATGACCCCCAAAGCCATAACCTTATCTAAGATAGCAGAGAATAAACTTTGAACTATAGATTGGAGGGGTGCGCCAAGCCTAGGCAGTAGTGCAACGCCAAGGCGACACATGAAGAACCCCAGCAGCAAGCTACTGTGGTGGGATCTTCCCCAATAAAAAATAAGATTAATATCGAGTGAGCTGATGGCTCACATATCAGATATTAAACTGATAAGAACAGATACTACACTTGATCTTAGCCAAAAGGCCGAGAAAGGTATGCTTACTTCAATACAAGGCCTTTGTTTTTATACATAAGTCTTCCTTGTTTGTTTATCTCACCCAAGTGATGTGGGATTGATATAAAGTCATTCTAAAACCTTAACTTGCTTTCATTTTCTGCATTCTTTGGACACAAGATTCTCAGTAGTGTTATGCTAGTAAATTGATTTGTGTTACGCGATAACCATAGTCATTAGAGAAACTATGAGATATATTTTTTGGAAGCAAAATCGATGATAAAATCAAGTTAAATGGTGACATTAGTGACTAATGTTGATAACTTTGATGGCTAATTGTAAAAAATAAATAGTAAAGGAAAGAAAGAGCGGCAGGGTTGCGTTGGTCGAGCAGATTTGGGAGGCTCTACGACAGAGTCAGAAGAGGACTGCATAGAAACAATCTATCATAGAATCATCAAGATATATAAATCAACTCATGCCGTTTTTGGTACCCAAACAATCATTCATCTGAGGGCGTTGAAAACGATATTGTGAGTTATAAACCATGTAGACACCATATGAACCAAAAACTCAGGTAGGAATAATAAAACAACAGCTTTTCATCTTCATGGGGTAGTGCTGGAGTTAGACATGGCGGAAGGAATCACATATTCACATTATATAGAAAGGGGCAGGATATTACATAACAAAGTGATTCATTTGGCTAGGCTGAAAATTAAAGCAAAAACACAAACAAATGGCAGGATCCGTTAGAACTATTAAAAGGAATCATAAGGTATTCATCAACCGGTTTAGATATTGCTCCCGAGTTGCAATTGTCAAGCTTAAAACCGTTCCATAGGCATCGGAATTAGACCCTTTACAAGTTCATGCTCTTTTGTGTATATGTAGTAAGATCGTAGAGGCAGTAAATATCTTCAACATTATTGAATACATAACAATTTAAAAGCTTTTTGCGATTGACACAATAACATCGACATATTTATAACGCACGCCCTTATAAATGTGGTGCTGCAGCCTGCAGGTAGGTACTTGAACTAAGAAAAGGTGTAAGAAGTTAATCCTATCAGAAGATTTTCACATTTTTGGTAGATATCTCGTGACAGTTTATTCTATGCTATCTTAGATAAGGTTATGGCTTTTGGGGTCATTGATAAGCTGTTAACATTC
This sequence comes from Glebionis coronaria, assembly GCA_025667525.1. Lineage (NCBI taxonomy): Eukaryota > Viridiplantae > Streptophyta > Magnoliopsida > Asterales > Asteraceae > Glebionis > Glebionis coronaria. Next base: position 544,639,039 of record CM046882.1, read on the forward strand.
CTTTGATTTTCTTATAATGATTTGACTTACAAAACTGATACTAATAACATTTTTTTCTCCAATTAATCCATCAAGACTTGTGGGACCAAAAGTTAAAGCAAATTGGGAACCAGTTATGCAAATACTACGAAGGTGATGATTTTTGTCATTTTAACTAACACGGGTTTAGTTTTGAGAGCTACTCGTTTATTCTCACTGCTTCGGAAGCTGCTTTGCATATTCTGGTTTCTTATTGATTACCAGAGACCTCCACCACCTAGCAGTGATGGTCACCATCACAGATCCGAAAGTCCTTCACCTGACAGTCGATATTCTCGTGGCGACATCTGTGATGTTCCTTCACGTGCCTCCTCAAAAATAAAATCTTCTAGTGATCGGTATGATTAAGACGACTATGATGACGCACACCACCACCGACACTCGCAACAACCCAAGAGTCACCAGCAACATCCGATTCCAAGACAGTTGCACCAGCACAAGCAGCAACTGCAACAAGTGCAGGTGCAGCCAGTGATCAAAACATAAGGTGAGTGTCTTTCTCGCATCAGATTCGCCGAGGAACAAGCTTTAGCAGCTGCTGCAGCTTCCAAGAAACGCGAAACATCAAGTTCCTCTGAAGCTGCATCTGCTGGGGTGTCTGCACCGGTCTCTAGAAAGAGCAGTAGTAAGACCGCTGCTGAAAGCTTAGACTATGAATCTAGTGATGATGATAGGCATTTTAAGAAGAGACCTTCGAGATATGAGTCGTTTCCAGTTAGAGAGCGTGAATGTGATCAAGACCATGAAAGGGGACGTGATCGAGAGCATTATAGCAAGCGTAGATAGTTTAAGCAATCGTGAGATATGATCTCCTTTTCCCTCCTTTGAGAGGCTGAAGTCACGTGTTTCGTTTTTTAAGGGTAAAAGTAATTTGGTGAAATAAGTAAAATTTATTATCATCATTTTTTGCCATCCTGAAAGATAAAGTCAAGGGTAAAAGTGTAAAACAGCTCACTATTCACTTATGCAGAACCACCTGACGCATAAACACCCAAACTATATCGATGAAGATAAGGCAGGATTGTTGACAGTTGTTAAGTGTATCGATTTGCCTTAATCGACTTGTTAATACTAGTAACATGTAGTATGAGAATCATGAAGATGGGTGTGTCGGCAGTTTTAAAGGCCTAAGCAATGGAACACGGCAAGCATGCGGAAAGCAGAGAAAAAATGATTATCTTTTTTTAGAGTAGGGTTAAGATTGACGGCGGTGCGTGTTTGATGAAAAAGAAGTACTCCAAAGTTGTACATATTGTGATAAAGTATTGATTAAGTAGAGATAAAAGTTGTATGATGTTTGATCCCACATCGCTGGAAAGTATAAATGAAAAGCAGTTTATAAAGAGCACAAGCAAACAAGCAGTCACGACCTTACTTGAACAGGATCTGTTCTATAGGCTCGTACCTCTGTATTCTTGATTCCTCAAGAGACAGAAACCCATGTCTGGTTGATGCATCATCACCATGTGATCAGAGCGTGATTAACCGAGCCTTATGGTCTCGGCCATGGCTCAGTAGAGGATCGTTGCCAGCTCATGTTGATGGGTCTTGGCATGGTCACATGGTTGTCTGACAGACAAATCTCACATGGTTGTCTGACAGACAAATTTACTCTTTTTTTTTAGATATTTCTCGGTTGATTTTGATTCTTACCGTCATCAGCGCTTTAGATGCTGGTCTATTAGGTGCCAATGAAACAGTAGAGTTGTATGCAAATTGTTGGTAACTTGGAGAGATATTCACTTGTTTCTATTTGATTCACTTCAAACATAGCTTCTCATCGTTTCAAATTATGCCAATTTAAGGTATCAGGAGGAACACTAATGCTTTTTTCATTTACTTTATGAAACAAATAAATTTCCATGTGATCAGAGCGTGATTAACCGAGCCTTATGGTCTCGGCCATGGCTCAGTAGAGGATCGTTGCCAGCTCATGTTGATGGGTCTTGGCATGGTCACATGGTTGTCTGACAGACAAATTTATTCTTTTTTTTAAGGTATCAGGAGGAACACTAATGCTTTTTTCATTTACTTTATGAAACAAATAAATTTCCTACTTAACTAGCAACTAAGTAGCTACAACATCACTCACTTTTTTAGATTAAATCTAGGTGTATGTATGACTCATAAAAAACTCACAGCTCACTTGTCACGGGATTAGGACCCAAAACCATATTAATGAAGATAATGCAGGATTCTCGACAGTTGTTAACTGTATGGATTTTGCTCGGTAGATTTTTCAATGATAGTTTTGCAGGACTTACTTTGGGAGAGTCAGACAACAAGTAATATAGATTTGGATTTTGAACATCACTTTTGATCTTAGGCTAAGATTTGAACTTTGAACCAATTAACCCATTTGATTAGAAGTATAGCTTATAATATTTCTTTGTCTTCATGTCTTTCATGCATCCTTAACTAGTTTAGCATGGCCCCTGCACGGCTGCACAAGGATGACATGCACGAATCGAGAATGGTCCAATTTTTTTTCTACCATCCCGCAACCATTAATTTTTGTGTGTTAGGCCGTTTGATAACCGGAGGTCAGCTCATCCATGTTTTAAACAAAGGGTCATCGGGTTTGCTTATTCCAAAGTTTATCTCGGGGAAGGAATATTTATATCTTAGCATCATTAGGAAGCAAGAACCGTAACTGGTTTATGCAAATTGATCTCTGTAACGAGGTTAGTTTCTGATATACAGTGACTAAACTTGCTGAGCGAACTTTTGTGATGTTAAATGCATTTTATGCATTAAGTAGTGAGCAAAACAATTCATTAGCACTATCTGACTATATTCTAGCTTCAACGGAAAATTTATTAAATTTTAGCAATGAGGAGATTGAGTACAAGAATAACTATAAACCAACAATCCTACTTCGAACGTTGTTTAATCTGACATCTGCGGCCCGGCCCTATATAACCAAGGAGAGAAAACGTAGCTCGATCTATCTCAACAAGAAGGTTAGGTATCCACAACTCATCGTCAGTACCTTCATCTATAATCCCCTTCTGTAATTCATGAACCTCGTTGACATCATCCTTTTAAGAACGGACGATCTAACAACCTAATCTATCTAGATGAAAACAAAAAGCCAAAACAAAAAGGCCTATTAGCTCAGCTGGTTAGAGCGTCGTGCTAATAACGCGAAGGTCGCAGGTTCGAGACCTGCATGGGCCATTTCATTTTATTACTTCAACAAGTTTTATCTGTAAAAAAAATGATTTTTTCTGCTGCCAGGACTCGAACCTGGGACTCCTAGCCAGAGTAGGAGCCGAATCATATCATTTGATTGATTGTGCTACAGCAGAAATTGTTGTATTAGATATTCCCTAGTATTTATTTAAACCGAATAAAAGAAAATACCTCCTTTTTCTTAAGCTTATTGTAAAAGCAAGAGCGCACAAGGTGTGAGGTTGTAGCTAGAAAGAATAAAGATAAAGGCGTGAGAGAATTGAAGAAAAGAGTTGGCGGCATAGCTGGATTCTTGATCACCACTATTCATGCGTAAGAAGTCTGCAACTTGCATCACAATGGACCGTTGGCTTGCCATTGTAATTACTAATTACATATCTTAAATCACTTTTATCATGGATTTAAATTTGTTAGTCAAATGAGAATTGCTATACAAAAAAGCAGCGTAGATATTTCCGTTGATCATGGTTTGTCAAAACTAAACTATGGAACAACTGAACAAGTAATGCTTATCATTGTGCGTGGTAAAATTACACCTCATGAGGCATTCACCTCGTATGATACATTCAGATAATATTTTTTTCCTCTAAATATTATTTGCTAAAAATCAAAGGCATGCTCAGGAGAAACATGCCTGTTGCAACGTCTATATCATTAAAGTAGGGCTTAAATGAACTAGGACACTATAAGTCGAAACATTCAAGCTGGCAATCACTAGAAATAATCGTGTAAACTTAAACCACCAGCAAAAGACGAGGCATGAATGCATTGTAAGCAAGTTTGCTCCCCCACGTGTTCTTGCATTTAGGTGACCGTGGTGAAGCCAAACAATTGTTACAAGATTTAGTAATGTGAGTAACTGTAACAGAAGTATTGAGATACTCCCTCACTTGTGTAATAGTCTTCCCATTCTCCACACTTCACACATGCACCCAAAAAGTTTTCCCAAAAATCAGGATTCTCACATATTAAGCACTGCTATAGGATCTGATTTTCAGTTAGCTGTCATATGATCATTGCGTAGAATTTTTATTTAAACAAACCATAAAACAAAATAAACTGATCGACAGAAAGCCAATCTTGTATTAAAACTAAGTTTACAAGATCCTACTTAACGCTCGTTAAAACTTTAACTCTCGTTAACTATTTTTCCCAACAAATACACATAGACTTAGTGACATAAGGCAAGGGATATATATCCGAAGGCACATAAAAACACAATCACCCATCGCATAAGGCACACACCACATAGGATACCATAAAGGACGCTAACCGTTTGTAATTTTCAGAAAACCTTTTGAAGACCAATTTAATTTCCAAGACGATTTGATATTTTCTCCCCCTTAAACAATGACCCATTTTCTATTTAAAGGGATGTAGTCGTTGTTTAAAGAGTCAAATACCGATGAAGACATTTTCCGTTTATGTTTTTGAAGAAACGATTCTGGAGGCAATAAGATTTCTCTTATTTTAACAAATAAATGCACTGAAGCCTACATGAATTTGTGTTAGACCAAGTTATAAAGTAAACTTGATCCCTTGTATGATTTTAAAGTAAATCATACCCGAGAAAATTAATTCCCGTTGTGAGCCAACGTTTTTCAAAGAAATACGTGACTTTAATGCGAAAAGCGGGTTGTAGTCTGAAATAACCACAAGCCATATAGGCATGTTTTAAAATATGTACAACTTTTATACGAACTCTATTATGGCGCCGTGTCCATATTAACTGACATTTCTAAGGCTGTAAATATTATCGTACTAAAAGACATGCCTTTTTGAAAAATAAGAAAATAAAAAATATTTTTGGATTTTCTTAATTTTAATATTTTTATGGTTTTTGTAGATTTTATATTTTTGTATTTTTCTTTTTGGGATGTAAATATATACAATATATACCTGATCATGAAAAAGGATACTCGCGAATAGTTTACCACCACTATTCAGCAGTTTCTTCAGCCAGCTCTTTAAGAGTTGCTGGTGAGAATGGTTTTAAACCCAGCTTGTCGATATAAAACTCGATTCGTCCTCGATCTAAAGCCTTGGTAAAAATATCCGCCAGCTGATACTCAGTGTTGAAAAATTATAGCTAGATTACTCCGTTCTCCACTTGCTCTTTGATGAAATGGTAGCGTATGTCAATATGCTTTGACCGGGAGCGTTGAACATAGTTGCAACAAAGGGCAATAGCACTTTTGTTGTCACAGTACATCGGTATTTTGTTGAATCCAAGACTGTAGTCAGTCAAATGTGATCTCATCTAAAGGACTTGAGCACAACAACCAGACTTGGCTATGTATTCTGCCTCCGTACTTGATATCGCAACACTTTTCTGCCTTTTAGATGCCCAACTGATCAAACGGTCTCCAAGTAATTGCAAACTTCTAGATGTGCTATGTCTAGTATCTTGACACCCAACGTGATCCACATCTGCATATGATATTAGTGCAATAGAGGAGTCTTTTGGATACCATAGACCACGATGAAGTATTCCTTTTAGGTACCGAAAGATCCTTTTCACAACAGATAAGTGCTTTTCGGTAGGCCGAGCCTGATACCGGGCACACATACATATGGAAAATTGTAAATCAGGCCTGCTAGAAGTGAGATAGAGAAGGGTGCCGATCATTCCACGATAAAGTTTCGGATCGACAGCAAACCCATCTCTATCCTCATCTAACTTGGATCTCTCCACCATTGGAGTATCCACGGGGTCACAGTTTTCAAAATGATACTTTTTCAAAGATTCAAGAGCATATTTGGATTGATCAATGAAGATGCCTCTAGGATTCTAAGAAATTTGTAACCATAAGAAAAATGAAAATTTTCCCATCATCGACATCTTAAAACGTGTGGACATGATTTTCACAAAACGGTCAGACAATTTTAGGTAGTGGCAACAAATAGTATATCATCAACATAAATTTGTACCAGTATCATATCGTTGCCTTCCTTGAGAATAAATAATGTCGTGTCCACTTTGCCTTTGGAGAAGCCTTCTGTGATGAGATATGATGATAGCAGATCGTACCATGCGTGTGGAGCTTTTTTTAACCCATAAAGAGCCTTCTTGAGCTTTTACACATGATTGGGATACTCTGAGTTCACAAATCCATTCGGCTGGCTTACATAGACCTCTTACCTTAGTTCACCATTCAGAAATGTCGTCTTAACATCCATTTCATAGAAGATCATGTTCATGTGAGCAGCATACGCAAGGAATAGTCTGATCGCCTCAAATCTTGCAACAGGAGCAAAGTATTCTTCAAAATCAATCCCCAATGCTTGTTTGTAACCACGAGCGACCAATCTTGCCTTTTTCTTTAAAATTTCACCCATCTCATCGAGTTTGACCTTGTATAAGTAAGAACGTTGACATTGTCGGGCAACGAAACTAATTCCCATACTTCAAGTTGTTGAAATTCATTAAGTTACTCTTGCATGGATTCAATCCAACATGACTATGTCATAGCTAGTTGCCATGTTTTAGGTTCAATCTAAGAGAGAAAGGCATGAAAGTATCAATATAATGCTTGTTATTGTAATTGATGGCGTGTAGAGACTGGTCTTTCAATGTCACCAATAATATTTCGGATTGGGTGATCCTTTTTCCACTTGGTGTTGTGATTTTAAATCCGGTGGGGTCTAGAGTAAACGGTTGCAGGAACTTCCTCGGAGGTAGACGCACCGTTAGGGTTTTCAGGTATTGGTAAACCAAAGTATGGAAGCTCTTGTATGTGAGTAAATTCCAAGTCCTGATCAGTATGATCCTCTTCAACATCGTTGTTTGTCCTTTGTAAGTCATCTAAGATGTCCCTTGTAAGATGCACATGCCTAATTGCATTCTTCATATAATCCATATATGTGAAAGGGTTGTTCTTATGGTACGGGTTCTTATAAATCACCACTTCTTTAGATTTTGGAGCACTAGAGGTCGGGGAAGAGATTGTAGCTACATTATCAACAACTTCTTGTCCTTTGAGTTGAAGTGTTTCCTTTAACTCAACTAAGACCATGTTTTTGTCTATGAGTTGAATATTTAAGTCAGAGATTTCCTCAGACTTTGGTTCAGTTGGTCAACAAGTGACTTATGCTCTGCCGCATTAAAAGCGAAGCGTTCTTCTAGTGAACCATAAAGTTGTGAAAATCCCTGCTTTGCTCGTTCAAGCTCCCCTAGAATATAGATGATTATATTTTCCAAGGCATGGTTTTTATTCTCTGCAGCCTCCAGTTCCATTTTCTCTACTGATGACTCTCTCTTAAGTCTTATAATCTCTTCCTCTAATGCCTTAATCACCTTGTCACTCGTCTGAACATTGTGTTCACATTCATGTGTTAAAAGAAGAGTTTCATTTTTTATGTTGTTCTATTTCAAGAGATATACAATGTTTTTGAAGCTCATCAAAATGTTTTGAAAGTGTATTATAAGAATCTTGAAGCTTTAAAAAGTCAACGTCATATTCGTGACAAGGTTAATTATCTACCACAGCATTTACAGTCTCAACAATATTCCTAGAAAGATCATGCACATCATCACATTTATTTACAACAGATGTAATCTCATTCGCACAATGAATTGTCACAACAGTCATCACATCGAGAGACACCACTTGTTCCAAGAATTGGTCATATTCGGACAAAATCTTTTCTTATTCAATTAAATGTAGCTCATAAGCATCATCCATTTCATGGAAAACTTTTTGAACTTCTTTCATTTCGAAATTTAGATTTTCACCAAGAGATATGAAACCCACTTTAAGATTTTCCACAAATGGAACGATCTCATTCTCAAACACCGCTTTCGTATGTTCGAAAGCCCATTCCCTTCGGTTTGAGCTGTTAGAATCGTACATTCCGTAATGACCTTGTAAAAATGGGTAAAGTATCGTTGAAGCTCTTTCAAACTTAACAATACTGTACTTACCGGTGGAAGAACCTTTGGAATTTCCTTAGGTTCATCCTTTTTTACAAGTGTAGGAAATGTACTAGGGCTCTCCTTGGTGGACACGTAAGTTGATATATCGATAAATTCCCTTTGTATGTTAAAGTGAGTTCTAAAATCCGTCTTTGAGTACTCTTGATTAAGTTTATCATAATCAAACTTAGGATGATTCAAAATCATTTTTGACTGATTCTCTTCCATGAGTGGTATAGACTCGGGATCATCCAGAATAAAAATCGGATCTAATACCTTTCCTAATTTGGTTTCATCGTAAAGTCTTGGGTTGTGGATAAGAGCTTGCTTTGCGTAACCCAGGTTAGGTGGAAGGTCTTGTAGACGCGATAAGTTAAATTCCTTAAAAGATGAATCAAACAAATGTACTATGTGTGAGGTGGAGTATTGTTTCAAAAGCGAATTATCAATCTTTTTAATTTGATTAGACGCATTAATTTTCGTTTCAATATTTTTAGACTCGAGAATTTCGAAATCCATTTTAAGTTTTTGAAATTAGTAACGATTGACTCTTTCTCTTTAATTTCTTTTGAAAGATTTGCTCTTAAATGTTCAATATCCTGTAAATGATCCATTTGAAGTATTCTAAACTCATCAAATTCAGGATTAGCTAAGGTATTAGTCGAGAGAGTTAATTTCAAGGTTTGAACCTTTTCCTTATACAAAGCAAGCTCGACAGATAAGGTCATGTTAACACCTAGAGTTTCAAGGACCGCAATATTCATTTGGCTAAGCAAAGCTGCCGGAACCGTTACCAAATCTTGTTGAGCAGGGGAACCCATATGCAAAATAGCTCCCGGTTGTATTTCACTCGAATTCTGGGGACTTGCAGTGAAATTTCTATCATTGTTTGTCTCCTCATTTGAATTACTCACCACCGGAGACTCTTCTGGATACTGAGACTCTTGCCCAACTTGATGTGGTGGAATACTAGTATCAATGGGAACACTTGGTACCTCAGATAGTTGATCGGACCCATAAATTGAGAGATTTGCAATAAGAGCTGCTTTGGCGGTGTTGAAGTCATCACAGTCAGAATCGTATGCATCGAGATCATCTGCTTGATAAGCTACATTAGGAGTGAAAGCTGCTGTTTGTCCTTCATTATCCGCAACTCCTGGATCAACAAGAAACGATAACTCCTCCTCGTCTAACTCACGGCCATTTTCTTGAGCATTGACCAACATCACCTTCTCCTCAAACCACGAAGCATCCCTTCTCCTCTTGGGTTGCTTACCCTCCCTAGCCATATGTCCCCCATTGCAGTTGTAACATGTGATCATCTTCAACTTGCCAGTAGTATTTCCCCTTAGAGCAGTGTTGTAGGTTCTTGTACCGACGTTAGATGAACTTGGTCTCCCTGAATAGGTTGAAACATGACTCTGCCATCTTGAATAGTAGCTTGTTGACGAGAGTTTGAAGAAGTCCTCAACTGATTGTTGGTGGTAGGAAGTCCTCTATATGCTCGTTTGTTTAATGTTTGAGGGATATAGGCAGACATGGCAGCTAACACTTCAGTAGGATTATCACCGTGTTTGAATTCGACAATTGGGACCTCATCATCACAATACAATACTAGTGTTGGTGGGGCTTCATATGCACTTGAAGAAGTACTGACCTGTTGTGAGTAGCTTGTGTGACATGCTGTAGGTGCCGAATAGGTGATAGCAGGGGTTGTAGGTGCCTGATGAGAAAGATATGGTTGATGAGCATAAGGTGATGGATATGATTCTCTCTGTGATGATGGTGCTTGTTGTTGATATTGTTGATGTAACGTAGGTGGTTGTGGTAACATCGAGTACTGTGGATAGCTTAGGGTTTGGTAGGTAGGCTGGTGATAGGAGTGTTGTCCCATAGCATAATGAGTGTTGTTATATGACGACATTTGATGATTTGCCAATAATGCCAATGGTTCAGGATAAGATCCTTGAGACATACGTTTCATAAGCATGTGCTTCTCGTGTTGTTGCAAGAAAGCATAAAGTTGATCTAGATTTAACTAATGCAAATCCCTTACCAGTTTAACATCAGTGACGTAGTGGCTCCACTCTAGAGGCAACGTGTTCAGAAACTTGGTATTGATCTGAAATTGAGCAATTGTTAGATTATAAGTGTCCAAATCATTCATCAATGTAGTGAATCGCCAATATTAGTCATGAATAGTTTCCCATAGAGTGTATGTGAACCTATTAAACAGATCATAGAGTTGACACTCTCGTTACTGCGTAGAGAGTTAAGTCCCTTGTAGCAAAACCATCAAACGATCCCATAGTTTCTTCGCTATCTTGTGTTGACTTACCATTCGATAAATATCGGGTGGAAGAGCTTGAAGAATAGTCTGAATAGCCTTTTCATCCACATCGGGAACTAGTTGGTTGGTAGGAGATAACTCAGAAAATTCCCTTGGCCGAGTCACATCATTTGCAGTAATAGTGCCCCAATCAAAGTGGACCTTGCTCAATGGATTTGATCATAACCCTCCCACTGGGTCTACCAATAATATATGACTTCATGCGACCCTGTCATGCTTCGAATAACTCTTTGATAAGCAGCGGTGGACGGGTATCGGTACCCGATATGATAGATAGGTCAAGTGATGTCATTGTCGGCATTAATGAGCGAGGATTCATTTTGTGATCACTTGAAAAATATTACCGAATGATCGAGCAATGAGATAAAGGTAAAGTGTTTGTGGTTTTTGTAACAGTATGTTATTATCTTTTGGTCGTGTGTTGTTGTGAAAGTCTTCAAATAAATGCAATGTCTAAAATCCTTGAAGTCTTGCAAAGATTGAAAAAGATCACACAATAAACCCTTATATCAGATTTCGCAATATCCGCTAAAGAACAAAATCTCGCAATAACCAAATTCAGCAAATCTCGCAATAATTTGTTATCCAAAGATCTCGCAATGTTCAAGTAAGACAGATTTCGCAATAATTAGACTTTCACTTTTCGCAATAACTCAAAGCACCAAATCTCGCAATAATCAACACAACAGATTTCGCAATATTCAAAACCACAGATTTCGCAATATTGGAATTACCACATATTTCGCAATATTCAAAACCCTAGATATTGCGAAATGTTTTTAGGACAAAATTTTGCAAAAAATCTGAAGGTTTCACAATAAATGAATAAAAACGAGATTTTTGCTTAGAAATTCGTGATTTTAACCAATCCAAAGTACCCAAATCCCTACCACAACCATGTAGGAGATATGTAGATCACTTGGAACAACAAAAACACGAAAATCTTTTGAAACTTGGGTATTATACTTATAAAAACTCACGAACCACAACTAATAACCCAAGAACAACACAAAGCAAACCTCTATTTCATCCTATGGCTCTGATACCAATTGTAGAATATTGGTAATCAATAATCACAAGTGATGTTGATGTTTCTAGTGAGAGAAAGTAGAGAGAGAAAGATGAGAGAAAATGTGTAAAATGTATTATCAAAGTGAAAACAACCAACAAACCCACGTTTAACTATATTGTTACTAAAACATATACTCCGAGCCCTTAACTATATTGTTAGAGTGACCGAGACTTTCTAACTATAAAAACGTATTTCCAACAAGTGCGTAACTAGTGAGAGACCTACCCTTATCCGGATCCTCAGCGTAGTCTGAATCAACAAAACTTGTTACCTCGACATGGTTGCCACGATTTGTCCCATCCACCAAACCCACGTTTATAGTGCCCTACAAATACTTCATAATCCACTTCACTGCTTCCCAATGGAGTTTACCCGGATTCACCAAATGTCTGCTAACTACACTTACTGCATACGCTATGTCTGGCCTCGTGCACACCATCAAGTACATCAAGATCCCAACCACATTTGAATATGACACCATACTTATTCTTTCAACATCACAATCCCTATCCGGGCAATCTTTTAACGACAGCTTGAATTACCCATACAATGGTGTCTGAACCGATTTCGCATTGTCCATTCTAAACGTGTTTACAACTTTAGAAACGTACACGGATTGTGACACCCTCAGAATCTTGCGACTCCTATCCCTGACGATCTCCATACTAAGATCTTCTTTGCTTCCCCAAGCTCTTTCATGTCGAACTTCCTTTTAAGCAAAGACTTGGTAGACCCGATCTCAACCTTGCTCTTACAAGCAATCAACATATCATCTACATGTAACAATATATAGATATACTCCCCTGGTGCATAACTCCTATAATATACGCAACTGTCGTAACTACTACGCTTAAACCCGTTGCTCAGCATATACTCATCGAACCTCTTGTACCATTTCCTAGGTGACTGGTTCAAACCATAAAGAGATTTCTTTAACAAACATACCTTGTTACCTTGTTCAAATCCCGATGACTGTCTCATGTAGATCACTTCTTCAATATTTCCATGTAAAAATGTCGTCTTTACATCAAGCTGCTCCAACTCATAATCTTTACACGCAGTCAATGCAAGTATAACCCAAATAGATGTGTGTCGAACTACCGACGAAAATAGTTCATTGTAATCTATACCTGCCCTTTGTGTGAATCTACGAGCCACCAACCTTGCCTTGTACCTAGGCTTTTGAACACCTTCAATCCCTTCCTTTATTTTGAACAGCCATTTGTAACTCACCAGCTTTTGCCAAGCTGGATGATCTACTAACACCCATGTCTTGTTCTTCCTTAGACAATCCATCTCTTTTTTCGTAGCAGCTTTCCACTTAGAACTGTCTTCACAAACAACTGCTTCCTGGTATGTCAACAGTTGATGAGTATCTTCTTCCTCTGTTGCAGCAAACGCGTAAGCAACCATATTACTCTCATCCCAAAACCTTGCCGGATTCATTCTTGTCCTTGGCTCTCTATCCCGAACCAATTGATAATCTTTGAGATCCGGTCAAGGATCAATTTCTTGAACCCCTGCATCTTCATCATAGCCATCTTCCTAATCTGACTGATCTTCCTTATCTGTCTGGTCTTCCTGATCTATCTGATCTTCCTGATGTGTCTGAGCTTCCTCAGGCGTATGATTATTTAACCTCTATAGTCCTACCTCAACCTGTAATTCCTCAACAAACTTATCTTTACATGCACGCGAATCCTTCAACGTGTCTTTGTACATGACACTTTCATTGAAGACCGCGTTCCTGCTTGTGACTATTTTAGGTGATTCATTATCAAGCCTATATAGTATATACCCCTTCACACCTCCAGGATACCCCAAAAGAATGCATTTTACCGCTCTCGACTCGAGCTTACCTTGTTTAACGTGTGAATATGCGACACAGCCGAAAACCCTCAACATCCCATAATCACTAGGATGTCCGACCACATCTCCATAGGTGTCTTCTTCTCAATCGTTGTCGACGGTGACCTATTTACAAGATACGCGGTTGTACATGTCGCTTCCGCTCAGAAGGTCTTGGGCAATTAATATGGTTTAGGAGTTGACTTAACCAAAGATTTTCGAAATCAAATTGCTGATTTTCTGACAGACAGACGGACCCTGACGGACCCTTTGGGAAAGGGTTCGGCGGGGTCCGTGGTACCTTTGCTTTGGCTATAAATAGAGACCTCAGGCTCACTCATTTCTCACACCTTTCTAACATATTCTTCTCTTCAAATCTTATCCTCTATCAGATATTTCTTTTCTCTAACATGTAGATCTTAGATCTGTAATTGTTCTTCTTCTTGTTTAGTATTTCTTTTTGTAGTTATGGAGATCACTCAAGGTGTAAATAAGATCAAGAAGTTCAAGCACAAGACATGCATCAAGTCATTGTGTCACCTCCATCTAGACTAGTTTCTTTGTACTTGTCATCTCATGGTATTATGTACAAGATCTATGATCTTGATATCTCGTGTTCTTCTCAACCGAGATCCATGACGTATCATCATTGATCTATACATCTTAGGAGCGGAAAGGCCAAAGGCTAAGTGCGTGTTGACTTAGGGGATGTTTGGTACGATGGAATCATATAGAATGGAATTACATATAAGAATGAATAAAAAATAATGAGAATAACTTACGAGAATAAAATAGATTCAATTGTTTGGAACAAAGAAAGAATCGAACACAACTTATATTAACATAATGATTCTCTTGTTTGGTTCAAAATATATTGGAATGAAAAGGTTGATATTCATTAATTCAATTTATCTTTTATTTAAGCTTGTGTTGTAGAAAATTTTATGAAATTCATATGCTGTAACTTTATATGTATCAATCATTTCGACGATTGTAATATTTTTCTAGTTTCAAATAAGTTTCAATGGAATATTTCTAATAGAAATAATCCTGAACATCATTTTACCATTTGAAGAATGATGTTCGACCTGCATAACATTTGAATCTTGACATCTTCATTTGATATCCATTATTTATGGTATCCTCTATACTCTTGTAATTAAATATATAATTTATTATTTTTTATGATTAGGATTTAGCTCCAGCAAGCATGATGACAATAACGAATTAACGATAAACTTAAAATTTAAATATGTATCTGCTGATAAATTACTATATAATATTATAATTGATGTTAAGCTTAACTAAAAATCAAGCCCCAAACTATTGTCGTGTCACCACTGTCATGTGTGTTCATATCCTGTGAATTTTGAACAGAGGTTTATACATCCATATGAACATCAAGTTCTACAGAAGCATAACTAATACAAAGATTAGTTAGAGAGATTGTAATGATGTCAACCCAACACTAAAAACCAAAAAAACTTTTGATTAGCCAAATGAGACCTGGAATTTGATACGCAGGAGAAAAGTGATTGATAGGTTTTTATGAGATTTTCCCAAAATTAGACAACATGTGCATTGCACATGCCTTTTTATTATATAACCCCCCCCCCCCCCCCGTTTTTTCCAAAAACTTTTGATTCTCCGCTAGAATGGAGCCGTGAATAACTACCGCCTAATGTGCTCATTCTCTTCATTCTTTATATTTTTTAGAGAATGAATTTAAAGGAAAGAGAATCGTATTTTGATTCTTTGTTTCCATTCTTTATGTCAAACAAACAATGGAAGCAGCTTTATTCCTTTTCTCACCTTTCCATTCTAGCGTACCAAACATGCCTTAGTGTATAGATCCATATTTCTCTTTTGTGAGATGTATGATCTTGATGCTTCATGACTCGATTTGATAAGGATTACGAATATGTCAAGACATGTTCTTCAAGATATAATCCATGATCTAGGCAAGATTATATCATAGAGTCATCTCTATCTATAACAAACTATCATAAACCAATGTGTGTTGTCGGTTCTTGTATGAACCTGATACTTAGATTAGTACCTACAAATGTTGTAAGGTTATAAGTCGTGTTGGTTCTACTTGCGAGTAAGAACTCGGGTGTTGATCCTATCCATTGTGCAAGGACCCGATGTGTAGCTTAGTACTGGATAAAGTGTTAGCGGTGTGGAAGGGACTTGTTGTACCCATGTGAAATAACACGACATCCTAGCTTATGTGTCGGTAAAGATTGTAAGCCAATGTGTGAAGGTTTCTCCACCTGTGTAAAGGAGATTCTTTTACTAGTGAAGTCGAACTCTCGAGTAGGTGACTCGGGGAGTGGATGTAGGACAAGGAAGGAGTCCTTGTAGCCGAACCACTATAAATCATTATGTCGGTTTGCATTTACTTTTCCTTATTGCTTTATCCTTATACTTGCATTGCTTGTGTGTGGTGTGATCTCTCAACGTGCTACTTCATTCATATAGTCTTTGACTATAAGCAAACACATCTCATACTATGTCCTCGCCAATGGACATTTGATACAAAAAGTTTTAAAAGATTAAAAGAAAACTATTCAACCCTCCTTCTAGTTTTCTACATATAGTTTTTTAAATCTTTCAACATCTTCCATTGTGGTGTAATGGTAAACACATTTGTTGATCCCTTTGATTGGATCTATATTATGTTAAGAACTAGTATAGTAGTTTGTAATTAAACTAAAACACTTTGAGAACTCTTACTCAAGCTAAATAAGTTATGCGGAATCTAACTTATAAAGCACCGAAGAACAAAATTACGTTTAACTATTCGATTCTCTTATTAATCGAATTGAATGGGGTACATGAATGACATTGTACTTATTTTCCTTTTATAGAGTAAGGAACCCTAGAAACCTTATAATATTCTATAAAGATAACTATATCACAGACGATATATTATCAATATTCTAACTATTTAAGTATATCACATAAGATATACTCTAACTATAACTATGACATATCTTATACAAAGATATATTCGTCCTAATCAATATAGCAGTACTTACTTTATAAGTAGCAGTACTTACTATGTACCGCGTTAACACTAACGGTACTTGAAAGATACTAACAGTACTTCAATAACACTAACGGTACTTGAAACTTACAAATAATTCCCAACAATCCTCCCTGATGTAGGATTTTCGTATATGTTTTAGGAAAAACGTGTATCAGCGGCAAGTATTAAGTTCTACGCTTTAGGTACGTAAAACCGAATAAGTGCGGGTTCGTTCTCGAAGGAGGTGTGTGGTTATGAGTGCCAATATGTAAAATCAAAGTTTAGATTAGTGTCGTTTTTGGTTTAAAGAGAGAAAAAGTAAAGACGAGCTACGACTACGATTACACTACGACGAATTGACGTAAAACGCGAACGTAAATACGTAAAACGTGACAAAGTTAAAATTTTAAGATAAAAAAATTTAAAAATTTAAACTAAGTTTAAAATAATATAAATAAGAATAAAAATTCAATAAATAAAATTTATAACCTTTTATTAATTAAATATTCAATTTTAAATGCTAATTAAAACCCTAAAATTAAATATAATTAAGAAAAAGCCCAAAATATTATTTAATTGAACTAACAACTCACTTATATTATTTAAAGACTAAAAAGTGTTTTTCCTAAAATTTAAAGACTATTTTTCTATTTTTAAAACGCTAAAAACAATTTTTAAATTAAAATAATGATTAAAAATAATTAAATAATGCTAAAATTAATTTGACTTTTTCAAAAATCCTAAATTATATTACTAAACAGTAAAAAAATTTAAAAAGTTGAAATAGTAAATTTTTTACACTAAAAGACAAAACAATTTGAATTAAATCATAATTAAACTAAGATTAAATCTAAAAAAATATTTAAAAAGGTGAACAGTAAAACTTTTTTAATCTAAAAATCTTAAAATAATTTTCTGAATCTAAGAAAAATTTTAAAACTAAAAAATGTAAACTTTTTGCACTAAAAGAGAAAAACAGAAATTAAATAAACTAATTAAAAACTGAATTTAATCTAAAAATGAAAAATGAACAGTAACATAAAATTAAACTAAATGAAAATTATTAAAATAAAATAACAAAAATAAGAAAATTAAAATGACTGAAAAACTCTTAAAAAGAGCCACTAAAGACAAAAAAACAAGAATTTGATGTTGACTGCTGGTGGATTTTTGTCCTTATCCCCAGCAGTGGGAAAGATTACTCTAACAGTGGGAAGTATGTTCCCACTAACAATGAAAAATAACAGGTCTGGTGACCTTTTGGCTTGTAGATTGCTGATTTGTTGGTTTTACTTGGATACAAGGGCACCCCTACACTTAGTGGAGTGTAGGGAGTCTAGATAAACAAGAAATTGCACAAGTAGTTCACAAAAGTAACACAGAAATGACCCTATGCAGTTACTAATGAGGCTAATGTGGGGTCTGATGGTTTTGATGGTCTAATGTGCAAATGTGTGAGATTAAATCCACCAAAACTTGAGCAAACTACCACCCAACCACAATTAAACTCACAACAATCCTATATTAACATATTTGCTAACAATATCCAAGTTTTGAGATCACCATTAACTAAAACAAGGCAGATTAGAGACTTACTGGTTTTTTTAATCAAAAATTAAACATGCAAAGTGTTTTAAAACCATACGATACTGAAATCTAACTACTGATAACACTACTAACCAATAAATCAAGTATGTTTGAGTGGTTATTAACTGGTTTTACTGTCACCTTACCAATCAAACCCCTAATCCCAAACACCCCATTAAATCTATTAACCAAAAATCTTGTGAACAGAATTTCAACCAAGCACATAAATCTGATACAAACCTATTCTAACATCTATAAGGGACATAAATAAACAAAAATCAACACTTAGCTAACGCACAAACATTCAATCTACAAAAACCAATAAAAATCAATATTTCATGCTTAAAAAAGGGTTCAAGCCCATGGTATACCTTGTGGGACCCACAATCCAGGCCCCACTATGGCTGCATTGCCATCTCTTTTTAGTTAAAACTGAGCTTATGGCTTATGTGATATGTTGTTTGAATGTAGAGATGATGGTGGTGTTGGACTACAACAACACCAACACACCCTATATATCTTGAGTACAAGGAACCTGAAAAGATGAGTAAACCAAGAAAACAAAAAGACAAGTTTATACAAGCAACCAATAAGCTGATTATTGGGCAACTTATATAAACAGTGAGGATTTAACAGAAATTAAAAATGAGATTTTTGTGAAAAACCTTGATTGAAACTTTCAAGATCTTGATATGATTCGTGAACTTAATAGCAAACTTCCACTATCACTTCCATTTGCACATTAAGTTAAAAAAAATCAAGATCAAAAGCTTGCTGAAAACCTATTTGCCACAACTTAAACCATATATATTTTTTTTTCTTTTGAAAATCCTATTTTAGAAGCAAAAGCTTGAAAGGAAATAGTAACCAAAGTGAAGTAGCTTATAAAAACTTGATGGACTTATCAAGGTGTCAATAGAATAAGCCCATAAGCCTTTACAAACTAAAACAGCCAACAAAGAAAAATGCCAAGTTTCCTTGAGAAGATTCTTGTTTAAACGAAATTTTATCTAAGTTATGCAAGAGAATTAAAAGATTACACTAAAAACAGGTAAAGTAACTTGGAACTCAGCAATGTTTATAAAAATTAAGAAAGCTTAAATTTTCATTAACTAAAAAAAAGTTTACAAAAATGCTGGAACAAGAAGAGTAGGGGTACATGCACCCTCTACTTATACTACTGAAGAGAATACATGAATCCTAAAACCCTAATCTGTATAATACCAATAAAGCCCTTGGTCTTCACTTTTTGAATTTTGGTCAAAAATGCCTTCTCGTGATGCTTGTTGGATGCCATCAACATCTTTTGATCATGGACGTTGATTAGAGTCCTTTGGGGCTAAGTAAAACGTCTTGGTCGTTGATCTTCTGCCAAGATTCTGTTTTTTCCTCTTATGGTGAAGCAGGGGAAGGCTGGGGTTCCACATGGGGGTCATGGGACATAAGTTTTGGGTGTGGGATGGGTTTATGGTTAGATGAATTAAGTTTCTGGATAATATTATCAAAAACCCCTTTGGTTTAGGGTTTTGATTAAGCTAGGGTTAATGGGGGAAAGGGATTAGGGAGGTAGTGTTTGATCTGGTTTGTGGGTTAATTATTTTAAAATCTTTGTTTGCCACCAAAATTACAACTAAACAGATTTTATTAAAAAAATCTATTTAATAACGATAGTGGATAACTGACGTGGGGTGCGAGAGGCTTATGATTGGTGGGTCAACTTGGTCAAAGTGACGTGGTGACATATAATAGGCTGGTGGTGTTTGACTGTCTCCCCCAAATGGCCCCTAATGTTTCTTGTTTTCTTCACTTTGTAAATAACAGCCTAAAAGTCCACTTCCTTTGTTATAAGTTTCACCAAGTTGTCATTTATGACACAATGCATTTTCAAACTTTGTACAAGGATCTTTTGTGTAATTTTGGCATTCTCCAAGGACTAAACATCTAACGTCTTGTCATTTTAGGGACCCAAATGTAATTTTGGACTTTTACAAGGGTATAAAATGATAAGTCTTCAAAAGATGAGGGACCAATCTTAAAAAATCCTCAAACTTCAAGGACTTCAAAGGAAGTTCATGATTTGGGTCCGGTTCTTTGTGCGGCTTCGTTTCCCGTGTTTGTTTTTGCTCCATTCTTGTGATCTTTTGTTGATTTCACGATATCCGTACCTAAAATACACAATGAACAAATACAAATATATATTTGGGTATTTTGATGATATTTTAAGCGTTTTTAGCCCGATTTGGACGATGAGACTATGTATACTTGTAGTGTCATCACTCCCCCATACTAAACCATTGCCGTGCCCTCACGCAATACTAGAATTAAGTATCATAGCACTTCCATAATTCATTTTTATTTGTCATTTATTGAAAACGTAAACTTAAATAAACTACTACACGTGTTTTAGACATAATGTATTGTTTTCATCACGATAAAGTGACTTTTGGGGTCATAGAATAAGAACACGTGAATGCCTCATAGAGATAATTTTGTCATCCTCGATTTTCTCCCAATTCCATGCTAAGCGTGTAACGAGATCATTGTTATTATAAGTTAGCAACACGATCGTATCTCATGAGTGTTAATTACACACCTAAACTCCCTTATTCCTACTTGGTATCTCTTATATTTTATTTTGTCTTAATGATCACGAGGATACATGTTTGACTTATTTCGATAATTTATTAAGGCCGAAAATAAAGTAGCACGATTTAATCGATAGTTAGCCGAAGGATACGATCTTTTAAAACTGCTTCTCGTAATCTCCTTAAGTTCATATCTTGGCATAACTTGTTTCACGATTTGAGACCTTTCTCGGACCGATATTTGGCATGTACTTCATACTTCAAATCTTGGAAGACGTTCCTGAAATAATGGTCTTCATATATGGAATTTCTTCACTTGACGTTTTGGACCACGACTTCATCATTTTTCTTCAATCGTAATTTGGGATTGTGATATACAACGATCCGCCTCCTTTTTGGACTTGGATATATTTATCCTCATACCTTGTTAGGGTCTTTTTGGATAGCTTCTCCATGATCTTTAGGGGAGTATATTGCTTCACGTCGTGTGTCTCGGTCTTTTATATTGATTTTGGAATAATGATACTTCACATCATCTTGGATCTTTAGCAACATAATGGAGCTCCTCATGCCTTGTTAGGGCCTTTTTGGAACTTGCCAATCTTCACATCCCGCTTCAATAAGTTATGCCTTGGCTATGAACTCTATTTGAACACGAGCAACTTTTAAACAATCTTGGGCTAGAAGCTAAGTAACCTTTTAAATCGTACGACCTTACTTATTGCATTTATTTAAACAAAAGCGTGGGGTGAATAAGCTAATAATTACTACACATGAGATCTTGAAAGATTACGAGACTTATAAATAACTCTATCATTTCTCGTCCTCCTTTAAGAGACTTAGCCTAAAAAGTTAAGGAATCGAAGCTAAGTGCTTAACACGCACGGTCGAGTCAAAATTACTCTTATTCTCATCATCGGAAAACCTACATTCGTATCTTAAACACTTATGAAAAACAAGAAAATTTTTAAAATTTGGCCATTTTTAGCCTTATTTTGCAATAAAACGATAACAAAAAGATGAATATTGGATTGCGTGGTGACGTAAGCAAGGTGAAGTATCTACTCACCCCCCCTCCCCATACTAAAACTAAACATTGTCCTTAATGTTTCGAGTCTAGGGGTGAAAACACCCCCATACTAGAGACGTAGTCGAATGCTTAATCTCGAGCATGGAAAGGGTAAAACGAATAACCTAAAAGCCGTTTATGAATTATGCAAATAAGATAAACGTTAGAACATAAAAGGGTATCATCGGATATCGAAATCTCCAAAGGCAACGATCGAAGCTCGAGTGATCCGTAAAACGAACACGAGAGGCTTAAATGACGATGAACCTAATAAATCACAATCACAAACAACCATAGAACAAAGGTTGGAAGAGCACAAGTCCCCTCGCTACGTTAACTACGAAAGCGATAATATTTACAAGGATAAGCATGAGAATCCCCCACGAGGCACCTTGTTTTTTTATAACCGAGTCAAAAGCTCTACTTGAATCCCCATAAATGTGATCATTTAGGGATAATCATGATATGGTCATTTTTGGTGGAGCTTACATGATAAACAATGCCTAAAAGTACATGGAGTACTTTAAAAACCCGATACACGTATACCGGGGTCAAAGATAGCATCCTCGTTTTCGGATGAAAGATGAAATAACGTTACTTCAATCGATAGTAAAACCCCAAAGGGGTAAAAGAAAATAGATGAGAAGTAGAAAGGTGGGGCAATGGGTGGGGCACTAAAATGAGCTACTCGAGGTAGACTCACACCAAGCAAATAGATATGATTTCCATTTATTGCATCGGTGGAAGACCGAGATTTCCCTTTACAAGCAATTCCGGGATCGTAAATCTCGTCCTCGGTGGAGAAACGTGAGGGAACATAAGGGGATTCCCCACACTAGATCCACACCAACCATCGTCAAAAGGAGTAG
Organism: Glebionis coronaria; assembly: GCA_025667525.1. Classification (NCBI taxonomy): domain Eukaryota; kingdom Viridiplantae; phylum Streptophyta; class Magnoliopsida; order Asterales; family Asteraceae; genus Glebionis; species Glebionis coronaria. Next base: position 544,661,602 of record CM046882.1, read on the forward strand.
ACGAGGTGGTAGCACTCATAAAACACGGTGATGACGGAGTTAAACTTGTAGAAAAATCTTTTAAATCCATTTTAAGATCTTTCCCTTTTTCATTGTTTAAAAACTCTTTATGAAAACCCGATTCGATAATGTCGAAAATATTTGGCGTGTCAAATTTAAAATTAGTCGCGCTAAAAATCCTCACATTTAAGTCATTGGTGGGAGGGGGTGGTGGATTATGTAAGTTCTCAAAACGTCGATCAATAAAGAACACCGCCCCCTCGGGGTCTACATACTCGTCATCCTCATGAACGTCGATCTCATCGATTTATTCATCAAAAATAGGCTTGTCAAACCAAGGTTTGTCATTCCCTTGCTTGATTATTTTAGAAACTCTCTCGAAAAGATCACGATCAAGCACGAAACCATCATTCATTTGTGGGGATTGTTGATAAGTTAAATCCTCACGAATGTCGTAGAAGTAATTCTCGTTTGAGGAGTGTTGATTAGGTAACTCCTCGAGAATTAGATTTTGGGTGGTCACATGAGTTGGTTTGTCATCGAAAATAAGACGTTCCAACTCATTTAGTTCATCCTCGATTTTGGAAAGATCGACCTCACTTGTAGGTGGAAGTGGAGGCAAAAGAGCTAGCTCTCGTTCTATGATTTCCTCAATCTCGGGATCAAACTCGTAATCATTGTACTTCACACATTTCTTTTTAGGAGAATCAAAAATTGCATGTGGATTTCGAAGTACTGATCAATCTCGGCAAAATCGCCATCGTCATCGTCAAAGAAAGAGTCGATGTGAGCACTCACAACCATGGTCTTACAAGTCGAACGACTATGCTTAGGTGACTTTTCTAAAACTAGAGGATCGATGTCGATGAAACCTTTAGCCTCAACGGGTGTTGGGATAGGAAAAGGAGGCACTTCGATGGAGTTAGAAGTTGAAGCCTCAAAGAAGTGGTCCTTCGAAGGTGGTGAAGACGAGTCCATTTTTGTCATTTTCGTGATGGCACTAACGTCGCCCTTCGAAATTGGTCGTTCATTTGTTTCATCGAATACATCCCAAAGTGATTTTTCATTCATAAATTTACACATACCCTTTTGAATTAGGTACATGTATTCTTTATCGTTAAAATCATCGTCTTTAAAACCGTTTTTCTTAATTCTTTCAAAAGATGCATTAAGCCTCATACTTTCCGCTAAAGTGAACATTTTGAAATCATTAGGTTTAGAAACATTAGGTTTTGAAACCTCGGTTTTTTCATTATCATAAGACACTTGGGATTTACTCGTGAAAAAAGTCCATTTTATCATCCCCATATCTCATAGTAAGTCTCCCCTCGTGAACGTCGATTACGGTTCGAGCCGTCGATAATAATGGTCGGCCTAAAATAATGGGACATTTAGGGTCACACTCGTAATCGGATATAACAAAATCCGCGGGAAAAATAAACTTTCCAACTTTGACATAGACATCCTCGGCTATTCCAATTGGTATTAAAGGCATACAATTTGCTAGCTCGATTGTCATGTTCGTGGGGGTAAGTGAAGGCAATCTCATCAATTTCCATAGAGAATGAGGCATAAGATTGATGCTAGCACCTAAATCGGCAAGGGCTAGACATCCCTCAATCTCGGAAAAATCACAAGGTAATAGAAATTGGCCCGGATCCTCTTCCTTTCGCGGCATATGCCTTTTAGGTTTTTTAAGAAGGATCGATGCACAAGTTTCTTCAAGGGTTACTTTGGTAAGGTCGATAAAACTCTCTTTTTGAACCGTGGATGGAATTTGAGGTACACGAGGGTGTGCACTCTTTTCCTTGGTTGCCACGTTCACCCCATCGACTTTAGAACAATAAGACGTCTTAGAAGTCGAGGGTTGAGAAGAAAGAACAACTCGAAATCCATCAAGGGTAGGGGTAATCACACGACTTTTTCCACGAGACGAGGCGGCTTTATATTGTTCCTTCGGATTTGCAACAGTGTCACTAGGTAACGAACTCGATGAAGCACCCGAGGATTTGTTCATAATAGCCGGAAACATCTTTTTAATATCAATTTGTCCTTGCTTAATCTTCGTGTTTTGTAGTTTCAAAGTATTAGAAAAATCGTTTTTCAAAGTACCAATTTCTCCCTCTAATCGTCTCATATTAGCCTCATTCGTTTTCATGTAATTTTGAAAATCATTTGACGAACTATTTTGATTAGAATTAAAGTTCCCTTGGTTTTGGTTACTTCTTTGAAAATTGTTTTGATTCCCACTTGAAAAATTGTTTCCTTGATTGTTATTGTTTGAAAAATTCGAGTTTTGATTATTGTCTCGATTTTGCCAATTCAAATTACGACCTTGATTATAACCTTGATTTTGATTCGAAAAATTTCCTTGTTGATTATTTTCTTGAAAATTGTTTCGGTTTTGATTCGAAAAATTATTGCCTTGATTAAAATTTCCTTGTTGCGATGGACCGACGTTATTTTGATTTTGATTAGAAAAATTGTTGTTTAACGTACTCACTTTCGACGTTTGGCCATCCGTAGCCGCACACTCGTAATAGTTATAAGGTCCACCACAAATCGTACACGATGTCTCAACCGCTTTCACCGTAGCGGGAGCGTCTTTCTTTTACATTTCGATGAGAAAGGACGTAAACACATTCGTCAACTTGTCGACTTTCGCATCAACCCTCTCAATGTCGCGATTAGAATTACTAAAATTGGCGACATTGGAAACACTCGGTGTGTTGCGGAGTTGGTAAACCTTGGATCGATTCTCGATAATCATCAATGCATCCTTCGGAGTCTTACACAAAAAGTTGCCACCGGCGGCGGAAATCAACGAATCTTGTTCTTGAAAACTAAGACAATTGTAAAACGTATCGATTTGGTGCAACTCGGAAAAACCATGGTGAGGACATTGCCTAAACAATTACTTAAAACGATCCCACACGTCTCTAAAAGATTCATTCGGTTTTTGCTCAAATCTTGTAATCTCGTTTTTGAAAAACGTCGTCTTAGACGGTGGGAAAAAATGATTAACGAATTTGGAAACGAGATCCTTCCATGTAATTATGGAATTAGGTGGCTCTTTCTCGTACCAATCCTTGGCGGCACCATCGAGCGAGTACGGAAAAAGCATAAGCTTGACGACATCGGTGTCGACGTTCTTAAACTTGCTCGTGGCCAAAAGACGATCAAAATTACGAATGTGGTCGTGAGGATTATCGGCTTCACGACCTCAAAACTTCATAGCTTGGATTAACGAAAGCATTCCGCTCTTAATCTCAAAATTCTCCGCTTCGATAGCGGGAATTACGATCGCGTCTCCATAACCCTCGGTGGGCGCTTGGAGCAATTCCATCATCGAACGATTGTTGGTCATCACGTCTAAGGTTTCTTCAACAACGATATTAGGAACGTCGGTTTGTAATTTTTGTCTACGTCGTCGATTCCTTTGATTACGATTGCGTTGATTCGAAGCGTCGCTAGAATTAGAATAATCCTTCGATCGAGTGCGCATGCACTAAGCGTAGAATGGGGGTAGCAAAGAAGATTCTTTTTACGGTTTTTCGTTTTTCCAATTTTTTTGGTTTTTGATTGTTTTTTATTTTTTTTGTTGATTTTTTTTGTATTACGTAGACTCAAATCTACAAATCTCTCCTCGAATCGATTTCTCGATTAAAGGAGCCCCAAAGAATGAAAACGATCACGTGGCGTGAACGCCTTCGATGACTTTAGAACGTTGGTGGAACACCAAAGCGTTCAAGAGGGTTTAATCTTGAAAACAAGAAAATATAGTATACGTAGATAATACTTGGGCGGCAAACCCTCGATTATCCCTCTTTCTCAAAACACGCACAAGCAAGCGGAGGAAATGAGGCGGCGCTAAGCACTTAAGAGCCTTTTTCCTTTAGGTCGTGAAATACAACCGCCTTATACCCACCTTATAGTTTGTGTTAATAGAAATTAAGCCTCACGAAATTATTTATCTATTTTGCCTTTAAAATTTTGCTTTAGATTCGAATACAATGATCGAGTGATGAAATCCCGAATCAAGGTTGCGTTTTCACGTTTTTTTAGTACTTGTATATTTATTGTTCTATGTAAGTACAATATAGTAATATATTCACAAGAAAAACGAAAACGATAATGGGATATCTACTGACTGGATTGTGTTTAATTTAGGAAAATTAAACACGATTTATTTGGATACTATAATATATTAGAGAAAAATAACAAAAATGAGTATGTACGATATTTACGCTTTCCAAAAATTGAAAAGCAAAAACGCACTACTCACACAAAAACGATAATAATAATGGATAACACACCACCCCGGCAGCGGCTCCAAAAATTAATGTAGGATTTTCGTACACGTTTTAAGAAAAACGCGTATGAGCGGCACGTATTAAGTTCTACGCTTTAGGAAAAACGTAAAACTGAATAAGTGCGGGTTCGTTCTTGAAGGAGGGGTGTGGTTATGAGTGCCAATATGTAAAATCAAAGCTTGGATTAGTTTAGTTTTTTGTTTAAAGAGAGAAAAAGTAAAGACGAGCTACGACTACGATTACACTACGACGAATTGACGTAAAACGCGAACGTAAATACGTAAAACGTGACAAAGTTAAAAATTTAAGCTAAAAACAATTTAAAAATTAAAACTAAGTTTAAAATAATATAAATAAGAATAAAAATTCAATAAATAAATTTTATAACCTTTTATTAATTAAATATTCAATTTTAAATGCTAATTAAAGCCCTAAAATTAAATATAATTAAGAAAAAGCCCAAAATATTATTTAATTGAACTAATAACTCACTTATATTATTTAAAGACTAAAAAGTATTTTTCCTAAAATTTAAAGACTATTTTTCTATTTTTTAAACACTAAAAACAAATTTTAAACTAAAATAATGATTAAAAATAATAAAATAATGCTAAAATTAATTTGACTTTTTCAAAAATCCTAAATTATATTACTAAACAGTAGAAAAATTTAAAAAGTTGAAAAAGTAAATTTTTTACACTAAAAGACAAAACAATTTGAATTAAATCCTAATTAAACTAAGATTAAATCTAAAAAGAATACTTAAAAAGGTGAACAATAAAACTTTTTTAATGTAAAAATCTTAAAATAATTTTTTGAATCTAAGAAAAATTTTAAAACTAAAAAATGTAAACTTTTTGCACTAAAAGACAAAAACAAAAATTAAATAAACTAATTAAAAACTGAATTTAATCTAAAAAATGGAAATGAACAGTAACATAAAATTAAACTAAATGAAAATTATTAAAATAAAATAACAAAAATAAGAAAATTAAAATGACTGAAAAACGCTAAAAAATAGCCACTATAGACAAAAAAACAAGAATTTGATGTTGACTGCTGGTGGACTTTTGTCCTTATCCCCAGCAGTGGGAAAGATTACTCTAACAGTGGGAAGTATTTTCCCACTAACAATGAAAAAAACAGGTCTGGTGACCTTTTGGCTTGTAGATTGCTGATTTGTTGGTTTTACTTGGATACAAGGGCACCCCTACACCTAGTGGAGTGTAGGGAGTCTAGATAAACAAGAAATTACACAAGTAGTTCACAAAAATAACACATAATTGACCCTATGCAGTTACTGATGAGGCTAATATGGGGTCTGATGGTTTTGCTGGTCTAATGTGCAAATATGTGAGATTAAATCCACCAAAACTTGAGCAAACTACCACCTAACCACAATTAAACTCACAACAATCCTATATTAACAGATTTGCTAACAATATCCAAGTTTTGAGATCACCATTAACTAAAGCAAGGTAGATTAGAGACTTACTGGTTTTTATCAAAAATTGAACATGCAAAGTGTTTTAAAACCCTACAATACTGAAATCCAACTACTGATAACACTACTAACCAATAAATCAAGTGTGTTTGAGTGGTTATTAACTGGTTTTACTGTCACCTTACCAATCAAACCCCTAATCCCAAACACCCCATTAAATTTGTTAACCAAAAATCTTGTGAGCAAAATTTCAACCAAGCACCTAAATCTGATACAAACTTATTCTAACATCTATACGGGACATAGATAAACAAAAATCAACACTTAGCTAACACACAAACATTCAATCCACAAAAACCAATAAAAATCACAATTTTATGCTTAAAAGAGGTTTCAAGCCCATGGTATACCTTGTGGGACCCACAATATAGGCCCCACTATGGCTGCATTGCCATCTCCTTTCAGTTAAAACTGAGCTTATGGCTTATGTGATATGCTGTTTAAATGTAGAGATGATGGTGGTGTTGGACTACAACAGTCCCAACATATATCTTGAGTACAAGGAACCTGAAAAGATAAGTAAACCAATAAAACACAAAGACAAGTTTATACAAGCAACCAATAAGCTGATGTCACTGGCTTATTGGTCAACTTATATAAACAGTGAGGATTTAACAGAAATTAAAAATGAGATTTTTGTGAAAAACCTTGGAATGAAATTTTCAAGATCTTGATATGATTCGTGAACTTAATAGCAAACTTCCACTATCACTTCCATTTGCACATTAAGTTCAAAAAAAATCAAGATCAAAAGCTTGCTGAAAACCTATTTGCCACAACTTAAACCAAATATATTTTTTTCTTTTAAAAATCGTATTTTAGAACCAAAAGCTTGAAAGGAAATAGTAACTAAAGTGAAGTAGCTTATAAAAACTTGCTGGACTTATAAAGGTGTCAACAGAATAAGCCCATAAGCCTTTACAAACTAAAACAGCCAACAAAGAAAAATGCCAAGTTTCCTTGACAAGATTCTTGTTTAAACGAAATTTTAACTAAGTTATGCAAGAGAATTAAAAGATTACACTAAAAACAGGTAAAGTAACTTGGAACTCAGCAATGTTTATAAAAATAAGAAAGCTTAAATTTTCATTAACTAAAAAAAAGTTTACAAAAATGCTGGAATAAGAAGAGTAGGGGTACATGCACCCTCTACTTATACTACTGAAGAGAATACAGGAATCCTAAAACCCTAATCTGTATAATACCAATAAAGCCCTTGGTCTTCACTTTTTGAATTTTGGTAAAAAAATGCCTTCTCGTGATGCTTGTTGGATGCCAGCAACATCTTTTGCTCATGGACGTTGATTAGAGTCCTTTGGGACCAAGTAAAACATCTTGGTCGTTAATCTTTGATAGGTGTGAAAACACCCATCCTTTTACCACTTAATTACAATAATAACCAAGCCAAAACGTGTATTTTATGTCGTAAATGTCAGAATTATGCGTGGTTTGTGTTTTTGTTGTGGTTTAGGACCAAAATGTGAAAAGGGAAGAAAACACGGGTTTTCACGGGCTTTTATCGAAGAAAACGACAAAAAGACGAAGTCAAGAGATCAAGAATGCAAAAAGAACGGAAGTCCAAGGCCTATTCTGAAGATTTATCGAAGAACAAGTCTAAAAGACGGAAGTTTAATAAAGCCGAAGAAATCGAGTCTAATAAATAAATAAATTATAAGACGAGTTTAATTAATCCCGAGACAAAGTCGATAAAGTCGAAGAACTTAAAAGACGAGAAGACGTGAAGAAAGAAAGAAAGAGGAGGCAACACATGCACCTCCCCATTTCCTATAAATACCCTCCTAAACTCATTTAGGAGGGTTGGTTAGTTTTTAGTTAGTTTAGTTTTCCTTTCATTTTTTGTAGGAGATTCTAGAGAGAGAAAGTGACAGTTTCTCTCACTAGAATCCCAATCTTTTATCTTCCTTTCATGTTCTAAATCAAACCTTTATCTTTGATAGTTTAATTCTTGTCTTAATCTTGATCTTACTCTACCTTTCTTAGCTCTCATTCACTTTAATCCGAGTTTTCTACACGTATTGTTTAATTTGATGATTGATTTATTAAAAAGTTTATCTTTTTATTAATCTTTAAGTTTTCATATGGAATGAGCTATAAGTTTGACATGCTTATTGGCTTATTTTGTGTCTAGCTTATTTTCTTTTTAGTTTTCTTAAAAAGTTAGTCTTTTTTAAGTTTTCTTATTTCGTATTTTAAAAAAGTTTTCAAATTTATGCTAATTGATCTTTTAATGTTTGATTTTTATAGCTTAAAGTGTTTTAGTGCTTATTGTGTTAATTCTTATTTTTGATTAAGTGCTTTTTAGTTAATTTTTATAAAAAGTTGTTTTTAAATATTTTTTATTATTTAGTATTTTTAAAAGTTTTTAAATTTTGGTCTAATAGCTTTTTCTTAAATTTGATTTGGTTAAGTTTTTAGATAAGTGCTTATTTGGTATTTGCTTATTTGCTTATTGTTGTCATCGTATTGCTTAAGGGTTTTACCAGTACGATCAAGTAAGTGTGATCGCATAAACCCCGAGGGTTTCTACTTGCGATCCATTACTGCGATCCTTAGTACGATCGGTCACCACGATCACACTCCATAATCCACACCACGATCACTTGTTGCGATCGTGGGTACGATCATAGAGTGCGATTTGTGTGGGTACGATCTGCTAGTACGATCCAGCATTACGATGGCATAAACATGCATAGTACGATGGCATCAACAAGTATAGTACGATGGCATCAACAAGTAGTACGATGGCATAAATATGCATAGTACGATGCATACATTGCATGCATGCATGAAAATGGCGCAAATTTGAGCAGCTAGGCTGGCTGCTTCCAGCAGCTAGCCTGCCTGCTTGCTTATTTATTAGTATTGTTCCGTAATTGTTTAGTTTTATCTGAAAGTTGTTCCGATTTTATTTTTGAAAGTTACGTATTTTTAGTTGAATCTTTCTTCCAATTTTAAAATTAATATTTTTACGTAAAGTTCAAGTTTTATCTTTCATTTAGTACCCGCTTTAGGTTTTCCCTCGTTTAGCTTTAAAGTACCATTTTAGTTTTATTCTCTCCTTTTTCATTTAGTAAACTTTATTTTCGAGTCGATAGTTGATTTCGTCTTTTAGATTTATTTTTATTAATTGTTTCGCTTTAAATTACGTTTTATTATTTGTTTTAATATTCATTTTAATATCGTTTTAACTTTTAGTTTTTAATATTCACCTAGTTTTACTTTTATTATTTGAACTTGTCTTTAGTTTGTTTTTAAATACTTTTCGCATTTACTTTTAAATTAGATAATCAACATCCCTTTTTCTTAACCAAAAACAATTGAGTCGCACTTTGAACCGGAAATCAATTCGAGAGGATACCGAGAAAACGAACTTTTGCAACTAGTAAAATCCATGTATCAAATGGCGCCACTGCCGGCTCTTTTCGTGAAGATTAACGGTTTTTTGTGAGAGACGCGTTGGCTTTTGGGATCCGTTCACTCGTGAATGTTATCTTTCGTGTCCAAAATTTTCAAAAATACCAAAAACATTTAAAAAATCATAAAAAGCATTTCTTTTTCAAAGTTTTGCACCAAAAATATTCTTCTTGCTTGTCTATTTTTCTTCATGGATTCGTCTTGTGTACGGTGTGGGAGACCATGGCATGGTTTTAACATGTCAATGGTGTACTTGTGAGCGGTGTGGTTCCGATATCGACGATACACAATTTGGATTTTGTCCATTTTGCAATTCAACAAATTCGTACTTCTCCTCTTACAATACTTTCTCACCCTCTCCCGTCTATGACGATCCTTATCCTCAAAATGCACCGGATTTTTCTCCATACCCGTGGTGCTATAAGTGTGGGGGTCCTCACGAAAGTTTTCACTGTCCAACGGGGGATCAAATTTACTATAATTATACCCCTTCCAGTTTTGACCAACCCCTGCAATACCCAATTAATCATCAACCTCGTCACGGGATGAGTTACCAAGAACCAATTGACGATCTTGCTACAACCTTTCAAGAACAAAGAAACGATCTTGCTACAGCTTTTCAAGAACAAACGAAAGAGCTTTTACACACGCTGCAAACTTGTATGGAGTCATTTTTACAGCAGCAAGGTCAGACGAGTACTCATATCCCTGAGCTTATTATTAGCCCTTTAGGTATTGAGGAGAGCGATGACGATATTGAGGTTATTTTCGACGAGGAGGAATTTCTAAAGCAACGTAAGACTTCTCCCATTCCTCCTTCGTCTATTGCTATCACACCTGAGGAGCCCGTTGGCTCTCTCATCATGGAGGATGAGCATCTTGACGTTATCTCGGCAACTGAATCGGACAAATTCCTAAAGTCTAGTGTCGAGGAACTTGTCGTCATTCCAAGTGAGCCCGCGGGTATTCCGGAAAATCTGTGTGATGTGCCGACTTTTGCGGAGCTTACGGACAAGTTTGCTTTGCTAGTCAATGATCACATACTCACAACTCCACATGCAATATTTGATCCTCCCAACAAGAGTTCAACATGTGGTGAGTATGATCATTTCGTCTTCGAGCCCGAGATTGAGGAAATTATCGACCGAGAGCTAGCTCTTTTACCTCTGCTTCCTCCTACAAGTGAGGTCGACTTTTCCAACATCGATGCCGAACTTGATGAGTTGGAACGTCTTATTTTTCATAATAATGACGAACCAACTCACATACCCAAACAACCTATTCTCGAGGAGTTACCTAATCAACACTCCTCTTATGAGAATTACGTTTACCACATTCATGAGGATTTACCTTATCAACAATCCCCACAAATGAATGATGGTTTCGTACTTGATCGTGATCTTTTTAAACGAGTTTCTACACTCCGTATCTACGATGATATCCACAAGATCTACTTTCATGAGGATCAATGCTTTGACCCGGGAGGTGACATGGACCATTCTATGATTGATAATTTTATGGCTTTGCCAATTGGTCTGCATCCATTGTCTTTGGAGGATGACAATGTGATTCCCTTACCCACCCCACCTCCCGTCAATCTGGATTTCACTTGCTTTTCTTATATTGAGCAGACTTCCCTACCATACAAGACTTATCCCCCAGCATCTCCTTTGTTGATGTCAACCGGGAACGAGGACAAGGTCTTTGATCCCGGTATCACTTTCGAGGCTTCCCCATGGACCATTTAATTCAGGGACGAGTCAGGCTCGTGACTCGGTTAATATAAACAAGCGCTTTTTGGGAGGCAACCCAATTATCTATCTATCTTTACCTGTTTTCACCATAAGTGTAGAGGGAGCCCCGTATGTGTTTGTTGTCTTGTTTCTTGTGTTGTGCAGGGATTAAATCTTCAAAGATCCACCTTGATGACTTTTGACGAACCGTGATACCGTGTTCCCATCTTCCCGGTTCTATCCTAAACTCTTGTGATTCAATATTTCATATTTTATATGTTCACATTGAATTCACTTTAGTTGTCCTTTCCTTAGCAAGATTTAAACAAAGTGCACAATGTCCTAAGTGTAGGGGAGTTTACTCCCACATGCTTAAACATTGAGGACAATGTTTATCTCAAGTGTAGGGGGGACTTCTATCGAAGTAAGTGGTCTTTTCCATGAATTTGCCCTCATTTTAACCGGAAAATTTGATTTTTCGACATTTTTCAAAATTTTAATCTATTTTGGCCTAGTTGTATAGTTGTATTTTCCTTTGTTATGTTTATTTTCTTTCCATTGCTAGAATAAATTTTCAATAAAGTGTTTTTTAAAATTTTTCTAAGTCGTGAATATTTTGACTCAACCCGAGTTTACTTATCTAAGTTTACTCTAGCTAGTATCCTTAACGTGTTTAAGTCAAGTTTTGCTAGGCTTTTATATAGGGAGTTATAAAACGCGAAAGTCTTAACTCTCACGGGTTAAGAACAAGAACTTTTCGCAAGTTCCTATAATTGATCCTAGAGAGTCGTTTATCAAGGGAACTTTAAAATGCGATTTCTAAACTTGAAAAAGTCTAAGAATTTGCAAGATCCTATAGATGACTCGAAAACCCAAAACTTTGATTTAATAGGCTAAGCATCCACGAGTCTCATTCCTTGAGATTTTAAACTGTGGAGAACGAGAGATGATAGAGTCAATTATAAGTTTGGTATTCTTTCGTGAATTTATGTGAGTTGTTTATAAGCTTTTTCTCCCATCGCTTGCTAATAAATTTATCTGCAATAAATAAGGTTGTACGATTTGAAAAGTTACTTAGCTTCTAGCCCAAGATCGTTTAAAAGTTGCTCGGTATCAATTAGAGTTCATAGCCAAGGCATAACTTATTGAAGCGGGATGCGAAGATTGGTGAGTCTGAAAAGGCCCTAACAAGGCATGAGGGCTACATTTTGTTTCTAAAGATCCAAAAGTGATGTGAAGAATCATTTATCGAAAATCAATATGAAGGATCGAGACACACGACGAAAAGCAAAAACTCCCCAAAAGATCATGGAGAAGTCTATCCAAAAAGGCCCTAACAAGGTATGAGGATAAATAGATCCAAGTCCTAAAAGGAGGCGGATCGTTGTATATCAAAGTCCAAAATAAAGATTGGAGAAAAATGAAGAAGTCGTGGTCCAAAGATGAAGAATCTCTCAAAACTTCAAGTGAAGAAATTCCTATTATGAAGAGAAGACCATAATTTCAAGAACGTCTCTCAAAGATTCGAAGTATGAAATCGCTGCCAAATATCGGTCCGAGAAAGGTCTCAAATCGTGAAGCGAGTTATGCCAAGATATGAACTTTATGAGGTCCCGAGAAGCAGTTTTAAAAGATTTTGTCCTTTAGGTAACTATTGATTTAATCGTCCACTTTATTTTCGGCCTAAATAACTATCGAAATAAGTCGAACAATGCATCCTCGTGATCATTCAAGACAAAAATAAAATATAAGAGATACACCTAGGAATAAGGGAGTCTAAGTAAATAATTGGCCCACATGAATTCGTGTTAGTTTGCTAACTTATAATAACAATGATCTCGTTTTTAAGCTTGGTATGGGGAACGTGAAACTTGAGAATGATGATCATTCATGACAACCAAAAAAACCAATGTAAGTCTTCGATTTCTCTACTTGTTTTGTTCTTTAAAGTTTTCTTAGTGTTTAGTATTTAATAAAGGCCAAGGTGGGTTATCTATGATGAAAAATGTAAACCGTGCTTTGAAATTAATGCATTGCATGAGGGCATTGCAATGGTCAAGTGTAGGGGATTTGATAGGTGTGAAAACACCCATCCTTTTACCACTTAATTACAATAATAACCAAGCCAAAACGTGTATTTTATGTCGTAAATGTCGGAATTATGCGTGGTTTGTGTTTTTGTTGTGGTTTAGGACCAAAATGTGAAAAGGGAAGAAAACACGGGCTTTCACGGGCTTTTATCGAAGAAAACGACAAAAAGACGAAGTCAAGAGATCAAGAATGCAAAAAGAACGGAAGTCCAAGGCCTATTCTGAAGATTTCTCGAAGAACAAGTCTAAAAGACGGAAGTTTAATAAAGCCGGAGAACTCGAGTCTAATAAATAAATAAATTATAAGACGAGTTTAATTAATCCCGAGACAAAGTCGATAAAGTCGAAGAACTTAAAAGACGAGAAGACGTGAAGAAAGAAAGAAAGAGGAGGCAACACATGCACCTCCCCATTTCCTATAAATACCCTCCTAAACTCATTTAGGAGGGTTGGTTAGTTTTTAGTTAGTTTAGTTTTCCTTTCATTTTTTGTAGGAGATTCTAGAGAGAGAAAGTGACAGTTTCTCTCACTAGAATCCCAATCTTTTATCTTCCTTTCATGTTCTAAATCAAACCTTTATCTTTGATAGTTTAATTCTTGTCTTAATCTTGATCTTACTCTACCTTTCTTAGCTCTCATTCACTTTAATCCGAGTTTTCTACACGTATTGTTTTAATTTGATGATTGATTTATTAAAAAGTTTATCTTTTTATTAATCTTTAAGTTTTCATATGGAATGAGCTATAAGTTTGACATGCTTATTGGCTTATTTTGTGTCTAGCTTATTTGCTTTTTAGTTTTCTTAAAAAGTTAGTCTTTTTTAAGTTTTCTTATTTTGTATTTTAAAAAAGTTTTCAAATTTATGCTTATTGATCTTTTAATGTTTGATTTTTATAGCTTAAAGTGTTTTAGTGCTTATTGTGTTAATTCTTATTTTTGATTAAGTGCTTTTTAGTTAATTTTTATAAAAAGTTGTTTTTAAATATTTTTTATTATTTAGTATTTTTAAAAGTTTTTAAATTATGGTCTATTAGCTTTTTCTTAAATTTGATTTGGTTAAGTTTTTAGATAAGTGCTTATTTGGTATTTGCTTATTTGCTTATTGTTGTCATCGTATTGCTTAAGGGTTTTACCAGTACGATCAAGTAAGTGTGATCGCATAAACCCCGAGGGTTTCTACTTGCGATCCATTACTGCGATCCTTAGTACGATCGGTCACCACGATCACACTCCATAATCCACACCACCATCACTTGTTGCAATCGTGGGTACGATCATAGAGTGCGATCCGTGTAGGTACGATCTGCTAGTACGATCCAGCATTACGATGGCATAAACATGCATAGTACGATGGCATCAACAAGTATAGTACGATGGCATCAACATGTATAGTACGATGGCATAAATATGCATAGTACGATGCATACATTGCATGCATGCATGAAAATGGCGCAAATTTGAGCAGCTAGGTTGGTTGCTTCCAGCAGCTAGCCTGCCTGCTTGCTTATTTATTAGTATTGTTCCGTAATTGTTTAGTTTTATCTGAAAGTTGTTCCGATTTTATTTTTGAAAGTTACGTATTTTTAGTTGAATTTTTCTTCCAATTTTAAAATTAATATTTTTACGTAAAGTTCAAGTTTTATCTTTCATTTAGTACCCGCTTTAGGTTTTCCCTCGTTTAGCTTTAAAGTACCATTTTAGTTTTATTCTCTCATTTTTCATTTAGTAAACTTTATTTTCGAGTCGATAGTTGATTTCGTCTTTTAGATTTATTTTTATTAATTGTTTCGCTTTAAATTACGTTTTATTATTTGTTTTAATATTCATTTTAATATCGTTTTAACTTTTAGTTTTTAATATTCACCTAGTTTTACTTTTATTATTTGAACTTGTCTTTAGTTTGTTTTTAAATACTTTTCGTATTTACTTTTAAATTAGATAATCAACATCCCTTTTTCTTAACCAAAAACAATTGAGTCGCATTTTGAACCGGAAATCAATTCGAGAGGATACCGAGAAAATGAACTTTTGCAACTAGTAAAATCCATGTATCAATCTTCTGCCAAGATTCTGTTTTTTCTTCTTTTGGTGAAGCAGGGGAAGGCTAGGGGTCCACGTGGGGGTCACGGGACATAAGTTTTAGGTGTGGGATGGGTTTATGGTTAGATGAATTAAGTTTCTGGATAATCTTATCAAAAACCCCTTTGGTTTAGGGTTTTGATTAAGCTAGGGTTAATGAGGGAAAGGGATTAGGGAGGTAGTGTTTGATCTGGTTTGTGGTTTAATTATTTTAAAATCTTTGTTTGCCACCAAAATTACAACTAAACAGATTTTATTAAAAATCTATTTAATAAAGATAGTGGATAACTGACGTGGGGTGAGAGAGGCTTATGATTGGTGGGTCAACTTGGTCAAAGTGACGTTGCGACATATGATAGGCTGGTGGTGTTTGGCTGTCTCCCCCAAATGGCCCCTAATGTTTCTTGTTTTCTTCACTTTGTAAATAACAGCCTAAAAGTCCACTTCCTTTGTTATAAGTTTCACCAAGTTGTCATTTATGGCACAATGCATTTCCAATGTGACAATCCGTCAATTTACGATTGATATTTTATTCTCAAATATTATTTGAAAATACTATTTTAATGTTACAATATGAACTCACTTATTTTTGGGAAGAAATTTGGATTTACGTCTTGAAGTGGCATCGACTACGTTTAAACCGGAGGATTCAACGTTACGTGCTTACGTTTACATACACCGTCTTTGGTGACAGTCCGACATTTCAGAAAATAAATTTATCCGTGACTATTATTTTGGAGTTTTAAATTTGTGTTGGTTCATAAACTCACAAATTTACGAGAAGAGATTAGGACTTACGATTTTATTTTAACGTCCTTTACGACTAAACCGGAAACCTTAGGATTACGTATTTACGTTTTCGAACTCCGTTTTTGATGAGACAATTTTTATTGGATTCGTTTTGTGCCGTTGATTCATAATTTATAAAAACGTTTTTCGTAAAACGACCCGAGGGCACGCAAATCGAGGAAACTAGAATCGAGGAGTACCCGTAAATAAATGGGGATGAGACAAGTTACACTTGTCCCACCCCCCACTACAAACCGTCCATACTTAGCCAACACAAACATTTGGTGTCAAGTTTGAGAGAAAGTGGAAGATACTTGTCCACTTAGGCTTACAAGTTAAGCCACCATCTAACTAAAACCATCAAACTACTACCACTCTCTTCATTCATCCATGCAATACCACACACAAATCCTCTCTTCCTTCTCTATGTGTGCCGTCCCATTTTACACTTCAAACACCCATTTCATACAAATTTTAACCATAAACATATGTTGTAATCAACATATGTTAATCTCCTTTCAAAAAGATGAAGATTGGTGCAAGTTATAACATCCATGGAGGAGTTTTTATGATGTCTTAGGGCTGATTTTCCACAAGGAGTTCATGGAGCATGGTGGTCATGAAGGTGGTCTTGGTGCATCATAAGTTTCTCCATCCAAAACCATGCCAAACTCATAACCTACATCAAGTTGGTGGTATAAAGATTGTCCTCCTCAACTTCTTGTTATTTTGATTATGTAAACATGTATTTTATTTCCTATTGTATATATTTATGATGATTATATGATGATAAAAATGTTATGTGGGGATTTGGTGTTGATAATCATGGATAAAAAGATGAAAAACTATAAGTAAAAATGGGTAAATCTTGTTTAAATTATAGGCTGTATAAAACAGTAAAGAAACATGTTATGAACTGATGAAATAATGAAGTAGGATCCATTTACAGTAAGCTATGGGTCTTGTACACATGTGAGAGTTGGCCATGCAATGGAATCAAAATAATGAGTGA
The DNA here is from genome assembly GCA_025667525.1 of Glebionis coronaria. Classification (NCBI taxonomy): domain Eukaryota; kingdom Viridiplantae; phylum Streptophyta; class Magnoliopsida; order Asterales; family Asteraceae; genus Glebionis; species Glebionis coronaria. The sequence goes on from CM046882.1 coordinate 544,678,557, forward strand.
GATATGATCAAAAGTTTAGGGTATAAATCTGAAGTTACTGTTTTGGACGATTTTTAGAAAATACTTAAATGATGATTCAACAGTATCTATAGAAGAGTTAAATGTAGCACATATCATGTAGTTTATGTGATAAAAATTTGAGCTTCTATCTCCATGTAGAACTCAAGATATGGCAGTTTTGGTGAAGATGAAGTTAAAAATCAGATTTTTGGAAATTAAAGAATAATATTATTATATAAGCACTCACATTTTAATATATAAAATGTAAAATAAAAACCCACTAACCTATAAAACTTATTTATATAAATGTATAAAAGGTTATTTAAATGGGTAAATTATATAAATGGTGGTAAAATAATATTTATAAGTAATAAAAACTATAAACTTGATTTTTACGACTTTTTCGGCTATCGCCGTAAAATTAACGTTTTTGTTAAATAAAACTTAGATGGTTGGACCTGTCTAATGTAAACTTTATAAAACTTATATACTGATATATAAACATGTATAACAAGTAAAAACCGATAAAACCCGAACTATAGGACATACGGACGTTAACGGACTAAATTAACATTATTGGACTAACAATACAACAAAAATGGACTAAAACACTTATAAATTTATTATTGGGCTTAACCCATTTGGGCCTAACTTGTGAAGTCGAATTACTGATAATATAAGTACAAAATAGATTAAAACAAGTTAAAGAACTTATAATAAGTTTATTGGACTTAAAACACGTAAATGGGTAAAACTAGTAAGATCGTATAAAAGTTACCGACATATAACACCAAAATGAGTAAACGAGAATATGTAAACCCACTTGATCATCATATTATATATAATCATCATATGTATACATAATTGATATTTTTATAAAGTCATTGGGACAAACGTCTAAGACCGATTATTATTTATATAGGTTTCCGTGATTGAAGCACGCACCGTACGTCCGAATTGCCGATAACCCGCCTTCCCACATCAACGTGAGTTCATAGCCTCGCACTCTTTTAAATGTTTTTATAAATGTTTTTTTAAACCCGCGAGGGAGATAACATGTTAGTTTTTATAAACTTAGGACACCATTTGTCCCGATTGTTTGTTTATTGATTTTGGACCCGAATGATTGAATGACCCGATTGTATGACCCGATAAATGATTAAAGGAACCGATAGATGAAATTAAATGGATTATTAAAGTTAGGTTATGTCACTAAAAGTCCCATTAGCATGAATTGTGAACTACCGGGATTTGGTAGACGCTTATGCATTTAATAGTACTATTTGGGGACGATCACCCCAGTTCGCGCCTTGACGGTTGATCCTCGTCGTGCCACATTGATTGGTAAGCGAATTTATGTATGAGAATATTTCCATAGCGTGACCTTTGTGACGACACGCTACTTTAGATGGGCAAAATTGGTATCGGGTTAGCTACCCGTTGTTGGTTTAGTAAGGTAACAATGTCATGCGGCTTATAATAATCCAGACTAACGAAATACTGCTAGACGCTACAAATTACGATGTATTGCCTGACTAGCAATACTGGGTCATACTATTGATATTATGTTTGTGTTTTGGTTTTCATAACCATATTCATATAACGGTTTTTATTTTCTTACAATGTCATAAGACGTATTGTATGACGTTTTTAACGACAATGATTCGTATAATGATTTTTAAGGCAAATGCCTATATTATGATTTTCGATAAAGATTTGTATAACATGACTTTGGCTATTTTATGGCCTATTAAAATGATTTGTACAAGTTGATTTTCAGTAATAATTTTATACTTATATTATATTGATGGATTTTATTAAACTCTATGAATTCACTCGGCGTTATCGCTGACCTTTTCTTTTAACATGTTTTATCTCAGGTACTTGAAGGTAATTCTCGGGAAGACAACAAGAATTCATGGCCCGCACCTAAACTATATTTTTCCATTCAAATACTTTGTAAAACTTTGTATGAAATATAATGACTTGGGACCGATGTAACTTTGATATTTATGAATGGAAATGATTTATTATTAAACGACGCGATTTTTATGCGTTGTCTATGATGTGAGTAATGTGCTATCCCGTAACACCAACTAGTCTTCCGCTGTACTGAGTTGTATAAATTTGGGGGTGTTACAGTTTGGTACCAGAGCTCTCGTTATAGAGAACGAAAGATTTTTAAAACTATGGTTTTGAATAAAACATTTCAAAATCATTTAACTATAAACATTTTTCTAAAATTGTCTAAAAATCTTTTGACTATAACGGTGCCGAAGAATTCCCGAGTTACCGACAAGGCCAGACTGAGAAGTGTTATTTTAATATATATATAACTTGGATTATATATATATATATATATGATGTAATTTTATTACATGATTGTTTGATGATTATTTTGATTTTTATACGAGGTATTTATACGACGTCGATTGTCACAAGTAACCCTAAATTCCCTAGTAAATTTATCGAAGCTATTCTCGTAGGAATTCTAGCTATCCTAGATGTAAACCAAGTTGTGGATATTTATGATCCCAACAAATGGTTGATATTCGTAGATATGTAGATATTAGTTGATTGTGATATTGAAAAAGAATTGGCGAGATTAAATCTGATATCGATGTCATGACGATCTTTTCTTATAGAGTGGAGTTTGACAAAACGTTACCACCTAGAAAGATGTCATCTGATTCGTTGTCACCCAATTCTTAAATTTAAAATCGAAAGGGTGAATGTTGTACTTGAGGCTGTCATTGGAACCATTACCCAAAAGCCTCATGCCACTAATACCTTTCCGAGAAGTCTAAGTTGAATGATCAAGTCTTTTCATATTAATGACTCATTTGATAATTGTTGTTGTAAGAGCTAATAGGATTGGAAATTAAGTGTTGATTTATATTGAGATTATATTGCCTTTACAAGGCCGAAGAATAAGATTGAAAGTATTGGAAGAAGGAAGTAGGATATCGAGTTGAGTATAAAATTGGTTGAAACTTGAATAAATAAAAGTAAAACTTAACCTATATGGAATATGAGATTGTTAAGAGGAAGTCGTTAAGTTTTGTGAATGAATTATAAGGTTTTAATTGATTGTTAGTTTGTGTTAAGGGTTGTTCCTAGGCCATTGTCCACTAATGAGGATGCCCAGTGTCCAATAAATAAATTGAAGAAATCTTCTTCTGAATTGAGACCGATGGATCTTTTGGGACATGTGGAACACCTAATGACTCTTGTCGATTAGTATTTATTGTGGTATCTTTTAAAAATAATCCCTAACTTAACTGTGACATCAGTTGGTAGGATGAGTTTTGAGAATTGTATGACATAGTGACATGTAATGTGTTACGGTACAATTTTGACTTGTTTGTGATTAACGAAAAAGACTACCTTTGATTGCTAAATTCTACATGTATTGATGTTATCTATCCTTTATTGCTTCATCCTAATGTTCGCATTAGTGATGCAACCATTGAACAAGTACTCATCTTGATTTGAGTTACGTTGTGAATCATTCTTCGTGAGTGCCATCGAAGTCATGAACCTCATGATCATTTGGCTAAGCTCATTTCCTATTAGATTGTAGTTAGTTCTTGGTGAACAACTCTTCATCACTCTTTTGCAGATCACACATTGTTTTTATAAAGTTAAAACGGTATCCTTTGAGAAAATTTAATTTTCATCACTATAAGGATTATTCAAAGTGAGATTTATAAGTGATTAATATCAAAATGAAGTTGTTTATGAGACGCTTTGGAAACTTAATTGTTTTCATAACAAAGAAAATCTTTGTAAATATATTCTTGATTCTTATTTAAGAATTAAGCATGAAAATGTTTTATTATAGATATGGATGATAAAATTTTGACGAACTGAGTATTGCATCGTTAATCTTGAAATTGTATATAGTTGCGCGCCTACATACAATTTGGAATGGACTATGCAAGACTGATTAGTAGTCACCATAAAACCAATGAATAAACACTACATTTTCTTTGAAGAATGTGAAAGATTAAATTTTATGAGATCTGCAAGAAGTGAAAAACAAGGACATAGTGTTAGGGACACCTACATATGTGCCTGTAGCATCTGTTCTTCTGAGTTGAATTTACTCATCTGTGGAAATTGTCTTGTTTGACAATTGACAATTCTTTCTTGTCCAATTCTCCCGTATTGAGATTCTTAGGAAAAGTATTTGATTACCGAGTGTTGATACCCGGCTGGATGTATCGACGTTCTTATCATTTCTTTTGATTTGATTTCATTTGAATGACCTGGGTAACGATCCGAGGAGCTTTCGAATGCGTACTCAAATTATGAAAACATGGGATATACTCATATTCGTTAAATGTTTTCGTCTGTGTCTGGTTTGAAATTCTCTCGCGTAGATTATGTGTTAACCTTACTCTTCTAAGGTTAGTTGTGTCTCCAGATATCCTTGAATTTGTGGAAGGATTATGAATTATTATTAGTCTTTTGAGGAGTTCACATCTTATCGACGGCAATAAAACTGGAAAGTTGATAGTGCCAGTAAAATGGATTGATTGATTATGACATGACGACATTGTCTTAATTGATGGGAACTCGAGTAGAATTTCCCTAAAAGATAAGATGTTGATTATCAAAAGTGATATAAATAATTCTTGATGGATGACCATATCCTGTATTAAGACTTGAAATTATACCATGAATGGTTGTGAATTAGTCATAGACATTGTAATCTAGAAGAACCTAATATGAATATACTAAAAGATGTTTATGTTATCTGAAACTTTAGGAGGTATTTGTTGGTGAATTACCTAGACTTTCGCCATTAAGGCAAGCTGAATTTGGTATTGATTATATTCTCGGTGTTGCACCTGTGCCTTGTGCACAGTACGTAGAGCACCATCTGAATTAAGGGAATTACCGTACAACTGAAAGAGTTGTCGGAGAAAGATTTTATTATACCAAGCCTGTCATCCTGAAGAGCTATGGTGTTATCTTTCCTTATATTTATAGATTACTGTGACTGAGTAAATTGACAATCGAAAACGATATCCATAACTCGAAATGGAAGAATTGTTCGATCATTTACAAGGTTCTACCAAATTTGATCCATAGCATGGTTACCATCAACTTCGCATCTGCGAAAGAGATTATCTATTCCAATCACTACATCCGTTACATGTAATGAACATTATGAGTTTCACGTGATGTCGTTTGGATTGACAATGCACATGTAGTATTCATAAATTTTGTGAATCAAGTGTGTAGGATGTGATTTGATAAATTCATGCTCGTGATCATTAAGAACTACATGTTTGTTTATCAGAATAAGAAGGAGTTAGTAATTAATTATAGATTGCCCTGAATTGGCCGAACAATAAGAACATGTACCTTAAATATTTAACATGTGATTAAGGACTTAATCCTTTATATGATTTAACCGTGTGATTAATAGATAATGGAAGCTATATTGATTTTTTCAAAGATTAGAACCATTAACGCTTAGGGATTAAAAACTTAATCCTTTACATAAAATGACCTTTGGATTAATGACGATAAGATATATGTATATAGACTCTTCAAAAATTAAGAGCCCTTTCAAGACTTTGGATTTTACCAAAAAGAAATGGAAATATGTTTTGACAATTGTTTTAACAAAGGATTTTAAGGGATTATTCCCTTATACACAAACCATTTAACTAAACTTCTGTTTAGAGGTAAATGTTTGTGTATACCTCCAGATAACTTAAAAAGGATTGAGGAAAACCATTTAAACCATAACTTGAAATTTGAAACAACAAAATTTTGTTTTTCAACTAAGAAAATTTTGACCAAAAGTATAAACAAGGGTTTTTCGAACATTTACGGATCTTGCTAAATATTTTCGATAAATCAACAAAAATCTTGTTAATTAAATTCAAATTTATTTTGAACATTTTATATAATTGGTCGAACAAAAAAAAAATTTAAAACTTTTACGTTTACGCTTCATAAAAATTAACTAATAATTATTTAATTAGTTGTAATAACTATCAACACTTTAAAACATCAGATTGAGTAAAACAGATAAAGATAATAGTAAAGACGAAACTAAAATATAGAAGATATGAAGAAAGAATTTTGAATAAATACGGTTATGATATTTATTTTATCAGAAAGGTGAACGTAATTACTGACGCATAATGTAGAAAGAATATCTAAGTGAATTGTGGACATGATAATTATATCATCATGAGAAGTGAATATAGATACCGACGCATTATGTAGAAAATGTAAAGAACCAGTTAGGACATGTTCCTTAATAATGAAGGTGCAAAATAAATTGCCGAACAATATAAAATTAAACGATGTTTGTAAAAAGGATGATATAAATAATAAAAAGGGATTCACGACTAATATGAATCATTAAGATTGAGAAGCCGATGGCGTTAAATGTATAGAAGACCACTTGTGATTGTCTAAATATGAAGATTGTGAGATATAGTTATGTTGGAATTTGTAAGTATAAGTATTCTATTTATGTCATTTACGACTAAAAGTATCTTTGTCTGAAGAAGTTATACTGATGGCAATTATGAAGGCAGACATCGCCTCATACATTAGTAAACGTCTAGCTATTGCAAAGGTCATCATCTGAATTTGATTCGATTTGGGTCATCGTCGACAGACTGACCAAATCTGCTAATATCATTCCCGTTAATGATAAATGCAAAAGAGTTATGTAAACATAGTGTGCCTGTATCGAACATCTATATCAAGATCCTCGCTTCGCATCGAATTTCTAGAGATTTGCTCAGAAATCATTGAGAACGAACCTTGATAAGAGTACTATGTACCACCCCAAATCGAAGGGACGAGGTAAAGTAACGATACAAAGTAATATAAGTGTTGTTTTATGTTTGAATGATTGACCTTTGGTAATAGACCGTATAATCGTTTTCCTTTGGAGAGATTATCATTGATAATCATCGTATTAGGATTGAGATCGAATCTTGTTAGGATCTAAATCTTAGAGCATCTGTAAGCAGGAGTTGAGATAAAGACACCCGACATACACCCATTGTGAGTTGGACATGTCTTTTAGGTTTAAGGTTTCCTATGATGGCGAACCTATCCTTGCAAAATACCCGACCCGCGAGATCTGAAATGATTGTTGAAATTAGGATTTGATTATTGAATGCCGGTAGTGGGCAAGAGGTTATGTGAATGTGAAATGTAGATCTAAAGTGCCAAATGGGTAGCGAAGTTATGCCACAATTTTTAACCTTGGAAAAATGAATTCATGATCTGACAAATCATGGGATATAAGTCCCCGTTGTATGGGACCATTGAAATGATGTAAAAGTTGGGATTGAAAGGCATATAAGCTGGATCTACCCTAGGACTTCAAGAACCGCGTGAATTATGTTTCGTAAATCACACTTGATGGAATATCTATCAAGTGAAATTCTGATTATTCCTAATAAAGCTTAGATCGGCGAAAAGTTGCATTCATCAAAAACACGTGAACATCATGGATAGAGAAAGTAAGTCAACATTAAGCCTGATCTTATTCCCGTAGTTATGTTTGATGAAACTCGCGTATTATAATGGATTACACTTGTGAGAAAAGACCGAATGTGGAGGAAATACCCACATGGCTTTAACTCTATAAGAAGCGAGTAGTAAGATGATCTTTGAGGACAAAGATCCTGTTTAGGGTTAAATGCTGTGACAATCCGTCAATTTACGATTGATATTTTATTCTCAAATATTATTTGAAAATACTATTTTAATGTTACAATATGAACTCACTTATTTTTGGGAAGAAATTTGGATTTACGTCTTGAAGTGGCATCGACTACGTTTAAACCGGAGGATTCAACGTTACGTGCTTACGTTTACATACACCGTCTTTGGTGACAGTCCGACATTTCAGAAAATAAATTTATCCGTGACTATTATTTTGGAGTTTTAAATTTGTGTTGGTTCATAAACTCACAAATTTACGAGAAGAGATTAGGACTTACGATTTTATTTTAACGTCCTTTACGACTAAACCGGAAACCTTAGGATTACGTATTTACGTTTTCGAACTCCGTTTTTGATGAGACAATTTTTATTGGATTCGTTTTGTGCCGTTGATTCATAATTTATAAAAACGTTTTTCGTAAAACGACCCGAGGGCACGCAAATCGAGGAAACTAGAATCGAGGAGTACCCGTAAATAAATGGGGATGAGACAAGTTACACTTGTCCCACCCCCCACTACAAACCGTCCATACTTAGCCAACACAAACATTTGGTGTCAAGTTTGAGAGAAAGTGGAAGACACTTGTCCACTTAGGCTTACAAGTTAAGCCACCATCTAACTAAAACCATCAAACTACTACCACTCTCTTTATTCATCCATGCAATACCACACACAAATCCTCTCTTCCTTCTCTATGTGTGCCGTCCCATTTTACACTTCAAACACCCATTTCATACAAATTTTAACCATAAACATATGTTCTAATCAACATATGTTAATCTCCTTTCAAAAAGATGAAGATTGGTGCAAGTTATAACATCCATGGAGGAGTTTTTATGATGTCTTAGGGCTGATTTTCCACAAGGAGTTCATGGAGCATGGTGGTCATGAAGGTGGTCTTGGTGCATCATAAGTTTCTCCATCCAAAACCATGCCAAACTCATAACCTACATCAAGTTGGTGGTATAAAGATTGTCCTCCTCAACTTCTTGTTATTTTGATTATGTAAACATGTATTTTATTTCCTATTGTATATATTTATGATGATTATATGATGATAAAAATGTTATGTGGGGATTTGGTGTTGATAATCATGGATAAAAAGATGAAAAACTATAAGTAAAAATGGGTAAATCTTGTTTAAATGATAGGCTGTATAAAACAGTAAAGAAACATGTTATGAACTGATGAAATAATGAAGTAGGATCCATTTACAGTAAGCTATGGGTCTTGTACACATGTGAGAGTTGGCCATGCAATGGAATCAAAATAATGAGTGAGATATGATCAAAACAAGTTTAGGGTATAAATCTGAAGTTACTGTTTTGGACGATTTTTAGAAAATACTTATAGGATGATTCAACAGTAGCTATAGAAGAGTTAAATGTATCACATATCATGTAGTTTATGTGATAAAAATTTGAGCTTCTATCTCCATGTAGAACTCAAGATATGGCAGTTTTGGTGAAGATGAAGTTAAAAATCAGATTTTTGGAAATTAAAGAATAATATTATTATATATGCACTCACATTTTAATATATAAAATGTAAAATAAAAACCCACTAACCTATAAAACTTATTTATATAAATGTATAAAAGGTTAATTAAATGGGTAAATTATATAAATGGTGGTAAAATAATATTTATAAGTAATAAAAACTATAAACTTGATTTTTACGACTTTTTCGGCTATCGCCGTAAAATTAACGTTTTTGTTAAATAAAACTTAGATGGTTGGACCCGTCTAATGTAAACTTCATAAAACTTATATACTGATATATAAACATGTATAACAAGTAAAAACCGATAAAACCCTAACTATAGGACATACGGACGTTAACGGACTAAATTAACATTATTGGACTAACAATACAACAAAAATGGACTAAAACACTTATAAATTTATTATTGGGCTTAACCCATTTGGGCCCAACTTGTGAAGTTGAAGTACTGATAATATAAGTACAAAATAGATTAAAACAAGTTAAAGAACTTATAATAAGTTTATTGGACTTAAAACACGTAAATGGGTAAAACTAGTAAGATCGTATAAAAGTTACCGACATATAACACCAAAATGAGTAAACGAGAATATGTAAACCCACTTGATCATCATATTATATATAATCATCATATGTATACATAATTGATATTTTTATAAAGTCATTGGGACAAACGTCTAAGACCGATTATTATTTATATAGGTTTCCGTGATTGAAGCACGCACCGTACGTCCGAATTGCCGATAACCCGCCTTCCCACATCAACGTGAGTTCATAGCCTCGCACTCTTTTAAATGTTTTTATAAATGTTTTTTTAAACCCGCGAGGGAGATAACATGTTAGTTTTTATAAACTTAGGACACCATTTGTCCCGATTGTTTGTTTATTGATTTTGGACCCGAATGATTGAATGACCCGATTGTATGACCCGATAAATGATTAAAGGACCCGATAGATGAAATTAAATGGATTATTAAAGTTAGGTTATGTCACTAAAAGTCCCATTAGCATGAATTGTGAACTACCGGGATTTGGTAGACGCTTATGCATTTAATAGTACTATTTGGGGACGATCACCCCAGTTCGCGCCTTGACGGTTGATCCCCGTCGTGCCACATTGATTGGTAAGCGAATTTATGTATGAGAAGATTTCCATAGCGTGACCTTTGTGACGACACGCTACTTTAGATGGGAAAAATTGGTATCGGGTTAGCTACCCGTTGTTGGTTTAGTAAGGTAACAATGTCATGCGGCTTATAATAATCCAGACTAACGAAATACTGCTAGACGCTACGAATTACGATGTATTGCCTGACTAGCAATACTGGGTCATACTATTGATATTATGTTTGTGTTTTGGTTTTCATAACCATATTCATATAACGGTTTTTATTTTCTTACAACGTCATAAGACGTATTGTATGACGTTTTTAACGACAATGATTCGTATAATGATTTTTAAGGCAAATGCCTATATTATGATTTTCGATAAAGATTTGTATAAAATGACTTTGGCTATTTTATGGCCTATTAAAATGATTTGTACAAGTTGATTTTCAGTAATAATTTTATACTGATATTATTGATGGATTTTATTAAACTCTATGAATTCACTCGGCGTTATCGCTGACCTTTTCTTTTAACATGTTTTATCTCAGGTACTTGAAGGTAATTCTCGGGAAGACAACAAGAATTCATGGCCCGCACCTAAACTATATTTTTCCATTCAAATACTTTGTAAAACTTTGTATGAAATATAATGACTTGGGACCGATGTAACTTTGATATTTATGAATGGAAATGATTTATTATTAAACGACGCGATTTTTATGCGTTGTCTATGATGTGAGTAATGTGCTATCCCGTAACACCAACTAGTCTTCCGCTGTACTGAGTTGTATAAATTTGGGGGTGTTACATCCAAACTTTGTACAAGGATCTTTTGTGTAATTTTGGCATTCTCCAAGGACTAAACATGTAATGTCTTGTCATTTTAGGGACCCAAATGTAATTTTGGAGTTTTACAAGGGTATAAAATGACAAGTCTTCAAAAGATGAGGGACCAATCTTGACAAATCCTCAAACTTTAAGGACTTCAAAGGAACTTCATGATTTGGGTCCGGTTCTTTGTGCGGGTTCGTTTCCCGTGTTCGTTTTTGCTCCATTCTTGTGATCTTTTGTTGATTTCACGATATCCGTACCTAAAATACACAATGAACAAACACAAGCATATATTTGGGTATTTTTATGATATTTTAAGTGTTTTTAGCCTGATTTGGACATTGAGACTATGTATAATTGCAGTCTCATCACACTCCTAAACAAGAATGATAACTTGTTGTCTTCTTGTTTCTCTTTGTACTGGATGTATTTAGAATACATGTCTTCAGTCTTTCCTTCATCCTTGGATTGAACTTGGTAATTTGTATTTGTATCCAACTGAATGTAGCCAAACACTTCAATGTAGATCTTCTTCTGATAAGATAATCTTCAAACATCATGAACATCATCTTTGTCTTTAACTTATGATATTCTTGTGTCTTGTAAACATTCAATTCTATTTGCAGCAACATTAATTGTCTTCTTGAGTTAAATCTATGAACTTTAGTCTTGATTTGATGAGACAAAACTTTCTAAGTATCTTTTCTTGAATACTTCTTTGCTTGCAATCTTCATACCTGAAATAAAACAGTTAACAACAAAAACCAATTTGTATTGGCTTCATGATTTTTAGCAAATCACCAGCTATCAACGTATTTGATATATTCTTTACCAGTTAGCCGTACACTCTGGAATAGCCAATACTTTATTCATAAAGAATAAGGTGTACTAATAACCTTACAATATTTGGTAAATTGTCAACCATCAACGGATTTGATTAATTCTTTACCTAGTACCATTTGTCTAGGACTAGCCAACTCTTTGTCTCAAAACAAGGTGAGTCAGAACCATATAGTTTTTAGCAAACTACTAGCTTTCAACGGATTTGAGAAGTCTTTACCACAAATCGTTTGCTTATGGACTAGCCAGTTCTTATGTGTGTTAGACATGGTGAACTGAGAACCATTTGTGAAGTGTGACTGAAAGTCAAACACTTAAGGCTCTTTCTCAGCTTCTTCCTCATCTTCCAAATCCTTGATTTGTTGTTTAACCATTCTGATCAACTCCAAAGCATCAACAGACTCTTCTATAACTTCCAATTGTTGTTCCAACATTCTTTCCAACAATCTTCGTTTAAATGGATAACTCTTCTCTTGTAGCATATAGTAAGTAACATCATCTATATCCAAAATATGCAATCCACATGACCTATAATATCTCCAGTAACTAGGAACTTGATTCTCTAATTCCTTCAACATTTCTTGATCACAGTTGTATGGTTCATACATGAAGAGCAATTCATTATACAATAGTGATACCTCAGTTTTACCTGTACTGGCTTCTTGAACTAACCTGAAAAAGATCCTAAATATCTTGTCTGTCAAGAATATGAAGAATATCTTCCAAAAGTCTGAATATTCTTGTTGTTCCATCAGTTCTTTAAATTCCATGAGCTTCCAGTCCTTGATCCATAGAGTATATCCATCTAGCAATAGATGACCTCTTTCAAAAAATATCTGTATCAATACATTGATCTTCAAATTTTACTATCTTCAAGTACTTTTTCAAGTTCTCATCATCATCACTATCTTCTGTTGTTGACTTAGCCTTCTTGGCTTTCTGCTTCCTCTTTGTTGATCTTTTCCTCTTAATACCCTTGGAGGTTCCTTAAAATTCTATTAAAACTTCTTCCAAGTTTGTATGTACCGTTTCTTATGTATGTACTATTGACTGTGTATGTACAGCTTGTACATTTTCAGTCTTGTCAACATCTTGAGCTTTATCTTCTTCATTCATTCTTTGAGCAGTCTCTTCCTCTTTTGAACTTACCTTCTCGTTTCTATTCTTCCTCACAAAAGTGGTCTTGATATGTGGAGATGTAGTTGTAGGTTTAGCAGTAATTGGCTCAATTCTAGGAGCACTTCTAAATTGCCTTTGTTGTTGCAGATGTCTTCTAGCTTTTTCAACAGCTATCCTATCTGCTTCAGATCCAATCTCAACAAAATTCAATTCAGCTCTTTTATGTTGTTCATACAAAGTCCTGATATCTTCAAAATTCTTCTTGACCAGCTGAGTATGAGTGAAATTCTTAACTTTCTTGAGAAATGTCATCATTTGATTCCTAATCTACATGGTAGTTGGAGGCTTAATCTTTTCTCTTGTTCTCTTTTCAGCAAAGAATCTTTGTTGCTCCCTTACCAGATCATCAATCAGTTTTGATTTCTCTTCTTCATCATAAGCATCTCTCTCTTTAGCTAACAATGAGTCTGCAAGAAGCTCACTTGCATGTATTTCAGCTTGAATCCTATCACACTCTTGTATGTTCCATTCTTGCTGTATTCTCCTAGCTTCTAGCAAATGCTTCTTAGCTTCAAGTTCTTCTTGCAAGTCTTCTTCACGAATCTGAGCTTGCATTTTAAGAGCATATTCCTCATCATGGTATAATTGATTAAATATATACATGACTTTGCTGATATCTTCATCTGAATCACTTTCATTTTTAGATTCTGATTATATTTGCTTCTTCCCTTATCCTTTGGATTAATTTTAGGTAACTTCTTTCTTCATCCTGGAAGGTCTTTCCTCATCAGCTTGCTGTTGAATAACTATACCTTTAGTAGGGTGTAAAGCTTAAACTTTCTTACCTTTAGTTTGATCCTTCTTGGCAAGAACTTCTTGTTGTGTCTTCTTCTCTACCTCTGCTTGTTTTGCTTTCTCAGCTGAATTCTTTTCCCTTAAGTCAAGCAGTATTTGGGCTAAAGTCTCATCCTCTCCAAAAGGAGTTTGACTTTCCAGTGAAGGATGATCACCAGCGGTACTTGCAGTCGGCTTAGTTGGCTTAGCAGTACTTGGGTCTTCAACAATGTCAGCAGTACTTACAGTCGGCTTAGTTGGCTTAGCAGTACTTGGATCTTCAACAATGTTGACTTCACCAGTATTAGACACACTTGTTTCTTCAATCAATTGTGTATCTCTAGATACCCTTTCTTCCACTAAAATTGTCCTTTCAACTTGCATCTATTCAGTCTTGTCTGATCCATTGCTCACTCTTGATCTTGACAATACTTGCAAAGACTGTTTCTTGTGAAACCAGATTTGTCGTTGTGAGGGTGGAGTTGAAGATACAGGAAATTGAACATTAATCTCCTCCAACTTCTCATAGAAAGTACTCCAATTTACTTGAAGTTGTGGTGATTGAGGTTGTGGTACTGGCTGAGTTACCATCATTTCTTCAACTTGTGGCTCCTCATGAATAGGTTGTGGTTCCTCCTCTTGAAACTCCATATTTGTAGGTTCATCCACACCAGTCTCTAAACTAGTTCCATCTTCATAATTCCCAATGACATCATCATCCAACTCAAAATTGATGTCATTTCCAGAGACCCTTGTTTGATTATCAGAAGAAGGTAGTTGTTCTTCATAATTCCTCCCCTGTTTGGTTGCATTCAGTTGCCTTTTCTTGTGGTTTCTGAACCTTTGCTTTTTAAGTGCAGCCTTCTAAATAGACCTATGCTGCCTCATCCAAGGTGATACTTTATTCCTCAACTTGATTAGGCTGGCCTCTAATTCAGCAATTTTCTTGTCTTGAACAAGTTTTTCCTTTTGCAACACCTCTACCTGTTGGGACAAACTAGTACACAAAGTAGTTAAATTTGCAACATCCACCACCTTTGGTGCTTGTGCTGGTGGTGAACCACTAGCAGCAATGGAAGCAGCAGGTGTATGGATCATCTCATTAGTATTTGGTGGAACACCAATATTGTGAGAAGAAGATTGAGAATCTTCTAAGGAATGGGAACTCTGGTTAGAAGGAGTTTGCTGAGAAACACTAGCATTGATAGGTTCCTCACCTTCTTGGTTGGCAGGTTGGGCTAACATATGAGCAAACAATGGTGTAACAGTTCCTGTAAAGGCATTGCCTTGTTTGGTCAAGAAAGAGAAAGTTCTCTTTATAAATGTAGGAACATCTCATGTATTAGTTAACTCTGGTAGGTTAGGGATTTGGTCACTAACTAAAGTCTGAATGAATCTAGGATACATTAAAAACTTCTTAGTTCCTTCCAAATTCCTAGTCTGCCTTCAAAAAATAATCTTGAAAAATTAAAAACCCTGTTATTTGCTAGACAAATACCAGCTGATGCCAATGCAACAGGAATTTGACCAAAAGATGTATTTTTAGAGCTCAAATAGTGAATAATGGCATGAAAAAGCAATTTCCATTGAGGTGAAAACAAAGCTTTAAACAGAGTACGACTTTCCCTAACACCTCCATAGCCCATGGCTGCAAGGCCATCATGTATCTCTATATTATTAAGCATACTAAGTACATTTTCATCATTTAATCTCAAACTAGCCCTTAGCAGTACCTCAGTTACATATATATTTCTATGATTTACCCTAGCCTTAATGCAAGGTTGATCAAACTGAGTACCTAACACAGCAGTGTTCCAAAATTGTTCAACAATGGGAACAGAGACAATGGGACTTACAGCGAGTGCGAAACGAACATGACTTCAAGATAAGAATCCATGAATCTCATGGAATCCAAGAGAGTCATCATTAAAGCAAGATTCGCAACCAAATTATGCTTAGAGATCACTTGTAAAGCAGCCATTAGTATTTTTTATGAACGAAAAATTAGAGAGAAGGTTATAGAATCAAGAGATAAAAATAAAAGATTAGGTGAATTAATTGTGTAATTTTAGTAAGTATTTAAGTAAATAACAAACCCAAGCGCGAAGAAACCGCCAAATTTACAAAAGAGACCCTTAACAGTACAACGGACATGTAGCGGTACATGGAACATACTCGGTACTTGGACTTGTGCTAGCGGTACTTGGATCCATAACGGTACCTCACAATTTCGATCAGTTCATGCATTCCACTATCATAATAACCTCTTTTATCTTATTCTATCAACCTGCAATCACATCAAAAACACAAAAACATAGACTATACAATAAAAATTAGCATAAAAGTTGTACAGCTATTACCTCCCCTCAACATATGCAGCAGTCTATTGGTTGAGCATACCAATATGTGTCACTAAGAATTCAAATCTCTTTGCATCAAATGCCTTGGTCAACAAATCAGCTACATTTTTGTCTCTATGAATCTTCAAGACTTGAATAAGCTTCTTGTCATAGGCATCTCTTATGAAGTGATGTCTTATTTCAATATGCTTGGTCTTGGAGTGAAATACTAGATTCTTGACAATGCATAGTACTTTAATTATCAATGTAAATCTTGGTGTTCATGAAGTTGAACCCATAATCTAACAACTAATTTTGAATCCAAAGTACTTGTCCACAACAATGAGCAGCAGCTACATATTCAGCTTCAGTTGTAGTAGTAGCAACAATGGTTTGCTTCTTACACTGCCATGATATGAGTCTTCTGCCTAGGAATTGACAACCTCCTGTTGTGGATTTCCTATCATGATTAGCTCCATCATAATCATTATCTGAGTAAGCTTCCAATTTAAAGGTTGAATCTCTAGGATACCATAATCCTAAATTGGGTTGACTTTTAAGATACTTAAAAATCCTCTTCACAGCATGTATATGTAATAACTAGATTTTACTAGTTGAAAGTTCGTTTTCTCGGAATCTCTTCGAATTGATTTCCGGTTAATTGTGCGAGATTAGTTGTTCTTGGTGAATCAAATGAAAGACTTGTCGTCTAAAACTAATTAAAAATAAAGACTTGAAACGATTAAAATAAAATAAGGAAGGTAAAAGAAACAACAATGAAAGATAACTAGATTTTAATAACTAGATTTTACTAGTTGAAAAAGTTCGTATTCTCGGAATCTTCTAGAATTGATCACGGTTCAGAGTGCGACTCAGTTGTGCTTGGTGGAATAAAAAGGGAATGGTCGTTGTCTAAAACTAATGAAAAATTAAGACTCGGAAAGATAAAATAAAAGACGGTAAAAAGAAACAACAATGAAAGATAAAAACTTGACGAAAAGTAAATCACGAGAAATTAAAAGCAATAAAGGTAAATAACTCAAACTTAAACTTAAACTAAAAGCAAAGCAAATAAAAATGCAAATAAAGAAAAAGGCGGGAAAAGTAAACCTTAAAACTAATAACTGAAAAACTCATTCGGAATAAAACCTTCATCCGGAATAAACGTGTTCATCCGGAATAATTGCTTATCCGGAATAAACAGCTCATCCGGAATAAGGCTTGATCCGGAATAAAAAGAGAAAAATGGTTCATTCGGAATAAAGTCCTTGATCCGGAATAAAGTTTGATCCGGAATATTATTCCGGATGAAAGGCTTGATCCGGAATAACCAATATTCCGGATGAAGGAGCTTGTCCGGAATAACCAACATTCCGGATGAAGGAGCTTGATCCGGAATATTTGAGATATTCCGAATAAACAACTTTGATCCGGAATATTTTAGATATTCCGAATAAACAACTTTGATCCGGAATATTTGAGATATTCCGAATAAACAACTTTGATCCGGAATAAATTAATATTCCGAATAAACAACTATTCCGGATAAAGGGACTTTGATCCGGAATACTCAGATATTCCGCATGAATGATTTTGAAGTTTTGCAAACCTTTAGGAAAAGAGAGCAATAAATAGGGCAAGTGCACAACGATTTAGGAAAACCGTGTGTGAATGACCCTAGGTGAGTTCGTTCTCGGAGGAGGCAAGTGCATTGTGTTAAGAGTTGATATATGATGTTTGTGATTATGATCAAGAAGAAAAGAAATGAGAAAGGAAAGAAAAGACGGTTACGAAAACTAATTAAACTACGACGAAAAAGGCGTAAACGTAAAACCGTAAAAACGACAAAAATAAAAATTTCAACCTAAGAATTTATTATAAGCTAAAACAAGTCTAAAATAATATAAATAAGGAATAAAATCCAATAAAAATATTTTAAAACCTTTTATTAATTAAATATTCAATTTTAAATGCTAATTAAAGCCCTAAAATTAAATATAATTAATCAAAATGTCTAAAATATGATTTTATTGAACAAATAACTTACTTATATTATCTAAAAACTAAAAAGTATTTTTTATAATTTTGAAATACTATTTCTCTATTTTTAAATTACTAAAAACTATTTTAAAATTAAAATAATTATAAAAAATAATTTAATAATGCTAAAAATAATCTACCAAATTTAAAAATCCTATTTTACTCTGATGAACAGTAGAAAAATGAAAAATCTTGAAAAATATTAAATTTTCCACTAAATGACAAAACTAGTTTAATTAAAACCCTAATTAACTTAAATTAATTCTAAAAATTAATAAAAGGATGAACAGTAAAATCTTATTTAACCAAAATCCTTAGAATATTATTCTAAGTTCAGAAAAATTGATTAAACCTAAAAATATTACTTTTTGGCACTAAAAGACAAAAACAGAAACTTTAAAGTTAATTAAAAATAGCTAATTAACCTAAAAATTTCTAAATGAACAGTAAATAAAAATTTAATTAATCAGAAAAATCCTAAATTAAATAAGAAAAATAATGGAACTGGTTTAAAGGTCTAATTCAAAAATTTAAGCACTAAAGACAAAATTATGAACTTCTGATAGTTACATGTGGACTGGATTTGTCCTTTAGCTTGGCAGTGGCAACCAGTGAACTACCAGTGGGAAAGGAGTTCCCACTGCTAGTGTATATTTTTGTGCAGTGAGTAATAAGCTTAGGAAAGCTTATTTGAAAGCTTATTTTGGACAAAAAAGGCACCCTTATACTCCTTTGAGTATAAGGAGTCAATAATCACACAAAAACAAGCAGTCACTTAACAAAAATAAGCACCTATTAAGCCCTAAAGTTACTGATTAAGCACTAAACAGGTTTGATGAACAATTGCTGATGTTTTATGCACAAATCTGAATTTTAAAACCTTATATCTTGCATACAACTCAATGTCATGGCATAAAACTGATACATACTCCTAAATGATACCAATATCTAACATTAAACAAGATTTGATGAGCTAATATAACACAAACAGTCAACACCAAGCACTATCTAATTTGAGCTTCTTAGACCAAGTTTTTATCATGCAAAAGTTACTTAAACCTTACCAAATTGCAAACCAGCTAACATACAATCTCTTATCACCCTATTAAGTAAGTCTAGACAAGTTTTAACCAAAAAGTTTACCACAATTTCTAGTTAAATCCGTATCCAAACACCCCTTAATTTTCTGAAAACCATTTTTTTTCAAACAAAATCAACACAAAGCTTTACCAATCTGGATTGAATCCTTCTAAACATGCATATTATATCAGATAAAACAAATTCAAGCACTTAAACCAACTTTTAACAGCTTAACATGGAAAATCACACAAAGCATAAATTTTTTTTCAGAAAACATGAAAATTAAAAGGAGAAGAAGGACTACCTTGTTGGGCTTACTTCCAAGCCCAACAGTGGCTGATAAGCCACCTCCAATACACTCGGGTGTATGCTGAGCCTTGTGGGATTGGATTGGTTTTAGCACAAATGACAAGAAAAATGGTGAGAGTAATCCTTAGCTTTTTCTTGTTTTCTGCACACCACAAACAACAAAGAGAGAAAGAACAAGCTATAAGTTATTCAATAAGCTTGGTTTAATAAGCTTATTGAAAAGCTTATAGCAGTAAGCTAAGTATAAGTTTCTGAAAAAAATTTGAAAACAAGTGAAAACTTAAAAACAAACTTGAGGATTGTAAAATGGATTCAAGAAAAACAAACTTTAAAACATAAAATGCTGGAAATTAAATGGATCACAGTCTTATGTAGCTTAAAAAGAACTTTTTCATTAATTTCATAAAAAGAAAATTTTTACATAAAAACTGGAACAAGAGCCTTCTCACAAGTTGAGAGGTCTCTTTATAGGACTGATAGAACCCTCTAGAAATCAAAACCCTAATTGAGAAAATTCCTAACATGCCCCTTGACGAATTTGAATTTTCAGTCAACTTTTTGGTTCACATGTGAAGGATCAGAGTACTTGAGGTCTCTTATTCGTCGGATTTGAGTGGAGGACAAGCAAGCACATCTTGGCCTTTGATTTGGTCAAGGAACCCCTGGCAAATTTGTATTCATGTGAAGACCCGTGACACTTAGCTGGTGGGGAGGGAACAAGGTTGTGTGAGGTCGCAATATGGGTGGACCATTGTGTTTGGTGAGCTGGAAATGATCAAAACCCCATATTTAGTTAGTTGTAGGTTTAATAAATAAACAGATTGTAACTGGGTTTTGGCTAGGGTTTATATGATGAAGGTGGGTTAACCAGGTTTGTTTAATTAGGATTAAGGGTAATTTGTTTTTAAAAATCTGTTTCCCACAAAAACGTGATTAATAAAAATCTTTTTTTTAAAACTTGGCTCAGTGGAAACGTGATGTGGAAGGGCTGAGAGTTGTGATTGGTTGAAAGTTAAGGGTGGGTGACGTGTCAGCTCTAGGTTGGTGGAGAGGAGTTTACTTGTCTTGGCAGAATAGGTCCTTGTACTCCCATGATCATGCTAAACAAGGTTTTCCAGCCTTTATCTCTATATCCTTTGTTAGCCAAGTTTGAAAACTTCCATTTTGGCCACAAACTTTTTATAAAAGTGTTCACAAGGGCTTAATGTGCATTTTAACCATACATCAAGGGCTATAATGGTATTTTCTTGAAACTTTAAGGACCAATCTTGTTTGTTGACTTCTTGGAGGACCATTGTTGACAATTTAGTTTTGATGAGGGACTAATTTTGCCAATTCTTCAAAGTTAAGGGTCCTTTTTGTAATTTTGACAAACTTTTGGGACCAAACTTGTAATTATGAAGATACAAGGGTATAAAGTGTCAATTATTCAAACTTGGAGGACCATTCTTCAATATTCATCAAATCTTCAAGGGTTTTCTTTGGAAAATTCTTCACTAGGGCTTGGTTCATCGTGCGGCTTCGTTTCCCGTGTTCGTTTTTGCGTGATTCTTGTGATCTTTTGTCATTTTCTCAATATCCGTACCTAAAATATACAAGCAACAAACACAAGCATATATTTGGGTATTTTGATGATATTTAATGCATTTTAAGTCCAAAAAGAACGATGAGACCATGTATAAAAGCAGTCTCATCACTCCCCCATACTAAACCATTGCCGTGCCCTCACGCAATGCTAGAATAAAGTATCGTAGCATCTCCAAAATTTATTTTATTCACTTTATTGAAATGATAAACTAGCGACACTACTACTATCACTACTACTTGTGTTTTAGACATAATGTATGATTTTCATCGCAAAATGGGACGTTTAGGTTCATAGAATAAGAACACGTGAATGCTTCGTTAGAAATAATTTCATCGTCCTCGATTTTCACTTCAATTCCATGCTAAGCGTGCAACAAGATCATTGTCATTATAAGTTAGTAATGCTAACACTACTCATATGCCCTAATCACGTACTTATTCTCCCATTATTCCTAAGTTGTATCTCTTATATTTTATTTTGTCTTGAATGTTTCACGAGGATACATTGTTTGACTTATGCGATAATAGAGATTTAGGTCTAAAAATAGAGTCCTAACGGTGTAACTAAGACCATCAAATCAATAACCCCTCCTAATAGACAACGATGTTAAAAAATTAAGTTGACAAGAAGAATCGATAAACACGATTTTATAACGGTTTTGAACACGAGACTTATTACCAAGACTTTTATACGCCCCCTAACAGAAGGGCCTTATTATCTTTGGTTTACCTCCATCTTTTATTCAACTTCGCCATGAAGCTTTTATTATGACTTCGGTCTTGCCTTGCCTTTTATTATCCACCATCATCGGTGGTTTTATTAGCCAAAGACGTATATCCTCAGCTAAGTCGAATTTTGGATCTTTAAAGCTTCGAAGATTAAGGCTTGATTCACTTTCAATTTTGCATAGATTTTTTGGCCTTGTGGGGCTTCAAATTGTTTGCTAGATTTAGGTGAGCACTTGAAATCTTATTATTGGGTGAAGCTTTCGATTATTCGGGTGCCAATACTTCAAAACCGTGACGCTGGCGATACCTTAATGTCTTCCCAATTTAATTACACGGAAGCTACTAGAAAAGACTAGAAACCCAACAATCCTAACTAAACCGCTAAGTCAATATTTATTAAGCAAAAAATATTTACATGCGAAGGGAGAATAAGCAAACAACGAGAACACATGACTTTTTGAAAGAATACGAGTACTCTACGTTTAGCATAGTAACTTATAATTAACTCTATCATTTCTCGTCCTCATTTAAGAGACTTAGCCTAATGTGTAGTTAAGGAATCAAAGCTAAGTGCTCAACACGCACGGTCGAGTAAAAAATTACTCTTATTCTCGCCATCAGAAAACCTACATTCGTGTCTTCAAACACTTATAAAATATGAGAAAAATTTTAAAATTTGGCCAATTTTAGCCTTATTTTGCAACAAAACGATAAACAAAATGATAAACTTTGGAAAGCGTGAAGGTTTGGCAAGGCAAGTATCTATTCACCCCCCCCATACTAAAGTTAAACATTGTCCTCAATGTTTCGAGTCTAGGGGTGCAAACACCCCCATACTAGAGACGTAGTCGAATGCCTAATCTAGCATGGAAAGGGTGTAACCATTAAATTTAAAGCCGTTTATGAAGAGTGCTAAAAACCTAAGGTTAGAACAATAAAGGATATATCATGGATATTGAGAAATGTCTCCAAAGCAAACGATCGAGTGCTCCCATAAAACGAACACGAGAGGCTCCAATCGTGAAGATCATGATCTAAAAACCACATATCACAAACAACCACGGAACAAAGGTTGGAAGGGCACAAATCCCCACACGTAAGCTACATTAGACTAAGAAAGCGATAATATGTACATAGGATAAGCATGGGACTCCCCCACGAGGCACCTCGTTTTTTATTACCGAGTCATGAGCTCGACTCGATCCCCTCAATACTAATTATCATTGGGGAAGGTGACTTGGTCGAGGTAGTTCAAGGATGGAACTTCCCCACCAAAGTAGTGCTTTAACCTATGTCCATTCACCTTGAAGTTAGGACCATCATCTTGAGCTAGCTCGATGGTCCCATAAGGAAATACTTGAGTTACGGTGAATGGACCGGACCAACGGGATTTCAATTTACCGGAAAATATTTTCAATCTTGAATTAAAAAGTAAAACTTGATCCCCAATGCTAAAAACCCGGTTTTTAATTTTTGAATCATGCAACTTTTTAGTTTTCTCTTTATAAATCAATGAATTTTCATAAGCAATGTCTCTCAATTCATCCAATTCATTTAATTGCATTTTCCGGTGTTTTCCCGCGGTCTCCATGTCATCATTACAATGCTTTAGGGCCCAATAAGCCTTGTGTTCTAACTCGATAGGCAAATGACAATTCTTTCCATACACAAGCTTATAGGGAGTGCACCCAATGGGTGTCTTATGAGCGGTCCTAAAGGCCCATAAAGCATCGTCTAACTTATCCGACCAAGATTGTCGGTTTTCCCCCACGGATCTCTCCAAGATCCTCTTCAATGCTCGGTTTGAAACCTCGACTTGCCCACTCGTTTGTAGGTGATAAGCCGTAGAAAGACGATGTGTAACCCCATATTTCCTTAGAACCCTTTCGAATTGGTCATTACAAAAATGGGTTCCACGATCGCTTATGATAGCACGAGGGGTTCCAAACCTAGCAAACAAACTTTTCAAGAACTTAACTACCACACGAGCATCATTAGTGGGCAAGGCCTTCGCCTCCACCCACTTAGAAAGGTAGTCAACCGCAACGAGAATGTACTTATTACCACGAGATGATGGGAATGGCCCCATAAAGTCTATGCCCCAAACGTCAAAGATTTCACATACTTGAATGATATTTTGTGGCATTTCATCTTTTTGTGAGGCTTTTCCTTGTCGTTGGCATGAATCACAAGACTTCACAAGATCTTGTGCATCTCGGTAAATAGTAGGCCAAAAGAAGCCGGCATCAAACACCTTTTTCGCCGTGAGATTAGCACCGTGGTGACCACCCGTGGGTCCCTCATGGCAAGCTCTAAGGATGTTAGAAGCTTCGGTGCCAAATACACAATGGCGGATGATTTGATCCGCACAAGTTCGAAACAAGTAAGGGTCGTTCCAAAAATAGAACTTGACATCACGAAAGAATTTCCGTTTTTCTTGAGTTGTCATACCCTTAATGATGAAGTTACCCGCATGGTAATTTGCAAAATCCGCAAACCATGGGGTGGAAGAATCAAGTTTGGAATTCACTACACCAAGTGTTTCAAGCGGAAATGTTTCGGTGATTTCCTTAGGCTCGTAAACACTTTGGTGAGGATCTTCCAAACGAGAGAGATGATCGGCCGCTAGATTCTCGGCTCCTTTTTTGTCAACGATTTTGTGATCAAATTCTTGAAGGAGGAGAATCCAACGAAGTAATCTCGGCTTTGCATCTTGTTTAGCCATGAGATACTTGATAGCCGAATGGTCCGTATACACTATGCATTTCGTCAAGACGAGATAAGGTCGGAATTTCTCAAATGCATACACCACGGCAAGGAACTCCTTTTCCGTTGTAGTGTATTTAAGTTGAGCCTCGGTCATCGTCTTGCTAGCATAGTGAATAGGCAAGAAATGCTTATCATGACGTTGCCCCAAAACGGCCCCAATAGCGTAATCACTTGCATCACACATAAGCTCAAAGGGGAGGTTCCAATTTGGAGCAACAAGAATGGGAGCTTCGGTAAGTTTCCTCTTAAGGATCTCAAAGGCTCGTACACAATCTTCGTCAAAGACAAAACATGCCTCTTTTTCAAGAAGGTGTGTAATGGGTCGAGAAATCTTCGAGAAATCCTTGATGAATCGTCGATAAAAGCCCGCGTGGCCTAGGAAACTCCTAACTCCCTTGACGGTTTTGGGATGAGGTAATTTGGCGATTACGTCTACCTTAGCTTGATCTACCTCAATCCCCGCTTTCGAGACCTTGTGCCCTAAGACGATTCCACTTTTAACCATAAAATGACACTTTTCCCAATTAAGCACAAGGTTGGTTTCCTCACAACGTTTTAACATTCTCTCAAGGTTCGACAAACACGAAGTAGAGGAATCACCAAACACGGAAAAGTCATCCATGAAGACTTCCATCGTCTTCTCGATCATATCATGAAAAATAGCCATCATGCATCGTTGAAAAGTTCCCGGTGCATTACAAAGTCCGAATGGCATTCTATGATAAGCAAACGTTCCATATGGACACGTAAACGTAGTTTTTTCTTGATCGCGAGGATCGATGGGAATTTGGAAGTAACCGGAAAAACCATCTAAAAAGCAATAGAAATCGTTTCCCGCAAGACGCTCCAACATTTGGTCCATGAAGGGCAAGGGAAAATGGTCTTTTCGAGTGGCTTCATTCAACTTACGATAGTCAATGCACACTCTCCATCCGGTCACGAGTCTAGTGGGAATTAACTCGTTGGCATCGTTTGGCACAACGGTCATCCCTACCTTTTTAGGGACACAATGAATAGGACTCACCCAAGGGCTATCGAAATAGGGTAAATCATTCCCGCGTCAAGGAGTTTAAGGACCTCCTTTTTGATGACGTCATGAATTTTGGGGTTCACCCTCCTTTGACTTTGGATTGTTGGTTTGAAATCCTCCTCCATTAATATTTTGTGTGTACAAAATTTGGGATCGATTCCCTTAATGTCGGATAACTTCCACGCAATCGCCCCTTTGTGGTCCTTAAGAACATCGACAAGTGCGGTTTTTTCATCATCCGAAAGTTCCTTCGTAATAATAACCGGCAACTTGTCGTCCTCCTCCAAATAGACATACTCGAGGTGAGGAGGTAAATCTTTCAACTCGAGGATAGGTGGTTCCTCAAGTGAAGATTTGGGCTCGATACTCATAACCTCCTCGGGTGGAGGAAATGGGAAATCGTTGAGAAAATCCTTGATAATCGAGAAGTCCTCATAGTTGTCGAGGTCTTCGTCACAAGTACGTGGAACATCGAATTATTCCAACGTAAAACCACCACCTTCGAAAGGAGTGAAGGTTGGTGTCGAATTATCAAGAATTGGATCTAACATAGTGGGATTGCCACTAGTTTCTTCATCACCAAACCCTAAAACTTCTTGTGAAAATTCCTCGCAAACCACGTCGATCATATCAACGAGGTTTATGGTAGAAACGGAGTAAACATGAGAAAGTTGAGAATTTTGAGTTGCGTTTATAACAAGTTCCTCGTCGTTGAAACGTAAGGTGATCTTTCTAGCATGCACATCAATCAAAGCCATAGACGTATCTAAAAACGAACGACCTAAAATAAGAGGAACTTGAGGATCCGTGGGGATGTCAACAACAATAAAGTCTACGGGATAGTAGAACTTTCCCACTTTCACAAAAACGTCTTCCGCCAAACCACATGCAAGAATCGTGGAATGGTCGGCCAACTCAATAGACATTCGTGAAGGAGTAAGATTAGGAAGATTGAGCGACTTGTAGATTGCAAGTGGCATCAAGTTAATGCTAGCACCAAGATCGGCCAAGGCATAGCATTCTTCCATATCTTGAATTGCACAAGGGATCAAAAATTTACCGGGATCACCGACTTTTTGAGGTATGCGATTAAGATAAACCGACGAACAACTACACTTTTGGTGTAATTTCTCCTTGTTGTTCAACATACTCTTAAAGTTAGCGGCGAATCGAGGCATCATGACCAAAGCATCGGCGAAACTCACATTAAAGTGCAAATCACGAAACATTTTCATAAAAAGCTCAAATTGATAGTTGTCGCGCTCTTGTCGTTTCTCCTTCCTAAGTCTTGATGGGTAAGGCAAGGGTGGTGTGGGTTGGGGCATAGGCATAGCCTTTGGAATCTCGGGTTCCAAAATGGGTAATGGGTCAACCGTAGGCGTGGCATGAGCGGTACTTTGTGGGCTTGAAATATGCTCCTTTTCGACCACCACCTCGGCTTCTTCCTCAATTTCCTCCACCGTTGGAGTAATTGGTTGAGGAGTCGGTTCTTTAAGTGCCTTACCACTACGTGTGGTAATCACTTTCATCTCTCCCTTCGGGTTTAAAACGGTGTTACTAGGCAAACTACCCGAAGTAGAGGCTTTGTTTCCCATTACGGCTTCTAAAATTGCATTAAGCTTAACATCAAAATTATTAAACTTCACATCTTGAATAGCGGCTTTTTGGTCAATTCTTTGTTCAAGCCTAGCATGACTTTGCTCTATCTTGTTGTTTTGACCTCGAATTTGGTTAGCAAAATCATTTTTCAATTCATTTCTCATGGCTAGATTTTCCTTAATAAAAGTAGCTAACTCCTTTACATTCTTAGCCGTGTCCTTAGCTTGATTAGCCATTTGCTCTTGAATGTTTTCCAAAATCTTATCATTTGAAGTAGCGTAATTCAAAAAGTCTATTGGAAGTTCTTTATTATTTTGAAGACCTTGACTTGCATTTTGAAAATTACGGTTTTGATTTTGATTTTGCAATTGGCTACTACTACTACTCCCTTGATTCCCATAGTTGTTATTACCCTTATAATTGTTCCTTTGATTGCTTTGGTAACCAACTTGATTGTTTTGATAATTGTTAGCATTTTGATTTGGTGAAAAACCCGGTGGAGTCAATTGATTAGTGCGAGGAACTTGACCGTTTTGGTTATAAGTTCCCGCGGCCGCGAAGGCACTCGAAGTGTTACCACCGTTGGTAATGCACTCGGAATAATCGTGAGCTCCACCACAATACATACAAGAAACCTCAACCGCTTTAATCGTAGCGGGAGCGGGTTGTTCACCAACTTTAAACTCAACTAACAAGCCTTTCACTATATCAAAAATTTTGTTCTCCAAATTAGCCTCGACTTGGCAAGCATCAACGGTGTGTGACAAACTAGGTGAAGATGAAGACGAAGCCTTACGAACACTCGACGTGCTACGAGGACTATACACCTTAGACCTATTCTCAATAATTACCAATGCTTCCTCGACCGTCTTACACAAAAAATTACCACCCGCGGCGGCATTAAGATAATCACGCTCATGATCGTTCAAGCCATTGTAAAACGTGTCTATTTGATGCAAGTCGGAAAAACCATGATGAGGACATTCGTGCAACATTTCCTTAAACCTATTCCAGGCCGTTGAAAAACTCTCATTATACTCTTGCGAAAACTTTGAAATCTCGTTTTTCAAGTGCGTAGTCTTAGAGGGCGGAAAAAATTGGTTCACGAATTTTGAAACGAGATCCTTCCACGTCAATATAGAATTGGGTGGCTCTTTCTCTAACCAAATTTTTGCGGGCCCCGCTAAGGAATACGGAAAAAGCATCATCTTAATCGAGTCGTTTGAGACGTCCTTAAACTTGCATGTGGCGGTGAGACGATTAAATTGGCGAATGTGGTTATGCGGGTTGTCCTTTTCGTCCCCTCGAAACTTGTTGTTTTGAATCATGGACAACAAACCCGTCTTAACCTCAAAATTCTCCGCAAGGATAGCGGGAATCACAATCGCTTCTCCATAACCCTCGGTGGGTGCTTGAAGCAACTCCATCATAGTTCGATTAGCCATGGGTGCTTCTTTCACTACAATGGGTTCGTCAATAGGAGAGTCCTCACTAGTAGGAGTGAGTGATTTGTTTCTTCGTTTACGAGCACGTCTAGCTTTAGAGCGAGTTTGCATAAACGTCACGTACAACGAGAAGGCGAGCAAAGAAGATTCTTTTTGGTGTTTTTACTTTTTCAATTTTTTTTTTTTTGGTTTTTGATTGTTTTTAACTTTTTTTGGATTTTTTGGAATGTATTAAGTAGACCAAAATCTACAAATCTCCTCCTTAATCAAATCTCTTGATTAAAGAAGCCTCAAGGAATGAAAACGAACACGTGAAGTGAACGCCTTCGATGACTTTAGAACGATGGTGGAACACCAAATCGTTCAAGAGGGTTTAATCAAATGAAACCAAGAAAATATATATGATACTTAATAATACTTTGGGCGGCAAAACCCTCGATTCACTCTCAAAATCAAATACGCACAAGCAAGCGGAGGAAACGAGGCGGCGCGAAGCACTTAAGAGCCTTTTTCCTTTAGGTCGTGAAATACAACCGCCTTATACCCACCTTATAGTTTGTATTATCAAAATCAAGCTTCACGAAAGTATTTATCTATTTTTGCCTTTTTTCTTTGGTTTGAGATTCGAATACAATGATCGAGTGATGAAATCCCGAATCAAGGTTGTGATTGCTCACGTATTTGGAGTACTTGTAAATTTATTGTTCTACGTATACAATATAGTAATAATATTCACAAAAATCGAAAAACGATAATACGTATTAATAGAGTGCTATTAATACAAATACTTTTATGGCTAATATAGAAAACACCAATGGTTCAACCAAAACACAACACGCCTCCCCGGCAGCGGCGCCAAAATGATTTTGAAGTTTTGCAACCCTTTAGGAAAAGAGAGCAATAAATAGGGCAAGTGCACAACGATTTAGGAAAACCGTGTGTGAATGACCCTAGGTGAGTTCGTTCTCGGAGGAGGCAAGTGCGTTGTGTTAAGAGTTGATATATGATGTTTGTGATTATGATCAAGAAGAAAAGAAATGAGAAAGGAAAGAAAAGACGGTTACGAAAACTAATTAAACTACGACGAAAAAGGCGTAAACGTAAAACCGTAAAAACGACAAAAATAAAAATTTCAACCTAAGAATTTATTATAAGCTAAAACAAGTCTAAAATAATATAAATAAGGAATAAAATCCAATAAAAATATTTTAAAACCTTTTATTAATTAAATATTCAATTTTAGATGCTAATTAAAGCCCTAAAATTAAATATAATTAATCAAAATGTCCAAAATATGATTTTATTGAACAAATAACTTACTTATATTATCTAAAAACTAAAAAGTATTTTTTATAATTTTTAAATACTATTTCTCTATTTTTAAATTACTAAAAACTATTTTAAAATTAAAATAATTATAAAAAATAATTTAATAATGCTAAAAATAATCTACCAAATTTAAAAATCCTATTTTACTCTGATGAACAGTAGAAAAATGAAAAATCTTGAAAAATATTAAATTTTCCACTAAATGACAAAACTAGTTTAATTAAAACCCTAATTAACTTAAATTAATTCTAAAAATTAATAAAAGGATGAACAGTAAAATCTTATTTAACCAAAATCCTTAGAATATTATTCTAAGTTCAGAAAAATTGATTAAACCTAAAAATATTACTTTTTGGCACTAAAAGACAAAAACAGAAACTTTAAAGTTAATTAAAAATAGCTAATTAACTTAAAAATTTCTAAATGAACAGTAAATAAAAATTTAATTAATCAGAAAAATCCTAAATTAAATAAGAAAAATAATGGAACTGGTTTGAAGGTCTAATTCAAAAATTTAAGCACTAAAGACAAAATTATGAACTTCTGATAGTGACATGTGGACTGGATTTGTCCTTTAGCTTGGCAGTGGCAACCAGTGAACTACCAGTGGGAAAGGAGTTCCCACTGCTAGTGTATATTTTTGTGCAGTGAGTAATAAGCTTAGGAAAGCTTATTTGAAAGCTTATTTTGGACAAAAAAGGCACCCTTATACTCCTTTGAGTATAAGGAGTCAATAATCACACAAAAACAAGCAGTCACTTAACAAAAATAAGCACCTATTAAGCCCTAAAGTTACTGATTAAGCACTAAACAGGTTTGATGAACAATTGCTGATGTTTTATGCACAAATCTGAATTTTAAAACCTTATATCTTGCATACAACTCAATGTCATGGCATAAAACTGATACATACTCCTAAATGATACCAATATCTAACATTAAACAAGATTTGATGAGCTAATATAACACAAACAGTCAACACCAAGCACTATCTAATTTGAGCTTCTTAGACCAAGTTTTTATCATGCAAAAGTTACTTAAACCTTACCAAATTGCAAACCAGCTAACATACAATCTCTTATCACCCTATTAAGTAAGTCTAGACAAGTTTTAACCAAAAAGTTTACCACAATTTCTAGTTAAATCCGTATCCAAACACCCCTTAATTTTCTGAAAACCATTTTTTTTCAAACAAAATCAACACAAAGCTTTACCAATCTGGATTGAATCCTTCTAAACATGCATAATATATCAGATAAAACAAATTCAAGCACTTAAACCAACTTTTAACAGCTTAACATGGAAAATCACACAAAGCATAAATTTTTTTTCAGAAAACATGAAAATTAAAAGGAGAAGAAAGACTACCTTGTTGGGCTTACTTCCAAGCCCAACAGTGGCTGATAAGCCACCTCCAATACACTCGGGTGTATGCTGAGCCTTGTGGGATTGGATTGGTTTTAGCACAAATGACAAGAAAAATGGTGAGAGTAATCCTTAGCTTTTTCTTGTTTTCTGCACACCACAAACAACAAAGAGAGAAAGAACAAGCTATAAGTTATTCAATAAGCTTGGTTTAATAAGCTTATTGAAAAGCTTATAGCAGTAAGCTAAGTATAAGTTTCTGAAAAAATTTTGAAAACAAGTGAAAACTTAAAAACAAACTTGAGGATTGTAAAATGGATTCAAGAAAAACAAACTTTAAAACATAAAATGCTGGAAATTAAATGGATCACAGTCTTATGTAGCTTAAAAAGAACTTTTTCATTAATTTCATAAAAAGAAAATTTTTACATAAAAACTGGAACAAGAGCCTTCTCACAAGTTGAGAGATCTCTTTATAGGACTGATAGAACCCTCTAGAAATCAAAACCCTAATTGAGAAAATTCCTAACATGCCCCTTGACGAATTTGAATTTTCAGTCAACTTTTTGGTTCACATGTGAAGGATCAGAGTACTTGAGGTCTCTTATTCGTCGGATTTGAGTGGAGGACAAGCAAGCACATCTTGGCCTTTGATTTGGTCAAGGAACCCCTGGCAAATTTGTATTCATGTGAAGACCCGTGACACTTAGCTGGTGGGGAGGGAACAAGGTTGTGTGAGGTCGCAATCTGGGTGGACCATTGTGTTTGGTGAGCTGGAAATGATCAAAACCCCATATTTAATTAGTTGTAGGTTTAATAAATAAACAGATTGTAACTGGGTTTTGGCTAGGGTCTATATGATGAAGGTGGGTTAACCAGGTTTGTTTAATTAGGATTAAGGGTAATTTGTTTTTAAAAATCTGTTTCCCACAAAAACGTGATTAATAAAAATCTTTTTTTTTAAACTTGGCTCAGTGGAAACGTGATGTGGAAGGGCTGAGAGTTGTGATTGGTTGAAAGTTAAGGGTGGGTGACGTGTCAGCTCTAGGTTGGTGGAGAGGAGTTTACTTGTCTTGGCAGAATAGGTCCTTGTACTCCCATGATCATGCTAAACAAGGTTTTCCAGCCTTTATCTCTATATCCTTTGTTAGCCAAGTTTGAAAACTTCCATTTTGGCCACAAACTTTTTACAAAAGTGTTCACAAGGGCTTAATGTGCATTTTAACCATACATCAAGGGCTATAATGGTATTTTCTTGAAACTTTAAGGACCAATCTTGTTTGTTGACTTCTTGGAGGACCATTGTTGACAATTTAGTTTTGATGAGGGACTAATTTTGCCAATTCTTCAAAGTTAAGGGTCCTTTTTGTAATTTTGACAAACTTTAGGGACCAAACTTGTAATTATGAAGATACAAGGGTATAAAGTGTCAATTCTTCAAACTTGGAGGACCATTCTTCAATATTCATCAAATCTTCAAGGGTTTTCTTTGGAAAATTCTTCACTAGGGCTTGGTTCATCGTGCGGCTTCGTTTCCCGTGTTCGTTTTTGCGTGATTCTTGTGATCTTTTGTCATTTTCTCAATATCCGTACCTAAAATATACAAGCAACAAACACAAGCATATATTTGGGTATTTTGATGATATTTAATGCATTTTAAGTCCAAAAAGAACGATGAGACCATGTATAAAAGCAGTCTCATCAATGAACAACATATGAAGCTGTTGATCCGGAATCTGGGCAACAATAAGAACACGAAGAACAGTAAAGAACTACAGGTCACGTATTTAACCAAATCTAAACAAGATTAACCAAAAGATTAAACCAAAACAACCACAAATGATCTACTAACAATAATCAATCAAAACAAATCATCAAAACTAACAAATAAAGCCAAATCAATCAAAACCCACTTGATCAAAACCATAAAAACTCAAGAACATGAACACAAAGATTAAGAACAAATCAAACAAGAAAGGTAGAAGGAGATTAACAATAAAAGATGAAGATTAACAACAATCAAAGGTAAACTTACTTGGAATTAAAAGGAATTTAAAGGTGCAATACATGAAATTAAGGTGCAAGAATTTAAAGTACAGGAAAATGAAAATGGTGGAAGAATGGGTTGTCAAGACACCAACAACTCTCAAATGACAACTACCTAATCTATTTATAGGGAGATTAGGGAGGAGCTTAGGAAGCTTCCTCCCTCTTTCTTCTTTCTCTAATTGCATGCTTAAGTCCCTAATCTTCTTTAATCTTTTGACTTCAGTGACTTTGTCTTGGGATTTCTTTAAACTCGTCTTGAATTTTCTTCATAAATAAGACTCGAGTTCTTCGGCTTTTAGTAAACTTCCGTCTTTTGACTTTTTCTTCGATAAATCTTCAGAATTGGTCTTGGACTTCCGTTCTTTTTGCACTCTTGATTTCTCGACTTCATCTTTCGTCTTTTTCTTTGATAAAAGCCCGTGAAATCCCGTGTTTTCTCCACTTTTCACCTTTTTGTCCTAAATCACAACAAAAACACAAACCACGCATAATTCCGACATAAATGACATAAAATACACATTTTGGCTCGGTTATTATTGTAATTAAGTGGTAAAAAGGATGGGTGTTTACACACCTATCAATATGTGACACCTTTTGATTAACTTGGAACCTTGAACAGGCACACACAACAAACATAATATCTGGCCTTGAATCAATAAGATACATCAATGAACCAATCATTGACCTGTATAGATGAATATCAACATTTTCACCATGTTCATCTTTTGATAAAGACTTCTTAGCTTCAAAAGGTGTGCTTGTACTCCTTGTATCCATACATGAAAATTTCTTCAAGATTTCAGCAACATACTTATCTTGGCTGATAAATATTCCATCTTTTGTTTGACTTGTAGTCCCAAAAGAAAGTAAGTTCTCCCATAGAACTCATTTGAAATCTTCCTTTCATCAAAGCCTCAAACTCTTCACACCATGATTTCTTAGTAGAACAAAAAATGATGTCATAAACATAGATTTGTACTAGAATAATATCCTTGGCATTCTTCTTGATGAACAGAGTTTTGTCAATGGTCCCTCTCCTATATCCATGCTCTAACAGAAAATTGGATAAAGTTTCATACCAAGCCCTTGGAGCTTGATGCAGACCATAAAGTGCTTTGATAACCTTGTAGACTCTGTTGGGGAACTTAGGATCTACAAAACCTGGAGGTTGTGAGACATATACCTCCTCTAAAATAGTACCATAAAGAAAGGCAATTTTCACATCCATCTGATAGACTATAAAACCCATATATGATGCAAAGGCCAAAAATAACCTAATGGCTTCTATCCTTGCCATTGGTGCAAAAACATCATCATAGTGTATCCCTTCTTCTTGTCTATAGCCTTGAGCAACAAGCCTTGCCTTGTTTCTCATAACAACTCCTCTTTCATCCTTCTTGTTCCTGAAAACCCATCTAGTACCAATTACTCTCTTACCCGAGGGAAGATCCACAAGAATCCAAACCTTTTGTAGCTCAAATTGTGTTAATTCTTCTTGCATGGCATCTACCCAACTTTCTTCATCAAGAGCCTAAGAAATGTTTTTGGGCTCTACTTGTGATAAGAAACAAGCAAACAAACAATGCTGAGTATCCTTATGATTATTTCTCTTATGTTGTTTGACATAACTCATAAGTGCATGAGTTTCAGTATTGGCTTGAAGTTGTCTTCTGGTTTGCACAACAGACTTGGGATTTCCAATGATCTTGTAGTAGGATGGTTGTTGTTGACTCTTTGAGTGGGAATATAACTGACTGGAATTTTACTTTCCAAATTATTGAAATCACTTACTGCACCCTGCTCATCATAGGAAGCTTTAGAGAAGATTCCTTCAGCTGGACTAGCATACATGTTTTCATCATCCATAGCTTGTAAAATATCTTCTAATGAATTAGCAGATTTTGACTTAGCAACACTTGCAGATGAGGTACCGCTAGGTGTAGTATGTACCGCAGAGTGTTGTGACTCAAAAGAATCTTCTCCTAAATGCTTATTAACAGATGTAGCATTCTTTTCTTGATCATGAAGCCTCTAAAGCTCTTGGGAGGCTTGATCATCTGTTG
Source organism: Glebionis coronaria (assembly GCA_025667525.1). Classification (NCBI taxonomy): domain Eukaryota; kingdom Viridiplantae; phylum Streptophyta; class Magnoliopsida; order Asterales; family Asteraceae; genus Glebionis; species Glebionis coronaria. The sequence goes on from CM046882.1 coordinate 544,714,244, forward strand.
ATGGCATAGTTTGCTTCTTGGGAATAGCAGACATGGGAGTAACAGTAGGCATACTGGGTACATAGATGTGAACATCATCATCTGATGAAGAAGATTCTTCTTGAGTACCTGAACTGTTTGTACCAGACTCCTCACCTGCATTGTTAGTTTGACAATCCTTTTGCACATAATAGTAATCTATGGAGTTAGTTAGATAATCTAAGTCAAACATCCAAGCATAACCTATTCCTGGGACATTGGGTTTATTTTCTAAAAAATTAACATGGGCATTTTCTTCAACATTTTTAGATGCCAAATTGTAAACCCTATATGCTTTACTTTGTAATGAATATCCTACAAGATATCCTAGATCAGATTTTCCATCAAACTTTCCCAAATGATCAAGAGTATTTAGTATAGACACATGACACCCACAAGGTCTTAAATGACTTATGGTTGGCTTAATACCAGTCAAAATTTCATAAGGTGTTTTGTTTTGAGGCTTGGTCATTAAGACTCTATTTAACACATAACATGCAGTATTGATTGCTTCTGCCCAAAATGTATTTGACAAAAGAGAATCAGCCAACATAGTTCTAGCAGCCTCAATTAGTGTCCTATTCTTCCTTTCAGCTACTCCATTTTGTTGTGGAGTCCTAGGATTACTAAATTGTCTCTTAATTCCTTTATACCTACAAAATTCATCAAATTCAGCATTCTTGAATTCTGTTCCATTATATGTCCTAATGATTAAGACTTTTTTAGTGAACTGATTTTCAACTAAAGTGATAAAATCCTTAAGTAATTCATTGGTTTTACTCTTAAGAGCTAAAAAGAAAACCCAACTGAATCTACTATAATCATCAGTTATGACTAGACAAAAGGTCTTATGACTAATGCTTCTTACAGAAACTGGACCAAACAAATCCATATGTACAAGTTGCAAAGGCTTTGTCACAGTATTGACAGTCTTAGTCTTACAAGAGGCTCTATGTTGTTTACCTTTTTGACAAGTAGCACATGTGAAATCATTTTGAAAAGATTGGTTAGGTAATCCTCTAACCAAATTCCTATTCAGTAATCTGTTAAGATTCTTGAAGTTCACATGACCTAACCTTATATGCCATAAATTAGACTCATCATAAGAAGCCTTAGCTAGCAAACATGTAATACCACCTATTGGAGACTTGGAGTAATAGTATGAAGATTAAAGGTGTACATATTTTCTTGCATGGGTACTTTAAGCAGTACTTGAGTTTCTTTTGGCATCTCAAAGTCTTTAGACAGCACCAAGCAGTCTGTGTCTGTGAACAACAACTTGTTCTTCTTATCACACATTTGTGATACATAAAAGAGATTGAATTCATTCAATTATTTCACAAAGAACACATCTTCAAATTCTAACTTCCTTGTATTGATTTTCCCTTTGCCCATGATTCTACCTTTGCTACCTCCAAAGGATACTGGTCTACCTCTGAATTCTTCAAATTCGGCAAGGAAATCTTTATTCCCTGTCATGTGTCTTGAGCATCCACTATCTACTATACCTTTATCTTTTAATTCATCAATCAGATGCCCCTGCACATAAGCAAAACTTATTAGTTTTTAACAGGGACCCAAGCCACATTTAACTTGGATCATGTGGGACCTACACACTTAAGAGTCTGTTCAGAAGCATTTCCAGTAATGCTGCTTTTGCTCTTATACTTCATGGTTTCAATTATATAGTCAAAGACATAGGGTGACTCTATGTACTCAGACTTCTTTGCCTTAAGTACTGCTTTAGCAGTACTTGCTTTAACACATGGTTTTTCTCTTTTAGGAACCTACATTTGCACTGTTTTGTTATTAGGCTTACTTCTAGATGTTTTGGCTTTCTCAGTAACATTCTTAGAAGTCTTGGGGAACTTTGGTTTAACAAACTTTGAACCAACGGTACTTGAGTTTGGTTTAGCAGTACTTGCAGTTCTAGACTTGCCGGTACTTGGTTTACCAGACTTCAAAGGTACTTAGACCTCGTTTCATAAGTACTGGTCTAGGAACAAATTTTTTGGTAGAGTTATTTTTAACCTTTTTAGCTACCCCTTTTGAATGATCAAACTTAGGTTTGTCATCTTTAAATCTTTGTTGCCTACTAACCTGTGCATTTTTCTCATTACTGTTTCTCATGACCTTTTGTGCAGCCTTTTGTTTCACAATTTTATCTTCATGCAAAGTACAATCTTTGATAAAATGACTTAGACTACCACAAACATAACATCCTTTTCTTCTCAAGGAAGACCCAAAAGGTTGTTTTGACTTAAATTTCTCAAAACCTATCCCATCCCTCTTGGTTTTATTATGTTTTACATCATTATCCAATGTCTTGCTATGAGTTTTTACCTGCTTCGGAGTAGAACTAGTTGTAGACTCTTCAGAAACAAAATTGTTCATTAGAGGTGGATAAACAATATTTTTGGTCATAGCAGTCTTATCTTGGGACAAAGTACTAGAGATTGAAGTATTGACAACCTTTGGTTCTTCTAACTCTAGACTTGTATCATTACAAGGGGGCATGAAAATTCCTGATAATGGTAGAGGAACTGCCTTCATTCCTTTAGCATATCTATCATTTTCAGGTGTATTATCTGGCTCACTAGAACTATCAAAAATCCCCTTTGATAAGTCCTTGTCAGTTAAAGTTATCCTAGGTTGGTCCTCAATATATCCTAGGCATGACTTCTCATAATACCCCATTTGTGAATTAATCTGTTTACCCAATCCTTTAGAGGACTTTTGCCAATGATTAATCACTTCCCTTTCATTATTAAGACTGGATTTTAAAGCTTCATTTTCTACTGATACTTTCAAAATTTGTATTTCAAAAGCTTTTATTTCCACATCTTTTTCCCTCATTCGAAGAGTTAAAATGCTTATTTTCTCTTCATAGTTTTGTTGACCCTTTTTATACAAAACTATATTTTCTTCTAACTTAGCAACACCCTGTTTAAAAGCATTTAATTTTATAGTGCATGTGCTGTTTTTTTTATACTGTTCATCTAGTTCTACTTTTAAGCTATTAAATTTAAGAATACAGTCTTTAGAACAAGGATGTACCTCAATATCTTCATGTGAGAGAGCCATCAAACCAAGCTCTTATTCTTATTCATCTTCAGTCCAGTTCACCACTCCATCTACAGTCACCAATGCTTTGGTTCCTTTGGGATTCCTGCTGTTTCCTTTTGGAAAGCTTTCAGTAATTCTTGGACTGGTTCTATAGCTGTTCTTGGACTTTTGAATGCTACTCTCAGCTTTGTCTCTAGTGCATTCCCTTGCAAAGTGTCCATTCCTTCCACAGTTATAGCATTCAACTTTGGACTTGTCATATCCTAATGGCTCATTAAGATCAACAGTCATTTTCCTTCCAGTCTTCTTGAAGAACCTGTTAGATCTTACTGACACCATAGCAGCTTGCCATTTAAGATCCATCTCTTCAACATCATCATCATCCATTTGGAACAAGTCATTGAGTGTTAGTCTTGGCCTGTTGTCTTTTCCAGCAAAGAATAAGAATGCATCATTGTCACTAAACAATGGTGAAGATCTTCATTGTGGATTTTGAGAGACTATAGGGTTGCCTTCAGTACTTTCTGGGTAAGTACCACTTGTAAGTCCCCCAACGGTATTTGTGAAGTATGTACTGCTGCTTGATCCACTAGCGGTATCATGAAAGTAACTATTACCTTCTGACACAAAAGCCAAGTTAGACTTTGTTGTTGCTGCTGCCTTGGTCACCTTAATGCCTTTTACATCCATCTCGTATGCTCTAAGATTGTTGTAGAGATGATCAAAAGGAATTTCATCCATATCATCTCTTGTGATGAAGTGCATAGCCATAGCTTTCCATTCTTATGGAACACTCCTTAAGAATTTCAGATTAGCTTCTTCATTGGGAATAATTTGTCCATAAACTGCCAATTGAATAAGCAGCTTACTGAACCTTCCATAACCATCATGGATCCCTTCTATACCGGATATTGAGAAGTTATCAAATTCTTGCTTCAGAACAATCTTCTTTATCTTCTTAGATTTGTCATTACCTCCAAATCTAAGTTTGATAGCCTCCCACATAGCCTTTGCATCCTTATAGTGATGAAAGCTAGGTAAGATGTCTTTAGAAAGTGCCATAGCCAAAGCAGTTATGGCCTTTCTTTCTCTGATCTCTGCTTGTACCTCCTCAGCAGTCACAACAGGTAGAGCATAGCATGTAACATCAGGCAACCAATATAGCTTCTTAGGTGTATTCCCATCCTTGATAACTTGCCACACAGTGTGATCTGTATGATTCAAGTAATGTTCCATCTGCATAGCCCATGTCTCATAGTTGTCACCTTTGAGCATTGGGAGTTTGACAGCAGAAAGAGTATGAGAGAGTGTTGTAGTTGTAGAGGTAACTACAACATTCACGGCTTGAACACCTTGTGCTGGTGCAGGATGCACAACTTGAGGTTGTCCATGTGGTATTGGATCAGGATCTGGAATATATTCCAAGTGAGCGTCATCACCATGATGAGACATTGAGTTTTGGTGTGAGTGGAGTGTTTGGGGTTGTGTTCTTCTTTTTCAGATTTTCTCAACAAGCTCTGATACCACTTGTTAATCCCTTTGATTGGATCTATATTCTGTTAAGAACTAGTATAGTAGTTTGTAATCAAACTAAAACACTTTGAGAACTCTTACTCAAGCTAAATAAGTTATGCGGAATCTAACTTATAAAGCACAGAAGAACATAATTACGTTTAACTATTCGATTCTCTTATTAATCGACTTGAATGAGGTACATGAATGACATTGTACTTATGTTCCTTTTATAAAGTAAGGAACAGACGAAATATTATCAATATTCTAACTATTTAAGTATATCTCATAAGATATACTATAACTATAACTATGACATATCTTATACAAAGATATATTCGTCCTAATCAATATAGTAGTCATTACTTTATAAGTAGCAATATTTACTATGTACCGCGTTAACACTAACGGTACTTGAAAGATACTAACAGTACTTCAATAACACTGATGGTACTTGACACATACAAAGAATTCCCAACAACATTCTTTGTGGATGCAGTGGTCCGAGTTTAAATATTGGTAATGATTTTTTAGAAAAAATTCGTTGATTGATGATGTGGATTATGTTGCTTAGGGAATTAAAAATGTTCCACCTAGGATTGCCACATAGGATTGAAAGGTAACACGTAGAATTTATTTGTTGCTAAGGTGGACTTTTGATATCCTTGATTATATAATGTAATGATTAATGTCTTGCTTGAAATATTTGGTCAAACAAACAATTGAAAGACTACGTTTACTGCCAAAACAAATAGCTCATAGTTGTCGAACAATTTAACTTTACATTCATATCTTTATGGGTCAACAAATAGCTGGCAAATCACGGTTCTTCGAAAAATAACCATCGAACACGCAATTTGACCATGCAAGAACTTAATCATACAACACACATAGATAAACAAAACTTTCAATTTCAACATTCATTGAATTAACTATCAACATAGTCTAAATCCATGAATGTAATTAACGATCAACTTGACATGTATTCATGTAAACATATCCATACAAAATCGGAAAAGAGTATCATTAAGTATTATCTAGACCAAATTTGGTGATGCAAATACACACGTTAACCATGTTAAAATAAAAAAATAAAAAAATATAGGTTAATTGATAAACATAGATACATGTTTTATATTGGTATATACACATTTGAGGATTAAATAAAGGACACGTGACTTTTTTCCCTTGCTTTTATAGTTCATATTTGATAAAGATAAACTCTTAACACATGAATGTAGGGGTGTTCAGGTCGGGTTATAGAGATTATCGAGTGGGGTTAAACCGATTTTTTGATTATGTAAAAAATGACTCGCAATCCAACCCGATATCATCACCAAAACTACTAAGCACAATAAAAAAAATTATATATATGATACCCACTTTTTTTTAATTAGACCCATAAACTAAAACTTACATCTAACATGTGTCAATTAAACTAAAAATTACATTGAACCAGTCTTTTAAACAACATCTATACACAAAAACGCATCAAAAAATTCAATCCATAACAAATACATCCAACCCGTGTGCAATGCACGGGCTTGAACATCTCGTAGGTATAAATACCTCACTAGTAAACAAATCACATGGGTCCTATATGTTTCTTATAAAAACACATAGGGTCCGTTTGCTTTTTATGCCATGGGCGAGATAATCGAAAAGATGCCCTCCGTACACACATATAGACTAAATTAATGTTAAATGACGTCAAAATTACTTTACATATATTCAAATGTAGTTACTTTAATTGATAAAATTCGTGATAAACAAACACATGTTAATCTTCAGCAAAAATCTTATTGAGAATATTGGGCAACGACGTCAACAAAGAATGAAATTTTCGTATTGTTTAAAATTTTTGTATTATTTTTTTACTTTCGGTATTGCTTTCTAAATTTCATGTAGTATATTTTTTGTATCATACTTTCTATTATATGAATAAAAAATTGAAGGATGAAGCCCGAATGACATATTATGAGTGACAGTGTTTTAAAAGTGACATTTTAAAGTAACATACTGAAAAAATTAAAAATAACATGTTCTCAAACCTGATGCTCTTAACAATTTTTTTGATTTTGTCACCACACAACTTTAGCTCTTTTTTATCTATTTAGTTTTGTATTTTAATTGGTATAAATCAAAGTTAAAACTTAGGTTGCTTTTAGCAGCATCCGTGAGCCTCATGTCGTGACCCAAAAAAATATGCTCGCCAGTGACATTGTTGTGGCAAAAACAGTGGCCCGTAACCAAGAAACCATGAGGCAAAAAAGTGTGAAAATAGGTGAGGTTCTCACATTTCGAATATTGTGTAAAAGGTGGTCCTACATGTAACGGTTGTATTATTATTTTTAAAAAAACTTTTTCAAACCCCGTTTATCCCCTATAAATACATTTCAAACCAAACTATTTTTAAAAAACAAAAAAATACAACTTCTACACACTTAACACACTCTTAATCATAAAATGTCTAACCCGGTACTCCCCGTAATCCGAACTGTCAACAATCAAGAACTATCATAAGCTCACCCCCGGCACCCGGTGAAACCTTTGATCTACGTACTACTTTACCGGCAATGAATGAACGTCAACGAATTAATTTTGCACCACCCCAATTGGTTTACCCAAACCAATTTTACAACCAACCATACAATAACACAACATTTGCACCACCACAAATGGGTTACCCGAACTATGGCAGTACGGCGTCGGCGGTTCTTCAAGTCAATCTAACTTTACATGGGCGGTTCCTCATCTCAACCTCATGCCGACGGTTCTACATCTCCGATCAATCATTTTAATTTAATAGACGAGGACATGTACTCCCCTCAGTTTTCAGAAACAAATCCTCTTGATTTTTCCGAGAATGTTGAAGACGTAGACGAGGAGATACCGGTGCCGAAGGCGAAGCCAAGAAGAAAACCGGTCGTGAAGAAGACGCAACCCGATAACCAGCATTGTATTCCATGGACCATTGAAGAAGAGGCTGCATTATGTAAATCTTGGGTGCGTGTTTTCGAGGACACATGCATTGGCAACGAGAGAAAGGCACACGGTTTTTGGACAGACATCATGAAACAAATGCACAAGATTTTTCCCGTCAGTCAGCATCAGAATTACGACATGATTAACGAAAAATGGAAGAACATGCGTCCGAATGTATGTCAATTTTGCGGTGTTTATGATAACGCTTTTCGGACATACAACAATGGAGCCAGTGATAGTGATTATATCGAACGGGCATTGGCCAATTATAGTATTGAGTGTGGTGTTTCGTTTACACTAAATCATTGTTGAAAGGAATTAAAGGACTTTGAAAATGGACTAGCGGAGAAATGGCAGCATTTCAGCAGGAAGTGGAAGAGAAAAAGAATAAAAGGTTTAAGTCTAGCGGGTCAAGTTCTTTTTACACAAAAGAATCCGGTGAAGGCGGTATCAATTTGAATACCTAGGCTGCTGAAGAGGATGTGGAGGCAGTTCCACGCCATCGTCAAATGGGTAGGGATATGGCAAAAAGGAAAGGGAAATCGGCGTCGGCGTCTAAAAGCGTTGGTTTGGAAGAATTGGTGAAATTGATGGTCAGCGAGTATGCAATGGCTACCAAACCGACGCAATCTCAAAAGAGTCATGAAATGACCGAGATGTTGCGTATCAAACAGGAGGAGCTAGAACTCAGGCGCGCTGAGTTGGAAATTCGGAAACTGGAAAATCGTCAAAGAGACGAACAAACATACTTGGCGACTACTGATGAATAGTTGAAGGTTGTGCTCCGAAAGAGGCTATTCAATTAAGTTTAAATGTGTTTTTTTAATAAATGTATGTTTTTATTTTCGTAACGTTTTTAATTCTGTAACTGTACATTTTTTATTTTTGTAATGTTTTTATGTTTTTAATGAAGTGTTTTTAATTTCATTAAAATGTAGTATTTTGGTGTGAGGGCTTTATTGAAGTTGTGATTGATAAGAGTAAAGTGCGAGTGAGGGTGAAAAGTAGGAGAGAGAAATCTGATGTAGCTGAGGTAGAAGGTGTGAGGGGTTAAAAATGTGTGACTGATAAAAGCAGCCTTAAAAGATAGACAAAGGAGTAATAAATAATGATCTGATTCCCTATGTTACCACCTCATATGATGTTTTACTTTCACACAATAGAATGACCAATAACAATTTTTTTTATCTTCATTATCCTTAGGCAAGCGGGATGGGAGATAAAATTCACTCGTAGGTCTGATTTGGCAAAACCTATGCGTAAAGTTGACATAAACACTACCAAAAACCCACGTGTGGGGTTCGGTTTTTCATACTAGAAAAGTCACTACCGGTAGCATTCTTACTACTCGGTTTACACAAAACGTGCCCCCTTATTTTACCCCATCCGATTTAATTATTTTTCTCCCCTTTTTTTCTTTAAAATCCCCATTTTACTTCTATTATTTTTCTCATCTTCTTCCTCAAACACATAAAAATCATCTTCTTTCATCACATACCAACAATGTCCGGTCACCAAACCCCACAATCCGGCAAATTCCGCCAATGAAGAACTACCACCGCCTCTCCACCGACACATACCAAAACCTCTGATCTTTACAACCCATCACCAAATCAACCATATCGATAACCCAACCCATATCATAACCAACCATATCCAAACCAACCGCACCGCAACCCGATGTCGGTACCGATGCGAGCACCGATGCCAACACCGATGTCGGACTCATACCCGAACCACCCTTATCCAAACCCTTATAATTTTACCCAATACTCTCAAACACCCGACTTTCAAGACTTTTGTTCACAAACCCATACCCTTTTAATAACTATGTTGGTGGTTCTTTATCACAACACCATGTCGACTTACCCACCTCTCCCATACCCTCTTTCCCAACTGAAGATTTATACATATCATCTTTTTCGGGGTCATTTCAGGGGATTCAATATGAGAAGAAACACACAGTTTAAGTTTCAGCCCCAACCTCACCAAATTCGAGGTCATGTAGAGGACGAAAAGCTCCACCGGATCCAAACCAAAGTCGTCAGAATTCACGGACAGACTTCGAATAAGTTGAGTTGTGTAAAGGATGGGTATCCGTTTCTGAAAATAGCGCGAAGGGTAACGATAGGAATGCCCAAGGTTTTTGGACCGAAGTTTTGTAGTACTTGGAGGGCAAAGCAGGGGAGGTCGGTAAAAGAACGTATGATAGCGTAAACAAGAAATGGAAGGTGCTAAGCCCTCAAGTGTGTAAGTTTGTTGGAGTCTACAACAACTGATGCGAATGGGAGTGGTGAGTGGAGCTGACAATGAGACGTACATTAACAGAGCATGTGATGACTATCAAGTTGAGTACAGGACGAAGTTTAGGTATCGTCATTGTTTGGATGTTTTAAAAAATAGTCAGAAATTTATGGGGGTGAGATGAACAAGTGGAAAGCAAACGATGAAGAATAAATCCAAGACATCAATAGGTTTAAGACATCGGAGTCTGGGGATGCTAGTTCTTTTCAATGTGTTCACGAAATCCAAAGCAATATTGTTCAATGACCAATGGGCTGGGATAAAGCCAAAGCTGCTGCTGCAAGGAAGAAAAAGGGCCAGTCGTCGCGTTCGTCCATTGCGTCACAAGAAAACGAGTTTGCTAAGTTGATGGTGACCGAGATGGTCAATGCAGGCAAAGACGAACACATCAGGTTTTTGGCATTGAAGAGCAAAGATTTGGAGCGTCGTTGTCTCGAGTTGGCAAATCAAGCCAAACATTAACTTGACGTCGGGCGTCAAAAAATGAAAAAACTCCGAGCAAAACGTGAAGAAATGGCATTCTATATGGCTCCCTATGATCACTTGGAAGGGGGAGCACGAGCATACCATAAGTCACTCAGGGCCGAAATCAGGAAGCGTTATAATTTGGATTTTTAGTTTTTTATTTATGGTGTTCGTTTTTTATTTCGTCGGTTTAAGTTTTTATTTGCTAGTGTATCGTATTTTATTTTATAAAATAAAAGTTTTATTTTATGAATAAGTTAAATAAAGTGATAATAGAAATGTGAGGTGGAGGTGAGTTTTTATTTTCCAGAAATGCTACATCCACAAATAATCTACAAAATTATGTCCACATAATGAGAGGGCAAAAAAACTTGACCAATCATGATATATAATGTTTTCTCTTTCATATGATTAATTCACCATACTCACATGACATATATGTTTGTGGATTTTGATTTGTAAACATTTTGTAGATCTAGCATTTCTCTTTTTTTTTTCTTAGTACAGTAAGAAGCGAGAGAAAACTGATGTGACGCTAATGTGGCGGTTAGTTTTTTTTTGCCACTCCCACCAGCCTTATACCACTCTCGACTCCTTTTGTTTTTCGACGAAAGTACTAGTTTTTATTTACTTATACGTTTACTAAAACCCGCTCACCTTGTCACCCTTCAAATTTATCATCACCATACTATCTTCATCATATAAAACCAGTCACAACACAAAAAATTTGATGACCCCTGTTCGTATGATGCTCTGGGCCGTTACCCACTCCGCCCACCCTAAGGTCGACCCTGAATTTAATAATCCCTCTTTATTAGGAGACGAGATCAAATTTTAAAACCCATGTACACATACTAAACGTGGCATTAGGACTTAACCCATAATTTTTAAAGTGGAACACCCCAACCAAACGGGCCCATAATCGATGTCACATGATAAAGTAGGCCAACGTTTTCTGCCAAACCCATTATGGTTATCTTAAGTCCAAATGTAACCCTAAATGAACCCTCTATAAAGCACAGCATATACCAGGGTAAAAGATATATATTACCAACGTATTTTTTAATATTTTCCGACTTTAAACACTTACTTAGACCGTATTATGTATTGTTATTTAGGTTAGTTCATAGGTCTTGGCAGGATCAGTACAACAATTGCTAAGAGAGCCGAAACATTCAACTGTCCCTTTAGTTACTATTCTAGATCAGAGAAACCAGAAACGAATTACAAATACTTTCCCAGCGTCATTGAATTGGCTTCAAATTGTGAGATCCTGGTTGGCATGTTCACTCACAGAAAAAAATAGTCACATAATTAGCCGCAAAGTTATGATGCATTGAGAAAGTAACGTAGCCAAGGAAATAGTGAAAAGTGGTTGTTGGGTTTTATCCCACATCGCTTGGATAGTATGAGTTGAGAGTGAGGAAGGCTGTATATAAAGAATAAGCTGAACATGGACAAAGTCAGGCAGCCAAGCATTGAGCACAAAGCGAAGTATTCTTTCGCCTTTTACTAAAGAATACCGTGTGCTTGTTGTATAAATTGGCATACACCTATTTTTGGAGAGCTTCTTCCCAAAAGGAAGAACTCCAACCAATTTACAGTTCAAAAGTTGCCGAGATGAATTCTAAGCTACGCACAAATCAAGCTGAGCTTGTCGGGTTTTTCTTTCTATTCTAGTCTTTACACTTTATGTATATTCACAAAAAATCTCAGGTTTAAACCTTGTTATATAAACTTGTTTGTAAAAAGAATGTAAGTAATTGGAGATAGTGTTAGAAAATGTTAACAAGATTATTCCGATTAAGTCAAATATGTATCCTCAACTACCATGAACAAAGATAAACCTCACCTAATACTTGTCATCCGCTTCAGAACTTGTTAAATCATAGTATCACATTATTGATAATCGCTACTTGTTTCCCCACGGGTTTATTTTTGCGAGCTACTCGTTTATTCTCACTGCTTCGCAAGCTGCTTTGCATATTCTGGTTTCTTATTGATTACCAGAGACCTCCACCACCTAGCAGTGATGGTCACCATCACAAATCCGAAAGTCCTTCACCTGACAGTCGATATTCTCGTGGCGACATTTGTGATGTTCCTCCATGTGCCTCCTCAAAAAGAAAATCTTCTAGTGATCGGTATGATTAAGACGACTATGATGACGCACACCACCACCGCGACACTCGCAACAGCCCAAGAGTCACCAGCAACATTCGATTCCAAGACAGTTGAACCAGCACTAGCAGCAAGCCAGCAACTGCAACAAGTGCAGGTGCAGCCAGTGATCAAAAAATAAGGCGAGCGTCTTTCTCGCATTAGATTCGCCGAGGAACAAGCTTTAGCAGCTGCTGCAGCTTCCAAGAAACGCGAAACATCAAGTTCCTCTGAAGCTGCATCTGCTGGGGTGTCTGCACCGGTCTCTAGAAAGAGCAGCAGTAAAACCGCTGCTGAAAGCTTAGACTATGAATCTAGTGATGATGATAAGCATTTTAAGAAGAAACCTTCGAGATATGAGTCGTTTCCAGTTAGAGAGCGTGAACATGATCAAGACCATGAAAGAGGACGTGATCGAGAGCATTATAGCAAGCACAAATAGTTTAAGCAATCATGAGATATGATCTCCTTTTCCCCTCCTTTGAGAGGCTGAAGTCACGTGTTTCGTTTTTTAAGGGAGGTAATTTGGTATTTAATTTTTTGGTGAAATAAGTAAAATTTATTATCATCATTTTTTGCCATCCTTGAAAGATAGTCAAGGGTAAAAGTGTAAAACAGCTCACTATTCACTTATGCAGAACCACCTGACGCATAAACACCCAAACTATATCGATGAAGATAATGCAGGATTGTTGACAGTTGTAAAGTGTATCGATTTGCCTTAATCGACTTGTTAATACTAGTAACATGTAGTATGAGAATCATGAAGATGGGTGTGTCGGCAGTTTTAAAGGCCTAAGCAATGGAACACAGCAAGCATGCGGAAAGCAGAGAAGAAATGATTATCTTTTTTTAGAGTAGGGTTAAGATTGACGGCGGTGCGTGTTTGATGAAAAAGAAGTACTTCAAAGTTGTACATATTGTGATAAATTATTGATTAAGTAGAGATAAGAGGCAACTAATTAATACAAAGAAAAATAATAATATAGGTAATAGTTGTATGATGTTTAATTCCACATCGGTGGAAAGTGTAAATGAAAAGCAGTTTATAAAGAGCACAAGCAAACATGCAGATACGACCTTACTTGAACAGGATCTGTTCTATAGGCTCGTAGTATTCTTGGTTCCTCCTCAAGAGACAGAAACTCATGTCTGGTTGATGCATCATGACCATGTGACCAGTGCGTGATTAACTGAGCCTTATGGTCTCGGCCATGGCTCAGTAGAGGATAGTTGTCAGATTCATCTCGATGGGTCTTGGCATGGTCACATGGTTGTCCGACAGACAAATTTACCCTTTTTTTATATTTGGACCAAAAACCATATTAATGAACGCGCAACAAAGAGGGAGAGTCAGACAACAAGTAATATAGATTTGGATTTCGAACACCACCTTTGATCTTAGGCTAAGATTTGAACTTTGAACCTTTATCCCATTTGAGGAGAAGTATAGCTTATAATATTTCTTCGTCTTTCATGCATCCTTAACTAGTTTAGCATGGCCCCTGCCCAAGGATGACACGCACAAATCGAGAAATGGTCCAATCTAACCAAAGCTCATTTGGCAGGGCCTAATCTAACCAGAATTCGAACTTCGTTTAATCTGACATCTGCGGCCCTATATAACCAAGGAGAGAAAACGTAGCTCAATCTATCTCAAAAAGAAGGTTAGGTATCCACAACTCATCATCAGTACCTTCATCTATAATCCCGTTCTATAATTCATCAACCTCGTTGACATCATCCTTTTAAGAACGGACGATCTAACAACCTAATTTATGTAGAGGAAAACAAAAAGCAAAAACAAATAGGCCTATTAGCTCAGCTGGTTAGAGCGTCGTGCTAATAACGCGAAGGTCGCAGGTTCGAGACCTGCATGGGCCATTTCATTTTATTACTTCAACAAGTTTTATCTGTAAAAAAAATGATTTTTTCTGCTGCCAGGACTCGAACCTGGGACTCCTAGCCAGAGTAGGAGCCGAATCATATCATTTGATTGATTGTGCTACAGCAGAAATTGTTGTATTAGATATTCCCTAGTATTTATTTAAACCGAATAAAAGAAAATACCTCCTTTTTCTTAAGCTTTCTAAACCCTTTAGTATTGACTTCACTTTTCTTATCGCATTGTAAAAGCAAGAACGCACAAGGTGTGAGGATGTAGCTAGAAAGAATAAAGATAAAGGCGTGAGAGAATTGAAGAAAAGGGTTGGCGGAATAGCTGGATTCTTGATCACCACTATTCATGCGTAAGAAGTCTGCAACTTGCATCACAATGGACCGCTGGCTTGCCATTGTAGTTACTAGTTACATATTTTAAATCACTTTTATCATGGATTTAAATTTGTTAGTCAAATGAGCATTGCTATACAAAAAAGCAGCGTAGATATTTCAGTTGATCATGGTTTGTGAAACCTAAACTATGGAACAACTGAACAAGTAATGCTTATCATTGTGCGTGGTAAAATTACACCTCATGAGGCATTCAGCTCGTATGATACATTCGACGCGGTTCATCAATCTCCTTATTCAACTTTTTTGGTTTTACCCATTTGGCTTTTTAGAGAGAGACCATAACCTGCATTAATCCATTGCTTTTACCCATTTGGCGTCTTCAGTCTCCAAAGTGCTAGTCCTAACATGAGGCAACAAAACCGCATTTTCAAGACCAAACAGCTCCTTAGGCACCTCAGGTTCATTCACGAACACATCAAGACCCGCACCAGCTATCCGTCCTTCAACAAGAGCAGACACCTATTCAGGTTCATCTACAAGCAAACACCCCTACCAATATTGATAAGAATCCCCTTGGGACCTAATGCATCGATCACTTCACGATTAATTATGTGTCGGGTTTCTTCTGTTAGAGGGAATACCACAAGAAGAATTTCACAGTTTGAAGCCAGTTCGACGACACTGGGGAAGTACTTGTATTTCAGTTTCTGCGTTATGGAATAGTAACTAAATGGACAACTGAATGCTTCCACTCTCTTAGCAATCGCTGTCCCGATTCTTCCTAAACCAAGGATTCCAACTTCTTTACCCGTAAACTGCAACAATATGTGAACGCTAACTCTGATCCATGTAATAATCCTTGGTTGATGAGTGCATTTATGCTGTCAAAACACATACTGTAACTGTATATGGTCTCTGTATATAAACCTGTGATATAAACGTAGACACCTTACTTTCAAATGCTGAGAAAACCAACCTTCCAAACAAGTCTGAATACTTTGACCTATCGTAATATGGTATGTTCTAAAGAGTAAACTAAATATAGGTACTCATAAGATGTTGCTGTTTACCGACAGCCGATGAAGATCAGGGTGAGGAATAAAAACATGCAATCTACTCAAAGTGTAGTCGAGCATGATTTCGAGGTTCAATAATTTCAAGTAGTTTGTTTATTTTCATTCTTTTGTTATGCAAGTAGTTGGGTTAAGGTGTCCGATGGGGGAAATTGGCCCGACCCATAAACCGCATAAAGCCACGTTTTTCTATGCTATTTTAGGCCGGCCTAAAGATAGATTTCAGCTTTAGCCCATATGTATCGTGTACGTCTCTATAATATGTCGTTAACAGAGCTGTAAAACCTGTATGAAATAAGTTTAATGAAGTGTTGGGATGTGAGTTACAAACTTGAGTTTATCATTGCATTTGAAAACCGCGTATCTGATTTTAATTTATTTTCCATGGTAACTGTCTGCAATACTCTAGCATTAGTTGTAGATCTGACGGTCTTGTTGTACATCCAACATTTACAGCGAGAACTTGAGAAAACTAACTAAAAAATTTGAACTAAAGATAGGTAGGGGCCGCGTGAACGCAGTATAGTGTCCCTCCAAAAAAGGAACCTATAGCTGCATCTTATTTCGGCCCATGAACTGTAAGTTAAAGACGTATTTTACTAATATAATCTTTTTTGGATAGAAACTCCGATGCTAATCAAACCACTTGCAGCTTAGGTTAACTAGAACAAAGATAAAAAGTTCACTCCAGAGTGCCTTTGGTTAATTTTAGGGATGAGCACGGTACCGGTACCGTACCGAACCGGTACCAAATTAGTGGTACCGAATTTTTCCCAAGCATAAATTAATGGTACCGGTACCGTACCGAACGGGATTCGGTATCGGTAAATCGAGATTTTCCCTTTTTTTTCGGATTGTATACCCGCATAATACATGATGCTTCCCGTGCCCCACCTCAACCTCACTAGAGAAACTGTGAGATGCATTTTTTTCTGAGCAAAACGACGATAATTAAAATCAAGTTAAATAGTGACAGAAATAACTAATGTTGGTAACTGTTATGGCTAATCGCAAAAGATAAACAGTAAAGGAAAGAAAGAGGGGTGGGGTTGTGTTGGCCGAGGAGATTTGGGAGGCTCTACGACATAGTCAGAACTGGAAGACGATTGCATAGAAACAACCTATCGTAGACTCACCAAGGTATATAAATCAACTCATATCGCTTCTGTGATCCAAAAACTCCGGTGGGACTAATAAAACAAAGATTTTTCATTTTCATGTTCATTGCGGAGTGCAGGAGTTAGATATGGCAGAAGAAATCACATATTCACATTATATGAAAAGGGGCAGGATATTACATAACAAAGTGGTTCATTTAAGTGGGCTGAAAATTGAACTAAAAACACAAACAAATGTCAAGATTCGTTAGAACTATTTAAAAGAATCATAAGGTATTCATCAACCGGTTTAGATATTGCTCCCGAATGGCCAAGCTTAAAACCGTTCCATAGGCATCGAAATTAGATCCTTTACAAGTTCATGTTCTTTCGTGTAAATGTAGTAAGATCGTAGAGGCAGTATACATCTTCAACATTATTGAATACATTACAATTTAAGATCTTTTTGCGATGGACACAATAATATCGGCATATTTATAAGTCGCACTCGCACCCTTATAAATGTGGTGCTGCAGCCTGCAGGTAGGTACTAGAACTAAGAAAAGGTGCAAGACACTAATGAGATTAGCAATGAGGTTCATTTATGTAATTATGTGGCTTAGTTGTTAGTTAACTAGCACTTATGCAGTTGTAGCAGCACGACTCGACCCACTAACCACTAACATTTGCCGTTCTAAAAAAAAAAAACTAGCACGACTAACCATCTCCGATAAACGACCAAGTTTGGTTTAAACAGGAGGAATCATTTGGCATAAAATGTGACTTCTATAATATCTTATGACAGATTTAGTGAACATGCCAACATGAGACTAGGATATCTTCAAGGGATGTTTGAGGCTGTCGAAATCATCATGTAAAAACGGTTCTGTCTTAATGAATCTGTGAGTGGATAAACTAAAAACAATGGAAATATGAAGGTCTGGTGTCGAAATTCATGGTGAAAAGAAAAGAAAAGAAAAAATAGAAAGTGGAGATGCGGGGTATCGATCCCCGTACCTCTCGCATGCTAAGCGAGCGCTCTACCATCTGAGCTACATCCCCGAATTTGATGTTTACCTTTCATATTCTCACTTCATAAAAAAAGTGTATATTTTAACTGCAAAATTGTGCTGATCATATTCTTACTTATTACAACCCAATATTATTAGTTACCTTAACTATGTGCTCTTTGCTTCAATAAAAAAATCAAGACTTTAAATTTGTTCAAGAGATTCTCATCATTATGGACCCAACTCGACGTTTTTCATAAAACAACTCATGGACGTCTTGTTTCGGAGAGTGAGTCTCTCATCATTATTAATGCTTGACATCTGTTTTATGTTCCATACCACGTAGAAGACGAGATTGGGTACCGTTGAGACATCTGTTTTCTCTAAAAATTACATAAAGGAATAAAATATTTGTACTATCAACAAGAGCTTATAGCACGTGTTTGTGAAGTAAGTCAACTATTCTTGTTTACATCGTCTTAGCTTTAAGGAATTTTCTAACTTGCATTTCCGAGAAATGGGTTGATTTGGGCTTTGTTATGTCTCAAACGGATCAAATAAAAAGTTTAACTATAAGGGCAATGGGTCAAATGTGTTGAAAATCACTCAAATTTTTATCGATAGTCAAAACCTTGTACAAATGTGTTGAATAGACTAAAAACCAACAAACTTCGAAATTACATCGATAAACACACAAAAACAAGATACAAATATCATCACAAGTACTCTATAACTTGTTTGATCGAGCGGATAGACTGAAAAATTATTCTTATGTATAAAGAGAAAATTAAGGTTATGATACAGTTTAAACATTTTCCCCGCGTTGACCACACATAAGCACGGAACCAGAAAACTAAACGAACTTACGATATGCATACAAGAAAAACTATAAAAAAATGGGAAACAATGTTTTTGGACCCGATGTATTGAGGACAAATTAAGGTTTATTTTACCAACATTAACACTACGACAAAAATTTTTATAAGTGTTCATGTGACCCCAACCAACCATGATGTTAATTTTTGTAAAAAGTGGCTTAGTTGTAATACCCTCAATTTCACAATGCAACGGAGTATCAATTTTGGGTGTTATTTCATAGCACATCACACACAGTAATAGAAAATGACCTCAAAAGAGACGTTATATAAAGATAAACCATTCGACAACTAAAACCGAACCAGTAAACAAAACTCATTACCTTACGCATGTACTTATAGTAGCGAATAAGAAAACCCTTATGGCGGCAAACCACCCTCTTTCATTGATTCTCTAATCGGATCTTGTTAATCCCATTCATTGATTAACATCAGTATATAGGATTGATTTAATATGTTGATCTGTGATCATGTCGCTCTCAATGGTGAGGATATTAGGCCTCGATTTGTCCGTCCCTAAAGCTCCTGTGATCAATCGTTAAATCGGGGGTTATGATTAACACGTTATTTTCTCTTATATCTTTTTTTAATTGATTTGACGGATTTTAGGTTTTCGATTCGAATTCAATTTTGTAGGGTTTCTTATTTGTTAGGGTTCATTATGGCAACACCAGATCTAAGGAAGATGATGTTTCTAAAATCTCAACATCACTTTTTTTTACGAATTTCTCAGAATCGATTTCTGCTAAAGATCTTTTTAATTCTTACAAAACTTATGGCCATGTTGTGGATTCGTATATCCCAATAAAGAGGGCTAAGAATGGTAAGCGTTTTGGCTTTGTACGGTTCATCAATGTGTTCGACGTCGATAGGTTGGTGAATAACATTCGTTCTGTGTGGATTGGTAGTCATAAACTAATTACTAACGTCGCTAGGTTTCAAAGAAGTTCTACTAATGGAAATTTTGACAGAGGTAAGAATATTAGTGATATAAAAACACAGTCATTTACTAATATGAAATCGAATGACAAGGGCTCTAGCCACAACAACGGGCTGTTTAATTCATACCTTGGCGCTGTAACTAGGACTAGGGTTAATGGAGACGTAAATGTGAAGTCACAGCCCGCTATTGTTATTGACGATGATTGCTTTATATGAAGAGGACCAACTCGTTATTTGGTAGAGTAAAAGATTTGCATCCCTGGCTCATTTCAAAGTGAATCTGATTAATGAAGGATTTGCAGACATTAAAATACAATATACGGGCGAATTTTGGCTCATGTTGGGATTCTCATCTAGCAACACTATGATGAAGTTCTAGTCTAATGTTAGTATTGGGACTTGGTTCACGGAATTTAAGGCTGCTTTTATGAACTTTCAACCGTTGAAAAGGATTGCTTGGGTTGAAATCGAAGGGATACCATTCAAATTCTGGTCAAATAAAAAAATTACTCGCATTGCTACTAAATGGGGGGATTTACTCGATGTCGATGATCAAGAGGATACTTGTTTTCACACTAAACGTCTTTGTATTCACACAAGTCTGGTAAGGAGTATATCAGAGGAATTCAAGCTAATTCACCATGCAGTTACTTACAGATTATGTGCTAATGAAACCCCTTGATGGGTTCCAGATTTTTTGGATGAATCAGAGGATTAAGAACCAGATGAAAACAACGACAAAGATGAAAATAATGTTAACCCTGATCATATCCCTGATTTGGTTATAGGTGAACGAGATGAAGATTTGGTTAGAGATGAAGAAGAAGCAGAATACAATCTTGAACAAGAGGATCACGAGGGGCAGGTGAGCTTAATCATGATGATGGTCATGGTGAACACAACAAGGAGGAAGGTGAAGCTACCCCAGATATAGAAGAGTCTGATAACCCTCTCAACATTTACCCGTTACTTAGAACCATTAACAACAATAAGAAAGCTAATACCTCGGATGTAAGTCTCAAGTACCCCCTGGTTTTCCCCATAAGGAGACGTCTGATGGGAACTCTATTCATGAAGATGTTAACAACGTGACTACTAAAAAGAATAATGTTTCCAGTAAACCTAATTCTGATATCAATGTTTCCAACTCATCTGGCCACTTCAAATTATCTGACATTCCTCGTACTGGAGGATCAATCTTAGGTCTTTTAGAAGAACTAGTGAAGGTGGGTCAAGTTATGGGTTATAAAATGGATGGCTGTACTTCTAATATCACTGAGATCATTGAGGCACAAGGAGTCGAAGAGTTGTTTGAATGAATTATCTGTCCTTAAACATTTAAGCTCTTGCTCAAAAAACCAAAAAAGACTGGGTGAAGGAGTTATGTAATAAGAACAAGGTGAATTTTCTGACGTTACGAGAAACTAAGATGAACGACATGAATAATATTGCGTTAGGGCTTGTTTGGGTAATTCGTCTTTTGATTTTGTACATAGTGAGGCGGTTGGTAATTCTGGTGGTATCTTGTGTGTGTGGGATCCAAACACTTTTGTCAAACATAGTTCTACTTTGTCTGATTATTTTGTTATTATCTGTGGTACTTGGAAACTTAGTGATCAAAAAATTCTTTTGGTTGCGGTGTATGCCCCTCATGTTGCTAAAGATAAACAAATGTTGTGGGACTACCTTCAGTTGGAGATTATTCGTTGGAAAGGGAATACTGTCATCATGGTTGACTTTAATGAGGTTAGATTTAAATCGGATAGACATGGGTCAGTTTTCAACTCTAATGGGGTTTTTTCATTTAACTCGTTTATTCACAACTCCAATCTTGTGGAGGTTAAACTTGGTGGTTTTCAATTCACATGGTGTCATAAATCAGGAACAAAAATGAGTAAGCTCGACAGATTTTTTTATTTCTGATAGTCTTCTCAGCTCGTGCCTAAGAATTTCAGCGTTTACTCTTGATCGTTATTTGTCTGGCTATAGGCCTATTCTTCTTCGTGAATCTTATGTCGACTATGTACCTTCCTCTTTTAAACTTTTTCACTATTGGTTTGAAATGGAGGGGTTCTCTGACACAGTTGATGCTGCATGGATTAGCTACTCGAGCAAAGAAGTAAATGCCATCAGATACTTTATGGGTAAACTCAAACATCTCAAATGTAAGATTCGTGAATGGACTAGCTGCAAGGTTGATGCTAAACATGAAAAAAAGATCAACTTCAATAAGAGCTTGCGTCCATTGATTGTATCATTGACGGTGGGAATGGAGGAGATGTGGAAATTCACAACAGACTAAGATTCTCAATAAAATACCGAACATCGAAAAACTTCAGGCTATGGAACTTGCACAGAAAACTAAAATCAACTGGGCTATTGAAGGGGATGAAAACACTAGTTTTTTTCATGGTATGCTAAACAAGAAACATAATAACTCGAACGTTCATGGTATTATGATGGACGGTGTCTGGTTTGATGATCCTTTCATGGTGAATAAACAGTTTTACGATCATTTTAGTAATCGCTTCACCTTTCCTAGCCCTATAGATACGAGTATTATGATGGATTTCCTTTTTAAATTATCGGATGAGCAGCGTATGAATTTAGAGTGAGTGGTTTCCATTGATGAACTTAACTTAGCGGTTTGGGATTGTGGAACGGACAAAGCTCCTGGTCCAGACGGTTTCACTTTTGGCTTCTACCGCCGATACTGGAATCTCATCCAGAATGATGTCGGCTGTCAGTAATTTCTTCTCAAATTGTGATATGCCTAAGTGATGCAATTCCTCTTTTATTGCCTTGATTCCTAAAACCCCTAATGCTAATTTAGTTAAAGACTTTAGACCTATTAGTTTAATTGGAAGTTTCTACAAAGTTATTGTAAAAGTTTTGGCAAACAGACTTGTGGGAGTTTTAAATGGCATAGTTAGTGAAGTACAATCGGCTTTCATTGCGAATAGACAGATCCTTGACGGACCTTTTATTCTTAATGAAATGCTTCAATGGTGCAAGGCGAAAAAGAAAAAAGCTCTTATCTTTAAGGTTGACTTTGAGAAAGCTTTTGACTCGGCTAGATGGAATTTTCTTAATGATATTCTTAAAAAAATTGGTTTTGGTAATAAGTGGTGCAATTGGATCCAATGTTGTCTTCAATCTTTAAGAGGATCTATATAGGTTAACGATAGTCCAACGGGAGAGTTTCAATTCGGTAAAGTCCTAAAACAAGGAGATCCACTATCTCCTTTTTTCATTTATCCTGATCATGGAAACGTTGCATCTTCCTTTCAACGTGTTGTCAATGCAGGTATGATTCATGGCATTAATTTTGGTGTTGGTTCGATAAATCTCTCTCACATGTTTTACGCGGACAATGCGGTTTTCGTTGGTCAGTGGAGTGAGAACAATATCACTAGTTTAATCAATGTTCTTGAATGTTTCCACAAGGCGTCAGGGCTTCGTATCAATATGAGCAAGAGTAAGATTATGGGTGTCCACGTTGGTATTGATAATGTTAAAAGAGCTACTGCTAGACTTGGGTGTCTCACTCTTAAAACCCCTTTTACTTATCTTGGTTTTATTGTGGGTGGAAATATGTCTCAAATTCATATGTGGAAAGATACTGTAGACAAAGTTAAGCACATGTTATCTAATTTGAAATTGAACACGCTCTCTATTGGTGGGTGTCTTACCCTAGTGAAATCGGTCTTAGGGTCTACGCCGCTATATTATTTCACTATCTTTAAAGCTCCGGTTGGTGTTCTAAATAGTATTGAAGCTCTCCGTAGTAACTTCTTCAATGGGCATACTATTAATAGTAACAAAGCTACTTGGGTAAATTGGAAGAAAGCTCTTGCTTCTAAGGCTCGAGGTGGGCTGGGGATATCGAGTATTTTTTATATGAATATAAGCCTTTTATGCAAGTGGGTTTGGTGTTTCATTACTCAAAAGAACTCCTTGTGGACTCGTGTCATACAGACCATTCATGGTGTTAACGGTAGGATTGGGGCGAATAATACTCGTAGTTACAACTCCTGCTGGAGCATAATTATTCAAGAAATGAATTTGTTGGTTTCGAAAGGTATTGACATTCTGCAATTTTTCCGCTTAAAATTGGGGAATGGGGAGAACACTAAATTTTGGGAAGACAAATGGTTCGACGGGGTCTCCTCAAAGACAGATTTCATCGTATTTATGCCCTCGAGAATCACAAGAATTTTTATGTTCGTTTAAAACTTTCTCAACCCATGTCTTTCTCGTAAGGCAGAAACCTTAGAGGTGTGATACGATCTGGCAGTTTACTAGTATATTAGTTAAATAATTAGTTTATTTAGTTTCCTATTATTGCAATTTCTTATTGAATAAGTTAAGTATTAGCTATCTCTATTATATATAGAGGGGAATAGGGCTGTAAACTCGATTATGCAGAAATATGAATATTGTTTATTTTGGTTTAATGTTTTCTTAGTTAACGGGGAGAGCTTATTCGACCTCTCGAACGTCGATTACTTATCTTTACTGTTCTTTTCATCTCTTTAATCGATTCGGTTCATATCAATTGGTATCAGAGCTGTTTCGATTCTAGGGTTTTCAAAAAAAAAAAAAAAAAAAAAAAGGTCAACTGTTCATCCGAACCACTATTCACCAGCAGAAAATACTATTCATTGTCGGAGTTACTGTTCATCCAGAAACACGAGGCGAATCAGAAACAATACAAGTTCGATCAGCAGTTGGCTGAAATTATGAATGCTATCAAAACCCTACAGCCGGCGACCATCACACAGCCGCCACTCTTTACCGCCATGGAGCTGCAGTCGTACACCCAACCGCTGCAGTCGTACACCCAACCGCTGCAGTCGTACATCACCATGCCGCTGCAGTCGTACACAACCATGTCGACAATCACCACGCCACTGGCCACCCTACAGCCTCCTCTCCACACCCAACCGCTGCAACCATACACCACCATGCAGCGCACCACCATGCCGCTGCAGTCGTACACCACCCTGCCGCTACAACACCCCTATACCACCACTACATCGAAGCCGCCAACCTTTGCCCTCACCACTTCACCTACCACTAAGGTACCCACAACAACTCAATGTGCACCAGTGAATGATGCTACGGGTCGCTTGTTGCTGCCTGTTCTTGTTGAGTGCAAGACTGTAACGAAAAAGGAAGATATTGAATCTCAGGAAGAGGCTAAAATAACAGTTAAAACGCCTCAGCCAGTGACACCCAAGGTACCTGCAGTAATGACCATGGTGCCGGCAAGACCGATTCACAATTCTTCATGCTATAATAATTTGCCATCTGATCGAAACAAAAAGACTACGGGAAAAGGAGTCGGTAACGAGGGGTTTGATTGTGCCTTGAATAAGAGTAAGGGGTCTCATTTGGGTCTCCGACATTGTGCTGCCAATAGAAAGAGAAAGAAAAGGAAAGGGCCTTTCGAGTGGACGAAATCAAAGTCTCGTGTTGTCATCAAGGTTGGGCAAACTGAAGCTATCGAAGGCAGGCTGAATTGTGATAATAGAATAGCAACTTATGAACAGCCATGCCAACACTTTTTGATGTTTGATGATGCCCCGCAAGAGGGAGGATTACAAGTCAAGACTTGGGACCCAGGAATTCATGAGGATTCACGAGGCTGCATTCTTAGGCAACACCTTGAGGACAAGGTGTTTTTGCGGGGCGGAGTATTGATACGATCTGGCAGTTTACTAGTATATTAGTTAAATAATTAGTTTATTTAGTTTCCTATTATTGCAATTTCTTATTGAATAAGTTAAGTATTAGCTATCTCTATTATATATAGAGGGGAATAGGGCTGTAAACTCGATTATGCAGAAATATGAATATTGTTTATTTTGGTTTAATGTTTTCTTAGTTAACGGGGAGAGCTTATTCGACCTCTCGAACGTCGATTACTTATCTTTACTGTTCTTTTCATCTCTTTAATCGATTCGGTTCATATCAAGGTGGCATTGAGAAGGAGCAGTTTGATATGGTGACTAATTTGGTTAACGAAGTTACTCTTAGTTCCAATCCAGATCGTTGGTTATGGTCTTTAGAGGCTTCAGGGGAATTTTCGACTTCTTCTGCCATAAATCTTATTGATGGTATCATGCTTCCAAGTTTGGAGTTCAAAACAAGATGGAACAGCTATGTCCCCATTAAAGCCAATGTGCACACTTAGAAGATCATGTCAAATTCATTACCAACCAGATTCGATATTTCTAGGAGAGGTATTCCTATTAACTCTATTTTATGTCCATGCTGCGATAAAGGAGTGGAGACAACCAACCATCTTTTTTCTCTTGTTCGACTGTTAAAGAGATGGTTAATTTGATCGCGAGATGGTGGAGTATACCAGCTGCGGAGTTTGATTCCTTTGAAGAATGGGAGAACTAGTTTAGCAGCGTACATCTTCCCCGGAAAAATAAAAAGATTCTTGAAGGATTCCGTAACAAGATGCTTTTTGATTCCAAGTTTCCAAAGAAGATGTTTTTAATTAATGATGTTATGTGTAATTCTTTCTATTGGTGTCGTTCTAGAAGTAAAGCTTCGTTCGGTTGGAACAATTGGCTTAAAAACCCTAATCTTTTAGCATTGTAATTCTAGCTTCTCGCTAGCTCTTTCTTTTAATAAATCATCAGCCGTTCAAAAAGAACCCATTCGAGAATTTTATAAATATCAGAGTTTAAATAAAAAGAGGTCCCACTAGTTCTTACAAAATTTAATAAAAATAAATGTTTGTCAAATGTTATCGAATGGTAACTGTTTGATTTGCCTTCACTTTATCCTGTGCGACTCCATGTTCCACCTCTTAAACCTACATACATGAGAATACATGATAACATGTCAACACAACGGTTGAGTGAATTTATAGGTTTATATATACATACATATATAAAAGATGTCCATAGATCGAATCTATAATGGTATAGTAGAAATCTATAGTTTAAACTATAATTCATAGTTTAAATCTATGTTGTAGTATGAATCCTTAGTTCCGAACACAAGTATATTTATTCATTGGATGAAGCCATAAGTATATTATTACATGAAATTATTACATAGGTAGATGAGATTGCTAACTTGACGGTCTTTGCCCAACCCTATACTCTTGCCTAGTATAGTAACTCTACATACAAATGCATATGCAATGACAAACACATACCAGTGATAGCTAGTCGCCTTCGGACGAGGTTGTCAACCAAATAGATATATTCAATGTACAAGCGTTTACTTAATCAAGTAATTAACAATATATGGATTCGTGGGACTTTTTGCGGCAAGCAGGATGATGCAGGGTAATAGTGTCTAGGTATATAAAGACGAATACCGATTTAGGAAAACCGTTAATGAATTTAAAACCCGACGGATTCGTTCTCAAGGAAATGGATTAATGGCCAATTATCGTTGTTTGGATAAGTTTACGTTTTTGGAAAGAGAAAAGATTAGAAAGCTAAAGATTGATTGCACTAAGACGGGCTAAAACTAAAACGAATTACGCGGACACGCAAATCGAGGCAAAATATATTAAAATAATAAAAATTTCTAAAAAATCTAAAAAACTTGCAAATAAATCATAAAAAGTCTAATTTATAATGAAAAATCAGAAAAACATCTTTTAGACACTTTAATTAATTATTATTTAATTTTAAAATCTATTTAAAGACCTAAAACTCAAAATAATTAACCAAAAGTTCAATTCAAATTTTAATGTTTGTAAATCTCAATCTATTTAATTAAAAGCTAAAAATAATTTTTCTAAAATTTTAAAACTAAATTTACTATTTTTAATAACTTAAATCAAAACTATTAAATAAAATAATGATTAAAAATATAAAAAAGGGAAAAATTTCAAAAAATTTGAAAAAAGTATAAAATTACTTATAGTATTCTAGGAAAAATAAGATGGACGTGCTAAGTAAAATAAATAAGCCAGAAAAGATGAAATAAGCCACGACTTATTTTTAAAAAAGAAATCAAAAAGCTATTAAGTAATAAACAAAGTAGACCATGACCAGATAAAGGGCCCTGATACACTGCTATAACACGTTACTCCCACACGATGGGTCGCGTGTTCGAGCCAGGCTAGAGGTAACCTTTTATTTATTTATTTCGATACTTATTTTTCTTTTTAGACAATAATCACTCCGAAAATGGTTGGCTTGGGGAAGTGTTAAAAAGCTAAAATCTACAAGATATAAGCACAAAATAAGCTGCAATAAGCACATATATCAAAGTCAAAAAAGCCAAAGTTACTTAACCATCAGATATCGGGCAAAAGCAACAAGCAAGCATGTCAGATATCAGATACCAAAGAAGCACAGGAACTCGGACAGATGCAAATGGCAATTTTTTTTTGTGAAATTCAATTTAAGCTACAAGCTAAGATAACCAACCAAATTTCAAAAACCTATGAAACATATCTGCTACTACCCTAGAGCTACTTGCATACCAGATTTCAACACCTAAAACTTAAAAGTGAAGAGATTATAAATTCTGATGTAAATGGCTAATTTCAAAGCACAAGTTTTGCACAAAGTGGGTCTCAACTCAAAACCAATCAGCAGTTCAAAATAGTTTTCGAATGCCAATTCATAACAAAAATATGTCATACATGTATCTGCATGTTGGAAAACCATCACACTCAAACTTCGTATAATTTCCTCCATAGAAAACCGTTTCGACGCCTACATAGTCTTCATTCGAAAAGTTCCACCCAAATCTATACGAAAATCTCAGGGACCATCCAGGTTCTTTGGACTCGCCTCTAACTTGATATGTAAGAAACTGTGTGTCTTTGCTTTCATGTCTGATACCTTCCAATAGGTATTTGGCGGGCACATGTAGTTGTCCCAAAATGTTATCATTCTCGACCTCCTGAATCTTGATTACCAGAACTACTCCTCCAGGCTCATTCATTATGAATTTGATAGGTTACGAAGCTCCATTTTTGTCGAATGAGGCTCGTACCTCCTCCTTGTCCCAGATGGAACAGGTTGCATATGCGTCTAATGAATTAGTGTTGTTCTTGAAACTTCGTGCGGAGGTGAGTGTGAGCTCTAAACTACTCCTTAGATCCATGATCGTACTCGATATCTGTTAAATCACATGCATGCTGTAGGTTAGGAAATATGTAAATTTCTATATGATAAATTACATTTGTATACTTGTATATATAAACGTAAATATTAATAACTCTACAACTCGATGACTATTTTTACTATTGATGTTATGCAACATAATTACTACTACCACGCAGGGCTAGAGCTGGTACTACAATATACTTAAAAAAAAGGCTAATCCATGATGCATGCATGCACGAACTAGAGCTAACTTGATAAATTAAGTACACTTAACCTTAGATCGAGTTTTAGAATAATCATATTGGAAACAAAAGTTAGAACGTTAAGAGTAACATGATAACTTTAAAATAGGAAGTTGACGAGTTAATGTGTTACCTTATAAAAAGAAAAAAAGAAGAATGAGGAATGGTGATCGAGCCACTTATGGTCTTTTTTTCTTTGTTTCTCGGACTACGTCTACGTGTATATATAGAGATAGAACTCTGGATACAAATCCTATTAACAGTCATATACGTATATGCTAACAGTTCATAACCTGATACAAACAAAAGCTTTCTTATTGGGCTTTAAAAGAAGCCTTATAGAAAGCCCATTGGTCGTTTTAACACTTTTTATTTGACAAATTTACCCCAAGTACAATTGTAAAACAAGGTCTAAAATGCCTACCGCACATTACATCATAGATTACATCTGAACCAACATGCTAATGAGACGAGATTACTCATACTTTATGCAACTCGTGGAGCCGTAAGTTTGAGGAACTGATTGAGCACGAAGACAACTTAAGGGGCTGGCCGGTGAGGCAAAGTTTTTAAGAATATGTGATGAAAAAGGTAAAAAATAAATTTTGTTGCCGGGACTTGAACCCGGGTCTCTCAGGTGAGAGCCGAGTATCCTAACAAACTAGACGACAACGGATGTTTATGCTTGTTACGACCAATAACGGAACTTGAATATTTATTTTGAGAGGGCCGAACTATTTTAAATAGAACAAAATAAAAAAGTGGAATACAACTTTAAGACGGAATTAGTAATATTTACAATACTCGTCACAAATTTTGGAGAGGCCGAGGCCCTTCCCGGTCTCCATGAAGTTCCGTCCTTGGTTACGACTCATGAAAAGTAATGTTCAAGTAACTTGAAGACATGACTTAGAACTTTATAAGTCACTGCCAGATTCATCACCTCAAATGGTGCAATTTTGGCTTAGCCGAGTTGTTTTCAAATGCTGCAAAGCATCTTACTTGTTAAAAAAAGTAGTAATACTTCGAACTTTACAAGTTAGCTTAAAATGTTATGAAAATTCAGTCATCTCCCTAAGAAGAAAAGGATGTTGTAAAGCAGAATGGAATGTGAGTTTCTATTTGAGGAGAGACATTAGAAAGCGATAGCATAATGAAATCACTATTGCAAATTTCTTACGAATACATACAGTTTTGAGTTAAAAGGCCTATTTTAAAGTTATTGCCAAGGACCTTCAAGTACCACGGGACGGCTTTGCTCAAAGAGATGAGACTTCATACTGACAACTACAGCATGAATGCTGCAAAAATATCAAAATCCATGACAAGGTCAATGTATGTTAGATAACAAAAAAAATCGTATATTGGCAAAAAAAAGGACTCGTCTTGTGAGATAAATTTTCTAAACATGATCGGATTGACTTTGAGTTCCTAGGGAACTTGGCAGGCGAACCTTACACTGTGCAGACAAACATATCACCCAAGGTCAAGGTAACCGAGAGCAGCAATTTCAACTATGGTTTGACCCAACAGCAACAGATTACTATAACTACACCATTCATTTGAATCCTACTGACCTTGTGTAATTGAACCAATTCAAAGCACCATTTGTCTACATAATAAACAGTTCTTAGTCGTTGCCTATTGTATTGCAGATGTTATGTTGATAGTATTCCAATCCGAGTCTTTAGAAATTATCAGAGTGAAGTGATTGCATACCCAAACCAACAAGGGATGTGAGTCTACTTTAGTTTATGGAATGCCAATAACTGGGCTACAAGAGGCGGTTTAGTCAAAATCGACTGATCTGATGCGCCTTTTGTGGCTTACTACCCTGGGTTCAGTGCTAGAGCTTGTAAGCGGAACGACCTATTAGTATTAGCGTGCCATTCCATCTAAAGCCAATTTGTGGACATCTAATGTTTACAACTTACAAGCAACTGACAATGAGTCAACAAGGTCAGCTCAAATGCATATGTAATAACCACATGATCTACAACTGTTATACATATTTCATGCATTTTAAGGGACAGATGGCACCTGAATGTTCTAGCCACAATACTGCATCAAATCATTGAAGATCAATTCTTTTACGGAAATCTAAGTATTGTTTGTTTCAAAGTTACTAATAAATTCGTATTTGTTCATAGAATGGTAAATATGTTATATTGTGTATCCAGTGCCTCGTATTCTAGTTTCCATCAGCTACATGATACACTAAGATCATTCTGAAACAATAGGTAGCTCTTTGTCCGTTATTATTCTAAACTGATGCATGACAAGTTCTCCATGGTCAAATGCGATATCAGAATAACCATTGATCCGTTAATGCTTCTTACAAGATCAAAAAATAGAGCAACACTGCATTACCACATTGTTATATCCAGATGATTTTCACAGGATATGTGATGCCAAATGAACAATGTTTCCTCGATCTACATATATGGGGTCGGAAAATTCTCAAATAGCTATAGTCTTGATGACCTGTTTTATTTTTTTATTTTATTTTCATTTTTTATAAACATCGTCTGTTCCTATGTTATCTGTTAATAAGCACAACTTAATGGTCTTTTATGATAGGAATTTGATCATGTGATATGTTTTTTATAACTTGAGTATAGGCATTTCCTTTATCGTATTCATTGATCCCATAATTGTATGTCAACACCAGTATACAATTTAGTATATCTTCCGGTCTATGACCCATTGTTGCAACGGTATACTGCAGAAAGACAAATTTATTTGCATCAGTATGGACAAAATGCGCAAGGGCCCAGTTACTTGTGAATGGGTCGACACGGAAAGATTCCATCTATAACTGGTCAACGTCTAAACATGAAAACGGGATTGCCTTAAATTCAGGACAATCTTGTTTGCGCTGAAGCTTCATACCAAAAGCCTAAAGTAATATTAGAAGAAATATTAGAAAGAAAAAGAAAACTTAAAGCAAAGTTTGCGAGTTGTAATGTTATGACTAGCAGGATTAAAAATACAGAAGAATGTGATGCTACTGTACCAGTCATCCTGATCTTATTTTACAGTTAATCTCAGAGATCGGTTGGGTTCTCATAAGCAACAAGAGGTTGTTTCTGTTAATATCCTACTCGAAATAGGGGTATGCGGTGAGCAAGAGGGGGAAAATCGTGCCTTTTCAAGTAGCCAGTATCCTGCGTGAGGAAATCTAATTTATTATGCAATCACAAGAACTTAATGATGTTTTGTATTTATGTTTGTTAATAAAATATAGTTGAGAATGAAATAGGGGAAAAGGCTTCAGAAGTGCATATTGAGGTTTCTTGTCCCACATCGCAGGGTTAGCTAAAGTGTGTGAGGCATAGATGTGTATAAAAGAAGATGTTGGGCCATGGTATAAGCATCTTTGCGCTTGGGGCAATGACACAGCTAATGAGGTAATAACCGAGGCGTGTCAATTGCTGGTTGAAAACTATTTCCAAACCTCCTCCTAGGCCTCGGGTTTCCCTTGGCCTTTGAGAATTTCTGGAAGGGCTCCCTTTTTAAGGTTAAAGCCCTACAATCTCTAGTTAAAGTTTGATAAACTCCACTGTGAGTTTGCCTTCGTAGCTTTTTGCTCTGGTCAAAACCGAGTTAGTTTCTGGTGTCATCAGGCTAACATCCAGGAGACATTTTTCTATATATTGGAACTATGATGGTCTTGATTTTGAAAGAAAGTGAAGAAGTTTAATTCGAGTTACTCAAACCTCTGCTGGCTAGTGTCAAAACATAGTGAAGTTTGCAATAGCTTTACGAATCACATGCAATTCTCTTCCTTGAAATATTTTGATGATGTATTCGCCTTTGCGTTGCACTACTGCCTTGGCTGGCGCACCCCTCCAATATATAGTTAAACTTTGAAGCTTATTTGCTAAAATATTACATGGTGGTTTCTAATCACCATTGGAACTTTTTCATAGTTTGAGCTAATGCAGCTTTTTGGCCAACTTTTCTAGAAGCAAACGGTTGAGAATTAGTGTAACCAATACATTTCTGATTGCAGAAAGACCCACAAATCGGGGCGGTATTATTTGTTTCAAATGGAACAAACAAGCCACTAGGACTTAGGAGTATTTGAAAGATGGATTGAAAATCCTTTAGACTACAACATTCCAAAGGTAAAAAGCTACTACAACCTTTTTTCTTGGAGATCTGTTTTGGAACACACCACAAACAACAAAATCCAAGTCTAAAACCTCACCAAAAGCTGGTTTTAATCATCTTCTGAACAAGCTTTTGGAACAGTGAGGGTTAGCAGAAAACAAAGAAAACAAGATTTTTTTTCTCAAAAACCTTTGGAACCAGAATTTGCAAAATAAAACTTAGTCACCAACACCAAAGTAACTTAAACTCAAGCCTTCACCACACCTTGATCTTGTCAAGATCAAACTGCTATGATCAAACCTAAGCCTAAGGATCTAAAACAGCTTTGAACAAAAACTTGGAAAATGTAAAATGGAACTTGCAAATAACTTAAATGAAACGAATTAACTTACATAAAAAAATAAAGTTGGAACTCAAAAAACTTTCTTTCATTAACTAAAAAGAAGTACAAATTCTGGAACAGTTGGAATGAAACTATGCTAAGCCTTTTATATGCATACAAAGAAGATACTAAAATCTCTAAAATGATAAACCCTAGCTGTATGATCTTCCCAAAAGGCCCTTGAAGATATTCGGATCCAATTCAAACATCTTTGATTTTTGAAAATAGTCAAAAGGCTCTCATGTGACTTTGTAGAATCATGTGATGATGTCAACTTTTGAAAGTTGATCAAGACCCTCTATTCTTGTTGTGGAGAACAAGGAAACACTATGGACCATTGATCTTTCTGATATGGTTTTGGAATTTTGCCAAACGTTACTTGAAGTGGGGTAGGGGAACCTTTGGTATCACATGTGGGTGACGTGGAGTTGGTTTTAAGGGTGGGGTTTAGTCTAAAAAACGTTTAATCATAGATCTGGAAGAGATTAGGGCAAACCCTTTTGATTTGAACACTTTATGATTTTAGGGTTTATGGTTGGAAAAAAGTGGATTTGATCTGAAATGGTTAAACAATGGATGTTTTGGCGCTCTAATAATAATTAAATACTAATTCAAATAATTAGTTATTAATTAAACGGGTTGGGTATGGTTTCGTTATTGAGGTGAGTTTGGGTTGGATATGGGTTTAAATTGGACGGCTTCTCCCCTTTAGCTTTCATTAAAAAAATGCAAAACACCCCCTCACAACTTTTGGTAGAATATTGAGCAAATCCTTTTGTTATATCTTTGATCCTTTGGCAATATTGGTCAATGATTTCAAATATAATTATTTCAAACTTCAAGGGCCTTTCTTGTACAACAATGAAACTTTAGGGACCAAACTTGTTATTTTGAGATTTACAAGGGTATAAAGTGGTCATTTCTTCAAACTTGGAGGACCAATCTTGTACATTCTTCAATCTTTAAGGGTATTTTTGGAAAATCAATACTCGGGTCCGGTTCTCTGTGCGGCTTCATTTTCCGTGTTTGTTTTTCCTTGTTTCTTGTGATCTTTTGGCCATTTCAAGATATTCGTACCTACAATCACACAATTGAACAAACAAAAGGTTTTTGTATGGTTTTATGATATTTTTCCGTATTTTAAGCCCGATTTATACGATGAGACCATGTATAATTAGAGGCTCATCACAGGACCAATGGAAATAACCTTATATTCGGACAACATACAATCGGGTCCCTTGTGTTCAATGTTAAATAAGTAAAGTATTCAAAACTCTTAGTTTCGCAAGTAAGTTTTCGATGATTCTAAATCATATAGTAAGCAATTCAAGTTTTGTGAAAATTTTTAAGTAGTGCTTATATCGCAATAAGTTACTTAGTTAAAACTAGCATGTACCCCCTCGCGGGCTTATAAAAACATATAAAGAAATAAAAGAGAGGCTATGAACTCACATGATATAAAAATACACGTAGATCGAGGAACAACATCAGAAATCTGACACATGACTTTGCAAGATAACAATTACTCCTTGATCGAGAACGAAATGCCCAATGATCGACATATGACCAAACGAGACCTAACATGACGAGACACGTCTTAGATTCGAGACTATAACTAAGTCATACATATATGTAAGTAGTGTACTTTAGTATGTTTGGACATGGTATAAGTTTTATAAAACCTTTGACAACAATTTACCATGTATTACCCATTTTGACAATTAAGCCCATTGTAGCTCATTTGTGGCCCGTTACAAGTTCATGTGAGCTAAGCCCATCTCAAACTCAGTATTGAACTCTAAACTTATTATTAATCACATGTCCAATAATGGCTCAATAGCCATTAAAGCGTATGTTGGGCTTTATGACCCAATCTACTTTATATGCATTGCGGGTTCTAAAACGCCTCAAAATGATGTCGAATTAATATTTCACGATGGTTGGATATTAGTTCTTCTAATTATCAGTATATGAATGAGTCCATAGTTCCTGATAAGTTGGGCCTGTCACTTCGGTTGTTATAGCGATCAACACGTTTTATGTTAATTCAATATGATCCAATTCTTACAATACCCCGACATGCCCTGTAGTCTAGATCGTTTCTCCTTAACCGAAAGTCTTCTAGGTGAATTCATTTTACCCAAATTATCCTCAACTCATGTACTTTGCTGATCTTAAGTCCAATTAACCATAATTTATATTTTTCATAGCTTAGTTATCCATTTTCATAATTAGAAACGTTGTTTGTGATTTGCAGCCAACTTCGATTCCACCGTTTCAGCCGCCGTTACCAAACTGTTTGAAATTGATATACCATCCTATTGATTCTAATATTATATGATTTTATATACCACTTTTAAGTTTGCATATTTATAGGTTGGTATACGAAAATATGAGTTAACAGCCCATCAATATAGCAGGTCATATTCTGACCTTGTTTACTAAATCGACCATAACTTACTCTCCGGGAATCGCTCTGTGACATTCCGCCTGGAGAATCCATCACCAAATAACCATCAACATGAATGATAAACCATACTTTTAAACCTATTGAGGTTAACAAATAATTCTTTTTCCTACTAATCACAAACTACTCTTATAAATATTATATTCATAATGCCCATCTAGTCATGCTTTAATTATTAATAATATACAATGTTCAACACATACTAATTAGCTATTAAAAGATCAAACTCAGTAGTAAGATGAAATTTAGATATATACAAATCAATACATCAATTGAACTCAAATAAAGAAAGATATACACCTTCAACAATGAAGAACAACAAGATGATAACTGCACCAAGGTGATCAATCTTCCAAAATCCTTATAAGCACTAATCCCACCTTGATTTAGCCATGAATTTAACCATTTATATAAGCTCTAAAATCATCCCTAAAATCCTTATATCACTTCCTTAACCAAGCTCCCAAGCTTCAAATAACCATAGAAGTATCAACACTAGTTACCAACTATCAATCTTCAACTAGTGTACAATAAATTTTAGGTAGAAAATTAATGAATTATGTGTTGAGGGAGTGGATTTCGTGTAGATGGAGAAAACAAGAGAAATTTTATAAATTTTGGAGTTAACTATGTGAAAATGATTAGGTGTAATCTTATGTAAAGTTGTTAAACCACACGCTACGGTGGTGCCATAGTTGGGGTCGTACCTTACCAGACTAAAAAACAATGGCTCACCGCACCTCACTCTCGTGCCATAGTTCTGGCACCGTATTTGCCAGCCTACAAATGTTTGCATTGTGATTTTTTTTAATTATTAAAGTGGGGTATATGTGGACCCCTTATACAAATTTTTACCCTTATAGCACCATTTTTCATGGCTCCCCACCACCTCATAAAATGTGGTGCCATAGCCTACGTGTCAGCTATGGCACCACTTTTAGCTATGACACCACACCACTGTACCTAGTGCTTTTAGGATGAGTACATGTGTCCATAACATGTGTAGTTTAACACAAACTTGCCACATAGTGGCATATAGTGTATCACCCACTAACCATTATATAAGTGAGGTGAATTAATTAAAAACTTGCCCCGCAATTTGCAAAAGCGGGTATTCACGAAGGTCAATATTTTAAAAGTTACGCGATTTGGAAGATATTCGTATAACATGAAAAATAAAACGATCGATATAAAATAAAAATGTCGACATTCGGAGAACATTGATATTTCGATTAATAATGAGGCTTATAATTTAATCAACGTTAACGCGTTATATAAGTGAATGACGCCTAAAGGTTTAACTTAAATTACAAAAAATGCTCGTAAAACGAAAAATTAAAGTGAATACAATAGAAAAAATATTTCTATGTCATAACGAGAATATTTACGATCGATGACGTTAATAGACTTTGTTGTTAAATAATAATATACACATATTCGATACGCTAAAGTCCTAACCTTTTCGGGTAGCTGAGAATTCAATATTTTTCGTAAAAACGAACATGGTAAATAAAATTCGGGTTATAAATATTGGTCCAAAAATTACGAATTACCACATTAGTATTAAATACTTATATGCGAAAATTGTGATAAATTATCTCAAAAGTGACGTAGGATCATTATTATCATTCGCCTTACAAAAAAGTTACATATTTAAAGTTTTTACATGATGTATAATCAATTAAATAATTAGTAATAAGGAAAATGAGGAATTATTTATTCAACTAAACAATCACATGGAAGAAAAACAGTGAGAGTAGAAACACGTCAACTTATATATATATATATGTATATATATATATATATATATATATATATATATATATATATATATATATATATATAACCAAATCGGGTTTCCTTTTAATTAAAAAGTTGCATTAAAAAATATGCAAGGAGAAATATATTACTCGATGATATGTTGTTTATCCCGATATATCTTAATTTATTTATCACACTTGAGTTATAAAAACACGTTATTACTTAATCATTCTATCTTTGTAGGACAAAACAAGTTAGTTATCAGATTACATTTTCTAGTAAAGTAATTAACCATGAAAAACTTATATGACTAAATGAACCTTAAGATCCAAAATTTGACCCTTGAGGCAAATCACGTGCACCATTCAACTTGTAACTTGATCCGGATCTATATTTACAACTTGACATGAACCCACTAAAGCCCCCGAATCCAATCTTCATGAATGAAAAAAGGTTCTTTGTATCATTATCTTTTTTGGTAATTTTTATCTAAATCTATATTCTGTGATTCGTTATTTATCTAAATAGTTGTTTACATAGTTGTTTGTAATGGTAACAAACAAGTGTGGCATATGTTTTCGCCTCTCAAGGGTTTATGGTTTTAGTGAAAATACCATGACATCATTGATGAGACTGCAATTATACATAGTCTCATCGTCTAAATTAGGCTTAAAACGCTTAAAATATCATCAAAATACCCACAAATATGCTTGTGTTTGTTCATTGTGTAATTTAGGTACGGATATCGTGAAATCAACAAAAGATCACAAGAATCAAGCAAAAACGAACACGAGAAACGAAGCCGCACAAAGAACCGGACCCGAATCATGAATTTTCATTGAAGTCCTTGAAGTTTGAAGATTTGGCAACATTGGTCCCTCTACTTTTGAAGACTTGTCATTTCATACCCCTGTAAAACCTCAAAATTACGTATAGGTCCCTAAATATCAAGTATATGCATAAATGGTCCTTGGAATTTGGTGAATATGCAAGATTAGCCCTTGGAACAAGTTTGATAAAATTGTTGTGGCCAAAATGGGAAAAATGAAACTTGGTTATAAAGGGATTTCAAAGTTTTGCTGTTGAAAAGTTAAGTGACAAACCTTTGGGAATTGGAGGACCATATGCGACCAGACAACCAAACATACCCACCCAACCAAATCATGCCATGTCACCTCATCTACCAATCAACACACACCACCTCCTCACACTCACCACGTCATCATCCACTCACAACAAAACCGGATTTATTAATCACTCAGTTTGAAAAAATGTTTTTAAATCATATTCCCACTAAACACTTCTTTTTATCTCTAAATCTTATTAAACCCACACACTAACACACACCTAAGAACACTAAAACTAGATCCTAATTACCCATCAAACTAAAGGGGTTTTTCCCCTATTTTTCCAGATCACCAATAAACCTCACCCTTATTCAAACCCACTCACAAAAACATCTCCACATGAACCCTGTACCCCATGAAGACCTCCCCTGCTTGTTCTAAAATAGCAATGAAGAACATCTCCACATGAACCCCTGGACCCCACGAAGACCTCCCCTGCTTGTTCTAAACTAGCAATGAAGAATCTTGCCAGCAAGATCAACGGGTCCAACAAATTTCTTGTTCCCCAATAGTCTTCTAAACGGCTGAGATTCGTCCAAAGACAGCTCATATCACATGGCTTTGGCAGAAAGATTCACAAGACCAGATTTGAAGACTTTTCCAAGGGCAAAATGGGAATTTCATTGATTAGGGTTTTAGTCATTGTATTTTTTTATTCAGTAACTAGATTCTTCTACTTGTAGTATAAATACATGCCGACCTGTGGCATTATATTTTTGTTCCAGCTTTTGTAATTTTTTAAATTTCAATGAATATTTAGAGAGTTATTTTTATAAAATATGCTTAAGCCGAGTTCCTTTGTTATCCTGTTTTTAGTGTAACTTCTAAATTTTGATGCAAGTTAATATAGTTTTTCATCAAAAGTGAGTTATTTTGTTCAAAAGTTTTTGACAAAACTTATTTTTGAGATCCTTGGGTTCACAAGGGATTGCAACCTTGGTTCTTACAAAACCAAGGTGTATTGAGCTTGTTAATCCAAGTTACATTCCAGTTGTAACTTGTTTTGGTTTCAAGGTCCTTCAAAAAGTATTGAGAATTTTAAGATTTTTCATATAAATTTTTTTTCGTCTTTTTCTGTTTTCATTTACTGTAACAAAAGCCCTTCAACAGCTTGCCTGACAAACAAGCTGTTGAGGAGTCTAATTACTTGAAGTGTGTTTTCTCTTTTGTTATAACAGGTACAATCCTTTTTGAACATATATAGGGGTGTTGGG
This sequence comes from Glebionis coronaria, assembly GCA_025667525.1. Classification (NCBI taxonomy): domain Eukaryota; kingdom Viridiplantae; phylum Streptophyta; class Magnoliopsida; order Asterales; family Asteraceae; genus Glebionis; species Glebionis coronaria. Next base: position 544,754,396 of record CM046882.1, read on the forward strand.
CTGCGGTAGTCCCACCCCTTATTTCTCTACATCAACAATCATATACTAACCATAAGCTCAGTTTTTAAGCTAAAAGGAGATGGCATTCAGCCATTGAGGGGCCTGGATGTGGGCCCCTCTAGGTAAAATTGGGCTTGAACCCTCTTTTTCGTTAAAAAATTGAGTTTTATGTTACTTTTGTGGTTTGACTGTTTTTGTGATTAGTTTAAGCTTTGTTTATGATCATTTATGTTTAATATGCATGTTAGGATAAGTTTATATCAATTTGGAAGTGGTATGCTTGATTCTGCTTCATAAAATTTTAGTTAACATAATTTAAGGGGTGTTTGGATTTAGGATTTAAGGCAAGTTGGTGACAAAATTTTGGTTTAGAAACCAGTCAAACACACTTTAATAGTCTTTACTAGGTAATATCAGTAGTTGGTTTAAGTTTTGTGTGTTGGAACCAAAATATTGCATGTTAGTTCTTGGTAAAAAAATGGTCTAGATATTCAGTAAGCTACAAGAGGTTTGTTTTAGAAATTTCTTGGTTACAATCTTGCACATGATATAGATATAGGTGTTATCTAGGATTGTGTGTTGGTGATTTGTGGTTTGGTGTTTGATTGAGTGAGTATTGAGCCTTTGAATCCCAGTCATTTGCCAAATATATCAGCAAAAGCCCACATACCCCCCATTTAGCTTCACAGTGATTGTTATTGGCTATATTTGGTGTGATTCTTGTGTGTAACTTGTTATTTTTCTTGTTTATCTTGACTCCCTACACTCCACTGAGTGTAGGGGTGCCTTTGTTTCCAAGTAAAACCAAGTAACAAAGAAGTTACAACCTCAAAACCCACCAGACCTCATTATTTGTTTAGGTCAGTGGGAACTAGGTTCCCACTGCTTGCTTGTTGGTTGCCACTGCCTGGGCAAAAGACAAACAGCGCACTAGGTGTCACTATCACTTTTCCAGTTTTTTGTCTTTAGTGGTGATTTTTCACCCTTTTTCAGTATTTCCAATTTTCCTATTTTTGTTATTTTATTTTAGGATTTTTCATTAATTTTATTTTATTTTACTGTTTATTTGCTATTTTTTAGATTTAAATTGATTTAAATTAGTTTTTATTAATCTGTTTTTTGTCTTTTAGTGCAAAATTTTGATATTTTTCAGTTTTAAAATTTTTCTTAGATTCAAAATATTATTTTAAGATTTTTAGTTTAAAAAGTTTTATTGTTCACTCTTTTTAAGTATTTTTTAGATTTAATTTTAGTTTAAATGGTTTTTGATTATGACTGTTTTGTCCTTTAGTGTAAATTTTTTTTTTTCAAACTTTTTCATTTTTCTACTATTCAGTAATATAAAATAAGATTTTTGAAAAAGTAAGTTTATTTTTAGCATTATTTTATTATTTTTAATCATTATTTTAGTTTAAAAAGTATTTTTAGTGTTTTAAAATTAGAAAAACTGTCTTTAAAATTTAGGAAAAATACATTTTAGTCTTTAAATAATATAAGTGAGTTATTAGTTCAATAAAAGAATATTTTGTGCTTTTTCTTAATTATATTTAATTTCATAGCTTTAATTAGCATTTAAAATTGAATATTTAATTAATAAACGGTTTTAAAATTTATTTATTAAATTTTTATTCTTAATTATATTATTTTAGACTTAGTTTTAATTTTTAAATAATTTTTAGGTTTAATTTTTAATTTTTTCGCGTTTTACGTAATTACGTCATCGTTTTACGTCAAAACGTCGTATTGTAATCGTAGTCGTAGCTCGTCTTTAGTTTTCTCTCTTCTAAACGAAAAACGACACTAATCCAAATTTGATTTTATATAATTGGCACTTAATTCACACACCTCCGTCGAGAAAGAACTCGCACTTATTCGATTCGTCGGTTTTCCTAAATTGTCGGGTTTAATACTTGCCCGCATTATACGCGTTTTTCCTAAAACGTGTACGAAAATCCTACATCAACATCCATATGCACAACGATTTACGCAAGTTGTTTGGTGTGATGCAATAAACGTTGAAAGTGAATCAAATAAATGAAACACTGTGATGTTTGAGTAAAAATGTAACTTGCTTTAGGAAAAGGGGCTAATGACTTAAAAATGCATCTAACTTGACACTTTTTACCGTTCTATGTAGCCATCTTTTTTTTTCCTATATTATCATTAAACTTTGTGATTTCGTATATTGTGTGTACCGGTGACTTGTTTGACTTGCTCTAGCAGGTTAACTTAACAACAGTTTAGTTTTTTTTTATTACAATGTTAGTCCTTATATTAACGGTTGTTCAAATAAACACTTAAACTTTGATTTTCGAAAAAAATAATATTTTTCATAAAACGTATAATTTAAAAAAAAATTTACAATAAATTTTTGTAATAGTTTTTTTACATTTTTTTTACAAAAACGTATAGCTTAAAAAAATGTTTTTACGGTTTTTTTGCACAAAAATATTTTGGAATTTTTTTACAAAAATAATACCTTTTTTACATAAATTTACATTTTCGAACGTTTTTATCAGTATTCGTTTGATTTTATATTTTAACGCTTTTTTTTACGTTTTCATCAGTTCTTTTTTTATTTTCATTAGAACTTATACGTTTTCATCAATAATTGTTTCATTAATAATTTTACGTTTTCATTAATAATATTACGTTTTCATCAGTATTTTTACATTTTCGTCAGTAACTTTACGCTCGCATCAGTATTTTTACGTTAGCATAAGTATTGTTACGTTTTCGTCAGTTTTTTACGTTTTCATCAGAATTTTTACGTTTTCATCAGCAATTTTACGTTTTCGTCAGCAATTTTACGTTTTCGTCAGTATTTTTACGTTTTCGTTAGTATTTTTGTTTTTGTCTTCGTCTGTAAATTTACGTTTTCGTCAAAAAATTTACGTTTTCGTCAGTAAATTTACGTCTTCGTCAATATTTAATGTTTTCGTCAATATTTACGTTTTCGTCATTAAATTTATGTTTTCGTTGGTAAATTTACGTTTTCGTCAGTAAATTTACGTTTTCGTCTGTATCTTTACATTTTCGTATACAAATTTACGTTTTCGCTTCTGTATATTTACTTTTTCGTCAATACTTTTACGTTTTCGTTAGTATTTTTACCTTTTCGCCAATAACTTTACGTTTTCGTCTGTAAATTTACGTTTTGGTCTGTACATTTACGTTTTCGTTTTCGTCAATAAATTTATGTTCTCGTCGGTAAAGTTACTTACGAAAACATAAAAATACTTACGAAAACATAATAATACTGACAAAAACATGAATTTACAAACCAAAACTTACAGACGAAAACGTAATTTTTGGCCGAAAACATAAATTTTTTGACGAAACGAAAAACTAATGACGAGAACGTAAAATATCCGACGAGAACGTAAATTTACAGACGAAAACATAAATTTACTGACGAAAAGGTAATTTTAATGACGAAAAGTTAAATTTATAGACGAAAACGTAAATTTACTGACGAAAACATAAATTTATTGACGAAAATGTGATGTTATTGATGAAAACGTAAATTTAAAACAGAAACGTATATTTACAGACGAAAACATAAATTTACAGATGAAAACGTAAATTTTCTGACGAAAACGTAAAAATACTGACGAAAACGTAAATTTACAAACAAAAACGTAAATTTACTGACGAAAACGTAAATTTACAGGCGAAAACGTAAAATTATTGAGAAAAACGTAAAATATCTGACGAAAACGTAAATATTTGGAGTTACATACTTGTTTTTTTAAAGTTATACATTTTATTTTTTAAAAAAATTGTTTGATTTTCTGCAAAAAAATTAAGATTTATTATGTACGAAGAAGTTATGTAATATAATACACGTTTTATATAAATTTAAAAAATGAACTAAAACATGTTTAAAAAATAATATTAATTTTTTTTATTCAAACATGCGTAAATTTTTTTCTAAAGAAAATTTGTATATGAAGTTATATACTTTTTTTTAAGGTTTTACGCTTTATTTTAAAAAAAAATCAAATTTTAAGTGTGTATGTTAATGGTCGTTAATATAAAGGACTAACGTTGTAATAAAAAGTTTAACGGTCGTTAAGGCAACCTGCTAACCAGTCAAGTAGGTCACCGGATACACACAATGTATGAAATCACAAAGTTTAATGATAATATAGGAAAAAAAAAGATGGCTACACAGAACGGTAAAAAGTGTCAAGTTAGATGCATTTTTTAGTCATTAGCCCTTAGGAAAAGTAAGAAACAAACGTGGTAAGTATAAGTTTAAATGTTTAGGAAAACGTAAAAACTGACGTTTAGTTCGTTCTCGAAGGAGGTGTGGTTTTGTAGGCCAAAATTAAACGGATTTGAATTAGTTTCGTTTTTGGAACGAGAAAAGGGTTGAAAACTAAAGACGGGTTACACTAAAAAGATTACACTACGTCGAATGCGTTTTCACGCAAAACGAGACGAAAAATAAAAAGTTAATGAAAAATTCTAAAACTTTGCAAATAAATCCTAAAAAGTATTACAAACAATAAAAAATCAAGAAAACTTTTTAATTAATTATTATTTAATTTTAAAATCAATTTAAAGACCTAAAATAAAAAATAAACAAGAAAAAGTTAAATTCAAGATTTTAATGTTTGTAAACCTCCATCCTATTTTATAAAAGCTAAAAGTAATTGTTCTAAAATTTTAAAACTAAGTTTTCTATTTTTAAAGACTTAAATAAATCCTGAAAATAAAATAATGATTAAAAATAATAAAAGAAAGGGAAAATCTAAAACTTTTTGGGAAAGTCTAAAAAGTTAACTAGAATCTAGAAAAAATATAAAGAAGGCACACACTTATTTAGATAAGCTAGAATAAGCTTAAATACCCACGACTTATTTAAAATTGGATGAAAAGAAAACTTGCTTAAATAAAACATGAAATGAACCTAAACAAGAACGAAAGCTTGGTACACTGGTAAGACTTGGAACCCCTACAGGCCACTAATTTGAATCCAGGCCAAGAATTTTTTTAATTTTATATAAATTTTTGTTTTCTTTTTGGACAACTCCACCCCGCAAGCAGTTGGCTTGTTTGGAGTGAAAATAAGCACGAAATAAAGCAAATTAAGCACTAATAAGCCAATTAATGAAACATATAAGCTAAAAATGAGCTAATGCCACAATCTACACTATCAGATAAAGAGGAAGAAATCAGACAAGAAAAAGACTTATTGCTGATGCAAATTGAAAAAATGTGAGTTTTAAGCTAACAAAAATTTGAAAATAAGCTGATTAAACACAAAATCTACCTAAAAAAGATCTAAAGCAATGCTAGACCTAACAGGTTCCTAAATGGTAAAAACTAAAACACAAAATCAAACACTTGAGGCCATCTAATGTGATTTGCTTGTTTTGTTTTCAAAGGCTTGCAAAGTTGGACCGAAATCTTTGCAACGAAGAACACTCACCAACCAAATATCACCAGATGTGCAGATACAACCAACAAAAATCCCTACTACACTACCAGATATCAGATTTGTACTAAGATAAAACAAAACACAAAGAGATAAATCTAAAACATGCAAATCAAAACATTAAACCAACAACATGAAATCAGAGGCAAATTTGGACTACACTATCATGAACAAAGATGTGCATGTTGTTAAATTCATGTTTTGTCTCATAAACCCTAGAATTAACATTACCACACACCCTTTTTTACCACAGATTTCAACTTTAACATACTAAACTGAACATTAAGCTACTATCAATCAAGTGAACAACTTAATCATGCATAATAACAAATATTAACTAAGATTAAGCTACAAGGAAAACCAAGAACATGCACAAAAGCAATTTCACCACACCACAAAATCAAGTACATTTACACTATGAGGTCTCTAAGCCTAACCTTAGAAGTGTACATCCACACTTCTTGAGTTTGAGCTGATGTACTCAAAAGTACAAACTTCCTTTTGAGTTTTAGCTTATGGAGAAGCTTATGTGATGTGAAGATTACAACAGTCTTAACACCTAGACTACAATAGTCTAGGTGTTTTGTTCTTTGTCTGTTTTGAACACAACAACAACAACAAACAATTCAAGTGCTAAAAACCACACCAAAAATCTATGTGTCAAGTAGCTTATGGGCGAGCTTATGGAACAGTAAGCTTAAGTAAATAAACAGGTTTTTGAAAAACTAACTTTCGGATAGATTTCTTGCAAGGGAAATAAAAACGGCAGAAACTAAACACAAGCTAATAAACCAATTCCACAAACTTATTTTATCAGAATAAGCTTGTGAGCAGCTTATTGATTTATGGGTCTCAAAAGCTTAACAAAGTTTTGAAAAATCTTTTGATAAGGAAAAGTAAAAAAATTGTGCAACGAAATTAAAAGAGACAAAAACTGAAACACTTTAACAAAACAATAAGATGGAACTCATAGTTTTTCTTTGCATTGATTTTAGAATATCACTGCATTACTTTTGATACAAAAATTTGACAAAGTAAAAATTATGGAACAAAAGCTAATACTATGCTAAGGTTGCTTTATATATAACATACAACATGGTTCTAGAAAGCTAAAAACGAAAACCCTAATTGCTTGTGAAGTTCCAGAAAAGCGCCTTGTAGATTTGGATCATTTGAGCATCTTTGAAATCTTTGAAATTGGTCTTGATGGTATCATGTGAGTCTCTGCCAATCACAACTGTAAGGGTTGATCTAAATCCTTTATTTGGTGTGTCCAACAAGTAAATAAATCAAAATCGTGCAAAGCATTTGCCATATATTGTCTTGGTGCCAAAACGCATGTGTATTGGGGCAGGGGAGGGTCCACTACGTCACATGGGTGAAAATGAGAGCAATTTGAGGGTGTGGTTAAGTGACAAATATGGTTAATTAACATTCTGCAACAAATCGAGCAAAACCCCCTTTGTTTGTTTGTTAATTAGGGGTTAGGGTTTAAGGTGTTGTGGATGGGTGTTTGATCTATTTTGTTAAACAATAATGGTTAGGCGCCTTTTTATTAATATTAAAAACGTTTAAAAACGGAATAATATTAATAAAAGGTTTTGGGTTTGGAACGGGTAAAAGGATTTTGTTTGTGGGCTTGGTGTGTTTTGATGGGTATGGGTAGGGTTTGTGGATTTGTTTTGACTCGTTTTCACCCTTGCACTAACAACATGGCAGAATCGACCCTCCTCTTTTGGCAGAAAAATAGACATCATATCCCTTTGTTATAACTTTCACCTTTTAACAATTTTAGTCCTTTTATGTTTATAAATCTTGAAAATGAATAATATGAACTTGTTGATTTCTTCAAGGGCTATTCTTGGCAATTGATGAAACTTTAGGGACCTCAATGCAAATGTTGATAGATGAGGGGTATAAAGTGACAATTCTTCAAAAGGAAATAGAGAAAAATTCTACTAGTTTACAACTTGGAGGACCAAACTTGTACATTCTTCAACCTGCAAGGGTATTTTTGGGAAATCAACATTCGGGTCCGGTTCTTCGTGCGGCTTCGTTTCTCGTGTTCATTTTTGCTTGAATCTTGTGTTCTTTTGGCAATTTCATGATATCCGTACCTACAATCACACACTGAACAAAACAACGGGTTTTTGCATGGTTTTATGATATTTTCCGTATTTTAAGCCCGATTTCACCGATGAGACTATGTATAATTAGAGTCTCACCACACGGCAACACGTGATTTCGTTTCGTGATTGAATGAAAAAATTATGAGTGGTTATATAATGAAATTGGTGGTTGTATATATGATGGAATCAATTATTGAATAAACCATTGATTACCAAGCTCAAAACTTACATAACATTTTCATTTCATTTTAATAATTTATTTTATTCTAGATTCATGCATAACAAACACTAAGTAAGTTATTTTTGTATGGGCCGAGTAGTTTTATAAGTTCATCTCCAATGATAATGTAATACAAAATATAATACATTTTTACGTCATCGCCACATCAACATATCAACTTTCATACAAAACTTTCGCATTGCATTAAACTCAATACAGTTTAATAAATTACCACATCACTATCCTTTTTCTAATAACTAAATTTTGATAAACGAATCAAATCAATTTATAAAAAAAGACAATTACATATATATCTACTAAAACTTGCGCATTTACATATGTATTAAATATATTTAACTTGCATTATAAATCATACATTAAAATTTTGTATATAGTGGATACGTATGCAAATTCTCATATGAAAATACTCCAAATAAAACATTTGCTACGCATAAAAATATTTAGCTTGCTTTATAAATCTTACATTATAAATTTGAATATAGTGGGTACGTATGCAATTTCTCATATAAAAAAATACTTCAAATAAAACATTTGCTACGCATAAAAACATTTAATCGTTTATTAAAATTTACAAAATGTGATAAAAATAACTGTTTAAAAAATCACACATGCAGTTCACATTATTGATTATATAATATTAAAAAATTAGTTTTAATTAAAAGCAAAAATATTATACATAAGGATTACTACTTGACAATCTCTTTTCCAACGACACACCCACTTTCTCATATAAATTAAACCCACTCCATATAAGTTAAAAACAAATCAAAATTTCTAACAACACACCCACTTTCTTACATGCATTCAAAACTTTTCGAAATTACTATCTTCATAATTGCTAATGACAAATGCTACATTAATCTAGTTTTTACCACACTTGAATTTTGTTAATTCCAAACCATCATTCTCACTTAAATTAAAAACAAATTAAAATTGTTATTGATAGAATTTCCATTGTCTATTGTTGCATTAAATTATTTTAATTCCTAAACACATAAATGGTCCTTTCGGTCAAGCATATTTTGCAAAGTTAGTCCCTAATTACTAACTATGAAACAAAACGCTAACCGAAGGACTATTTACGAAATGAATTTACTACAACACTTTTAACAAGAAAAAAACTAACGCTAACTTAGGGACTCTTTATAAAACAAATTTACTAAAACACTTCTAACACGCAATCTTACCCGACTCTATCTCGCAGCGAAGCACAAACATCTACCCTCATTGAACAAAATGTAAAAATGATTGAGTTCCATAGAAAACCGTTTCGACGCCTACATTGTCTTCATTCAAAAAGTTCCACCCAAATCCATACGAAAATCTCAGGGACCATCCAGGTTGTTTGGACTCGCCTCTAACTTGATATGTAAGAAACTGTGTGTCTTTGCTTTCATGTCTGATACCTTCCAATAGGTATTTGACGGGCACATGTAGTTGTCCCAAAATGTTATCATTCTCGACCTCCTGAATCTTGATTACCAGAACTTCTCCCATAATTGTATGTCAACACCAGTATACAATCTAGTATATCTTCCGGTCTATGACCCATTGTTGCAACGGTATACTGCAGAAAGACAAATTCATTTGCATCAGTATGGACAAAATGCACAAGGGCCCAGTTACTTGTGAATGGGTCGACACAGAAAGATTCCATCTATAACTGGTCAACGTCTAAACATGAAAACGGGATTGCCTTAAATTTAGGACAATCTTGTTTGCGCTGAAGCTTCATACCAAAAGCCTAAAGTAATATTAGAAGAATAGTAGAAAGAAAAAGAAAACTTAAAGCAAAGTTTGCGAGTTGTAATGTTATGACTAGCAGGATTAAAAATACAGAAGAATGTGATGCTACTGTACCAGTCATCCTGATCTTATTTTACAGTTAATCTCAGAGATCGGTTGGGTTCTCATAAGCAACAAGAGGAGGTTGTTTCTGTTAATATCCTACTCGAAATAGGGGTATGCGGTGAGCAAGAGGGGGAAAATCATGGCTTTTCAAGTAGCCAGTAATCTCGATCCTGCGTGAGGAAATCTAATTTATTATGCAATCACAAGAACTTAATGATGTTTTGTATTTATGTTTCTTATAAAAAGATAGTTGAGAATGAAATAGGGGAAAAGGCTTCAGAAGTGCATATTGAGGTTTCTTGTCCCACATCGCAGGGTTAGCTAAAGTGTGTGAGGCTTAGATGTGTATAAAAGAAGATGTTGGGCCATGGAATACGCATCTTTGCGCTTGGGGCAATGACACAGCTAATGAGGTAATAACCGAGGCGTGTCAATTGCTGGTTGAAAACTATTTCCAAACCCCCTCCTAGGCCTTGGGTTTCCCTTGGCCTTTGAGAATTTCTGGAAGGGCTACCTTTTTAAGGTTAAAGCCCTACAATCTCTAGTTAAAGTTTGATAAACTCCACTGTGAGTTTGCCTTCGTAGCTTTTTGCTCTGGTCAAAACCGAGTTAGTTTCTGGTGTCATCATGCTAACATCTAGGAGACATTTTTCTATATATTGGAACTATGATGGTCTTGATTTTGAAAGAAAGTGAAGAAGTTTAATTCGAGTTACTCAAACCTCTGCTGGCTAGTGTTAAAACATAGTAAAGTTTGCAATAGCTTTACGAATCACATACAATTCTCTTCCTTGAAATATTTTGATGATGTATTTCCTCTACATAGGGAGTTCTGCCGGTAGCGCGAGAATTGGGGGAAGGGGTACTTTGGAAATCTGCAGAAAAGCTAAAGCCTTATCTTATGCAAGCTGTGACCCGTCAGATACATGCACTGAAATTGTGACTTCAGTATGTGGAGGGACAACTGCTACATTTTAACATGATGAAGAAAATCCCTCAGCTATCATAAACTTATATACGTATTTCGATTAGCCAAAGTTAATAATTGGCGTTGGACGTATTGTGTTGGTGTGTCCATGTGGTATTACAAATCCTATCTTTGTAAATCCCTATATCATTTACAACATCTATAAATGAATGATTGCTTTGGGTACCAAAAGCGACATGAGTTGATTTATATACCTTGGTGAGTGATATGAGCTAAATTACTCATATCAATTATATCATAAAACAATGAATATATGCAATTAATGTATCAAAAATGCCTTGTATATGTTGTTTTGTTGTTTTGATGTGTGTACGTACCAAGTTCACGAAAACCGGTAAATATCGACACGAGTTTGAAGATTAAGATCAACAAAGCCAAGATTCGAGCTCGACTTTAGCGGATTTCATCATTTATCGAGCTAATGGGCCAAGTGGGACCCATATTTTAGAAAATGGGCTCAAAAGCCCATTTGAGATTGAAGTTAATACTTTGCTATGTTTTAAATCCAAACGGCCCAAACATAAATACACGGATGGGAAATTTAATCTGGGCCAAAAGCCCAATGTCCTCAAATATTAAGACGAATGAAGCTGATGGGCCTTTAGGGTTTGTTTTTATTTTCAGTCAACATATCATTCACACAACTTAAATAAACGTTACCCACTCAGTTACTTCACCTTCACACGTTTATTCTCATCCACTCATTCCCACACATCACACGTTACCCAATAAATAAAGAAAACGCACCTCACCCACTTTTATTTACCAACACACCTTTTCCCATCTTTTCACACAATAAAAAAGCTTTCGATATAACCTATGTATCTTCATCTCTTACCTTTCATCCCCAATAACCAGTAAATTCATTTTCCACTGTTCCAAAAACCCTAATTACCCGAAAGTTTAAATTAATAAGGGGTTTTTACTCACACATGCGATTCAAGTGTGTGGGAATAAAATCCCCATGGTTTAAGGAAGAGAAAAGATGGAAGGGCTTGGCTACGTGGCGAATTTTTATTGGAGATGACACCTCACGTTCCCTAATCAGCCAATCAAGAGGCTTAAAAGAAACACAACTAGCACACACGGATGCCAGGTTGGCAATCCGTGTGCTAGTTGTGCCCTATCAACCATCAGATCAACAAAGAAAGAGAAAATGAAGATCTACGGGCTGGAATAAAAGAAGAATATGCTTGTGAAGATGCGAATATCCCTCCTCAGCAAGCCTTGGGATGGCTATAAACCCCCCCCCCCCCCCCCAATACTTGTAATCGCATCCCTTTTTTATTTTTAATGTTATTATGTTAAAATTAGTGTAGGCTTGTAATCTCTTTTTCGATAATGTAATGTTACTTTGAGTTAATGAAAAGTTTAATTTTAAAAAGTTCTTGAGTTCCTGTTTTTTAACCTTTTGAATTACTATTTTTGCAACCTTAATAATTTTGATATTTAATAACTGATAATATTATTTAATTGGGCTAAATAATAGCTTTAATTAAGTGATTCAGTAAAATTGGGATTATATTTTTTCCCACTGGAAGAAATTTAAATCAAAATCAGTTTGGTTCGAGATGTATGTTCGAATGATATCTAATGGTGGTGGTGGTTCGTTTGACGATTAATGGTGATTGATGATGGTGTCATTTCGTGTATAAGGTGGCTCAGCGCCAAACCTTTGTCTCAAAGGCTTTCTCCAATAGGTGCATTTTCAGTTTACATTTCATGTATTTGATTTACCTATGTTTATGAATCTGCTTATGTTAATAGGAGTAATGGTTTTAATTGATTTTGAGTTAATGTTTTATAAAGTTTAAGATTAGTTGGATTTGCAGATTATGCTGAGTGATGAGATGGCATTTATACATGATCTCATCGTTCTTTTCGGGCTTTAAATGCATAAAAATGTCATAAAATACCATATATATGCTTGTGTTTGTTTACTTGTGTATTTTAGGTATGGATATCGTGAAAAAGACAAAAGATCACAAGTTACAAGGAAAAACGGACACGAGAAACGAAGCCGTACAAAGAACCGGGCCCTAATCATGGAATTTTCAATAAATACCCTTGAAGACTTGAAGACAAAACAAGATGATCCTCCAAGAATGAAGAAATGACACTTAAAACCCTTGTATATTAATAATTACAAGTTTGGTCCCTTAAGTTTGTCAAAATTGCAAAAAGGTCCTTCAACTTTGAAGAAATGACAAGATTGGTCCCTCAACAAAATCAATTTGTCAATTATGGTCCCTCATGAAGATTAAGAGACATTGAAGACCTTTGAAGATCAAGATTATCCAAGAACAGCCCTTGAAATATTCAATAATGTCAAAAATTACCTTTGAAACCTTTTTCCAAAAGGTTTGTGCCAAAAATGACAAAGTGTGAAAGATATTTATCAAAGGAACACGTTTTTAGGGCTGGAAAACATTGTTTGCCAAAAATCTCAAAAGAAAAGGACCAAAGTTGCACACCTTCAAACATTCAAACAAAACACGCGCCTAACAACTATTTTCCCCCAAAATAGGATCAAACAGAGTTACTGTTTACCCTTTTCACCTCCAGAAATTACCCAACTTAATACTTGGGTAAATTTCAATTAAACCTACACACGCTTAATTCCCACACACACAAACAAAACCCACACCTAAAACCCTCATCCCACTCACTGTAGACCCCACCCCCAATTCCCCTTTCAACCAATCAGAGCACACCTTGGCCTCCAAGGCATATGACGTGTCCCAAATCAACAGTGGAGGTTATTTGCTTCATCACAACGCAAAAACAAACGGCTTAGATCAAATTTGGACAGCTCACCACTCAAAAACGTCAAGGGCAAAGTTGGGATTTTCTAGTGATTAGGGTTTTGATTTTAAGATTCTAGATTGTTCATTTGAGTAGTATAAATAGAGGCATCAACCTGTGATGACCCTTTGTTCCAGTTTTCAAGCTTTCACTTGTAATTCCTTTTTAAGAAAAATAAAAGTTTGGTATTTGATTTAATCAAGAGTAATTCCTTTTTATTGTTTTTAAAAGTTGTGTATTGTGTCAAAGCTTGATTCTGAGTTCCATCTTTAATTTGGTTAAGTGATTTTGATTTTCAAAATTATTTAAAAGTTTCTGAAATTTGAGATTCTTGGTAAGAATCTGTTTTAGGTTTTGGTGTTAAGAGTATTTGTTTGTTTGGTGATTAAGAGTGTTTTTGAAAACATGTTTGATAAGGTTTAAAAGATTTGGAAGGTTTTAAGAAAGAAAAGAAAACAGTATAATATTGCTTGTATTTTGTTCTTGTTTTCTTTGATTTGTCTTAAACAGGTGGAAATTGTTTGTTGATCCAAGGATCTGCATGCACCCGGGTGCATAAGGAGGTGGATTGACATCCACTAGGGCTTTGGATGTAAAGCCCTAAGGTAACACTCTTTTTCCTTTTGGAAATTTCAGAAATAAGCAAGTGTATGTGATCTTGTTTGATTTCCTGCTATAAGTGTGTTATAGTTGTTGATTTGTGTTCTAATGTGTTTATATGCATGTTAGAAGCTATTTGGATCAGATTGAATAGGTTTTATAAGGTATTGGTTTGTTAAAATTTGGATTCTAAGTTTTAAAAGGGTGTTTGGATAAGTGATTTAGCAGGGGTCAAATTCCTTGATTTGTTTTCAAAAGGTGTTAACCAGGGTAAAAAGGATTGAGATAGATTGCATGTTAGCATAAGAGTAGAATAGAACAAGTTTTGAGCTATTTGTGTGTTTAAAAAGTGAAATAGCCTACTCAAATCTGCTTAGGCCTATTTGTGCTTATTTTTCATAAATTTTGGTGCTTAATCTTTGTAAATGTGTGAGTGATAGGTTGATTTAAGGTTTGTTATTGCTTGAGTGCTAGTTCAAGAGTGTGTGTGCATGATTTTGTCATTTGAATCTTAATAGGGTGCTAGAAATCTGCATAAAAGTCCACAGACTTCATCTCTTTGTTACAGCAACTTGAAATTGCCCTATGTGCTTGGTTTGTTGATTATTTTGCTTGCTAGTGTGCTTAATCTTTGCTAGTTTTTGACTCCTTGTGCTTCAATAAGCACAAGGGTGCCCCCCTGTCCATAATATCAACTCCAAGTAAGCCAACACCAAGTCCTCTTGGTGCTTTTCATGCTGTGAAGAAAACAAGTGAACACAAAAGCTTGTGTTCATCAAAAAGTGAAATCTGTCACATTGTGTTTGATCAATCTGGTTAAATCCTAAATAAAAAAAAGATTGATTTGTGTTTCCAAGCTTATTAAAGGTCACTATTGGATTGGCAAAGAAAAAAATAAAAAAGAAAAAAAGTGTAAAAACTCACCCGTAGCAGGACTCGAACACTAGACCTCTCGCTGGAGGGTTAAGTGTCCTACCGCTAATCTAGATGGTTCTTTACGTTTAAGGTTGATTTCAAAAGTTATTTAATACGTTTCTCTTTTTCTAGCTTATATAAAAGCCGTGAGCAAATAAGCTCATTAGAGCTTATTGGTTTAACGTTTTTGGCTTATTTGAATTTTCCTAGGACCATTATAGGTTTATAGATTTTTCCAGCTTGGTTTCATTTTTTTCCTTTTATTTAATTATTTTCTACAATTTATTTATTAGCCGTTTTTTATAAAAGCATTAAAAAATAGAAAAAAGATTTTTAATTTTTAGGAAAAATAATTTTTAGTTTTTAAAATAATATTTTGAGGTTTACAGCTTATTAGGTTTTTAATTTGGCTTATTTTTAATTTTATAAGATTTTAGGATTTTTAAGCAACTTTAAAAAATAATATAAAATTAATTAAGAGGTTTTAGAAACTTTAATTTACATTTTCTTCTTAGTTAGAATATTTAGGATTTTTGAGAATTTTTTAGAATTTATTTGAGAACTTTTTATTTTTAGCATTATTTTAATATTATTTTATTATTAAAAAAAATCAAAATTTTATTTTTATTTCTTTTTCATTTTTCTTAAGTTCTTTATCATTAATTAGGACCTTTTCCATTTTTAGAATATTTTTATAGCTTTTAGATTTATTTTTATAATTATTTTAAGTTTAATTAGTTTTTAATCATTTTAAATCATTTTTAGAGTTTTAAAAATAGTTTTAATAGCTTTTAATTTTTAGAAAATTACTTTTTATTCTTTTTAATTATTGATTTTGTTTTTGATCTTAGTATTAAATAATTTTTAATTTGGGTAGTTTTTCACGACTTTACGTCTTTTACGTCGTAGTGTAATTTTAACGTAACCGTCTTTTCATCTTCTCATCCCCATTCTTCTCAATATTAATCTCAAATAATTACAAGTTAATCCACACACATATACCTCCTTGGGAAACGAACTTTCTCTCTTTTTATTTGATTAAGGGTCATTTGTGCACGGTTTTCCTAAACCGTCGTACTTAATACTTTCCACAATTTTGTGTTGCTTTGTTTTTCCTAAAATAAAGTATACATAAAAGGACTACAATCATTTTGGCGCCGCTGCCGGGGAGGTGTGTTGTGCTTTAATTTGGAAGTTTTTGTTTTTGATATTATCCATAATAAGTATTTGTGTTAAGTGGAACTCCCTTAACACGTATTATCGGTTTTCTTGGTTTTTCTTGTATAAATATTACTATATTGTATTAAGTATCACAATCAAAATACAATATCTCCAAAAGTGTGAAAACACAACCTTAATTGGGATTTGATCTCCTAATTATTGTATTCGAATCTCAAACAAAAAGAAAAAGGCAAAAATAGATAAATACTTTCGAGAAGCTCGATTTTGAAAAATACAAACTATAAGGTGGGTATAAGCGGGTATTATAAAATATACCCTAAGGAAAAAGGCTCTTAAGTGCTTCGCGCCGCCTCGTTTCCCCGCTTGCTTGTGAGTATTTGATTTTGAAGGCTAATCGAGGGTTTTGCCGCCCAAAGTATTATTACGTATACTATATTTGCTTGGTTTTCTTTGTGATTAAACCCTCGTGAACAATTTGGTTTTCACCAAAGTTCTAAAGTCATTCGAAGACGTTCACTCCACGTGATCGTTTTCATTCCTTTGAGGCTTCTTTAATCAAGAGTTTGATTCGAGGAGAGATTTTGTAGATTGTTGTCTACGAAGATACACCAAAATCCAAAAAAATTAAATATCATCAAAAACACAAAAAAAAAATTGAAAATTCACAAAACAACCAAAAAGAATCTTCTTTGCTCACCTCCCATTATTCGTGAAGTTTATGATCACTCGTAATCAAGCAAAACGAGCTCGTAAACGTCTTCAAAAGCAAGCAAATCAAGGATCGTTGATTGTTGAAGAACCTCCAATTGTTGAACCTATTGTAGAACAAGAAGTCGTCATGGCAAATCGTACTATGATGGAGTTGCTACAAGCACCCACCGAGGGTTTTGGAGAGGCTATTGTTATTCCCGCCATCCTTGCGGAGAATTTCGAGATTAAGACGGGTTTAATGTCGATGTTGCAAGCAAACAAGTTTAGAGGTCACGAGAAAGACAACCCGCATTACCACATTAGGAATTTCAACCGTCTCACCGCTACTAGCAAATTCAAAGATGTTCCACATGACGCCATTAAGATGATGTTGTTTCCATACTCGTTGGATGGTCCCGCAAAAATTTGGCTCGAGAAAGAACCGCCAAATTCGATTTTAACATGGGCCGATCTCGTTTCTAAGTTTGTGAACAAGTTTTTTCCACCATCTAAAACAACACACTTAAAAAATGAGATTTCACGATTTGTGCAACGTAATAATGAAAGTTTTTCAATGGCATGGGAACGATTTAAAGAGATGTTACATGAATGTCCTCACCATGATTTCACGGAATTACATCAAGTGGATACTTTTTATAATGGGCTTAATGATCATGAACGAGATTATTTGAACGCCGCCACGGGTTGTAATTTTTTGTGCAAGACGACAAATGAGGCTTTACAAATCATTGAAAATCGATCTAAGGTTTATAGCCCTCGTAACACACCGAGTGTTGCCAATATGGGTTCGTCATCTTCGTCACAATCGTCTCGTAGCATTAATGCCTTACATGATGAAGCTAATGAGGAAAATCTGTTTTTTGATAGATTTGCTAATCTAATGTCCCATTGGAAGGCTCAAGAAGCTTCCAATTCCGCTTCGGTTAAAGCGGTTGCTAAGAGTTGTTTATCTTGTGGGGGAGCTCATGATCTTTCCGAGTGCATTACCGCGGATGGTAACACTTCGAGTGCTTATGTAGCAACGGGAACTTACAACCAAAACGGCCAAGGTTCTCGTCCAAATCAAGCTCCACCAAACCAAAATGTTAACAATTATCGAAACAACAACCAAGGTAATTACCAAGGCAACACACGCAATTACAACAAAGGGAATTATCAAAGTGGGAATGGACAAATCTCTAATCAAAACCAAAACCGTGATTTTCAAAACACTACACAAGGTTTTCAAAATGCTCACACGAAAAATTTGCAAGGAGAATTTTTGGATTATGCAAAAGCAAATGATGCTAAATTTGATAATATGCAACGTGAGATGATTAGCTTAAGATCCGAGTTGAAAAACGAGCTTAAAAATGAACTTGCTAATGAACTTAAAACTCATGCAAACAAAATGGAAGGAAATGTCCAACGTTTTCAACAAAACCAACAAAAGATGGAATTAGGACAACATGAGATTAAGCAAGAGTTATTAAAAGCGGATGCTAGGCAATCAAAATTTGAGGACCGAATGGCTAAGATGTTTGAAGCAATCATGTGTAAACCCTCTTCTTCGGGTGGTCTTCCTAGTGATACCATTAACAACCCAAGGGGAGAATTGAAGGTTGTTGCTACACGAAGTGGTAAAACTTTCAAGGAACCAATCTCTCGTACAAGTACTTCTAAGGAGAAGGAAATCGAGAAAGAACCCGAGGTGATGATCGAAAAGGAGCACATTACAATCCCACGAAGTACCGCTCATACCACACCTACGGTTGAACCCATACCAATTGTGGAACCCGAGTTTCTAAGGCCGTTGCCTAATGACCAACCCACACCACCTTTACCCTACCCTTCGAGACGTAACAAAGAAAAAGCACAAGAACGGAATAACTATCAATTTGAGCTATTTATGAAAATGTTTCGTGATCTACATTTTAACATAAGTTTTGCCGACGCTCTAATCATGATGCCTCGATTCGCCGCAAACTTCAAAAGTATGCTTAACAACAAAGAGAAGTTACAACAATCGTCTAGTTGTTCATCGGTTTTTCTAAGCCGCATACCACAAAAAGTCGGTGATCCCGGTAAATTTTTGATTCCGTGTGCAATTCAAGATATGGAGGAATGCTACGCCTTGGCCGATCTTGGTGCTAGTATTAATTTAATGCCTCTCGAGATTTTCAAATCGCTTTCGCTTCCGGCTCTTACTCCTTCGAACATGTCTATCGAGATGGCCGATCATTCTACGATCATGGCATGTGGAGTAGCCGAGGACGTTTTTGTTAAAGTCGGAAAGTTTTACTATCCCGTTGACTTTATCGTTGTAGACATTCCTATCGATCGAAAAGTTCCTCTCATTTTGGGTCGTTCATTTTTGGATACATCAAGAGCACTTATCGATGTTCATGCTCGAAAAATCACCCTTCGTTTCAATGAGGAAGAACTTGTCATCAATGCAACACAAAACTCAAATCTTTCTCATGTCTATTCTATTGCAACTTTAAACCATGGTGACTCAACCAATGTCATTTGAAAAGAATTTTCACCAAGAGTTTTAGGAAATGTCTCCAAAAACAACTTACCATTTCCTCCGCCGGTGGAGGTTATGAGTGCAAAGCCTACAAAGAAGAAACCGTCAATACTTGAATCGAAAAATCCTTCGCCTCACCTCGAACATTCATTCTTGAAAAGTGTTGATAAGTTGCCGGTTTCTACGGAAGATCTTTCGGATGATGAATATGTAGACCCCAATGGGGAGGTTTTCTTCGTCGATAAACGTTTTGAGAACTTGCCACCACCAAAACCAAAACGGTTTCAAAATGTGAGAATTTTTAGTGTAACTAACATCGTCTTAGAAACACCGAATATTTTCGACATAATCAAAAAGGGTTTTCATAAGGAGAGTTTAAAAGATAAAAAAGGAAAAGATCTTAAATGTGATTTAATTGATTTTTCTACAAATCTAACTCCGTCATCACCACGTGTTTTGAGTGCTACAAACTCGTCTACTCCTTTTGAAGATGTTTTGTGTGGTTCTAGTATGGGGGAAGCCCCTTATGTTCCCTCATCCTTGTCCACCGAGGACGAGATATTCGATCCCGGAATTTCATGTAAAGGGAAATCTCGGTCTTCCACCGATGCAATAAATGGAAAATCTTTCTATTTGCTTGGTGCGAGTCTACCTCGAGTAGCTCAAACGTTTGTCTTACCAATTGTCCCACCCTTCTACTTCTCATCTATTTTCTTCAAACTCTTTGAGTTTATGGCACATGTTGAAGTGGCGTTGAATTGTTTTTTCCATGAAAACGAGAACGCCATTTTCGACCCCGGTATTTTGCATCATCAAAGGACTTAGTCCTTTATACCGGTTGCTTTTTGGGCCTTGTTTATCATGTAAGCCCCATCAAAAATTGACCACACCATTGATTTTCCCTAAATGTTCACATTTTGAGGGGATCGAGTCGAGCTCATGACTCGGTAATCAAAAACGAGGTGCCTCGTGGGGGAGATCCCATGCTTATCTTTTATGTTCACTAATAAGGGGACTTGTACCCTTTCAACTCGTTGTCTCGTGGTTGTTTGTGATTGTGTTATCTAGATCATCATCATCATCTACGATTGAAGACTCTCGTGTTCGTTTACGTGAGCCTCCATCGTTCGTTTGAAGAAGTTTTTCACGAATCCATGACATATCCTTTATTGTTCTAACAATTATCTTTTAGCATAATTAATAAACGGATTTAGATATATTGTTGATCACCCTTTCCATGCTAGATCCTAAGCATTCGACTCTTCGTCTCTAGTATGGGGGTGCTCCACCTTTAGACTCGAAACATTGAGGACAATGTTTACTTTTAGTATGGGGGGGGGGGGGGGGGTGAATAGATACTTGCTTTGCTACGCCCTCACGCTTTCCAACTTTCAATGTTTTGTTTTGCTAATAAGGCTAAAAATGGCCAAATTTTAAAATTTTTCTTAGTTTTCATAAGTGTTTTTAAGACACGAATGTATATTTTCCGATGGGTAGAATAAGAGTTAATTTTTGACTTGATGGGCATTTGGAGCCATTTACATTCCTTAACCCGCTCAATTCAAGTTTTGCTAGACTTTTATATAGGGAGCTTTAAAACGCGAAAGTCTTAATTCATTCGGGTTAAGAACAAGAACTTTTCGCAAGTTCCTATAATTGATTCTAGAAAGTCACTTATCAAGGGAACTTTAAAATGCATTCTCTAAACTTGAAAAAGTCCAAGAAAGTGCAAGATCCTATAGGTGGCTTGAAAACCCAAAACTTTGATTTGATATAGTCTTAATGAAAGCTAATCCAAATTTGGCTTAATTTTGACTTGCATGGCTAAGTATTCACGAGTCTCTTTAATTAGAGGTCTTTATATAGTGAAGAACGAGAAATGATAGAGTTAGACAAGTGATCATGCTAAACGTAGAACATGAAAGTGTTCTTTCAAAAACTCATATGTTTTTAATTGTGGCTTTTTCTTCCCATAAGATCAATGCATTAGGAATAAATCATAATTGCAATAAGTAAGGTCGTACGATTTGAAAGGTTACTTAGCCTCTAGCGCAAGATCGTTTAAAAGTTGCTCGGGGTTGAATAGAGTTCATAGCCAAGGCATAACTTATTGAAGCGGGACGCGAAGATTGGCGATTATCCAAAAAGGCCCTAACAAGGCATGAGGAGCTCTATTTTTGCTAAAGATCCAAAGATGATGTGAAGTATCATTATTCTAAAATCAATATGAAGGATCAAGACACACGACGAGAAGCAATTACTCCCCTAAAGAATGGAGAAAGTCTATCCAAAAAGACCCTAACAAGGTATGAGGATAAATATATCCAAGTCCGAAAAGGAGGCGGATCGTTGTATATCAAAATCCAAAGTAAAGATTGAAGAAAAATGATGAAGTCGTGGTCCTATATGAAGAATCTCTCAAAAACGTCAAGTGAAGAAATTCCAAAATATGAAGAGAAGACCATAATTTCAAGAACGTCTTCCCAAGATTTGAAGTACATGCCAAATATCGGTCCGAGAAAGGTCTCAAATCGTGAAACGAGTTATGCCAAGATATGAACTTAAGGAGATACACGAGAAGCCGTTTTAAAAGATTTTGTCCTTCGGCTAACTATTGATCAAATCGTGCTACTTTGCTTTCGGACTAATAACTACTCAAATAAGTCAATATGAATCACTTGTGATCCATGACAAATAGATAAAAAATGCTAGTAACCCATTTCCTTTTATAATAACTAGGATTGCGGGGAGAAAAAGTATTACACAATTTGGACGTATGAGTAGTGTTAGCATTGTGACTTGTACCAACAATGATCTCGTTTTTGCACTTAGCATGGAATGTATGACAATCAAGGATGACGAAGTTTACTCTAAGGGACATTAACTTGTTTCTATTCTTTGACCCTAAAAGTCACATTTTGGTGATGAAAATCATACATTATGTCTTTACACATTCTCGTAGTATATTGCAAGCTTTTTACTCTTCAATAAAGGTTAATAGAATTGAACTTTGGTGATGCTTAGATACTTTATTCTAGCATTGCGTGAGGGCACGGCAATGGCTTAGTATGGGGGAGTGATGAGATGGCATTTATACATGATCTCATAATTCTTTTCGGGCTTTAAATGCATAAAAATGTCATAAAATACCATATATATGCTTGTGTTTGTTTACTTGTGTATTTTAGGTATGGATATCGTGAAAAAGACAAAAGATCACAAGTTACAAGGAAAAACGGACACGAGAAACGAAGCCGTACAAAGAACCGGGCCCTAATCATGAAATTTTCAACAAATACCCTTGAAGACTTGAAGACAAAACAAGATTGATCCTCCAAGAATGAAGAAATGACACTTAAAACCCTTGTATATTAATAATTACAAGTTTGGTCCCTTAAGTTTGTCAAAATTGCAAAAAGGTCCTTCAACTTTGAAGAAATGACAAGATTGGTGCCTCAACAAAATCAATTTGTCAATTATGGTCCCTCATGAAGATTAAGAGACATTGAAGACCTTTGAAGATCAAGATTATCCAAGAACAGCCCTTGAAATATTCAATAA
Organism: Glebionis coronaria; assembly: GCA_025667525.1. Classification (NCBI taxonomy): domain Eukaryota; kingdom Viridiplantae; phylum Streptophyta; class Magnoliopsida; order Asterales; family Asteraceae; genus Glebionis; species Glebionis coronaria. The sequence goes on from CM046882.1 coordinate 544,777,334, forward strand.
TGTCAAAAATTACCTTTGAAACCTTTTTCCAAAAGGTTTGTGCCAAAAATGACAAAGTGTGAAAGATATTTATCAAAGGAACACGTTTTTAGGGCTGGAAAACATTGTTTGCCAAAAATCTCAAAAGAAAAGGACCAAAGTTGCACACCTTCAAACATTCAAACAAAACACGCGCCTAACAACTATTTTCCCCCAAAATAGGATCAAACAGAGTTACTGTTTATCCTTTTCACCTCCAGAAATTACCCAACTTAATACTTGGGTAAATTTCAATTAAACCTACACACGCTTAATTCCCACACACACAAACAAAACCCACACCTAAAACCCTCATCCCACTCACTGTAGACCCCACCCCCAATTCCCCTTTCAACCAATCAGAGCACACCTTGGCCTCCAAGGCATATGACGTGTCCCAAATCAACAGTGGAGGTTATTTGCTTCATCACAACGCAAAAACAAACGGCTTAGATCAAATTTGGACAGCTCACCACTCAAAAACGTCAAGGGCAAAGTTGGGATTTTCTAGTGATTAGGGTTTTGATTTTAAGATTCTAGATTGTTCATTTGAGTAGTATAAATAGAGGCATCAACCTGTGATGACCCTTTGTTCCAGTTTTCAAGCTTTCACTTGTAATTCCTTTTTAAGAAAAATAAAAGTTTGGTATTTGATTTAATCAAGAGTAATTCCTTTTTATTGTTTTTAAAAGTTGTGTATTGTGTCAAAGCTTGATTCTGAGTTCCATCTTTAATTTGGTTAAGTGATTTTGATTTTCAAAATTATTTAAAAGTTTCTGAAATTTGAGATTCTTGGTAAGAATCTGTTTTAGGTTTTGGTGTTAAGAGTATTTGTTTGTTTGGTGATTAAGAGTGTTTTTGAAAACATGTTTGATAAGGTTTAAAAGATTTGGAAGGTTTTAAGAAAGAAAAGAAAACAGTATAATATTGCTTGTATTTTGTTCTTGTTTTCTTTGATTTGTCTTAAACAGGTGGAAATTGTTTGTTGATCCAAGGATCTGCATGCACCCGGGTGCATAAGGAGGTGGATTGACATCCACTAGGGCTTTGGATGTAAAGCCCTAAGGTAACACTCTTTTTCCTTTTGGAAATTTCAGAAATAAGCAAGTGTATGTGATCTTGTTTGATTTCCTGCTATAAGTGTGTTATAGTTGTTGATTTGTGTTCTAATGTGTTTATATGCATGTTAGAAGCTATTTGGATCAGATTGAATAGGTTTTATAAGGTATTGGTTTGTTAAAATTTGGATTCTAAGTTTTAAAAGGGTGTTTGGATAAGTGATTTAGCAGGGGTCAAATTCCTTGATTTGTTTTCAAAAGGTGTTAACCAGGGTAAAAAGGATTGAGATAGATTGCATGTTAGCATAAGAGTAGAATAGAACAAGTTTTGAGCTATTTGTGTGTTTAAAAAGTGAAATAGCCTACTCAAATCTGCTTAGGCCTATTTGTGCTTATTTTTCATAAATTTTGGTGCTTAATCTTTGTAAATGTGTGAGTGATAGGTTGATTTAAGGTTTGTTATTGCTTGAGTGCTAGTTCAAGAGTGTGTGTGCATGATTTTGTCATTTGAATCTTAATAGGGTGCTAGAAATCTGCATAAAAGTCCACAGACTTCATCTCTTTGTTACAGCAACTTGAAATTGCCCTATGTGCTTGGTTTGTTGATTATTTTGCTTGCTAGTGTGCTTAATCTTTGCTAGTTTTTGACTCCTTGTGCTTCAATAAGCACAAGGGTGCCCCCCTGTCCATAATATCAACTCCAAGTAAGCCAACACCAAGTCCTCTTGGTGCTTTTCATGCTGTGAAGAAAACAAGTGAAAACAAAAGCTTGTGTTCATCAAAAAGTGAAATCTGTCACATTTTGTTTGATCAATCTGGTTAAATCCTAGATAAAAAAAAAGATTGGTTTGTGTTTCCAAGCTTATTAAAGGTCACTATTGGATTGGCAAAGAAAAAATAAAAAAGAAAAAAAGTGTAAAAACTCACCCGTAGCAGGACTCGAACACTAGACCTCTCGCTGGAGGGTTAAGTGTCCTACCGCTAATCTAGATGGTTCTTTACGTTTAAGGTTGATTTCAAAAGTTATTTAATACGTTTCTCTTTTTCTAGCTTATATAAAAGCCGTGAGCAAATAAGCTCATTAGAGCTTATTGGTTTAACGTTTTTGGCTTATTTGAATTTTCCTAGGACCATTATAGGTTTATAGATTTTTCCAGCTTGGTTTCATTTTTTTCCTTTTATTTAATTATTTTCTACAATTTATTTATTAGCCGTTTTTTATAAAAGCATTAAAAAATAGAAAAAAGATTTTTAATTTTTAGGAAAAATAATTTTTAGTTTTTAAAATAATATTTTGAGGTTTACAGCTTATTAGGTTTTTAATTTGGCTTATTTTTAATTTTATAAGATTTTAGGATTTTTAAGCAACTTTAAAAAATAATATAAAATTAATTAAGAGGTTTTAGAAACTTTAATTTACATTTTCTTCTTAGTTAGAATATTTAGGATTTTTGAGAATTTTTTAGAATTTATTTGAGAACTTTTTATTTTTAGCATTATTTTAAAATTATTTTATTATTAAAAAAATCAAAATTTTATTTTTATTTCTTTTTCATTTTTCTTAAGTTCTTTATCATTAATTAGGACCTTTTCCATTTTTAGAATATTTTTATAGCTTTTAGATTTATTTTTATAATTATTTTAAGTTTAATTAGTTTTTAATCATTTTAAATCATTTTTAGAGTTTTAAAAATAGTTTTAATAGCTTTTAATTTTTAGAAAATTACTTTTTAGTCTTTTTAATTATCGATTTTGTTTTTGATCTTAGTATTAAATAATTTTTAATTTGGGTAGTTTTTCACGACTTTACGTCTTTTACGTCGTAGTGTAATTTTAACGTAACCGTCTTTTCATCTTCTCATCCCCATTCTTCTCAATATTAATCTCAAATAATTACAAGTTAATCCACACACATATACCTCCTTGGGAAACGAACTTTCTCTCTTTTTATTTGATTAAGGGTCATTTGTGCACGGTTTTCCTAAACCGTCGTACTTAATACTTTCCACTATTTTGTGTTGCTTTGTTTTTCCTAAAATAAAGTATACATAAAAGGACTACAATCACTGATTTTAAATAATTTTAGATCTGCTGTTATGTATGCCTTGTTATAGTTGGATTGAATTTGTATTTTGCTTCAACAGTTTTTGTTTATTACTGTATTACTTGAGTAAGATGATCGAATCTGATTATTGTGTAAACTGTTAAGTTTTTTATTGTGTAAATTATTGTGATTCTTTAACCACCTCGGGTTCTTGCTCCACTTCCCTCACCGGAGAGGTACTCACATGTGGAAGCAAAGGTCCGTCTAAAGCTTTCCCACAACGTGTGGTTATAGCTTTCATCTCACCCTTCGGGTTTGGAATGGTGTTACTAGGTAAGCCACCCGAAGACGAGGAAGGTTTGGTCATAAAAGATTCAAACATTAAAAGCAATTTATTTTGACCTTGTTCCATACTTTGTTGCATACGATTTTGACTTTGCTCAAACATTTGCTCAAATCTTTGTTCAATTCTTTGTTGATTAAGCTCAATCTTGTTATTTTGCCCCTTTAGCATATTTTGAAACTCATTTTTCAATGTTGCCATTTGTCCTTGAATGTTATTTTGAAAAGCTTTCAAATTTGCCTCATTCGTTTTAATGTAGCTTGACAAATCATTTTGGTTATTGCTTTGAAAACCTTGATTGTTTTGATTAGCATTAAACCCATTTCCTTGGTTGTAATTCCCTTGGTTACCACGGTTAAAACTATTCCCATTGTTTCCATTGTTGTACCTATTTTGAACCGGTGGAAAACTCGGTGGAGCAACATGATTTTGACGAGGAACTTGACCGTTGGAGCCATAAGTTCCCGTCGCGGCAAAAGCACTAGCTTGATCAAACCCCATGGTCGAACAAGCATAATTAGGATGTGCTCCACCACATGATACACAAACATTCTCAACCATAGTAATCGATCCATGAGGATTCTTCCTAATCTCATTCAACAAAGTCGCAAATCCACTATCAATCTTAGAGTCCAATCTAGCAATCTCGGGATTAAATGAATTCACATTGGAAACACCCGGTGTGTTTCGTGAATATTGTGCTCTAGACTTATCCTCGATTATTCTCCACGCGTCTCTCGGAGTTTTTCTTAAAAGATTACCACCCGCGACGGCATTTAAAGAATCTTGTTCAATCATATTAAGCCCATTATAAAAAGTATTTATTTGATGCAATTCCGAGAAACCGTGGTGTGGACATTGTCTCAACAAATCTTTAAATCTTTCCCATGCAACCCCAAACGATTCATTCACTTTTTGTTCAAATCTAGTGATCTCATTCTTAAAGTGTGTTGTTTTGGACGGTGGAAAGAAATAATTCATGAACTTAGACACTAAATCATCCCATGTTAAGATCGAACCCGGTGGTTCTTTCTCATACCAAAGCTTAGCATTACCCTCAAGCGAGTACGGAAAAAGCATGAGCTTAATCACGTCATTCGGCACATCTCTAAACTTGAGAGTCGAGGTAATTCGATTAAAATTCCGAATGTGAGAATGCGGGCTATCGGTCTCATTGCCATGAAATTAGTTGGCACGAATGCGCGATAAAAGACCCGTCTTAATCTCAAAATGATCCGCCAAAATAGCCGGCACAACGATTGCTTCCCCATACCCTTCGGTGGGTGCACGGAGCAATTCCTCCATTGTTCGGTTATCGGCCATCTCTACAACAATAGGTGGAAGCTCGGGTTCCACTATTCGTTGTTGACGATTTCTATTTCTACGAGGAATTTTTTCAAGCCTATTAAAATCAATCACAAGACGAGAAGAACGTAATTGCATACACTACAAAGACGAGAATTTAGAGGATTGAAGAAAAGAAATTAGACAAGAATAAGATTATTTTTGGTATTTTATTTGGTATTGCTCAATCAAAATTGATCGATAAAAAACAAGGAATAAGGATAACTACTATGGAAGTAAATTACCCTCGGTCGACTTTGAAACGATAGGTGAAAACCTAAACGTCTCGAGGTTCAATAAGTAAACTACAAAAATAAGATTTATTACTACTTGAGTCGGCAAACCAATAATAGGTTGTCCCTCTCAATATACGCACAAGCAAGCGGGGAAACGAGGTGGCACAAAGCACTTAAAAACCTTTTTCCTTAGACGGCTTTTTATAGCACGTCGCCTTATACCCACCTTATAGTTTGTATAAATCGAGTTCAAACTTCTTATTAGTATTTATCTATTTTGCCTTTTATTTTTGTTTTGGATTCGACTACAATAACTAGGTGATGAAATCCCAACTAAGGCCTTATTTGATAAGTATGTAAAATTATTGTTCTACGTAATACAATATATTATTCACAAAAAACGAGAAAAACGATACATACTATATAATAGAAAAATAACAAAACTTTCCGAGGACGGAAAGGGTCTTCAAATCAACGATCAACAAATATCCACAAAAGCGAATCGTACACAAGATCCCCGGCAGCGGCGCCAAAATTTTTGATGTGTCGTTGATAGTATAGTGATAATTTGATTACGTTATAGGGTAAATTAGAAAATTACCTTTAGGAAAAAGTAATAGACTAATATTACCAATGACGAATTCAATTAAACACGTTGGTGAATCAAGTTCGTTGTACACGAAGATCTTATGAATTTGAGACGTTTTGCTTTGATTTGGACAATCGATTTCAATTGGTTTTCGGTTTTTAAACTAGAAACTAAATCTACCAATTTTAAACTATTTAAAATTAACCTAAAGTGCATGAATCGTAAACTCCGCTATATTTAAAATCTACAAACAATTACTTAAATTTAAAACAATTTAAAAATTAAACTATTAAACAATCTAAAAAAATTAATTCTATTTAATAAAAGTAACTTTCAATCTATTTTTTAAAAATCTATTTAACTTTTTAAACTAATAAAACTTTATTAAAATTACTTTAACCAAATTTCTATTTTTTAAACCAATTATATTTAAAATCTAAAATTATAGAAATCTAATTATTAAAATAAACTAATTAAAACTTTTTAAATTAATAAAAACATTTTTTTATTTATTATTTTATTTTATTTTGAAACTAATATTATTTTAGAAATTAAAACTTTACTTTAATAAAAACATATATTAAAATTATTTAAAAACGGAATTAAAGTAAAAAATGTAACTAAATGAAATCTGCCAAGATTAAGCTTTACTATATTAATTAAATGCGAGACAAATAAATAAAAAGAGCATTGAGCTCAGATGGTTAACACACTATGCTATTGCCCTTAAGGTAAAGGGTTTGAGTCCCAATTTGGACAATATTTTGCGATTTAATTCTTTTTGAACAAACAAGAGTTGCAGTCACAGGAGGTGACTTTTGACTGAATTTTTGGGACTGATAAGGATATCAGTAAGTGAGAATCAACGGATCAAAAGGATCTGTAATTATTTGCTTCCAACAAACAAACAACTTTAATAATAAAACTACTCAAATCAATCAATATATCACACAAGAAGAACCAACAGATTCTAACATTCAGTAGATTCAGTACACAGTCTCAATATATCAAATCATAGAAGACAGAAGCAAAATATTAAACCAAATTCAGCAACAAACTAATCAAATAAACATTTAGGTAAACAGAATGATATCAACAAAGTTATAAAAGACTAAACAAGCTAAATCCAATAAATCAAATGCCACACTAAAGCATAACATATTCATTATAACAGCTAGAACAATCTCAGTAAAAGCAAACCAGTAACCATAACTAATACATTCAAGCAAGTCTAAACAAATTATCAGATCCTAAGAAAATGTACTCCATCACAATATAGCACTACAAAGTAAAGATTTAAAGAGATTAACATTCAGCCTATCAAGTATGAAAACCAGTACACTACTAAGTCTTACAGAAATCAGAAAGCACTCCATTAAATTCCATCAATAGCATAAAAAACTTAACAGTTTACACAATACTCAGATTCGATCATCTTACTCAAGTAATACAGTAATAAACAAAAACTGTTGAAGCAAAATACAAATTCAATCCAACTATAATACGTAACAGCAGATCTAAAATTATTTAAAATCAGCATAATCTGCAAATCCAACTAATCTTAAACTTTATAAAACATTAACTCAAAATCAATTAAAACCATTACTCCTATTAACATAAGCAGATTCATAAACATAGGTAAATCAAATACATTACATGTAAACTGAAAATGCACCTATTGGAGAAAGCCTTTGAGACGAAGGTTTGGCGCTGAGCCACCTTATACACGAAATGACACCACCATCAATCACCATTAATCGTCAAACGAACCACCACCACCATTAGATATCATTCGAACATACATCTCGAACCAAACTGATTTTGATTTAAATTTCTTCCAGTGGGAAAAAATATAATCCCAATTTTACTCAATCACTTAATTAAAGCTATTATTTAGCCCAATTAAATAATATTATCAGTTATTAAATATCAAAATTATTAAGGTTGCAAAAACAGTAATTCAAAAGGTTAAAAAACAGGAACTCAAGAACTTTTTAAAATTAAACTTTTCATTAACTCAAAGTAACATTACATTATCAAAAAAGAGATTACAAGCCTACACTAATTTTAACATAATAACATTAAAAATAAAAAAGGGATGCGATTACAAGTATTTGGGGGGGGGGGGTTTATAGCCATCCCAAGGCTTACCGAGGAGGGATATTCGCATCTTCACAAGCATATTCTTTCTTTTATTCCATCCCTTAGATCTTCATTTTCTCTTTCTTTGTTGATCTGATGGTTGATAGGGCACAACTAGCACACGGATTGCCAACGTGGCATCCGTGTGTGCTAGTTGTGTTTCTTTTAAGCCTCTTGATTGGCTGATTAGGGAACGTGAGGTGTCATCTCCATTAAAAATTCGCCACGTAGCCAAGCCCTTCCATCTTTTCTCTTCCTTAAACCATGGGGATTTTATTCCCACACACTTGAATCGCATGTGTGAGTAAAAACCCCTTATTAATTTAAACTTTCGGGTAATTAGGGTTTTTGGAACAGTGGAAAATGAATTTACTGGTTATTGGGGATGAAAGGTAAGAGATGAAGATACATAGGTTATATCGAAACCTTTTTTATTATGTGAAAAGATGGGAAAACGTGTGTTGGTAAATAAAAGTGGGTGAGGTGCGTTTTCTTTATTTATTGGGTAACATGTGATGTGTGGGAATGAGTGGATGAGAATAAACGTGTGAAGGTAAAGTAACTGAGTGGGTAACGTTTATTTAAGTTGTGTGAATGATATGTTGACTGAAAATAAAAACAAACCCTAAAGGCCCATCAGCTTCATTCGTCTTAATATTTGAGGACATTGGGCTTTTGGCCCAGATTAATTTTCCCATCCGTGTATTTATGTTTGGGCCGTTTGGATTTAAAACATAGCAAAGTATTAACTTCAATCTCAAATGGGCTTTTGAGCCCATTTTCCAAAATGTGGGTCCACTTGGCCCATTAGCTCGATAAATGATGAAATCCGCTAAAGTCGAGCTCGAATCTTGGCTTTGTTGATCTTTATCTTCAAACTCGTGTCGATATTTGCCGGTTTTCGCGAAATTGGTACATACACACATGAAAACAAGAAACATACAAATGCAAGGCAATAATGATACATTTTATGCACTTTTAAGTTGTTTTATGATATAATTGATATGACTAAAATAGCTCATATCAAACTCCCCCTTGCTAAGCAATTGTCGTGTCCTCACGCAATGATAAAATAAAATACTAACTACACCATTATTCAACTTTTGACAACTTTATTTTGCAAAGACATAATGTATTGCTTTCATTATTGAAAAATAACTTTTAGGATCATAAAACTCAAATAGATTCTTCGTCCCCGACTTTTCACTTTTCCATGCCAAGTGCAAAAACAAGATCATTGTCAATCATAAGCCCCAAAATTAAACCAACTCGTACAAGTAATTTGTGTTAAACTCAATCTCCTATTATTCCTAATTGTATCTCTAGATATTATTTGTCATTCACCCAAAGGCTCATTTGACTTTATTTTGATATTTATTAGTCCAAAAATGAAGGCAAGAACGATGTAAACTCAACACTCAAAACCTAACCTCGACTTCAAAAACCGTTGTCACTAAAGAAAGCCCACATCAAGGATAACTTAGCACGATTTAGGGGTAAATCCCGGACCCGAAATTTGGCTAATATGGCTACTTAAAAGCAACAATAAAAACCTCCAAAGTCAATTATGAATAGCACAATAATTTTACCGAGGGGATCTTGATTTACTTTTTAAGTTTTAATAAAGTAAATAAGTGCTTTGGACACGAATGTAGGCTTTCCGTTGGTGAAAATAAGAATAGTTTTTGACTCGACTCGATTTTTAACCTTAGCTTTTCCTTAACGTATTTGAATTAAGTTTTGCTAGGCTTTTATATAGGGAGCTTTAAAACGCGAAAGTCTTAATTCATACGAGTTAAGAACAAGAACTTTTCGCAAGTTCCTATAATTGATCCTAGAAAGTCGTTTATCAAGGGAACTTTAAAACGCAAATTCTAAAACTTGAAAAAGTATAAGAAGATGCAAGATCCTATAGATGACTTGAAAACCCAAAACTTTGATTTAATAGGCTAAGTATCCATTGATTTCACATATTTGAAATTTTACAATATGGAGAACAAGAGATGATAGAGTTCAATCATAAGTTTCTAAGGTTAAATTCTTCTTTGTGCAAGTATTTTTGTGTTTGATTTAATCTCCTCGTACTTACTTTCCACACTTGAATAATAATTGCTTAATAAATGAAGTTTTTAGCGGTTTAGGCTTGATATCTTAACTCGTAACTCCTTCTTTTTCTTCCCTTGTAATTAAAGTGAGAACACATTAAGGGTGTCAGCGTCATGGACTTTTGATCATGGGATTGCGGAAATTTGGCTTACTATAAATATCATATTAATAAAGAAGAATAAATAAAAACATGTTCTCTAGGAGCCTTCGGGTGGGAGTCATGTAGCACTAACCTTGTCATTAGAGCCTTAGGGTGTATGTCAAGGGGCGTGTTGAATAAAAATTGCTTCATCATTATGATCCGTAAGGTGGGATGGTGAAGTCAATTCCCTTATCTTTGTCCAAGGAGCCTTAGGGTGTGGATTTTAAATAAGGAGCACAATTGCATCTTAAAGAGCCAAAAGGTGTTATGATGTAGTTGTTGCTAACTCCATTAATAAGGTCATAATTGACTTTGGAGGTTTTATTGTTGCTTTTAAGTAGCCATATTAGCCAAATTTCGGGACCGGGATTTATCCCTAAATCGTGTTAAGTTATCCTTGATGTGGGCTTTCTTTTGTGACAACGGTTTTTTGAAGTCGAGGTTAGGTTTTGAGTGTTGAGTTTACACCGTTCTTGCCTTCATTTTTGGACTAATAAATATCAAATAAAGTCAAAAGAGCCTTTGGGTGAATGACAAATAAAATCTAGAGATACAATTAGGAATAATAGGAGATTGAGTTTAACACAAATTATTTGTATGAGTTGGTTTAATTTTGGGGCTTATGATTGACAATGATCTTGTTTTTGCACTTGGCATGGAAAAGTGAAAAGTTGGGGACGATGAATCTATTTCCTTAAAGTTATTTTTCAATAATGAAAGCAATACATTATGTCTTTGCAAAATAAAAGTCAAAAAGTTGAATAATGGTGTAGTTATTGTTTTATTTTATCATTGCGTGAGGACACGACAATTGCTTAGCAAGGGGGAGTTTGATATGAGCTAAATTACTCATATCAATTATATCATAAAACAATGAATATATGCAATTAATGTATCAAAAATGCCTTGTATATGTTGTTTTGTTGTTTTGATGTGTGTAGGTACCAAGTTCGCGAAAACCGGCAAATATCGACACGAGTTTGAAGATTAAGATCAACAAAGCCAAGATTCGAGCTCGACTTTAGCGGATTTCATCATTTATCGAGCTAATGGGCCAAGTGGGACCCACATTTTGGAAAATGGGCTCAAAATCCCATTTGAGATTGAAGTTAATACTTTGCTATGTTTTAAATCTAAACGGCCCAAACATAAATACACGGATGGGAAATTTAATCTGGGCCAAAAGCCCAATGTCCTCAAATATTAAGACGAATGAAGCTGATGGTGTTGATCCCAAACTTAGATCGATTTAGCTTTATGTATACGAGATTAGATCAAGTAATACACTTAAAGAAATCTTTGTATATGTTTATGAATCTAAGTGTTATGCGGAATTTAACACTTAAACAAGAACACACAATGATATAAACAAACTTTCACTTTGATTATCAATATCAAACTTGCTTACAATGAAAGTAGTTTACGAATGAAAACTTATATGAAACTTTAACCTAAAGGTCTTCTTTTATAGACATAAGAAGCCTTGTACAATAATCTACGTATCAACTATTCTAGGTAAAGATAAATATAGAAAATACATTATTGTTCCTATCTTTTCTAGAAGTAATCTAGAATACAATAAACACGTAGATAATATCTTCCATCAGTGCTTGTCTTCAATGTGTCAACGCTTGACTTTATCTTGTCAACGCTTGAGCTGTCAGCGCTTGTTTTGTTCTTGTCAATGCTTGTTTTGTTCTTGTCAGCGCTCAAGTGATCTGGCCTTAATTTATTCCCAACAATCCTCCCCTAAACTTGATATCCACTCTTATGATCAAGTTTCTGAATAAGCATTAAGGACTAGGAGGAATCTTACAAACCTTCTCATATTGATAGTGAATAAATCTGATCAAATCTTTTGCCACGTCAGCTGAATAATCTATTTCCAGCTGAGTGTCCTTCATCTTCTCCAAAATAGCTTTGGATATAAAATACTGACCATCCACAAGTAGATACTCAGCAAACTTTGTAGAACTCAAATGGTAAACACCAGCAGCTGAATATAACCACCATTGAAGACCACTGAGATCATCTTCAAGATCCTTCCAAACATCAGGATCCTCATCTATTGGTCCACACATTCTTTTGAATGTGGACCAAAGTTTTATTCCATTAGCTGAAGTTGGTGCTTCAGCCTCATACTTGGTCTCCAGCAACCTCCAAAGGTCCACCAAGTCTTCTCTATCACAACTTGCAAACAAAGATATGAGAGTGGTAAAAGTGTGTACCTCTTTGCCAAATCTGCCAATCTTCCAAAACCCACATTCATCTTCTTCATAGCTCACAATTGGGTTCCTGGAATCTAATGGTAACACTTGCATCATATCTGAAGCTTCTAAAGGTGAGAGCTTGAGGCTCTTTCTGATGACAGCTTCACTTGGATATAGTGGATCCATATCTTTGGGAAACTCAAATGAAATTCCCTTCTTCACTGGCCTGGGAACAAACATAGCTTTCTTGAGTTCCATTTCTTCTGCAAGTTCCTCCATTCTTTCATCTGAAAGAAGTCTGTGAGTGTTCGCTTCCTGCACTCTTACCCAAATGGGATAAGCCCTACTTTCCAACTCATTAAATGTCAAAGCCCTCAACTTCTGATAAGTCCATCCAACTCCATGACATCTGAGCAACATAAAGTATAGCTCCCTTCTATCCCTTTTCAACTCTGAGAGAATATTACTTTCCTCGTGTTTCAAAATTACCTGGCAATCCTTCTGAACTCTAAGTAGAATCTCCAAACCCCATATTTGATCTGAAATGGTCAAGTCTGGATTCTCCATACATCTTTCTTCCCAAGCATGATACATTTGAACCACCTCTGGCATGTCAAAGTTAACCTGCAATTTCAATTCTCTCAGCTTCTCCTCAGCCAACTCATCCCCATACACAAGCCTTTCTGGTTCTATAATCATCACACTTGAGTCTGAGCTAGCTCCATCACTTCCTTCTTCTGAAGTCCCAACAAATGGTGACTCCTTTTTATCTTGTTCCATGATTTGTGCAGCTAATCTTCTATCAAACTCAACTTGACCTGCATCCTTTGGAACAATCTCTTCTACCAAAATACCCTTACCCTTATCTGATGGTGCAATGGTTGGTAAGGTAGATGGTGATACCTGAGTAGAAACCTCCTTGATGATAGATGATGACTGGGATACATCACCTTCATGTGCAGGTCTATCAACGCCCAATTTTGTCCTATCAGCGCCCAAAATATTTCTGTCAGCGTCCAAATCTTCCTTGTCAACGCCCAAATATCTTCCCTCAGCGCCTTGTGTAACCTCTCTCAACATAGCTGTAAATGATAAATTTAAGTTGGTAGGAGAGACTAAGGACGTATCAAAACCTGTTTGTTTCTTCAAAGTTGTAAGGGCCTCAGCAACATCTAATGATTGACCATCATGGCTGCCCTTATCACTCAGATTTATTGGACCTTCCTCCCCTTTGGAAGATTCCTCCATACCCCGCCTTGCACTAGCACTCTCCAAAACAACAATCCTCTCCCTCAATTGCTTGAGTTCAAGGCCTTGTGAGCTGACAACTTGTACTAAGTCTGCATTTTACTTTTGCAAGCTAATGCAGACTGCCGTCAATTCCATAAGAGTCATTGGTTCCAGTCTGCCCTCTTCTGAAATGGGGATTTGACCTCCCAAGTCAGATTCATTGGGCTTGGATGAGGACTTAATGATGGTGGGACTGCCTTGGCCAGCTTCTAAGCCAGAACCAATAGTCCCAGCCTCATCCAGGTCACCAGCCACACTTGTGGTGGTGGTTCTCTCTGCTACATGGCTAGGACCACCAGAGGAGAACACTCCAGTAGTCCTTTGGCGTTTCATCAACCTATATTCAGGGGGTGTGGAAGATGGCGTGGAAGAATGGGTGGATGTGGGTTGGTTAAGGGGTGTTTGGGTTTGTGAAGGTTGTGTGTCAGCGTTGGAAATAGGCACATCAACGCCCACATTTAGTGTGTCAGCGTTGAAGGATTCTGAGTCAATTTGCATATGTTCAGGTGAAGGTAAAGGTTCAGGGATTGGTTCAAGTTGTGGTTGGGGGTCAATGTGTGGTAGAGGGTCTGGTTGGGGTTGTGTTGCTGCAATAACAGCAAGCATAGCTTGGGTTAAAGGTAGGTCACGATGGGGTGGTGAGTTCATCTTCATAAAAATAGCTTTCTTTTGCTCAGGGATCTTATAAAAATCATTATGATCCCTTGTGCTATAACCTTGGACATCAAAAACCATTTGTAGAAAACGGGGATAAGCTAAAGTCATTTTGTTCCCCTTGTTTTTACACATGCCCTCAAAAATCATTTTTGAATAATTAAATTTTTGCCCTGTTGCAATGCACACAATAGCACTGGCAATGGATCTATTGATCTCATTGTGTGCAGTACATTTAGGACTCAAACATTGAAGAAGGACATGTATGAGGTACTTCCAGGCTGGGGGAAATTCCTGCTTATGATACTTGTTGAGAGTACCTTCATCAGGAAAAGGATATCCCAAAGCCCTAAGCCCTTGTTCTATTTCATTTATGGGAAGGGTGGCTATACCATCAGCATCATCAAGATGCAAGGCTTGGCGTACCAAAGCCTCAGTAACCACCCAAGGTCTCCCATGAACAATAGAAGTCAATGTGGTCACTCTATTAACTGTTGAGGAACTAACAGTGTTCCAAAACTGTTTAATATGTGTGACTGGAATGAGTGGTGCATGAGAAAGAGCATACCTTAATGGGGATGCGTTCAAATACGCCACCATTTGTGTGTATTGGGGAAACAGAGTATCATCAGCTTCAAGATATGCAATCATGTTGTGTTGAGATCTGAACCCCAATTCTAATTCTGATGGTCTAAACTTTGGTGCCATTTATGAAACCTGGTAAATTTAAGTGAAGAAGATTTAGTTGATAAGAGAAAATTGTTAGTTGATAAGAATTATAGATACCCTGTTTAAAAATAGGAGCCAAATTTATAGGAGAAGAAAATGCATGTGATAGGCCCAAAAATAGGCAAGTATTTTCAAAAATCAATCATGAAAATATTGAAAAAGTTATAAGTTATCTCATGCATTAAATGAAAAGAAACAACTCCCAAAATTACGGCCTAAAAATATGTCAAAAAGTAACAACTGGGTAGGTCCCATTGAGTGTCAACGGTCAAAAATAACCTATCAACGCCCAACGGCTATAATCTTGTCAACGTTTGCCTATAGCCATGTCAGCGTCCAATTTGGTCACAACAACGCTTGGAATATTCTTGTCAGCGTCCAAAAATAAAAATGTTTTAAAAATGAAAAATGACCTAAACAAGTAATTTATCCTAGAGAAGATAACCAAAAGCTGATAATTATTATAGGGCGGCAAGCACTGTCTAGTTATGCACACTTGCTTAAGCAAGATAGACATAACAGTCCTCTAGTGTCCCTTGCTAACCAAAACTCTTAACAACCAAGTTACCTTACAAAATTCCTTGTTACTCCCAGGTAAATCCCATAACAAAATGATTCCCAAGTCTCCCAACAGACCACAACCAATTCTAGGCCAAAAATGTCTTGGCAGCATGCATAGTATATCAACTTTGCATGCTACAGTGCCTCATGATTTAGTAAAACTAACTCATACTCACCAGTGGACACAATCTAGAATCGTGATAAGAGTATCATATGGATACCCAAACATCCTAAAGGTTCCTAAAACCTCCCCTTAAACTATGATACATAAGTTTGCTAAAATCATGCATGAACATAAAAAAAAAATTATGTCAAGATAGGAATGAAACATTCCAACCATCATCCAAAAATAAAACTTGTCCAAATGCTTCTCCATTGATCCATAAGCAACTCTGTATCCAATGGTATACTGCTAACACCATCTGCACATTTAGATTGAAAACCACAAAACTAACATTGTTGCTGACAACGCCCCGATAACACATGACAGCGTTGAGGGAAGCTTTGTCAGTGTTAGACAATTATATTGCTGACAACGTTGCAAAAACACTTATCAGCGTTCAAGCAACCTTTGTCAGTGTTAGAAAAATATAGTGGAAAACCTAAATCATCATAAGACCAATAATAATGCATCATCCTGTACATACTTTTACAAAAAGACTCCAAAACACATATTATGTGAGATTGACCATTCCAATACTTGTTACCAAGTATTGAAATCTCCCAGCATCAAAAGGTTTAGTTAATAAATCTGACACATTTTCCTCAGTGTCAACCCTATCTAGTTGTATTAAACCTTTTTCAAAGAAATCTCTTATAAAATGGTGTCTAATTTCTATGTGTTTAGTTTTAGAATGATGTACAGGATTCTTAATGATGCATAAAGTACTATTATTGTCAATAAATATCTTGGTATGCATGAAATTATACCCATAGTCCAACAGCTGGTTCTGAATCCACAACACTTGGCCACAACAAGCAGCTGCAGCCACATACTCAGCTTCAGTTGTAGAATTAGCCACCACTGTTTGTTTCTTGCATTGCCAAGATATCAACCTGCTCCCAAGAAACTGACATCCACCAGTTGTGGATTTCCTATCAAATTTATCACCTCCATAATCACTATCTGAATATGCAATCAGCTCCAATGGTGAATCCTTTGGGTACCATAAACCAAGACCAGGATAGCATCTTAGGTACCTAAAGATCCTCTTCACAGCATAAAGGTGACATTCTTTGGGAGTCACTTGATGGCGTGCACAAGCACACACAACAAACATGATATCAGGTCTGGAGGCTGTAAGATACATCAAGGATCCAATCATGGATCTATAGTGCCTGACATCAACATCTTTTCCATCTCCAATCTTTCCCCAAGGGCGTTCTCTATCCATAGGAGTAGTAGCCCTCTTTTCATGTGGAGAAAAGCCAAACTTCTTCAAGATCTCAGCAACATATTTATCCTGGGAGATGAAGATACCATCCTCTTTCTGCTGAACTTGTAAACCTAGAAAGAAGTTCATCTCACCCATAGCACTCATCTTGAATTTGTCTGTCATAAGCTTTGAGAAATCCTCACTCATCTTTGGATCAGTAGACCCAAAAATGATATCATCAACATAGACCTGGACAAGCAACACATCCTTGACTTTCTTCTTGGTAAATAGTGTCTGATCTATGGTGCCCCTCTTGAACCTATTGTCCACCAAATAGGTAGACAAAGTACCATACCATGCTCTTGGGGCTTGATGAAGGCCATACATAGCCTTCTTGACTCTATACACTTTATCTGGATGCTCTGGATCCTCAAAACCAGGAGGCTGCATTACATATACTTCCTCAACAATGGTGCCATAGAGAAAGGCACTCTTGACATCCATTTGATAGACTGTGAAGCCCATGCAGGATGCATAGGCTAGAAAAATCCTAATAGCTTCAATCCTTGCAACTGGTGCAAAGACCTCCTCATAGTCTATCCCCTCCTCTTGTGT
This sequence comes from Glebionis coronaria, assembly GCA_025667525.1. Classification (NCBI taxonomy): domain Eukaryota; kingdom Viridiplantae; phylum Streptophyta; class Magnoliopsida; order Asterales; family Asteraceae; genus Glebionis; species Glebionis coronaria. The sequence goes on from CM046882.1 coordinate 544,794,791, forward strand.
ATAACCTTGAGCCACTAACCTTGCCTTGTTTCTGACCACAATGCCTCTTTCATCTCTTTTGTTCCTTAGAACCCATCTTGTCCCTATAGGTCTGACATATCTAGGACAATCAACCAGCTCCAAAACATCCTGAATTGCAAATTGGTGAAGCTCATCCTGCATTGCTTCCACCCAACTTGGTTCTTTGAGAGCATCAAATATTTTCTTGGGTTCTTCTTGTGACAGAAAACATGCAAAAAAACATGCTTGCACAAGAGGGGTATCAAACTTCTTGTGTATATTGGCAATAAACCCACCAAGACCTTGATGAGATCTTCTAGTCTGAACTGGAGTCATAACATCACCAATGATCTGGGAAGGGGGTGATTCTTCATAGTGGAAGTGAGAACTCCTCCTTCAAAAAGTCTGGTGTCCTCAACTTCATTCTCCATATTGCTAATATCTTCTTCATCAGACTCTCTTACATCAACATGAGGATGAACCTCTTCATATATATTGGAAGGTTCACCTTGTTCAAAATTGGAAGAGAAAAGATGGGCAGAATTGTTGTCAACGCCTGAATCCTGTTTGTCAGCGCTTGGGCTAACAACGCTTGAAGTGTGGTTGTCAACGTTTGAACCATCAACGTCTGAATTGGTCTTGTCAGCGCTAGATTTGCCTTTGTTAGCGCCTGAAGGACCATGCATGTTTGTAACTGGTGGTGCTTGGAAACCACCATTATCTTGTCCAGCAGCAACAGCAACAGCAAAAGCATCTGTCCAAATGGGAATGGTAACATATTCTAGGATAGGAGATGTCTTTTCTGCTTATGATCCAACCTTTTCATGAACCTGAGTACCTGAAACATCAACAACTTGTTCCTCCATAACATTTGAAGTTACCTTCACAATGTCTAGGTTAGTGACAGGCATGTAATTTAAAGTTCTAGATAAAGGTTCCAAGTCAAACAACCAATTAGGACCACTTTCAGGATCACTAGGTTTATTCTCTAAAAACCTAACATGTACTCTTTCAACTATACGTTTGTCCTCTTTAAGATAAACCCTATAACCCTTTCTCTGGAAAGAATACCCCATGAAGTAGCCCTCATCACCTTTTGCACTAAATTTCCCTAAGGCATCACTAGTGTCTAGAACTACTACTTGACAACCAAAAGGTCTGAGAAAACCAATATTAGGTTTTCTACCCCAAAGTAACTCATAAGGTGTTTTGTTCTGAATTTTGTTAACCAATGCTCTATTTTGCACATAGCAAGCTGTATTAACAGCCTCAGCCCAAAAGGCTATAGGAAAGTGAGCATCAGCCAACATTGTTCTGGCTGCTTCAATTAGGGTTCTATTTTTCCTCTCAGCAACCCCATTTTGTTGTGGGGTTCTAGCAATACTAAATTGCCTTATAATTCCTTTCCTGGCACAGAAATCATCTAGCTTCTTATTCCTAAATTCTCCACCATTATCACTCCTAAGCATTTTAACCTCATTGCCAGACCTCTTCTCAATCTGAGTGATAAAATCAATTAGAATATCAGCTGTGTCACTCTTCATAGCTAGAAAGAATGTCCAGGTAAACCTTGAAAAGTCATCTGTGATAACAAAGCAATATGACTTACCATTCAAACTTTCTATATTTGTTGGACCAAAGAGGTCCATGTGAAGCATATGAAGAGGTCTAGAACTAGTGTGCACCTGTTTGGACTTGAATGAGACCTTGTGCTGCTTGCCTTTAAGACATGCAACACAAGAGTGGTCATTGTGGAAGGCCTTCTCAGGCAAACCATCAACTAAACCAAGCCTAACAAGTCTATTTATATTTTTAAAATTTATGTGCCCTAGTCTCCTGTGCCACAAATTACTCTCATCTACTAAGGCCTTAGCATAAAAACAAGACATATTATTATTCATTTTAATTCCATTCAAAGTCACATTATATATGTCCTTATGCCTAGGTATTCTATACTCAATATATTTCTCATCAGGGATCTTAAAATCCTTGCTTAACACCAAACACTCAGTATCAGTAAAAAGAACTTTATTTTTGTTATCACAAACTTGTGATACACTAAACAGGTTGTAATCAAGTTCTTTTACCAGGAAGACGTTCTCAAAACGCAGATTCTTGGTGAGAAGGGTTCCTTTGCCTGTGATAGTACCATATCCGCCTCCAAAGTAAACCTTATCACCATCTTTAATAGGAGTGAAGTTCGTCAGATAGTCTTCCTTCCCTGTCATGTGCCTTGAGCATCCACTATCCCAATATCCATAATCATTGACCTGTCTTTGAATGCCCTGCACATAAAGAAAACAAATTAGTTTTCTTTGGGAACCCAAGTCTTAAAAGACTTGGATTCATCTGGTTGTTCAATAAGAACAGACTTAGTTCTCACAACAACCCCATTCTCATCCTTCTTAGGATGAAATACCCAGTTAACCCCAATAGGTTTTGTAATGACCTTTGAAATGTAATTAAATCTATTGCAAGTCATTGAAATCCCATTATGTTAGAAATACGTTTTAACGTAATATTAGAAGTATCGGTCACTCCACAATAGTATTAATGTTGTAATAGCTCGTAGTTAATGTATGCTTATTAAGTTAAGTAAGAAACCGACCCATGGGCTTGTCATGGGTCGGCCCAAGCCCAATAGTGGCTTGGATATAAATACCCCTTTCCACCATGGAAAGGGGTTGGTTGTTGATTTTCCATTTTATCATTCTAATAAAAACACATAGTTCTCTCTCACTTTCTCTCACTAGTTTCTCACTCTAGGAATCTTCAACCCACTTCATAGATTCATAGTTTATCAATATTCTACATTTGGTATCAAGAGCTATGGGGTGATTTAAGGTAATGATTTGTGTTGTTATTTAGTTTTTTTATTGTATTAGTGTTCTTTAAGAAGATCCATCTTGATTCTTGGAGTTTTTGGTGATTTTGTGATTGGGATTAGTAGATAAGTATTAGTTTTTACTTATTTTAGTAGAAATCACAAAACCTTTTTGGGTTATTTGGTAAAAATCTGGGTTTGTTTCTTCTTTTATTTGATCGACTGTTACACAACCAGTTACTGTTTCCCAGAAAAGTTCCGGATCAAAAAGTTCCGGATCAACAAGTTCCGGATCAAAAAGTTCCGGATCAAAAAGTTCCGGATCAAGGAAAGTTCCGGATCAACAAGTTCTGGATCAAGGAAAGTTCCGGATCAAAGGAAAGTTCCGGATCAAGGGAAAGTTCCGGATCAAGGGAAAGTTCCGGATCAAAGGAAAGTTCCGGATCAAAGGAAAGTTCCGGATCAAGGGAAAGTTCCGGATCAAAGGAAAGTTCCGGATCAAAAGAAAGTTCCGGATCAAAGGAAAGTTCCGGATCAAAGGAAAGTTCCGGATCAAAGGAAAGTTCCGGATCAAGGAAAGTTTCGAATCAAATCTTCCGAACCAAAAGTTCCGGATCAAGGAGTTCCGAGCCAAAATCTTCCGAATCAACACTTCCGAATCAACAATAGTTCCGGATCAAGGGATATTTTACTTGTTTTTTCGACGATTTTTTTAGAGGATTTAATCTTGGTTTCTTACAACAAAAACTCAACACAACTCACAAACTTTACTTTACTGCTCGATCAACCGATAATCTTTGTCTCTTTGGAGTGTTCAAAATGAATCCGAATTCATTAATGCCTCAAATGACATCACTTACGGATATTTCCGTCATTACGGGAACGGATAATCGCCCTCCAATGCTCATTAAAGAAGTCTTTGAAGCATGGCAAGACCGTATGATGTCATACATTAAGGGAAAACCGACATATGGGAGGCTTATGGTCAAGTCAATTCTAAATGGTCCACTTGATTATGGTACCATCGTGGTTAACAATGTGACTCGACCACGGGAGTTTGAAGAACTTACACCAGCTCAACAACTTGTTGCCGATGCAGACGAAAAGGCTCTTCAAACCATTCTCCAAGCTCTTCCACATGACATCTATCGAATGGTCAGTCAATATACGGTTGCAAAGGATTTATAGGAACGTCTGAAGGTGTTGCTACAAGGTACGTCTCTTACCAAACAGGAAAGGGAATGTCAGTTATATGATCTGTTTGATAGATTCACGTACAGCCCAGGGGAAACGCTTCACGACTACTACTTCAGATTCACTACTCTCATGAATGATTTGAATGTATACAATCTCGTGATTGCTCCATTCCAAGTTAACACCAAGTTTTTGAATACTTTACCTCAAGCTAAATGGGGTGAGTATATTACCGATGTTAAGGTAACCAGGGATTTGCATAAGTGCAATTTGGATCAACTCTATGCTTTTCTTCAGCAGCATGAGAAACATGTGATCATGCACCGTTCGCCTCGAGGTATGTACCCTGATTCTTTAGCTTTGATGGCGAATCAACCAAGCTTGTCATACAACAACACTCCTTATATCATGGGACACCAAGCCTATCATCCATCACCGTACCTGACTCCAAGCTTCCCCCAATATTCGATTCTACCGCAACCACCCACCTCACATCAGCAACAATATCGGTTTAATGCACCTTCATCACAATATGCTTCACAACCTCACCCAGCAAGCATTGCACCTTATGCTCAGTCTTCCTATTCTTCTTATCAAGAGAATGCAGCATATCCATCAAGCTACTCTGACCACATGAGTATTCCTTCTAGTGCTTATGCAGCTCAACAAGACCAAGCACTGTATTGTGATAATGATGAAGTCCCCATTCCTGAATTCAAACAAGGAACTGACCCAGTTGAAGTGTTAGACACTATGTCTGCTTATCTCACAAGGACTTTAAGCAAACGAGGATTTAGAGGACCAGCTCCTACTAACAATCAGCTAAGGAATTCATCCAATTCTCGCCAACAAGCTACTATTGGGAATGGAAGGGTAATGGTTCAACCTATTCAACCTTATCAGGGGAGACCTACTACATCAACTACCAATGCTCGCACGGTCAATCCTGCTCCAATGGTCAACACTCCTCCACGGGCTAATTCCACAGGCAAGTTGAGAATGATTACATGCTACAACTGTAAGGAAAAAGGTCACATGTCCAGGGATTGCAAAAAACCCAAGAGGAGAAGGGATGGTCAATGGTTTGCAGAGAAGATTTATCTGGTGAACGCTCAGGCACAAGGAAGGGAACTTGATGAAGAGGAGCTTGCATTTCTTGCTGATCCAGGGATTGCTGAACAAGACGTTGTCACCACACAGAATGCAGCATACCAAGCAGATGATCTTGATGCTTATGATTTAGACTGTGATGAACTTCAATCTGCACAGGCAGCTCTTATGGCAACTATCTCTAGCTTAGGGCCAGAAAAAATATCTAAGGTACTTACTAATACCACTGATAATACCACTGATACTAGTATTCAACCACATCAAGTTGGGCAAGAGGGTGCTGATCCGAATGAATCTTCGGTGGTGAGTCTTTCAAATGAGGAGATAATCAATGATAGTAATATCAATGTGAGTCCCCAGAGTTTGAGTGAATCACAACCGGGATCCATTTCTCATACGCATATTCCTGCTCAACAAGATTTGGTCATGGTTCCTGCTACATTACTTAGCCAAATGACTACTGCACTCTTAGAAACCCTAGCTAAGAATAAGAATTTGTCTGCTGAGATTGCTTTGTGCAACGAAAAAGTTCAAACTTTGGAATTAGTTCCTTCGTCCACTGTTCTAACAAATCCCGAATATGATCATTTTCGAAACAAACAAATGAGTCATTTGCAAGAAATTGAAACCTTAAGAGCAGATCTTTCTAACGAACTTAAAGAAAAAGAGTTAGTGGTCACTAATTTTCACAAACTTCAAACGGATTTTGAGTTACTCGAGTCTAAAAAGAATGAAATGGAAATTAATGCGGCTAATAAGATTAGAAGTTTAGATTATTTGCTTTTAAGACAATACGCTGCCTCTCAACTAGTGCACTTATTTGATGCTTCGTTTAGAGAATTTAACTTATCACGTCAAAAAGGCCTTCCCCCTAACCCACGGTATGCAAAACAAGCTTTTATCCATAGTCCAAGACTTTATAATGCAACCCAATTAGGATTGGTCTTAGATGTCACACTCCCAAAATATCAGAGTATAATGGCAACAAGGGAGTGGTGACGTCATGATTATCATACACATAGTTACAAAGAACGACCTCTACATGAGACGTTCGGAAAATTGATCACTTGCATTTGATAAAATAAGGAGTTTTAACATAGTGCGGAAGCATAAAACTGGTCACAGATACAAAAACAAGGTTTTCAAATAGTACAAATGATCTTTATTTTCAATAGAAATGACGGCAGTGCATGAGACCTCACATAGCATCTTCATTCTTAATACCTGAGAAAAACATTGCTAAAGCGTCAACATAAAGTTGGTGAGTTCATAGGTTTAGTTAATTTGAAGTGTTTAATGAACCACAAGATTTTCCCAAACATGATGACAATATAACAAATACAAAGTCATCATAAAAGCATTTATTACAGTCTAAGCTCGTGACACCGAAGCGTTAACAACACCGGCAGTATAATCATATAAATGTAGCCCAACTGGATGCCTAAACCCACGACATCCTATCTCAGACTCAAATGAAACTGTGCCCGCTTGTCCCCTGTTGGACCAAGACGGACAGGGGCGTCAACCCCGATAGATCTATCCATAACATTCGCGCTTACACAAAGTAATTAACGGTTCACGATTCACGGGCCAAAGCAACTGGGTTTTAAGTGGGACTTAGACTAGTATATAAATCAGTTAATGCACTTGTGTTCATACGTTAAATCAAGCAATGTCTCACCCCAAAAAGCAGTAAAAGCAGTTAAAAAGTGGGGCTATAAACTCACCTCAAATGATAGTCAAGCAAAAGTAATCAAACAGTAGGCACGGAAAAATGCTCGCAACAACGTCAACCCAAACCGCAGCCTAGCAATAATAATAACTAGCTAAGCTACAAGTAAAGCAATTAAATAATTATTCTTACATTACATTGTACTTGCACCAATTAAATAAATAAATAAAAATATATACTTTTTATTTAAAAGGTCAAAATATGACAAAGTTTATAAAATAAAAACGCACACAAAAATAATTAATTTAAGACGACACAAGACAGACTCTTTAGAAAATTAGACGCGACGATTAATTATATTTTTAGTTGGGTCAATTGGTAATTGGTCTCTATCTATGTCCAATAATAGTCCAAGTCTCAGTCCAATACAGTCCATATAATAGTACGGTCCTAATCCTAATTTTTGTCCAATAAATATATCATTCTTTTTGTCTTATTAATTTTTAGTATCAATTAATATGAAGGTCAAAACAAATAAATAAAGTGATCGTCCCTTCTGGGTCGTCCATAAATAAATTATGAGACCCTTGCCCGGGACCCACTTTAATTGGGTCTTTTAGTTCGGTTAGAGTCAAAAGAAAGGGGACTCGGCATATACGACTAACACGAAGAATGCCTACTCCCACGCTCCACGCGCGAACCGTGACACCAATTTAGTCCGGGTTAAATTATATTAATATTTATTTAATATTTCTTAAGTTTTAATTTTTAAGTTTAAATTAATTAAAAGGTCAAATTTTGATAAGTCTACTAATTAAGCGGGGTTTAATTTTATATTAAACTATAAGTAAGTATAATAGTACCATGTTATGTCATATTTTTGGTATTTTGTTCCCTCCCCTGCGCACTGTTGCACTGACACACACAATATGTACACATTTGTACTTTATTAAAATAATAGGCACATTTGGTTCTTTCTCTTTGCTTGTTCGACGGACAGAGACACAAAAACAAGCACCACCATTTCCATTGTATTACAAACCGAGACTTTCAAGCCTTCTAACGACTTCGTTACTTGACCGTTTTCGAAAATTCAAGTTGCACTATAACCGTTACGACACCTACTATGAATCCCACCACAAAAACGACACGTTTGGACGTAGTTTTGACTCGGTATACTCGTTTGAACAACATATTTACACAAAACCTTAAAAACATATATTTAGCTCAAATGATCTCAAACTTTTCGTCTCAAACCCTTATGTTACTCATATATGATGCATTCACTTTCGAAAATATACTTTTGTTCATGTTTTTAATGTACCCATTTAGCCATTTTTAAACCAAAATTTGTGATTTCATGTAAAAAGCTTGATTATTAGTTGTAAGAAATGGTTTTAGATGTGCAAGTACATGTAATATGTTATGAACGTAAATAGATAGAGATTTAAGGCCTTACAAAGCTATGTGAATCGATGAAATCAAGAACCCACGGATCAACTATCTAAACGAGACCTTAAACCAAAACCCTAACTCGTCCTTAAGCTCAAAAAGTGAACCAAAACAGCAACCAAAATCGTCCTAGCTCGAACCCACGAAAATATTTAGCTCAACGAAGTCCTAATCGCGTGCATTCATCCTTGTATGTTGTCTTCTTGAGTATATTTAAGTATATGTATGTGATTGTTTTATGTGAGTGAATATGAGGTGTAATTTTTAAGGTTTTTAAAGATTGAGGATGAAGATGATATTCATGGAGAATGAAGAATGGTGATGAAGAAGATATGGGTGTTTTGTTTCGGCAGTGAAAGGAAAGAAAAAGAGAGAAGGGTTTTGATTTTGATGAAAGTTAAATGTATTGTATGTGTTGACTAGGAATAGGGTAGTATATATGCATGAAAAAGGAAGTGAAGGTGTAGGCTCTTTTGTTGTTTTGTTTGATATCTCGACAAAAGAAATAAGAAGTGTGAGAATTGTGTGACATAATATTATTAGTGTGAGTGGGGAGTTTTGAATTAATTAGGATAGCATATGGTGGTATGTGTTTGTAAGTATGTAGGAAGAGTGAGGTAGGAAATATTATATTAGTGGTATACTGTAAAGATAGTTAGTAGGTAAAATTGGGTTTTGAGTGAAATAATGATGATGCAACTATTGTGAATTTATGAGATGATTAACTTAACTAGGTAACGTTAAGTATTTAGGCTCGAACGATGACGTGATGAATGACACGATTTCTTAATGACTCCAAATAATGCTAAGTACGAATAATTAACACGTAAATATAAATAAATCGCATGCTACTTCATAAATATGAGATAACTTCTCAATTTGTTAAATCCACAAGGTTCAAAGCTCACATTAAATAAATACATGGGAAAATAAAGATGAAAAATTGACGAATGTCACAGTATCCCCATGTTTTAGAGATTTCGTCGCGAAATCAAGACGTTGTTGTAGTAGGGTGATTAGCGAAAAGATGAGGATACTTGATCTTGAATTGGTCTTCACGTTCCCACGTGTATTCTGGACCTCTACGTGCATTCCAACGGACTTTCACGATAGGTATACGACTTTGCTTGAGCTGTTTCACCTGACGGTCCATGATCTCCACCGGTTCTTCTACGAAGTTGAGTTTGTCGTCAAGTTGGATCTCTTCCAAAGGAATAACGAGTGTCTCGTCGGATAAGCATTTCTTCAGATTGCAAATGTGGAACACATTATGCACTCGGCTAAGTTCTTGAGGTAACTCCAAACGGTAGGCCACGGGGCCAATCCTCTCTATAATCTTGAATGGTCCAATATAACGAGGATTCAACTTTCCACGCTTTCCAAAGCGAATTACACCCTTCCAAGGTGAGACCTTCAACATGACTCTATTGCCAACCTCAAACTCAAGAGGTTTGCGTCTCCTGTCAGCATAACTCTTTTGTCGATCTCGTGCTGCTTGCATACGGCTCTTGATCTTAAAGATCTTCTCAGTAGTCTCATGTATGATCTCGGGTCCAGTGAGTTGAGCATCACCAACCTCTGCCCAACACACGGGTGAACGACACTTTCTACCATACAATGCTTCGAACGGTGCTGCCTTAATGCTAGTGTGATAACTATTATTATATGAGAACTCCACCAATGGCAGATGCCTATCCCATCCATTTCCAAAGTCGATCACACAAGCTCTCAACATATCTTCTAGGGTTTGAATGGTCCTTTCACTTTAACCGTCAGTTTGGGGATGATACGCAGTGCTCATATCCAACTGCGTTCCCAATGCTTTCTGCAGCGACTTCCAAAACTGCGAAGTAAATCGGCTATCTCGGTCAGAGATTATAGACACAGGCACACCATGCCTCGTGACTACTTCCTTCAAGTATGTTCTTGCTAACTTATCCATTCCATCTGTCTCCTTGATTGGTATGAAGTGAGCCGATTTGGTGAGTCGGTCGACGATAACCCAAATAGTGTCAAATCCAGCCGAGGTTTTAGGTAGCTTTGTAATGAAATCCATAGTGATCTTTTCCCACTTCCATTCTGGTAGTTCGGGTTGGACCAATAGTCCTGATGGTTTCATGTGTTCGGCCTTGACCTTGGCACAAGTCAAGCACTTGCCAACATATGTAGCAATGTCCGCCTTCATGTTCGGCCACCAATACAACATCTTAAGGTCATGATACATCTTGTCAGATCCGGGATGTATGGAGTATTTTGACTTATGCGACTCATGCATAATAAAAGGTCGTAGGTCACCATGGCACGGTAACCAACTCCTATTATCAAGGCATAATGTTCCATCCGAGCGAGCTTTTAACTTCTTTATCATGCCTTTAACATCTTCAGTCTTGAGAATTTCCTCCTCGACTGCCTCCTTCTGAGCCTTGAGAATTAAGGATGGAAGATCTAAGCCAATGGTCATCACCAAGGCTTTCACTCTAAAAATCCTCTCCTTTCAACTCAAAGTGTCAACTACGACATTTGCCTTGCCCGGGTGATAACGGATCTCACAATCATAATCACTGAGCAACTCTATCCAACGTCGTTGTCTCATGTTGAGTTCTTTTTGATTCAAGATGTGTTGTAAACTTTTATGATCAGTGAATACAACACACTTTATGCCATAAAGGTAGTGTCTCCATATCTTTAGGGCAAACACCACTGCTCCTAACTCTAGATCATGAGTTGTGTAGTTCTTCTCGTGCACTTTTAGTTGTCTTGACGCATAAGCAATGACCTTAGTCCTTTGCATCAACACCGCACCTAACCCTTTTATGGATGCATCACAATACACCACAAAGTCTTCATTACCCTCGGGTAGGGCTAGTATAGGTGCTTCACACAACATCTGCTTCAATGTTTGGAATGCCAAATCTTGATCTTCTTTCCACTCAAACTTCTTATCCTTTTGAGTTAACTCCGTCATTGGTTTAGCTATCCTGGAGAAACCCTCATTGAATCTCCTATAGTAACCAGCAAGACCTAAAAATTGGCGGATCTCCGTGGGTGTTGTAGGAGTCGCCCAATCTTTCACAGCCTCGATCTTAGCAGGATCAACGTGGATACCACTGCTATCGATTACATGCCCAAGGAATTGCACTGTGTTTATCCAAAACTCACATTTGGAAAACTTTGCATACAACTTCTCCTTCCTCAACAGCTCTAGTATGGTCTTCAAATGTTCCTTGTGTTCTTCTTCATTACGAGAGTAGATGAGAATATCATCGATGAATACAATCACAAACTTGTCCAAGTATGGTTTGCAAACTCGGTTCATGAGATTCATGAATACCGCGGGTGCGTTTGTCAAACCAAAGGGCATAACTTGGAACTCGTAGTGTCCGTATCGGGTTCTAAAAGCCGTCTTGTGGACGTCTTCTTCTCTAACCCTTAGCTGATGATATCCCGACCTTAAATCAATCTTCGAGTATATGCTAGATCCTTGCAGTTGGTCGAAAAGATCATCAATTCTTGGCAATGGGTAGCGGTTCTTTATCGTCAGCTTGTTCAACTCTCGGTAATCAATACACATCCTAAAGGATCCATCTTTCTTTTTGACAAATAGGACCGGTGCTCCCCAGGGTGAGGAACTCGGTCTAATGAAACCTTTGTCAAAAAGTTCCTTTAGTTGTTCAGCTAGCTCCTTCATCTCTGCTGGTGCTAAGCGGTATGGTGCTCTAGCAACGGGTGCAGCACCTGGTGTAAGCTCTATGTGAAACTCCACCTGTCGTGTTGGTGGTAACCCCGGTAAGTCTTTTGGAAATACGTCTGAAAAATCTCTAACGATCGGTACATCTTCAACCTTCTTCTCATGATCTTCTTCTTCCTCCTTTTGCGTTACTTGAACCAAGAACACTGGACATCCCTTCTCAATGTATCTTTGGGTTCTAATACATGAGATGACTTCCAGTCTCGATCTATTCTTCACTCCACTTCTTTCGCCTTGTATGATTAGTACATCGTTCCCATAAGGAACACGAACGCACTTCTCATGACATACAATTTCCGCGTGCTGCTTCGACATCCAATCCATTCCAATGATGACATCAAAACTTCCTAATTCTATGGGGAGTAAGTCGATACTGAACGAATGATCTTGTAACCTTAGACTACATCCTTTCAGAATAGCATCGGTGGTCACTGACTTCCCATCGGCTAGTTCTACATTATACTTAATATCTAACGCAGTAGGGGTGATATTTAGGCGTTCACTAAATGCAGATGACACAAAACTCCTATCCACACCAGAATCAAATAATATTGAAGCATAGTTGTTATTGACTAGGAACGTACCAGTCACAACATTGTTGTCTTGCACTGCAGCCTCAGCACACAAATGATATACCTTGCTAGGTGCCGTGAATCCACTTGGAGCACTGGTTGTGGCTCGATTATTTCCTCCCCGGTTCCCCTGGTTCTGCCTCTGGTTCCCTTGGTTGTGGTTTTGGTTGCCTCGAATTTGGTTACCACGACCTTGGTTCCCACTGCTTGGACACTTATTCTTGTAATGCCCTTTCTCTCCACACCCAAAACAAGTAACATTCGCTCCTTGTCCACCTTGAGTTCCCGGTCCTCTTTGGTTAGCAGGACGGGGTGGTGCTCGACACTCCTTTGCCTTATGTCCAGCCTTTCCACAGTTGTAGCATGTAGGAGGACATGCTCCCTCGTGGTGTCGGCCACACTTTCCATAGAAAAGAAATCTTCCAACATAGTTTCCAGCATTACTTTGCCCAGCAGTAAACACCCTAGCCACCTCTTGACGCTTTTTTTGATTGTAGTTATTAGTGTTGTTGTTGTTGTTGGTGTTGTAGTGATTACCAGACCACTTCCTCTTGTCTCCAGCATTCTCCCCCAACTCTTGCACCACTTGGTACATCAAACTCTGAGCCATATCAATTGCTTCATGCAAGTCATTCGGCTTTGATGAAGTCACATTCCCCTTGATGTTCAAAGGTAAGCCCTCAATGTATCGCTCCAACAATCGGTCATTGTTGGGCACCATTTCGGGACACAATAAAATTAGCTCTTGAAAGCGCTGATTGTAAGCAGTAAGGGCGGTACCCTTGACTTTCAAGTTCCATAGCTCAACCTCCATCTGCTTGACTTCATTTCGTGGACAATACTTCCTAACAAACATAGCCTTGATCTCACTCCAAGGTGTAGCTTGTGCAACATCAATGGTCACTGCACGAGCATAAACATTCCACCAAGTCAAAGAACTATCCACCAATGTGCTTGATGCAAACTTCACCTTATCAGCTTCAGCAACATTGCTAATCCCAAATTGAGATTCCAACTTCTCAAACCATCTAGTCAAACCCACTGCACCTTCAGTACCACGGAAACTCACTTGCGTAACCGCGCGAAATTCCTTGTAGGTGCAGGTCCGCGTATTGGCAACAGTGGCCCCTTGGTTTGTCTCCTCTTGCGTGCTCGCTGTACGGATCGCTTCAGCTGCTGCGAGTGCCTCAGCCACTCGTTCCGCGATCATTTGACTAAGCATGACTGGGTCAATCCCACCGGTAGCAGCTGGTGGATTCTTTATCTCAGATCTTCTAACTGGTGCCATAATCTAAAAGGTAAACAAGACAATGAGTTTTGGCAGACATAACATTCATGGCACGCACAATACAATTATGAAATGCTCAATGGTATAATAAACAATATATGATGATCGCACAAATTTGTAACCCAAATAAGATAATGTCATAACCTAACATCCATAGAAATGTTTCGAAATACATCACAATCCGACATACATAATAAGGAAAAATGGAAAATGCCAACTAGCTGAGATAAACCTCATAGCTTAGTGGTCGTACAACAATGAGTCAACAGTACATGGTAAATCTAACTAGTACCCTCACGACGCTGGTGAAGTGCTCTCTCTAACTTTACCAGCCTCCTCTCAACCAAGTCCTCGCGAGCCTGGGCATCCCTAAGTCTGACCTCGGTATCATGGCAAGCGGCCCTAAACCTGCCCTCTAAGTCAGCAATAGGATCCTCAACAGGTGCCTCTAGTCCACCCACCTCAACCTGTGGCTCCACTCCCCAACGGGTCATCAGGCTCTCGATCTCCTTGAGACGATCATTCGCCATTGTGTCCATCTGGTCGAGAACAGTATGGAGCTGTCCTCGAAGACGGGTCACACAAATCGTCAATGTCGTCTCATCCTCAACTGGACTCTTCTTTGTCAATGCCTGCAGCTTATCCTGCATCTCCTCATACTCCTCACCCAAAGTCTCCACAGCATCCTCCAACCTATTCAAACGGGTCGTCACACATCCATCCGCTGCTCCAAGCATCACAACTGTTGATGTAGCTCTCCTAGGAATAGGGGTCGCAGCTCTCGGTCCAGTAGAGATACCAACATCGGCAAGCATCTCCTAATACACAGCAGGTACAGTCTCCAGCGGTGGTGGTGGTGGTGGTGACACCTCTGGGGCAAGACTGGCAGATGTGCGGGCTGCACGCCTGTCAGTAGCAGAGAAAGGTATGAGGGGTCGGTAAGGTGAAGGTGGTGGTCGGGCGGCTCTCCCTCGGAGACGTCGCCTAACATAGTAGAGAGGCAGAGTGCCGGGTGCTGGGGTAGTGATGTCTGCCCTTTCCCCTTCGTCTTCGGACGAAGACGAGGAGATGAGTGTGATGGGAGCCTCAGGAGTAGCAGCATATGCAGCAGGTGGGTCCTCAGTGTCTGTGACCTCCATGGGTTCACCTTCTCCATCGGTGAACTCCGTATCATCATCCTCAAAATCCTCCATCGATTCACCCCTAGTGACCGACGCCTGCCCTGGTGACTGCACCACATCAGCGGCTAGGTCGTCCTCTCCTCCGCCTTCTAGGCTAAGCACATCATCTGCTGGTGCATCAGGGATATGGATCGGTGAATGGTAAACCTCCTCAGTCTCTCTCTCGGTCTCATCATCTGAAGTCATCCGGTACCACGGATATCCTGATGGTGATCCTCTAGGTAATCCCATCGATGAACTGACAGTCGACTGTGAACTGCGGTGGTGGTATGCCCCTGAAGACGCCGAATCACCAGAAGAAGACATTGCTGTAACATAAACAGAATAGATGTGTGTAAATATCTCATATAATTAGTCCGTGAAAGGGACATCGACATAACATATAGCAATCATTGTTCAAACCACATGTATCCCATATAACATAACTCAGATTTTGTTGTTGCACATGTACCCCATATAAATATATCTCGTAATTGTTAAATCACATGTATCCCATTTATCATATATTATATAACGTTGAATCACTCGACTCCAATAATAATTGTTCATTACATATATATATATATATATATATATATATATATATCCATGTATATATATATACTTAATACTTACAATCCGTATGATAATCAACTAGACACATAACAGTTATAGTCTAGAGTTACTAAATGCAACCTAGTTCTCTATAACCAGTCTCTGATACCAATCTGTCACACTCCCAAAATATCAGAGTATAATGGCAACAAGGGAGTGGTGACGTCATGATTATCATACACATAGTTACAAAGAACGACCTATACATGAGACGTTTGGAAAATTGATCACTTGCATTTGATAAAATAAGGAGTTTTAACATAGTGCGGAAGCATAAAACTGGTCACAGATACAAAAACAAGGTTTTCAAATAGTACAAATGATCTTTATTTTCAATAGAAATGACGGCAGTGCATGAGACCTCACATAGCATCTTCATTCTTAATACCTGAGAAAAACATTGCTAAAGCGTCAACATAAAGTTGGTGAGTTCATAGGTTTAGTTAATTTGAAGTGTTTAATGAACCACAAGATTTTCCCAAACATGATGACAATATAACAAATACAAAGTCATCATAAAAGCATTTATTACAGTCTAAGCTCGTGACACCGAAGCGTTAACAACACCAGCAGTATAATCATATAAATGTAGCCCAACTGGATGCCTAAACCCACGACATCCTATCTCATACTCAAATGAAACTGTGCCCGCTTGTCCCCTGTTAGACCAAGACGGACAGGGGCGTCAACCCCGATAGATCTATCCATAACATTCGCGCTTACACAAAGTAATTAACGGTTCACGATTCACGGGCCAAAGCAACTGGGTTTTAAGTGGGACTTAGACTAGTATATAAATCAGTTAATGCACTTGTGTTCATACGTTAAATCAAGCAATGTCTCACCCCAAAAAGCAGTAAAAGCAGTTAAAAAGTGGGGCTATAAACTCACCTCAAATGATAGTCAAGCAAAAGTAATCAAACAGTAGGCACGGAAAAATGCTCGCAACAACGTCAACCCAAACCGCAGCCTAGCAATAATAATAACTAGCTAAGCTACAAGTAAAGCAATTAAATAATTATTCTTACATTACATTGTACTTGCACCAATTAAATAAATAAATAAAAATATATACTTTTTATTTAAAAGGTCAAAATATGACAAAGTTTATAAAATAAAAACGCACACAAAAATAATTAATTTAAGACGACACAAGACAGACTCTTTAGAAAATTAGACGCGACGATTAATTATATTTTTAGTTGGGTCAATTGGTAATTGGTCTCTATCTATGTCCAATAATAGTCCAAGTCTCAGTCCAATACAGTCCATATAATAGTACGGTCCTAATCCTAATTTTTGTCCAATAAATATATCATTCTTTTTGTCTTATTAATTTTTAGTATCAATTAATATGAAGGTCAAAACAAATAAATAAAGTGATCGTCCCTTCTGGGTCGTCCATAAATAAATTATGAGACCCTTGCCCGGGACCCACTTTAATTGGGTCTTTTAGTTCGGTTAGAGTCAAAAGAAAGGGGACTCGGCATATACGACTAACACGAAGAATGCCTACTCCCACGCTCCACGCGCGAACCGTGACACCAATTTAGTCCGGGTTAAATTATATTAATATTTATTTAATATTTCTTAAGTTTTAATTTTTAAGTTTAAATTAATTAAAAGGTCAAATTTTGATAAGTCTGCTAATTAAGCGGGGTTTAATTTTATATTAAACTATAAGTAAGTATAATAGTACCATGTTATGTCATATTTTTGGTATTTTGTTCCCTCCCCTGCGCACTGTTGCACTGACACACACAATATGTACACATTTGTACTTTATTAAAATAATAGGCACATTTGGTTCTTTCTCTTTGCTTGTTCGACGGACAGAGACACAAAAACAAGCACCACCATTTCCATTGTATTACAAACCGAGACTTTCAAGCCTTCTAACGACTTCGTTACTTGACCGTTTTCGAAAATTCAAGTTGCACTATAACCGTTACGACACCTACTATGAATCCCACCACAAAAACGACACGTTTGGACGTAGTTTTGACTCGGTATACTCGTTTGAACAACATATTTACACAAAACCTTAAAAACATATATTTAGCTCAAATGATCTCAAACTTTTCGTCTCAAACCCTTATGTTACTCATATATGATGCATTCACTTTCGAAAATATACTTTTGTTCATGTTTTTAATGTACCCATTTAGCCATTTTTAAACCAAAATTTGTGATTTCATGTAAAAAGCTTGATTATTAGTTGTAAGAAATGGTTTTAGATGTGCAAGTACATGTAATATGTTATGAACGTAAATAGATAGAGATTTAAGGCCTTACAAAGCTATGTGAATCGATGAAATCAAGAACCCACGGATCAACTATCTAAATGAGATCTTAAACCAAAACCCTAACTCGTCCTTAAGCTCGAAAAGTGAACCAAAACAGCAACCAAAATCGTCCTAGCTCGAACCCACGAAAATATTTAGCTCAACGAAGTCCTAATCGCGTGCATTCATCCTTGTATGTTGTCTTCTTGAGTATATTTAAGTATATGTATGTGATTGTTTTATGTGAGTGAATATGAGGTGTAACTTTTAAGGTTTTTAAAGATTGAGGATGAAGATGATATTCATGGAGAATGAAGAATGGTGATGAAGAAGATATGGGTGTTTTGTTTCGGCAGTGAAAGGAAAGAAAAAGAGAGAAGGGTTTTGATTTTGATGAAAGTTAAATGTATTGTATGTGTTGACTAGGAATAGGGTAGTATATATGCATGAAAAAGGAAGTGAAGGTGTAGGCTCTTTTGTTGTTTTGTTTGATATCTCGACAAAAGAAATAAGAAGTGTGAGAATTGTGTGACATAATATTATTAGTGTGAGTGGGGAGTTTTGAATTAATTAGGATAGCATATGGTGGTATGTGTTTGTAAGTATGTAGGAAGAGTGAGGTAGGAAATATTATATTAGTGGTATAATGTAAAGATAGTTAGTAGGTAAAATTGGGTTTTGAGTGAAATAATGATGATGCAACTATTGTGAATTTATGAGATGATTAACTTAACTAGTTAACGTTAAGTATTTAGGCTCGAACGATGACGCGATGAATGACACGATTTCTTAATGACTCCAAATAATGCTAAGTACGAATAATTAACACGTAAATATAAATAAATCGCATGCCACTTCATAAATATGAGATAACTTCTCAATTTGTTAAATCCACAAGGTTCAAAGCTCACATTAAATAAATACATGGGAAAATAAAGATGAAAAATTGACGAATGTCACATTAGACCCGATTGTTATCTTCGATGATCGCTCAAATAAGGATCTAGTAGATGAGAATCGGTCATACAACTTTGCAAAATATCCCGAGTGTGGTTATTTTAAAATGAATGAGGAGCTTGCAAAAACGGATTTTAGAATTCGCTTCCATATGGGTAAAGATCTCATCACAGCACCAACCTACATGTTACATGAAGAAAACCCTAGTACACTTCCTACACTTGTCAAAATGGAAGGAACTAAGGAAATTCCAAAGGATCTTCCACCTGTTAGCACTGTATGGTTAAACTTGCAAGAGATTAATCAATACTTTGCTAGTTTTGACAAGGTCATTTTGGAATGTACGAATTCAAATGGCCTAAACGCCGGAGACTGGGCTTTCGAACACATGAACGAGGTGTTTAAGAATGAGATCAATCCGTTTGTCGAAAGTCTAAAAGGAAGTTTTGCATCTCTTTCGGAAAATCTGTAGTTTGAAATTGCAGAAGTTCAAAAAGTGTTTTATGAAATCGACACCGCTTACGAACTACAATTAATTGAAAAGGAAAAGATTTTATCCGAATATGACCAATTCTTGTCCCAAGTAATTTCGTTTGATGTGCTTACTACTGTGAATGTTAATTATTCGAATGAGCTTACATCCGCTATGATTAAATGTGATGCTGTGAATATATGTGATGATGTGTGTGATCTCTCTATAAATGTTGCTGATACTGTAAATGAGGTAGATAATCATTCTTGTCACGAATCTAACGCTGAATTTTTAAAGCTTCAAGATTATTACAATTTACTTTCAAAACACTTTAATTAACTTGAACAACATTGTATATCTTTAGAATTAAAACAACAAACTCAAAATGAGGATTTTTTGATAACAAATGTTTGTGAAAACAGTGTTGAGACGAGTGACAAGATGATTGCAATAGTTAAGGCATTAGAGGAAGAGATTATGAGATTAAAGAGAGATGTGTCATCAAATGAAACACTAAAATTGGAACTAGAGGCTGCAGAGTCTAAAAACCAGGACTTAGAAATTAGACTTTCGTCTATTCTAGGGGAGATGGATCGTGCAAGACAGGGAATGTCCAAACTTTATGGTTCACTAGAAGAACGCTTCGCTTTTAATGCGGCACAACAACAATCTTATGTTGAACAATTGAACAAAAAATGTGAGGAAATCTCTGACTTAAATATCCAGCTCATTGACAAAAACATGGTTTTGGCCGAGTTAAAGGAGACACTTCTTCTCACCCGACAAGAAGCTGTTAATAACTTAGCTACCAACTCTGCACCGTCCTCTAGTGCTCCAACAACCAAGTCAGTAGTTCTTTATAAGAACCCGCTCCATAAGAAAAACCCGGTTACCTATGATGATTATATGAGGAATGCAATTAAGCATGTAGATCTTGTTAGGGATATTTTAGATGATTTATATGCGTTAGATCCCTCAAGCAGTTACTTTTATTCAGGTCATGAATATATTAAGCGAGTTCCATATTGCTTAGCATATTTGCAATACATAGGTAAACCGGGTACTGCACTACTCACTAATCGACCCATTGCTGTAACTCCATTCAATAAGACCCCAGGAGCAAAACCGTCATTGGCACCATCAAGTAAGGCACCTTTAAAATCTTTTGCTAATGTTCCCACTTTGCCTTCTACAGGATTAAAAGAGTCTACTAAGGCTAAAGGATCGCCACTCAAGAAAGATAAGATCAAGCCCTCCACTAGTAGTACCAACAAGAAGAAAGTAGAAGCTCACCATAGGAATGTTATGTCAGATTTAAATAAAAAGAATCATGTTGCTAAGACTAAAAGCTCTGCGCCTGTGCAGAAGCTTAAACCATTTGTGAATTCTAATTTGAATTGTTGGAATTGTAATGAGTGCATGTTTTCCCAACGTCATGATTTGTGTCTTATTGATCATGTGAATGAAATGAATGCCATTAGGAATGATCTTGAATGGAAGCCCACTGGAGAACTCGTACCCAAGTTGGATGGCAATGGCGTCCCACTGGTAGGACCTTTACATTAGATGGAAAAATGTGCCCTTTAACTAGGAATGCATCCATTGAGGTTAGGTCTCAGCGTCCTTTAGTTAGGCACACTAGCACTACAGTATGGAAACAACGCCCTTTAATTAGGTCAGCCCCCACTATAGTGCCTATCAGTGAAGAAATACCTCAGGATTTAAGCCAACTAGAATCTACACCACCAACTAGGAAGAAGGCTAGGAAATCTAAGAAACCTAAAGTTAGCAAATCTAAGATTATTAAATCTGTACCTGCTAATAACAAGGAACATTCGGATTCCGAAACCTATACATTGTCCTCGTCTGGTGATATTTTCAGGTGGTCCAAATCATCCTCTGGTATTTGGACTCCGGTTGTTCAAAGCATACGACCGGAGATCGCTCGATGCTCCGAAATTTCGTCAGCAAGTTTCTTGGAACGGTTAAATTTGGTAATGATCATATTGCAAAGATAATGGGGTATGGTGAATATCAGATTGGAAACGTTACGATTTCAAGGTATACTATGTAGAAGGTCTTGGTCATAATTTATTTTCAGTAGGACAGTTTTGTGATTCCAACCTAGAGGTTGCTTTTCGACAACATACTTGTTTCATCCGCAACTTGGAAGGAAAAGATTTGTTGAAGGGGTCTTGTGGTGCAAATCTTTATACTTTGTCCTTACAAGACATGATGGCCGCCTCTCCAGTATGTCTTCTCTCTAAAGCATCTAAGACCAAGTCATGGTTATGGCATCGCAGATTATCTCATCTCAACTTTGATGCTATTAATCATCTGGCTAAAAACGAATTAGTTCGTGGTCTTCCAAAGCTCAAATTTCACAAGGACCATTTATGTTCCGCGTGTTCAAGCGGGAAAAGTACCAAGAAATCATACAAGCCCAAAGCTGAAGACACCAATCAAGAAAAACTTCATCTTTTGCATATGGATCTTTGTGGGCTAATGAGAACTGAAAGTGTGAGCGGTAAGAAATTCATTCTTGTTATTGTGGATGATTTCTCCAGGTTTACATGGGTTAGATTTCTACGTACAAAGGATGAAGCACCGAAGGTTATCATCACTTTTCTGAAATTCATTCAGGTACGTTTAAATACTACTGTCCGACGTATTCGTACAGATAATGGAACAGAGTTCGTCAACCAGACTCTTCGTGATTACTATGAAGAAGTTGGTATCTCACATGAAACATCCGCTGCACGCACTCCACAAGAAAACAGTGTCGTTGAAAGACGGAATCGTACGCTTATGGAAGCTGCTAGGACTATGCTGATTTATGCGAACGCTCCATTGTTCTTGTGGGCAGAAGCTATATCTACTGCATGTTTCACCCAAAACCATTCTATCATTCAGAAACGCCATGGAAAAACACCTTACGAGCTTCTACATGACCGTAAACCCGATGTTTCATTTTTTCATGTGTTTGGTGCTCTTTGTTATCCAAACATTAATAGTGAGAACTTGGGCAAACTTCAACCGAAAGCCGATATAGGTATTTTCATTGGTTACTCACCCTCCAAGAAAGCATACCGAATTTACAACCGTCGTCTTGGTAAGATAGTAGAAACTATGTACGCATATTTCGATGAGCTGACAGCGATGGCTTCTGAGCAATGCAGCTCTGAACCCGCGCTTCACGAGATGGGAACCGGTGCTATTAGTTCCGGATTAGTTCCCAATAATCCTACTTCTACATCATTTTTACCACCTACAAGGCCCGAGTGGGATAAACTGTTTCAACCGTTGTTTGATGAATTCTTTGATCCCCCAAATGATGAAGTTCCAGCACCTGTAGTGATAGCTCCAATCCCTGAAGTTGTTGCTCAAGCTAATGAGGCTTTATCAAATGCATCTTCAATTAACATTGAACCGGATGCACCTCTACCAAGTGATTCTCAAACTACACCTGAATCGTCACCCTTACTTGTGCCTAATGATGTTGAAGAGGATTCTATTGATCACGATTTGGAATATGCTCACCTACAAGAGCTTCCTTTCTTTGGTGTACCGATACCTGAAAACCCTTCAGCCGCGTCTACCTCAGAAGAAGCTCCTTCAATTGTTCATTCCAGACCACCACGGATTGAAAAACATAGCACCAAATGGACAAAAGATCACCCAATTAGGAATGTCATTGGAAGTCTCGATCGACCAGTCTCTACACGCCATCAATTACAAGAGAGTGCACTCTATTGCTATTTTGATGCATTTCTCTCCGAAGTTGAACCTAAAAATTGGCAACAGGCTATGACTCAATCATCTTGGATTGAAGCCATGCAGGAGGAACTAAATGAATTCCAAAGACTTGAAGTATGGGAATTAGTTCCTCTCCCTGACAAGGTTAACATCCTTACTTTGTTGTGGGTTTATAAGGTTAAACTCGATGAGATGGGTGCAGTCTTGAAGAATAAGGCTAGATTGGTTGCTAGAGGATACAAACAAGCCTTGGGTATCGACTTTGAAGAATCTTTTGCTCTTGTTGCAAGATTGGAGGCTATTAGACTATTCCTTTCGTATGTTGCTCATATGAACATGATCATCTATCAAATGGATGTGAAGACGGCATTTTTGAATGGTGAACTAAGGGAAGAGGTCTATGTTAGTCAGCCGGATGGGTTCGTTAGCACGGAGTTTCCTAATCATGTGTACAAGCTTAAGAAGGCTCTATATGGGTTGAAACAAGCTCCACGCACGTGGTATGATCTCCTTTCAACATATCTCATCTCGGAAGGCTTCTCCAAAGGCAAAGTGGACCCCACTCTATTCACTCTCAAGGAGGACAACGACTTGATACTGGTACAAATTTATGTTGATGATATAATATTTGTTGCCTCTAACATAGAATTGTCAAAACGCTTTGAGAAGATAATGTCCACACGCTTTCAGATGTCAATGATGGGAAAATTTTCATTTTTCTTAGGATTACAAATTTCTCAGAATCCCAGAGGCATCTTTATTAATCAATCCAAATATGCTCTAGAATCTTTAAAGAAATATAACTTTGAAAATTGTGACCCCGTGGACACTCCAATGGTGGAGAAATCCAAGTTAGATGAAGATACGAATGGGATTATTGTCGATCCAAAACTTTACCGTGGGATGATCGGCACCCTTCTCTATCTGACTGCTAGCAGGTCTGATTTGCAATTTGCCGTATGCATGTGTGCCCGGTATCAGGCTCGGCCTACTGAAAAGCACCTACATGTTGTTAAAAGGATATTTCGGTATCTCAAAGGAACACTTCATCGTGGTCTATGGTATCCGAAAGATTCCTCCATTGCTTTAATATCATACACAGATGCCGATCATGCTGGGTGTCAAGACACGAGGCGTAGCACTTCTGGGTCTGTGCAACTCCTTGGAGACAGATTGATTAGTTGGTCTTCAAAAAGGCAGAAAAGCGCTGCAATTTCTAGCACGGAGGCTGAATACATCGCCATGTCCGGTTGTTGTGCTCAAGTCCTTTGGATGAGATCACAATTAACTGACTACGGTTTGGGATTCAACAAAATCCCGATGTATTGTGACAACAAGAGCGCCATTGCCCTTTGCTGCAACTACGTTCAACACTCCCGGGCCAAGCACATAGACATTCGCTACCATTTCATTAAAGAGCAGGTGGAGAACAGAGTGATCGAGCTGTATTTTGTCACCACTGAGTATCAGCTGGCAGATATGTTCACCAAAGCCTTAGATCGAGGACGAATCGAGTTTTTGATCGACAAGCTTGGCATGAAATCATTCACTCCATCGACTCTCAAAGAATTGGCAGAAGAATCAGCTGAATAGTGGTGGTAAACTATTCAGGCGTATCCTTTGTTCGTGATCATGTATATTATCGTATATATAAACCACAAAAAGAAAAATACAAAAATATAAAACCAAGAAAAACCATAAAAATATAAAACCTACAAAAACCATAAAAATTATAAAATCAAGAATAACCAAAAATATTTTTCGTTTTTTAAATCGGGCATGTCTTTTAGTACGGTAATATTTACGGCTTTAGAAATGTCGATCAATATTGACACGGCGCCATAAATAGAGTCCGTATAAAAGTTGTACATTTTTAAAACATGCCCATAATGGCTTGTAGTTATTTCAGACTGCAACCCAGTTTTCGCATTAAAGTCACGTATTTCCTTGGAAAACGTTGGCTCACAACGGGAATTAATTTTCTCGGGCATGATTTACAAGCCAAATCATGCAAAGGGATCAAGTTTACTTTACAACTTGGTCTAACACGAGTTTGTGTACGTCTCAGTGCATTATATTGTTAAAATAAGAGAAATCTTATTGCCACCACGAATCAATCTTTTCAAGATAATTAATTGGAAAAGTTTTCATCAATATTTGACTCTTTAAACAATGACTACAGCTCTTTCAATAGAAAACGGGTCATCGTTTAAGGGGAGAAAATATTAAATCGTCTTCGTCATCAAAACGATTTTTCAAAAATGTTTGAGGAAAATTTATTGGCTAAATGGTTAATGAAGTGGTCTTGCTTTAGAATAGGACTTGCTTTAGATCTCGGAGATTTGCTAATTGGATGCGATGCTTAAGTGGTGTGAAGGTTAAGTTGGCTAAATTTAACAATGGTTAGGGAGATTAGAAAAGACAATGAATAAAAAGTAAAAGTGAAAAATGTAGGGTTAAAGGTGACAATTTGTGAAAGTTGTAAAATTTTGACCTAAGTCAAAACCAAACCCCCCCCCCCCCCCCCCCCGTGCGTCTATTCTTTCTTCTTCACTGTTTCTATTGCCGATATTAACACACACATACACATACTCAAGCTTTCACAAAACTCTCGATTCAATCACTCAATCCGTTTCATTCGATCTAAAAGGTACAAACATCGAATCTTTAATTTATAATTCGCCTAGTTCATCATTTAATCAAGTTAATTGAT
Organism: Glebionis coronaria; assembly: GCA_025667525.1. Lineage (NCBI taxonomy): Eukaryota > Viridiplantae > Streptophyta > Magnoliopsida > Asterales > Asteraceae > Glebionis > Glebionis coronaria. The sequence continues at coordinate 544,820,609 of CM046882.1, forward strand.
TCGGGTAATCAAGATTATCAATTTAGGGTTCGTTTGCCAAAATTCGAGATTAATTGATTAGGGTTTTAGGTGGGTTTTACTCGGAATATCCTTAGAAAGATGTTTTGTTGCCTTAGAATGCCTTAAAACTCACAATCGCGCCTAGAATAATCATTAATAGGGTGCGTTTAGAACTTCCGGATGAACAAGGTTTTTGAACTTCCGAATGAAGAAGTTCCGAGTAAACTTCCGAATGAAGAAGTTCCGAGTGAACTTCCGAATGAAGAAGTTCCGGATGAACTTCCGAATGAAGAAGTTCCGGATGAACTTCCGAATGAAGAAGTTCCGGATGAACTTCCGAATGAAGAAGTTCCGGATGAACTTCCGAATGAAGAAGTTCCGGATGAACTTCCGAATGAAGAAGTTCCGGATGAACTTCCGAATGAAGAAGTTCTGAATGAACTTCCGAATGAAGAAGTTCCGAATGAACTTCCGAATGAAGAAGTTCCGGATGAACTTCCGAATGAAGAAGTTCCGGATGAACTTCCGAATGAAGAAGTTCCGGATGAACTTCTGAATGAAGAAGTTCCGGATGAACTTCCGAATGAAGAAGTTCCGGATGAACTTCCGAATGAAGAAGTTCCGGATGAACTTCCAAATGAAGAAGTTCCGAATGAACTTCCGAATGAAGAGTTCCGAATGAACTTCCGAATGAAGAGTTCCGAATGAACTTCCGAATGAAGAGTTCCGAATGAAGGACTTCCGGATGAAGAGTTCCGAATGAAGGACTTCCGGATGAAGAGTTCCGAATGAAGGACTTCCGGATGAAGAGTTCCGAATGAAGAGTTCCGAATGAGGACTTCCGGATGAAGAGGGGTTGGATTGATAGTTGTTTGCCTATTATAATTACTTGTTGAAATGTATTATGCTTAGAAGTCATAATGATATATATCTATATATTGTTTGTGCATCAACCTTTGATGTCTTATCTTAAGCAGATACGATGACTAATCCAACAGTACAAGCACTCCAAGACTCTAGAGCAGCCGCAATTTCCGAAGCACGAACCCTCAAGTTCATACCAAACAATTACCGGCTGAAGCAAGTTTCAAAATCCACTCACCATGGATTTAAAGTCGCCATAGCAATCCTTGATCACTCTCACTTCAAGAATGCTTTAAGGAGTACTGCCTCGGTTCCATATGATTACATGTATGAGTTCTGGGCTACCAAGGAAAGTACTTCAAACAAGATCACCTTCTCTCTCGACAACAAAGAACAGACACTCACCGTCTCAGACTTCCGCAAAATATTTGGAATTCGGGATACACCCAAAGGTATGTCATTTTCCAGGGATCCTACTAAAGACGAACTCATGGAAATGTTCCATGCTCTTGGATGTCCTGACCTACGAGTTGTGTCCGATTTTACCACCGCTAAAGTAGGTCAACCTTGGAGAGCAATCTTGGGTATTCTCAGTAGATGTCTTACACCTAAATTATCTGGGCATGATGCTGTGCGTGGTCCACTCATGAACATATTCTATGGAATGTACAAAGGCTCAAATGTAGATTATGCATCCTTGTTATGGGAAGAATTTAACTTTCAACTCTTCCAAAACAAGAAGCTGAAGACTAATTTCTTTCCTTACCCTCGGTTTATCAAGCTTATAATAAATTATTTTATGAAGAATGATGTCTCTATTGATAAGCGTGCAGCAAGTCGTCATCACACTGAAGAGGCTGATCATATTGTGGATCTAAGGCATGAAGGACCATCTGGTGCTGTTATTCCTGGTCCTATTCCCGATTATCTTCTGACGGATAAAATTAAAGCTTCTGCTGATTACAAACTACTGCTACTAGAAATCAAGAAGCTAAAAGCAAGCCTTCAGACAGGAGAAGACTCGTCTACTACGGTCAAGAGTAAAGGTAAACGCAAGCAACCAGCTGCTTTATCTGAACCCGAAACCAAGAAGAAGAAGACTGAGGCTAAGAAGGGAAAAAGTACGGCTGATGAGTTCGTTCTCCACGACGAAGAAGATGTTGATGATCCTACTCTTGACAAGGCTGAGAGAAAAATAATGAAGATAGCTATTGAAAAGAGTAGGAGAGACACGGGCGGTAGTGGTTCGGGTGCACAGATGAATATTAAAGAAGAGTACGAGGAGCCAGATGATATTGATGAGTTTGGATCACCTGAACGGTATTCTACTTCGAAGGAGACATCCATCCCTGTTTCAGCAAGTGTTGAAAAGGAGTCCGGTGCTCCCACAATCATGGTACCTACCCAGCCTTTAGTAACTCAACCTCCACCAATTCAGCCCTTACCAGCTCGACCGGTACCAACACCATTCCTTCCACCTCCAATAACTCCCATCCTCAGTACTGTGGTCACAACCGAGCCTCTTCAACCAACCCATAGTAGCTCTGCATCATCTTCAATGGCTGCATTTGTAATGGCAGAACTCTTGGATAAACATACGGATAATCAAAGAAAAGAGATGGATAATCTTCGCCAAGAGCTACTTAGACGAGTTCAAAGTGAAGAAGCATCCAAGAAAGCCCAAGAAGAGATGCTTGCTAAGTTCGCTGCAGAGATGGAGTTGACACATAAAGCTCATGCAGAAGAACTAGCTCAGGTCAAGCAGGCTGAAGCTGATAAGTATGCTGCACGAATCACGAGACTTCAAGCTATGAAGGATAAATACAAGGAGAAGAAAGAAACACTTGAAGCTTCTATTGAAGAGAGAGTGAAAGAATCCGTTGAGTCCCTTATGACAAAACTGCGTGATGAGATGAAGAAACTCGCGGCTGATAATCTGATGATTAAGTCGTCCAATCCTTCCAAATCCGCCTACAAAATTGCATATGACTTGACGGATTTTGAATTAAAGAAGATCCTCAAAGCTCGCATGAGGGAACTTGGATCTTTTGATAAATCTAAAGTTCAACGGACACTCTACAAATCACTGAATGAAGCTATCATGGAGGATGATCGGTTGTTCAAAATGTTTGGAAGTGTGGTACCTTACCACATTCTGCCTGAAGAGGAAAAGGAAGATAGTGAACAAGAAGAGGGTGACGGGGAAGAAGAAGAAGAAGAAGAAGAAGAAGAAGGAGAAGATGATGATGGTGACGATGATGGTGATGATTATGAGGATGATGATGATGATGATGGTGGTGATGGTGGTGATCGAAATGAGGAAAGTGCTAAGGGAAGCAACGAGGATGACGATGAGGATGATGATGGAAAACAGCCTGAAACAGGGGACAAGGTTGCCAGCACAAAGAAACCATCTAAGTCTGGTACCAAGTCTCAGAAGGATGCTGCGCAAAAGGAAAAATCCACCTCAACGGAATCAAGACGATCCAAGTGGCGCCATGATGTGAATGCTACTACGGCGTCATCGATTCCCGGTACATCTGTTGCTATTTCTATACCTGTTACCACTAATCCTGTTAGTTCTGTTGTTGCTCCTGTGATTGCAGAATCAGTTACTGAACCTGAGTTTGCACCACACTCGCCTGTTCACGACACCGCCGAGATGCCTGAATCAGAACCAGCAGATGCTCATGTCTCTACTCCTCTGCCACAAGAACCACAATCTACTGTTCCCGAGTCAAGCACACGGGACTGGGCGGACACATTGGAGATCGATGAAACTGCACCGCCACAAGCTTGGATCACGGCAGCTGCTAAATATGATCCAATCACAGACGCTGGCAGAGATGTTCTGTATCTCCGTATCCGTAGTCCGATTGACTTGTGTGCATTTCTGGCTCATGAGTATAAGTCTTCGGTCACTCCGTCTTTGGTGAAGAGAGCGCTAAAGGATAAGAAAATTCGCGCCAAAACCAGGTTAAGCCGCATAGAGTACGAGTATTATGCTGACGAGGTCCTGAAAGCTCTTAACGCCGTTCAAAGGCCAGGCCTCCATGAATCAGAAAGAGCTCCACCTCCACTTGATCCTTCTCAAGATAATCAAATTTCTCTCGACTTCTTCGTCACCTATGATCTTGATTATCTCCTCAAGGGTTCATCAAAGTACGCAACCTCCCTGACCTTGCTGAAAGCTGCTAACTGGGGGACAATGTTGATCCTAAACTTAGATCGATTAGCTTTGTGTATACGAGATTAGATCAAGTATAACACGTAGAGAAACCTTTGTTATATGCTTTGTGAATCTAAGTATTATGCGGAATTTAATAATTAAACAAGAACACAAGATGTAAACAAAACTTTCACTTTGATTATCAATGTCGAACTTGCTTACAATGAAAGATGTTTACGAATGAAAACTTAATGAAAACTTGATATTAAACATTAACCTAAAGGCCTTCTTTTATAGACTAAGAAGCCTTGTACAATAAGCTACGTATCAACTATTCTAGGTAAAGATAAACATAGAAAATACATTGTCGTTTCTATCCTTACTAGAAGTATTCTAGAACATAATAAACGTGTAGCTCACATCTTCCATCAGTGCTTGTCTTCAATCTGTCAACGCTTGACTTTAACTTGTCAACGCTTAAGCTGTCAGCGCTCACTTTGCTCTTGTCAACGCTTGAGTTGTTCTTGTCAGCGTTCAAGTGATTTGGCCTTAATTTATTCCCAACAATCCTCCCCTAAACTTGATATCCACTCTTATGATCAAGTTTCTGAATAAACATTAAGAACTTGGAGGAGTCTGACAAACCTTATCATATTGGTAATAAATAAATCTGATCAAATTCTTTGCCACGTCACTTGTGTAATCTATCTCCAACTGGGTGTCCTTCATCTTTTCCAAAACAGCCTTGGATATGAAATACTGAGCATCTACAAGTAAATACTCAGCAAACTTTGTAGAACTCAAATGGTATACACCAGCAGCTGAATATAACCTCCATTGAAGACCACTGAGATCATCTTCAAGATCCTTCCATATTTCAGGATCTTCCTCATTTGTCCCACACATTCTTTTGAATGTGGTCCAAAGTTTTATTCCATTAGCTGAAGTTGGTGCTTCAGCCTCATACTTGGTCTCTAGCAACCTCCAAAGGTCCACCAAGTCTTCTCTATCACAACTTGCAAATAAAGATATGAGAGTGGTAAAAGTGTGTACCTCCTTGCCATATCTTCCAATTTTCCAGAATCCACATTCATCTTCATCATAACTCACAATTGGATTCCTGGAATCTAGTGGTAACACATGCACCATATCTGAAGCTTCTAATGGGGAGAGCTTGAGGCTCTTTCTAATAACTGCTTCACTTGGATATAGTTGATTCATATCTTTTGGAAACTCAAGTGTAAATCCCTTCTTCACTGGTCTGGGAACTATCATAGCTTTCTTGATTTCCATCTCTTCTGCAAGTTGCTCCTTTCTTTCATCTGAAAGAAGTCTGAAAGTGTTTTCTTCCTGCACTTTCACCCAAATAGGATAAGCCCTATGTTCCAACTCATCAAATGTCAAAGCCTTCAGCTTTTGATGTGTCCATCCAACTCCATGACATTTGAGCAACATAAAGTAGAGCTTCCTTCTATCCCTCTTTAACTCAGAGAGAATGTTGCTTGCCTTGTGCTTCAAAATCACCTTACAATCCTTCTGAACTCTAAGAAGAATTTCCAAACCCCATATCTGATCTGAAATGGTCAAGTCTGGATTATCCATACAGCTTTCTTCCCAAGAATTGTACATCTGAACCACCTCTGGCATATCAAAATCAATCTGCAACTTTAAATCTCTCAGCTTTTCCCTAGCAAGCTCATCACCATACTCAAGTCTTTCTGGTTCAATAATCATTACACTTGAATCTGAGCTAGCTCCATCACTTTCTTCTTCAGAAGTCACAACAAATGGTGACTTTTCCTTTTCACCTTGTTCCATCATTTGCTCAGCCAATCTTCTATCAAATTCAACCTGAGCTGCATTCTTTGGAACAATTTCTTCTACCAACTTACCCTTACCCTTATCTGATGGTGCAATGTTTGGTAAGGTAGATGGTAATACCTGAGTAGGAACATCCTTGATGATAGATGATGACTGGAATACATCACCTCCATATACAGGTCTGTCAACGTCCAAATTTCCTCTATCAGCGCCTAAAATACTTCTATCAGCGTCTAAAGTTGTCTTGTCAATGCCCAAATATTTTGCCTCAGCGCCTTGTGTAACCTCTCTCAACATTGCTGTAAATGATAAATTTAGATTGGTTGGAGAGATTAAGGACGTATCAAAACCTGTTTGTTCCTTCAAAGTAGTAAGAGCTTCAGCAACATCCAATGATTGACCATCTTGACTGCTCTTATCACTCAGATTTCTTTGATCTTCCTCCCCTTTGGAAGACTCCTCCATACCTCCCTTTGCATGAGCACTCTCCAAAACAACAATCCTCTCCCTCAATTCCTTGAGTTCAAGGCCTTGGTTGCTGACAATTTGTACTAAGTCTGCATTCTGCTTTTGCAAGATAATGCAGACAGCCGTCAATTCCAAAAGAGTCATTGGTTCCAGTCTGCCCTCTTCTAAAATGGGGATTTGACCTCCCAAGTCAGGTTCATTGGGCATGGATGAGGACTTAATTATGGTGGGACTGCCTTGGCCAGCGTCTAAGCCAGAACCAATAGTCCCAGCCTCATCCAGGTCACCAGCCACACTTGTGGTGGTGGTTCTCTCTGCTTCATGGCTAGGACCACCAGAGGAGAACTCTCCAGCAGTCCTTTGGCGTTTGATCAACCTATATTCAGGTGGTGTGGAAGATGGTGTGGAAGAATGGGTAGATGTGGGTTGGTTAAGGGGTGTTTGGGATTGTGATGGTTGGGTGTCAGCGTTGGAAATAGGCACATCAACGCCCACATTAGATGTGTCAGCGTCAAAGGATTCTTGGTCAATTTGCATTTGGTCAGGTGAGGGTAAAGGTTCAGGGATAGGTTCAAGTTGTGGGTGAGGGTCAATATGAGGTTGGGGGTCTGGTTGGGGTTGTGCTGCTGCAATAACAGCAAGCATGGCTGGGGTTAAAGGTAAGTCCCTATGAGGTGGTGAATTCATCTTGGTAAAAATAGCTTTCTTTTGTTCAGGGATTTTATAAAAGTCATTGTGATCCCTTGAACAATATCTTTGATCATCAAAAATCATTTGCAGAAAACGGGGATAAGCTAAAGTCATTTTTGTCCCCTTGTTTTTACACATTCCTTCAAAAATCATTTTAGACCAGTTATATTTTTGCCCTGTTGCAATACACACAATAGCAGTTGCAATGGATCTATTGATCTCATTGTGTGCAGTACATTTGGGACTCAAACATTGAAGGAGAATGTGAATGAGGTACTTCCAGGCTGGGGGAAATTCCTGCTTATGGTACTTATTAAGAGTACCTTCATCAGGAATAGGGTATCCCAAAGCCCTAAGCCCTTGTTCTATTTCAGTTATGGGAAGAATAGTTATACCATCAGCATCATCAAGATGCAAGGCCTGGCGTACCAAGGCCTCAGTAACCACCCAAGATCTCCCATGAACAATAGAAGTTAATGTGGTCACTCCATTAACTGTTGAGGAACTGACAGTGTTCCAAAACTGTTTAATGTGTGTGACTGGAATGAGTGGTGCATGAGAAAGAGCATACCTTAATGGGGATGCGTTCAAATACGCCACCATTTGTGTTTATTGAGGGAACAAAGTATTATCAGCAACAAGATAAGCAATCATGTTGTGTTGAGACTTGAACCCCAAATCCAATTCTGCTGAGTTAAATCTTGGTGCCATTGATGAAAGCTGTTAATTTGAAGTATAGAAGATGAAGGTTGATAAGAGAAAAGTGTTAGACAAGAATTATAGATACCCTGTTTAAAAATAGGAGCCAAATTTATAGGAGTGGATGAATGCATGTGATTGGCCCAAAAATAGGCAAAGATTTTCAAAAACTAATCATGAAAATATTGAAAAAGTTATAAGTTATCTCATGCATTTAATGAAAGTAACAACTCCTAAAATTACGGCTTGAAAATATGTCAAAAAGTAACAACTGGGTAGGTCCCATTGAGTGTCAACGGTCAAATATAACCCATCAACGCCCAACGGCTATAATCTTGTCAACGTTCGCCTAAAGCCATGTCAGCGTCCAATTTGGTCACAACAACGCTTGGAAAAATATTGTCAGCGTCCAAAAATAAAATGGTTTTAAAAAGTGAAAAATGACCTTAACAAGTAATTTATCCTAGAGAAAATAACCAAAAGCTGATAATTATTATAGGGCGTCAAGCACTGTCCAGTTATGCACACTTGCAAAAGCAAGATAGACATAACAGTCCTCTAGTGTCCCTTGCTAACCAAAATTCTTAACAACCAAGTTACCTTATAAAATCCTTGTTACTCCCAGGTAAATCCCATATCAAAATGATTCCCAAGTCTCCCAACAGACCACAACCAATTCTAGGCCAAAAATGTCTTGGCAGCATGCAAAGTTGATATACTATGCATGCTACAGTGCCTCATGGTTTAGTAAAACTAACCCATACTCACCTGTGGACACAATCTAGAATTGTGATAAGAGTATCATATGGATACCCAAAAATCCTAAAGGTTCCTAAAACCTCCCCTTAAACAAAGATACAAAGAGTTTGCTAAAAATATGCATGAACATAAAAAATTTATGTCAAGATAGGAATAAAACATTCCAACCATCATCCATAAACAAAAACATGTCCAAATGCTTCTCCTTTGATCCATAAGCAACTCTGTATCCAATGGTATACTGCAAACACCATCTGCACATTTAGATTGAAAACCACAAAACTAACATTGTTGCTGACAACGCCCCGATAACACATAACAGCGTTGAAGGAAGCTTTGTCAGCGTTAAACAATTATATTGCTGACAACGTTGTAAAAGCACTTATCAGTGTTCAAACAACCTTCGTCAGTGTTAGAAAAATATAGTGGAAAATCTAAATCATCAAGAAGACTAATAATAGGAATGCATCATCCGGTACATACTTTTACAAAAAGAATCCAAAACACATACTTAAGTGAGATTAACCATTCCAATACTTGTTACCAAGTACTGAAATCTTCCAGCATCAAAAGGTTTAGTTAATAAATCTGACACATTTTCCTCAGTGTCAACCCTATCTGGTTGTATTAAACCTTTCTCAAAGCAATCTCTTATAAAATGGTGTCTAATTTCTATGTGTTTAGTTTTAGAATGATGCACAGGATTCTTAATGATGCATAAAGTACTATTATTGTCAACAAATATCTTAGTATGCATGAAGTTATACCCATAATCCAACAGCTGGTTCTGAATCCACAACACTTGACCACAACATGCTGCTGCAGCCACATATTCTGCTTCAGTTGTAGAGTTAGCCACCACTGTCTGTTTCTTGCATTGCCAAGATATTAATCTGCTCCCAAGAAATTGACATCCACCAGTTGTGGATTTCCTATTAAACTTGTCACCACCATAATCACTATCTGAATATGCAATCAGCTCCAATGGGGAATCCTTTGGGTACCACAAACCAAGAGTAGGGAAACATCTTAGGTACCTAAAGATCCTCTTCACAGCATAAAGGTAACATTCTTTGGGAGTCACTTGATGGCGTGCACATGCACACACAGCAAACATGATATCAGGTCTGGAAGCAGTAAGATACATCAAGGATCCAATCATGGATCTATAATGCCTGACATCAACATCTTTCCCATCTCCAATCTTTCCCCAAGGGTGTTCTCTATCCATAGGAGTAGAAGCCCTCTTTTCATGTGGAGAAAAGCCAAACTTCTTCAAGATTTCAGCAACATATTTGTCTTGGGAGATGAAGATACCATCTTCTTTCTGCAGAACTTGTAAACCAAGAAAGAAGTTCATCTCCCCCATAGCACTCATCTTGAATTTGTCTGTCATGAGCTTGGAGAAATCCTCACTCATCTTTGGATCAGTAGACCCAAAAATGATATCATCAACATAGACCTGCACAAGCAACACATCTTTGCCTTTCTTCTTTGTAAATAGTGTCTGATCTATGGTGCCCCTCTTGAATCCATTGTCCACCAAATAGGTAGACAAAGTACCATACCATGCTCTAGGGGCTTGATGAAGGCCATACATAGCCTTTTTGACTCTATACACTTTGTCTGGATGCTCAGGATCCTAAAAATCAGGAGGTTGCATGACATAAACTTCTTCAACAATGGTGCCATACAAGAATGCACTCTTTACATCCATTTGATAGACTGTGAAGCCCATGCAAGATGCATAGGCTAGAAAAATCCTAATAGCTTCAATCCTTGCAACTGGTGCAAAGACTTCTTCATAGTCTATCCCCTCCTCTTGTGTATAACCTTGAGCCACTAACCTTGCCTTGTTTCTGACCACAATACCTCTTTCATCTCTTTTGTTCCTGAGAACCCATCTTGTCCCTATTGGTCTGACATATCTAGGACAATCAACCAGCTCCCAAACATCCTGAATAGCAAATTGGTGAAGCTCATCCTGCATTGCTTCCACCCAACTTGGTTCTTTGAGAGCATCAAATATCTTCTTGGGTTCTTCTTGTGACAGAAAACATGCAAACAAACATGCTTGCACAAGAGGGGTATCAACCTTCTTGTGTATATTGGCAATAAATCCACCAAGACTTTGATGGGATCTTCTTGTCTGAACTGGAGTCATAACATCACCAATGATCTGAGATGGGGGGTGATTCTTCATTGTGGAAGTGAGAACTCCTCCTTCAAAAAGTCTGGTGTCCTCAACTTCACGCTCCATGTTGCCAATATCTTCTTCATCAGACTCTCTTTGAGCAGCAGGAATCTCTTCATGGACATTGGAAGGTCCACCTTGTTCAAAATTGGAAGAGAAAAGATGCCCATAAGTGTTGTCAACGTTTGAATCTTGGTTGTCAGCGTCAGGGCTGACAGCGCCTGAAATGTTGTTGTCAACGTCTGAATTGGTCTTGTCAGCGCTGGATTTTCCTTTGTCAGCGCCTGAAGAACCATGCATGTTAGTATTTGGTGGTATTTGGAAACCACCATTATCTTGTCCAGCAGCAGCAGCAGCAGCAAAAGCATCAGTCCAAATGGGAATTGTGACATATTCAAATGTAGGAGATGCCTTTTCTGCTTGTGATCCAACCTTCTCGTCAACCTGTGTACCTGAAACATGAACAACTTGTTCCTCCACAACATTTGAAGTTACCTTCATAATGTCTGGATTAGTGACAGGCAAATAATTTAAAGTTCTAGATAAGGGTTCCAAATCAAACAACCAATTAGGACCACTTTCAGGATCACTAGGTTTATTCTCTAAGAACCTAACATGTACTCTTTCAACAATACGTTTGTCCTCCTTAAGATAAACCCTATAACCCTTGCTCTGCACTGAATACCCCATGAAGTAACCTTCATCACCTTTTGCACTAAATTTCCCTAAGGCATCACTAGTGTCTAAGACTACGACATGACATCCAAAAGGTTTGAGAAAACCAATATTTGGTTTTCTTCCCCAAAGTAACTCATAAGGTGTCTTGTTCTGAAGTTTGTTAACCAATGCTCTATTTTGTACATAGCATGCTGTATTCACAGCCTCAGCCCAAAAGGCTATGGGAAAGTGAGCATCAGCCAACATTGTTTTGGCTGCTTCAATTAGGGTTCTATTCTTTCTTTCTGCAACCCCATTTTGTTGTGGGGTTCTAGCAATACTAAACTTCCTAGTAATTCCCTTCCTGGCACAAAAATCATCTAGCTTCTTGTTCCTAAATTCTCCACCATTATCACTCCTAAGCATCTTAACCTCATTGCCAGACCTTTTCTCAATTTGAGTGATAAATTCAATAAGAACATCAGCTGTGTCACTCTTCATAGCTAGAAAGAATGTCCAAGTAAACCTAGAAAAGTCATCAGTGACAACAAAACAATATGACTTTCCATTCAAACTTTCTATGTTAGTTGGACCAAAGAGGTCCATGTGAAGCATATGAAGAGGTCTGGAACTAGTATGCACCTGCTTGGACTTGAATGAGACCTTGTGCTGCTTGCCTTTAAGACATGCAACACAAGAGTGGTCATTGTGGAAGGCCTTTTCAGGCAAACCATCAACTAAACCAAGCCTCACAAGTCTATTTATATTTTTAAAATTTATGTGCCCTAGTCTCCTGTGCCACAAATTACTTTCATCAACTGAGGCCTTAGCATAAAAACAAGACATATTTGTATTCACTTTAATCCCATTTAAATTCACATTGTATATGTCCTTATGCCTAGGTGTTCTATACTCAATATACTTCTCATCATGGATCTTAAAATCCTTGCTTAACACCAAACACTCAGTATCAGTGAAAAGAACCTTATTTTTGTTATCACACACTTGTGATACACTAAACAGATTATAGTCCAGTTCTTTTACCAGGAAGACATTCTCAAAACGTAGATTATTGGTGAGAAGGGTTCCTTTGCCTGTGATGGTGCCGTAGCCCCCTCCAAAGTATACCTTATCACCATCTTTAATAGGAGAGAAGTTCGTCAGATAGTCTTCCTTTCCTGTCATGTGCCTTTAGCATCCACTATCCCAATATACATAATCATTGATCTGCTTTTGAATGCCCTGCACATAAAGAAAACAAATTAGTTTTCTTTGGGAACCCAAGTCTCAGAAGACTTGGATTCATCTGGTTGTTCAATAAGAACAGACTTAGTTCTCACAACAACCCCATTCTCATCCCTTTTAGGATGAAATACCCAGTTAACCCCAATTGGTTTTGTAATGACTTTTGAAATATAATTAAACCTGTTGCAAGTCATTGAAATTCCTTTATTATTAGGGTTTTGATCTTTCTTGGGTCTCCATGTTAAGCTTGAAGAAGCTTTAGACCCCTTACCTTGTGACTGCAAATACTTAGGTCTGGTCACGTTTCTGTCAGCGTTGGATTTTGTCCTGTCAACGCTGAAATTACCCTTGTCAGCGTTGAACCTAGGGTTTGCTACAGGAATCCATTGCCTATTTGACCAGGTATCTATCTTTTGAAAAGGTCTTTGTCCATGAGTGTTAGACCGTCTAGTAAAGAATGGGGCTGGTCTAATCACTTGTGGACTTTGCTGCACACAAGGTCTGGGTCTGACAACGTTTGACTTCCTAACAACGTTGACTTTCTTCCTATCAGCGCTGAAATTGTTCCTATCAGCGCTGGCTTTGGGAGCGTTGACACACTTGTATGCCAAATGTGAAAAGCTACCACAAGTATAACAGGCTTTCTTAGACACATTCTTAGGTCTAGAAACAAAGAAACCTGTTCCATGATTGTTGACTTGGCTCTTCGGTGACCTATTATTTCTATACATCTCTGCATATTTAATGGTAGGTCTTCTAACAGTGTTGGAGCCTAGGTCAACAGCTTCACCAGTAACTGGGTGAGTAACCTTAATGGGTGGAGATTCATTGGGACTTTCACACAGCAAACCTCCCTTAACAAATAAAGTAGGGTTAGCTTTCTTCCACTCATTTAGGTCAGTCAGTTTTTGTTGATACTCTTCTACTGGGGTGACAACTCTTGGTGGAGGAATGAATTCCTCTTCTTGGCATTCTGGTAAACCAGTCCAAGATAAATCCTTTCTAAGGACACCATAGAAGTCACCAGCTGGTGGTGGAACCAAAGAGTAATCATTCTCATTCATCCCAAGCCCAGTCATATCCTTAGGATCTCTTTGTTTAGCTACACAGTCTCCTAGGGCTTGGGTGGCTCTATCAAATCTTTGAATCTTGAGGTCAACAATATCTTTATTCTTAATGGCATCATCTAACTTAGCCTGTAGGTCTTTATTGACCTTTGACATGATATTTCTAATATCCATACTACCCTCTAGCTCATGTTTTAAGATATTTATCTTATCTTTTAAATCAAATTCCATTTTCTTGTATTCAGAAACGGTTTTCTCAGTTTCAGTAAGAGCTAGTTGGTAATTGGATAATTTACACCTTTCAGTGCTCATATCCTCTTTTAGTTTTAACACTTCTTTGTTAAGTCTGTCAGTGTTTAACCTACAACCTTTGCTACAAAAAGCATCATCATATACCTCATTATCAGATGAAGAGGAGGAGTGTGCCATGAGAGCATATTCAATATGCTCTTCTTCTTCAATATTAGCAATCAAAGCTTTGTCCTCTTCAGCATCCTTAGCCAGATAGCTCCAATCCCATCCAGTACCATCAATTCCTTGAACTGCAACCATGGCTTTGGAGTCTTGAGCTTTAACCACCTGACTTGAGGGTTTACCAGCATCAGATCTTCTAGGAGATCTGCATTCCCTCATGAAGTGCCCCATGCGATGACAGTTGTAGCACTCAACTTTGGATTTATCAAATCCAGCAGTGTCTTTAGCATTGAAGGTCATCTTCTTCTTGAACCTTCTATTCCACCTATTTGCTCTTATACTAGCAAGAGCCATGTTCCACTTGATGTCCATCTCTTCCAAGTGTTCATCACTTATCTGCTCAAGGTCCTCATATGTAATCACTGAACCATTGGGCAAAGAAGCAATGTAAGCACAAACAGTATCCAAATCCAAACCAGCAGGTTTAACTCTTGGGGAGTCATTCATGAATGTGTCAGCGTCTGAAAAGGAGACGTTGACAGGACTTGTTCTAGCGCTGACAAATGATGATCCAGTAACTGGATGCATAAAAGAGTCCTTCTGATTGAATTGACCTTCACTATGAGAGAAGAAGGCCATGTTGCTGGTGCTAGCTTTGCTTGAAAGAGTTTCATCTTCCAACAGTCTTAGTTTGTTGTAGATGTCATCAAACGAAGAGCTCTTGTGAGTATTATTGGCAAGAATAGATCTTGCCTCAATCTTCCATGTCTCACCAAGACTTTTCAGAAAAGTAGCATTGGTGTCAATATCACCAACTTGTGTCCCCATGAAGGACAATTTGCTTGTGATGTTAAGCAATCTGCTTCTCACACTTCTCAGTTTCTCATTGGGCTGAGCTTTGAAGACAGCATAATCATGCATAAGTTGCTTTTTCTTTTCTTCCTTAGTTTCTGCATTACCACCATATACAACTTCAATTGCTTCCCAAAATCCTTAAAAAAAAAAAAAAAAAAAAAAACTAAAAAAAAATCAGAATTCATAGCTTCTATACTATGATGTTGATTTCTTGTCCCAAAGACACTTTCAGAATCTTTAGGGCTATTCCCTGTCAGCCTTTTACTATGCAATATCTTAAGCACTTACAGCTCTAACCATCTCCAGGTTTTTCTTTCTTATCTTCATCAAGACATCCTTCAACAGCTGTTCTTGTCGCAATGGCATTCAGAATCTTTTGAGCTTTATTGAATGAGTTTCCATATTCAATGATGTCCCAGAGTGTGTAGTCAAAGATCCCCAGATATTGTTCAAAGTTGAACCTCCATAAGTCAAAGTTGGTTGCATCAAGCATGGGAATCTTGATGTTTGGTAAGGATGAGGAGGAGGAGGTTATTTCTTCAGACATGATGTTTTTAGGGTTTTGAGAAAATTAGGGTTTTGGTGTTCGTATATCGTTCTGGTGTTCTTCAAAGATCAAAAGTTCCTCAACAAGCTCTGATACCACTTGTTGATCCCAAACTTAGATCGATTAGCTTTGTGTATACGAGATTAGATCAAGTATAACACGTAGAGAAACCTTTGTTATATGCTTTGTGAATCTAAGTATTATGCGGAATTTAATACTTAAACAAGAACACAAGATGTAAACAAAACTTTCACTTTGATTATCAATGTCGAACTTGCTTACAATGAAAGATGTTTACGAATGAAAACTTAATGAAAACATGATATTAAACATTAACCTAAAGGCCTTCTTTTATAGACTAAGAAGCCTTGTACAATAAGCTACGTATCAACTATTCTAGGTAAAGATAAACATAGAAAATACATTGTCGTTTCTATCCTTACTAGAAGTATTCTAGAACATAATAAACGTGTAGCTCACATCTTCCATCAGTGCTTGTCTTCAATCTGTCAACGCTTGACTTTAACTTGTCAACGCTTAAGCTGTCAGCGCTCACTTTGCTCTTGTCAACGCTTGAGTTGTTCTTGTCAGCGTTCAAGTGATCTGGCCTTAATTTATTCCCAACAGACAATACCCTGGATCGAGGAAAAGGTAAACCGACTCTGGGTCCCAAAGGTAACTCGTAATTATGATATGTATGATGTTATAGGTGCATCACATTGGGACGAACGAGTCCGAAGGGCGTACAAAGGTTGCTGCTTAGCCAATTCAGGAAGCAACGTTAGATCCGATATTCGCATCTCCAGCATTTTGGGACTGAAAACTGAAGCCAAGAATGGCTATTATCATGTGACAGAGATTCGTCTAAAAAGGGAGGATGACAGAGAATACACAATACAGCAGGGAGATTTTTCTATCATTCGCCTTGAAGATATCGAAGACATGTTGCTTATGATGACCCGTGATCAACTCACCCATCTTTCTCGTGAAGACATCATTGCCTTGAATACAGCACTTCGTATGTTCACACGAAGCGTTGTTATCAAGAAACGAGTTGAAGATCTTCAATTGGGAGTTGAAAGCTACCAAAGGAAGCTTAACCTAACCCGTCCAATAAATCAAGTTCTACCTCAACATGTCACAAGATGTCCCTATACCGGCATTACTGTTCCAAGTTACGGGATTTTCTACTTGAAAAGTCGAGGGATAATGAAGTTTATGAGGGTAGGTGAGCTTTATAAGTACAGTGATGGGACTCTCATATACGTTAGAGGAAAATTGGAGCATCTTAATTCGGGTGGGTCTTTACCAGAGATGACCGAGGACTGGCATCAGGGTTATCAGCAAATGGCGAAATATTTGATCAAGAAGATTGATCAAAAGCTCCGTGAACGAAGATTGATGAGGAGCTTAGAAAGATTCGTTGGTGGTAGACCATATGGAGTGCACCACAAGTTACTGCAACGATCCATCTAATGGTTCGTACATTTCAGGTCTACTCTATATTGGTTTTTAATTGTGAATATGTAAATTTGTGAATATTGTGCTTTTACGGCTTGATGTAGTGTTACGGTATGATAACTTTTCAAGAATTTCTCACGAGATTCTAAATCTTTCAAAATATATCATACTAAAGCACTACAACTATCCCTTATTAATTTAAGGGGGAGCATTAACATGTTCTATGGCCAAACATCGATTTCATTTTTACCCAAAGACCGGTTAATCCATTCAATATCCCAAATATTAATGGTTAAAATTTTGGATAAGGGGAGAAAAATGGGATTAAGGAGACTTAAATGATACTTGGCTAAAAGATGAAAAAGACTTAACGATAATCCAACTTAATATGTGTACAGAACGTGTTAAGGGGGAGCGTTTTTGATGAACAAAACACCTAAGGTACAAAACTTTTGATTTCAATATCACAAGTACCTTAGGTGATTTTCAAGGATTTTTCATGGTGGCTATACTTTCCCAAAACACGCTTAATTCACGACGAATGTGGTGACACAAGGGTGGTAGGAATAGGTTTAGTCCAATGATTCATCAGAGCCGATGGAATCTTCCCAAGGACAATTCCTTAGATAGAATTAGAAGTCCTAGGAAAGTTGGAGAAAGATTGTGAACGTAGCTGAATGCCGACCAAGTACTTAAGCTAGCACTGGAACAATCACAACAAGGTGCTAGTTATGACATATTGGTAAGCATTGAAGGGGTTGAAGAATGAAAAAGAATTGTAAAGATAAAGGGTGTAAAGAAAGAAGCCCTCCTTACAACTTTAGGCAGAAACCGGGTCAATACATATGCTATTGAGATCATTGATTAATGATTCTCGATATTGAAGAAAGACATCATGGACCCGGTGATGCAATGCACAACCCTTCCCAGCTAACTCAAATATCTCTCAAAAGGTATTTGTTTTAATCACACGGAGATCAACACGTTATCTATTGGTTTATTTACTCTGAATAGACTGATATTGAAAAGGTGGCACTCCTCTCCAGCCATCGCTCACTAAATCAAAACGCACTATCGAGTCTAGAGCCACGAGATCATCAAAAGTCTCATTAGGATACTTTCCATTTATTCCTTGCTTTCTCACACACTGTGAAAAGTAAGAGATTTTTATGAGTCCTACGCAGTATTCTTGTAATATTGCCAGAACATCCGAGTAATACGCAAGTATTACAATGAAGATGGAAATCCTGCTTGAGCCAACATCAAACAAGCTCATGGTAGGTTACACGTGCGGTTCTTTAAGAACCAATCTTATGAAAAACTGGAAAGAAACAGTAGTTTAATTCTTAATTGAACTTAAACTCGTTCCAGGCCTCTACGCATTATCATATGATCTTGCCAGAACACTCAGAGTGATTCTTTATTGATCACAGTGACGAGTGGAAATCCTTCTAGTGTTAACATCAAACAGCACTTGGTAGGTGACGTACAAGATTCTTTATGAATTAAGCTCGTGATAACTGGAAAGCAACGATGGTGAAAATCTTAACTGAAATTCACTTGTTCCAGGTTTCATGAATTGACGGCTTCAATCACAAGGATAATTTATCCAAGTGATTCACTCTTTATGTTCGCATTCAGCTTTGGACGGTCGAATAAAGAGAACGGGTTTACCCGCGAAATCCTGCCAGGAAGTTACTTAATTGAAACTACCGAATTAGAATAAAATGTCAAAGCCATTTTATTCATGTCGTTGCTGTGTACCTGATAAAGACGGTGGCGTTGCTGTGTACCTGTTGAAGACGGTGGCGTTGTTGTGTACCAGTTGAAGACGGTGGCGTTGCGGTGTACCTGCTGAAGTCGTTCCCACATGCTTATGTTTTTCTGCATCAAAGTTCAGCAAAATTCAAGAAAGTGCAAAATGAAGTCTTCCGCTGTACCAAACTCTGAAGCTTTCGAGAATTCAACAAAAAGACATAAGTGTGTGGAACATGGAGTCACGAGGAGGCAAGATTCACAAGAAGGCAAAGATCGCACGTGATTGGTCAAAAGAATAATGCTCTCAAGCCAAAGCCTAAAAGATCAAATAAACATATTCACAACAAAAAGAAAAGAAAGAAGAAAAGACTACGAGCTGAAGAACGAAGACTTAGTATAGTATGCTAGGTTTAGAATTTTGTAACGTAGAGTGACCTCCCTTAGGGGGAGATTGTTAGAAATACGTTTTAACGTAATATTAGAAGTATCGGTCACTCCACAATAGTATTAATGTTGTAATAGCTCGTAGTTAATGTATGCTTATTAAGTTAAGTAAGAAACCGACCCATGGGCTTGTCATGGGTCGGCCCAAGCCCAATACTGGCTTGGATATAAATACCCCTTTCCACCATGGAAAGGGGTTGGTTGTTGATTTTCCATTTTATCATTCTAATAAAAACACATAGTTCTCTCTCACTTTCTCTCACTAGTTTCTCTCTCTAGGAATCTTCAACCCACTTCATAGATTCATAGTTTATCAATAGTCTACACATTATCATTAGGGTTTTGATCTTTCTTGGGTCTCCATGTTAAGCTTGAAGAAGCTTTAGACCCCTTACCTTGTAGTTGCAAATATTTAGGTCTGGTCACGTTTTTGTCAGCGTTAGAATTTGTCCTGTCAATGCTGAAATTACCCTTATCAGCGTTGAACCTAGGGTTTGCTACAGAAACCCATTGCCTATTTGACCAGGTGTTTGTCTTTTGAAATGGTCTTTGTCCATGAGTGTTAGACCCTCTAGTAAAGAATGGGGCAGGGCTAATCACTTGTGGACTTTGTTGCACGCAAGGTTTGGGTCTGACAACGTTTGACTTCCTAACAACGTTGACTTTGTTCCTGTCAGCGCTGAAATTGTTCCTGTCAGCGCTGGCTTTGGGAGCGTTGACACACTTGTATGCCAAGTGTGAAAAGCTACCACATGTGTAACAAGCTTTTCTAGACACAACCTTAGGTCTAGAAGAGAAAAAGCCTGTTCCATGATTGCTAACTTGGCTCTTGGGTGACCTAGTATTCCTATACATCTCTGCATATTTAATGGTAGGTCTTCTAACAGTGTTTGAGCCTAAGTCAACAGCTTTACCAGTGATTGGGTTAGTAACCTTAATGGGTGTTGACTCATTTGGACTTTCACATAGCAAGCCACCCTTGACAAATAAAGTAGGGTTAGCCTTCTTCCACTCATTCAGGTCAGTCAATTTTTGTTGATACTCTTCAACTGGAGTGACAACTCTTGGTGGAGGAATGAATTCCTCCTCTTGGAGCTCTGGCAAACCAGTCCAAGATAGGTCCTTTTGTTGGACACCATAGAAGTCACCAGCTGGTGGTGGAACCAGAGAGTAATCATTCATCCCAATCCCAGTCATGTCCTTAGGATCCCTTTGTTTAGCCACACAGTCTCCTAGGGTTTGGGTGGCTCTATCAAATCTTTGAATTTTAAGGCCAACATTATCTTTATTCTTAATGGCCTCATCTAACTTAGCCTGTATCTCACCATTAACCCTTTCCATGATGTTTCTAATATCCATACTAGCCTCTAACTCATGTTTTAAAATATTGATTTTATCTTTTAAATCAAATTCCATTTTCTTGTATTCAGAAACAGTTTTCTTAGTTTCAGTAAGAGCTTGTTGGTAATTAGACAATTTACATCTTTCAGTACTCATATCATCTTTTAATCTTAACACCTCTTTGTTAAGTCTTTCAGTATTTAACCTACACCCTTTGCTACAAAAAGCATCATCATATACCTCATTATCAAATGAAGAGGAGGAGTGTGCCATGAGAGCATATTCAACATGCTCTTCTTCTTAAATATCAGCAACCAAAGCTTTATACTCTTCAACATTCTTAGCCAGATAGCTCCAATCCCATCCCATACCATCAATTCCTTGAACTGCAACCATGGCTTTGGAATCCTGAGCTTTAACAACCTGACTTGAGGGTTTACCAGCATCAGATCTTCTAGGAGATCTGCATTCCCTCATGAAGTGACCCATACGATGACAGTTGTAGCATTCAACTTTGGATTTATCAAATCCAGCTGTGTCTTTAGCATTGAAGGTCATCTTCTTTTTAAACCTTCTGTTCCACCTATTTGCTCTTATACTAGCAAGAGCCATGTTCCACTTAATGTCCATCTCTTCCAAGTGCTCATCACTTATCTGCTCAAGGTCCTCATATGTAATCACTGAACCATTGGGCAAAGAAGCAATGTAAGCACAAACAGTATCCAAATCCAAACCAGCAGGTTTAACTCTTGGGGAGTCATTCTTGAATGTGTCAGCGTCTGAATAGGAGACGTTGACAGGACTTGTTTCAGCGCTGACATATGATGATCCAGTAACTGGATGTATGTAAGAGTCCTTCTGATTGAATTGACCTTCACTATGAGAGAAGAAGGCCATGTTACTGGTGGTAGATTTGCTTCCATGCTCTAGAAGAGTTTCATCTTCCAACAGTCTTAGTTTGTTGTAGACGTCATCAAACGAGGAGCTCTTGTAAGTATTGTTGGCAAGAATAGATCTTGCCTCAATCTTCCATGCCTCACCAAGACTTTTAAGAAAGGTATCATTAATGTCAACATCACCAACTTGTGTCCCCATGAAGGACAACTTGCTTGTAATGTCAAGCAATCTGCTTCTCACACTACTCAGTTTTTCATTGGGTTGAGCTTTGAAGACAGCATAATCATGCATGAGTTGCTTTTTCTTTTCTTCCCTAGTGTCTGCATTGCCACCATGTGCAACTTCAAGAGCTGCCCAAAGATCCTTAGCAGATTCATAGCCTCTATATTTATGCTGGTTTTCTTGTCCCAAAGATACTTTCAGAATATTTAGGGCTTTCATGTCAACCCTTCTCTTTGCTATGTCATCAGCAGCCACAACTCTACCATCTCCAGGTTTTTCTCTCTTATCCTCTTCAGAACATCCAGCAACAGCTGTTCTTTGAGCAATGGCATTAAGAATCTTTTGGGCTTTATCGAATGTGTTTCCATATTCAATAACCTCCCAGATTGTGTAGTCATAGATCCCCAGATATTATTCAAAGTTGAACTTCCACAAGTCAAAGTTGGTTGCATCAAGCATGGGAATCTTGATGTTTGGTAAAGCTGAGGAGGAGGATGTGATTGCTTCAGACATGATGTTGTTAGGGTTTCTGAGAAAATTAGGGTTTTGGTGATTTTTAGGGTTCTTGTGTTCTTTAAGATCAAAAGTTCCTCAACAAGCTCTGATACCACTTGTTGATCCCAAACTTAGATCGATTTAGCTTTATGTATACGAGATTAGATCAAGTAATACACTTAGAGAAACCTTTGTATATGTTTATGAATCTAAGTGTTATGCGGAATTTAACACATAAACAAGAACACACAATGATATAAACAAACTTTCACTTTGATTATCAATATCAAACTTGCTTACAATGAAAGTAGTTTACGATTGAAAACTTATATGAAACTTTAACCTAAAGGTCTTCTTTTATAGACATAAGAAGCCTTGTACAATAATCTACGTATCAACTATTGTAGGTAAAGATAAATATAGAAAATAAATTATTGTTCTTATCTTTACTAGAAGTAATCTAGAATACAATAAACGCGTAGATAATATCTTCCATCAGTGCTTGTCTTCAATGTGTCAACGCTTGACTTTATCTTGTCAACGCTTGAGCTGTCAGCGCTTGTTTTGTTCTTGTCAACGCTTGTTTTGTTCTTGTTAGCGCTCAAGTGATTTGGCCTTAATTTATTCCCAACAGATGGGCCTTTAGGGTTTGTTTTTATTTTCAGTCAACATATCATTCACACACTTTTATTTACCAACACACGTTTTCCCATCTTTTCACACAATAAAAAAGGTTTCGATATAACCTATGTATCTTCATCTCTTACCTTTCATCCCCAATAAACAGTAAATTCATTTTCCACTTTTCCAAAAACCCTAATTACCCGAAAGTTTAAATTAATAAGGGGTTTTTACTCACACATGCGATTCAAGTGTGTGGGAATAAAATCCCCATGGTTTAAGGAAGAGAAAAGATGGAAGGGCTTGGGTACGTGGCGAATTTTTATTGGAGATGACACCTCACGTTCCCTAATCAGCCAATCAAGAGGCTTAAAAAAAACACAACTAGCACACACGGATGCCACGTTGGCAATCCGTGTGCTAGTTGTGCCCTATCAACCATCAGATCAACAAAGAAAGAGAAAATGAAGATCTAAGGGCTGGAATAAAAGAATAATATGCTTGTGAAGATGTGAATATCCCTCCTCAGCAAGCCTTGGGATGGCTATAACCCCCCCCCCCCCCAAATACTTGTAATCGCATCCCTTTTTTATTTTTAATGTTATTATGTTAAAATTAGTGTAGGCTTGTAATCTCTTTTTCGATAATGTAATGTTACTTTGAGTTAATGAAAAGTTTAATTTTAAAAAGTTCTCGAGTTCCTGTTTTTTAACCTTTTGAATTACTGTTTTTGCAACCTTAATAATTTTGATATTTAATAACTGATAATATTATTTAATTGGGCTAAATAATAGCTTTAATTAAGTGATTGAGTAAAATTGGGATTATATTTTTTCCCACTGGAAGAAATTTAAATCAAAATCAGTTTGGTTCGAGATGTATGTTCGAATGATATCTAATGGTGGTGGTGGTTCGTTTGACGATTAATGGTGATTGATGGTGGTGTCATTTCGTGTATAAGGTGACTCGGCGCCAAACCTTCGTCTCAAAGGCTTTCTCCAATAGGTGCATTTTCAGTTTACATTTCATGTATTTGATTTACCTATGTTTATGAATCTGCTTATGTTAATAGGAGTAATGGTTTTAATTGATTTTGAGTTAATGTTTTATAAAGTTTAAGATTAGTTGGATTTGCAGATTATGCTGATTTTAAATAATTTTAGATCTGATGTTATGTATGCCTTGTTATAGTTGGATTGAATTTGTATTTTGCTTCAACAGTTTTTGTTTATTACTGTATTACTTGAGTAAGATGATCGAATCTGATTATTGTGTAAACTGTTAAGTTTTTTATGCTATTGATGGAATTTGATGGAGTGCTTTCTGATTTCTGTAGTAGTGTACTGGTTTTCATACTTGATAGGCTGAATTTTAATCTCTTTAAATCTTTACTTTGTAGTGCTATATTGTGATGGAGTACATTTTCTTAGGATCTGATAATTTGTTTAGACTTGCTTGAATGTATTAGTTATGGTTACTGGTTTGCTTTTACTGAGATTGTTCTAGCTGTTATAATGAATATGTTATGCTTCAGTGTGGCATTTGATTTATTGGATTTAGCTTGTTTAGTCTTTTATAACTTTGTTGATATCATTCTGTTTACCTGAATGTTTATTTGATTAGTTTGTTGCTAAATTTGGTTTAATATTTTGCGTTTGTCTTCTATGATTTGATATATTGAGACTATGTACTGATTCTACTGAATGTTAGAATCTGCTGGTTCTTCTTGTGTGATATATTGATTGATTTGAGTAGTTTTATTATTAAAGTAGTTTGTTTGTTGGAAGCAAAGAATTACAGATCCTTTTGATATGTTGATTCTCACTTACTGATATCCTTATCAGTCCCAAAAATTCAGTCAAAAGTCACCTCCTGTGACTGCAACTCTTGTTTGTTCAAAAAGAATTAAATCGCAAAATATTGTCCAAATTGGGACTCGAACCCTTGACCTCAAGGGCAATAGCATAGTGTGTTAACCATCTGAACTCAATGCTCTTTTGATTTATTTGTCTCGCATTTAATTAATATAGTAAAGTTTAATCTTGGCAGATTTCATTTAGTTACATTTTTTACTTTAATTCCATTTTTAAATCATTTTAATATATGTTTTTATTAAAGTAAATTTTTTATTTCTAAAATAATATTAGTTTCAAAATAAAATAAAATAATAAATAAATAAAAATGTTTTTATTAATTTAAAAAGTTTTAATTAGTTTATTTTAATAATTAGATTTCTATAATTTTAGATTTTAAATATAATTGGTTTAAAAAATAGAAATTTGGTTAAAGTAATTTTAATAAAGTTTTATTAGTTTAAAAAGTTAAATAGATAGCCAACAGTCTTTCTTCGGAATTCTACTGAACGGGTCGATCCTCCCCCCCGTTTGTTTTAGCAACTTATCCTGAGGTCTCCTCGCCAAGAGCTCCCCGGGCATGTAGTTCTCCCCTTAGCCTTAGGGCAGGCACGAAATCAATTAACAGCTTATAAAGAAAAGAGGACGACTTAAGACAGCAAGAACGGCCAAGCAACCCTTTTGATTCCGCTTCTGCAGCAGTATAAACTCTCGGTCCCTTACCTTGATGCCTACAGCTCAATTTCTTTTCCAGTGATGGCAAGAATCTGCAAAAGACTTTTCTTTTTCTTGTTTTTTTTAAAATAGATTGAAAGTTACTTTTATTAAATAGAATTAATTTTTATAGATTGTTTAATAGTTTAATTTTTAAATTGTTTTAATTTTAAGTAATTGTTTGTAGATTTTAAATATAGCGGGGTTTACGATTCATGCACTTTAGGTTAATTTTAAATAGTTTAAGATTGGTAGATTTAGTTTCTAGTTTAAAAACCGAAAACCAATTCAAATCGATTGTCCAAATCAAAGCAAAACGTCTCAAATTCATAAGATCTTCGTGTACAACGAACTTGATTCACCAACGTGTTTAATTGAATTCGTCATTGGTAATATTAGTCTATTACTTTTTCCTAAAGGTAATTTTCTAATTTACCCTATAACGTAATCAAATTATCACTATACTATCAACGACACATCAGTGAGTCTATGATAGATTGTTTCTATGCAGTCCTCTTCTGACTCTGTCGTAGAGCCTCCCAAATCTGCTCGACCAACGCAACCCCGTCGCTCTTTCTTTCCATTACTATTTATCTTTTACAATTAGCCATAAAGTTACCAACATTAGTTATTAATGTCGCCCTTTAACTTGATCTTATAATCGGTTTTGCTTCCAAAAAGTACATCTCACAGTTTCTCTAATGACTATATACAATGTCCAACACATACTAATTAGCTATTAAAAGATCAAACTCAGTAGTAAGATGAACTTTAGATATATACAAATCAATACATCAATTGAACTGAAATAAAGAAAGATATACACCTTCAACAATGAAGAACAACAAGATGATAACTGCACCAAGGTGATCAATCTTCCAAAATCCTTATAAGCACTAATCCCACCTTGATTTAGCCATGATTTTAACCATTTATATAAGCTCTAAAATCATCCCCAAAATCCTTATATCACTTCCTTAACCAAGCTCCCAAGCTTCAAATAACCATAGAAGTATCAACACTAGTTACCAACTATCAATCTTCAACTAGTGTACAATAAATTTTAGGTAGAAAATTAACGAATTATGTGTTGAGGGAGTGGATTTTGTGTAGATGGAGAAAACAAGAGAAATTTTATAAATTTTGGAGTTAACTATGTGAAAATGATTAGGTGTAATCTTATGTAAAGTTGTTAAACCACACACTACAATGGTGCCATAGTTGGGGTCGTACCTTACCAGCCTAAAAACAATGGCTCACCGTACCTCACTCTCGTGCCATGGTTCTGGCACCGTATTTGCCAGCCAACAAATGTTTGCATTGTGATTTTTTTTAATTATTAAAGTGGGGTATATGTGGACCCCTTATACCATTTTTTACCCTTATAGCACCATTTTTTTCGTGGCTCCCTGCTACCTCATAAAATGTGGTTCCATAGCCTACGTGTCAGCTATGGCACCACTTTTAGCTATGACACCATACCACTGTACCTAGTGCTTTTAGGAAGAGTACATGTGTCCATAACATGTGTAGTTTAACACAAAATTGCCACATAGTGGCATAGAGTGTATCACCCACTAACCATTATATAAGTGAGGCGAATTAATTAAAAACTTGCCCCGCAATTTGCAAAAGCGGGTATTAACGAAGCTCAATATTTTAAAAGTTACGCGATTTGAAAGATATTCGTATAACACGAAAAATAAAACGATCGATATAAAATAAAAATGTCGACATTCGGAGAACATTGATATTTCGATTAATAATGAGGCTTATAATTTAATCAATGTTAACGCGTTATATAAGTGAATGACGCCTAAAGGTTTAACTTAAATTACAAAAAATGCTCGTAAAACGAAAAATTAAAGTGAATACAATAAAAAATATTTCTATGTCATAACGAGAATATTTACGATCGATGACGTTAGTAGACTTTGCTGTTAAATAATAATATACACATATTCGATACGCTAAAGTCCTAACCTTTTCGGGTAGCCGAGAATTCAATATTATTCGTAAAAACGAACATGGTAATAAAAGTCGGGTTATAAATATTGGTCCGAAAATTACGAATTGCTACATTAGTATTAAATACTTATATGCGAATATTGTGATAAATTATCTCAAAAGTGACGTACGATCATTATTATCATTTGCCTTACAAAAAAGTTACATATTTAAAGTTTTTACATGATGTATAATCAATTAAATAATTAGTAATAAGGAAAATGAGGAATTATTTATTCAACTAAACAATCACATGGAAGAAAAACAGTGAGAGTAGAAACACGTCAACTTATATATATATAACCAAATCGGGTTTCCTTTTAATTAAAAAGTTGAATTAAAAAAATATGCAAGGAGAAATATATTACTCGATGATATGTTATTTATCCTGATATATCTTAATTTATTTATCACACTTGAGTTATAAAAACACGTTATTACTTAATCATTCTATCTTGGTAGGACAAAACAAGTTAGTTATCAGATTACATTTTCTAGTAAAGTAATTAACCATGAAAAACTTATTTGACTAAATGAACCTTAAGATTCAAAATTTGACCCTTGAGGCAAATCACGTGCACCATTGAACTTGTAACTTGATCCGGATCTATATTTACAACTTGACATGAACCCACTAAAGCCCCCGAATCCAATCTTCATGAATGAAAAAAAGTTCTTTGTATCATTATCTTTTTTGTTAAGTTTTATCTAAATCTATATTATGTGATTCGTTATTTATCTAAATACTTGTTTACATAGTTGTTTGTAATGGTAACAAACAAGTGTGGCATATGTTTTTGCCTCTCAAGGGTTTATGGTTTTAGTGAAAATAACATGACAACATTCATGAGACTGCAATTATACATAGTCTCATCGTCCAAATCGGGCTTAAAATGCTTAAAATATCATCAAAATACCCAAAAATATGCTTGTGTTTGTTCATTGTGTATTTTAGGTACGGATATCGTGAAATCAACAAAAGATCACAAGAATAAAGCAAAAACGAACACGGGAAACGAAGCCGCACAAAGAACCGACCCGAATCATGATTTTCATTGAAGTCCTTGAAGTTTGAAGATTTGGCAAGATTGGTCCCTCTACCTTTGAAGACTTGTCATTTTATACCCCTGTAAAACCTCAAAATTACGTATGGGTCCCTAAAATATCAATTATATGCATAAATTTTTCTTGGAATTTGATGAATATGCAAGATTAGCCCTTGGAACAAGTTTGATAAAATTGTTGTGGCCAAAATGGGAAAAATGAAACTTGGTTATAAAGGGATTTCAAAGTTGTGTTGTTTAAAAGTTAAGTGACAAACCTTTGGGAATTGGAGGACCATATGCGACCAGACAACCAAACATACCCACCAACCAAATCATGCCATGTCACCTCATCAACCAATCAGCACACACCACCTCCTCACACTCGCCACGTCATCATCCACTCACAACAAAACCGAATTTATTAATCACTCAGTTTGAAAAAATGTTTTTAAATCATATTCCCACTAAACACTTCTTTTTATCTCTAAATCTGATTAAACCCACACACACTAACACACACCTAAGAACACTAAACCTAGATCCTAATTACCCATCAAACTAAAGGGGATTTTCCCCTATTTTTCCAGATCACCAATAAACCCCACCCTCATTCAAACCCACTCACAAAAACATCTCCACATGAACCCCTGGACCCCACGAAGACCTCCCCTGTCCCCTACTTGTTCTAAAATAGCAATGAAGAATCTTGCCAGCAAGATCAACGGCTCCAACAAATTTCTTGTTCCCCAATAGTCTTCTAAACGGCTGAGATTGGTCCAAAGACAGCTCATATCACATGGCTTTAGCAGAAAGATTCACAAGACTAGATTTGAAAACTTTTCCAAGGGCAAAAATGGGAATTTCATTGATTAGGGTTTTAGTCATTGTATTTTTTTATTCAGTATCTAGATTCTTCTACTTGTAGTATAAATACATGCCGACTTGTGGCATTATATTTTTGTTCTAGCTTTTGTAATTTTTTAAATTTCAATGAATATTTAGAGTGTTATTTTTATAAAATCTACTTAAGCCGAGTTCCTTTGTTATCCTGTTTTTAGTGTAACTTCTAAATTTTGATGCAAGTTAATATAGTTTTTCATCAAAAGTGAGTTATTTTGTTCAAAAGTTTTTGACAAAACTGATTTTTGAGATCCTTGGGTTCACAAGGGATTGCAACCTTGGTTCTTACAAAACCAAGGTGTATTGATCTTGTTAATCCAAGTTACATTCCAGTTGTAACTTGTTTTGGTTTCAAGGTCCTTCAAAAAGTATTGAGAATTTTAAGATTTTTCATATTATTTTTTTTTCATCTTTTTCTGTTTTCATTTACTGTAGCAAAAGCCCTTCAACAGCTTGCCTGACAAACAAGCTGTTGAGGAGTCTAATTACTTGAAGTGTGTTTTCTCTTTTGTTATAACAGGTACAATCCTTTTTGAAGATATATAGGGGTGTTGGACTGCGGTAGTCCCACCTCTTATTTCTCTACATCAACAGTCATATCATAACCATAAGCTCAGTTTTTAAGCTAAAAGGAGATGGCATTCAGCCATTGAGGGGCCTGGATGTGGGTCCCTCTAGGTAATATTGGGCTTTAACCCTCTTTTTCGTTATAAAATTGAGTTTTATGTGACTTTTGTGGTTTGACTATTTTTGTGATTAGTTTAAGCTTTGTTTATGATCATTTATGTTTAATATGCATGTTAGGATAAGTTTATATCAATTTGGAAGTGGTATGCTTGATTCTGCTTCATAAAATTTTAGTTAACATAATTTAAGGGGTGTTTGGATTTGGGATTTAAGGCAAGTTGGTGACAAAATTTTGGTTTAGAAACCAGTCAGACACAATTTAGTAGTCTTTACTAGGTAATATCAGTAGTTGCTTTAAGTTTTGTGTGTTGGAACCAAAATATTGCATGCTAGTTCTTGGTAAAAAAATGGTCTAGATATTCAATAAGCTACAAGAGGTTTGTTTTAGAAATTTCTTGGTTACAATCTTGCACATCTGATAGATATAGGTGTTATCTAGGATTGTGTGTTGGTGATTTGTGGTTTGGTGTTTGATTGAGTGAGTATTGAGCCTTTGAATCCCACTCATTTGCCAAATATATCAGCAAAAGCCCACAGACCCCCTATTTAGCTTCACAGTGATTGTTATTGGCTATATTTGGTGTGATTCTTGTGTGTAGCTTGTTATTTTCCTTGTTTATCTTGACTCCCTACACTCCACTGAGTGTAGGGGTGCCTTTGTTTCCAAGTAAAACCATGTAACAAAGAAGTTACAACCTCAAAACCCACCAGACGTCATTTTTTTGTTTAGGTCAGTGGGAACTAGGTTCCCACTGCTTGCTTGTTGGTTGCCACTGCCTGGGTAAAAGACAAACAGCCCACTAGGTGTCACTATCACTTTTCCAGTTTTTTGTCTATAGTGGTGATTTTTCACCCTTTTTCAGTATTTCCAATTTTCCTATTTTTGTTATTTTATTTTAGGATTTTTCATTAAGTTTATTTTTTTTTACTGTTCATTTGCTATTTTTAGATTTAAATTGATTTAAATTAGTTTTTATTAATCTGTTTTTGTCTTTTAGTGCAAAATTTTGATATTTTTCAGTTTTAAAAATTTTTTTAGATTAAAAATATTATTTTAAGATTTTTAGTTTAAAAATTTTTACTGTTCACTCTTTTTAAGTATTTTTTAGATTTAATTTTAGTTTAAATAGTTTTTTATTATGACTGTTTTGTCCTTTAGTGTTAAAAATTTCTTTTTTTCAAACTCTTTCATTTTCTACTATTAATTAATATAAAATATTTTTGAAAAAGTAAGTTTATTTTTAGCATTTTGTATTATTTTTAATCATTATTTTAGTTTAAAGAGTGTTTTTAGTGTTTTAAAACTAGAAAAATTGTCTTTAAAATTTAGGAAAATTACTTTTTAGTCTTTAAATAATATAAGTGAGTTATTACTTCAATAAAAGAATATTTTGGGCTTTTCTTAATTATATTTAATTTTAGCGCTTTAGTTAGCAATTAAAATTTAATATTTAATTAATAAACGGTTATAAAATTTATTTATTAAATTTTTATTCTTAGTTATATTATTTAGACTTAGTTTTAATTTTTAAATAATTTTTAGGTTTAATTTTTAATTTTTTCGCGTTTTACGTAATTACGTCATCGTTTTACGTCAATACGTCGTAGTGTAATCGTAGTCGTAGCTCGTCTTTAATTTTCTTTCTTCTAAACCAAAAACGACACTAATCCATATTTGATTTTATATAATTGGCACTTAATTCTCACACCTCCGCCGAGAACGAACTCGCACTTATTCGATTCGTCGGTTTTCCTAAATTGTCGAGTTTAATACTTGCCCGCATTATACGCGTTTTTCCTAAAACGTGTACGAAAATCCTACATCAACATCCATATCCACAACGATTTACGCAAGTTGTTTGGTGTGATGCAATAAACGTTGAAAGTGAATTAAATAAATGAAACACGGTGATGTTTGAGTAAAAATGTAACTTACTTTAGGAAAAGTAAGAAACAAACCTGGTAAGTATAAGTTTAAATGTTTAGGAAAACGTAAAAACCGACGTTTAGTTCGTTCTCGAAGGAGGTGTGGTTTTGTAGGCCAAAATTAAACGGATTTGAATTAGTTTCGTTTTTGGAATGAGAAAAGGGTTGAAAACTAAAGGCGGGTTACACTAAAAAGATTACACTATGTCGAATGCGTTTTCACGCAAAACGAGACGAAAAATAAAAAGTTAATGAAAAATTCTAAAACTTTGCAAATAAATCCTAAAAAGTATTACAAACAATAAAAAAATCAAGAAAACTTTTTAATTAATTATTATTTAATTTTAAAATCTATTTAAAGACCTAAAATAAAAAATAAACAAGAAAAAGTTAAATTCAAGATTTTAATGTTTGTAAACCTCCATCCTATTTTATAAAAGCTAAAAGTAATTGTTCTAAAATTTTAAAACCAAGTTTTCTATTTTTAAGACTTAAATAAATACTGAAAATAAAATAATGATTAAAAATAATAAAAGAAAAGGGAAAATCTAAAACTTTTTGGGAATGTCTAAAAAGTTAACTAGAATCTAGAAAAAATATAAAGAAGGCACACGCTTATTTAGATAAGCTAGAATAAGCTTAAATACCCACGGCTTATTTAAAATTGGATGAAAAGAAAACTTGCTTAAATAAAACATGAAATGAAACCTAAAAAAGAACGAAAGCTTGGTACACTGGTAAGACTTGGAACCCCTACAGGCCACTAGTTTGAATCCAGGCCAAGAATTTTTTTAATTTTATATATTTTTGTTTTCTTTTTGGACAACTCCACCCTGCAAGCAGTTGGCTTGTGTGGAGTGAAAATAAGCACGAAATAAAGCAAATTAAGCACTAATAAGCCAATTAATGAAACATATAAGCTAAAAATGAGCTAATGCCACAATCTACACTATCAGATAAAAGGGAAGAAATCAGACAAGAAGAAGACTTATTGCTAATGCAAATTGAAAAAATGTGAGTTTTAAGCTAACAAAAATTTGAAAATAAGCTGATTAAACACAAAATCTACCTAAAAAAGATCTAAAGCAATGCTAGACCTAACAGGTTCCTAAATGGTAAAAACTAAAACACAAAATCAAACACTTGAGGCTATCTAATGTGATTTGCTTGTTTTGTGTTCAAAGGCTTGCAAAGATGGGCCACAATCTTTGCAACTAAGAACACTCACCAACCCAATATCACTAGATGTGTAGATAAAACCAAACAAAAATCCCTACTACACTACCAGATATCAGATTTGTACTAAGATAAAACAAAACACAAAGAGACAAATCTAAAACATGCAAATCAAAACATTAAACCAACAACATGAAATCAGAGGCAAATTTGGACTACACTATCATGAACAAAGATGTGCATGTTGTTAAATTCATGTTTTATGTCTCATAAACCCTAGAATTAACATTACCAAACACCCTTTTTACCACAGATTTCAACTTTAACATACTAAACTGAACATTAAGCTACTATCAATCAAGTGAACTACTTAATCATGCACAAGAACAAATATTAACTAAGATTAAGCTACAAGGAAAACCAAGAACATGCACAAAAGCAATTTCACCACACCACAAAATCAAGTACATTTACACTATGAGGTCTCTAAGCCTAACCTTAGAAGTGTACATCCACACTTCTTTAGTTTGAGTTGATGTACTTAAAAGTACAAACTTCTTTTTGAGTTTTAGCTTATGGAGAAGCTTATGTGATGTGAAGACTACAACAGTCTTAACACCTAGACTACAACAGTCTAGGTGTTTTGTTCTTTGTCTGTTTTGAACACAACAACAACAACAAACAATTCAAGTGCTAAAAACCACACCCAAAATATATGTGTCAAGTAGCTTATGGGCGAGCTTATGGAACAGTAAACTTAAGTAAATAAACAGGTTTTTGAAAAACTAACTTTCGGACAGATTTCTTGCAAGGGAAATAAAAATGGCAGAAACTAAACACAAGCCAATAAACCAAGTCCACAAACTTATTTTATCAGAATAAGCTTGTGAGCAGCTTATTGATTTATGGGTCTCAAAGATTAACAAAGTTTTGAAAAATCTTTTGATAAGGAAAAGTAAAAAAAAATTTGTGCAGCGAAATTAAGACAAAAACTTAAACACTATAACAAAACAATAAGATGGAACTCATAATTTTTCTTTGCATTGATTTTAGAATATCACTGCATTACTTTTAATACAAAAATTTGAAAAAGTAAAAATTATGGAACAAAAGCTAATACTATGATAAGGTTGCTTTATATATAACATACAACATGGTTCTAGAAAGCTAAAAACGAAAACCCTAATTGCTTGTGAAGTTCCAAAAAAGCCCCTTGTAGATTTGGATCATTTGAGCATCTTTGAAATCTTTGAAATTTGTCTTGATGGTATCATGTGAGTCTCTGCCAATCACAGCTGTAAGGGTTGATCTAAATCATTTATTTGGTGTGTCCAACAAGTAAATAAATCAAAATCGTGCAAAGCATTTGCCATATATTGTCTTGGTGCCAAAACGCATGTGTATTGGGGCAGGGGAGGGTCCACTATGTCACATGGGTGAAAATGAGAGCAATTTGAGGGTGTGGTTAAGTGACAAATATGGTTAATTAACATTCTGCAACAAATCGAGCAAAACCCCTTTGGTTTGTTTAATTAGGGGTTAGGGTTTAAGGTGTCGTGGATGAGTGTTTGATCTATTTTGTTAAACAATAATGGTTAGGCGCCTTTTTGTTAATATTAAAAACATTTATAAACGGATTAATATTAATAAAAGGTTTTGGGTTTGGAACGGGTAAAGGGTTTTGTTTGTGGGCTTGGTGGGTTTTGATGGGTATGGGTAGGGTTTGTGGATTTGTTTTGACTCGTTTTCACCCTTGCACTAACAACATGGCAGAATCAACCCTCCTCTTTTGGCAGAAAAATAGGCATCATTTCCCTTTGTTATAACTTTCACCTTTTAACAATTTTAGTCCTTTTATGTTTATAGATCTTGAAAAGGAATAATATGAACTTGTTGATTTCTTCAAGGGCTATTCTTGGCAATTCATGAAACTTTAGGGACCTCAATGCAAATGTTGATAGATGAGGGGTATAAAGTGACAATTCTTCAAAAGGAAATAGAGAAAAATTCTACTAGTTTACAACTTGGAGGACCAAACTTGTACATTCTTCAATCTGCAAGGGTATTTTTGGAAAATCAACATTCGGGTCCGGTTTTTCGTGCGGCTTCGTTTCTCGTATTCGTTTTTGCTTGAATCTTGTGTTCTTTTGGAAATTTCATGATATCCGTACCTACAATCACACACTGAACAAAACAACGGGTTTTTGTATGGTTTTATGATATTTTTCCGTATTTTAAGCCCGATTTCACCGATGAGACTATGTATAATTAGAGTCTCATCACACGGCAACACGTGATTTCGTGTCGTGATTGAATAAAAAATTATGAGTGGTTATATAATGAAATTGGTGGTTGTATATCTGATGGAATCAATTATTGAATAAACCATTGATTACCAAGCTCAAAACTTACATAACATTTTCATTTCATTTTAATAATTTATTTATTCTAGATTCATGCATAACAAACACTAAGTAAGTTAGTTTTTTTTATGGGTCGACTAGTTTTATAAGTTCATCTCCAATGATAATGTAATACAAAATATAATACATTTCTACGTCATCGCCACATCAACATATCAACTTTCATACAAAACTTTCGCAATGCATTAAACTCAATACAGTTTAATAAATTACCACATCACTATCCTTTTTCTAATAACCAAATTTTGATAAACGAATCAAATCAATTTATAAAAAAAGACAATTACATATATACCTACTAAAACTTACGCATTTACATATGTATTAAAAATATTTAACTTGCATTATAAATCATACATTAAAATTTTGTATATAGTGGGTACGTATGCAATTTCTCATATAAAAAAACTCCAAATAAAACATTTGCTACGCATAAAAATATTTAGCTTGCATTATAAATCTTACATTATAAATTTGTATATAGTGGGTACGTATGCAATTTCTCATATAAAAAATACTTCAAATAAAACATTTGCTACGCATAAAAACATTTAATCGTTTATTAAAATTTACAAGATGTGACAAAAATAACTGTTTAAAAAAATCACACATGCGGTTCACATTATTGATTATATAATATTGAAAAATGCTACTTTATAGTTTTTACCACACTTGAATTTTGTTAATTCCAAACCTCCATTCTCACTTAAATTAAAAACAAATTAAAATTGTTATTGATAGAATTGCCATTGTCTATTGTTGCATTAAATTATTTTAATTCTTAAACACATAAATGGTCCTTTCGGTCATGCATATTTTGCAAAGTTAGTCCCTAATTACTAACTATGAAACAAAACGCTAACCTAAGGACTATTTACGAAATGAATTTACTACAACACTTTTAACAAGAAAAAAACTAACGCTAACTTAGGGACTCTTTACGAAACAAATTTACTAAAACACTTCTAACACGCAATCTTACCGGACTCTATCTCGCATCGAAGCGCAAACATCTACCCTCATTGAACAGAATGTAAAATTGATTGAGTTCCAAAAACAAAATGATTTGGTCACACTATGGTATAAACACTGTGTAGGTAGAGAGACGCTCCTATTAAGTGGTAATGTTCACAATTCTTTGCACGTACAAAGGCTTTATGGTGTGTATGTCATTTCACTTGAGTGTGAGTGCCTTACGTACACATGTAATGGCTCCAGTTTAGTTTGGTATCTTTTTTATATGAATCTCATATTCTCAAACGGATTTGACTCAAGGATACTAAATATTAGAGCTCTAGGTATCACGGCTACTCATCTCTCTGAATACTACGTGGCTTTCACCACCAACTTGCCACCACACGATCCTTGCTCACCATTCTCTCGCCACAAGATTTCTTGTCAGGGTAATGAAGAAGAAAGAGAAGAAAGATGGTGAGACATCTTTTTTTTTCTTTTTCTTTTTTCGATTTTTATTTTCTTTAAGTAGCAATGTGTATACAATTCGAGGAGAAGAGAAGAATCATATACTTTTTTAAAAAAACTCTCTTAGGGTGCCAGTGTGGTAGGGTTTACAAGAAGAAGATAAGATATTGGTTTTGTGTAGTTTTTTCATGGGCTTTTTTTGGCTATTTTACAAAATATATATATACTCATCATTTATAGTTTAATTTACTCCTTTAAAAAAACTATAAGTTTCGTATTTTTTTTATAAATTTATATTGTATTTTTATTAAGTAATATGAATTTATTTTGGTTAAAAATCATGAAAAATAAAATAAAATAGATAGTGATTTGTCTCTAATGAAAATGTGAGGTTTATTATGATAAGAATTTTTTTTTGAAATAACCGTGTTAGGTGACTTGACACCCCGTGAAACTTAAATAACCAAGAATTTTCTCTTCATGACACCTAGAGTTCTTAAACCGTATATTTATTTCGAGCTTAGCCCAACTAAACTAATATCGTCTAACAATAACTAGCATGAAGTTAACCATCCAGATGGAGTACCTAATTAATTAGTTCAATAATTACTTAAAAACGACAATGATATAGTAATTGGAACAAAATGCAATATGCAAAGAATGTTCATACATATAAAGCACCTTAGCAAGAAGTGGTTCTTTAAATTTTGCATACAAAATCAATCAGCAATTCAAAATAGTTTTCGAATGCCAATTCATAACAAAAATATGTCATACATGTATCCGCATGTTGGAAAAC
Source organism: Glebionis coronaria (assembly GCA_025667525.1). NCBI lineage: Eukaryota > Viridiplantae > Streptophyta > Magnoliopsida > Asterales > Asteraceae > Glebionis > Glebionis coronaria. The sequence goes on from CM046882.1 coordinate 544,858,250, forward strand.
CATCACACTCAAACTTCGTATAATTTCCTCCATAGAAAACCGTTTCGACGCCTACATAGTCTTTATTCGAAAAGTTCCACCCAAATCTATACGAAAATCTCAAGGACCATCCAGGTTCTTTGGACTCGCCTCTAACTTGATATGTAAGAAACTGTGTGTCTTTGCTTTCATGTCTGATACCTTCCAATAGGTATTTCACGGGCACATGTAGTTGTCCCAAAATGTTATCATTCTCGACCTCCTGAATCTTGATTACCAGAACTACTCCTCCAGGCTCATTCATTGTGAATTTGATAGGTTCCGAAGCTCCATTTTTGTCGAATGAGGCTCGTACCTCCTCCTTGTCCCAGATGGAACAGACTGCATATGCGTCTAATGAATTAGTGTTTTTCTTGAAACTTCGTGCGGAGGTGAGTGTGAACTCTAAACTACTCCTTAGATCCATGATCTTACTCGATATCTGTTAAATCACATGCATGCTGTAGGTTAGGAAATATGTAAATTTCTATATGATAAAATTACATTTTATAATTGTATATATAAACGTAAATATTAATAACTCTACAACTCGATGACTATTTTTACTATTGATGTGTTACATGCAACATAATTACTACTACCAAGCAGGGCTAGAGCTGGTACTACAATATACTGAAAAAAAAGGCTAATCCATGATGCATGCATGCACGAACTAGAGCTAACTTGATAAATTAAGTACACTAAACCTTAGATCGAGTTTTAGAATAATCATATTGGAAACAAAAGTTAGAACTTTAAGAGTAACATGATAACGTTAAAATAGGAAGTTGACGAGTTAATGTGTTACCTTATAAAAAGAAAAAAAGAAGAATGAGGAATGGTGATCGAGCCACTTATTGTCTTTTTTCTTTGTTTCTCAGACTACGTCTACGTGTATATATAGAGATAGAACTCTGGATACAAATCCTATTAACAGTTATATACGTATATGCTAACAGTTCATAACCTGATACGAACAAAAGCTTTCTTATTGGGCTTTAAAAGAAGCCTTATAGAAAGCCCATTGGTCGTTTTAACACTTTTTATTTGACAAATTTACCCCAAGTACAGTTGTAAAACTAGGTCTAAAATGCCTACCGCACATTACATCATAGATTACATCTGAACCAACATGCTAATGAGACGAGATCACTCATACTTTATGCAACTCGTGGAGCCGTAAGTTTGAGGAACTGATTGAGCACGAAGACAACTTAAGGGGCTGGCCGATGAGGCAAAGTTTTTAAGAATATGTGATGAAAAAGGTAAAAAATAAATTTTGTTGCCGGGACTTGAACCCCGGGTCTCTCAGGTGAGAGCCGAGTATCCTAACAAACTAGACAACAACGGATGTTTATGCTTGTTACGACCAATAACGGAACTTGAATATTTATTTTGAGAGGGCCAAACTATTTTAAGTAGAACAAAATAAAAAAGTGGAATACAACTTTAAGACGGAATTAGTAATATTTACACTACTCGACACAAATTTTGGAGAGGCCGAGGCCCTTCCCGGTCTCCATGAAGTTCCGTCCTTGGTTACGACTTATGAAAAGTAATGTTCAAGTAACTTGAAGACATGACTTAGAACTTTATAAGTCACTGCCAGATTCATCACCTCAAATGGTGCAATTTTGGCTTAGCCGAGTTGTTTTCAAATGCTGCAAAGCATCTTACTTGTTAAAAAAAGTAGTAATACTTCGAACTTTACAAGTTAGCTTAAAATGTTATGAAAATTCAGTCATCTCCCTAAGAAGAAAAGGATGTTGTAAAGCAGAATGGAATGTGAGTTTCTATTTGAGGAGAGACATTAGAAAGCGATAGCATAATGAAATCACTGTTGCAAATTTCTTACGAATACATACAGTTTTGAGTTAAAAGGCCTATTTTAAAGTTATTGCCAAGGACCTTCAAGTACCACGGGACGGCTTTGCTCAAAGAGATGAGACTTCATACTGACAACTACAGCATGAATGCTGCAAAAATATCAAAATCCATGACAAGGTCAATGTAGGTTAGATAACAAAAAAAATCGTATATTGGCAAAAAAAGGACTCGTCTTGTGAGCTAAATTTTCTAAACATGATCGGATTGACTTTGAGTTCCTAGGGAACTTGGCAGGCGAACCTTACACTATGCAGACAAACATATCACCCAAGGTCAAGGTAACCGAGAGCAGCAATTTCAACTATGGTTTGACCCAACGGCAACAGATTACTATAACTACACCATTCATTTGAATCCTACTGAACTTGTGTAATTGAACCAATTCAAAGCACCATCACTCTTAAAAAACGGATATCCTAACATCTTAATCAGGAAATTCAGGTTAGGGTTTATTGTTCAAGAGACGAGTGAGACAAACTCGAGGACGAGTGATACCAACTGATGTAGCGGAAAAACAACTCTTCCAACTGATGTAGTTTAAAAATAACAAGGATAGATAATTGAATATGTTGATTCTAAAGAATACCAGAAACAACTCTTCCAACTATCGTTGATTCAAAAGAATACCGATAATTAGGCAAACTCCAACAATCGTTGATTCAACATATACCCGATTATTAAGAGAGAATTGAACAATAAACCCTAACCTGGATTCAAGTCAATTAACAAAGACTAAAAGTCTGTTTTTTATTCATAAATTCATTATAATTTAATACAAAAAGTCCTAATTATATAGAAAAAAGATAACAATATTCTTCCCAGGAAACACAAAATCAGAAAAATAAATAAAACATACCACAAAATAAGAAAATTAAAATAAAAGATATCATAAATTAAGGAAACTAAATAATCAGTTTATTCTTCTTTCTCCATCAGTGAAGTGATTGCATACCCAAACCAACAAGGGATGCGAGTCTACTCTAGTTTATGGAATGCCAATAACTGGGCTACAAGAGGTGGTTTAGTCAAAATCGACTGGGCTGATGCGCATTTTGTGGCTTACTACCCTGGGTTCAGTGCTAGAGCTTGTAAGCGGAACGACCTATTAGTATTAGCGTGCCATTCCATCTAAAGCCAACTTGTGGACATCTAATGTTTACAACTTACAAGCAACTCACAATGAGTCAACAAGGTCAGCTCAAATGCATATGTAATAACCACATGATCTACAACTGTTATACATATTTCATGCATTTTAATGGACAGATGGCACCTGAATGTTCTAGCCACAATACTGCATCAAATCATTGAAGATCAATTCTTTTACGGAAATCTAAGTATTGTTTGTTTCAAAGTTACTAATAAATTCGTATTTGTTCATAGAATGGTAAATATGTTATATTGTGTATCCAGTGCCTCGTATTCTAGTTTCCATCAGCTACATGATACACTAAGAGCATTCTGAAACAATAGGTAGCTCTTTGTCCGCTATTATTCTAAACTGATGCATGACAAGTTCTCCATGGTCAAATGCGATATCAGAATAACCATTGATCCGTTAATGCTTCTTACAAGATCAAAAAATAGAGCAACACTGCATTACCACATTGTTATATCCAGATGATTTTCACAGGATATGTGATGCCAAATGAACAATGTTTCCTCGATCTACATATATAGGGTCGGAAAATTCTCAAATAGCTATAGTCTTGATGACCTGTTTTATTTTTTTATTTTATTTTCATTTTTATAAACATCGTCTGTTCCTATGTTATCTGTTAATAAGCACAACTTAATGGTCTTTTATGATAGGAATTTGATCATGTGATATGTTTTTTATAACTTGAGTATAGGAATTTCCTTTATCGTATTCATTGATCCCATAATTGTATGTCAACACCAGTATACAATTTAGTATATCTTCCGGTCTATGACCCATTGTTGCAACGGTATACTGCAGAAAGACAAATTCATTTGCATCAGTATGGACAAAATGCGCAAGGGCCCAGTTACTTGTGAATGGGTCGACACGGAAAGATTCCATCTATAACTGGTCAACGTCTAAACATGAAAACGGGATTGCCTTAAATTCAGGACAATCTTGTTTGCGCTGAAGCTTCATACCAAAAGCCTAAAGTAATATTAGAAGAAATATTAGAAAGAAAAAGAAAACTTAAAGCAAAGTTTGCGAGTTGTAATGTTATGACTAGCAGGATTAAAAATACAGAAGAATGTGATGCTACTGTACCAGTCATCCTGATCTTATTTTACAGTTAATCTCAGAGATCGGTTGGGTTCTCATAAGCAACAAGAGGTTGTTTCTGTTAATATCCTACTCGAAATAGGGGTATGCGGTGAGCAAGAGGGGGAAAATCGTGCCTTTTCAAGTAGCCAGTATCCTGCGTGAGGAAATCTAATTTATTATGCAATCACAAGAACTTAATGATGTTTTGTATTTATGTTTGTTATAAAAAGATAGTTGAGAATGAAATAGGGGAAAAGGCTTTAGAAGTGCATATTGAGGTTTCTTGTCCCATATCGCAGGGTTAGCTAAAGTGTGTGAGGCATAGATGTGTATAAAAGCAGATGTTGGGCCATGGTATAAGCATCTTTGCGCTTGGGGCAATGACACAGCTAATGAGGTAATAACCGAGGCGTGTCAATTGCTGGTTGAAAACTATTTCCAAACCCCCTCCTAGGTCTCGGGTTTCCCTTGGCCTTTGAGAATTTCTGGAAGGGCTACCTTTTTAAGGTTAAAGCCTTACAATCTCTAGTTAAAGTTTGATAAACTCCACTGTGAGTTTGCCTTCGTAGCTTTTTGCTCTGGTCAAAACCGAGTTAGTTTCTGGTGTCATCAGGCTAACATCCAGGAGAAATTTTTCTATATATTGGAACTATGATGGTCTTGATTTTGAAAGAAAGTGAAGAAGTTTAATTCGAGTTACTCAAACCTCTGCTGGCTAGTGTCAAAACATAGTGAAGTTTGCAATAGATTTACGAATCACATATAATTCTCTTCCTTGAAATATTTTGATGATGTATTTCCTCTACATAGGGAGTTCTGCCGGTAGCGCGAGAATTGGGGGAAGGGGTACTTTGGAAATCTGCAGAAAAGCTAAAGCCTTATCTTATGCAAGCTGTGACCCGTCAGATACATGCACTGAAATTGTGACTTCAGTATGTGGAGGGACAACTGCTACATTTTAACATGATGACGAAAATCCCTCAGCTATCATAAACTTATATACGTATTTCGATTAGCCAAAGTTAATAATTGGCGTTGGACGTATTGTGTTGGTGTGTCCACATGGTATTACAAATCCTATCTTTGTAAATCTCTATATCATTTACAACATCTATAAAAGAATGATTGCTTTGGGTACCAGAAGCGACATGAGTTGATTTATATACCTTGGTGAGTCTATGATAGATTGTTTCTATGCAGTCCTCTTCTGACTCTGTCGTAGAGCCTCCCAAATCTGCTCGACCAACGCAACCCCGTCGCTATTTCTTTCCATTACTATTTATCTTTTACAATTAGCCATAAAGTTACCAACATTAGTTATTAATGTCGCCCTTTAACTTGATCTTATAATCGGTTTTGCTTCCAAAAAATACATCTCACAGTTTCTCTAATGACTATGGTTATTGTGTAACACAAATCAATTTACTAGCATAACACTACTGAGAATCTTTGTGTCCAAAGAATTCAGAAAGTCCAAGCAAGTTAAGTTTTTAGAATAACCTTGTATCCATTCCACATCGCCTGGGTGAGATAAACAAACAAGGAGGATTTGTGTATAAAAACAAAGGCCTAGTATTGAAAGAAGCGTACCTTTCTCGGCCTTTTGGCTAAGATCAAGTGTATTATCTGTTCTTATCAGTTTAATATCTGATATGTGAGTCATCGGCTCACTCGATATTAATCTTATTTTTTATGGGGGAAGAACCCACCACAGTAGCTTGCTGCTGGGGTTCTTCATGTGTCGCCTTTGCGTTGCACTACTGCCTTGGCTGGCGCACCCCTCCAATATATAGTTAAACTTTGAAGCTTATTTGCTGCAATATTACATGGTGGTTTCTAATCACCATTGGAACTTTTTCATAGTTTGAGCTAATGCAGCTTTTTGGCCAACTTTTCTAGAAGCAAACGGTTGAGAATTAGTGTAACCAATACATTTCTGATTGCAGAAAGACCCACAAATCAGGGCGGTATTATTTGTTTCAAATGGAACAAACAAGCCACTAGGACTTAGGAGTATTTGAAAGATGGATTGAAAATCCTTTAGACTACAACATTCCAAAGGTAAAAAGCTACTACAACCTTTTTTCTTGGAGATCTGTTTTGGAACACACCACAAACAACAAAATCCAAGTCTAAAACCTCACCAAAAGCTGGTTTTTAATCAGCTTCTGAACAAGCTTTTGGAACAGTGAGGGTTAGCAGAAAACAAAGAAAACAAGATTTTTTTCTCAAAAACCTTTGGAACCAGAATTTGCAAAATAAAACTTAGTCACCAACACCAAAGTAACTTAAACTCAAGCCTTCACCACACCTTGATCTTGTCAAGATCAAACTGCTATGATCAAACCTAAGCCTAAGGATCTAAAACAGCTTTGAACAAAAACTTGGAAAATGTAAAATGGAACTTGCAAATAACTTAAATGAAACGAATTAACTTACATAAAAAAATAAAGTTGGAAATCAAAAAACTTTCTTTCATTAACTAAAAAGAAGAAGTACAAATTCTGGAACAGTTGGAATGAAACTATGCTAAGCCTTTTATATGCATACAAAGAAGATACTAAAATCTCTAAAATGCTAAACCCTAGCTATATGATCTTCCCAAAAGGCCCTTGAAGATATTCGGATCCAATTCAACATCTTTTTTTTTGAAAATAGTCAAAAGGCTCTCATGTGACTTTGTAGAATCATGTGATGATGCCAACTTTTGAAAGTTGATCAAGACCCTCTATTCTTGTTGTGGAGAACAAGGAAACACTATGGACCATTGATCTTTCTGATATGGTTTTGGAATTTTGCCAAACGTTACTTGAAGTGGGGTAGGGGAACCTTTGGTATCACATGTGGGTGACGTGGAGTTGGTTTTAAGGGTGGGGTTTAGTCTAAAAACGTTTAATCATAGATCTGGAAGAGATTAGGGCAAACCCTTTTGATTTGAACACTTTATGATTTTAGGGTTTATGGTTGGAAAAAAGTGGATTTGATCTGAAATGGTTAAACAATGGATGTTTTGGCGCTCTAATAATAATTAAATACTAATTCAAATAATTAGTTATTAATTAAACAGGCTGGGTATGGTTTCGGTATTGAGGTGGGTTTGGGTTGGATATGGGTTTAAATTGGACGACTTCTCCCCTTTATCTTTCATTAACAAATGCAAAACACCCCCTCACAACTTTTGGTAGAATATTGAGCAAATCCTTTTGTTATATCTTTGATCCTTTTGCAATATTGGTCAATGATTTCAAATGTTATTCTTTCAAACTTCAAGGGCCTTTCTTGTACAACAATGAAACTTTAGGGACCAAACTTGTTAGTTTGACATTTACAAGGGTATAAAGTGGTAATTTCTTCAAACTTGGAGGACCAATCTTGTACATTCTTCAATCTTTAAGGGTATTTTTGGAAAATCAATACTCGGGTCCGGTTCTCTGTGCGGCTTCATTTTCCGTGTTTGTTTTTCCTTGTTTCTTGTGATCTTTTGGCCATTTCAAGATATTTGTACCTACAATCACACAATTGAACAAACAAAGGGTTTTTGCATGGTTTTATGATATTTTTCCGTATTTTAAGCCCGATTTATACGATGAGACCATGTATAATTAGAGGCTCATCACAGGACCAATGGAAATAACCTTATATTCGGACAACATACAATTGGGTCCCTTGTGTTCAATTTTAAATAAGTAAAGTATTCAGAACTAATAGTTTCGCAAGTAAGTTTTCGATGATTCTAAATCATATAGTAAGCAATTCAAGTTTTGTGAAAATTTTTAAGTAGTGCTTATATCGCAATAAGTTACTTAGTTAAAACTAGCATGTACCCCCTCGCGGGCTTATAAAAACATATAAAGCAATAAAAGAGAGGCTATAAACTCACATGATATAAAAATACACGTAGATCGAGGAACAACATCGGAAATCTGACACATGACTTTGCAAGATAACAATTACTCCTTGATCGAGACCCCAATGATCGACATATGACCAAACGAGACCTAACATGACGAGATACGTCTTAGATTCGAGACTATAACTAAGTCATACATATATGTAAGTAGTGTACTTTAGTATGTTTGGACATTGTATAAGTTTTATAAAACCTTTGACAACAATTTACCATGTATTACCCATTTTGACAGTTAAGCCCATTGTAGCTCATTCGTGGCCCGTTACAAGTTCATGTGAGCTAAGCCCATCTCAAACTCAGTATTAAACTCCAAACTTATTATTAATCACATGTCCAATAATGGCTCAATAGCCATTAAAGCGTATGTTTGGCTTTATGACCCAATCTACTTTATATGCATTGCGGGTTCTAAAACGCCTTAAAATGATGTCTAATTAATATTTCACGATGGTCGGATATTAGTTCTTCTAATTATCAGTATATGAATGAGTCCATAGTTCCTGATAAGTTGGTCCTATCACTTCGGTTGTTATAACGATCAACACGTTTTACGTTAATTCAATATGATCCAATTCTTACAATATCCCGACATGCCCTGTAGTCTAGATCGTTTCTCCTTAACCGAAAGTCTTCTAGGTGAATTCGTTTTACCAAAATTATCCTCAACTCATGTACTTTACTGATCTTAAGTCCAATTAACCATAATTTATATTTTTCATAGCTTAGTTACCCATTTTCATACTTAGAAACGTTGTTTGTGATTCGCAGCCAACTTCGATTCCACCGTTTCGGCCGCCATTACCAAAAACTGTTTGAAATTGATATAACATCCAATTGATTCTAATATTATATGATTTTATATACCACTTTTAAGTTTGCATATTTATAGGTTGGTATACGAAAATATGAGTTAACAGCCCATCAATACAGCATGTCATATTCTGACCTTGTTTACTAAATCGACCATAACTTACTCTCCGGGAATCGCTCCGTGACATTCCGCCTGGAGAATCCATCACCAAATAACCATCAACATGAATGATAAACCAAACTTTTAAACCTATTGAGGTTAACAAATAATTCTTTTTCCTACTAATCACAAACCACTCTTATAAATATTATATTCATAATGTCCATCTAGTCATGCTTTAATTATTAATAATATACAACACATACTAATTAGCTATTAAAAGATCAAACTCAGTAGTAAGATAAACTTAGATATATACAAATCAATACATCAATTGAACTCAAATAAAGAAAGATATACACCTTCAACAATGAAGAACAACAAGATGATAACTGCACCAAGGTGATCATTCTTCCAAAATCCTTATAAGCACTAATCCCACCTTGATTTAGCCATGAATTTAACCATTTATATAAGCTCTAAAATCATCCCTAAAATCCTTATATCACTTCCTTAACCAAGCTCCCAAGCTACAAATAACCATAGAAGTATCAACACTAGTTACCAACTATCAATCTTCAACTAGTGTACAATAAATTTTAGGTAGAAAATTAACGAATTATGTGTTGAGGGAGTGGATTTCGTGTAGATGGAGAAAACAAGAGAAATTTTATAAATTTTGGAGTTAACTATGTGAAAATGATTAGGTGTAATCTTATGTAAAGTTGTTAAACCACACGCTAAGGTGGTGCCATAGTTGGGGTCGTACCTTACCAGCCTAAGAACAATGGCTCACCGCACCTCACTCTCGTGCCATGGTTCTGGCACCGTATTTGCCAGCCAACAAATGTTTGCATTGTGATTTTTTTAATTATTAAAGTGGGGTATATGTGGACCCCTTATACCATTTGTTACCCTTATAGCACCATTTTTTTCGTGGCTCCCTGCCACCTCTTAAAATGTGGTGCCATAGCCTACGTGTCAGCTATGGCACCACTTTTAGCTATGACACCACACCACTGTACCTAGTGCTTTTAGGAAGAGTACATGTGTCCATAACATGTGTAGTTTAACACAAACTTGCCACATAGTGGCATAGAGTGTATGACCCACTAACCATTATATAAGTAAGGTGAATTAATTAAAAACTTGCCCCGCAATTTGCAAAAGCGGGTATTAACGAAGCTCAATATTTTAAAAGTTACGCGATTTGGAAGATATTCGTATAACACGAAAAATAAAACGATCGATATAAAATAAAAGGGTTTTTCTAACATGTGCCCTCAAGCACATGTTAAGCTATGTTTATTAAACACCAAATTTCCTTTTATATCCAAAAATACATTTAATTCACATTAAATATACTCAAAATTCACCATAAATAAGTAACAATTTGCATTTCATAAGTCTAAACTTTACTTATATACAAACTTAAACATATACACGAGGGCACATGTTAGAAATTCCCAAAATAAAAATGTCGACATTCGGAGAACATTGATATTTTGGTTAATAATGAGGCTTATAATTTAATCAATGTTAACACGTTATATAAGTGAATGACGCCTAAAGGTTTAACTTAAATTACAAAAAATGCTCGTAAAACAAAAAATTAAAGTGAATACAATAGAAAAAGTATTTCTATGTCATAACGAGAATATTTACGGTCGATGACGTTAGTAGACTTTGCTGTTAAATAATAATATACACATATTCGATACGCTAAAGTCCTAACCTTTTCAGGTAGCCGAGAATTCAATATTATTCGTAAAAACGAACATGGTAAATAAAAGTCGGGTTATAAATATTGGTCCGAAAATTACGAATTGCTACATTAGTATTAAATACTTATATGCGAATATTGTGACAAATTATCTCAAAAGTGACGTAGTATCATTATTATCATTTGCCTTACAAAAAAGTTACATATTTAAAGTTTTTACATGATGTATAATCAATTAAATAATTAGTAATAAGGAAAATGAGGAATTATTTATTCAACTAAACAATCACATGGAAGAAAAACAGTATGAGTAGAAACACGTCAACTTATATATATATATAACCAAATCGGGTTTCCTTTTAATTAAAAAGTTGCATTAAAAAATATGCAAGGAGAAATATATTACTCGATTATATGTTGTTTATCCCGATATATCTTAATTTATTTATCACACTTGAGTTATAAAAACACGTTATTACTTAATCATTCTATCTTTGTAGGACAAAACAAGTTAGTTATCAGATTACATTTTCCAGTAAAGTAATTAACTATGAAAAACTTATTTGACTAAATGAACCTTAAGATCCAAAATTTGACGCTTGAGGCAAATCACGTGCACCATTGAACTTGTAACTTGATCCGGATCTATATTTACAACTTGAAATGACCCACTAAAGCCCCCGAATCCAATCTTCATGAATGAAAAAAGGTTCTTTGTATCGTTATCTTTTTTGGTAATTTTTATCTAAATCTATATTCTGTGATTCGTTATTTATCTAAATAGTTGTTTACATAATTGTTTGTAATGGTAACAAACAAGTGTGGCATATGTTTTCGCCTCTCAAGGGTTTATGGTTTTAGTGAAAATACCATGACAACATTGATGAGACTGCACATAGTCTCATCATCTAAATCGGGCTTAAAACGCTTAAAATATCATCAAAATACCCAAAAATATGCTTGTGTTTGTTCATTGTGTATTTTAGGTACGGATATCGTGAAATCAACAAAAGATCACAAGAATCAAGCAAAAACAAACACGGGAAACGAAGCCGCACAAAGAACCGGACCTGAATCATGAATTTTCATTGAAGTCCTTGAAGTTTGAAGATTTGGCAAGATTGGTCCCTCTACTTTTGAAGACGTCATTGTATACCCCTGTAAAACCTCAAAATTACGTATGGGTCCCTAAAATATCAAGTATATGCATAAATGGTCCTTGGAATTTGATGAATATGCAAGATTAGCCCTTGGAACAAGTTTGATAAAATTGTTGTGGCCAAAATGGGAAAAATGAAACTTGGTTATAAAGGGATTTCAAAGTTGTGCTGTTTAAAAGTTAAGTGACAAACCTTTGGGAATCGGAGGACCTTATGCGACCAGACAACCAAACATACCCACCCAACCAAATCATGCCATGTCACCTCATCAACCAATCAGCACACACCACCTCCTCACACTCACCACGTCATCATCCACTCACAACAAAACCGGATTTATTAATCACTCAGTTTGTAAAAATGTTTTCAAATTATATTCCCACTAAACACTCTTTTTATCTCTAAATCTGATTAAACCCACACACTAACACACACCTAAGAACACTAAACCTAGATCCTAATTACCCATCAAACTAAAGGGGGTTTTCCCTATTTTTCCAGATCACCAATAAACCCCACCCTTATTCAAACCCACTCACAAAACATCTCCACATGAACCCCTAGACCCCACGAAGACCTCCCCTATCCCCTGCTTGTTCTAAAATAGCAATGAAGAATCTTGCCAGCAAGATCAACGACTCCAACAAATTTCTTGTTCCCCAATAGTCTTCTAAACGGCTGAGATTGGTCCAAAGACAGCTCATATCACATGGCTTTGGCAGAAAGATTCACAAGACCAGATTTGAAGACTTTTCCAAGGGCAAAATGGGAATTTCATTGATTAGGGTTTTAGTCATTGTATTTTTTTTATTCAGTATCTGGATTCTTCTACTTGTAGTATAAATACATGCCGACTTGTGGCATTATATTTTTGTTTCAGCTTTTGTAATTTTTTAAATTTCAATGAATATTTAGAGTGTTAATTTTATAAAATCTACTTAAGCCGAGTTCCTTTGTTATCTTGTTTTTAGTGTAACTTATAAATTTTGATGCAAGTTAATATAGTTTTTCATCAAAAGTGAGTTATTTTGTTCAAAAGTTTTTGACAAAACTGATTTTTGAGATCCTTGGGTTCACAAGGGATTGCAACCTTGGTTCTTACAAAACCAAGGTGTATTGAGCTTGTTAATCCAAGTTACATTCCAGTTGTAACTTGTTTTGGTTTCAAGGTCCTTCAAAAAGTATTGAGAATTTTAAGATTTTTCATATAAATTTTTTTTCATCTTTTTCTGTTTTCATTTACTGTAGCAAAAGCCCTTCAACAGCTTGCCTGACAAAAAAGTTGTTGAGGAGTCTGATTACTTGAAGTGTGTTTTCTCTTTTGTTATAACAGGTACAATCCTTTTTGAAGATATATAGGGGTGTTGGACTGCGGTAGTCCCACCCCTTATTTCTCTACATCAACAGTCATATCATAACCATAAGCTCAGTTTTTAAGCTAAAAGGAGATGGCATTCAGCCATTGAGGGGCCTGGATGTGGGTCTCTCTAGGTAAAATTGGGCTTGAACCCTCTTTTTCGTTATAAAATTGAGTTTTATGTGACTTTTGTGGTTTGACTGTTTTTGTGATTAGTTTAAGCTTTGTTTATGATCATTTATGTTTAATATGCATGTTAGGACAAGTTTATATCAATTTAGAAGTGGTATGCTTGATTCTGCTTCATAAAATTTTAGTTAACAGAATTTAAGGGGTGTTTGGATTTGGGATTTAAGGCAAGTTGGTGAAAAAATTTTGGTTTAGAAACCAGTCAAACACACTTTAATAGTCTTTACTAGGTAATATCAGTAGTTGGTTTAAGTTTTGTGTGTTGGAACCAAAATATTGCATGCTAGTTCTTGGTAAAAAAAATGGTCTAGATATTCAGTAAGATACAAGAGGTTTGTTTTAGAAATTTCTTGGTTACAATCTTGCACATCTGATAGATACATGTGTTATCTAGGATTGTGTGTTGGTGATTTGTGGTTTGGTGTTTGATTGAGTGAGTATTGAGCCTTTGAATCCCACTCATTTGCCAAATATATCAGCAAAAGCCCACAGACCCCCCATTTAGCTTCACAGTGATTGTTATTGGCTATATTTGGTGTGATTCTTGTGTGTAACTTGTTATTTTTCTTGTTTATCTTGACTCCCTACACTCCACTGAGGGTAGGGGTGTCTTTGTTTCCAAGTAAAACCAAGTAACAAAGAAGTTACAACCTCAAAACCCACCAAACCTCATTTTTTGTTTAGGTCAGTGGGAACTAGGTTCCCACTGCTTGCTTGTTGGTTGCCACTGCTTGGGTAAAAGACAAACAGCCCACTAGGTGTCACTATCACTTTTCCAGTTTTTTTTGTCTTTTGTGGTGATTTTTCACCCTTTTTTCAGTATTTCCAATTTTCCTATTTTTGTTATTTTATTTTAGGATTTTTCATTATGTTTATTTTATTTTACTGTTCATTTGTTATTTTTTAGATTTAAATTGAATTAAATTAGTTTTTATTAATCTGTTTTTTGTCTTTTAGTGCAAAATTTTGATATTTTTCAGTTTTAAAAATTTTCTTAGATTCAAAATATTATTTTAATATTTTTAGTTTAAAAAGTTTTACTGCTCACTCTTTTTAAGTATTTTTTAGATTTAATTTTAGTTTAAATAGTTTTTTATTATCACTGTTTTGTCCTTTAGTGTAAAAAGTTTCTTTTTTCAAACTTTTTCATTTTTCTACTATTCATTAATATAAAATAGGATTTTTGAAAAAGTAAGTTTATTTTTAGCATTATTTTATTATTTTTAATCATTGTTTTAGTTTAAAAAGTGTTTTTAGTGTTTTAAAATTAGAAAAATTGTCTTTAAAATTTAGGAAAAATACTTTTTAGTCTTTAAATAATATAAGTGAGTTACTAGTTAAATAAAAGAATATTTTGGGCTTTCTTAATTATATTTAATTTTAGGGCTTTAATTAGCATTTAAAATTGAATATTTAATTAATAAACGGTTTTAAAATTTATTTATTAAATTTTTATTCTTAATTATATTATTTTAGACTTAGTTTTAATTTTTAAATAATTTTTAGGTTTAATTTTTAATTTTTTCGCGTTTTACGTAATTGCGTCATCGTTTTACGTCAATACGTCGTAGTGTAATCGTAGTCGTAGCTCGTCTTTAATTTTCTCTCTTCTAAACCAAAAACGACACTAATCCAAATTTGATTTTATATATTTGGCACTTAATTCACACACCTCCGCCGAGAACGAACTCGCACTTATTCGATTCGTCGGTTTTCCTAAATTGTCGAGTTTAAGACTTGCCCGCGTTATATGCGTTTTTCCTAAAACGTGTACGAAAATCCTACATCAACATCCATATCCACAACGATTTACGCAAGTTGTTTGGTGTGATGTAATATACGTTGAAAGTGAATCAAATAAATGAAACACGGTGATGTTTGAGTAAAAATGTAACTTACTTTAGGAAAAGTAAGAAACAAACGTGGTAAGTATAAGTTTAAATGTTTAGGAAAACGTAAAAACCGACGTTTAGTTCGTTCTCGAAGGAGGTGTGGTTTTGTAGGCCAAAATTAAACGGATTTGAATTAGTTTCGTTTTTGGAATGAGAAAAGGGTTGAAAACTTAAGGCGGGTTACACTAAAAAGATTACACTACGTCGAATGCGTTTTCACGCAAAACGAGACGAAAAATAAAAAGTTAATGAAAAATTTTAAAACTTTGCAAATAAATCCTAAAAAGTATTACAAGCAATAAAAAATCAAGAAAACTTTTTAATTAATTATTATTTAATTTTAAAATCTATTTAAAGACCTAAAATAAAAAATAAACAAGAAAAAGTTAAATTCAAGATTTTAATGTTTGTAAACCTCCATCCTATTTTATAAAAGCTAAAAGTAATTGTTCTAAACTTTTAAAACTAAGTTTCTATTTTTAAAGACTTAAATAAATACTGAAAATAAAATAATGATTAAAAATAATAAAAGAAAAGGGAAAATCTAAAACTTTTTGGGAAAGTCTAGAAAGTTAACTAGAATCTAGAAAAAATATAAAGAAGGCACACGCTTATTTAGATAAGCTAGAATAAGCTTAAATACCCACGGCTTATTTAAAACTGGATGAAAAGAAAACTTGCTTAAATAAAACATGAAATGAAACCTAAACAAGAACGAAAGCTTGGTAGAGTGGTAAGACTTGGAACCCCTACAGGCCACTAGTTTGAATCCAGGCCAAGAATTTTTTTAATTTTATATATTTTTTGTTTTCTTTTTGGACAACTCCACCCCGCAAGCAATTGGCTTGTGTGGAGTGAAAATAAGCACGAAATAAAGCAAATTAAGAACTAATAAGCCATTTAATGAAACATATAAGGTAAAAATGAGCTAATGCCACAATCTACATTATCAGATAAAGGGGAAGAAATCAGACAAGAAGAAGACTTATTGCTGATGCAAAGTGAAAAAATGTGAGTTTTAAGCTAACAAAAATTTGAAAATAAGCTGATTAAACACAAAATCTACCTAAAAAGGATCTAAAGCAATGCTAGACCTAACAGGTTCCTAAATGGTAAAAACTAAAACACAAAATCAAACACTTGAGGCCATCTATTGTGATTTGCTTGTTTTGTGTTCAAAGGCTTGCAAAGTTGGGCCACAATCTTTGCAACGAAGAACACTCACCAACCCAATATCACCAGATGTGCAGATACAACCAACAAAAATCCCTACTACACTACCAGATATCATATTTGTACTAAGATAAAACAAAACACAAAGTGATAAATCTAAAACATGCAAATCAAAACATTAAACCAACAACATGAAATCAGAGGCAAATTTGGACTACACTTTCATGAACAAAGATGTGCATGTTGTTAAATTCATGTTTTATGTCTCATAAACCCTAGAATTAACATTACCAAACACCCTTTTTACCACAGATTTCAACTTTAACATACTAAACTGAACATTAAGCTACTATCAATCAAGTGAACAACTTAATCATGCATAAGAACAAATATTAACTAAGATTAAGCTACAAGGAAAACCAAGAACAGGCACAAAAGCAATTTCACCACACCACAAAATCAAGTACATTTACACTATGAGGTCTCTAAGCCTAACCTTAGAAGTGTACATACACATTTACACTATGAGGTCTCTAAGCCTAACCTTAGAAGTGTACATTTCATGGGCTATTTTTTGGCTATTTTACAAAATATATATATACTCATCATTTATAGTTTAATTTACTCCTTTAAAAAAACTATAAGTTTCGTATATTATTTATAAATTTTGTATTGTATTTTTATTAAGTAATATGAATTTATTTTGGTTAAAAATCATGAAAAATAAAATAAAATAGATAGTGATTTGTCTCGAATGAAAATCTGAGGTTTATTATGATAAGATTTTTTTCTGGAATAACCGTGTTAGGTGACTTGACACCCCGTGAAACTTAAATAACCCAGAATTTTCTCTTCATGACACCTAGAGTTCTTAAACCGTATATTTATTTCGAGCTTAGCCCAACTAAACTAATATCGTCTAACGATAACTAGCATGAAGTTAATATCTAGATGGAGTACCTAATTAATTAGTTCAATAATTACTTAAAAACGACAATGATATAGTAATTGGAACAAAATGCAATATGCAAAGAATGTTCATACATATAAAGCACCTTAGCAAGAAGTGGTTCTTTAAATTTTGCATACAAAATCAATCAGCAATTCAAAATAGTTTTCAAATGCCAATTCATAACAAAAATATGTCATACATGTATCCGCATGTTGGAAAACCATCACACTCAAACTTCGTATAAATTAAGTACACTTAACCTTAGATCGAGTTTTACAATAATCATATTGGAAACAAAAGTTAGAACTTTAAGAGTAACATGATAACGTTAAAATAGGAAGTTGACGAGTTAATGTGTTACCTTATAAAAAGAAAAAAAGAAGAATGAGGAATGGTGATCGAGCCACTTATGGTCTTTTTTTCTTTGTTTCTCGGACTACGTCTACGTGTATATATAGAGATACAACTCTGGATACAAATCCTATTAACAGTCATATACGTATATGCTAACAGTTCTA
Organism: Glebionis coronaria; assembly: GCA_025667525.1. Classification (NCBI taxonomy): domain Eukaryota; kingdom Viridiplantae; phylum Streptophyta; class Magnoliopsida; order Asterales; family Asteraceae; genus Glebionis; species Glebionis coronaria. The sequence continues at coordinate 544,876,184 of CM046882.1, forward strand.
ACCTGATACAAACAAAAGCTTTCTTATTGGGCTTTAAAAGAAGCCTTATAGAAAGCCCAATTCCATTGGTCGTTTTAACACTTTTTATTTGACAAATTTACCCCAAGTACAATTGTAAAACAACGTCTAAAATGCCTACCGCACATTACATCATAGATTACATCTGAACCAACATGCTAATGAGACGAGATTACTCATACTTTATGCAACTCATGGAGCCGTAAGTTTGAGGAACTGATTGAGCACGAAGACAACTTAAGGGGCTGGCCGATGAGGCAAAGTTTTTAAGAATATGTGATGAAAAAGGTAAAAAATAAATTTTGTTGCTGGGACTTGAACCCGGGTCTCTCAGGTGAGAGCCGAGTATCCTAACAAACTAGACGACAACGGATGTTTATGCTTGTTACGACCAATAACGGAACTTGAATATTTATTTTGAGAGGGCCGAACTATTTTAAATAGAACAAAATAAAAAAGTGGAATACAACTTTAAGACGGAATTAGTAATATTTACACTACTCGTTACAAATTTTGGAGAGGCCGAGGCCCTTCCCGGTCTCCATGAAGTTCCGAACTTGGTTACGACTCATGAAAAGTAATGTTCAAGTAACTTGAAGACATGACTTAGAACTTTATAAGTCACTGCCAGATTCATCACCTCAAATGGTGCAATTTTGGCTTAGCCGATTTGTTTTCAAATGCTGCAAAGCATCTTTCTTGTTAAAAAAAGTAGTAATACTTCGAACTTTACGAGTTAGCTTAAAATGTTATGAAAATTCAGTCATCTCCCTAAGAAGAAAAGGATGTTGTAAAGCAGAATGGAATGTGAGTTTCTATTTGAGGAGAGACATTAGAAAGCGATAGCATAATGAAATCACTGTTGCAAATTTTTTACGAATACATACAGTTTTGAGTTAAAAGGCCTATTTTAAAGTTATTGCCAAGGACCTTCAAGTACCACGGGACGGCTTTGATCAAAGAGATGAGACTTCATACTGACAACTACAGCATGAATGCTGCAAAAATATCAAAATCCATGACAAGGTCAATGTATGTTAGATAACAAAAAAAAATCGTATATTGGCAAAAAAAGGACTCGTCTTGTGAGCTAAATTTTCTAAACATGTTCGGATTGACTTTGAGTTCCTAGGGAACTTGGCAGGCGAACCTTACACTGTGCAGACAAACATATCACCCAAGGTCAAGGTAACCGAGAGCAGCAATTTCAACTATGGTTTGACCCAACAGCAACAGATTACTATAACTACACCATTCATTTGAACCTACTGAACTTGTGTAATTGAACCAACTCAAAGCACCATTTGTCTACATAATAAACAGTTCTTAGTCATTGCTTATTGTATTGCAGATGCTATGTTGATAGTATTCCAATCCGAGTCTTTAGAAATTATCAGAGTGAAGTGATTGCATACCCAAACCAACAATGGATGCGAGTCTACTCTAGTTTATGGAATGCCAATAACTGGGCTACAAGAGGTGGTTTAGTCAAAATCGACTGGGTTGATGTGCCTTTTGTGGCTTACTACCCTGGGTTCAGTGCTAGAGCTTGTAAGCGGAACGACCTATTAGTATTAGCGTGCCATTCCATCTAAAGCCAACTTGTGGACATCTAATGTTTACAAATTACAAGCAACTGACAATGAGTCAACAAGGTCAGCTCAAATGCATACGAGATAACCACATGATCTACAACTTTTATATAGATTTCAAGCGTTTTAAGGGACAGATGGCACCTGAATGTTCTAAGCCACAATACTGCATGAAATCATTGAAGATCAATTCTTTTACGGAAATCTAAGTATTTTGTTTCAAAGTTATTAATAAATTTGTGTTTGTTCATAGAATGGTAAAAATGTTCTATTGTGTAATCCAGTGCCTCGTATTCTAGTTTCCATCAGCTACATTGTACACTAAGATCATTCTGAAACAATAGGTAGCTCTTTGTCCGCTATTATTCTAACTGATGCATGACAAGTTATCCATGGTCAAATGCGATATCAGAATAACCATTGATCCGTTAATGTTTCTTAAAAGATCAACAAATATAGCAAGACTACATTACCACATTGTTATATCAAAATGATTTTCACTGGATTCGTTATGCTAAATGAACAATGTTTCCTCGATCTACAAATATGGGGTATGAAAATTCTCTAATAGCTATGTGCTTGATGACCTGTTTTATTTTTATTTTATTTTCATTTTTTATAAACATCGTCTGTTCCTATGTTATCTGTTAATAGGCACAACTTAATGGTCTTTTATGATAGGAATTTGATCATGTGTTTTATAACTTGAGTATAGGCATTTCTTTTATCGTATTCATTGATCCCATAATCAGGGACGGAAGCAAGACAGAAAACGACCAGGTGCATTTGCAATAAACTAAATAATACTACAAACACAAATTTTAGGACGAGGTGCATTTAGCACAAATCATACAAAAATCGAATTTTTTTTGCAACAAAAATATATGGGTGTCCCGGGAACCCGCGGGACCCACCCTGGTTTCGTCCCAGTCCATAATTGTATGTCAACTCCACTATACAATTTAGTATATTTTCTTGTCTATAACCCATTGTTGAAACAGTATACAACAGAAAGACAAATTCATTTGTATCAGTATGGACAAAATGCTCAAGGGCCCAGTTACTTGTGAATGGGTCGACACGGAAAGATTCCATCTATAACTGGCCAACGTCTAGTTTCAAGAACATGAAAACGGATTGCCTTAAATTCAGGACAATCTCGTTTGCGCTGAAGCATCATACCAAAAGCCTAAAGTAATATTAGAAGAAATTTCAGAAAGAAAAAGAAAACTTAAAGCAAAGTCTGCGAGTTGTAAGTTATGACTAGCAGGATTAAAAATACAGAAGATTGTGATGATACTGTACAGTCATCCTGATCTTATTTTACAGTTAATCTCAGAGATCATTGGGTTCTCATAAGCAACAAGAGGTTGTTTCTGTTAATAGCCTACTCGAAATAGGGGTATGCGGTGAGCAAGAGGGGGAAATCGTGGCTTTTCAAGTAGCCAGTAATCTCGATTCTGCATGAGGAAATCTAATTTATTATGAATTCACAAGAACTTAATGATGTTTTGTATTTATGTTTGTTATAAAAAGATAGTTGAGAATGAAATAAGGGAAAAGGTTTCAGAAGTGCATATTGAGGTTTCTTGTCCCACGTCACAGGCTTAGCTAAAGTGTGTGGGGGCATAGAGGTGTATAAAAGAAGATGTTGGGCCATGGTATAAGCATCTTTGCGCTTGGGGCAATGACACAGCTAATGAGGTAATAACCGAGGCGTGTCAATTGCTGGTTGAAAACTTTTTTCAAACCCCCTCCTAGGCCTCGTGTTACCCTTGGCCTTCGAGAATTTCTGGAAGGGCTCCCTTTTTAAGGGTAAAGCCCTACAATCTCTAGTTAAAGTTTGATAAACTACACTGTGAGTTTGCCTTCGTAGCTTTTTGCTCTGGTCAAAACCGAGTTAGTTTCTGGTGTCATCAGGCTAACATCGAGGAGACATTTATAATGGTCTTGATTTTGGAAAAAAGTGAGGAAGTTTCAGTTGAGTTGCTCAAACCACTACTGGCTTGTGTCAAAAAACATAGTGAAGTTTGCGATTGCATTAAAGTGGGTTGAACTGTTGAGGGCATTAAAGTGAACTATTGTCTTTACCCTTAACACGAGCTTGTGACTCAAGTGAGGGCATTAAAGTGGGTTGAACTGTGATGGAGCCAATCTTGGTTGGGTCAAGTTCAAAAACAGACGTACAAGTTCAACATGGCCATGATTTGGTCAAACTCTCAATCATTAGATTAGGAGTCTAAGAACAAAACTAGCTTTGAGAATCTCACGTCTTAGTAGTGCCTCGTTGGGCATTAAGCATGGGTCCAACCGTATTTAAGTGAAAGAGATCTTGAATGACTTATTTCTTAAGTTTTACCTCTTATAAGTTAGCTGCAAGAGGATGAGTATCTCTTTTTCTTTTAGCAATGTCTCTGGACCTGATTCGCCGAATTGAATAATACCAACTCGGTTAAATAGTCTGCAATTGCACTATAAAACCCGAAAATTAACCAAAGCTACATATGTTACGTTTTCTGTTAGGAACATATACATTCTAGGCCATCTGGAACCACAATTTTCATTGAGCTGGGTTGAGCTTGTTACTCAAATTGGTTAGACTGTGATGGAGCCAGGTTTGGTTGGGTCAAGTCGTTTTTGCGAGAGAGTTTGGACCATAGCTCCTGAGCGACGGCTTGGGCTTCCTGGTTCTTAAGAGTAGATGGTTAGGCCTCGGGCTAGTCTCACAGAGTGGCAGGATACAATGGTATCATCGCTCTCGTCAGTGGAAGGACAACAACAACATGCACCCTTGGCTCAAATATCCATGTTGTTTTGTGTATATATAGTAACTAGAGTAAGTTCGTAGAGGTAGTCACCATCTTCAACATTCTTGAATACAATACCGCCTTTAACATTTTGCCAAATAAACAATAGTATCAACAATTCTATAAGTCAAGTCCTTAATGTAGTGTTGCGGCATAAGTAGTGACAGGTCTAAGTGCATGCCCGGCAAAAACTTGTTAAATAGTCACAGCACAAACTCAAACCAAACTCTATCAAAAAGGTAACGTGGCCACACAAAGAGTGGTAGTACTCGGACTAATAAACAACTTGATCACCTGACCTTGCGTTTCACAGAAGAACTACAAGAATAAGAAGTACTCCAAAGTCGTATGCTACATATAGTTGATACTATTGTTTATTTAGAGCAGGGGTAAGATTGATGAGGTGGCAGCACAAGTTAGTGGTCTCGGTGCGTGTTTGATAAATAAGTACTCCAAAGTTGTATATATATGAAAAATGATGTTTGATCCCACATCGCTGGAAAGTAAAAATGAAAAGCAGTTTATAAAGAGCATAAGCAAACAAGCAGTCACGACCTTACTTGAACAGGATCTGTTCTATAGGCTAGTACCTCTGTATTCTTAATTCCCCAAGAGACAGAAACCCATGAACTTGTGACCAGAGTCTGATTAACAGCCTTATGGTCTCGGCCATGGCTCAGTAGAGGATCGTTGTTTTTGGCATGGTCACATGGTTGTGGCTCAGTAGAGGATCGTTGCCATCTCATCTTGATGGGTTTTGGCATGGTCACATGGTTGTCTGACAGACAAATTTACCCTTTTTTTTATGTCCCTTTTTTTTATGTTTCTCGTTTGCTTCTGATTCTTACTGTGTTGGTTTGTTAGGTGTAAATGAAACAATGGAGTTGTATGGATATTTGTGAGTAACTTGGAGATGAAATACGCGATTCACTTGCTTCTCATACAAAATTCGAAGGTAAAACAACTCACTTGTCAAGGGATTTGGACCAAAAACCATATTAATGAACGCGCAACAAAGAGGGAGAGTCAGACAACAAGTAATATAGATTTAGATTTTGAACATCACTTTTGATCTTAGGCTAAGATTTGAACTTAATTTGAACCATTTATCCCATTTGAGTACAAGTATAGCTTATAATATTTCTTCGTCTTCATGTCTTTCATGCATCCTTAACTAGTTTAGCATGGCCCCTGCGCAAGGATGACACGTACAAATCGAGAAATGGTCCAATTTTTTTTTCTACCATCCCGCAACCATTAATTTTTGTTTGTTAGGCCGTTTGATAACTGGAGGTCAGCTAACCCATGTTTCAAACAAAGGGTCATCGGTTTTGCTTATTCCAAAGTACATCTCGGGGAAGGAATATTTATATCTTAGCTTCATTAGGAAGCAAGAACCGTAACTGGTTTATGCAAATTGATCTCTGTAACGAGGTTAGTTTCTGATAGACAGTGACTAAACTTGCTGAGCGGACTTTTGTGATGTTAAATGCATTTTATGCATTAAGCAGTGAGCAAAACAATTCATTAGCACTATCTGACTATATTCTAGCTTCAACGGAAAATTTAATAAATTTTTGCAGTGAGGAGATTGAGTACAAGAATATCTATAAACCAACAATCCTACTTATGTACCATAAAGAATGACTCTTCCACGTTTCTTAGTATCTCACCATTAATCTTGCTAACCAGAATTCGAACGTTGTTTAATCTGACGACATCTGCGGCCCGGCCCTATATAACCAAGGAGAGAAAACGTAGCTCGATCTATCTCAACAAGAAGGTTAGGTATCCACAACTCATCGTCAGTACCTTCATCTATAATCCCCTTCTGTAATTCATCAACCTCGTTGACATCATCCTTTTAAGAACGGACGATCTAACAACCTAATGTATCCAGAGGAAAACAAAAAGCCAAAACAAAAAGGCCTATTAGCTCAGCTGGTTAGAGCGTCGTGCTAATAACGCGAAGGTCGGCAGGTTCGAGACCTGCATGGGCCATTTCATTGTATTACTTCAACAAGTTTTATCTGTAAAAAATTATATTTTCTGCTGCCAGGACACGAACCTGGGACTCCTAGCCAGAGTAGGAGCCGAATCATATCATTTGATTGATTGTGCTACAGCAGAAATTGTTGTATTAGATATTCCCTAGTATTTATTTAAACCGAATAAAAGAAAATACCTCCTTTTTCTTAAGCTTTCTATATCTTGTAATCCTTCCCTAAAACTCTTGTTTTAACAAATAACAATCATTCGCAAAACATTTCTTATCGCCAGCCGTAAAAGTCTCGTGCTAATAATGCTTTTTCATAATCTCTTAATTAACCTTTTTAATAAGAGTATAATATTATATTATGTTTTTTTAATGTGAACTCGAAAAAAGAGTTACACATGCCTAACTCTTTACGTAAACACTATTCTGTACAACCTAGACTCATCAGACAACAGATTGGTTTGCTGCTACTTAAACATTGTCTCAGCTTATTGATTGTACGAATATAGTGTTGAATATTGCTTAAATTGGTAAATCGTACATGCGCAACTTTTGCTTTAGAGCGCACACAAATGTCTATGCACTTGTTGAACAACCACACATGATTTTTTTTTGCTCAAAACTAATGGAATGATTTTAAATTAGAAGTCGGTAAGGATGTACATATGCATAACATACAGCAGATAACGATGAAAAAAATGGTAGACCTCGAGAGATATATTACATAAACAAAAATTAGCTAACTATGCTCAGGGAAATCATCTAAATTAGCTATGCTCTTCATCATTTCCTTTAGTATTGACTCCACATTTCTTATCGCAATTTCCTAAAATAGGGACAACATATGTTGGAGTCGGTAAGGACTTGTAAAAGCAAGCACGCACAAGGTGTGAGGTTGTAGCTAGAAAGAATTAAGATAAACGCGTGAGAGAATTGAAGAAAAGATCGAGTTGGCGGCATAGCTGGATTCTTGATCACCACTATTCATGCGTAAGAAGTCTGCAACTTGCATCACAATGGACCGTTGGCTTGCCATTGTAATTACTAATTACATATCTTAAATCACTTTTATCATGGCATTAAATATGTTTGTCAAATGAGCATTACTTTTGATAAGTTTGTCTATATTCCCGGGGAGACTCTCAATGATTACCATCTGAGATTTACCCTATTGCTGAATGAGCTCAATATCTATGGCATGGCAATTCCTACGTTTCAATTGAACACCAAGTATTTGAACACTCTTCCTTCATAATGGAAAAAAGTATGTGACGGATGTTAAATTGGCTAAGGACTTGCATAACACCAATGTGGATCAACTTCAAGCTTTTCTTCAACAACACGAATGCCATGTGATCGAGGCTCGGTTGTCTGCACCTCAAGTTCATGATCCACTTGCCATGTATGCTTCTCAACAAAACATGGCTTATACTTATCAAAGACCATCATACTTGCAGCAGCCACCATCACACAACTATCAGCAACCACAACAACCATCTTATCAACCACTAATGATGCCACAACAAGCATTTCAACAAAGTGTTCATCAACAATCTTTTCCACAGCAACCATCACATCAGACATCACCATCACAAGCCAACACTTCTCCAATTGGTTATACTCCTCAGCAAGGATATTTTCCAATTGAAGCACAACCAGCACAAGCCTTCTACTCCAATGAACTTCCACCAATCCAAGCACCGGTATTTACTCCAAATGATACGCCAGCTGATGTTCTAAACCATCTTACTGCCTACTTGTCAAAACTTGTTGCAACTAGAGGATTTCACCAACAAACAATCAGCTCCGCACCTCTTCAAATCCTCGACAACAAGTCACTGTTCAAGATGGTCAAGTGACGGTGCAACCTACCTCCTACAAGGACTGTGAATACTCAAGCTGTGAATTCTCAAGCTAATGGAAATAGAAGCCCTATTGGTCCACAAAAGGTTGTGACTTGCTACAATTGTAGAGGACAAGGTCATATGGCCAGGGAATGCACTCAGCCAAAAAGGAGAAGGGATACAACGTGGTTTCATGAGAAGATGTATTTGGTCGATGCTCAGTCCAAGGGAAAGATCTTGGATTCAGAAGAGTTAGCATTTATTGAAGACCCAGGGGCAGCAGACAATGAAGGCATTGCAGTCGTTTCCACTTCTAATGCAGCTTATCAAGCAGATGATCTTGACGCATATGATTCGGATTGTGATGACATTCACTCTGCCCAAGCTGCTCTCGTTGTTAATCTCTCTCATTACGGTTCTGATGTCATCGGTGAGGTATCCACCACAACCAATCTTGGTAATGATGATTACCCACATCAAGTTGGGCATGAAAATGACAACCTCGAACAGCATTCGGGAACTAGTAACTCAAATGATGTGGTACCCAATCCTACACATTTGAGTGAACCTCAACCAAATGCTACGACGGATATGGAATCTTATGCTCAACATGATTTGGTCATGGTGCCTAAACATATTATTGATCAAATGCATATGGCTCTCAGACAATCCGTATATACGAATTCCACTCATAAGTGTGAAAACACTTATCCTTTTACCACTTAATTATAATAATAACCAAGCCAAAACGTGTATTTTATGTCGTAAATATTGGAATTATGCGTGGTTTGTGTTTTTGTTGTGATTTAGGATCAAAATGTGAAAAGGGAAGAAAACACGAGCTTTCACGAGCTTTTATCGAAGAAAAAGACAAAAGACGAAGTCAAAAGATCAAGAGTGCAAAAAGAACGGAATTCCAAGGCCTATTCTGAAGATTTATCAAAGAACAAGTCCAAATACGGAAGTTTAATAAAGCCGAAGAACTCAAGTCTAATTAATGAAGAAATTACAAGATGAGTTTAATTAATCCCGAGACAAAGTCGAAAAAGTAGAAGAATTAAGAAGACGAAAAGACGAGAAAGAAAAGACGTGAAGAAGAAAGAAAAGAGCAACACATGCTTCCTTCCCTTCTCCCTATAAATAGACTTCATTTCACCTCATTTTAGTTTTGTTGTCTATTTTGACAAACTAGTCTTCCACCATTTTCATTACTTGCACATTTATTTTCATATCATTTACTTAATTGTCAATTTAATTACCTTGTTTTGCACCTTAAATTTCTTGCCTTTAATTCAAGTAAGTCTTTTAGTTTTGTTGTTGAATCTTTGTTTTCCTTTAATCAAGTTTTTTATTATCCGTCTTATTCTACTTTTCTTGCTTTTGATTTTGATTATTAATTCGGATTAAGCATTCTTTTGCTTAACCTTATTGATTATTTGAGTAAAAAGTTTATCTTTTTATTTCTATCTAGGCTTTTATACGAATTAAGCTATAAGCTTGACAATCTTATTAGCTTATTTTGTATTTAGCTTATTTGTTTTAAAGTTTTCTTAAAAGTTTTGTCTTTTTAAAGTTTGATTTAAAAAGTTTGTTTATTTTGTGTCTTGAATGTTTTAAAATTTGTGCTTATTTAGTTTTACTTATTCTTGTTTTAATTAAGTTTTTGGTATTTGCTTATTGTCAAAGTGCTTATTTGGTTCAGCTTATTTGCTTATTTGATTCCATCGTAACTTTCTTAAGAGTTTACCCATTCCGATCAAGTAAGTGTGATCGCATAAACCCTAGGGTTTCTACTTGCGATCTTTTACTTCGATCAAGGACTAAGATCAGACTACGATCGTCCATCACGATCTAAGTCACGATTGCCCTGTTGCGATCTGTGACTGCGATCGTTGGTTGCGATCTGTGGATATGATCACTTGGTCACGATCGTCCACTGCGATCCACTTGTTTCTATCGTGGTGGAGTACGATCCAAAACTTGTCCAGAGTACGATCTGGGAGTACGATCGTCACTGCGATCGCTTGTTGCGATCTGTGGCTACGATCCAGAGTACGATCCAGGGTACGATCGTGAGTTACGATCGTGACTACGATCTAACTTTTGTCTTTATTTTTATCTTATTTTTCCAAGCTTACTTTTCATTACGTTTTAATTTCCAAGAATTGCACGCTTCCCGAAATCTCTGTTTTTACCAAGTGTTTTTCTAGTAATTTTTAGTTTAATTTTTAAAGCTTATTTTTCCGCCATTTTACTTTAGTGTTATTTTAATCGTTTTTCTTTATTTTATATTTCAAGTTTACATTTTTATTATATTGTCAAATTAATTTTTCGTCAAGCTTTAATTTTTGTCATTTAATTAATTACTTTTAAAGTTTTAAATTTTGCACAATTACTTTTTAATTAGTTTTAGCTTTAATTACATGTCATTTACTTTAACGTTTTGCACATTTAACTTTACTACAACGACAAATTATTGTTTTCCACCAAAAGACGATTGAGTCGCACGTTAATCCCTTTTTCAGTTCGATTAGACCGATTTCAACAAACAATTTTTCTAACTAAATTCTAGTTATTAAATGGTGTCGCTGCCGGCTCTTTTCGTAAAGATTAACGGTTTTCTGTGAGAGACGCGTTGAATTTTGGGATCCGTTCACTCGTGAATGTTATTTTTCTTGCTCAAAAATTTTCAAAAATCCATAAAAATTAAAAATTGTTAAAAATCCATAAAAATTTCAAAAAATTTCAAAAAATCCAAAAAGATTCTTATTTTTATTTTTACACGTACATGTATATTCTCTATTTCTTTGGTATCTTTTTCTTTTGCTTTTGCAGGTGCATGCGTACTAGATTTTCAACTTATCCAGAGCCCGAGACTCGTGAAGATTTAGATATGGCTGGTGTAAACAACAACAATAACCCACCGCACCTCAACAATAATAATAACAACAATGTTCCCCCACCCGACCTTCGAACGATGGAGGAGTTGTGTCAACCTACGATGAATGGACGAGGAGGACCGATTGCGCCGATGCAAATCACGGCTCCATAGTTTTCGTTGAAGCATCACATGATCCAACAAGTTCAAAACACTTGTCCATTTCGTGGATTACCGGATGATGATGCCAACAAACACCTCGACAAATTCATTACCGTTACTCAAAGCATGAAGTTGCCCGGTGTTACTATGGATTTTCTTCGCCTTCACCTATTTCCACACACCTTATCCCACCATGCCGAAAAATGGTTTGATCGTCTTCCGAAGAATTGAATTCATACTTAGGACGAGATGACTCAACGATTTTTGTCGCGCTACTTTCCACCATCCATGGTCACGAGCCTTCGGAATCAAATTAGTGGATTTACACAAGAACCTGATGAATCACTTTTTGATGCTTGGGAACGATATAATGTTTTAATCGTTCGATGTCCAGACCATAACATAATCCCCGTCACCTTAATTGATACTTTCTACAACGGTTTGACTTTTCGTGATCGTGATACGATTAATGCAGCCGCCGGTGGCACATTTATGAAAAGAAGACCTGAGGAGTGTAGAGAGATTATCGAGAACATGACTACTCATCAAAAAAATTGGGATTCATCCGCATCCTCAAGATCAAACCCTAGAGTCAATGTGTCTTCTACTTCTTCAAACCCTGATATCACTGAATTCACCCGCGCAATGGTTGAAATGAGCAAGAATATGCAACTCTTGGCTACAAATCAACAACAACAAGTTAAAGCTATAGCAACTTCTTGTGAGATTTTCGGGGGTCCTCATTCATACACTGATTGTCCTTCTACTCATGACAATCCGGAAAACGTGTATGCAGCTTATGGTAACTATTCAACAGAAAACCATCAAGCTCGACCTCAAGGTGATCGTAACTTGCTAAGTTACCGTTCTAACAACTTTCTTGCACCCGGTTTTTCTCCTCAAAACCACAACCCCAACAACTACAATAGAAGCAACCCAAACCCACCACGAGCTTCTAATCCTTATCACCCACCCACTCAACAACCACCACCTATTAATCAAGATGTTGAAACCTTAATGAGGACCCAAGGAGAGAAAATTAAGAATCTGCAAAGCTAAATTATCAACTTGAAAGGAGATATCACTAAGCAAGGTAATTGTCACACCCCACCATGGCGGAATATGGGGCACGACGTATGGATATCATCACAACAATAGCGTGTCTATAGAGATAACTAAATGAAAATATAATGTCAAAAATGGCGACACAAATGTCATGACAATACCTCAACAATGCAGGAGTCTAGGTAAGTAGGTAACAGTCCTACCACTTACCCAAGACAAACAATAAACATAAACCAAACAAACATATAGGTGCCAACATGTATCACTTATCAAATAAAAAAAACATAAAGGTAAACTAAGAAGGAACGGGGATATCCTTCTATATGCAATCCTAATGCATCCAAATCTAGCCACTCCTATCCTCAAGCTTAACCACATACTCACCTGAAAGAGACACTAAAACACGTCAACATAAAGTTGGTGAGAGTCATAGGTTTAGACTCAAACGCCAAATCATACCAAAAAGCTGTGAGTAACAACCATCAACACAATAACATATGGACAATGTGTTACAATTATGTATTAACAACTAACATTCAAGATCAAACATTCCAAACCAAAATCCAAGGCCCTCAGCCTTACCAAACACCATGGTACCATAGATGATCACACTATGTACCTATCCCAAGGCCACTACCTTGTCATTATCCATTGGTCCCATAGACGATCACGCTATGTACCTATCCCAAGGCCCCTACCTTGTCAAACCACAATAACTGAGACGGCACGTGTCCCCCGATCCAAATCATACATAATCAAGAATCACATAGCAGTTAATCACATAATGTACACACAAGTCCATCACAAACCTTAAAAACATTCACAGCATCAATTTATAAAATAACTCAACACAGTGTCTCTTCCATCCCATCTGGAAGTCAATATCAATAGTAAACATGGGACTATGAAACTCACCTGATTGAGCTTCCCCGAACATCCACGCACTAGCAAAAAGCTAACAAACCAAAAACACATAATCAAAACATGAACCAAACACTAAAATGGCTCATCAACCTATGATGGACATCTAACCTTATCCCATATATATACCTCATATATATGCTCTAAGCATCTCATTACACCCCTCTATAAAGCCCTTAACTCGTTTTACTTCATAACCCGTCCCGTTAACATTTTACCCAAAACAGTCCCAGTTTTAGGTCTCCAAACTATAAGCCAAACGCCCACTTAAACATACCCATGATCTCTGTAAATGGAATATTTATTCCCTTACATATGTTAGCTAACACCTCCCATTTGCCCTAACCTTAAAGCTATTGTTAAGGCCCCGATATATATATATATATATATATATATATATATATATATATATATATATATATATATATATATATATATATATATATATATATATATATATATATATATATATATATATATATATATATATATATATATATATATATATATATATATATATATATATATATATATATATATACTTTTGTCATTCTAGTTTTACTGATTTTAAACATACAAAAGGTTTGTTAGGGTTACGGGGTCTTACCCTAAACCACAACCTTAGCCCAAGTGCAGATACTTACTACAATATATAAACCATCTCTCATGTTCTTTAGAAGATCCCAATGCAACCCTAAGTACCCTAAACAACCCAAAACTTAAAAAGAAAACAGGCTGAATTCAAAACTGTTTTGACCACCGACTGTTGTAACCTGTTTTTGACCCACTTCCCAACCTCCAATTTAGTTCTCGTTTCTTGCATTGGAAAGCCACTTCAATTACCTTTTCAGGGGTACTTGGATCGTAAAATAATAGTTTGTAGAACTCCCAATATGATCAAAACAATTGACTCAAAATTCTGCCCAGTTTTTAAAAACGGGTTTAATCAAATTGAACTAATTAATTACCCATAACCCCATTAAATACAAGCCCTAGTTTATGTAATCATCATCTTATGATTAATATAACATTAATTTACTGTTTTTATATTAAACCCTAACCTAAATCAATCAATAGATGATTAAAGAAATCATAAAAACAATTTAATTGAAAAGGGTTTGAAGATTTTACCTTAGATTTTTTGGAAAACAAGATTTTTGATGAAGAACCCTAATTTTCTCCATGGATGTCGACCCATACTTGATCTCAGGGATTTTATGAAGTGTTTTGACAAAAATAAGGTTTTCTATAGTTTCCTAACAAGTCCTTGGCCCATATACAAAAGCCCGGTTCCCTTTTTTCCTTTTTTCCCCTTTTCTTTTCTTTGGTGCGTCTAAACCGACCCAAACACCCCTAATTTCGCTTTTTTTTTATTATTTAATATTATGTTATTAACATTACCTTAATTTACCTTAATTTATTTCAGCTCCTAAAGCTTCCAAAACCTCAAAACCGTCAAACTAGTCAAATTTACGCGTTTTACCGTAAAAGACGTAAAATATACACTTTTAATAAAAATCTCAAATTTTGAAATAAACTTTATAACTAAGTCCTAAATGACTTAAAACCATCCCAAAAAATATTCATATGACTAATTACCTCATCCGAGACCTCTAAATGCTAAACCGTAAATCGTAAAAATACGATTTTCTATAATACATATACGTATACGTAAAACCACTAAATAACACCATCTCACTTCATAGTCACCACCATGTGAACTCATGAACATGAAATCATCACACATCGTTTCACTCACAAGGTACCCCGTACCGGAAACGATATCCAAACCACAATCTATTCACACCAATTAGCACATAAACACGTAAAGACACGTAACTAGCACAAAACAAAACTAAGTGACGAACCTCAAAACCAGGATTGTCACAATAATGATATTAGAACCGAGCTTCGACATGATATACAAACCTCTTTTAGCACTCAAACAAATGATTTGAAGAATATGCTGGCTAGTTTCTTACCAACTCCTCAACCCTCTACTTCGGGCTCTCTACCTTCAAATACCGTCACCAACCCAAGAGCGAATGTGAGTGCTATTACTACACGCAGTGCAACAACCTTAGTAGGACCATCTATCCCTCCCCCAGTTAGTCCATCTATACCTCCTCCACCACCATTTATCGTTATCCCTCCTACTCCCACGCCTAGTATTAGTTCTCCATTACCGTCTCCACCTATGCATGAAGAAGCACCCAAGAAGAACCCTTCACCAACCCCACCTTCCACCTATAAACCCAATATCCCTTATCCTTCTCGCTTAGACAAGGCCAAACTGCAAACCAAGGATGACATTCAAGTGTCGAACTATTTGAAGAAGATTTCAGGACTGACCATCACCTTTAGCCTTGTTGAAGCTCTTGCACAAATGCCTAAATTTGTTAAGATGTTTAAGGAATTGCTTAATAAGAAGGAGAAGATGGCCGAGTTTGTTAATACTCGATTGAATTAAAACTGTTCTGTAGTCCTTCTTAAAGAACTTCTGGAAAAACTTGGGGATCCTGGTCGTTTTGTGCTACCATGTACTTTTAACCAAACCGAATAATTTACTGCCTTAGCCGATCTCGGGGCAAGTATAAATTTGATGCTTTTAAGTGTTTGGAAAAAGTTATTATTACCCGATCTTACTCCAACAAAGATGACTCTTGAGCTAGCAAATCGCACTCTCGCTTACCCCGTTGGTATTGCCGAAGATGTGTTCATTAAAGTTGGCACCTTCACTTTTCCGGTCGACTTTGTTGTTGTTGATTATGAAATGGACCCTCGTATTCCTTTAATACATGGTCAGCCATTCTTGAGAACCGGAAAAGCTTTAGTCGATGTTGCCGAAGGTGAGTTAATCTTAAGAGTCGGGAATGAAGCACAAGTATTTAAAATGGGGAAGATCACAACCAACCCCAATGGAAGAGAGTCAGCGAATATGATTAATGTGCTTGATGATTTTGTCGTCTACAACACTCCTCTATTCGATTCTTTCTATGATAATCCACTGTTCCAAGATGATGTGGATGATTCTCTCTCCAATTTTGATCCTCCACCAATTTATGATTCTCCACCGATCTATGATGCTTATGATGATGATTCTAGTTCAGATGGGGATGATTATGATAATTTTACTTCTGAGTATCCAGACATGCCCACTTATGATGATTTTGATGAGGCTGATACTCTCTCGAGTGATTCTTCTCATGATGACCTTGTACCTACTTTTGATGAAGATCCTCCGCCAATAATGCTTAATCCTACTTTGGATGACTACTCATTTGAGGAAGATTTTGCTACTTTTCTCAACACTTACTTCCTAAATGAGAGTGATGCCCCTCCTTTGGACTTTGATGATTATGGTCTTTATCCTCTTTTGGATATGAAGAAACCCGTTTCAAAGGAGAAGAAGTCGGCCGACACCGATATCCGCAGCACTTATGTCTTGACACCTCTCTATCCACCTTCTGAGGATGAGATTGTGAGATTTATGAGCGGATCCTCTTCAAGGACTACTAAACCTGAGTGTTATTTTCCCCTAAAGGAAAAGGTGTTCGATCCCGGTATTGCAATTTTTAAGCCATCTCAGTATCCATCTGATGAAATAAAAGGAAATATTTTTGGAAACCATGGAGATATGCTTGCACCTCATCACCCTTGCTACCACCGTGCTCAACAACTGCTTAAGGGAACCTTTCCTACTCTTTTTTGGCTTGCCTTGTTCGCCTTAATCTTGTGCTACTTGATGGATGAAAACCATGTCTTTGATCCCGGTGGATGTGTTTCAAGCTTCTTCCTATGCTAATCAAGGTCGAGTCAGGCTCACGACTCGGTTAACAAAAACAAGTGCTTCTCGGGAGGAAACCCGCAGTATCTATCCTTTTTCTTGTATTTTTATAATAAGTGTAGAGGGAGACCCTAGTATGTGTTTGTTGTTTTCTTTCTTATCATTTGCAGGGATTCGAGTTTTCAAAGATACATTCTTGATGACTTTTGACGACCCATGATTATGTGTACCCGTCTTCCTGGTTCTATCCTAAACTCTTTTGATTCTCTATTTTATATTCTTCAATATTGAAATAGGAATCACTTTAGTTGTCCTTTCCTTAGCAAGATTTAAACAAAGTACACAATGTCCTAAGTGTAGGGGAGTTTACTTCCACATGCTTAAACATTGAGGACAATGTTTATATCAAGTGTAGGGGGACTTCTATCGAAGTTAAGTGGGCTTTTTCCTTGTATTTGTCCTCATTTTAACCGGAAAATTGATTTTTCGACATTTTTCAAAATTTTTGATCTATTTTGGCAATTACCTTTGTTATAGTTATTTTCTATCTTTGTTAGAATAAATTTTAATAAAGTGGTTTTAATTTTTAAACGTTGTGAATCTTTTGACTCAACCCGAGTTTACTTATTCAAGTTTACTCTAGCTAGTATCCTTACGTGTTTAAGTCAAGTTTTGCTAGGCTTTTATATAGGGAACTTTAAAACGCGAAAGTCTTAACTCTCAAGGGTTAAGAACAAGAACTTTTCACAAGTTCCTATAATTGATCCTAGAAAGTCGTTTATCAAGGGAACTTTAAAATGCGAATTCTAAACTTGAAAGAGTCTAAGAAGTTGCAAGATCCTTTAGATGACTTGAAAACCCAAAACTTTGATTTAATAGGCTAAGCATCCATGAGTCTCATTCATTGAGATTTTAAATTGTGGAGAACGAGAGATGATAGAGTCAATTATAAGTTTGGTATTATTTCATGAAGTTATGTGAGTTGATTATAAGCTTTTTCTCCCATCGCTTGCTAATAAATATATTTGCAATAAAGAAGGTTGTACGATTTGAAAAGTTACTTAGCTTCTAGCCCAAGATCGTTTAAAAGTTGCTTGGTATTAATTAGAGTTCATAGCCAAGGCATAACTTATAGAAGCGGGATGCGAAGATTGGCGAGTCCGAAAAGGTCCTAACAAGACATGAAGGCTACATTTTGTTGCTAAAGATCCCAAGTGATGTAAAGAATCATTTATCAAAAATAAATATGAAGGATCGAGACACACGACGAAAAGCAAATACTCCCCTAAAGATCATGGAGAAGTCTATCCAAGAAGGCCCTAACAAGGTATGAGGATAAATAGATCCAAGTCCTAAAAGGAGGCGGATCGTTGTATATCAAAATCCCAAATAAGGATTGGAGAAAAATGAAGAAGTCGTGGTCCAAGTATGCAGAATCTCTCAAAAACTTCAAGTGAAGAAATTCTTGTTGGAAATACGTTTTTGCAAGGAAAGTCTCGGTCACATCATTATTAGCATAGATCACGAGCTATAGACTATTTAGAAAATTGTAACTTGGAGTGACCTCCCTTTGGGGGAGATTGTTGGAAATATGTTTTTATGTATTTAGAAAGGATCGGTCACTCCAATGATATTGGGCTCGTGATCCAATATAGTCCATATAGCCCACATGTAGGGTGGGCTATATAAAATCCCTCCTAGCATGTTAGGAGGGTTGGTCATTCACTTTTCACACACTTAATCTAATCTTTCATTTTTCTCTCCAACCTCTCTCTAGTTTCTCTCTCTACATCTTCATCTATCTCTCTCTCTCTAATAATCATCTCCGTAGTTAGATAATCCAAGGATTACGATAAACTAACAATTGGTATCAAGAGCCATGGGATGATTGTTTGGTTTTGGTGTTTGTGTTCTTGATTATCTCGCCTATTTTGATCCGAATTCACAAGTACAAAAATTTTTGTGTTTTTATGGTTTAATCTTGATATACTTCATCTAGTTACTTATTATTGTGATTTGGTATTGGTATTTTGGTTAAAAACACAAAATTTTTGGGTGTTTGATTCGTTTCTTGGCTTGATATTCCGAATTGGTTGTGTACTATCCGAGAAAAGTGGAAAAATACTCCATCGCAAAGTTGGAAGGGTTTTATATTCCGATCTGAATATTGTGATCGCAAAAGCCTAGGGTTTCTACATTGCGACGAATATTCAGATAGTGTATTCTGATACCCCTTATTCCGATCGAGGATTGGGATCGTGGATTGCGACGGAATTAAGAGATATTGCAACGTTACTCTGTCCATATTTCGATCAAACATTGCGATAGGCAACATTGCGATTGGCACTGCGATCCAATATTGCGATAGGTAACACTCCGATAGGCAATATTGCGATGAGTATTCCGATGGGAAATATTGCGATGGGTATTGCGATGAGTATTCCGATGGTTTAAACACTAATATTACGACAGGTTTTCCAATCCACATTCCGACAGACTTTCCGATAGGACATTCCGATGGTTATTCCGATGGGTATTCCAACGGATTAAATTTGAGGATTCCGATACAGTGACAAGTATTTCAAGATTTTTCAAAAACGTGTTTTTGAAAATTCGTGTGTAATTTTGTCTTGGAATTTTTGGTTTATCGTGGACAATTATTAGGGGATTTTAACATTATTTCTCGACTTCTACTCACAACAACAAACACAATTACTTTCTTACATTGATCGATTGACAAGTAATCCTTACTTTCATTTATCATCGATTTTTAATGGATTCGTTGAATTCGACATCTCGAGAGGGAGACTTGCATCTCATGCAAAACACAGCTAGAGAAAGTGGTATAACATTCTTTCGACTACTCCAGTCTCATCTAGTGACCATTTCTTGGTTTCAAGGAGGAAGCGAATTTCTGACACTCTTCGGTCAAGATCGTTATATATTCATCGATTCCATATTCCTCAACTTGAACCAACTAGCTGAGCAACTTCACAAAGAAGACTTTAATCACTCTGCATCAGCATCTGCATATCAAGCTCTAGTGACACAACTTACGCACTTCTTCAAATTCAACATTCTTAAGTCTGACAATTCAGGGATATGTCAATCATTTCTTTAGTACACACAAACGGAAATTAAAGAGTTTCGTGGTACATTGTTGAAATTAATGATATCAATCTCGTCTTCGATTTATGAAAGATCTCGACTTCAGCAAGAGTATGATAATGGAGTGCAAGAATCTACGATGCAGATGCAACAGGAGAATGATCATACAGTTGACAACTTGGAGCCTAAAGATTGCAAGAGCAAGGATTCGGGAGGAAAGCACGATACAAGCAGCATGTCAGTGATTGATGACACCATACCTGTATCTGACGAAGAGTCTACAAACACGGTACAAAGGAATGTGGTATATGATGTCTATGCCGATGAACTACCGTATGTTGCGCATTCCGAACCTAATTATGACAAACATGGGATGGAAAAGGGTGATAGTTTTACCACTTCAGATTCATCCGATGTGAGTCAAAATAGGGGAGAAATTGTTCATAGCTATAGTTCATCATGATAAATGCTTTATGACTGCTTCTCTAACCAATTCTGATTCCAAGATTAAAGAGCTTGAAATGATTTTAGCTCAGCAATCTAAAGCTCTTGAGGATGCCAAAATTGAATTTTCGAAGAAAACGGATAAATTTGAAAAGTATTTTGAAAAACTTGAAAATTCATACGTTGTTCTTGAAAGAAAATTAAATCAAAAATTCAAGATTCTAAAGCTGAAAAGGATAATTTTGTGAGACAAATTAAGTCGCTTGAATCTAAGTCGGCATCCCAAGATGAATTGCTCAAAGAGAATGAGATTTTAAAGGCTCAAGTACAAGAAAAGGTCTTTGCTATAGCTGCGTTGAAAAACGAATTGAGAAAAACTAAAGGATCTAGTGTGGATACTAAGCTTGAAAAACCATCAATCTTGGGGAAACCGCCTCAAATTCAGTCTGTTAGACAACCGACTGCATTTAGATCTGAGCGACCAAAATCCTCGAGACCGCGGTTTGCCTCCCAAGTTGATATGGTTCATCTTTCTAGACCAGTCACTCCACTATTTAGGCCCATTGTGACTCTAACAGCTTCTGCAAGACCTAATCACATGATTGCCTCTAGTCTCCCTAGACATAGTCCAAAGAACACGTCTCAAACTCGTTCAAATGACGTTCGCCATACATTCGGTCTAAGGGAAGCTAAGCTAAAGACACAAGTAAGAGATAGAAATTTCAAACCTAGTCAGATGCCTTCTAGTTTACCCAACACTGCTAACCGTAACATGTCACTTCCTAGGAGCATCAATCAATCATCTAGGAATTCTAGATCTTACTCGGACATTAAATATGCTACTTGTAAAACATGTAGGAAATGTGTCTTTAAAGCCAATCATGATTCTTGCATCAAGAAATTACTTAATGAGGTGAACTCCCATCCTAGACTTAAATCCCAGTGGGTTGCTAAAATCAAACACATTGGTAAAATGTGGCGGCCCACTGGTAGAACTTTCACTCTTGTAGGAAACGAGTGCCCTTTAACTAGGATAGTCTCTGATTCTACCAAGACTGCTAGGGAGGAAATTGAAAAGGATGATACATCACTTAAGCCTGAACTTAAGGTTTTCTATAAAAGGAAACGTTTGCCAGCTAAGATAAGTGAATCATCTACTCAGCTCGCCTCTGACACAAGTAAAGCCAATTGTGAACCCCCACGTGCTTCTAAAATTGATATCGCTAACCCATGTCAAATCATGCAAATTCCTAATGAGAATGCAGGTACCAAAGTTTATGTTCCAAAAGAACGAAGCGGTCCAATCGTTTAATAACGTTCAACTAAGGACACTCTTAGAGTTTGGTTGCTAAAGAAGCAGATATCGGAGAAACAAGTGTCTCAGGGGATTCATGGTTAAGCTTACCAAAGGACTTATAGTCACATCACAGACTATAACTCGATCTTCAAAGAAAGGAAAGTTTATCGCTGATGATAAACTTATCCTAACAACGAGAAATTAATTTTTCTCGGGCATGAGCTTATATCAAAAACATTCCAAGTTTTTAAGCTCATGCACAATGACTTACAGTTAAATATCATACTGTAACTCGGACTTCAATTTTAGGAAAGCTTATCTTTAAAGATAGCTTATCCTCGTAACGGGAAATTAAATTTTCTCGGTCATGAGCTTGTATTAAAACATTTCAAGTTTTAAACTCAGAAAGGAAAGTGTATCTTTTAAATAAGAGAACTTTTCCTCATAACGAGAAATTCATCTTGTTGGAAATACGTTTTTCCAAGGAAAGTCTCGGTCACATCATTATTAGCATAGATCACGAGCTATAGACTATTTAGGACATTGTAACTTGGAGTGACCTCCCTTTGGGGGAGATTGTTGGAAATACGTTTTTCCAAGGAAAGTCTCGGTCACATAATTATTAGCATACATCACGAGCTATAGACTATTTAGGACATTGTAACTTGGAGTGACCTCCATTTGGGGGAAATTGTTGGAAATACGTTTTTACGTATTTAGAAAGGATCGGTCACTCCAATGATATTGGGCTCGTGATCCAATATAGCCCATATAGCCCACATGTAGGGTGGGCTATATAAACCCCCTCCTAGCATGTTAGGGGGGGTTGTTGTTGAACACATAATCACATTTCATCTTTTCTTCTTCATCCTCTCCTTTCTCTCTCTTCTTTCTCTCTCTAAGTTCTTCCATTTATCATCTATATCAATAGATTAATTCAACAATGCCTAATCCTTAGAAAAATACGATCATTTAATTGGTATCAAGAGCATGGTTGATTCTTTGGATTAATTTTTTTTATCTATTGATTTGGTGGTAAAGTTTTCTTCTTTCACAATTTTTTTTTTCTTTCGTCTATTCTTTATTTTAGGTTTCAGTTTGATAAAATTTTAACAAATCTTTCTACAAAAATCTTTCTATTAAATCTTTTACTCTTTTGTTTCTTATCAAATTTTTTTAAACTGTTCACTTTTATCAACTTGTTATCAAATTTCGTCTATTTTATATAATTTACCTCTCTAATGTTTCTTTTTGTTATTTGTTAAAAAGGTTCTGTTTTTTTGTCTTTTTCTCCAAGTTTTTCCCACATTCAGAAGGATTATTTTTTTGTCACATTCCGATAGTTTGTTGCCTTATTCCGATCCGAATTCCGATCGTAACGTTCCAGGTTTGCCCATTCCGATCGCAATAACCCTCGGGTTCTACTTTGCGATCACTTTTCAGATTCCCTTATTCCGACGCGTATTCCGATCGTACTTTGCGATCGTGATTGCAACGGGTTTAAGGCAAAGTGAGTCGAAACTCTGCCAAATTTTTATACACATTCCAATGGAAATTACTTTGAGTATTGCGATGGAGTAAGTTTTGTGTATTGCGATGGAGTGAGTAAGTATTGCGATGGAAACCTTAAACATTGTGATGGAAATTTTTTTTAATTGTGATTGCGATGAAATAAAATATTGCGATAGAAATTTGGTTTAGACTCGACAACATACAAAGCTTCGATCAACACATACACTCGACTGACTCAAAAAGACTCGCAAAGCATTAAACACCCCTCGTCAAAACTGACCCGTTTCCAAAATCTGTCTCGACCAACATCTCACGACTACAATACACTCTCTTCACTAAACTGACCTCACACAAAACTGACAAAACTGCACATTCACACTCAATCAAGACTCAAGACCTCGACTGACCCTCGAACGAACAGATTCAAGACTGTCACACAAAACTTGGACGACACCCACGCATCAGACCCACAACCTCTCTCGAACACCCTCTCTCGAATCATAGGACTCCAAACCAACCACAACCCTCGAATCATAAACTCAAACACAGCCAACACATCTCTCTCTCGACACCTAAACTGACCCAAACACAAACTCACCCCTCACACCCTCGAACCCACCCTCGACTCCATCCCAAACCCACCCTCGTCACAAACACACCCTCAAAACACATAATCTTTATCCGAAAAAGATTGTTTTTAAACAAAAAGACTGATTTTTTTTACAAAAAACAATAAGCCACAAAAACTCACGATCTCACTTTTATTCAAAAGATTCATTGATCCAAGACTCAAACAGAAAACCAAATAAAGCAAAGAAAACCTACCCGAGACCATATAAATGATCTTGTAGACATAACCATTAGTAGAGGGTCGTGATATATTCGGATTAGAAGGGTTAGAGGGTTTTCATTCATTTTTGCCTCAAATAAACGTGGGATTGTATTGGGTTTGTCTTTTTCGTTGAAAACAAGGGTTTATTTGATGAGGAATTTAAGGTTTATAATGAACATTTGATTTGGGTTCTTCGATATCTCAGATTTGTTTTGCTTTCGTCTGGGATTGAGATTGATACAATCATTTTGGATTAGGTAAAGAAATAAAGGGGGCGGACAAAATGAAGAGGACTGTGTGTGAGAGAGATACGCTTAATTTTCTTTTACATTTTTTTATGGTGGCTGGGTCAATTTAGTGAGAGAGATACGGAAATATCTTTGTGTGAAATAATAAAGGAAAAGGACTGTTTTTAGCCTTTAATACTCTAATCAACCTCAATCTCATTCGACCGTTTTTTTTATTTGCTTATATTTGGCCACGTCTTGCTCTACGTGGATACACGTATATTTCACATGACGGAGGAAACAAAGTAGTGCCACGTTTTTGGCAGCATTCAATTTTCTCGGGAACGAAATCGACTTTCAAAAAAGGAATCTCAGTTTTTTCTTTACTTTTATTTCTATTTTTAGTTTCATTATTTTTATTAAACTAACTTTTTAAATTTAAAAATTTTAAAGATAACTTTTTAGTAAAGTTTATTTTGTTTATTAATTTTTTGTTACATCGTGTTGAGGCGGGTATTCGAAAGAACCAAAGTCGTAAAATATTTGACGGGTTAAAAGTCTGTGCGGTCGAATTTGAAAACAAAAGTGACAGAGTTTAATTTTAGTGGCTACGGATTTTATCGGGTATTAATATTTGGAATTAAAGACGTATTTTTTATCAATCACTAATCATTAACGTCATTATTCATTCAATGGATTCGTTGAATTTGCCATCTAAAGAGGGAGATTCGCATCAAATGAAAGTTAAAGCTAGAGAAAGTAGAATGACTTTATTTCTACCACTTCGGTTCCATCTATCGAACATTTCTCTACTTAAAGCAGGAAGCGGATTTGTGACACTCTTCGGTCAAGATCGTACCATTTTCGTCCATCAAATGCTCCTCAACTTTAACCAACTACTAGAGCAGATCAACAAAGAAGACATTAATCAAATTGAATCCTCACATTCACTTCAAGTTTTAGAGCAACATTTTTTGAGTTTCTTTCAATTTGATCCTGCCAAGGTTGAAGCTTCAACGATCTGCCAGTCATTCTTTGAAGACACACAAATCGAGGTTAAAGACTTCAGTGATAGATTGCTCAATTTCATGAAATCTATTGCACTTTTGATTCATGAAAGTTCACAACTTCAACTAGAGCATGATAGTGGAATACAAGAAATTCCGATGCAAATGCCAGAGAAAACAAATGGTCTTACGGATGACTCAAAGGAGACCACCTCGGTTAACAACGATAGCAACGTCATTGCATCACGCCAACATGATTCAAGCATGCATGACGAAGAGCCAATAGTTAGGGTACAATTGAATCCTGTATCTAACAATGATTTACAGCATGTTGAGCATTCCAACCCTATCCATGCCGAACATGGGATGGAAAAGAGTGATAGCAATACCACTTCTGATTCATCCGATGTGAATCATAATGAGAGAGAAAATGATCAGAATGCTAAAGATCATGATATGTGCTTTATGACTGCTACGTTAACCAATTCTGCTTCTACGATTAAAGAGCTTGAAATAATTTTAGCTCAGCAATCACAAGAGCTTGAGGATGCCAAAATTGAATTTTCGAAGAAAACGGAGAAATTTGAAACATATTTTGAAAAACTTGAAAAGTCAAACGTTGTTCTTGAACGAAAACTGGATCAAACAGTTCTAGATTCTAAAGCTGAAAAGGATAATCTTTTGAAACAAATTAAGTTGCTTGAATCTAAGTTGGCATCCCAAGATGAATTGCTCAAAGAGAATGAGACTTTAAAGGCTCAAGTACAAGAAAAGGTTTTTGCTATAGCTGCTTTGAAAAACGAATTAAGGAAAACCAAAGGAACTAGTGTGGACACTAAGCTTGAAAAACCATCAATCTTGGGGAAACCGCCTACAAATCAGTTCATTCGACAACCGACTGCATTTAGATCCGAGTGATCTCAATCCTCGAGACCGCGGTTTGCCTCCCAAGTTGATATGGTTCATCTTTCTAGAACAGTCACTCCACTATCTAGGCCCAATGTGACTAAAACAGCTTTTGCAAGACCTAATCACATGATTGCCTCTAGTTTCCCTAGACATAGTCCAAAGAACACATCTCGAACTAGTTCAATGACGTTCGCCATACATTTGATCTAAGGGAAGCTAAGCAAAAGACACAAGTAAGAGATAGGAATTTCAAACCTAGTCAGATGCCTTCTAGTTTACCCAACACTGCTAACCGTAGCATGTCACATCCTAGGAGCATCAATCAATCATCTAGGAATTCTAGATCTTACTCGGACATTAAATATGCTACTTGTAAAACATGTAGAAAATGTATCTTTACGACAAATCATGATTCTTGTATCAAGAAATTGCTTAATGAGGTGAACTCCCGTGCTAGACTTAAATCCCAGTGGGTTGCTAAAATCAAACCCGTTGGTAAAATGTGGCGCCCCACTGGTAGAACTTTCACTCTTGAAGTAAACGAGTACCCTTTAACTAGGATAATCTCAGATTCTACTAAGACTGCTAGGGAGGAAATTGAAAAAGATGATACATCACTTAAGCCTAAACTTAGGGTTTTCTATAAAAGGAAACGTTTGCCAGCTAAGATAAGTGAATCATCTACTCAGGTCGCCTCTGACACAAGTAAAGCTAACTGTGAACCCCCATGTGCTTCTATAATTGATATCGCTAACCCACGTCAAAGCATGCAAATTCCTAATGAGATTGCAGGTACCAAAGTTGATGTTCCAAAAGAACGAAGCGGTCCAATCGTTGTGTACCGTTCAACTAAGGACACTCTTAGAGTTTGGTTGCTGAAGAAGCAGATATCGGAGAAACAAGTGTCTCAGGGGATTCATGGTTAAGCTTACCTAAGGACTTATAGTCATATCACAGACTGTAACTCGTTCATCAAAGAAAGGAAAGTTTATCGCCGATGATAAGCTTATCCTAACAACGAGAAATTAATTTTTCTCGGGCATGGGCTTATATCAAAAACATTCCAAGTTTTTAAGCTCATGCACATTGGCTCACATGCAAATCACAGTAGGTGACCCGAACTTCAGAGAAAGGGAAGTTTATCTCGTCAACGATAACTTACCCTCAAAACGAGAAATTAAATTTTCTCGGACACGAGCTTACATTTAAACTATTCAAAGGTTTTAAGCTCGTGTAAATGGCTCCTCGTTAAATGACAGACGATGACCCGGACTTCAGAGACAGGGAAGTTTATCTATGCAACGATAACTTACCCTCTTAACGAGAAATTAACTTTTCTCGGACACGAGCTTTCATTAAAACTATTCGACGGTTTTAAGCTCTTGTATATGGCTTATCGTTAAATATTAGGCGATAACCCGTGCATCAAAGAAAGGAAAGTTTATCGCCGATGATAAACTTATCCTTACAACGAGAAATTAATTTTTCTCGGGCATGAGCTTATATCAAAAAACATTCGAAGTTTTTAAGCTCATGCACAATGACTTACAGTTAAATGTCAGACTGTAACTCGAACTTAAAATAAAGGAAAGATTATCTTTTATGATAACTTATCCTCTTAACGAGAAATTCACCTTTCTCGGTCATGAGCTTGTGTTAAAACATTCGAAGTTTTAAGCTCAGAAAGGAAAGTGTATCTTTTAAATAAGAGAACTTTTCCTCATAACGAGAAATTAACCTTTCTCGGTCATGAGCTTTCCGTTAAAACAGTCAAAGTTTTCAAGCTCATGAAAACGATTTCTAAGTAAATGTCAACTTAGGACTCGTTCTTCAGTTAAAAGGAAAATTTATCGCCGATGATAAACTTATCCTTAACAACGGGAAGTTTACAACTTCTCGGACTTGAGCTCGTTTTGCAAGATATTCAACATCTTAAGCTCAAGTAATTGGTTTTCAAAACAATGAACACAATTTTTCGAGAATTTCTCAAAAGGGATTTTCTAAATCTTTCAAAATTGTGTGTTCAAAAATGTTTTGATAAAAAGAGCATGTCTTCTGGAATCGATAATATTTACGAACCTAGAAATGTCATTCAATAATGACACGGGGTTGTAAATAAAGTTCGAGCAGAAGTTCAAATGTTTTAAAACATGCTCAAAATGGTTTACTATTATTTCAGATAGTAACCCGATTTTCTTATTCAAGTCAAGCATTTCACCGGAAAGCTTTGACTCAACAACGGGAATTAATTTTCTCGGGCATGGTTTACTTTATAACCATGTAAGGGATTGTGTTTACGTAATAACACAATCTAACACGAATATATGTACGATTCAGTGCATTTATTTGTTAAAACAAGAGAAGTCTTGTTTTTATGAAGTTATCATCTCCACCAACCGTAGCAACTTACAATTGATATCTACATACTCGACGATGCGACTACTCAAACGGTGACTACAGCTCTTTCAATAGAACACGGGTCAACAATTGAGGGGGAGCAATTGTCCAGCATTTAGAATCCTTGATGCCGAGAGTGCCAAGTTCACATATTGGTGTCAAGACAACGATATCAATCATACACATAGAGTCAAGAGATAACTTCAGACGTGACGAGGTGACCAACATTCGTGAACAAGAACCATGTGAATCTTTCATATGATGTTCTCCATCATTCAGGTCCTACCTCGTAAATTGCTAATCTTGTGAATTCATTCTCATATATGATCTTTGCACGTGATAAATACCTTACACTTGTGTTTAAAAGGTATTTAATTTACGTTTCAGCACACCCTCATTAATTTGAGGGGGAGCTTGTGTAATTCATGAAGATAATTGGATTTGCATTTTTATTCCCAAATTTTCTTATAATGCTATTAAATAAATTCATATTAAAAACATCGATTGGGTTAATATTTTTAATATGGGGGAGAAAATGTGATTTAATATGGGATATGATCAATCATAAATGGTTTGAATTAACGTGATAGCTCATCCCGACATGTGCAAAATGTTTTCGGATATCGTGGCATATGTTAAGGGGGAGCAAAATGGATTTGCACTTCAAAATGGATTTCATGGTGACATACACTTACCCAAAACATCTCTATTCACGACGGTGAAGATTGTGGTGACATAAGGATGGTAGGATAGGTTAAAGTCCAATGATTTCTCTAGAACCGGAGGAATCTTCCCAAGGACATTCCATAGCTAGAAATAGTAGTCCTTAGGAAAGATGGAGAAAGATTGTGAACGTAGCTGAATGCCGACCAAGTACTTAAGTTAGCACTGGAACAATCACAACAAGGTGCTAGTGATGACGTGTTGGTAAGCATTGAAGGGGTTGAAGAATGAAAAAGAATTGTAAAGATAAAGGGTGTAAAGAAAGAAGTCCTCCTTACATCTTAGGCAGAAACCGGGTCAATACATATGCTATTGAGATCATTTTTAATGATTCTTGATATTGAAGATAGACATCATGGATCCAGTGATGCAATACACAACCCATCCCAGCTAACTCAGATATCTCTCAAAAGATATTTGTTTTAATCACACGGAGACAACGCATTATCTATTGATTTATTCACTCCGAATAAATTGGTATTGAAATGGTGGCACTCCTCTCCAGTCTCCGATCACTAAAATCCAAAATGCACGATCGAGTCTAGAGCCATTTGAGATCATCAAATATCTCATTAGGATACACTTTCATATTTCCTTGCTTCTTCACACACTGTGAAAAAGTAAGAAAGATCTTAAGAGTCCTACGCAAAATCTTCATGATCTTGCCTGAACATCCGAGTAATACGAAAGTATTTACAATGAAGATGGAAATCCTTCTTGAGCGAATATCAAAAAGCTCATGGTAGGTGACTTGTGCGATTCTTTATGAATCAAACTTGTGATAACTGGAAAGCAACAAAGGTTTAATTCTTAAATGAATTTAAACACGTTCCAGGCCTCTACGCAATATCTTAGTGATCTTGCCAGAACACTCAGAGTGATACCTTAGTGTTCACAGTGATGAGTGGAAATCCTTCTAGTGTTAACCTCAAACAGCACTTGGTAGGTAACTTGCAAGATTCTATACGAATCAAGCTCATGACAACTGGAAAGCAACGATGGTGCGGTTCTTAATTGAATTTCACTTGTTCCAGGAACATGAATTGACGGTTTCAAATCATGCGGATATTATTATCCAAATGATTCACTCTTTACGTTCGCAGTCAGCTTTGGACGGTCGAGTAAAGAGAACGGGTTTACCCGCGAAATCTTGTCAAGGAGGTTCTTTATTGAAACTACCTGCCACAAGTACGATATTTAATATCGTCCAACGGTCTTCACCGGCCGGAGGTAAAATGCTACCGAACTAGGACGAAATGTTCAAGGCCATTTCATCTGTGTATATGGTTTGTTGCTAACTGTCTTATGCAGCGTAACAAGAAGGTGGCATTGCGGTGTACAATCCAGAAGAAGTCGTCACCACATGCTTATACTGCATACACTCAGTACTTCAACGAATTCAAGAAAGTCTGAAGGTCAAGTCTTCAGCTGTATCAAACTCTGAAGCTTTCAAGAATTATAAAGGTATAAGTATGTGGAACATGAAGTCACGAAGAGGCGAATATCACAAGTGATGAATGCACAAGATCAAGGCAAGGAAACATGCTCAAGGCTGAAGTCAAAGATCACATCAAGCATATTCACAAGAACAAGATCGAAGACTCAAGCATAGTATGCTAGGTTTAAGATTTTGTAAAATGGTGTGACCTCCCTTTGGGGGAGATTGTTGGAAATACGTTTTTCCAAGGAAAGTCTCGGTCACATCATTATTAGCATAGATCACGAGCTATAGACTATTTAGGACATTGTAACTTGGAGTGACCTCCATTTGGGGGAGATTGTTGGAAATACGTTTTTGCGTATTTAGAAAGGATCGGTCACTCCAATGATATTGGGCTCGTGGTCCAATATAGCCCATATAGCCCACATGTAGGGTGGGCTATATAAACCCCCCTCCTAGCATGTTAGGGGGGGTTGTTGTTGAACACATAATCATATTTCATCTTTTCTTCTTCATCCTCTCCTTTCTCTCTCTTCTTTCTCTCTCTAAGTTCTTCCATTTATCATCTATATCAATAGATTAATTCAACAATGCCTAATCCTTAGAAAAATACGATCCTTTACATCTTTCTCGGTCATGAGCTTTCCGTTAAAACATTCAAATTTTTCAAGCTCATGAACACGACTTCTAAGTAAATGTCAACTTAGGACTCGTTCTTCAGTTAAAAGGAAATTTTATCGCCGATGATAACCTTATCCTTAACAACGGGAAGTTTACAACTTCTCAGACTTAAGCTCGTCTTATAAGATATTCAACATCTTAAGCTTAAGTAATTGGTTTTCAAAACATTGAACACAATTTTTCGAGAACTTCTCAAAAGGTTTTTTCAAAATTGTGTGTTCAATAATGTTTTTGATAAAAAGAGCATGTCTTCTGGAATCGATAATATTTACGATACTAGAAATGTCATTCAATAATTACACAGGATTGTAAATAAAGTTCGAGTAGAAGTTCAAATATTTTAAAACATGCTCAAAATGGCTTGCTATTATTTCTGATAGTAACCCGCTTTTCACTTTAAAGTCAAGCATTTCACCGGAAAGCTTTGACTCAACAACGGGAATTAATTTTCTCGGGCATGGTTTACTTTATAACCATGTAAGGGATTGTGTTTACGTAATAACACAATCTAACACAAATTTATGTACGTGTCAGTGCATTTATTTGTTAAAACAAGAGAAATCTTGTTTTTATGAAGTTATCATCTCCACCAACTGTAGCAATTTACAATTGATATCTACATACTCGACGATGCGACTACTCAAACGGTGACTACAACTCTTTCAATAGAACACGGGTCAACAATTGAGGGGGAGCAATTGTCCAGCATTCAGAATCTTTGACGCCGAAAGTGCCAAGTTCACATGTTGGTGTCAAGATAACGATATCAATCGTACACATAGAGTCAAGAGATAACTTCAGACGTGATGAGGCGACCAACATTCGTGAACAAGAACCATGTGCTTCTTTCATATGATGTTCTCCATCATTCAGGTCCAACCTCATAAATTGTTAATCTTGTGAATACATTATCATATATGATCTTTGCACGTGATAAATACCTTACACTTGTGTTTAAAAGGTATTTAATTTACGTTTCAAGTACACCCTCATTAATTTGAGGGGGAGCTTGTGTAATTCATGAAGATAATTGGATTTGCATCTTTCTTCCCAAATTTTCTTAAAATACTATTAAATCAATTGATATTAAAAACATCGATTGGGTTAATATTTTTAATATGGGGGAGAAAATGTGATTTAATATGGGAAATGATTAATCATAAATGGTTTGACTTAACGTGATAGCTCATCCCGACATGTGCGAAATGTTTTCGGATATCGTGGCATATGTTAAGGGGGAGCAAAATGGATTTGCACTTCAAAATGGATTTCATGGTGACATACACTTACCCAAAACATCTCTATTCAAGACGGTGAAGATTGTGGTGACATAAGGATGGTAGGAAAGGTTAAAGTCTAATGCTTCTCTAGAACCGGAGGAATCTTCCCAAGGACATTCCATAGCTAGAAATAGTAGTCCTTAGGAAAGATGGAGAAAGATTGTGAACGTAGCTGAATGCCGACCAAGTACTTAAGTTAGCACTGGAACAATCACAACAAGGTGCTAGTGATGACGTATTGGTAAGCATTGAAGGGGTTGAAGAATGAAAAAGAATTGTAAAGATAAAGGGTGTAAAGAAAGAAGCCCTCCTTACAACTTTAGGCAGAAACCAGGTCAACACATATGCTATTGAGATCATTTAATGATGCTCGATATTGAAGATAGACATCATGGACCCAATGATGCATTACACAACCCATCCTAGCTAACTCAAATATCTCTCAAAAGGTATTTGTTTTAATCACACAGAGACAACACATCATCTATTTATTTATTCACTTCGAATAAATTGGTATTGAAAAGGTGGCACTCCTCTCCAGCCTCCGATCACTAAAATCCAAAATGCACGATCGAGTCTAGAGCCATTTGAGATCATCAAATATCTCATTAGGACACACTTTCAGAATTCCTTGCTTCTTCACACACTGTGAAAAGTAAGAAAGATTTTAAGAGTCCTACGCAAAATCTTCATGGTCTTGCCTGAACATCCGAGTAATACGAAAGTATTTACAATGAAGATGGAAATCCTTCTTGAGCGAATATCAAAAAACTCATGGTAGGTGACTTGTGCGATTCTTTATGAATCAAACTTGTGATAACTGGAAAGAAACAGTTGTTTAATTCTTAACTGAACTTAAACACGTTCCAGGACTCTACGCAATATCTTAGTGATCTTGCCAGAACATTCAGAGTAATACTATTAAGTATTTATAGTGACGAATGGAAATCCTTCTAGTGTTAACATCAAACAGCACTTGCTAGGTAACTTGCAAGATTCTATATGAATCAAGCTCATGACAACTGGAAAGCAACGATGGTGCGGTTCTTAATTGAACTTCACTTGTTCCAGGAATATGAATTGACGGCTTCAAATCATGCGGATAATATTATCCAAATGATTCACTCTTTACGTTCGCAGTCAGCTTTGGACGGTCGAGTAAAGAGAACGGGTTTACCCGCGAAATCTTGTCAAGGAGGTTCTTTATTGAAACTACCTGCCACAAGTACGATATTTAATATCGTCCAACGGTCTTCACCGACCGGAGGTAAAATGCTACCGAATTAGAATGAAATGTTCAAGGGCATTTCATCCGTGTATATGGTTTGTTGCTAACTGTCTTATTCAGCGTAACACGAAGGTGGCATTGCGGTGTATAATCTAGAAGAAGTCGTCACCACATGCTTATACTACATACACTTAGCACTTCAACAAATTCAAGAAAGTCTGAAGCTCAAGTCTTCCGCTGTATCAAACTGTGAAGCTTTCAACAATTTAAAGGTATAAGTATGTGGAACATGAAGTCACGAAGAGGCGAATATCACAAGTGATGAATGCACAAGGTCAAGGCAAGGAAACATGCTCAAGACTTAAGTCAAATATCACATCAAGCATATTCACTAGAACAAGATCGAAGACTCAAGCATAGATGCTAGGTTTAAGATTTTGTAAAATGGTGTGACCTCCCTTTGGGGGAGATTGTTGGAAATACGTTTTTCCAAGTAAAGTCTCGGTCACATCATTATTAGCATAGATCACGAGCTATAGACTATTTAGAAAATTGTAACTTGGAGTGACCTTTCTTTGGGGGAGATTGTTGGAAATACGTTTTTATGTATTTAGAAAGGATCGGTCACTCCAATGATATTGGGCTCGTGATCCAATATAGTCCATATAGCCCACATGTAGGGTGGGCTATATAAACCCCCTCCTAGCATGTTAGGAGGGGTTGGTCATTCACTTTTCACACACTTAATCTAATCTTTCATTTTTCTCTCCAACCTCTCTCTAGTTTCTCTCTCTACGTCTTCATCTATCTCTCTCTCTAATAATCATCTCCGTAGTTAGATAATCCAAGGATTACGATAAACTAACAATCATCATCATCAGACTGATCAGACTCGTCAGACTTGTCCTTGTTACCGCTATCCCTGTTCTCATCATCATCCTCATCGTCGTCCCTGTTGCTATCCTCATTGCCACCATCACCATCATTATCATCATCATCATCACCATCACTACCTTTGTCTTCATCTTCTTCACCATCACTCTCTTCTTGCTCACTATCCTCCTTATCAGAGCCTCGGTTCATTCCTTAGATCATGTTTTTGTTTCGATTTGGTGGTCTAAACATTTTTTGTTGGGTCTCGTTCTATATTTTTTTTGGTCCGATGTGTTAACTTTTTGTCACCTCTTGTTATCATTTTGTCCAAACAGTTTCTTTTGTCACGTCTTTTTATCATTTTCTTGGTCCAAATCTACCTAAAAAGTCACTTTATCAGTTTGTCTCACAATCCATATCTGATTTTTACATCCCACTGGTTTTTAGTCCCTGGTTTCACCCACAACTTCATATCTATGTCCCTGGATTTATGGTTTTTACATTGAGTCTAATGTTTGCTGTTTCTGAACTTATTTTTATATGATTTCATTTTTTTCTGGGTTTCTATTGTTCTTTATGAAGATGTAGTTACCCAGAAAATTTGCCATAAACAAGTTCCTGAAAATATGGAAAAAGGACAGTACTTTTGGATAAGATTTTTGTGATGGTAACAGTCAGATCGGAATATTGCGATCGCAAAAACCATTGGTTTCTACATTGCGATCGAATATTCTGATGGAACATATTCCGATGGAACGCATTCCGATGGAACGCATTCCGACGTGGTGTAGAAGAGAAGACATTGCGATGGACTTATTCAGATTTAAACATTGCGATGCAAGTCTTTGACTTTGCGATGGGTTTTATAAAACATTCCGATGGACTGTTTATAAAACCAGTGGACCAAAAATGTGACCGAACCATTATCAACACATCCAATCTTTTAACTCCTCAAACACCAAATCTAAACCTACACCCATCGACACCTAACCCATCTACAAATCATCAAGACTCGGATTTAAACAGAAACTTAGTAAATGATCTCAGATTCATTTTTTCGTGTTTTGCACATGCAACCAAAGATCCTTTAAGATCTATACACGAAAAAATTTATATCATCATTGACCCATGTTTGGTTTTGCACCATGTTTTATATACAAAATTAAATAAAGATCTATAACAAAATTGTTATTATCCTTATTCTGTTTCGATTCCTTAATCAAAACCAACATGCAATTAGTAAAAACCCTACCTGAGACCTTGTGGCAAGATCTTGAAGATGATTCGTCATGATTTTTGACTCCCGAAACGAGATTCGATTATTACAAATCGATCTATGGACTGGTGTTATCATAATTATGTGATTTGGTGGTGTGTTTTTTTAATTAAACAAAGATTTAAGGTCGTTTTGTTTACTTTTCTGATGAGATTGAGGATCTATGCTCGGTTTATGAATATGATATGTGTTCATCTTTGATGGTTGTGTATTGTTTATGGTGGCTGGGATGATAAAGAAATGGTGGGCGGAGGTTTTCATGTGGATTGACTGGTGATTGAGGAGATGAAGAAGATGGGGGACGGAGATGTCTAAGTTTACTGTTGGGAGAGAGTTTGGTGAGGGACGGATGTTACGAAGTGAATGGAAAGTGATTAGGCTTACCTAATCTTTAGGGTTAGGAGTTATAACCTAGGTTGGTGGACCGGGTATTAGCTTTGCAATGACTTGGGCCTTGGACTCGTTTTTTTAATACATTTGATTTGGGGCGTGTGTATTAAGTTTTAACACACAATTTGATTTGTGTGACTTCATTCATACACACAATTTTTTTAAAAAAAATAATTTTTAAATAAATATTGTGTGTATTAAGTTTTACTTCGGTCATCATCGGGACGAGACAACAAGTGACGTGACAAAGTGACTAAGTGACGAGATATTGTGACAAAATTTATTTGACGAGACCAAGAAAAATTTGGGTATATTTTTAGTGACTACAAATTTTGTTTGATCGGGTATTAATTACGTGACGTTGAAGACGGATTTTTTTGAAGGCGTGTATTTATTTTATCTTCAACGATAACTTGCTCGTGCGTAATCTTAGAATGAAGACTTGTTTATCTGGTTTCCGGGTTCGGGGTGGATGGTTGATGACTCGGATAACTATCACTTAAAGGGGTTACATTGTTGTACTAAGTGTCACGCGCTTAGTCGACGTGGATAATTTTAAGAGGTGTTGTGCTTATAGACTTCTTCAGTGATGCATTGAGTACTTAGAGATTTCTCCACTGTTCTTCATTCAACAATTGTGCAAGCTTAAGTCACAAGATCGAAGGATTCTTATTCAGTTTCACGTTTGATGTATCTGGTTCATTCAATCTGTGGTCACTTCAAATTTCTTTCACGTGGGTTGGTAAAGTTGGCCATGGAGAGTTTATGAGAAGAGATTTTCGATCAACAGTTGATTCTCACAAAAAATATATAATTCA
This sequence comes from Glebionis coronaria, assembly GCA_025667525.1. Lineage (NCBI taxonomy): Eukaryota > Viridiplantae > Streptophyta > Magnoliopsida > Asterales > Asteraceae > Glebionis > Glebionis coronaria. The sequence continues at coordinate 544,913,697 of CM046882.1, forward strand.
GCTTATTTATTATTCTCACGAGATTTCAGGTTCATGTGCTTACGATTTGTTGATGGTTCCGAGTTTTGAAACCATCAAGGGTGAAGAAGAAGACACATTGAACGCACAACGAGTACACGTGATGAACTTCATACCTTCTTTTGATTTGAAGACATTCCGGGATGACATTTGTCATAGCCGCAGAGAAAATCAGTGTTTTAACTCGTGGCGTTATCAATCTCTAAACGGTACACTACTGATTCGATGTTTAATTGTTTGGTTGTTGCAATTATTCATCATCATTATCCTATATGCATTTCGGGACTTAATTGACTCTGGTGCATCTCCGGAAGAAGATATGTGCATTTCCGGGACTTAATTGACTCTGGTGTTACGATGTCAACTTCATGAATGGGATAAAGTATCAACTTCAGTATTTAAGCTTCATAATTGGGATTGATTTACTTTCTTCAACTATGTGGGGGAAGAATGTCTTGATTCTTTCTGGTATGCATAACTTGAACTCTCAGGGGGAAGAAAAATTCAGAAGAATTATTCAAGCGTGAGAAGAGAAGTTGTTGATCTACTTGGTCTGCCCCAAGCTTTCAATCTCTCTTAGCAACGTTATCATGTTATATGATGGGATTTGCTTGTTAGATTACGCTGTGCGCTTAATCATTCTAAGCTTTATTGAAAGCTTTAAAGTTGCTTACGAGGATTGTCGGTTTAGGGGGAAGCTATTTAAAAGCTTCTACACCAAGTCTATGTGGCATGAATTAGGGGGAAGTTAATTCAGAAGCTTCTCCTTAACCAGAAGTGTATGGGTTACTTAGCTCGTGCCGTTACAGTACTTCTACTACAAGTTACTTTAAAGATGAGTTGTTTTGAAGTCAAAGGCCTCAGAAGACATCATCAGCATAGGACGCTTCATGAAAGATATTATTCTTAATCATTATGTACTTGTTAGGAAAAATATTGTAAGGAATTCTACACGTCGTCCCATGGGGGAAGATTGTTGGAAACTCACTTTATGTGACGACATTTAAGAATTCCCATTAGTTATCATAGTCACACACGCTTAGACTAGACTAGGTACAATGTATAGTTTAAGGGTCGTGTGTGACTATATATACCCCTCCTTAGCTTCCAAGGAGGGGTGTTTCTTGTGTCATTTTCTCATTTTTATATATTTTCCTTTCTTTCACACAACCACTCTCTCTCTCTAAGCTCAACAATGGCTACCACCACCTTCCACCATCCACCTAGACCACCGGATTAGCTTAATGCAAATCCACAATTCCTATTATGAAGAGAAGACCATTATTTCATGAACGTCTCTCAAGATTTGAAGTATGAAGTCGCTGCCAAATATCGGTCTGAGAAAGGTCTCAAATCGTGAAGCGAGTTATGCCAAGATATGAACTTTATGAGGTACCGAGAAGCAGTTTTAAAAGATTTTTTCCTTTAGCTAACTATTGATAAAATCGTCCTACTTTATTTTTGTCCTAAACAACTATCGAAATAAGTCAACAATGCATCTTCGTGATCATTCAAGACAACAATAAAACATAAGAGATACACCTAGGAATAAGGGAGTCTAAGTAAATAATTGGCCCACATGAGTTTGTGTTAGTTTGCTAACTTATAATAACAATGATCTCGTTTTTAAGCTTGGTATGGGGAACGTGAAACTTGAGGGTGATAATCATTCATGACATTCCAAAACCCCAAGGTAAGTTTTTGATCTTTTTATTTGTTTTCTTCCTTTGAATATTTTATAATTTTCTATCTCTTTAATAAAGGCCAATGTGGATTAATTATGATGGAAAATGTAAAACTTGTTTTGTAATTAATGCATTGCATGAGGACATTTCAATGGTCAAGTGTAGGGGATTTAATAAGTGTGAAAACACTTATCCTTTTACAACTTAATTATAATAATAACCAAGCCAAAACGTATATTTTATGTCGTAAATGTCGGAATTATGCGTGGTTTGTGTTTTTGTTGTGATTTAGGATCAAAATGTGAAAAGGGAAGAAAACACGACCTTTCACGGGTTTTTATCGAAGAAAAAGACAAAAGACAAAGTCAAAAGATCAAGAGTGCAAAAAGAACGGAAGTCCAAGGCCTATTATGAAGATTTATCGAAGAACAAGTCTAAAGACGGAAGTTTAATAAAGCCGAAGAACTCAAGTCTAATTAATGAAGAAATTACAAGACGAGTTTAAATAATCCCGAGACAAAGTCAAAAAAGTCGAAGAATTAAGAAGACGAAAAGACGAGAAAGAAAAGACATGAAGAAGAAAGAAAAGATCAACACATGCTTCCTTCCCTTCTCCATATAAATATACTTCATTTCACCTCATTTTAGTTTTGTTGGCTATTTTGACAAACTAGTCTTCCACCATTTTTATTACTTGCACATTTATTTTCATGTCATTTACTTAATTGTCAATTTAATTACCTTGTTTTGCACCTTAAATTTCTTGCCTTTAATTCAAGTAAGTCTTTTAGTTTTGTTGTTGAATCTTTGTTTTCCTTTAATCAAGCTTTTTATTATTCGTCTTATTCTACTTTTCTTGCTTTTGATTTTGATTACTAATTCGGATTAAGCATTCTTTTGTTTAACCTTATTGATTATTTGAGTAAAAAGTTTATCTTTTTATTTCTATCTAGGCTTTTATACGAATTAAGCTATAAGCTTGACAATCTTATTGGCTTATTTTGTATTTAGCTTATTTGGTTTAAAGTTTTCTTAAAAGTTTTGTCTTTTTAAAGTTTTATTTAAAAAGTTTGTTTATTGTGTCTTGAAAGTTTTAAAATTTGTGCTTATTTAGTTTTACTTATTCTTGTTTTAATTAAGTTTTTGGTATTTGCTTATGGTCAAAGTGCTTATTTGGTTCAGCTTATTTGCTTATTGGATTCCATCGTAACTTTCTTAAGAGTTTACCCATTCCGATCAAGTAAGTGTGATCGCATAAACCCTAGGGTTTCTACTTGCGATCCTTTACTTCGATCAAGGACTAAGATCAGACTACGATCGTCCATTACGATCTAAGTCACGATTGCCCCGTTGCGATCTGTGACTGCGATCGTTGGTTGCGATCTGTGGATACGAACACTTGGTCACGATCGTCCACTGCGATCCACTTGTTGCGATCGTGGTGGAGTACGATCCAAAACTTGTCCAGAGTACGATCTGGGAGTACGATCGTCACTGCGATCACTTGTTGCGATCTGTGGCTACGATCCAGAGTACGATCCAGGGTACGATCGTGACTACGATCTAACTTTTGTCTTTGTTTTTATCTTATTTTTCCAAGCTTACTTTTCATTACGTTTTAATTTCCAAGAATTGCACGTTTCCCGAAATCTCTGTTTTTACCAAGCGTTTTTCTAGTAATTTTTAGTTTAATTTTTAAAGCTTATTTTTCCGCCATTTTACTTTAGTGTTATTTTAATCGTTTTTCTTTATTTTAAATTTCAAGTTTACATTTTTATTGCATTGTCAAATTAATTTTTCGTCAAGCTTTAACTTTTGTCATTTAATTAATTACTTTTAAAGTTTTAAATTTTGCACAATTACTTTTTAATTAGTTTTAGCTTTAATTACCTGCCATTACTTTAACGTTTTGCAATTTTACTTTACTACAACGACCAATATATTCTTTTCCATCAAAAGACGACTGAGTCGCACTGTTAACCAATAGTCAATTCGATTAGACCGATTTCAACGAACAAATTTTATAACTAAGTAAAATCTAGTTATTATCCACCCTAACAGCTGAGCTTGCATTGCATAAAGAAAAGGTCAAAGCTTTTGAAATGGTCCCTCAAGCTGAAAAAATAACTTATTCTGAATTTGACCAATTTCGTTTTGAAAAGACTGAACACTTGAAAGAAATAGAATCATTAAAAGCTAATCTTTCCAATGAATTAAAAGCAAAAGAGTCGGTTGTTAATGATTTTCAGAAACTTAAAATGGATTTCGAAACTCTCGAGTCTAAAAAGTTTGAATCGGAAAATAATGCTACCAAACTTCTTAAATTCAAAGAACAACAACTTTTAAAACAATACGCTTCCACAGAAAAGGTTCATCTTTTAACTAAATCATTTAAAGAACTCTTAAGCGTCTTCAAGATTTACCACCTAATCCTGGTTATGCAAAACAATCTCAGGAATATATTCCTTGTCTTTATTATGTGACCCTTATTGGCAAATCGAAAGAAACACCTTATGTTCATAGTACTGAGGAGACACAGTCACTTGCGGAAGAAACTCATTCTAAAATGCTTTCAAAATTCCATAAGATTGATTATGATCAGTATAACAAAGATCAATTGTCTAAAAAGACCCGTATTCGTTTACAAAAGGAATTAGCTCAATTAACAGTTTTTGTGCCTCAAAGTTTGTCAACGGAAAACCCTCCTAGTACGTCTCCTACACTTGTCAAAAAGGATTTAACTAAGTTAATTCCACTGGTAAGTAAGGCATCCGTTAGCTTAAATGTGGTGCACCAACACTTAGCCGATTTTGACAAGGTCATTTTGGAACGTACGACGGCTTCGGCCATAACGGAAGGTGAATGGAATTTTGAGCACACAAGAGCTGCATTTCGAGACGAAATTGTTCCATTTGTAAACAATGTTAAAGCTTGTCTTAGTACTATTGATCAAGATTTGCTTTTGGAAATAGAAGAAGTTAGACGTGTTTTCAATGAAATGGATGATGCTTATGAAAACAGTTTACTTGAAATAGAACGGGTTTCACGCCAAAATGATCAGCTTCTGAAGCAAGTGATGTCTCATGATATAGTTTCTGTCTGTGTGAATAAAAGTGTTGATAATGATTCTATTGTGCATAATGTTGAATCTGTGGATAATGTGGTAGATAGTACTTGTCACAAATCTGACGCTGAATTTTTAAAGCTTCAAGAGTCTTATACTTTGCTTACAAAAAGTTTTGATGAGATTCAAACGCATTGTATTTCGCTTGAATGCAAGCAACAATTTATTCAAGAAATCTTTGAAACTTCATTTGAAGGTATTAATATCGATGATGCAAATTTTCAAAAGAATTTTCGATTGAATTTACAATCAAAACAACGTCAGCCAAGTGACAAGGTTACTAAATCTTTGCTGATAGACATAGAGAAATCTAAGAAGCTTAACTGTGTAAACGTACTTGAGGCCGCTGAGAATTTAAAACTTGATCTAGATAATCGAGTTTCCAAGATTTTGTCCAAAGTTGATAACTTAAAACAGAAAAATACAAAACTCTTCGATTCAGTAAAGCCCGCATGTGCTAATACAACTGCACAGAATCAATCTTTGATTGAACAATTAAATCGAAAGTTGGTGGAAATATCTTATTTGAGGGAACAAATTTGTGATAAAAATCTGGCCTTAGATGAGTTAAAGGAAATACTTCGTACTCTAAAAGGTAAGAATGTTGTGGATAACGCAGCCACTGTCTCAGCATCGTCCTCTAGTGTAATCAAAAGGAACCTTATAGCCGTCACACCATTTAATAAGGGCCCTAGGACTAAACCATCTCAAACATTGGTCACTAAAGATAAGGCAAAATCAAAACCAGCTTCTAATATTCCCGTGTTGCCTTCTACAGGAGTAAGCACCACTACTAAAGCTCAAAGATCTAAGCTTAAAAGAAACAAGAAGAATGATAGGATCTTACCCCCATCTAGTAGTCAAGTGAAGAAGAAAGTAGAAGCCCATCCTAGGAATGTTATTTCTGTTTTGAATAAAAAGAATCATGTAGCTAAACCTAAAGGCTCTGCGGTTGTGCATCGTTCTAAGACTACTGTGATATCTAATTTGAAATGTTGGAATTGCAATGAATGTATGTTTTCTAGTCGTCATGATTCTTGCCTTATTGACCATGTGAATGAGATGAATCCCCGGAAAAATGGATTAGAATGGAAACCGACTAAAAAAGTGTTAACCCAAGTTGGTTGGATGTGGCGCCCCACTGGTGGAACTTTCACTATAGTAGGAAATATGTGCCCTTTAACTAGGATCACTCCCACTAAAGGGAGGAAAGCGTGCCCTTTAACTAGGAGTACCAAGGCTACCAAAACACAAGCGTGTCCTTTAACTAGGAACACCGACACTACTGTAGGAACCAAGTGCCCTTTAAATAGGTCTACTCCCACTGTAGTGCCCGCGAATAATCCAAAACCTAAGAAAGTTGGAACAGTAAAACCTGTTAGTGCTAAAACTCACATTAGAAAAAGTAGGAAATCTAAGGGTCACACAAATGTTATCAATTATGATAATGTCATATCTGTATCGGCTAACACTCCAGAACCAATAGTTTCCAATGCATTGTCTACTGTTGTTGTTGAAAACAGGTGGTCCAAATTGTTCTCTGTTATTTGGACTCTAGTTGCTCTAAACATATGACCGGAGATCGCTCTCAGCTCAGAAATTTCGTCAGCAAGTTTCTTGGTACGGTTCGATTTGGAAACGATCATATTGCAAAGATAATGGGTTATGGTGAATATCATATTGGGAATGTTATAATTTCAAGAGTGTATTATGTGGAAGGTATCAGTCACAAATTTTTTTTTGTGGGACAATTTTGTGATGCAAACCTAGAAGTTGCTTTTCGAGAGCATACCTGCTTCATACGTAATTTGGAAGGGGTTGATTTATTGAAAGGTACTCGAGGGAATAATTTGAATACTTTGTCTCAACAAGACATGATGGCCGCTTCTCCCGTATGTCTACCCTCCAAAGCATCGAAGACTAAGTCATGGTTATGGCATCGACGGTTATATCATCTTAACTTTGACGCTATTAATCATTTGGCAAAAAACGAACTTGTTCGTGGTCTTCCTAAACTTTCATTTCACAAGGATCATTTGTGTTCCCCGTGTACAATGGGGAAAAGCACTAAGAAATCATACAAACCCAAGACTGAAGACACAAACGAAGAGAAACTTTATTTGTTGCATATGGATCTTTGTGGGCCAATGCGTGTTGAAAGTCTTAGTGGCAAAAAGTACATCCTCGTAATTGTCGATGATTACTCTCGGTTTACATGGGTGAAATTTCTTACAGCAAAAAATGAGGCACCTAAAGTCATCATTGGATTTCTCAAGATGATTCAAGTGCGTCTCAACACTACTGTCCGACGCATTCGTACAGATAATGGAACCGAATTTGTGAATCAAATTTTGCGTGATTATTATGAAGAAGTTGGCATATCTCATGAAACATCCGTTGCTCGCACTCCACAACAAAACGGTGTCGTTGAAAGGCGAAATCGCACACTTATGGAAGCTGCTCGAACGATGTTAATTTACGCAAAGGCTCCATTATTTTTATGGGCAGAAGCAGTATCTACAACAGTGTACACCCAAAACTGGTCACTAATTCGTAAACTCCATGGTAAAACACCTTATGAGCTTCTTGATGTATGGTAAAATCACACTCGTTTAGGAAAACGAGGTAAAAGCGGTAAGTATTAAGCGTACGTTTAGGAAAACGTAAACACTTATGACCCAAAGTGGGGATCGTTCTCGAGGAGGCACGTGTGTTGTGTTAAGAATTGATTAATGTTTGTGATTATATTGAGAAGAAAAGAAAATAGAAATAAGAAAGAAATGACGGTTACAAAGACGGATTACACTAAGACGAAAAAGGCGATCACGTAAAACCGTAAATAGTGCAAAAATTAAAAATTTTAAAACCTAAAAATTAATTAAAAGCTAAAAGTAGTCTAAAATAATATAAATAAGAATAAAAATTCAATAAAAATATTTTAAAACCTTTTATTAATTAAATATTCAATTTTAAATGCTAATTAAAGCCCTAAAATTAAATATAATTAATTAAAATGTCCAAAATATTATTTTATTGAACAAATAACTTACTTATATTATCTAAAGACTAAAAAGTATTTTTCCTAATTTTTAAAAACTATTTTTCTATTTTTAAATCACTAAAAACTATTTTAAAACTAAAATAATTATAAAAAATAATAAAATAATGCTAAAAATAATTTACCAATTTTAAAAATCCTATTTTACTCTAATGAACAGTAGAAAAATGAAAAAGTTTGAAAAATAATAAATTTACCACTAAAAGACAACAACAGTTTAATATTAAACCCTAATTAACTTAAATTAATTCTAAAAAATAATAAAAAGATGAACAGTGAAAACTTTTTATACTAAAACTCTTAAAATGTTTTTCTAAATCTAAGAAAAATGTTAAAACTGAAAAATAAGTATTTTTGGCACTAAATGCCAAAAACAGAAATATAAAAGTTAATTAAAAATGCTATAAAACCTAAAAAATATAAAATGAACAGTAAATAAAAATCTAATTAATCAGAAAAATCAAAAATAAAATTAGAAAAATAATGGCACAAGTTTCAGACCCTAATTCACAATTTAGCCCACAAAAGACAAAAATTCTATGTTTCTGAAAGTGACATGTGACAGACTTTTGTCTGTTTGCTTAGCAGTGGTATAAATTGTGCTACCAGTGGGAAAGGAGTTCCCACTGCTAGTGTAATTATAAGGTCAGTTGACCAAATGAGCTTAGGAAAGCTTGTTAAGAGCTTGTTCTTTGGACAACAAGGCACCCCCACACCAATTGGTTTGTGGGGAGTCTGAGTAAACACAAAAAACACACAATCACTAGCAAAGATCAAGCACAAATGAGAACACAAAGTTTCTGATCTAACTTGCACTTTCTGATGAACAGTTGACTGGTTTTATATGCACAAAATCGAATTTCAACAAGGCAAATCTTGCATATAAGATGACCAATTAGCATACAATCTATTGCAAATCCTACTTTAGCCTACCCTTTAACAATTTGCAAAGTTTGATGCGAAAATTCCCACAAAAACAGTCAACACAAGATAATTTCTGATTATAGCTATATTATCCAATTTTTAACATGCAAACTGATTTAAAACTTATCAATATGAAACCCTATGACCAATATCACCCTAAACTACCAATACAAACATGTCTAGAATAGTTTTAATCCAAGAACTTGTCATAAACTCTGCCTAAAACACAAATCCAAACACCCCTTTAGTTTCTGGAAATCAAAATTATCAAACCAATTGCTTTTAAATCACACCAAATCTGATTACAAATGCTGCTAACATGCAAATAACCAACAAGATAGCAAATTCAATCACTTAAACAACACTTAGCCAACTTGCAATCAAATCATGCCAAATCACATAAACACCAAATGAGAAAACTGAAAACTGAGGAACAAGGATTTACCTAGAGGGACCTACATCCAGGTCCCTCAGTGACTGCTATGTCACCTCCAATCAGGTCCGGACCTGAGCAGAACCTCTTGGACAACAAGCAAGCTCAAGGTTTCCTGCTAAGAACAAATGAAGAAACACAAATACTAACTTTATGATTTTAACACTTTTTAAAATCTTTTTCACAAAATTTCTCACAATGACTTTTCCTTTCAAAACACCTTAAACAAACAACTTAAACACTGAAAAACCAACTCTTGGAACAAGATTTATCAAAATACCCAATATTTCAGAAACCTTTTTCTCAAAACTTCAAACACAAAAATGTTTGAAAAAATGTTAATGGAACTCAGTCTTAGCTTTCAATCACACGCCAACTTTTAAAAACCATAAAAGGAATTACAATTTAATAAAAATACCAACTTTATAAATTTAAAAAAAGGAATTACAAATGTTGAGAGCTAAAAACTGGAACAAGATAAAAGGGACACATACGTCTCCTTTTATAATACATGATGGAACTATCTAGAATGCTTGAATAAAATATTCTAAAGCCTTAAACCCTAATTTGGAGAAATCCGAAAATGCCCCTGAAATTGTCTTGATTCTTGGTCAAAAACCATGCCATGTGATGTGCAGTTGTCTTGGACTGATCAGGAGCGTTCATTCAAGCTTTGGGAACACGAAAATCATCTTAGCTGTTGAATGGTATGCAAGATTCATTTTTTTTGCCCAAATAAGTGAAGCAGGGGACATACGTGGGGACCATTTGGGTGGAGGGAATTGGGTTTTGTGAAGTGGGATTGGGTGAGGGTATGTTTAATCATGAATTTGGAGTAAATTAGGGAAAACGCCTTTGTATTAAGGGTTTTAGAAATTTAGGGTTTATGGGGTGGGGGTGTTTAGCAGGTAAGGGTTTGATTGGTTTTGGTTTAATTAAGTTTTTAAAAAGAGTGTTTGGGGGGAAAGTTTAAAACTGATTTAATAATCAGTTAAACTTGTGAGTGGAGGGTGACATGGAAGGGGTTTGTGACGTGGTGGATTGTGAGTGGAGGATGGAGGTGAGGTGGAAGGATGATTGGTGGTGGTGGGTTTGGATGTCTGGCAGGTTTAGCCCCCAAAGTATCACTTTTCCTTCACTTTGTATAAACAGCAACAAAATCTCATTCCCTTTGTAAACTAGTTTGGCAGCTTGTCATTTTAGGCACAAGTAATTTGTAAACTTTAAACAAGGACTTCTTATGTAATTTCTTCAATCTTCAAGGGTTGTTCTTGTAACATCTTGATAGTTTAGGGACCTTAATGCATTTTATGAGTTTTGCAAGGGTATAAATTGCCAAGTCTTCAAAAATAAGGGACCAATGTTGACAATCTTCAATTCTTCAAGGTCATTTTTGGAAATTCTAGATTTGGGCCCGGTTCATTGTGCGGCTTCGTTTCCCGTGTTCGTTTTTGATTGATTATTGTGATCTTTTTGTCTTTTCCTCAATATCCGTACCTAAAATACACAAGCAACAAACACGAGCATATATTTGGCAGTTTTAATGATATTTAATGCATTTTAAGCCCGATTTGGACGATGAGACTATGTATAAAAGCAGTCTCATCACTCTCCCATACTAAACCATTGCCGTGCCCTCACGCAATGCTAGAATTAAGTATCGTAGCACCTCCAAAATTCATTTTTATTCACTTTATTGGAATGATAAACTAGCTATACTACTACTATTACTACTACTTGCGTTTTAGACATAATGTATGATTTTCATCGCAAAATGGGACGTTTAGGTTCATAGAATAAGAACACGTGAATGCTTCGTTAGAAATAATTTCATCGTCCTCGATTTTCACCCTAATTCCATGCCAAGCGTGCAACGAGATCATTGTCATTATAAGTTAGTAATGCTAACACTACTCATATGCCCTAATCACGTACTTATCCTCCCATTATTCCTAAGTTGTATCTCTTATATTTTATTTTGTCATGAATGTTTCACGAGGATACATCATTGACTTATGAGATAATAGAGATTTAGGTCTAAAAATAGAGTCCTAACGGTGTAACTAAGACCATCAAATCAATAACCCCTCCTAATAGACAACGATGTCAAAAAATTAAGTTGACAAGAAGAATCGATAAACACGATTTTATAACGGTTTTGAACATGAGACTTATTACCAAGACTTTTATACGCCCCCTAACGGAAGGGCCTTATTATCTTTGGTTTACCTCCATCTTTTATTCAACTTCGCCATGAAGCTTTTATTATGACTTCGGTCTTGCCTTGCCTTTTATTATCCGCCTCATCGGTGGTTTTATTAGCCAAAGATGTATATCCTCACGCTAAAGCGAATTTTGGATCTTTAAAGCTTCGAAGATTAAGGCTTGATTCACTTTCAATTTTGCATAGATTTTAGGCCTTGTGGGGCTTCAAATTGTTTGCTAGATTTAGGTGAGCACTTGAAATCTTATTATTGGGTGAAGCTTTCGATTATTCGGGTGCCAATACTTCAAAACCGTGACGCTTGCGATACCTTAATGTCTTCCCAATTTAATTACACGGAAGCTACTAGAAAAGACTAGAAACCCAACAATCCTAACTAAACCGCTAAGTCAATATTTATTAAGCAAAAAATATTTACATGCGAAGGGAGAATAAGCAAACAACGAGAACACATGAGTTTTTGAAAGAATACGAGTATTCTACGTTTAACATAGTAACTTATAATTAACTCTATCATTTCTCGTCCTCATTTAAGAGACTTAGCCTAATGTGTAGTTAAGGAATCAAAGCTAAGTGCTCAACACGCATGGTCAAGTCAAAAATTACTCTTATTCTCGCCATCGGAAAATCAACATTCGTGTTTTCAAACACTTATAAAACATGAGAAAAAATTTAAAATTTGGCCATTTTTAGCCTTATTTTGCAACAAAATGATAAACAAAAAGATAAACTTTGGAAAGCGTGAAGGTTTGGCAAGGCAAGTATCTATTCACCCCCCCATACTAAAGTTAAACATTGTCCTCAATGTTTCGAGTCTAGGGGTGCAAACACCCCCATACTAGAGACGTAGTCGAATGCCTAATCTAGCATGGAAAGGGTGTAACCAATAAATTAATAGCCGTTTATGAAGTGTGCTAAAAACCTAAGGTTAGAACATAAAAGGATATATCATTTGGATATTGGGAAAGTCTTCAAAGCAAACGATCGAGTGCTCCCATAAAACGAACACGAGAGGCTCCAATCGTGAAGATCATGATCTAAAAACCACAATGCACAAACAACCACGGAACAAAGGTTGGAAGGGCACAAATCCCCTCACATTAACTAATTAGAAAGCAATAATATGTACATGGATAAGCATGGGTCTCCCCCACGAGTCACCTTGTTTTTGATAACCGAGTCAAAAGCTCGACTCGAATCCCCATAAATGTGATCATTTAGGGATATCATGGTATGGTCAATTTTTAGTGGGGCTTACATGATAAACAAGGCCCAAAAACAACCGGTATTAAGGACTAAGTCCTTTGATGGTGCAAAATACCGGGATCGAAGATGGCGTTCTCGTTTTCATTGGAAAAACAAATCAACGCCACTCCATCATGAGTCAACAAAAACCCAAAGGGTTTCAAGAAAATAGGTGAGAAGAAATAGAAGGGTGGGACAATGGGTAAGTCATAAAAACCATGAGCTACTCGAGGTAGACTCGCACCAATCAAATGAAAAGATTTTCCATTTATTGCATCGGTGGAAGACCGAGATTTCCCTTTATAAGCAATTCCAGGATCAAATATCTCGTCCTCGGTGGAGAAAGGGGAGGGAACATAAGGGATTTCCCCCACACTAAGTCCACACAAATCATCGTCAAAAGGAGAAGACGAGCTTGTAGTACTCAATACACGTGGTGATGACGGAGTTAGAATTGTAGAAAAATATTTTAAATTTAATTCAAAATCTTTTCCTTTTTCATCTTTTAAACTCTCCTTGTGAAAACCCGATTTAATTATGTCAAAAATATTTGGTGTTTCTAAAGCAATGTTAGTCACACTAAAAATTCTCACATTTGAAAAGCGTTTTGGTAAAGGTGGTGGTAAGTTCTCAAATCTTTTGTCAACAAAGAAAACTTCCCCATCGGGATCAACGTATTCATCATCCGAAGAATCATTCACAATTGGAATCGTAGGCTTAACACTCTTCACCTCCACCGGCGGAGGGGACGGAACTTCATTTTTCTCAACAACTCCTAAAACTCTTTTTGAAATCTTTTTGCAAATGTTTTTGATAGGATTGACATTGTACAAAGACGTGATAGAATACACATGAGAAAGTGTGGAGTTTTGAGTTGCATTGATGACGAGTTCTTCCTCATTGAAACGAAGAGTGATTTTCCTTGCATGCACATCGATAAGTGCTCTCGAGGTATCCAAAAAAGATCGACCTAAAATTAACGGAACTTTAGGATCGATGGGAATGTCAACAACAATAAAGTCTACGGGATAGTAGAACTTTCCAACTTTCACAAAGACGTCATCGGCCAAGGCGTAGCATTCTTCCATGTCTTGTATTGCACATGGGATTAAAAACTTGCCGGGATCACCGACTTTTTGAGGTATGCGGCTAAGAAAAACCGATGAACAACTAGACGATTTTTGCAATTTCTCTTTGTTATTCAACATACTTTTGAAGTTCGCGGCAAATCGAGGCATCATGACTAAGGCGTCGGCAAAACTTATATTAAAATGCAAGTCACGAAACATCTTCATAAAAAGTTCAAATTGATAGTTATTTCGTTCTTGTGCCTTTTCCTTGTCTCGTCTTGAAGGGTATGGTAAAGGTGGTGTGGGTTGGGGCATAGGCATAGGCATCAGCCTTGGAATCTAGGGTTCCATGATTGGTGTGGGTTCAACCGTAGGTGTGGTTTGAGCGGTACTTTGTGGGCTTGGAATTTGCTCCTTTTCAACCACCACCTCGGGTTCTTTCTCCTTTTCCTTCTCCATAGAAGTACTTGGACAAGAAATGGGTTCTTTGAAAATTTTACCACTACGAGTAGTAATAACCTTCAATTCTCCTTTCGGGTTCACGATGGTATCACTAGGAAGACCACCCGAAGAAGAGGGCTTACACATGATAGCTTCAAACATTTTTCCCATTCGGTCTTCAAACTTAGATTGCCTAGCATCCGCTTTTAACAACTCTTGCTTAATCTCATGTTGCCCTTGCTCCATTTTTTGTTGGTTTTGTTGGAGACGTTGGACATTTCCTTCCATTTTATTAGAATGATTTCTCAATTCATTAGCAAGTTCGTTTTTAAGCTCGGTTTTTAACTCGGATCTTAAGCTAATCATCTCACGTTGCATGTTATCAAACTTAGCATCATTAGCTTTAGCATAATCTAAGAATTCTCCACTAAGATTTTTGGTGTGAGCATTTTGAAAACCTTGGTTAGTGTTTTGAAGATCACGGTTTTGATTTTGGTTAGAAACTTGCCCATTTCCACTTTGATAATTACCCTTATTATAGTTACGTTGATTTCCTTGATAATTACCACCTTGATTGTTGTTTCGATAGTTATTAGCATTTTGATTTTGTGGGCTTGATTTTGGCGGGAACCTTGACCGTTTTGGTTATAAGTTCCCGTGGCTACATAAGCATTCGAAGTGTTACCATCCGCGGTAATGCACTCGGAAAAATCATGAGCTCCACCACACGAAATACAACTCTTAGCAACCGCTTTAACCGAAGCGGAATTCGAAGCTTCTTGAGCTTTCCAATGAGACATAAGAGTCGAAAACCTATCGAAAAACCGATTCTCCTCATTTGCTTCATCTTGCAAGGCATTAATGGAACGAGACGATGACGAACCCAAATTGGCAACACTCGGTGTGTTACGAGGGCTATAAACCTTAGACCTATTTTTAATGATTTTCAAAGCCTCTTCGGTTGTTTTGCACAAAAAATTACCACCCGCGGCGGCATTTAAGTAATCTTGTTCATGATCATTAAGCCCATTATAAAAAGTGTCAATTTGATGCAATTCGGAAAAATCATGGTGTGGACATTCATGTAACATTTCTTTAAACCTTTCCCAAGCCATTGAAAAACTTTCATTAGATCTTTGTGTAAATCGTGAAATCTCGTTTTTCAAATGTGTTGTTTTAGATGGTGGAAAAAATTGATTCACAAATTTAGACACGAGATCGGCCCATGTCAAAATCGAATTTGGCGGTTCTTTCTCAAGCCATATCTTGGCGGGTCCATCTAACGAGTAGGGAAACAACATCATCTTAATGGCATCGTGTGGTACATCCTTAAACTTGCTTGTCGCGGTGAGACGATTAAATTGCCTAATGTAATAATGTGGGTTGTCTTTTTCGTGTCCGCGAAACTTGTTTGCTTGAAGCATAGACATTAAACCCGTCTTGATCTCGAAGTTCTCCGCAAGGATGGCGGGAATCACAATGGCCTCTCCGAAACCCTCGGTGGGTGCTTGAAGCAACTCCATCATAGTACGATTAGCCATGATAGCTTCTTGTTCTACAATAGGTTCCTCACTTGGAGTCTCTTCCCTAGAAGAATTAGGAGTAGGTGTTGCCTCCTTTCGGTTTCTACGTTTACGTGCACGTTTTGCTTGATTGCGAGTAAGCATAAACGTCACGTACAACGAGGGGATGAGTAAAGAAGATTCTTTTTTGTGTTTTGTATTTTTCAATTTTTTTTGTGGTTTTTGATGGTATTAACTTTTTTTGGAAATTGGTGAATGTATTAAGTAGACACAAATCTACAAATCTCCTCCTTAATCAAATCTCTTGATTAAAGAAGCCTCAAGGAATGAAAACGATCACGTGAAGTGAACGCCTTCGATGACTTTAGAACGATGGTGGAACACCAAATCGTTCAAGAGGGTTTAATCAATAGAAACCAAGAAAATATATATGATATGTAATAATACTTTGGGCGGCAAAACCCTCGATTAGCTCTCAGAATCAAATACGCACAAGCAAGCGGAGGAAACGAGGCGGCGCGAAGCACTTAAGAGCCTTTTTCCTTTAGGTCGTGAAATACAACCGCCTTATACCCACCTTATAGTTTGTATTTTTCAAAATCGAGCTTCACGAAAGTATTTATCTATTTTTGCCTTTTTTTCTTTGGTTTGAGATTCGAATACAATGATTGGGTAATGACCTCCCAAGTCAAGGTTGTGATTTCTCACGTATTTGGAGTACTTTTGAATTTATTGTTCTACGTATACAATATAGTAATAGTATTCACACAAAAACCAAAAAACGATAATACGTATTAGTAGAGTGCTACTAATACAAATACTAATTATGGTTAGTATAAAAACAACAATTGTTCAATCAAAACACAACACGCCTCCCCGGCAGCGGCGCCAAAATTGATGTATGGTAAAATCACACTCGTTTAGGAAAACGAGGTAAAAGCGGTAAGTATTAAGCGTACGTTTAGGAAAACGTAAACACTTATGACCCAAAGTGGGGATCGTTCTCGAGGAGGCACGTGTGTTGTGTTAAGAATTGATTAATGTTTTTGATTATATTGAGAAGAAAAGAAAAAAGAAATAAGAAAGAAATGACGGTTACGAAGACGGATTAAACTAAGACGAAAAAGGCGATCACGTAAAACCGTAAATAGTGCAAAAATTAAAAATTTTAAAACCTAAAAATTAATTAAAAGCTAAAAGTAGTCTAAAATAATATAAATAAGAATAAAAATTCAATAAAAATATTTTAAAACCTTTTATTAATTAAATATTCAATTTTAAATGCTAATTAAAGCCCTAAAATTAAATATAAATAATTAAAATGTCCAAAATATTATTTTATTGAACAAATAACTTACTTATATTATCTAAAGACTAAAAGTATTTTTCCTAATTTTTAAAAACTATTTTTCTATTTTTAAATCACTAAAAACTATTTTAAAACTAAAATAATTATAAAAAATAATAAAATAATGCTAAAAATAATTTACCAATTTTAAAAATCCTATTTTACTCTAATGAACATTAGAAAAATGAAAAAGTTTGAAAAATAATAAATTTACCACTAAAAGACAAAAACAGTTTAATATAAAACCCTAATTAACTTAAATTAATTCTAAAAAATAATAAAAAGATGAACAGTGAAAACTTTTTATACTAAAAATCTTAAAATGTTTTTCTAAATCTAAGAAAAATGTTAAAACTGAAAAATAAGTATTTTTGGCACTAAATTCCAAAAATAGAAATATAAAAGTTAATTAAAAATGCTATAAAACCTAAAAAATATAAAATGAACAGTAAATAAAAATCTAATTAATCAGAAAAATCAAAAATAAAATTAGAAAAATAATGGCACAAGTTTCATACCCTAATTCACAATTTAGCCCACAAAAGACAAAAATTCTATGTTTTTGAAAGTGACATGTGATAGACTTTTGTCTGTTTGCTTAGCAGTGGTAAAAATTGTGCTACCAGTGGGAAAGGAGTTCCCACTGCTAGTGTAATTATAAGGTCAGTTGACCAAATGAGCTTAGGAAAGCTTGTTAAGAGCTTGTTCTTTGGACAACAAGGCACCCCCACACCAATTGGGTTGTGGGGAGTCTGAGTAACACAAAAAACACACAATCACTAGCAAAGATCGAGCACAAATGAGCACACAAAGTTTCTGATCTAACTTGCACTTTCTGATGAACAGTTGACTGGTTTTATATGCACAAAATCAAATTTCAACAAGGCAAATCTTGCATATAAGCTGACCAATTAGCATACAATCTATTGCAAATCCTACTTTAGCCTACCCTTTAACAATTTGCAAAGTTTGATGGGAAAATTCCCACAAAAACAGTCAACACAAGACAATTTCTGATTATAGCTATATTATCCAATTTTTAACATGCAAACTGATTTAAAACTTATCAATATGAAACCCTATGACCAATATCACCCTAAACTACCAATACAAACATGTCTAGAATAGTTTTAATCCAAGAACTTTCATAAACTCTGCCTAAAACACAAATCCAAACACCCCTTTAGTTTCTGGAAATCAATATTATCAAACCAATTGCTTTTAAATCACACCAAATATGATTACAAATGCTACTAACATGCAAATAACCAACAAGAGAGCAAATTCAATCACTTAAACAACACTTAGCCAAATGCAATCAAATCATGCCAAATCACATAAACACCAAATGAGAAAATTGAAAACTGAGGAACAAGGATTTACCTAGAGGGACCTACATCCAGGTCCCTCAGTGACTGCTATGTCACCTCCAATCAGGTCCGGACCTGAGCAGAATCTCTTGGACAACAAGCAAGCTCAAGGTTTGCTGCTAAGAACAAATGAAGAAACACAAATACTAACTTTCTAATTTTAACACTTTTTAAAATCTTTTTCACAAAATTTCTCACAATGACTTTTCCTTTCAAAACAACTTAAACACTGAAAAACCAACTCTTGGAACAAGATTTATAAAAATACCCAATATTTCAGAAACCTTTTTCTCAAAACTTCAAACACAAAAATGTTTGAAAAAATGTTAATGGAACTCAGTCTTAGCTTTCAATCACACACCAACTTTTAAAAACCATAAAAGGAATTACAATTTAATAAAAATACCAACTTCATAAATTTATAAAAAGGAATTACAAATGTTGAGAGCTAAAAACTGGAACAAGATAAAAGGGACACATACGTCTCCTTTTATAATACATGATGGAACTATCTAGAATGCTTGAATAAAATATTCTAAAGCCCTAAACCCTAATTTGGAGAAATCCGAAAATGCCCCTGAAATTGTCTTGATTCTTGGTCAAAAACCATGCCATGTGATGTGCAGTTGTCTTGGACTGATCAGGAGCGTTCATTTAAGCTTTGGGAACACGAAAATCATCTTAGCTGTTGAATGGTATGCAAGATTCGTTTTTTTTTGCCCAAATAAGTGAAGCAGGGGACATACGTGGGGACCATTTGGGTGGAGGGAATTGGGTTTTGTGAAGTGGGATTGGGTGAGGGTATGTTTAATCATGAATCTGGAGTAAATTAGGGAAAACCCCTTTGTATTAAGGGTTTTAGGAATTTAGGGTTTATGGGGTGGGGGTGTTTAGCAGGTAAGGGTTTGATTGGTTTTGGGTTAATTAAGTTTTTAAAAAGAGTGTTTAGAGGGAAAGTTTAAAACTGATTTAATAATCAGTTAAACTTGTGAGTGGAGGGTGACATGGAAGGGGTTTGTGACGTGGTGGATTGTGAGTGGAGGATGGAGGTGAGGTGGAAGGATGATTGGTGGTGGTGGGTTTGGATGTCTGGCAGGTTTAGCCCCCAAAGTATCACTTTTCCTTCACTTTGTATAAACAGCAACAAAATTTCATTCCCTTTGTAAACTAGTTTGGCAACTTGTCATTTTAGGCACAAGTAATTTGTAAACTTTAAACAAGGACTTCTTATGTAATTTCTTCAATCTTCAAGGGCTGTTCTTGTAACATCTTGATAATTTAGGGACCTCAATGCATTTTATGAGTTTTGCAAGGGTATAAATTGCCAAGTCTTCAAAAATGAGGGACCAATGTTGAAAATCTTCAATTCTTCAAGGTCATTTTTGGAAATTCCAGACTTGGGCCCGGTTCATTGTGCGGCTTCGTTTCCCGTGTTCGTTTTTTATTGATTCTTGTGATCTTTTTGTCTTTTCCTCAATATCCGTACCTAAAATACACAAGCAACAAACACGAGCATATATTTGGCAGTTTTAATGATATTTAATGCATTTTAAGCCCGATTTGGACGATGAGACTATGTATAGAAGCAGTCTCATCACTTCTCCATGGAAAAGTACCAGATTTATCATATCTTCATGTATTTGGTTCTCTTTGCTATCCAAATAATGATGGTGACAATTTGGGAAAACATCAACCAAAGGATGATATTGGTATTTTCATTGGTTACGCACCCGCAAAGAAGGCATACCGAATCTACAACCGTAACTCTCGCAAGATCCTCAAAACTATGAATGTTGATTTTGATGAGCTGACAGCAATGGCTTCTGAGCAAAGCAGCTCTGAACCCACACTTCATGAAATGGGACCCAGTAACATTAGTTCTGGTCTTGTCCCAAACAACCCTACTTCATCATCATTTACACCACCTACTAGGAATGAATGGGATACGTTGTTTCAACCGTTCTTTGATGAATTATTTACTCTTCCAAGTATTGTTGCTCCAGAACCTGAGGTAATAGCTCCGGTAACCGAAGTTGTCTCTCCAGAAACCGAAGCACAATCAGATGCGTCTGCACCTACAATTGGTCAAGATATACCTTCAACGAGTAATTCTCAACCAACTACCGAATCAACTACTCATGTCATGCATGTTGATGATGAATAGGATGATGATGATGATCACGATTTGGAATTCGCTCAAATGCGTGAACTTCCATTCTTTGGTGTACCAATTGGTGACCCTAATCGTCCGGTATCCACACGAAGTCAGTTACAAGAAAATGCAATGTTTTGTCATTTTGATGCTTTTCTCACTAAAGTTGAACCTAAGACATGGCAAGAAGCTTTTACTCAATCCTGTTAGATAGAAGCTATGCAAGAAGAACTTAATGAATTTATACGTCTTGAAGTATGGGAAGTTGTCCCATGTCCGGATCAAGTGCAATTACTCACTTTGAAATGGGTTTACACGGTGAAACTCGACGAGTTAGGCGGAATATTGAAGAACATAGCTCGACTTGTAGCTCGTGGATACAAGTAATTATTGGGCATCGACTTTATGGAATCCTTTGCACCTGTTGCCCGTTTGGAAGCTATTAGACTATTCCTAGCTTATGCAGCCCACATGAATATGATCGTCTATCAGATGGATGTGAAGACGGCATTTATCAATGGTGAAATCAAGGAAGAGGTCTATGTTCAATAGCCGGATGCTTTTGTGAATCCTAAATATCCTAATCATGTGTACAAGCTTAAGAAGGCTCTCTATGGGTTGAAGCAAGCTCCTCGCACATGGTATGATCTATTGTCACAATTTCTTATTACGCAAGGCTTCGCTAAAGGCAAGGTGGATCCCACGCTGTTCATTCAGAAACGAGGTAAAGATATGATTATGGTACAAATATATGTTGATGATATTATATTTGCAGCCTCGACCCAAACCTTATCCGATGAGTTTGGGACACTCATGTATTCTAAGTTTAAGATGTCAATGATGGGCAAGGTATCATTCTTCTTAGGTCTTCATATATCTCAAAGTCCCAGAGGCATCTTTATCAATCAATCCAAGTATGCCCTTGAATCGCTAAAGAAGTATAAGATGGAATCTTGCGACCCCGTGGATACTCAAATGGTGGAACGAACTAAACTTAATGCAGATCCACATGGAGTTGTCGTTGATCCGACACTTTATCGTAGAATGATCGGTACCCTTCTGTATATCACAGCTAGTCGACCTGATCTTCAGTTTGCTATATGTATGTGTGCTCGGTATCAAACTCGACCTACTGAGTTACACTTAGCTACTGTTAAACGGATCTTTAGGTATCTTAAAGGAACCATTAATCGGGGACTTTGGTATTCGAAGGAATCTTCGATTGCACTTATGGCATATGCAGATGCGGATCACGCGGGTTGTCAAGATACAAGGCGTAGCACGAGTGGAACATTGCAACTACTAGGAGATCGTTTAATCAGTTGGGCATCGAAAAGGCAGAAAAGCGCTGCAATTTCAAGTACGGAAGCATAATACATAGCTATGTCCGGTTGCTGTGCTCAAATTCTTTGGATGAGATCGCAATTAACCGACTATGGTCTAGGTTTCAACAAAATTCCGATGTACTGCGACAACAAAAGTGCAATTGCCTTATGCTGCAACAATGTTCAATTCTCCCGGTCGAAGCATATTGACATTCGCTACCATTTCATCAAGGAGCAAGTGGAAAATGGAGTGATCGAGCTTTACTTTGTCCGATCTGAGTATCAATTGGCGGATATTTTCACGAAGGCTTTAGATCGCGCTCGAATGGAATTTTTGGCCGACAAGCTAGGAATGAGAAATTTCTCGCCTGAGACTCTAAAGGAACTGGCAGGTGAAGCGAAAGAATAGTGGTGGTAAACTATTCTCCGTATCCTTGGTGATCATTTGTATATATTGTTTATATTTTTATCCACAAAAGCAAAATACAAAAATATAAAACCATATAAAAACCATAAAAATTGAAAAATTCAGAAAAATCCAAAAATATTTTTACTTTATTTTACAAAGGCATGTCTTTTGGTATGATAATATTTACGGCCTTAGAAATGTCGATTAATATTGACACGGCGCCATAAATAGAGTTCGTACAAAAGTTGTAGATATTTCATAAAACATGCCTATATGGCTTGTAGTTATTTCTGACTGCAACCCGGTTTTCATATTAAAGTCAAGTATTTCTTATGAAAGCCTTGGCTCATCAACGAGAATTAATTTTCTCGGGCATGGTTTACTTTATAACCATGTAAGGGATTGTGTTTACGTTATAACACAATCTAACACGAATATATGTACGATTCAGTGCATTTATTTATTAAAACAAGAGAAGTCTTGTTTTTATGAAGCTATCATCTCTACAACCATAGCAATCTACAATTGGTATCTACATACTCGACGATGCGACTACTCAAACGACGACTACAACTCTTTCAATGGAACACGGGTCAACAATTGAGGGGGAGAAATTGTCAAGCATTCAGAATCTTCGATGCCGAAAGTGCCAAGCTCAATAATTGGTGTCAAGACAACAATACCAATCATACATGTGGTGTCAAGAGATGACTTCAGAAGTGACGAGGCGACCAACATATGCTGACAAGAATCATTTGATCTTATCATATGATGTTCTCATCAATCAGGTCCAACCTTATCCATTTTTTTCTAATATGGTGAATATGTGATCATGTTACAAATCGGTATCATATCTCATACATTTGGTATCATGAAGATAAAACGGACTTGCATTTTTTTTCCCAAAACCTTTGTTAAAACTTCATTAAATCAATTGACATTAAAAACATCGATTGGGTTAATATTTTTAATATGGGGGAGAAAATGTGATTTAATATGGGAAATTATCACAAATGGTTTGACTTAATGTGCTGGCTCATCCCGACATATGCGAAATGTTTTCGAATATCGTGGCATATGTTAAGGGGGATCAAAACAGATTTGCATATCAAAATGGATTTTCATGGTGACATATACTTACCCAAAACCCATTTATTTCACGACGATGAAGATTGTGGTGACATAAGGATGGTAGGATAGGTTAAGTCCAATGATTCTTCTTAAACCGGAGGAATCTTCCCAAGGACATTCCATAGCTAGAAATAGTAGTCCTTAGGAAAGATGGAGAAAGATTGTGAATGTAGCTGAATGCCGACCAAGTACTTAAGTTAGCACTGGAACAATCACAACAAGGTGATAGTTATGACGTATTGGTAAGCATTGAAGGGGTTGAAGAATGAAAAAGAACTATAAAGTTAAAGGGTGTAAAGAAAGAAGCCCTCCTTACAACCTTAGGCAGAAACCGGGTCAACACATATGCTATTGAGATCATTTTAATGATGCTCGATATTGAAGATAGACATCATGGAACCAGTGATGAAATGCACAACCCATCCCAGCTAACTCAGATATCTCTCAAAAGGTATTTGTTTTAATTACACGGAGACAACACATTATCTATTGATTTATTCACTCCGAATAAATTGGTATTGAAAAGGTGGCACTCCTCTCCAGCCTCCGATCACTAAAATCCAAAGTGCACGATCGAGTCTAGATCCATTTGAGATCATCAAATATCTCATTAGGACACATTTCCATATTTCCTTGCTT
The DNA here is from genome assembly GCA_025667525.1 of Glebionis coronaria. Lineage (NCBI taxonomy): Eukaryota > Viridiplantae > Streptophyta > Magnoliopsida > Asterales > Asteraceae > Glebionis > Glebionis coronaria. The sequence continues at coordinate 544,937,816 of CM046882.1, forward strand.
CTTCACACATTGTGAAAAGTAAGAAAGATATTAAGAGTTCTACGTAAAATCTTCATGTCTTTCCTGAACATCCGAGTAATACGAAAGTATTTACAATGAAGATGGAAATCCTTCTTGAGCGAATATCAAAAAGCTCATGGTAGGTGACTTGTGCGATTCTTTATGAATCAAACTTGTGATAACTGGAAAGCAACAGTGGTTTAATTCTTAACTGAATTTAAACACGTTCCAGGCCTCTACGCAGTATCTTAGTGATCTTGCCAGAACACTCAGAGTGATACCTTAGTGTTCACAGTGATGAGTGGAAATCCTTCTAGTGTTAACCTTAAACAGCACTTGGTAGGTAACTTGCAAAATTCAATATGAATCAAGCTCGTGACAACTGGAAAGCAACGATGGTGCGATTCTTTAATGAATCAATCTTGTTCCAGGAATCAGAATTGACGGCTTCAATCATGCGGATAATTTTATCCAAATGATTCACTCTTTACGTTCACAGTCAGCTTTGGACGGTCGAGTAAAGAGAACGGGTTTACCCGCGAAATCTTGTCAAGGAGATTTTTAATTAAATCTACCTGCCACAAGTACGATATTTAATATCGTCCAACGGTCTTCACCGACCGGAGGTAAAATGCTACCGAATTAGAATAAAATGTTCAAAGCCATTTTGTTCGTGTCTACTTATGTTGCGGCATTTGAAGACGGTGGCGTTGCGGAATCCAAGAAGAAGTCATACCCGCATGCTTATACTTTATGCACTTAATACCTCCTCTAATTCAAGAAAGCCTAAAAGTTAAGTCTTCCGATGTATCGAACTCTGAAGCTTTCAAGAATTACGAAGGTATAAGTATGTGGGACATGGTGTCACGAAGAGGCGAAGATCACAAGTGAAGGATGCACATGATCAAGGCGAGAGATTAATGCTCAAGATTGATATCAAAGATCACATCAACATGTTCACCAGAAAAGAAAAAGAAAAGAAAGACGAAGACTACGAGCTCAAGACAAGCATAGTATGCTAGGTTTATTTTATTATTGTAACTTGGGTAACGCCCTTGTTTGGAGTGACCTCCCTTAGGGGGAGATTGTTGGAAATACGTTTTTACAAATTTAGGAAGATTCGGTCACTCCAACAATAAATTAGGTAGTAGCTCGTAGTTGTTGTTATTAAATTAAACAAAGTTGGCAAAGCCTAGTCCACAAAGACTAAGGCCACGGCCCAATGTTAGCCCAAGCCCATCTCATGGGCTTGGGTATATAAACCCTCTCCTTTGATGGAGAGGGTGGTGGTTTCATTTTCATTTTACGCATAGTTAATCACTTTCTCTCTCTAAAGTGTGAGTGAAATCATCTATCTTTCTATCTCTTTCTCTCTCTAAAACATAAGCAAGATTTATAATATCTTACAGTGCCCCTTATTTTACCCCATCCGATTTAATTATTTTTCTCCCTTTTTTTTCTTTAAAATCCCCATTTTACTTTTATTATTTTTCACATCTTCTTCCTCAAACACATAAAAATCATATTCTTTCATCACATACCAACAATGTCCGGCCACCAAACCCCACAATCCAGCAGATTCCGGCAATGAAGAACTACCACCGCCTCTCCACCGACACCTACCAAAACCTTTGATCTTTACAACCCGTCACCAAATCAACCATATCGATAACCCAACCCATATCATAACCAACCATATCCAAACCAACTGCACCGCAACTCGATGTCGGTACACCGATGCGAGCACCGATGTCGGACACATACCCGAACCACCCTTATCCAAACCCTTATAATTTTACCCAATACTCTCAAACACCCGACTTTCAATACTTTTGTTCACAAACCCATACCCTTTTAATAACTATGTTGGTGGTTCATTATCACAACACCATATCGACTTACCCACCTCTCCCATACCCTCCTTCCCAACGGAAGATTTTTACATATCATCTTTTTCAGGGTCATTTCAGGGGAGTCAATATGAGAAGAAACACACAGTTTAAGTTTCAGCCCCAATCCCACCAAATTTGAGGTCATGTAGAGGACGAAAAGCTCCACCGGATCCAGACCAAAGTCGTCAGAATTCACGAACACACTTCGAAGAAGTTGAGTTATGTAAAGGATGGGTATCCGTTTCTGAAAATAGCGTGAAGGGTAACGATAGGAATGCCCAAGGTTTTTGGACCGAAGTTTTGTAGTACTTGGAGGGCAAAGCAGGGGAGGTCGGTAAAAGAACGTATGATAGCGTAAACGAGAAATGGAAGGTGCTACGCCCTCAAGTGTGTAAGTTTGTTGGAGTCTACAACAACTGATGCGAATGGGAGTGGTGAGTGGAGCTGACAATGAGAAGTACATTAACAGAGCATGTGATGACTATCAAGTTGAGTATAGGACGAAGTTGAGGCATCATCATTGTTTGGAAGTTTTAAAAAATAGTCATAAATTTATGGGGGTGAGATGAACAAGTGGAAAGCAAACGATGAAGAAGAAAGCCTAGACATCAATAGGTTTAAGACATCGGAGTCTGGGGATGCTAGTTCTTTTCAAAGTGTTGACGAAATCCAAAGCAATATTGTTCAACGACCAATGGGCTGGGATAAAGCCAAAGCTGCTGCTGCAAGGAAGAAAAAGGGCCAGTCGTCACGTTCGTCCATTGCGTCACAAGAAAACGAGTTTGCTAGGTTGATGGTGACCAAGATGGTCAATGCAGGCAAACACAAACACATCAGGTTTTTGGCATTGAAGGGTAAAGAGTTGGAGCGTCGTCGTCTCAAGTTGGCAAATCAAGCCAAACATTAACTTGACGCCGAGCATCAAAGAATGAAAAAACTCCGAGCAAAACGTGAAGAAATGACATTCTATATGGCTCCCTATGATCACTTGGAAGAGGGAGCACGAGCATACCATAAGTCACTCAGGGTCGAAATCAGGAAGCGTTATAATTTGGATTTTTAGTTTTTTTTTATTTTTGGTGTTCGTTTTTAATTTCGTCGGTTTAAGTTTTTATTTACTAGTGTATCGTATTTTATTTTATAAAATAAAAGTTTTATTTTATGAATAAGTTAAATAAAGTGATAATGAAAATGTGAGGTGGAGGTGAGTTTTTTTTTTCAAGAAATGCTACATCCACAAATAATCTACAAAATTATGTCCACATAATGACATGGCAAAAAAACTTGACCAATCATGATATATAATGTTTTCTCTTTCATATGATTAATTCACCATACTCACATCACATGACATATATGTTTGTGGAATTTGAGTTGTAAACATTTTGTAGATCTAGCATTTCTCTTTTTTTTTCTTAGTACAGTAAGAAGTGAGAGAAAACTGATGTGACGCTGATGTGGCGGTTAGTTTTTTTTGCCACTCCCACCAGCCTTATACCACTCCCGACTCCTTTTGTTTTTCGACGAAGGTACTAGTTTTTATTTACTTATACGTTTACTAAAACCCACTCACCTTGTCACCCTTCAAATTTATCATCACCATACTATCTTCATCATATAAAACCACTCACAACACAAAAAATTTGATGACCCCTGTTCGAATGATGCTCTGGGCCGTTACCCACTCCGCCCACCCTAGGGTCGACCCTGAATTTAATAATCCCTCTTTATTAGGAGACGAGCCCAAATTTTAAAACCCATGTACACATACTAAACGTGGCATTATGACTCACACATAATTTTTAAAGTGGAACACCCCAACCAAACGGGCCCATAATCGATGTCACATGATAAAGCAGGCCAACGTTTTCTGCCAAGCCCATTATTGTTATCTTAAGTCCAAATGTAACCCTAAATGAACCCTCTATAAAGCACAGCATATACCACACCAAATTAGGGTAAAGTATGCACTCTGCCGTCATATAGAGTATAGCTTGAGATTTCTTTTTTCTATCACATATTCTGCTTCTCTGATATTAAAGGATAGCTGATTCGTTTTGTGTTTGGGTTCAAGTTGTTGTTTTCGTTGGATCTGTACGATGGAATCCAACATATTGTTCCATTGATTCGGTTACACCCTGATTCCTCTGTTTAAAGTTACTCGTGTTGGGTTGTTTATAGTATGACCTAATCACATATGATAAACATCTCTGTCATCAATCTCTGTCATCAAAGTCTGATAGAAGCGATGTATCAAGGGTTGATTGCACGAAGTCGCGGAAGAACTTAATCGAGCAAGCGTGCCCAAGATTGTCTAAAAAAGACATAAATTTGTTGTTGTCAAAATCATATTTGTTTATCATGTATTAATTTACTTGCAATGAAATCTATTTGTATTCTATTAAGTGTTTTATTTTTAGTATACTGTTTTTAGTTTTGCTGATCAAATTACAAGGTAGCATAAATGTACATTTTGATAAGCGAATTCACCAAATTAAGAATATTTAACAAAAATAAATGTTATGGGTGGTGTTGTGACAGCAAAACAGTTTACGAAAGTATCCAAATGGGTGTGTTCATTTTGAAGGTTATTGCATTCAGCAATTGTAACAAAATATATACATTTGTCATTTTAAAAGTGTTTTGGTAGGTGAGGTGATGCTCGACATTTGGTTAGTTGAGGTCAGTCAGACATGTTGATTCGGCCCATTTCTAAAGACGTATCGTTACTGAAGAATGCATTTGTATAGACATATATCTCCTGTTTGTTAGGCACGTTTCACAGTTTTTGCTATAACACATGTCTCGGCGTTCAAAGCCACGACTTAGGTAACGTCCATTGCATTTGGTAGTGAATTTCTTTCTTCAAATCCAAATGAGCGTCACACTCTTATGATATGCGTGACAAATTTTTATAGAGCATTGTTCTGTTCTAATCTAATTGATCAGATTAAAACATGGACCTTTTTCTAGTTCTTTTAACAGATCGTTGTTGACCTGATCACTCTTTTTCATTTATTACTCCATAGCTGCTTATAAGTTCTCAGTTATCCCTATAACTGTGACGGAATCCTGGGGGCCAGGGTCTGGTAGGGCCAATGAAAGTTACGCGAACATGGCAAATGCATAGACTTTTAACAATGATTTGGTTAAACGTGTTTTGACTGGTTCGGGCGCCTACTCGCCTAGTTAACCTGTTATTTTGATGAACTCGTATATTTTAATGAAGAAAAGAGGCCCAACTGGCAACTATGGTGTGTGTTTTATAAAGGGGAGTTCGGTTTATGCTCTTAATCATGGGGATTCGAAAGGGAATTTCTCTGATAGGTTTTGTGTTGTGAATAAAGGGGCAGATTCGGCTAGTTAGCAAGACGGATTGATTTCGGCATGTGGACAAGGGCAGCGAACTGCGCAAGGCAGCCATGTTGCGTACCTAATACGGTACACAATCAAGCTTCTCAAACGTATAAGGTGAGCATTCGGACGAAACCGACCCGTCCCGACTCATCCCGAAACCGATATCGTGGAAAACTCAAACCGAATCCCGACCCGATTTAATCTTGAGTCCCGAACCGAACCGAGTTAATCCCGGTTTGTGTGGTTTTCTTTGTGCGATCCCGATTTAATCCCGAGTCCCGAACCGAACCGAGTCCCAACATCGTGGAAAACCCATCCCGAGTCCCGACCCGAGCAAGGTCGGTTTGTGTCGGTCGGTGTCGGTTTCGGTCGGTTTTCAGTCGTCGGTCAGTTTTGCTCACCCCTAATAACTACTACCAAAGAACGCGTAGTTTAGGTAGAACGTTTAGTTGCACGGGGATATTGACTAACGTTGACCCTACCCTAGTATCCTTTACTTTCACCAAACAAGATTATAATTAAATGGGTAAATTTTGTATGGGTCGAAACACATTGCCCTGGTTGACCGGTACATAAATGTTTGTCTAAACACCATATCAGAGGGTAATGCCAAAAAATTTTATAACCCCATTCAAAAGATTCAATTTGTGTGTTTACCTTACAGGTTATGGATCCTGCATATTTACAGGAAGGTGGGCGAATACAAACCTGTAGGACGTCAGTTCATCACCACAAGTCCACAAGTGTCTTAATATTTTTATCTTAGTTTGGCTTGATTGCTAATGAGTAAAATGTGTTTTGTAATAGTTCAAACTCAAGCACCAGTCCGCCGGCCTTCGCCTTATGGACTAACCTGGTCCTACAGCGAATATATCACCACCACAATGGAATCCTAAAATCGGGGGTGGGGGATGCTTTTGGTTTTTAGAAAGATTTTTTTCTTTCCCAATTCCCCTTGACATGCTTTCATTGCAGTTGATAGTTCTCATTAATTTTGTCTGGCCTTGTCAATACAGTATTCTCTCCTAAGGTCCCAACTGGGGGCCTTCGAGTTTTTTTTATCAGAAATTAACCAAACCAAAAATGAATATGAAGAATCCATGGTCTTTGATATGGTTCAAGTAAAAACAGCCCAACATGTATAAAGGCAACTAAGTTATTCATATATGCATACAGGAAATACAGTTAAATGGTCACAGTTTAAATGAAATACAGTTGTAAATCTTGTAACATAATGCCTCTCAGATCTGACTTCCAAAAGTACCGAGTTTGACCTCAAAAGTCATCAGGTCCCCAAGTTCATGGGACTAAACAAGATAGCCAAAATAATACATCAAAACTATAGTCAATAGACTCTCAATGGTTTTCTGGGACATGCTTATCTAAAAATGCCTGAGCAAGATTGCTAAAACTAACACTAACAGCACCAGCAGCTGCATACCTTTTGACAATATCCACCACTTCCGGTCTTATGATCTCTTCCTTCGTAGATGCATCACACAGATAATAAAGCGCCCCAAGAGCATAATTCACCTACCAAAAGAATAAAATGCAAAAGATATAACCATCAGTACTATTAAATGATCGCTTCCCCTGTTACTATTGATCACAAAGTTTGAGCTCTCGATAATGAAAAATAAAGAATCCTCTTAGACCAGTTAGACGGAATCAATACATATTAGAAATTTAACTTTGGAACACAAGTACAACTTTTTGGGACATCACAAAACGAGAACTCCAAAAGTTGTGAAATATGTAAGGGGAATTTGAGCCTAGGTAGATAGTTTATTGATGGGGTGCCAATGTTATACTTGTCTTAGGGGCAAGTTAGTACTGCACTACTGCTTTACTGATGCTTTAGGTATGTGCTTGCATATAAATCACATTTTTAATTACCAATTGAACGAAGATAAAAATACTGAAAACATTAAAGTTTGTAACCCGTACTGTATTTTTGACAGGACTTGATAAACACTGTATAAGAAGAGATACCCCATCACATTTGATTATTACCGCAGCATTTGCAGGATCTATAGACATAAATATTTTGGTTAGTGCAGATGGTATCATTCTATATTTTCTGGCACGAATAATAATGCAGAGGCAAAACGGGTTAGGTCGAGTTGGTCAGACACAGGCAATACTAGTTTGAACATTTTCATATATAAATGTATTAATTGTTATGCTAACAACTTCATTTACACAGAACAAGTTAACAAGCTTTTGCCCTGTTTAACCCATTTTACTTTTAGCAACTATATTAATTTGGATCAGTTATCAAACATATACAGCAAGGGTTGGCCCGTTTTCATAGAAATGAACTAAAATGCCACCTCTACCTCATTGTATCACGAGCTAACAGACCTATCCAATGGCTTAGAACAATTATAACCTACCAACACACGAATTGCAGATCCCACCAGCACCAAACTCTATAAGCTTTTCATTGGGTTCTGTTATGCAGTCGAGGAAAAGTTCCAAAACGTTAAGCTGTTAACAGTCGAGTATGATTGTCAGTAGATATCGACAGTACAGATTACAAAGTAGATAAATCAAAAAATTAACCTGTCTTAAAAACGTATAATTGAAGGGATCATAGGCAAAATTTGCTAAATTAGCAGCAATTTTCTCCTTCGATGCTGCAATTTCAAAGAATCGTCAGGTACAAAAACATTAAATACAAAATCAACATAAGATACATAATCACTCTAAAACATACCTTCAGTTGAAGCGTTTTGAAACTGAGATACGAGTTCCTATACACATAAAGGAAGAAAAACGAGTTCATAAAACGGTTGTCTAAATTAAAGGATTTCTAGTTCCACAAAGACGAAAGAAAAAAAGTGACTTTTTTGGTAGTTTTGTGTATCGCGCACCTGAAGATATCGTACCCTAGGAGTGCCATATTGTCCGGTGCGCTCTTCTTGTCTTTGATCATTAGTGAACATATGGTAGTCTGTCACATCCACGTGTAAAAAAATACTAGAATATAAGTAGTCTGTCAGCATCTTATCATATGACCAAACAAAAAGACAGAAGAATTATCGACAATAGGTTAAACCGTAAGACATGAATATATATGGTTTTTGTACAAAATGAAGGCCTTTATATAATAGAATACAACAATACCAATGAGGGGGTTCTTATTTTATGATGCTCAAGGAAAACGCAAGAACTAAAGAGCGAAAATATAGTAAGAACGCAAAGGTAAACGGATCTGGTTTTCCTGTTTGGGTTACAATGGGAGGGCGGGTCTTTTTGACTCAAATGCACCCGACCACACCAGGTTAATCCCGGGACCGTTTCTGACCCTTCCCAGGCCACCCCAAATGTACACACCTAGAGGTTTGAACCATTACCTCTTATTTGAAAGCCAAGACCACTAGGCCATTTGGTGGTGGTTAGTAAGAATGCAATGTCATGTAGAATATAACAACTACTAAAAGACCGTAGAAGTTGGTTGTCTTATTACACTAAGTTGATGCTTAACCGAAGTTAAGGGTATCCTAATCATTTATCATGGTGAGTCTAAAAAGGTTAAATTCTAAAAGTGAAATTAAACATTACTATAATACTAGCAAAAGTAAATGATAAGCAGGGTTCATAAGTAAGCAAGTAATATAATCAACACAAAAAGTGTTGATTGGAAAGTAAAATTAGAGATTAATTAAAATTAAAATTGAAGGATGCGACTGACTGACCTGACGGTGTGTTCTCGAGTTCATTCATTAAAGAAAAGGAAATGAAAGGGAAGTAAAGTGTTTCATCCCAATATTGGGAGGAAACACTTTACTTCCAAATTCACCCAAATAACACTATATTTTACTTCCATTTCCTTTTCTTTTCCTTAATGAAAGACTTGAGAACACAACTTCTTTTTAGTTTACTTCCATTTCATTTTCTTTGCTTTAATGAAAGATCTCGAGAACACAGAGTGAGTTTGGGGGAAAACAATTAACACTCAAATTTCAGAGTTGCAATAAGAGTTCAAGAAATAAGTAATTAGTTTTAGTTTTGAGACATTTAAACAGATAGGGGATGTAGCTCAGATGGTAGAGCGCTCGCTTAGCATGCGAGAGGTACGGGGATCGATACCCCGCATCTCCACTTTTTTTTCTTTCTTTTAAACTTGAAACTTATTTGCACGTGTCGCCTTGGTGTTGCACTACTGCCTTGGCTTGTGCACCCCTCCAATCTATTTTAAACTTGAAACTTAGTTGTTTCTAATTCCATTGTAACCTTTTCATTAGTTTGAGACTTTGAGCTAATCAGCTCGTTGGCCAACTTTCCTAGTATGTTCTTTGTATGTACTGTTAAATTTATGATGGTACAGAAGCCAAGGGCAGATAATCAGTGTAACCAATAAATTTCTGATTTCACCACAAATCCGGGAGGTTTTATTTGTTTCGGATGGAACATACAAGCATCTAAAAAGGTTTACAGGCTATCTTCTTACCAATAGCTGCACCCACGGGTTTACAAACGCGCCAGCCCTCAGGTTTAAAAAAAAAAGACTCCAATACTAGATTTGCATCCAAATGAATTGAATCTTACAAGCGATAAGTACTTTCTTTTTTTGCCTTTAGCCATTTTAATTTAAGTTTCATCTTTCAATTAATCATATCAAGAAGCAAATTTTGAAGTACTTAATTGGGCTAAAAAAGATCTATTGTTAACAAATTGTGAACTACCAGTTGTAAGTTTTTAGTGTTTGTCAATCTCATAAATTCAAGAAATACCATGGGGTTAGACAGAGTAGCATATGATCACTCGAAAGATGGTTTAACAAACAATGAAGATTGGCTAGACATGAAGAGAAACTCGTTAATGGTTGTGGCGTCATTGATTGTGATTATGGCCTGACAAGCAGGTGAAAACCAACCTTGTGAATTCCAAACAACATTGAATTGAATAGTTGACAACTTAAGTTCAGTGATTTAAAGACATAGACGAGTACCTGCGCATAGCGGCGGAAATTGCCTAGCGACAGATAATTAACATCAACTTTTTTGGGGATTGTAGGTAGGCGGCAACAGTCGACGGTCGTGGAGCAGCGACTGGCATTGGAGGGGCGGTAGCCGACGGTGGTGGGGCGGCAGTAGGTGGGGGCTAGATAATAATTGATTTTTTGTTTAGAAAGAGGAGAGAGAGTGTGGTGCAGTGTGTTTTTGTTTTAGTGAGAATTTTTAGTGAATGAGATATGTGTGTAGTAGTTTTTAGTGGGACCCACATTTTTCAACATTCAACATTTTCAACTTTCAACCAAAGGGATACACCCTTTATAATGTAGTATAGATTATAAAGGTTGAGCGCTACTTTTTTCATACAGCATCGCCTATGTTTGATCCTAATGAATCCTGGCCCGGGTTTTCTATGAGATCTGAAATGTAAATAGTTAATACTTCATCTGAAATGTAAACAGTTTACTCTCATTTAGATGTATGAAAGTAGGGGAAAAAAGAAGCAATTTATTGAGATCCCACATCAGATGAGAGGGAAAAGTGAAAGGAAGGGGAAGGTGTATAAAACAAAAACCATGCTATTGGTTTAGGCACTTACCTGGATGGGGTCAATGAGTGATCAAAAAGGCTCATGGCCTAGGTTAGTGACCTCCATTGCACTTTGGAGGGGTGCTATCCTAAGATCAGCCCAAGTGGTTGAGTCTACATCGTAATTTGTTGCTATAATTGTGTTATTGTCTCTTGTTTAGATTCTGGTCCATCTGTAACAGAATGTGCTCTGTTTGGTTATAAAAAATTCAACTTGATCCATTCACATTTCTCAATACTGTCGCGGTCTCTGTCCAAAGCCTAATGCGAGGCTAGGTAGCAGTGTACGTCTGTATAAAAGACACACCTGACTATTAAAATATCCATTTTCATTCTAAAGCCACGCCATTTAATATCGAAACATGATAAATTGATATCCTTTGTGTTGAATGATATTGGATGTAAAAGATTGTTAGATGGGTGATCAAGTTTGTGGCTACAACAATGTATTTATTTATATTATTAACACTTAATTATCAGTTTATTATTCATAGCAACAGGACTTCCAAGCTTAGCACAAATTGGAAAACATCTAATTCATAGATTGTAATTATCAATTAAAAGACATACGAATACACAAAATTAATTCCCACATTGCCCAATAGTTTATAAAGGTGCCAAACAAGCCCATCCAGCATCGTGGCTTTGTTGCGCTTGTCTGTAACTCAAGTGAAGGGATAAACTCATGAAAGTGGTTGGACTTTGTCTTGGTCTAGCTGGTTGGGTCTGCTCGTGCAGTATCTGGCTTAACCGTTCCAACTCAAGAGATGGGTCATGTAATCATGTGGCTCTAGCGAAGGCTTGTGTCACATGGAGCCTAGAGTAGGGGGCAATGCGTTAGGCTGGATGTTCATTTGATTAGGACCAGTTGGCAAGCGAGTCTGAAGTGCCCAAGCTCGTTATCCTTCCACGTACTGTCGATAAAAGTGGTTGTACTTTGTCTTGGTCTAGCTGGTTGGGTCTGCTCGTGCAGTATCTGGCTTGCCTGTTCCAAGTCAGGAGATGGTTTATGTAATCATGTGGCTCTAGCGAAGGCTTGTGTCACATGGAGCCTTGAGTAGGGGGCAATGCGTTAGGCTGGTTTCACAGAGCTGCAACAACCCCTCGCTGGAAGGATAACGAGCTTGGGCACTTCAGACTCGCTTGCCAACTGGTCCGAATCAAATGAACATCCACTTTTTAACTTTTTGTGTAAATATCGAAATTGCTTAACTCATTTAGTTTCATCAAGTCTTTTATAAAACATAACACTGTTTATAATACTTATTCGTTTGAGCTCAACTGCTAAAACGCTGGTCACTGGTCTGAATCAAATGAACATTCACTTTTTAACTTTTTTGTGTAAATATTGAAATTGCTTAAGAGTCTCGTTCCAAGTCTTTTATTAAACATAACACCGTTTATAATACTTTTTCGTTTGAATTCAACTGCTAAAGGCTGGTCAGGAGGACTAAAGAGTCATAATTGTATACACCAACCGGTTGTCGATACTGGAATCCGTAGCCGGCATAGGGGCTGATTTTTTACCTACAATTCTGATGCCTATGAAACGGTTTTAAGCTTTATCGTTGGCATTTGCGTCTTGCGATCAATATCTAAATGTGTCGATGAGTGCCCTTTGATTCCTTTCCAAATTTTTAACGACTCCTTCCATTCTCAGTGTTTTTGCTGCAAACTTCAGCCTCGCCAACACCAACGATAAGCATAAGTTCCTTGTTTGACATGTATCCCAAAAATCAACCACCAAGCATGAACCCCTTTGCGGAGTAATGTCCTGCCTCTTTTCAGAGAATATGTTTCCATCTACCATGTCAACTCCCACGTGAAAATGAGAATTCATTTGTTTAACAGTCCTACTTGAGTTTTTTGAATCACACAACGTCTACATTGTACTTACTACTTACGATTGCGTGACAGGATTTATTTGATCCACGGTTGTGGATTTCGCCTTTTATTACCTCTTCAATTTTGCTTTCATTATATTTGGTACTTTTTGTATTGAGTTTCAAAGTGGTTTGGCAAGAGTTGTATTTGTAAAATAAAAACTCACACACGGAGCTATAATATATAAATTCTTGTAACGCGAAGCATATAGTGTATATGGTTCAACCATAGTTATCACATAACGCAAGTTAGCACTGGTTCAGATAATCATCAGATCTAGCTAGCTTCCAAAGACTGTATAAAGTGCAAGCAAATACAAATGCCCTTATATGAATCCCCACATCACCTGGGTGAGATAAACAAACAAAGAGGGGTCGTGTATAAAAACAAAGGCCTAGTATTGAAACAAGCATACCTTTTTATTTGCCTTTTGGCTATCTACTCGTATACTCGTATCAGTTTCTATCATAAATTCATTTGATGCATCAAACGGATTTAAGATGGCATAGCAGACTGATATGTTATCCTATGTTTAGCTTGTGACCTTGTGTTGAGGTCCTTCACGTGTCGCCTTGGTGTTGCACCATTGCCTTGGCTTGGTGCAACCCTTCAATCTATAGTTTAATGTTGCTATGGATACGTTACCTTTATTAGTTGTCTGTAGTAAGTAACCCACTAAGAGCAGTCGGTGTGGCTCGCCGTTGCCCAGCGTGGGTCGGCGTCACCACACCGTTGAATGCTGCATGGAAGACGCCCTGGCTGGAGCCACGCGCGTGGAAATTTGTTTAAAAAGGAAAAAGTTTCCTTTTACCCCCTATTTGAACTTTTAATACACACCTTATTTTTTGGTTTTTGGCAAATGCTACCCCCAACGGTTTTATGACCGTTGGGTTTAAAAAATTTCAATTTTTTTTTGAAAACCCTTCCAACGGCTATATGACCGTTTTAAGATTTATTTATTATTATTTTTTTAAATACCTCTATATATACAAACCTCATTTTTTTAACATCTCACACAAATCAAATATACACACACACAAAAATAATGGCATACAACCTTCCGCGTTTGACATTGATGAAGAATCCGACATTGATATGTATCCGTTACATATTTTTCGTAAAAGATATCGTATGAGTCGAACATTATTTTTAAAAATTGTCCATGATATTATTGAAAATTATTCGGCGGATACTCTTCCAAAACACTTTGATTACTTTAGAGTTCGGCCCGATGCTACCGGTCGAATGAGTGCAAGTGTTATTGTCAAATGCACAGCCACCATACGCCAACTGGCATACGGCAGCGTGCCCGACCAGTTTGATGAATAATTGCAATTGGCCGAACGTACTGTTACTGAAGGTTTGTTTTACTTTAATATGTGTATTATGGATTTGTACATGAACCACTATTTGAGAAAACCAACTCTTGAAGACGTTCATAAAAAATATGCGAGGCATAAGAATGTTCATGGTTTCCCGGGAATGCTTGGAAGCATTGATTGTATGCACTGGGAATGGATAAAATGTCCAGTATCATGGCAGGGACAATTCGGGAGGGGTGATAAGAAATACCCAACAATTATGCTTGAGGCAGTTTCTTCTCAGGATTTGTGGATTTGACATGCGTTTTTTGGTGTAGCAGGCGCCAATAATGATATAAATGTGTTAGACGTTTCTCCATTATTTGACGAACTTCTTAATGACGTCCGTATAGAGTAAATGGGGTTACGTTTCAGAACGGGTATTACTTAGCCGATGGGATTTACCCACAGTGGGCTAGTTTTGTGAAATCCTTATCGGTTGCAAGTCAACCCAAAAACATTCATTTTAAAAGAAAACAAGAAGGAGCACGAAAGGACGTAGAACGTGCTTTTGGTGTTCTTCAAAGTCGTTGGAGAATATTACGTCAACCGGCTCGATCATACAGAGTAAACACCATCAGTAGAATCATGTATACTTGCATCTTATTGCATAACATGCTTTTAGAAGATCAAAAGATGGCGATTGGTCAAGAACATGAAGCCGAATTTCGTGTTGATGATTCTAATGATATTTTTGTTAATCCATCGACAAGAATGCAACGTCGATGGATAGATAGGCATGACACGAACCGTACCAAATCAAAAGAGTTACGAGATAAAAATACACATCTTTCAGTTAAACGAAACCTTATGGAACACCTTTGGGCACGACGTGTACAAGATGAAGATGAAGACGAAGAAATGGAGGATTATCCTTTTTATTTTATGTCATTTGTATTTTTTCTATTTGAATGTTATGTTTTTATTTATGTTGTAATGTTTTTTTATTTAAATGAGTAAAGTAAATTAAGATTTAAATAAATTTAATTGTTGATGGTAGTTTTTGTAAAAAAGTGAAAAAATGGTTAAATTGGTGTGGAAATTGTGTGATGATAAGATGGTTTTTTGGTGTGGATGTGGTGTGGATATGGAAGTGAAAAAGCTGACGTGGCGGAGTGTTTTTTGATGTGGTGGTGTGACCACTCCATGTGCTCTAACAACTTCATTAGCAATTCTTCACTTGTTTCACCATAGTGCTTAATGAAGGAACCAATTTTTTTTTAATTTTTATGGGGCCTTTGTTTTATTTTACATTAAACAAACCTCCACTCACAACAACCTGGCCATGTTCACTTTGAACTTCCTAGTCTTTTTTTCCTAATAACTTGATTAGACCCACGGTTTGGGCCGTTTCCCTTTGTTTTGGATGATAATACCCGTTGCACGACGGGAGGGCCATGTCACTGGGGAACACAACCACTAAACGACAAAAGCTGCTATATTGGGGCGTTGACGGTCAACATATTACAAAACAACGGGAAACCGCGGAACGCGTGGCAACATTAGTACTTATTTAATTAAACTTTGCTAATTAGTCACGATAATCTCCGACGACATGTCGTCGTAGAAAACTGTCCACTGTGGCACACATATATTTGACTGAAATTTTGTGGGCCAGGGTTGTCGCTGGGGAAAGTATGAAAGTATCCCATCCGACGTTCCCAACGATATGTCGCCAGGGATAAGTATCCCCATCAACAAGTCGCTGGGGAAACTCCGATATTGTCGATATTCATTGTAGATGCAAAAGTTCATTGGGGCCTCTAAATGGGCTTAGAATGCCTCTGGGCCGTCTGGGCAATCTTCTCCACAAGCCTATAAGAAAATAGCACACGTTAGCTCGCCTCGAGAGGGGAGACCCGAGACCAACTCCAGTGTCAGAGTAAGAGTCTGATTGAGCCGGATGGCCAATAATATAGAGAGCCGATGGGCCAAAGAGTGTGTGTAATAAATATGAGTGAGAATGTCTGCCTTACATTGAAAAAGGGGGGGGGGGGTATTTATAGTGCTGAGAACACTGTAGCTCACTGTAGCTCCTCGGAGGTTGTACTCCTTGAGCCTTGTGATCTGACAGGCCAACCCTTGGTCCAACAGGTAATGTGAGGCCTCTGGGCAATAGGGTGTACTCGTTGTTCCCAAGGGAATCTGTCCTACTTTTGAGGTGTGCAGATGGATTAGTCTTTAATCCGAGCGCCATGTGAAAATCCACTGGGTAATGGGGTGCGCCGTTCCTTCCCGATGTATTGACACTACTTTTGAGGATTCCTCTAGACCTGTGCTTAGTGGGTGGGCCGGGCTGCCAGGTCCGTATGGCCAATCTTGCTTCTAGAATTAGCTAGCTAGAGCGAGTTAAGCCGAGGATCATCTGTGAAACTATATATCATGCATCCCGAATTCAGGTCTCCACTAACATCCGTCGTTTATTTATGAACTAAGAAAATGAAATTTAAACATCAAATTCGGGGATGTAGCTCAGATGGTAGAGCGCTCGCTTAGCATGCGAGAGGTACGGAGGTCGATACCCCGCATCTCCACTTTTTTATTTTCTTTTCACCACGAATTTCGACACCAGTCCTTCATATTTTCGTTGTGTTATGTTTTTATAAAGGACTTGAAACTAAACGAGTTAAGCAATTACGATATTTACACAAAAAGTTAAAAAGTGGATATTCATTTTTACACAAAACCTAAACGAGGCAAGCGAGTTTGAAGTGCCTAAACGAGGCAAGCGAGTCTGAAGTGCCTAAGCTCATTATCCTTCCACTGTTGAGAACAAGGGGTTGTCGCAACTGTGTGAAACCCAGCCTAACTTGCCCCCTACTCTAACCCAGCCTAAACGAGCTGCGACAACCCAGCCTAACACATTGTCCCCTACTCTAGGGTCCATGTGACCCAAGCTTTCGCTAGAGCCACTTGAACCATCTCTTGACTTGGAACGGGCAAGCCAGATACTGCACGAGCCAGACCCAACCAGCTAGACCAAGACAAAGTCCAACAACTTTTATCCCCTCACTTGAGTTACAGGCATGCGAGTCTAAAGTGCCCAAGCTCGTTATCCTTCCACTGTCGAGAGCGAGGGGTTGTCGCAACTCTGCAGAAACATTGCTTAAAAGCAATGAGATTGTTCAAGATGTTTTACTTAATGTGGCTAATATTGAGGTGCGCACGAATGACCCATAATCAATCATGATAGATGACTGATTCGAAAGAGGAGATAAAGATATCACTTCAAAACCGTAAGGAGCTAGGATTCACTTAGAAACCGTAAGCATCATTACGCTGTTACATTTATTGAATTCTTTCAAGACATGGTGTTAAGTGAACCCCTTAACTCAAATATATCACTTTATAACTATGCAACTTTGTAAAAACTAACAAATTTATGATCAAAATCAACAAGAACTTATAACAGAGAACCCAGCCAACCACCCCTTGGCTCTCTTTATCAATGAATCAATTACAATATCTCTGAATACAAGAATGAATCAAACAAACATGCTCACAAACTCACACGATTGATCAAGAAGTATCAATCTTATTTTCTCTCACTAGAAACGATAACAGAAAGATAACAAAACTGAATGAATGAATAAAAATGAGTTGTTAGGTGACTTAAATACTCCAATACGCACAGATGTCTCACACTTTCGCACTTTGGCACAAATAGTCCTCCAGGAATGTATCTTCTTCCATTTAAGTGCAAATACTCCCCCTCAAACTTAAGCTGAATTACTTTAAAGTCCTCCAGGTTATAAGCTTACTTCTTAATACTCCCCCTTAAGCTCTTAACCTGCAAATGCATTATACAAACCAAGCATACTACAAAACTTCTTATGATCAGATATAAGCAAGCCTTTAGTAAAAATATCTGCAGTATTATTTTCAGATTTAACTTTAATGGGTTTTATATATCCTGCAGATATTTTCTCTCTTAAGAAATATAGATCAATTTCAAAATGCTTGCTTATTTCATGAAGCACTGGGTTCAAAGAGATTTGAATAGCAGAACTGTTGTCACAGTTCATATCAGCTGGTAAAACAACCTTCACTTTCATATCATTAAGCACTTTATGAATCCACATGACTTCACAGCAAACATTACACATAGCCCTGTATTCAGCTTCTGTGGAAGATCTAGAAACAACACTTTGTTTCTTACTCTTCCAAGAAACTAAATTGTTCCCCAGAAAAACATAATAACCAGTCAAAGACCTTCTGGTTATCTTACACTTTGCCCAGTCTGAGTCCACAAACACATTTAGCTTACTACAATCTCCTTTCTTAAAAGTGATACCTAAGCCAGGTTCACCTTTCAAGTATCTAAGCACTCTGAATGCAAGTCTAAGATGAGAAGTCATAGGACTATGCATGACTTGACTAAGACAATGTACTGCATAAGCAATATCAGGTCTAGTCATAGTCAAATATATCAGTTTTCCAACAAGTTTTTGATATGAAGTAATCTCAGTAAGTTTTTTATCCTCACCAAATTTCTTGTTAAGCTTTTTACTATCTGGATTAACTTCAATAGGAGCACCACATGGTTTACATCCCAACATACCAAATTCTGACAACAACTTAGTGCAATATTTTCTTTGTGTTAGACAAATACCATTATCAATGTCTATAACCTCAATGCCTAAAAAATATTTAAGTTTTCCAAGATCTTTAATAAGAAACTTGGTACTTAAAAACTGTTTAAATTTATTAACTTCATCAAGGTTATTTCCAGTGATAACAATGTCATCCACATAAACAAGCAAAACTAAGAAAACATTGTTGCTATTCTTAATGAACAAAGAGAAATCATTAGGACTCTGAACAAATCCATTTTCAGTAAGAACAGAAACAAGCTTCTCATTCCATTTTCTAGGAGCTTGCTTTAGCCCATATAAGGACTTAACCAATTTACAAACTTTGTTACCATTCTCATCACCATAACCTTCAAGAATTTTCATATACACTTCTTCATCCAGTTCTCCATATAAAAAAGCATTATTTACATCCAACTGAAATAATGGCCAGTTATTGCTAACAGCAAGACTTAAAACACATCTAACTGTAACAATTTTAACCACTGGTGAAAAAGTTTCATCATAGTCTATTCCTTCTCTTTGATTAAAGCCCTTAGCTACTAATCTAGCTTTAAATCTCTCAACATCACCACTAGATTTATATTTAACTTTCCATATCCATTTACATGGAATAGCCTTTCTACCCTCAGGAAGATCAGTAATAATCCATGTATTATTCCTGTTTAAGGCTTCCATTTCAAGATTCATGGCCTCAATCCATCTGCTATCTTTGATAGCCTCAGAATAATGAGTAGGCTCATGAATTTTATTAAGATTAGTGGTGAACACAAAATTATCAATGCTTAAATTGGCATAACTAACAACTTTATTAATACTATATTTGACATTCTTATTAAGCACAAAATCCTTATACTTAGAAGGAAAATTAGTTTTTCTACTTGTTCTCCTAACAGTGTTCTCTGCTGCTGGTTCTGGTGACCAATTAAACATATTTCCAAAAGACTCAATGCCTTCATCCTCAGAGGAATTATCATCATCATTACTAATGTTTGGTATACCCTCAGAAACCTCTTCTGTTGCATACTCAACACTAGTGTCCTTCCTACTAGAATCTGTATTAGTATTAGATGATCTATCTACCTCAGAAATATTATCTATATCAGTAGTATGAACACCTTTTTTGCTATTACAAGATTCTACAGTGCTGTCACTAGGTTTATCATTAGTTTCAGGTACAAGCTTATGCTTACTACCTATACTATCTCCATTATCATCATCAGATTCACTAGGCACTTGATTGTTTATGTTAAAAAAATTTAAATCATCAACACCATTTTCAGAAAAAACAAATTCTTTACTTATAACATCATTTTTGAAAGGAAAAACTGTTTCATAAAATTTTACATCTCTTGAAAATAAAAACTTTTTACTTTCCAAACTAAACAGTTTAAATGCCTTCTTATCAAAAGCATACCCAACAAAAACACACTTTTCAGACCTAGACTCAAATTTATCAGAAACATTTAACACATTGGAAAAACACAAACAGCCAAAAACTTTTAAATGGAGAATACTTGGTTTAGACTCATAAACCATTTCATAAGGACTTTTACCAGATAAAACAGCAGTAGGTAACCTGTTAATTAAATAAGTAGCAGTTAGCACACATTCAGACCACATGTTTAATGGAATGCCCCCCTGAAACATGAGGGCTCTAGATGTATTAAGTAAATGTCTATGTTTTCTTTCCACAACACCATTTTGTTGTGGAGTATAAGCACAAGTAGTTTGATGAACAATACCATTAAGTTTAACAAATTCAGAAAACCTGTTATTAACAAACTCAGTTCCATTATCACTTCTGAAAATCTTAATTTTTTTATTAAACTAATTATCAATAAGTTTGACAAAACTTTCAACACATGAAAACACTTCAGTTTTACTTTTTAATAAAAAAACCCACACAGACCTAGTATAGTCATCAACCATAGTTAAAAAGAATCTAAATCCTTCTTTACTAGCAACTCTATATGGTCCCCAAACATCAAGATGAACAATATCACCAAGTTGTTTGGTTTTATGATCACTCAAAGAAAAAGACTCTCTAGTTTGTTTAGCCTTATGACAAACATCACAAGGTTCCAAACCTTTAAGTTTAATCTCTGAATTATCTTTTCTTAGAACATCTAGCACTTGATCTGCTGGATGTCCTAACCTATTATGCCAAATAGAACTAGCCATATTACAACTTCTAACACTTTTATTAAACATAGGCCTACCTTCATCAAGAAAATATAAACCATCTTTTTCACTACCAGTCCCCATTAGGACATTGTGAGCTAAATTCTGAATCACACAACAATTTTCATTAAAGCTAACATTAACTTTATTGTCTTTAGACAGTTTCTGAACAGACAAAAGACTCACTTTATATCCAGGAACAACCAGCACATCTTTAATCACCAAATTATTAATTTTTAAACATCCAATTTTTTTCACATATTCTAAAGTCCCATTAGGATGAGCAACACTTATGTGCAAGAAGACACATCAATAACATCAAATAACAATTTTTCAGAAAAAGTTATATGCTGACTGGCTCCTGAATCAATAATCCATCCAACATAAGTACAATAAGTACTAATGTTGGAATTGTAGTTAAAAAATCTACAAGATAAAAAACTAACAACACAATTATTCACTCTAAAGGTACCTGCAATGGTTGCAGAACCCATTGAGTTATCTCCAGAAACATTCAGCAATTTTATGAGCCTTTGATATTGGTCAGGAGTAAGATTATGAGCGATATTCTTACCCTGATTACAATTGCCATCATTAACACTAACATTATTAACATTGTTTTGAGCTGTATTATTATTATTTCTTTTAAAGTTAGGAGGATATCCAATTAGCTCAAAACACCTGTCAACTGTATGACCTTTCATGTTACAATGAGTACACAAAAGATTACCATTTCTATACCCATTAGACCCAGTCCTATTACCACTCCAATTATTATTATTTCTGTTAGAATTCCCAGTATTAGAATTTCCATTATTATTATTTCTGTTTGAATTCCAATTATTAGAATTCCCACCAGACTTAACAACAAAAGCAGAAGGACTAGTCTTATTATTTTTAGACCCATTTCTATGTGATTCATCCCTGGACAAAGTAGCAAAAGCAGTTCTCAAATCTGGTATGGGATCAGAAGTGAGAATCTGGCTTCTCACAACATTATAACAATCATCAAGCCCCATCAAGAACTGCATCAGTCTGAGAAGCTGATCATGTTCTTTAAGGGCTTCAGACCCATCACAAGTACAATCAGGTAATTCAACAAGTGCATCAAATTGTCTCCACAAAGAATTACACTCATGATAATATTCAGATAAAGACATACTAGATTGAGTTAAAGTGTATATCTTATGATGAAGATTATATATGACAGAACCATCTTGCTTATTATATGTTTCTTCCAATTCATCCCAAACATCTTAAGCATATTTAGAAAATATTTGTCCTTTATATAAATCAGGTGAAACACAACCAAGTAACCAAGAAAGCACAACAGCATTACACCTATCCCACTGATCTCTAGCATGACCATCATTAGTATCTTGCACACAATTACCATTAATGAATCCAAGTTTGTTTCTAGTTTGCAAAGCAAGTTTAACACCAGCAGACCAAACTTTATAATTTTCAGTACCCTCAAGTTTGAAGGTAATCAATTGAGAACCAATATCTTGAGGGTGTAAGTAAAGTGGATCATAAACATCAAATTTAACCACATCAGCTCCCCCTTTAGGTGGACCATCACCCTTAGGAGAACTAGGACCAGAACCAGTCATAGAAAATGACAAAAAATAAACCAAACAATGAACAACACACTCAACAGGTCAAAAAATGCAGTTCTCAGGCTTCCAAACCACTCAATAGGTGGTAGGTCAAGAGTAGTGACCTGAAAGTGATCTAAACAAGAACAAACAGAACAACAAGAAACACAAACCTCCTTGTATCTCCTCTACAAACAACCAAAAAACTACCACAAATAAGCCTCAATCAATCAACACCAGTAACTAACTAATCCCATCGACACCTAAAAAAACCCCTCTAAAAACAAAAAACTAAATCCTATAAGAAGGTGAGAGAGGTGTTACGTAGCACGCGCAGCAAAACCAAGCAAGAACTCTGAATAAAGACTATTCAGAGAAAACAACACCACAAACACAATAGATCAAGAAGATCTAAAAGTCAACGCAGCGGAAAAACAACCTGCACAAGAACAAAAACAACCAACCAATACTAATAAAAAACAAAAACTCACCAAGATTAGAACAAACCCTAATATCTGATTTTAGGGTTTTTCTAATTAATCACCAAAAAACAACAATTAAACCCAATTAATGAACCCACAGTTCATCAATTAGATCAAGAAAATGTTTTAGCCAAAACCCCCAAAATTAACTGAAACCCTAATTTCAAAAAACCAATTAAGTTCGAGAAAACACGAGTAGATTTGTAACAATAACAATCCACCCACCAAGAAGTCAAGATATACACAAATAGATCGAAACCCCCAATTTCAAAAAACCCTAATTTTTGAAAAATGATTTTAATCACGATTCAGAGCAACCTGGCTCTGATACCATGTAAAAACTAACAAATTTATGATCAAAATCAACAAGAACTTATAACAGAGAACCCAGCCAACCACCCCTTGGCTCTCTTTATCAATGAATCAATTACAATATCTCTGAATACAAGAATGAATCAAACAAACACGCTCACAAACTCACACGATTGATCAAGAAGTATCAATCTTATTTTCTCTCACTAGAAACGATAACAGAAAGATAACAAAACTGAATGAATGAATAAAAATGAGTTGTTAGGTGACTTAAATACTCCAATACGCACAGCTGTCTCACACTTTCGCACTTTGGCACAAATAGTCCTCCAGGAATGTATCTTCTTCCATTTAAGTGCAAATACTCCCCCTCCAACTTAAGCTGAATTACTTTAAAGTCCTCCAGGTTATAAGCTTACTTCTTAATAAACTTCACAGCATATCCATTTTCTTGGACTCTACTTTGTCGAACAGTTAACTTCTAAAGACCGAGCTGTATTGCGGTCAACATAACAAGTTACAATACCAAGGCTTAAGATCTTTCTTTGTGGTGATATGCACTCAATGTCTAAGGGTCTCTAAGATCAAGCAGATTTGTCACCTGCGTTTGTATTCAGGTGGTATGGCTTATGTAAGTTATGTTCCTTGGCCTACGACTCTACGAGTATGGTCAGAGTTTCTCATTTGGATTACATTCTCTTTCAGCTGTAAGTTTTGTAACCCGTTCCACGTATCAACAATATTATAGGATAGGGCAGAGGTCGGCTTCAATGCTAAGTATCTAGTATCATGAATGCTAATTTTTCTACTTACTTTACAGCTTTGGTATCCAATTGTGAACTGGTGATACATGTAATTTAGCAATCAAATAGCATCTTTTTTTTTCAAATGGTTTATTAGTGCAATAAGTAGTTATAACTAATAAGCGTTCATCTAACACCTGAGGGTTGGCTCGTTGGTAAACACGAAATTTCAGCCACGGGTGCGTCTATTTGGTAATAAAGCAACTCGTTGACTAGTTACAAAACGGCGGCTTGTATGTGCCATTCCAAACAAATGAATCCGCCCCAATTCGTGGGTATACTCTCTAGCAAACCAAAATTTTAGCTGTATTAGACTATTAGTTATGTGCCGTTGTTTCTCTTACAAAATCCAGAGAGATGAGGATAGTCTTGTCATGTAAAAAAACCTTAAAACTGACGGCTACTGAGAACATTCATCAAGCTGAAAAAGTCGCATTTTGCTTATTATACCGCCAAAGAAATGTTAACAGCTTATCAATGACCCCCAAAGCCATAACCTTATCTAAGATAGCAGAGAATAAACTTTGAACTATAGATTGGAGGGGTGCGCCAAGCCTAGGCAGTAGTGCAACGCCAAGGCGACACATGAAGAACCCCAGCAGCAAGCTACTGTGGTGGGATCTTCCCCAATAAAAAATAAGATTAATATCGAGTGAGCTGATGGCTCACATATCAGATATTAAACTGATAAGAACAGATACTACACTTGATCTTAGCCAAAAGGCCGAGAAAGGTATGCTTACTTCAATACAAGGCCTTTGTTTTTATACATAAGTCTTCCTTGTTTGTTTATCTCACCCAAGTGATGTGGGATTGATATAAAGTCATTCTAAAACCTTAACTTGCTTTCATTTTCTGCATTCTTTGGACACAAGATTCTCAGTAGTGTTATGCTAGTAAATTGATTTGTGTTACGCGATAACCATAGTCATTAGAGAAACTATGAGATATATTTTTTGGAAGCAAAATCGATGATAAAATCAAGTTAAATGGTGACATTAGTGACTAATGTTGATAACTTTGATGGCTAATTGTAAAAAATAAATAGTAAAGGAAAGAAAGAGCGGCAGGGTTGCGTTGGTCGAGCAGATTTGGGAGGCTCTACGACAGAGTCAGAAGAGGACTGCATAGAAACAATCTATCATAGAATCATCAAGATATATAAATCAACTCATGCCGTTTTTGGTACCCAAACAATCATTCATCTGAGGGCGTTGAAAACGATATTGTGAGTTATAAACCATGTAGACACCATATGAACCAAAAACTCAGGTAGGACTAATAAAACAACAGCTTTTCATCTTCATGGGGTAGTGCTGGAGTTAGACATGGCGGAAGGAATCACATATTCACATTATATAGAAAGGGGCAGGATATTACATAACAAAGTGATTCATTTGGCTAGGCTGAAAATTAAAGCAAAAACACAAACAAATGGCAGGATCCGTTAGAACTATTAAAAGGAATCATAAGGTATTCATCAACCGGTTTAGATATTGCTCCCGAGTTGCAATTGTCAAGCTTAAAACCGTTCCATAGGCATCGGAATTAGACCCTTTACAAGTTCATGTTCTTTTGTGTATATGTAGTAAGATCGTAGAGGCAGTAAATATCTTCAACATTATTGAATACATAACAATTTAAAAGCTTTTTGCGATTGACACAATAACATCGACATATTTATAACGCACGCCCTTATAAATGTGGTGCTGCAGCCTGCAGGTAGGTACTTGAACTAAGAAAAGGTGTAAGAAGTTAATCCTATCAGAAGATTTTCACATTTTTGGTAGATATCTCGTGACAGTTTATTCTATGCTATCTTAGATAAGGTTATGGCTTTTGGGGTCATTGATAAGCTGTTAACATTCCTTTGATTTTCTTATAATGATTTGACTTACAAAACTGATACTAATAACATTTTTTTCTCCAATTAATCCATCAAGACTTGTGGGACCAAAAGTTAAAGCAAATTGGGAACCAGTTATGCAAATACTACGAAGGTGATGATTTCTGTCATTTTAACTAACACGGGTTTAGTTTTGAGAGCTACTCGTTTATTCTCACTGCTTCGCAAGCTGCTTTGCATATTCTGGTTTCTTATTGATTACCAGAGACCTCCACCACCTAGCAGTGATGGTCACCATCACAGATCCGAAAGTCCTTCACCTGACAGTCGATATTCTCGTGGCGACATCTGTGATGTTCCTTCACGTGCCTCCTCAAAAAGAAAATCTTCTAGTGATCGGTATGATTAAGACGACTATGATGACGCACACCACCACCGACACTCGCAACAGCCCAAGAGTCACCAGCAACATCCGATTCCAAGACAGTTGCACCAGCACAAGCAGCAACTGCAACAAGTGCAGGTGCAGCCAGTGATCAAAACATAAGGTGAGTGTCTTTCTCGCATCAGATTTGCCGAGGAACAAGCTTTAGCAGCTGCTGCAGCTTCCAAGAAACGCGAAACATCAAGTTCCTCTGAAGCTGCATCTGCTGGGGTGTCTGCACCGGTCTCTAGAAAGAGCAGTAGTAAGACCGCTGCTGAAAGCTTAGACTATGAATCTAGTGATGATGATAGGCATTTTAAGAAGAGACCTTCGAGATATGAGTCGTTTCCAGTTAGAGAGCGTGAATGTGATCAAGACCATGAAAGGGGACGTGATCGAGAGCATTATAGCAAGCGTAGATAGTTTAAGCAATCGTGAGATATGATCTCCTTTTCCCTCCTTTGAGAGGCTGAAGTCACGTGTTTCGTTTTTTAAGGGTAAAAGTAATTTGGTGAAATAAGTAAAATTTATTATCATCATTTTTTGCCATCCTGAAAGATAAAGTCAAGGGTAAAAGTGTAAAACAGCTCACTATTCACTTATGCAGAACCACCTGACGCATAAACACCCAAACTATATCGATGAAGATAAGGCAGGATTGTTGACAGTTGTTAAGTGTATCGATTTGCCTTAATCGACTTGTTAATACTAGTAACATGTAGTATGAGAATCATGAAGATGGGTGTGTCGGCAGTTTTAAAGGCCTAAGCAATGGAACACGGCAAGCATGCGGAAAGCAGAGAAAAAAATGATTATCTTTTTTTAGAGTAGGGTTAAGATTGACGGCGGTGCGTGTTTGATGAAAAAGAAGTACTCCAAAGTTGTACATATTGTGATAAAGTATTGATTAAGTAGAGATAAAAGTTGTATGATGTTTGATCCCACATCGCTGGAAAGTATAAATGAAAAGCAGTTTATAAAGAGCACAAGCAAACAAGCAGTCACGACCTACTTGAACAGGATCTGTTCTATAGGCTCGTACCTCTGTATTCTTGATTCCTCAAGAGACAGAACCCATGTCTGGTTGATGCATCATCACCATGTGATCAGAGCGTGATTAACCGAGCCTTATGGTCTCGGTCATGGCTCAGTAGAGGATCGTTGCCAGCTCATGTTGATGGGTCTTGGCATGGTCACATGGTTGTCTGACAGACAAATTTACTCTTTTTTTTTTTAGATATTTCTCAGTTGATTTTGATTCTTACCGTCATCAGCGCTTTAGATGCTGGTCTATTAGGTGCCAATGAAACAGTAGAGTTGTATGCAAGTTGTTGGTAACTTGGAGAGATATTCACTTGTTTCTATTTGATTCACTTCAAACATAGCTTCTCATCGTTTCAAATTATGCCAATTTAAGGTATCAGGAGGAACACTAATGCTTTTTTCATTTACTTTATGAAACAAATAAATTTCCATGTGATCAGAGCGTGATTAACCGAGCCTTATGGTCTCGGCCATGGCTCAGTAGAGGATCGTTGCCAGCTCATGTTGATGGGTCTTGGCATGGTCACATGGTTGTCTGACAGACAAATTTACTCTTTTTTTTAAGGTATCAGGAGGAACACTAATGCTTTTTTCATTTACTTTATGAAACAAATAAATTTCCTACTTAACTAGCAACTAAGTAGCTACAACATCACTCACTTTTTTAGATTAAATCTAGGTGTATGTATGACTCATAAAAAACTCACAGCTCACTTGTCACGGGATTAGGACCCAAAACCATATTAATGAAGATAATGCAGGATTCTCGACAGTTGTTAACTGTATGGATTTTGCTCGGTAGATTTTTCAATGATAGTTTTGCAGGACTTACTTTGGGAGAGTCAGACAACAAGTAATATAGATTTGGATTTTGAACATCACTTTTGATCTTAGGCTAAGATTTGAACTTTGAACCAATTAACCCATTTGATTAGAAGTATAGCTTATAATATTTCTTCGTCTTCATGTCTTTCATGCATCCTTAACTAGTTTAGCATGGCCCCTGCACGGCTGCACAAGGATGACATGCACGAATCGAGAATGGTCCAATTTTTTTTTCTACCATCCCGCAACCATTAATTTTTGTGTGTTAGGCCGTTTGATAACCGGAGGTCAGCTCATCCATGTTTTAAACAAAGGGTCATCGGGTTTGCTTATTCCAAAGTTTATCTCGGGGAAGGAATATTTATATCTTAGCATCATTAGGAAGCAAGAACCGTAACTGGTTTATGCAAATTGATCTCTGTAACGAGGTTAGTTTCTGATATACAGTGACTAAACTTGCTGAGCGAACTTTTGTGATGTTAAATGCATTTTATGCATTAAGTAGTGAGCAAAACAATTCATTAGCACTATCTGACTATATTCTAGCTTCAACGGAAAATTTATTAAATTTTAGCAATGAGGAGATTGAGTACAAGAATAACTATAAACCAACAATCCTACTTCGAACGTTGTTTAATCTGACATCTGCGGCCCGGCCCTATATAACCAAGGAGAGAAAACGTAGCTCGATCTATCTCAACAAGAAGGTTAGGTATCCACAACTCATCGTCAGTACCTTCATCTATAATCCCCTTCTGTAATTCATGAACCTCGTTGACATCATCCTTTTAAGAACGGACGATCTAACAACCTAATCTATCTAGATGAAAACAAAAAGCCAAAACAAAAAGGCCTATTAGCTCAGCTGGTTAGAGCGTCGTGCTAATAACGCGAAGGTCGCAGGTTCGAGACCTGCATGGGCCATTTCATTTTATTACTTCAACAAGTTTTATCTGTAAAAAAAATGATTTTTTCTGCTGCCAGGACTCGAACCTGGGACTCCTAGCCAGAGTAGGAGCCGAATCATATCATTTGATTGATTGTGCTACAGCAGAAATTGTTGTATTAGATATTCCCTAGTATTTATTTAAACCGAATAAAAGAAAATACCTCCTTTTTCTTAAGCTTATTGTAAAAGCAAGAGCGCACAAGGTGTGAGGTTGTAGCTAGAAAGAATAAAGATAAAGGCGTGAGAGAATTGAAGAAAAGAGTTGGCGGCATAGCTGGATTCTTGATCACCACTATTCATGCGTAAGAAGTCTGCAACTTGCATCACAATGGACCGTTGGCTTGCCATTGTAATTACTAATTACATATCTTAAATCACTTTTATCATGGATTTAAATTTGTTAGTCAAATGAGCATTGCTATACAAAAAAGCAGCGTAGATATTTCCGTTGATCATGGTTTGTCAAAACTAAACTATGGAACAACTGAACAAGTAATGCTTATCATTGTGCGTGGTAAAATTACACCTCATGAGGCATTCAGCTCGTATGATACATTCAGATAATATTTTTTTCCTCTAAATATTATTTGCTAAAAATCAAAGGCATGCTCAGGAGAAACATGCCTGTTGCAACGTCTATATCATTAAAGTAGGGCTTAAATGAACTAGGACACTATAAGTCGAAACATTCAAGCTGGCAATCACTAGAAATAATCGTGTAAACTTAAACCACCAGCAAAAGACGAGGCATGAATGCATTGTAAGCAAGTTTGCTCCCCCACGTGTTCTTGCATTTAGGTGACCGTGGTGAAGCCAAACAATTGTTACAAGATTTAGTAATGTGAGTAACTGTAACAGAAGTATTGAGATACTCCCTCACTTGTGTAATAGTCTTCCCATTCTCCACACTTCACACATGCACCCAAAAAGTTTTCCCAAAAATCAGGATTCTCACATATTAAGCACTGCTATAGGATCTGATTTTCAGTTAGCTGTCATATGATCATTGCGTAGAATTTTTATTTAAACAAACCATAAAACAAAATAAACTGATCGACAGAAAGCAGTCCGCCAGTTTGAGCTTCCAACCACTGGTCTGACGAAAAAATTAGGCTTTAGCAATAAAAAAAGGTTTGAGAAAAAAATTTGGACCATTTCTCGATTTGTGCGTGTCATCCTTGCGCAGGGGCCATGCTAATCTTCTCTGTATCGTTCCAATTTTATCGGATGTCCCCGTAGGGACAAATGCTATGCAACTTTCAGGGGTATATAAAGTGTCTATATGTTCATATTTTGGTCGATGTGGGATAAAATCGACTACAGCATCTTATTCACTACTTTTGGACTTGTTTCACTCTTCTTTATATTTGCAATCCAATGAATCAATTTTATCGAGCTCATTCAACTTGAACTTATATTGAGTTCCGGTCCGAGCTACCCAACCTTGCTATATATATTGTGCAAAGACATATAGTATTATCGTGAAAATATATTCTTGATAAACCTGTATCAACTGGTTCAAACTTATATATGGTAGAAGTTTTGTTCCAACTTTTAGGACATTTGAAATGGGTTCTCATCACCTAGTATTATCGTGAAAATATATTCTTGATAAATCGTCTTTAAGTCAAGCTAAAGCCCAGTTCGGATCAATTGCAATACTCTGCTGAACTCCAACGCTTTAACAACTTAAGAAGTGCAAACATCTTCGTCTCATCGTTCTTACAAGCTGCAAGATTTGAACCAGCTCATAACTCTGCAGAAACATTACTTAAAAGCAATGTGATTGTTCAAGATGTTTTATTTTCATTTGAGTTTAAAAAAAATTGAAAACCCGTGAGGTGTTATACTTTATTGACCGATATATAATACACAGAAACTCTAATGACCTAACCCACAACGAGGCTCAGCCAAACATAATACTGGCTAATATTGAGGTGTACACGAATGACCCATAATCAGTCATGATAGATGACTGATTCAAACGAGGAGATAAAGATATCACTTCATAACCGTAAGGAGCTAGGATTCAGTTAGAAACAGTAAGCATCATTAAGCTATTACATTTATTGAATTCTTTCGAGACATGGTGTAAACTGTAAAATGAACCGCTTAGCCCAAAGATATCACTTTACAAAGTCCAGGCTTAAGATCTTTCTTTGTGGTGATATGCTCTCAATGTCTAAAGGTCTATAAGATCAAAAGATTTATCACTGCGTATTCAGGTGGTATGCATATGTTCCTTGGCCTACGACTCTACAAGTATGGTCAGAGTTTCTCATTTGGATTACATTCTCTTTCAGCTGTTAGTATTGTAACCCGTTCCACATATCAACAATATTTATAGAATGGGGGCAGAGGTCGGCTTTTGTGCTTCCTAAGTATCTAGTATCATGAATGGTAAATTTTGTGCTTACTTTACAGCTTTGGTATCCGTTGTGAACTGGCGACACATGAATAACCCCATCAGCAAGCTACTGTGATGGGTTCTTCCCACCATAAAAAATAAGATTAATATCAAGTGAGACGATGGCTCACATATCAACAGGGCAACTGGGTGCAGAATGCGCCACGTGTCCACTGTTGCCCTATTTTTTGGGGCAATCTGTCAGAATTGCCCTACTTTTTTGGGGCAATCTGTCAGAATTTCCCTACCTCTTTTGTTTTCTTGGCCAATATGGGAAAAACATGTTTTTTAGACTAAACGACATGTTGCTCTAAATTGAAGAACTCTTTTGATCATTTCTTGAGAAACAATCTATCATAGAATCATGAAGGTATATAAATCAACATTACAAGTAAGTGGTGACGTAAGATGGTGAAAGTAATGTGAAGTGCATTTTGTGGTTTGTACTGAAGAAGAAATATATGTATCTATATCTATATCTATATCTATATCTTTTTATTATATAAAGAGGCTAACTCCAATCTTAACTCCGATCTTAATTCCGAACCTAAAATTTCCAAACCTAACTCCAAACCAAAAATTAAGATAAGAAGGTTAAATTTAAACCATTTGATTATATTTTGTTAAATTGATTTCATCCATCCATATCTTTCTATAACAAACTATTATAACAACTTTTGTAACAAACTATTAAAAAAAAATTTATTTTTAAATTGAAATATCTTTTGGTTTATTTATTTTTTTTATAATTTGATTTCACCATATTTTCTAAAATTTTGTGCTCTTTAATAGGGTTGAGCTTCGGGCCGAAACCGACCCGTCCCGACCCGACCCGAGTTAAACCGAAACCGAAGCAAAGCAAAAAGAGGACCGACACCGAAACAACTCGGTTCGGTTCGGTTTTAGTCAGGTTTAGTTGGGTTGTGAATCGGTTTCATACCGAAAACCGAAATAAGCCCAACATATATAGAAATGTTTGATGTTTATATGTCCAATTGAATACAACAAATTGCAAAACCACACACCCCTTTAAAATACCCAGAAAATTGCAAACCCACACATGTCACACCCCACCATGGCGAAATATGGGGCGCGACGTATGGATATCATCACAACATGGCGTCTCTATAGAGATAACTATATGAAATAAGAAATGTCATAAAGTGAAGACACAAAGTCATGACAATATCTCATCAGACTCAGGAGTCTAGGTAAGTAGGTAACAGTCCTACCGCTTACCCAAGACAAACAAATAACATAACCAAACAAATATATGTGTGCCACAGTATCACTTATTAAAAGAACAAATAAAAACTAAGAAGGAAACGGGGATTCTCCTTGTATATGCATTCCTAAGCTTCTCCAATCCTAGCCACTTATGTTCTCATGCTTAACCATAGTATCACCTGAAAGAGACACTAAAACACGTCAACATAAAGTTGGTGAGAGTCATAGGTTTAGACTCCAACGCTAAATCAATTACAAGCTGTGAATAACGAACACAAATACAATAACATATGGACAATGTGTTACATGTATGCATCAACAACTATCAATTCAAGATCAAACATTTCAAACCAAAACCAAGGCTCCTACCTTGCCAAACAACATGGTACCATAGATGATCACACTATGTACCTATCCCAAGGCCACTACCTTGTCAAACCACAAGGCCACTACCTTGTCAAACCACAAGGCCACTACCTTGTCAAACCACAAGGCCACTACCTTGTCAAACCACAATAACTAAGACGGCACGTGTCCCCCGATCCAAATCATACACAATCAAGAATCACATAGCAGTTAATCACATAATGTACACACAAGTCCATCACAAACCATAAAAACATTCACAGCAACAATTTAGAAATAACTCAACACAGTGTCTCTTCCATCCTATCTGGAAGTCAAAATCAATAGTAAACATGGGACTATGAAACTCACCTGATAGCTTCTTCACAAGTCCTCGCACTAGCAACAAGCTAACAAACCAAAAACACGAAATCAATACACGAACCTATCACTAAGATGGCTCGTCAACCTATGATGGACATCTAGTCTATTCCCATATAAAAACCTCATTGATAAGCTCTAACCATCCCATTACCCTTCCTTAACAAGTCCTTAACTTGGTTAAGTTTAATAACTATCCCGTTCATATTTTACACAAAACAGTCCCAGTTTTTAGGTCTCAAAACTTTAAGTCAAACGTCCACTTAAACATACCCATGGTTTCTGTAAAAGGAATATTCACACTTATATACATGTTAGATAAAACCCCCCACTTTCCCTAACCTTAAAGCTACTGTTAAGACCCAGATATATGTGTATATATTGCTACCTATCCAGAATTCACTGATTTTAAACGTATGAAAAGTTCATTACCATTAGAGGGTCTTACCCTAAACCACAATCTTAGCCCAAGTGCAGATACTTACTACAATATATAAACCATCTCTCATGTTCGTGAGAAGATTCCAATACAACCCTAAGTACCCCAAACAACCCAAAACTTAAAAAGAAAACAGGCTGAATTCAAAACTATTTTGACCTCCGACTGTTGTAACCTGTTTTTGACCCACTTCCAGACCTCCAATTTAGTTCTCGTTTCTTGATTTAGAAAGCCAACTCAATTACCTATCCATGGCTAGTTTGATCGCATCTTGAATGTTTCTAGAACTCGAGATATGGTCAAAAAAATAGACTCAAAATTCTGCCCAGTTTTTAAAAACGGGTTTTAAACAAATTGATCTAATTAATCACCTATAACCCTTCTAATACAAGCCATAATTTATGTAATCATTATGAACTCATTATTATAACATTAATTTACTGTTCTTAAATTAAACCATAACCTAAATCCATCATAAGATGATTATAAAAACATAAAAACAATTAAATTAAAAAGGGATTAAAGACTTTACCTTTGATTTATGAAAACCCCCAAAATTATGAAGAACCCTAAAAACCTTCTATGTAACCCACAAATTTTTTAATATCTCCAGGGAATAATAATGAATTTGATTGTTATTAAAACAATATATAGGGTGTACATAAAATTCTAGTCCAAGAATAAGCCCACTTTCCTTTTTCTCCTCTTTTCCCTTTTTTTTTCTTTCTTTGGTGTGTCTAAACCGACCCAAACACCCAATAAATTGATTTTTTTTTTATTTTTATTATTTAATATGATGTTAATAATATTACCTTAATTTTCCTTAATTTATTTCAGCTCCTAAAGCTTCCAAAACCTCAAAACCGTAAAACTAGTCAAATTTACGCGTTTTACCGTAAAAGACGTAAAATATACACTTTTATAAAAAATCTCAAATTTTGAAATAAACTTTATAACTAAGTCCTAAATGACTTAAAACCATCCCAAAAAATATTCATATGGATAATTACCTCACCCGAGACCTCTAAATGCTAAACCGTAAATCCTAAAAAAATACTATTACTATAATACTTATACGTATACGTAAACACCACAGTATCACCATTTTCATTTCATAGTCACCACTTGTGAGCTCATGAACATGAAATAACCGTTCCTCGATTTACTTATGAGTACTCTATACTCATAAACGATAACCACACCAACCTCGCTCACACAAAATAAACACGTAAACACATAATTCAAGTAAGCACACATAAAATAACCTAAAAGTAAGACCAAGTGACAAACCCAAAACCACGGTTGTCACATCACTCTCTCCTAATAGAAATCTCGTCCCGAGATTCACTCCCAAACTCAAACTTATTCTCAGCAAACAAACGAGGATGCATATCCCTGATAAAATCTTCACGTTCAAACGTGAACTCCGTTTACACGAAAATAATCTCAACCAACAACACATGAGCCTTAACAGTCCGCGAGGAAACTTATCAAAACCATAAAGTTATGTAACCAACCTAACTAAATCTCGCAACTCATCAAACAAGAACTGTCTTGAAACCAAGTTAGGAGCCGTCACATAACTCAACGGGTTTAAAACTGTCACCCCGATTTCAGTCTTACTCATAAATACCATAAATTAAAACTCATCAAAATATAACCACGTATAATAAGGTCTAAAGAACTCTCAAATTCCTTCCCAACTCATCTCTATGTTTACCCTCCAAGTGTTCATTACCGCAAAATACCCAAAACACGAGTTTAAACCATGTTGTCCGAAAATTAACCTTGAACTCAACACTTGTACAATTAATTTGACCAAGCTACTGACTTCCAATTACGAAACTTTTTGAATATTTGAAAAGTATGTTCCGAGTACATAATTTTAGGCTTTTGAATCACCCAAAAACCTTTAAAAACGAATAAGTTATGACCAAAACGATTTTTCTCAAAATCTGCCTAGGCATTAGCGACAGTTTCTGACAGTTAGCGACATATTTTGACAGTTTAGCGACAGTTTCTGCCTACTCCGATTTATACCCAAAAAAAAAAACGATTTTTAAACCCTAAAACCGCCAATTAATTACCAAAACTAGAACCTAATTTATTTTAATTCCAGAAAATTAAAACTCTATTAATTACATGATTTTAATATATTTCACTAAATAAGAACAAAATTTTTAACTTAAGAACAATAACTTTAGGTGATCAAAACCAAAATATTTTAAAATAACCGAGTCATGCTTATATGTTAAAGAATTTATATTCCACCTTATTTTAAACATGATCCAGACACTTCCTTATTTCATCGACTACCAACAACTATTTTTTTTTTCAATTTGCAAGTTCTATTTTTTACCATGTATAACTCGAAACAAAAGACATCGTTACCCCAAAAAGAAATCTCCACCATCTAAAAATCCTTCACGCGAAAAGTACCGTACAAACAAACACGTGAAATGAGGACCCGAGAAATGCGCTACTACAGAAGTTGAACATCTCAAAGAGAAACGAGCTAGCAACCATCCCAAGAATACAACCGGTAAGTAGAAAATAATTTTACATACATAGGCATAAGCGTACATACACTCAAATCCATCCAACATATACTATACAAGCCTGTATTAACTCTCTTTCATGCAATCATACTTGAAAGTCTAGTGGTGTTGTGGCACATATATAATTATGTAGGCCTCCATAATTATACATGTTCCCTTTCACCAATGTACTCCCTCCTATGATGACACTTATAAGAAATTAATACTACACATAACACATAATCCAACAACTCACAAGCACATAACCACACAAGATAAGATCCAAAACCCCATGTATTAAAATAACATAGCCAATGCACGAAACAGTTTTGTTTAATTAACTTCATGTAAAGATTTATGATTATATAATAGTTTTTATATTCAGAAGAGAGTGGAAGCACAATTGGTGTCTAGACTCTCATCTAACTTCATGTAAAGATTTATGATTATATAATAGTTTTGTTTAATTATTAAAAAAATATTAATAATAATAATAATAGGATTACCTTTGCTATAACTAAAGGAGTGGGAGCTCTAATTGTATCTCGACTTCCCACTAACTTTTTGTAAATCCTATTATTCTAATAAAATCACGTTTCATAATAATAATAATAATAATAATAATAATGATAATAATAATAATAATAATAATATTAAAGGAGTGGGTGCTTCTTATTTACATGACTTTCAGTTTGCTGTAGGTGTGCCTAGTAGGTGTGAGGTTGTTCTTCATTCTGTTAGTAGATTTGTGGAAGCTAGGGGAATGAGGTTGGGCTTTCTATGCTTTTGGTGAACTTTAAGAATGCTTTTAACCTGGTTGATAGGGGTTCCATTCTTCACGAGACTCAGTTGAGGTGTCCGGCTATCTCTCCCTGGGTGGAGTTTTTTAAGGGTAAAAGTAATTTGGTGAAATAAGTAAAATTTATTATCATCATTTTTTGCCATCCTGAAAGATAAAGTCAAGGGTAAAAGTGTAAAACAGCTCACTATTCACTTATGCAGAACCACCTGACGCATAAACACCCAAACTATATCGATGAAGATAAGGCAGGATTGTTGACAGTTGTTAAGTGTATCGATTTGCCTTAATCGACTTGTTAATACTAGTAACATGTAGTATGAGAATCATGAAGATGGGTGTGTCGGCAGTTTTAAAGGCCTAAGCAATGGAACACGGCAAGCATGCGGAAAGCAGAGAAAAAAATGATTATCTTTTTTTAGAGTAGGGTTAAGATTGACGGCGGTGCGTGTTTGATGAAAAAGAAGTACTCCAAAGTTGTACATATTGTGATAAAGTATTGATTAAGTAGAGATAAAAGGCAACTAAATACAAAGAAAATTAATATTATAGGTAATAGTTGTATGATGTTTGATCCCACATCGCTGGAAAGTAAAAATGAAAAGCAGTTTATAAATAGCACAAGCAAACAAGCAGTCACGACCTTACTTGAACATGATCTGTTTTATAGGCTCGTACTTCTGTATTCTTGATTCCTCAAGAGACAGAAACCCATGTCTGGTTGATGCATCGTGACCATGTGACCAGAGCGTGATTAACCGAGCTTTATGGTCTCGGCCATGGCTCAGTAGAGGATCGTTGCCAGCTCATCTTGATATGGGTCTTGGCATGGTCACATGGTTGTCTGACAGACAAATTTACCCTTTTTTTTAGGTAACAGGAGGACACAGATGGTTTTTTCATTTACCCTTTTTTTAGCTTTAGATGCTGGTCTATTAGGTGCCAATTAGATAATGGAGTTGTATACAAAATTGTGGGTAACTTGGAGAGATGTTCACATGTTTCTCATCGTTTCGA
The DNA here is from genome assembly GCA_025667525.1 of Glebionis coronaria. Classification (NCBI taxonomy): domain Eukaryota; kingdom Viridiplantae; phylum Streptophyta; class Magnoliopsida; order Asterales; family Asteraceae; genus Glebionis; species Glebionis coronaria. The sequence continues at coordinate 544,976,070 of CM046882.1, forward strand.
ATTATGCCAATTTAAGGTAACAGGGATGTCGTTTATAAATTGTAATATGTGGGCAAGATTTTCTTGTTCGTGACTGGTACAACTTTTTTTTGTTCCTCAAAATCGATTTAGCTGTTTGATCATAGCGACAGAAACTATACACAATAGCTAGCTTTTCCGCAGTGGCCATTGAAGTTTGTTTTTGCTTCTAACCCATGTTTATGATAACCATCGCAAAAACGAAAGGCACACAAAATTGTGAAATAGGACTTTGAATGAGAAAACACAGTTCATCCAAATGTGGAACAGGTGTTAGAACTAGTATTAGTGCAACGAATAAACTTAGAACTATAGATTGGAGGGGTGCGCCAAGCCAAGGCAATAGTGCAACGCCAAGGCGACACGTGAAGAACCCCAATAGCAAGCTACTGTGGTGGGTTCTTCTCCCATAAAAAATAAGATTAATATCGAGTGAACCAATGGCTCACATATCAGATATTAAACTGATAAGAACAGATACTACACTTGATCTTAGCCAAAAGGCCGAGAAAGGTATGCTTCTTTCAATACTAGGCCTTTGTTTTTATATACAAGTCCTCCTTGTTTATTTATCTCACCCAGGCGATGTGGGATGGATACAAGGTTATTCTAAAAATTTAACTTGCTTGACTTTCTGCATTCTTTGGACACAAAGATTCTCAGTAGTGTTATGCTAGTAAATTGATTTGTGTTCGCGATAACCATTGTCATTAGAGAAACTGTGAGATGTATTTTTTGGAAGCAAAATCTATGATATAATCAAGTTAAAGGGCGACATTAATGACTAATGTTGGTAACTTTTATGGCTAATTGTAAAAGATAAATAGTAATGGAAAGAAAGAGCGACGGGGTTGCGTTGGTCGAACGGATTTGGGAGGCTCTACGACAGAGTCAGAAGAGGACTGCATAGAAACAATCTATCATAGAATCATCAAGATATATAAATCAACTCATGCCGTTTTTGGTACCCAAACAATCATTCATCTGAGGGCGTTGAAAACGATATTGTGAGTTATAGAAACAGGAGTTCTTGGTACCATGTAGACACCGTGTGAACCAAAAACTCAAGTGGGACTAATAAAATAACAACTTTTCATCTTCATGCGGTATTGCGGGAGTTAGACATGGCGGAAGGAATCACATATTCACACAACAAATTCATTTGACTGGCCTGAAAATTAAAGCAAAAACATAAACAAATGGCAGGATCCGTTAGAACCATTAAAACGAATCATAAGGTATTCATCAACCAGTTTACATATTGCTCCCGAGTTGCAATGGTAATGCTTAAAACGACCAAGTTTGGTTTAAACAGGAGGAATCATTTGGCATAAAATGTGACTTATAAAAAAATGTCGTTAAATCACTGAACTTAAGCATGTTGAAAATTCGTTTGGCTCATTAACTATTCAATTGAATGTTGTGTGTACAACATAAGCTTCTCCTGTCGAGTTTCCTACGAACTCGAAGTCAATCTCATCACGTTTAGCACTTGCACAAGACAACTGTCAAAAATAGCCCGTGTTTACCAAATGTAGATCACTAAGAGGAGTCCTTTTTTGTGCCAGTATATCCAACATTGTTTCTCCATTCATGCTTGTAGCTAGAATTCACTTCTATCGTCGTATTAAGTAGCAAGAATCTAGTGGTCTAAAATTTTCCGAAAATAAAACTAATCAATCACATATAATCATCTTTTGAACATGAGAAGAGACACACGCTCAGTTGTCCCAGTAAAGTGGCACCTGAACCTACAAATTCTTGGTTGAATGGGCGTTATTAGGATAAATCTGGCATATTAACAACAGTATCGGCATATTACTTTTTACATTAAATTGTTTATTACACTTTTGATTATTCTTGTCATGTAATTTGACCCTTAAAATTCAAGTCTTGACTCTTTCTTTGTTACTATAAATTTGACAGTTTCTTGTATACCGGAGATTTCTGTGACATGTACATCGGAGATTATGCCCTATGAAATAAGAGTAAAACAGAAATCGGAGAAAATGCGGTCAATATGATGAGAAGGTGCTGAGTTATGCATTATTTCTACCATCGTAAATGAGCAATTGGTTAAGATAGTTATGACATCCTGCTTTCAAGAACAAAGACACGAAAAAGAGATTTGTTATCGAACTTTAAGTAGAGGTTAAGTCGTTACACTTTCACGAGTTGCAGAAAATTTTTGTGTAATCTCGTCTCATTAGCATGTTGTTTGAGCTGTATCTACCTTTAAAAACACACAAGTAATATGAAAATGTAGCTTGTATGAATCAACTATTGGTAGAGTATTTATAGAAAAGAATGATGTAATATTTCTGTAATATATGTATGTGATAGTTACTAAGAGCATACGCACGGCACTGCAAGTGGATGTACTTTAGTTAGTGTATCTCGAGTTGACCGTTCATCTAAATATGTGCTACATGACATATCATGGCATTTACTTTCTTACATAGTACATAGCTACACTTGATTTAAATATTAAAGTAGTTTTTGCAAATTTAAGACATTAACAGAACACTAACAACTAAAATGAAATTACAAATGGTGGTTCTTGAACTTAAAGAAGTGCTTATAAAAAGATGTACAAAGGGGGTTCAAGATTCGATAGAAAAATAAAGGTGAAACATGCATTAATATGGCTTTAAGGAAAAAAGTACTTACCTATTCTAAGATTTAGGTCATTTAGATGCAAATTTAGTATCGGAGAGGTATATTTATTTTGTTTTAGTGTCACTTTAGAAAGGCTTTTCTAGACCTTGTTTTACAATTGTACTTGGGGGTAAATAAATTTGTCAACTATGGAGTAAAATATTCAAACAATCAAGGGAGGACGAGTGAGAATTCCCTTGTCATCCAAAGGCTAGCCTGTTGGTAAACACTTAGATTCGAAGTTACACTAGTTATTGCAGCATGTATTTGCCATACAAAAAAAACAGAAGCGGCCCAAACAGTGGGAATAACCCAGTTAGAAAAAAGTATCAACTAGCTGGTGATACAATGAAGAGTTGCTGACAATCCAGATCAAATGACAGTATGAATAACAAACATTAAACTATAGATCGGAGGGGTGCGCCAAGCCAAGGCAGTAGTGCAACGCCAAGGCGACACATGAAGAACCCCAGCAGCAAGCTACTGTGGTGGGTTCTTCTCCCATAAAAAATAAGATTAATATCGAGTGAGCCGATGGATCACATATCAGATATTAAACTGATAAGAACAGATACTACACTTGATCTTAGCCAAAAGGCCGAGAAAGGTATGCTTATTCCAATACCAGACCTTTGTTTTTATACTCAACCCTCCTTGTTTGTTTAGCTCACCCAGGCGATGTGGGACTGATACAAAGCCATTTCTATTTGCTTGCACTTTCTGCATTCTTTGCACACAAGATTTTAAACAGTGATATACATTGATTTGAGTTACACGATAACCACAGTCATACACTATACATGATACTTCCCGTGCCCCAACTCAAACTCACTAGAGAAACTGTGAGATGCATTTTTTCCTGAAGCAAAATAGACGATAAAATTAAGTTAAATAGTGACAGAAATAACTAATGTTGGTAACAGTAAAGGAAAGAAAGAGGGGTGGGGTTGTGTTGGCTGAGGAGATTTGCGAGGCTCTACGACATAGTCGGAACTGGAAGAGGATTGCGTAGAAACAACCTATCATAGATTCACCAAGGTATATAAATCAACTCATGTTGCTTCTGGTACCCAAAACAATCATTCATTTGAAGACGTTGTAAATGATATAGAGTTTTACAAAGATAGGATTTGTAAGTACCACGTGGACACTGTGTGATTCAAAAACTCAGTTGGAACTAATTAAACAACGATTTTTCATTTTCTTGTTCACGCGGGAGTGCGGGAGTTAGACATGGCAGAAGGAATCACATATTACATAACAAAGGGGTTCTTTTAACTAGGCTGAAAATTGAAGCAAACACACAAACAACAAGTGGCAGGATTCGTTAGGAACTATTGAAAGAATCATAACATTTTCATCAACAGGTTTAGATATTGCTGCTCCCAAGTTGCACGATCGAGCTTAAACCGTTTCATAAGCATTGGAATTGGAGCATTTTTAAGTGCATGTTCTTCTGTGTGTATGCAGCAAGATCCTAGAGGTAGCAAACATCTTCAACATTGTTGAATACAGTACAATTTAAGAGCTTTTTGCGAAATAATTAAACAACAGTATCAACATATTTAAGTCAGTTTCTTGATGTGGTGTGCACTGCAGCTAGGTACTTGAACTATTTAAGTCAGTTTCTTGATGTGGTGCGCGCTGCAGCTAGGTACTTGAACTAAACAGAATTACAAGAAGTGAATGAGATTTGCAAGGAGGTTCGTTTATGTGGCTTAGTTGACAGTTGACACAAGAAATTGATACACATTCTATAATAGAGGAGTACACAATTAGTTCATCACTAAACAACAGTGTGAAAGGTCAAACTTACCAAGATAGCTATAATGCAAAAGTAATACTAGTAACTCTTCTTAAATTTGATTGTTTATGAGAGATATACTAGCAATACCTATCAGCACCTAACCACTTGTAGTAGCACGACTAACCATATCTGGTAAAATGAATGACAGAGTTTGGTTTACGTATCCTTTGGAGACCTATTAGATTTCACATTTTTTGGTACAGAGTTATAAATACCTGCCAAATCTGATTTCACTAGCCACTCAATGCAGGCAACAATGTAACTACACTCATCCCCAAACCATCCGTCATTGATACGAGTTATAGATACCTACCAAATCTGTTATGACGGACCACCAAAAATATGCAGGTTCTGACACGAACGCATTTACAAGTATAGACCAGCCTACATGGCCAAATCATATTTTCTACTTGTGATTTTTACGCTGAGTTGCTGGTTAGGATGTACTTTGGAGCCTCGTACCAGCGTTTTTGTGGTCTAGAATTATCGAAGGTTTTCTTAATTTATGTGGCGTTCAACTTGGTTAAGGGTTCAAACTCCACATGGGACAAAGGTGTACCTTGGTGGTTATTTGTTAGGTATAAGAAGTTAAAAGAAACCAATCCGAGTCGCCTCGTCTTTGGATCTCAATTACATTGTCCTTGAAGAGTATCTTTTATATGAAATCGGGATAGATGCATCAGTCATGAAATTAATGCATAATCACTTGCGATACATAGTAACTGGAACTTCCTTGTAGCTACATGTCATCGAGCAACTTGTTATTCAGGGTACCTCAAACACAATGGCCATTCATATAATATTTTTTCCTCTAAATATCATTTGCTTAAAATCAAAGGCATGCTCAGGAGAAACATGCCTGTTGCAACGTCTATATCATTGTTGAAGCAAATTTCCGGAGAAGCTTCTTCAGCCCTGATCCTTCGGGTATCTTAAGGCTAATCCTTCTAATGAAGCCTTGGCTTGCTCCCTCAGAGTATCTTGTGGCTACTCCTTCCTTGTGAAGCCCTAGCTTCCTTGTTCAGAGTTCCTTAGTCTAGCCCTTAGTCTCTTAGGCTGAAATAAGAAAGAACACTGTTAGCTCGCCTCGGGGTTTGAATCCGAGACCAACTCCGGCGTGAGAGTAAGTATGTGGTTCTAGTGAGTGATAATTCTAGAGAGAGAGAGTAAGTAGTGAAGTGTGTGTGTAGAACTTAACCTTTGTTCCTGGAGGAACATCTCCTTTTATACTACTTGGAGGTGGCTACAAGACACACGAATTGTGGAGTCAATGTAGGAGAAGCACCTAAATAGCTGATGAGCACCAGGTCTATCCTTCGTGGTCAGAGTTTTCCTCATGCTTCTCTAGTACTCGTCGTGGTCCAGTCTGTACCATTCGTACATCATCGTACTATGTAGGCTAGGTGCAATCGTCCTTCCTCCGATGAAGGTTATGCTCCATGTGCATAGGACTAGCCTTGTCTGGGTCTAGCCTTGTCTGGGTCTAGCCTTGTATGGGTCTAGCCTTGTCTGGGTCTAGCCTTGTCTGGGTCTAGCCTTGTCTGGGCCTAGCCTTGTCCGGGTCTAGCCTTGTTTGGGTCTAGCCTTGTCTGGGTCTAGCTCTTGTCTGGGACTAGCCTTGTTTGGGCCTAACCTTGTCTGGGTCTAGCCTTGTCTGGGTCTAGCTCTTGCCATTGTCTCTGGACCTAGGGTGATCTTCATCACCCCAACTATTCCAGTGAGCTGTTCTGGCCTAAGATAGTTTTGCTCATGGAGCATTAGGAATTAGTTTTGTCTCACCTTAAGCATGGGGTGAGACTATACCTCATCATGTCCCACCAGTCTAGTATCAACTTATTCCTTTAGTTAATGCTAGACTCAGAGTAGAAATATAAGTTCCTCTCTGCCCCTTTTTCTTTTAATTATATTTTTTTATAAGAAAAACGAGCTTCGTCTTTTTTTGTCTTTCGATAGAGGGCCACTCTCAGTCGAATTACTTTATGGGCCCCCAAAGCCCATTTTAACTATCCACCTTTCCTTATAAATACAAGCACTCATATTTATTTTTACACATACACTTTTCACAATCCACCCCTTGCCTTCATCTTCGTTTTTTTATTCCTCCGGCGGCGGCTCCCTCTGGGGTTTCGTCCGGTGCTCCCCTTTTAGGAAATCTGCTCCTTCGGTTAAATCTGATCCTCCGTCTAGGGTCTCCTTCGGTTTTGGGAAGGGAGGTTTGTTCCTTCGGTTCGAATCTGCTCATTCGGATCGAATATGCTCTTTCGGATCGAATATGCTCCTCCGGTTTTGGGGTGTAGAGGTTTGCTTGTCCGGTCGCTTGCTCATCCGGTTTTGGAGGGGTGTTGTTCGTCCGGTCGATTTGCTCGTCTGGTTTTGGTGACGAAGGAATTTGCTCGTCCGGTTTTGGAGGGGCATTGCTCGTCCGGTCGATTTGCTCCCCCGATTTTGGTGGCAGAGGAACTTGCTCGTCCGGTTTTGGAGGCAGAGGGATTTGCTCGTCCGGTTTTGGAGGCAGAGGGATTTGCTCGTCCGGTTTTTGAGGGAAGAGGTAGTTCGTCCGACGCTTGCTCATCCGGTTTTGGATTTGCTCGTCTGGTTTTGAGTTTGGCTTTGGCTCCTTCGGTTTTTGACTTTCTCACCCGGTTTGCTCCTTCGTTAGGACAAGGGAGCTTCCCTTAGGTATTATATCCATTCCTTTTTCTATTTATTTATGGCTAAAAAGGATATGCACCTTCACACTTCTGAGTTAGGAAATAGGGAGTTTAAAGACATAGTTATTAAGTATAAAATCCCTTTGAGCTTACACCCTCGCTTGCCTGACTCTAATTTTCGGATGATAAACCTTCCTGCTGGGGATACTGCTATTGGCATTTACCATAAGATTTTTGATTTATCGGGCGTTAGGATCCCTTTCTCCACCTTCCTTCTAGATGTTATTAGACATTATAAGGTTCATATATCCCAGCTGGTTCCCTTGGGTTTGTGCAAGGTCACTGTAGAAACTAGAAGGGGGGGGGGGGGGGGGGGTTGAATAGTTTCTTATATTTACTTGTTAAAATGTGGTTTCCAAAAATCCTTTTTCAAAAACTTAGGCTTGAGGAAATATGTGAAATCTTCTTATGCACAATATGAGCAATGATAGTGTAACTAAACTAATACTAACAAAAATATATCCACAAAGAATAAAGAATGATAGTGTAACTAATCTAGTACTAACACATGTATACGAAAAAGAAATAAAGAATGTAAAGAGTTAAGGGTAAAGAAAGATCAAACCGAACACCAAGGATTTATAGTGGTTCGGCAACGAAGCTCACTCCTCGTTCCTACTCCACTCCTCGAGTACTCCTTACTCGAGAGTTCACTACACAACAAGCTCCTTATGGTGGAGAAAACCGTACACGTCGCTTAACCAATTTCCGACTCTAAGCTAAAAGTCGAGCCCTAATCATAGCTAGGACCAATCTACACAACTATACTTAGTACATACACAACTTCCAAATAGACACAACTACTTGGATCTTCACAACTATGACACAACTACAAGTGTATAAAATTAGATCTTCAATGGATCTTTGGTAGTGGACTCAACACTTCACTAGGATAGTGTTCTTCTCTTTGCACTTGGAGAGGAAGGGATGGAAGAACAAGATTCACTTCTTAAACAAGTAATAATCAAACAAATGATCAAAGATTTGAGTGATTAAAGAAGGGGTTTGAATCTAGAAATAAATGTGCAAAAGATGTGAGGTGAAAAGTTGAGAATGGTCCACTATTTATAGGACAAAGGAGCCAACAACTATATCTGCCCGCGGTACCTTATCTTAGCCCGCGGTACCTTATCGATAAGGTACCGCCTAGGCGCTAAGGTACCGCCGGACTAGACTCCGCTCCTTTTTGTCCTTTAGTGGTGGAGGTCTTATCTGGGTATAAAAAATATCCTAAAAGGATATTCTTAACCAAATAAGAATATCCCATTTTCAAATTTCAAATAATTAATTTAATAAAACATTTTCTTAAAAATAAAGTTTAATAAAAACTTGTCACATTTAATAAAAAGTGAGTTTTAAGAAAAGATTAAATCACTTGATCACTTGATTAAGGTTAGTACTTGTTTATCCATACCTTAAATGAAAATGGGTAAAATGAAAAATACTTGAACTCAAGAATTCGTTTTTCGTTGTTTTCGTAAATGCTTGTTTTTACATATTGTCGTAATCAAAACTAAGCGAGACCGGAAAATGCAAATAACGTTTTTAGTCATTATTGCATTAACAATCTCCCCCTTTTTGATTCCGACAATACATAAACTCAATCACACAAAAACAAGATTTTTGAAGACGAGTTTATTCATTTCTCCCCCTTTGTCGAAGCAAAAAGGTAGCGTAAGCCGGTGTTGAAGAAACGGACTTTGCAAAGACTCCCCCTTGGTGCTTACTCCCCCTAGCTTAGGGCATCGAGGAATCGAGATATGGTGACAAGCTACATAGAAGGGTTAGTTGAACAAAAGAAACAACCAACAATATATAGCAATAGGTCACAAAAAAAATAAAAGAGAATAAAACACAAAGACAAAGATCTAAGAAAGGTTACTAAAAGAACATCATACAAAGAAGTATGGAAAAAGAAACAAGCCAAAAGCATAAATCTAATCCTAGTTATTCTAGAATTCTAAGATTTGCTTGAATTTGGTGTCTTGTGGATAAGCAACCAATGCTTATATGAAAGACAAGGTAATAGCGGAGGGTGGTGGTGGTGGCTTGTTGGAGATCTCATAATCAAAGTGAAGAGGAGTCTTGATTAAGAGACTCTTGATGTAGCTCAACTCCTCATAGATGTGTGCCATAGCAAGATGTTGATATTGACAACAATGACAATATGTTCCATGGTGCATGACATTATCATGAGAAGGAGGAAGAACACTAAAGGGTGGTGGTGGAAGAAAAGATGTTCCACAATCAACATTCTTGGTAGGAGATATGTGATTAAAAGTGTTCTTGGGTGGGTTTGGATTGAAAGCAATTGGAGAAAATGGAGGAGATTCAAGGCTTTCATTGGGAGAATAAGACATTTTGGATGTGAGGTAATGCAAAATGCTTATGGTTTAAATAGGGAAGGCTTAGGGTATTTTTTGGGTGGTCAAAGGGTTTGAAACAAAGATTCTCAAAAATGTTGGAGCAAATCTGGAGTTTCAGACAACAACCCGAAAAAGGAAGGCCACTGTAGGCGGTTCCTTATCTAGGGTGGCGGTACCTTATCAATAAGGTACCGCGGTTCACATATGGAACCGCCTGCAGAAGCAGGGTTTGGTGTTTGGAGGAAGATTTTTCAGCAAATCTTATTTTTCTAGTCTAACTTATCATAGGGATATGCTTAAAAGCAAAGATAGAAAAAGAAAACATATGCAAACTTACCAAATAGAGATTTGACAAAAAAACATGGATTAAAAAATCGATGTAGGAGGTGTGTAAGACAAGACCTTAAGTCATGACACAATGATCCTCCATGATTCTATCTTGTTCTTGCTATGTTTGAGAGAATCATACATATGAATTATGTAAGCTCTAAATTAATAGCGAGAATCTATGAAAAATCGTTTTTAGATTGAATTAACAATGTCAAACGAATTTCTCAACCATTTTCAAAAGAGACTTTGAGAGTTTTGAAAAGGAGAGGAGAAGATTTATCAAAAGGAGTTTAAAAGACTCAAGGACTCAAAGAGGTAAAAGAGAACACACAAGAAGAAAAGAATTTAAGGAAGATGTTCCATTAATCCTAGACCTAGACGCAAGTAATTAAAAGGTTCCCTCTTAAGTGGCTTAGTGAAGATATCGGCTAAGTTGTCCTCGGAGGGCACCTTTTCAATAGTAATGTTCCCCTTTTGAACATTATCCCTAAGGAAATGGTGTCTAATTTCTATGTGTTTGGTTCGCGAATGTTGCACGGGATTCTTGCTTAGGTTTATAGCGCCTTTATTATCGCACATGATGGGAACATCATCAAGAGAAATCCCGTAATCAACAAGCGCTTGCTTCATCCATAGAGCTTGTTGGCATGCTTTTTCGGCACTCACATACTCGGCTTCCGTGGTGGATATCGCAAGAGCGGTTTGTTTCTTGGAGAACCAAGAAGTTAAACAACAACCCATGAAGGTACAAACTCCACTAGTGCTTTTCCGGTCCACATAGTCTCCCGCATGATCCGAGTCCGCGTAGACAATGGTTTCTACGCCGGTCCCTTTAGGATACCATAATCCTAAATGTATAGTGCCTTTAATGTATCGGAAGATACGCTTAACCGCTTCAAGATGAGAGGTTTTGGGAGCCTCTTGGAAGCGAGCACAAAGGCAAACACTAAACATGATATCCGGTCGACTTGCCGTTAGGTACAACAAACTACCAATCATACCTCTATATTTGGTGTTTTCTACCGACTCACAATCATCATCTACGTTGAGTTTAGTATCCGAGGCCATAGGGGTCTTCATTGGTCTAGATTCTTCTAATCCAAATTTCTTTAGCATTTCTTTAGCGTACTTAGATTGACTAAAGAAAATACCATCGTCCATTTATTTAATTTGGAGTCCTAAAAAGAAGTTAAGTTCTCCCATCATACTCATTTCAAACTCATCATGCATGATTTTGGCAAAGTCATCACACAATTCTTGACAAGTTGAGCCAAATATAATGTCATCAACATATATTTGTACGATTATGAGGTGAGGACCTTTCTTCTTTGTAAAGAGTGTATTGTCTACCATTCCCATGGTATACTCATGTTTAACAAGAAACGCTTTAAGTCTGTCATACCAAGCTTTGGGTGCTTGTTTGAGTCTATAAAGTGCTTTCTTAAGCTTGTAAACATGGTCCGGTTTCTCAAAATCAATGAAGCCGGGAGGTTGAGCCACATATACCTCCTCATTGATCAAACCGTTAAGAAATGCACTCTTTACATCCATTTGTTAAAGCTTAATATCTAAGGCACAAGCGTAGGCTAAAAGGATTCTAATTGATTCTAATCTAGCTACCGGTGCATATGTCTCGTCATAATCAATCCCTTCTTGTTGATTATAGCCTTGAGCTACAAGTCTAGCCTTGTTACGATACACAACACCATTCTCATCTAGCTTATTTCTAAATACCCATTTGGTTCCTATAATGGTAGAACTTCTAGGTGGAGGAACAAGTTCCCAAACATCATTGGCAACGAATTGATTCAATTCTTCTTGCATCGTAATGACCCAACTCTCATTTGTCAAAGCTTCTTTAACATTCTTTGGTTCAATCAAGGAGACAAAACAAAAGAAGTTGCTTTGGTTTTGGACTTGAGATCTAAGGTCCTTTGATTTAAGTCACCAATGACATTATTGAGAGTATGATCCCTAGACTCCTTAATGTTTACTTCCTTTTCAACACTAAGGTCTTCAACTCCTATTTTTCTAACCTCTTTGGCTTTAACTACTTCTAATTCATCCAAGTCATCATCAACCAATGGTGGTATCTTGGGTGAAGGAGGGGTTTCATCAAAGGTTACGTTGAGTGATTCTTCAATAACCCCCGTGGTTCTATTTAGGACTATGTAGGCTTTACTAGTTTGGGAATAACCTAAAAGGATACCTTCGTAAGACTTTGGGTCAAACTTGGTAAGGCAGTCTTTGGTGTTGAGGATAAAGCACTTGCTTCCAAACACCCTAAAGTATTCTAATGAGGGTTTCTTACCTTTAAGAATCTCATAGGGGGTCTTTCCTAGGAAAGGTCGAATAAGAATTCAGTTGAGAATATAAGTCGATGTGTCCACGGCATTGCACCAAAACTTTTGAGGCAAAGATTGCTCGTTTAACATCGTCCTACTCATCTCTTGGAGAGTCCTATTCTTCCTTTCAACTACCCCATTTGATTATGGAGTGAGAGGAGCCGAGAAGTTATGGGTAATACCATGAGCTTCACAAAAGGCACCAAATTGCACTTCATTATCAAATTCCCTACCATGATCCGTCCTAATAGAAACAATTGAACATCCTAGTTGATTTTGAATTCTTCGACTAAATATTTCGAAGCGATCGAAAGCTTCATTCTTAGATGCCAAAAATCTAGTCCAAGTGAATCTAGAATAGTCATCAACTATAACTAGGGTATAAAGGTTACCTCCATAACTCCGTATGGCGGAAGGTCCAAAGAGATCCATATGTAGGAGCTTTAAGCACCGAGAGGTCGAAACCAAATTCTTGGCTTTGTGACTTGAGTGAACTTGCTTTCCAACTTTGCAAGCATCACAAAAGTGACTATCAAACTTAATCTTGGGGAGGTGTCTTACCAACTCCTTAGAGACTAAAGATTGAATTAAACGCATATTAGCGTGACCTAATCTCCTGTGCCAAAGAGTAGAACTATCATCTATAGTCGCAAGACATATGTTGTCTTTTGACTTCTTATTAACCTTCATGACATAAAGCCCATGCTTTCTAACACCTTTTCCAATTACTTTTCCATCTTTTACGATTTCACTGTCATGTTCCGAAAAGATGACCTTATACTTATTATCACAAATTTGACCTATACTTAAAAGGTTAAAACCTAAGTTATCTACGTGCTCAACATTTTCAATGGTCATGGAGTCAAGAGAAACCGTACCTTTGCCAATGATATTACCACGTAGACTACTAGCGAATGTGACGTTACCTCCATCATATGCTTTGTAATGCGAGAACAAACTTCGATTACCCGTCATGTGTTTAGAACATCCACTATCCTTAATCCACTCATCGGGATCCATATCAATTCCCAAGCATATCTAGGTAACAACACACAAGATCAAACATTTGGTCCCCAATATCTCATGGGTCCAAAATTGTTAGTTCCAAACATCCCTTGCATTTGGTTAGGATGCATGAATGAGGAGGGGATTCCCTATGGAGAACAAAATGGAGGAGGGTAGTAATTCATGTAACCATTTTGTTGTTCATTATTTCTCCTAGGTGTATTTGATCTAGGTTTAGAGTTATTATTATTCCTTCTAGGTGTTGGAGTTTTACTTCTAGGTCGTGAGTTGTTTTGATTATCTCTTGTAGGCGTTGTCATTCTACTTCTAGGCTTAGACTCATTCCGTACTCTAGGTGGAGTAGAGGATAGTCTAGATAAACTTTTATTTCCCATGAGAGGTTTACTTAAAGGCTTGTAGAACTTACCAATAGCATTGTCGTCAAGTATGGGTAATTTTACCTTATTAATAGTAAGATGCTTTAGTTTTTCATCTAACTTAGACTTTTCAGAAAATTCAGGATTTTCACAAAATTCATCTTCTGGCCGCGGTACCTTATCTATGGCGGCGGTTCCATAGTGATAAGGAACCGCGCCATACAATTTGGAACCGCGTCCAGTGGGCGTTTTTTGTGAAAACCTGATCTGTTTTGGTTCACTAGTTGAGGCTTCATTTGAGTTAAAAACTAGACCAAGTCTTTCCTTAGAATGAACTTGTTTGTTTAACATATCATCAAGAGCACTAGTACCTTTCATGAACTTTTCCAGTTTAATGGAGGTGCTCTTGAGATCTTTATTCTCTAATCTAAGTTTCTCACAACTTAAGCAACCTAAATCAACCTCTTTGTTTTTCTCAAGTTTAGCCAATTTCTCCCTAAGTTCATTGATCTCATTTTCAAGCTTAGTTTTGGTTGATTTTAAGGTTTTATTCTTTTCTATGAATTTAAGACTAAGTTTGTGTAAGCTATCATATTTTCCTTCAAATTCAATATCATCTAAAGTGGAACTATCATTGCTATAATATTCGGTTTCGGAATGTACCTCTTTAGAAGTGTGAGCCATAAGACATTTCTCCTCTTTGGGGTTGTCATCATCATCTTCACCGCTATCACTCCAAGCGCCACTAAGGAATGCCGTGTGGTTCTTATCACGAGCGGGCTTTGGACAATCACCAATGAAGTGATTTGGATCACCACATCTAAAGCAATTCCTATCACCTTTTTCGTTCTTGACAAACCGATTCTTTGACAATGGTTTCTTGTCATAGTTGGGTTGCCTAACGTGTTGACCTCGTCTCTTGAAGAAATTCTTGAAATCTCTCACCGCCAATGCATACTCCTCGTCATCGCTTTCCGAGGAACTATCATGGTCACTTTATGACTTCTTGGCTTTAAGTGCAAGAGATTTGCTTTCACACTTGGTTTTCACTAATTCCGAGTCCTTCAAAATTATCATCTCATGAACCTTCAAGTTTCCTATGAGTTCATCGAGTGATAAAGTTGAGAGATCTTTCGACTCTTTAATCGCCGTGACTTTTTCTCTCCACTTTGGATGTAAGGCCCTTAGAAACTTCCTAACATTGTTCTTGCTAGAAAAACCTTCATCAAGTGCTTTTAGACTAGTAATAATGGTGTTAAACCTAGCAAATGCACTATCAATAGTTTCATCTTCTAAGATGACAAATTGTTCATATTGTTGGACAAGAAGATCGATTTTGCTTTCTTTGACTTGGCTATTACCTTGGTGGGTTACTAAAAGAGTGTTCCAAATATCTTTAGCGGTTTCACACATAAAAATTCTTTCATACTCTTTCTTAGGCAAAGCATTATAAATCACCATTTTAGCCTCATTATTTTTTGAAAGTTTCTTTTTAGTATCGTCATTAGCTTTGTCAAAAGTGACCAATTCTTTTGTTTTAGAAACTTCATTAAATTGAAAGGGTAAAAAATCACCATTGGTAATAACATGCCAAAGATCTAAATCTTTTGATTTCACATAAGTTTCAAATCTATTTTTCCAATAAATAAAACTATCGGTTTCAAAAAGTGGTGGTCTTTGCATAGATTGCCCTTCTAGGTACTTGTTGGAATCCATAGATCGATTCAAGTTTTAAAATAAAATATACTTTAAAAATTCTTGAGTAACCCGCTCTGATACCAATTGTAGAAACTAGAAAGGGGGTTGAATAGTTTCTTATATTTACTTGTTAAAATGTGGTTTCCAAAAATCCTTTTTCAAAAACTTAGGCTTGAGGAAATATATGAAATCTTCTTATGCACAATATGAGAAATGATAGTGTAACTAAACTAATACTAACAAAAATATATCCACAAAGAATAAAGAATGATAGTGTAACTAATCTAGTACTAACACATGTATATGCATAAGAAATAAAGAATGTAAAGAGTTAAGGGTAAAGAAAGATCAAACCGAACACCAAGGATTTATAGTGGTTCGGCAACGAAGCTCACTCCTCGTTCCTACTCCACTCCTCGAGTACTCCTTACTCGAGAGTTCACTACACAACAAGCTCCTTATGGTGGAGAAAACCGTGCACGTCGCTTAACCAATTTCCGACTCTAAGCTAAAAGTCGAGCCCTAATCGTAGCTAGGACCAATCTACACAACTATACTTAGTACATACAAAACTTCCAAATAGACACAACTACTTGGATGTTCACAACTATGACACAACTACAAGTGTATAAAATTAGATCTTCAATGGATCTTTGGTGGTGGACTCAACACTTCACTAGGATAGTGTTCTTCTCTTTGCACTTGGAGAGGAAGGGATGGAAGAACAAGATTCACTTCTTAAAAAAGTAATAATCAAACAAATGATCAAAGATTTGAGTGATTAAAGAAGGGGTTTGAATCTGGAAATAAATGTGCAAAAGAGGTGAGGTGAAAAGCTGAGAATGGTCCACTATTTAGGACAAAGGAGCCAACGGCTATATCTGCCCGCGGTACCTTATCTTAGCCCGCGATACCTTATCGATAAGGTACCGCCTAGGCGCTAAGGTACCGCCGGACTAGACTCCGCTCCTTTTTGTCCTTTAGTGGTGGAGGTCTTATCTGGGTATAAAAAATATCCTGAAAGGATATTCTTAACCAAATAAGAATATGCCATTTTCAAATTTCAAATAATTAATTTAATAAAACATTTTCTTAAAAATAAAGTTTAATAAAAACTTGTCACATTTAATAAAAAGTGAGTTTTAAGAAAAGATTAAATCACTTGATCACTTGATTGAGGTTAGTACTTGTTTATCCATACCTTAAGTGAAAATGGGTAAAATGAAAAATACTTGAACTCAAGAATTCGTTTTTCGTTGTTTTCGTAAATGCTTGTTTTTA
The DNA here is from genome assembly GCA_025667525.1 of Glebionis coronaria. Taxonomy (NCBI): domain Eukaryota; kingdom Viridiplantae; phylum Streptophyta; class Magnoliopsida; order Asterales; family Asteraceae; genus Glebionis; species Glebionis coronaria. The sequence goes on from CM046882.1 coordinate 544,992,666, forward strand.
CATATTGTCGTAATCAAAACTAAGCGAGACCGAAAAATGCAAACAACGTTTTTAGTCATTATTGCATTAACAGTCACCACTTTTGAGGTTCTTTGTCGTAACCTGGATATAGAGCCTACAATTACCTTATTTCGGGTATTTTTAACGCTTTTCCAAGCAAGGGGATTGGTTTTCATTTGCCAAGCGTAGGGGTGATTTATCGGTTATGGAAGATCCTAAGACTTCCCTTAAGGAATGGAAGAACAAGTTTTTCTTGGTAGACCGTAGAGCTATTCCATTCCATATGCCTTGGAGGCACCCAGATTCTCGTATTACGGACAAGGTTCCCACACAGTTTAATCAGGATCATGTGAACCGACTGAGTTCTCATATTATTAGACTCCGTGATATTCCTGAGGGGGTGTTGGTCCGTTCTTGTATTAGCAGAGTGTGGGGTGATTCCTCGTGTGATCCGGTTATTAGAAATCGTGATGGCACCGGTACGAGGGGCTTCCTTTACTTTACATTATTCTGATACATTCTTGTTTGGCCCTCTTTTCTCCTCCACTCTATCTAACACTTGCTTCTTTTTTTTCAGTTATGAGTATCTTTGATTTTCTTCGTTTCCTATTTTGAAGGATGTTGTGGTTGTAGCTGAGCCACATGAGCAGGATACGTCTATCTTGCAACGAGTTACTGCTCACACTATGGTGCCTGCGCCTGCTGGTGCTAGCATTCCTCCTGCTACTGATGAGGAGATTGTTGCTACTCACCCAGATCCTCAGGTTCTCTAGAATGCTAAGGGTGCTGTGAAGCGTAAATCCTCTACTTCAGCAGACGCCCCTACCAGAGGAGCTAAGAAGACTGAGGCATGTAAGGAGCGGGCCAGTGCAGGGTCTAGTGGTCAAATAGCTGAGGGTGAGTATGAGTTAGCTATCGATGATGATGGCGATGTCGATCATGATGTCGCAGCTGATGATCTTGATGATGCGATCGAGCAGTCTGGTTGTGTTTCCTCTGGTGAGCTTTTAACTGTCATACCCCTTCGATCTTTTGACTCAGGGACTGGACTAGATGTGTCTTATCCTCCTATTGTTCTTTCAGGCAAGGGAGTTCCTGCTACCTTTAGTGCTGAGGTGTCAGGAGTTCGTGGGGTGTCGACTAGGGATAGTTCTCATGTGTCTCATGGTAAATTTCTGTTCTTGGACTCCCTTTTTATGCATGTAGCCTCTTATTTGACTTTATTTTCTTTGGGTTTTGCATGTACTACTGATGACACACATCTTTCTGCTGGGGAAACTGCTCAGGTGCCTTCTACTAGCCTAGCTGATCCTGATGCTCATGTTACTGTGGATGAGCATGTTGATATTGATGGGGATGACCATCAGGATGATGTTGGCCACCATGATGACTTAGTTCTTGGTGAAGATGATGTTTAGGATGATACCGCTCCTTATGATGACATAGCTCATGTTGGAGCTACTGCTGGGGGTGAGTTTCACAGGGGAGATCGCTCATCGCAGGCTGAGGCTTGTCATTTGGCCTACCCTTATGATGAGGATTCTGTTCCTATTCCTCCATGTACTCGAGAGGAATGTGAGAGGAGGCATGTTGTTGATTTTGGTATTTGTTCTGATGAGGTGTTCCAGAATCCTCAGGTTTGTAGGAGTCTGCGGGATCACTATCCTACCTCAGCCGAGGTTTACCGAACATCTCAGCTCTCCTCACGCCAGCTGGTGGAGCAGATGAGTGTGCTTCAGTGTCAGATGATGTCTCACGGGAACGAGTTGTCAAACCGATACGTTGTTCTTGAGAGGAACCATAATCAGCTCCTTACTAGGTATAAGCATTTAGGAAAATACTTTCCGAGAGGACTGCTTCTCTTAGGCGTCAGACTAAGCTTACTAGACGTGCTGAAGAATCAACTAAGGGTATGAGTTAGGGTCTTGCTGATCAAGAGAAGAAGTTAAAGAGGTACAGGTCAGAGAGGGATGCTCTTAGAGCTGAGGTGAAAGGTCTTAAGGGTGAGCTTGTGATTGTCAGATCACAGCATGCTGCTAAGGTGAAGGACTTGGATCATCGGCTGACTCTCCGTGGTAATGACATACTTTTGAGGGATGACACGATTGTTGATATGGATGTGCGACTTTGATCGATCGGGACGGGGTCACTTCCTTTTTCAGTCTAGTTTTGAGCCATTGGTTAGAGGTTTTCTTGGTAGTTCAGAGTTCAGCCAAGAGTTTGCCCGAGTGTTGGATTTAGCTGTTAGCACTGGTCTCGAGCGGGGTTTGCGTATGGGAAGGTCTAAGGAGGAATTTCAGGATATTTTCAAAGGGTTGAAAAATTTATCCCTGACGCGAAGGCTTAGCTTGTTGTTGCTTCGGAAGCCTTTCCTGGTTGTCGCTTCCCCTTCTTTGGCAAGGTGAGCCGGAGTGCTGATGCTACTTTTTCAGAAATTGCTCAGATTAGGCCTGATCCAGTGGATCCTCCAAGCCAGGCTCCTGCTGTTCCGGCTCCTCTGACTTTCGGCCATACTGTTTCCTATCGTCAGAAGAAGAAGTCATCAGGACCAGGATCTTCCTCAGCCGTTTGATGTAGTTTGTGCCTTGTACTTTCTTTACTTTTATTTGTATTGTTAGCCCTCCCTGTTTTGGGCTTTTGAGTACTTTATCTTTCTTTGTATGTTACCATGACTTTGTTGTCAATTTTCCATCGTATGTATGACGGCCCTTTGTGTGCATGTGTGATTGATTATCTTATTAGAGTGATTCATGCTTTACTTTGTTGTAGTTTATTTAGATAGTATCTAAATTTTATGCCTCTAGCACGTTTTGTTAGGCGTCGTCCTTTATGATTGGCCGACGACGTGTTAGCCTTATTGAGCTAGGGTTGAGGTGTATCACGTGTGACTCATATTCGTTGCCTAGTATCTTCACAAGTGCCTGTGAGGGTATATCAGCTTTGCTAGCGAGTTTAGCGTGCTACTTCCCATATATCCCTTATTTAGTGAAACTCAATCATTTGTTTACGTGGTATAGGTGTAACAATCGCCTTGTAGGCTCATGCTACTCCCTCTTCCAGGTGTAGCTACTTACCGGAGGGTAATTTTACGTGAGAAGAGTAGGAAGGTTTGTTCCTATTCTTCTTCAATGGAGTCAATTTGCAAAGGTTGCTCAGCCTAACCACCATGGTATCAGTTTCACCATGGGGAACTAAATGTTAGGTGTTACCCTCTGCAGCTGGAGGTAGCAAACCATCCATTGTTGTGTGCTTCGTTTTATAGCTTAGTATTTTAAACGTATGGTCTTAGCAGAAAATATGAGGAAAATTTTGTTTCATTCATATCACTAGAGAAGAAATAATACATTAGTTATGGCTATGGTCATCTCCGGAGCGAGGCTACACTTTGAAAATTGCTCCTCCGAAGGAAATACATAATAACTTGCTAACATAGTTATGTGTTCTACATGTAGCACTTTCTTAGGTTGCTGGCGTGCCAGGTCCTAGGTATTTCTCTTCCTTCCATGGTGCTTAGCTTGTAGGCTCCACTTTGGAAACCTTTGATGACTTTGTAAGGTCCTTCCCAGTTGGGTCCGAGCTTGCCTGTGTTCTCTACCCTTGAGGCCTCGTTCTTTCTTAGGACAAACTCTCCTACTTTGAATTGCACATGTCGCACCCTTTTGTTGTAGTATTTCTCCACCTGTTGTTTGTACCTGGCTTCCCTGATAGCTGCTATTTCTCTACGCTCTTCTAGCAGGTCTAGGTTCAAGCGGAGTTCTCTGTCATTGATTGCTTCGTCTATGCTAGAGACTCTGTGTGTCGGCATGCCAATCTCTGTTGGGATGACTGATTCAGTGCCATAAGTTAGGCTAAAAGGTGTTTCTCCATTGCTAGTCTTTTTCCATTGTTAGGTGCGCCCATAACACATTAGGAACTTCTTCAACCCATGTTGACTTCCCTTTCTCAAGTCTCTTCTTAATTCCTTATAGCAAGCTTCGATTCGCTCTTTCCACTGCTCCATTCCCTTGTGGGCGGTATACTGAGGTGGAGACTAGCTTTATTTTCAGCTTCTCAGCCCACTTTTTGAGGGGGTCGTTTATGAATTGAGTTCCATTGTCTGTGACTATAGTGGTTGGGATCCCAAACCTGCACACGATGTTATCCCACACAAAATTTAGTACTTGCTTCTCGATGATGGTTGCTACTGGTTTTGCCTCCATCTATTTTGTGAAATAGTCGATTGCTACTATCAGAAATTTCACTTTTCCAGGTCCCAATGGAAGAGGTCCGACTATGTCCATTCCCCACTTCATGAATGGCCATGCCGATGTTACTGAGATCATGTCTGCCTTGGGTAACTTGGGTACAGAGGCATGTGCCTGACAGTTTTCACATGCCCAGGTGAGCTTCCTAGCATCCCTATGCATAGAGGGCCAGTAGTACCCCAAATTCATTGCCTTAGCTACCACTTGCTTAGTTCTGTCGTGCATACCACACGAACCCATGTGCACTTCTCTCATGACATAATCAGCTTGTAGAGGCCCGACACACCTCATCAATGGGACTAGGTAGGACTTCTTATGTAAGACATCATCTTCAATGGTGTAGTTTTCAATCTTTTCCATTAGTGTCCTGGCTTCCACCGGGTCTTCTGGCAACTTTCCCATCTCCAAGTAGTCTCTGATTGGAGTCATCCATGTTGGACCTTCCTCTTCAACCACTATATTTACTTCTTGTGTTTCGACTAAGCGCTCATTTAGCACTTCTACTAGCACTTCTTTGGACAGGTGATCGAATTGTACTGCGACTAGCTTGCTAAGAGCGTCTGCCTTCCTATTCTCGGCTCTTGGGATGTGGGATATCTGGAATCTATTGAATGAGCCAGCCAACTCTAGGACTTTTTCTAAGTACTTTATAATTTTCTCCCCTCTAGCCTCGTATGAGCCATCTACTTGACTAGTTACCAACTTAGAGTCTATAAAGGCATGTATGTCCTTTACTCGTATCTCTACTGCAATTCGCAGTCCTGCTAGCAGTGCTTCGTACTCTGCCTCGTTATTTGAGTTGGGGAAGTTTAACCTGAGCGCATAGGATTACTCTACATCGTCTGGGGCGATTAGGATGAGTCCTGCTCCTGATCCTCCACTGTTTGATGCTCCATCGGTATACAACCTCCATGCTCCCGGGCCTGGAGTTAGGTCTTCCTTGGAGTTGGAGGACTCTGGGATGTCTTCTACTATGGGTGTTAGATCTGCTGCTGAGGCCACTGCTCTCTCCACTGGTGACTCTGCTAGGAAGTCTGCTAGTACCTGCCTCTTCACGGCTACCTTTGGTATATAAGTTATGTCATATGTCCCCAGCTCGACAGACCATTTTGCGAGTCTCCCTGATGCTTTACATTTGCTCAACACTTGCTTGATTGGGCTATCAGTTATGACTTTTATTGGGTGAGCCTAGAAATATCTCCTCAGCCGCCTGGCAGCGTGGACCAGGGCTAGGGTGAGTTTCTCAATTGGAGCATAATTTGCTTCTGCTCCTTGCAAGGATCTGCTAACATAGTGAACATGCATTTGCTTTCCCTGTCTTTCTGTGAGGAGGCCTGCACTGACTGCTTCCTCAACGGCTGATAGGTACATCATCAAGGTTTCTCCCTTCTTCGGGGTGGTGAGCGTAGGTAGTTGTGACACTAGTTCTTTCATTTCTTGGAATGCTACTTCTACAGCCTCCGTCCACTTGAAGTCCTTCTTGTTGGTGCATCTCTGTAGGGTGTCAAGGAAGGGCAAGGATCGTTCAGCCGATTTGGACAAGAAACGTTTCAATGCTGCCAGCTTCCCGCTAAGAGATTGCATTTGCTTCAGGGTCTTGGGTGAAGACATGTCTGTGACTGCTTTCGTCTTCTCAGGGTTAGCCCGTATTCCTTCCGAGGTAACTATGTAGCCCAATAACTTTCCCTCCTCTACTCTAAATGAGCACTTTTTGGGATTGAGCTTCATGTTTATCCTCCTGTAGATGGAAAAGGTTTGTTCCACGTCTCTAACGATGTCTTGCTCGGTCCGGCTTTTGATTACCATGTCATCTACATATGCTTCAAGGTTTACGCCGATCTGCTCCTTGAAGGTAGAGTCGACTAACCTTTGGTATGTAGCCCCCGCATTCTTAAGACCAAACGGCATCTTGGTGTAGCAAAAGACTCCTTCTGTGTGAAAGGCAGTCTTTTCTTCGTCTTTCTTACTCATCTGGATCTGATGATATCCCTTGTAAGCATCCAAGAAGCTCTTGTATTTGTTTCCTAACAAAGATTCTATCTTCCAGTCAATCTCTGGTAGGGGTACAAATCTTTAGGACAGGCTTTGTTAAGAGCCTTGTAACCGATGCACATTCTCCAGCTTCCATCAACTTTCTTTACTAGGACTGGGTTAGCGACCCATGAGGGGTATCACACTCGTTTCATGATTCCAGCCTTGAGCCACTCATTGACCTCGTATGTGACTACCTTCCTTCTACCCGATGCAAGACTTTGCTTTTTTTATACCTTAGGCTCAATGTGAGGATAGGTGTCTAGGTGATGTTCTGTGATTGTTCGGGGTATACCGGTCATATCGGCTGGTGTCCATGCAAAAACATCAGCATTATTTCTGAGAGTCCTTATGAGTGCTATTTGACATTCTTGGGAGAGGTTTCCTCCTATTGTGACTAGCTGGTCAGGGTAGTCATCGTTCACCACAATCTTTTCATCAGGCTTTAACTTGGGTGCTGACCCTGGCTTAGACGGCTTCATCCTCTTAGTGGGTTGTGGTTCTTCTTCCTCCCCTTGCTCCATGGGCTCCTTCCCTGGCCTTCTAGGGTAAGTTTCATTTAGTGGTGGTGGGGGAGGAGCACCATGGGCTAGCCTTCCTAGCATACCTCTTTGGGCTAGCTCTTCTGTGCGAGCTCTCAGAGCTCGTGATTGCGCCTCTTCCATGAGTCTACATTCTTTCAAGGTCTCTCTGCTTGTAATCAAAGTCGATATCCCACTTGACGTTGGAAATTTAACCATTAAGTGCATGGTGGAGGCTACAGCTCCTAAGCTTCTCAATCCCGTTCTCCCGAGTAAAGCATTGTTCGGCGAGGGACTTTTGACTATAGCGAATTCCATCATCACCGTCCTGGTTCTCCCGTACCCTCCCATCATGACCTCTAGGTCAATGACGCCTAGAGGGTAATGAACTTCACCTGAGAAGCCTACCAGAGATATCCTAGATTCTCTTAGCCTTGACCTTGTTTGGTAGCTTAGGTTTCTGAAACAATGCTCGTACATTATTTCTGACGAGGAGCCCCCGTCAACATACACTCTTCACACTACGTATCCTTCGATCATGGCATCCACTATCACTAGGCAATCCTTCAACTGATAGCGCGGTACTGACTGGAATGTTATGGAATTGTCCATCCATTTCACCACTCTCTCGTAAGGTCTCTTCCGGTACCCTTGTGATCTCATCATGTTTATGATCTTTTCCTTCCCTTTGGCTGGTCCTTTGTCTTTCTGGACTCCTTGCCTGATATCTTTCACCAAGTGTGCTAGGCTCCCTGAGGCTACTACTTCTTCAATTCGCTTTTTGAGGTTAAAGCAATTATTCGTGTCGTGACCCCGATCTTGGTGAAAGTCACAGAACTTGTTCATGTTTCTCTTTTCAGGGGTTCCTACCATGGGGGAGGGGGTGGAAAATTCATGTTTTCCGTGGTTAAGATTTCCTTTGGAGTCTTGGTCAGTAGTGTGAACACTTCTTTCCTAGCGTAGGGAGGGCATATCCCCATGTCCCTTCCTTGGCTCCTCCTTTGGTTTCTGTTCCTAGATCCACCTAGGTTCCCTGTCCAGCCAGCTTTGTTATTCCCCCTATCCCATTGTGGAGCCTTGACTATGGCTATGGTGTCAGCAGCTGTCTCTCCTCTGATGAAGGCTCTGACTCTTTTCCACATTTCATCCACTGCTTTTAGGATCTTATCGTTGAGTTTCTTAGCTAGTTCTGGGTGTCCATGCCCGTGCATGAATGCCGAAATCCTTAGCACCGGGGGCACACCCTTAATGTGTGAGCTTTCAGCTTTAGAGCGATCCATAAATGTCTGGAGGCTCTCATTGGGCTTCCGTTTGATCCCATGTATCTCGGTGGGATCTTTATCATATCGTTTCTGTTGCGAGAACTCCTCTAAAAACTTGCTGCTTAATTCTTCAAACCCATCCACACTCTTTGGGTCTAAACTATCGAACCAGTTCCTTGCAGAGCCACCCAAAGTCTGACGAAACATCTTGCACCACACTGGCATGGGCCACTATTCTTGCTCAGCAGCAGCAGAGAAGATGCTGAGGTGGTCTTCTTGGTCTTTGCTTCCTTCGTAGACACAGACATTAGCAGGAAGCTTGGCTCGCCTATGATACCTGAAACGCGTGATCCGAGAGGTGAAAGGCATGGGCTTAGGCCGCCTGTATGGTGTGCTCAAATCCTCCGAATCACTAACCTTGAGTCATATCCGGACTCTGAGCTCTCCTTCCTATGGAAAGACCTAGCTGATAGTGACTTGGTCTTAGCACTCTTGTCTTTGCTCATCCTATTCGAGCGATATGACTTAGCGATAGATTTCCTACGTGAAGGACTTATATGACGTCTTCGAGCGGACCTAGACCGACCTCGGTTTCCAGACTTATATGAGCTGTCTGAGGAGTATCCTCTTCCTTCCCTCACCGAGGGGCTTCCACGAGAGTTTCCTGACTCTATCTCTTCAACCTCCTTGTTAAAAAGCTTTCGGGGAGTCATTTTCTCACGATTTTACTCATCAATTTCCTTTATCATAGTGTTTAGTGTTTCAATGTTTTGTTTGACATACGTTGGGGTGACGCGTCCCTGATCAAGTATGGGAGGAGGAGTTACCTCCGGAGGAGCCCTCTCGGCCCCAGGTGTCCCCGTGTTCAGGCTTAGGCCTAGCCCCAGTGTAGGACCTTGGTCACCGTCTTCCATTACTTAGTTTTTGGTAGATTGGTATTCCCGGTCCCATGGATGGCGCCAGATGTTGAAGCAAATTTCCGGAGAAGCTTCTTCAGCCCTAATCCTTCGGGTATCTTAAGGCTACTCCTTCTAATGAAGCCTTGGCTTGCTCCCTCAGAGTATCTTGTGGCTACTCCTTCCTTGTGAAACCATAGCTTCCTTCTTTAGAGTTCCTTAGTCTAGCCCTTAGTCTCTTAGGCTAAAATAAGAAAGAACACCGTTAGCTCGCCTCGGGGTTTGAATCCAAGACCAACTCCGGCGTGAGAGTAAGTATGTGGTTCCAGTGAGTGATAATTCTAGAGAGAGAGAGAGTAAGTAATGAAGTGTGTGTGTAGAACTTAACCTTTGTTCCTGGAGGAACATCTCCTTTTATACTACTTAGAGGTGGCTCCAAGACACACGAATTGTGGAGTCAAGGTTGTCTTGTAGGAGCAACACCTGAATAGCTGATTAGCACCAGGTCTGTCCTTCGTGGTCAGAGTTGTCCTCATGCTCCTCTAGTACTCGTCGTGGTCCAGTTGTCTGTACCATTCGTACATCATCGTACTATGTAGGCTAGGTGCAATCGTCCTTCCTCCGATGGAGGTTATGCTCCATGTGCATAGGACCAGCCTTGCTTAGGTCTAGCCTTGTCTGGGTCTAGCCTTGTCTAGGTCTAGCCTTGTCTGGGTCTAGCCTTGTCTGGGCCTAACCTTGTCTGGGTCTAGCATTGTCTGGTTCTAGCCTTGTCTGGGTCTAGCTCTTGTCTGGGTCTAGCCTTGTCTGGGCCTAGCCTTGTCTGGGTCTAGCCTTTTCTGGGTCTAGCCTTGTCTGGGTCTAGCTCTTGTCATTGTCTCTGGACCTAGGGTGATCTTCATCACCCTAGCTATTCCAGTGAGCTGTTCTGGCCTAAGATAGTTTTGCTCATGGACCATTAGGAATTAGTTGTACTTTGTCTCACCTTAAGCATGGGGTGAGACTATACCTCATCAATCATTAAAGTAAGGGAAAAATGAGAAGTTTAAATGAACTAGGACACTATAAGTCGAAACATTCGAGCTGGCAATCACTAGAAATAATCGTGTAAACTTAAACCAGCAAAAGACGAGGCATGAATGCATTGTAAGCAAGTTTGCTCCCCCCGTGTTCTTGCATTTAGGTGACCGTGGTGAAGCCAAACAAATGTTACAAGATTTACTAACATTTTCCACACTCCACACTGCTATAGGATCTTACTTTTAGTTAGCTATCATATGATCATTGCATAGAATTTTCATTTAAACAAACCATAAAATAAAATAAACTCCCACAGAAATCAGTCCGCCAGTTTGAGCTTCCGACCGCTGGTCCGACGAAAAACTAGGCTCTAGCGATAAAAAAAGGTTGAGAAATTTTTTTTTGGACCATTTCTCGATTGTGCGTGTCATCCAGGGGCCATGCTAATCTTTAATGTATCGTTCCAATTTTATCGGAGTTTTCTGAAGGGTCAAACGTTATTTAACTTTCAGGGGTATATAAAGTGTCTATATGTCCATATTCTGGTCGATGTGGGATAAAATCGACTAAAACGTCTTATTACATTATCAACTTATTCACTATTTTTGGACTTGTTTCAGTCTTATTTATATTTGCAATCCAATGAATCTTATATCGAGCTCATTCAACCTGAACTTATGTTGATCTCCCGTTCGAGCTAACCAACCTGGTTATATATATTGTGACAAAGACATATAGTATTATCGTGAAAATATATATTCTTGGTAAACCTGTATCAACTGGTTCGAACTTATATATGGTAGAAGTTTTGTTCCAACTTCTACGACATTTGAAATGGGTTCTCATCACATAGTATTATCGTGAAAATATATTCTTGGATAAATCGTCTTTAAGTCAAGCTAAAGCCCAATTCGGATCAATTGCAATACTCTGCTGAACTCCAACGCTTTAACAACTTAGGAAGTGCAAACATCTTCGTCTCATCATATCGTTCTTACAAGCTACAAGATTTGAACCAGCTCATAACTCTGAAGAAACATTACTTAAAAGCAGTGTGATTGTTCAAGGTGTTTTATTTTCATTTGATTTTAAAAAGACTGAAAACCCGTGAGGTGTTATACTTTATTGCCCGATATATAATAATACATAGAAACTCTAATGACCTAACCCACAACGAGGCTCGGCCAAACATAATACTGGCTAATATTGAGGTGTACACAAATGACCCATAATCAGTCATTATAGATGACTGATTCAAACGAGGAGATAAAGATATCATTTCAAAACCTTAAGGAGCTAGGATTCAGTCAGGAACAGTTTGCATCATTAAGCTATTACATTTATTGAATTATTTCGAGACATGGTGTAAAGTGAACCCCTTAGCCCAAAGATATCACTTTACAAAATCAAGGCTTAAGATCTTTCTTTGTGGTGATATGCACTCAATGTCTAATGGTCTCTAAGATCAACAGATTTGTCACATGCGTATTCAGGTGGTATATATGGCTTATGTTCCTTGGCCTACGACTCTACAAGTATAGTCAGAGTTTCTCATTTGGATTACATTCTCTTTCAGTTGTTAGTTTTGTAACCCGTTCCACACTTCCACATATCAACAATAATTATAGAAAGGGAGCAGAGGTCGGTGTTTGTGCTTCCTAAGTATCTAGTATCATGAATGGTAAATTTTGTTCTTACTTTATAGCTTTGGTATCCATTGTGAACTGATGATACATGTATTTTAGCAATCAAATTAGCATCTTTTTTTTTTCAAATGGTTTGTTACTGCAATAACTAGCTATAACCTATAAGCGTTCATCTAATACTTTCCACTTTCGAAGGAGCTCACTATGATCTGATCTTTTTTAATTTTTTTAAGAAATATTGAAGTACAAAACCCTGCGGATATGCACGAGACATCTTCGCTAATAATCAAATATATGCACGCGTGCACACTATTTACATAAACTCATTTGTCTTTAAGTGCAGGGTTAATTTCTCTAGATTGACCAAAACACATCCAGGATTTCAGGAATTAGCAAGCGAGGTTAGCAGGCGATTGTGTTATGGGACCAACGACCGAACCATGTCTATATAGGATTGCTCATATGCCTCAGAGATAACCGAGGATTATATGTATGAGCAAGCTATAATAATAAGATAACTCATTATTGATCACATGGACTCAATATCTATTATAGTTTCCCATAGTCTTCATGCCTTATCCGTTGCAAATCACAACAATTGTCATAAGACCTCGTAGATGGAGTTTTCAACATCTAGATACCTTACCATTGAATTCATTGGCATGTTGTTGGTGGCATAAGGAGTACCAACCGTATTCTCGTATTCACTAAGCAACCATGGGTTGATGTATCCACTGTTGCCGCCTCTAGGCATCAACTTGAAAGAACTCCTCTAACTATGGATAGGAAGGTGCAGTGGAACCACACATTGCTTGAATATTTGCAACGATAATTTCACATCCTGGAATTTGAATATCTATGAGATTTATAATGGGTATTCTGAATGGATGGCTAAGTATTTTGTAAATCTTTATGACATAATTAGGCCATTTCTATCAAGGAGGATAACCGCTAGCTGGTGTTTTAATATTTTGAGTATTATCTTGGGAGAACGAGAAGAGGAGTCCTTTATGGTATTTGAATTTTCTGGAAAAGTTTTACAATACAAATCCGTGTTGGAGATACACTGTTGGATTTGGGATCAGAGTTTTACAGATGTCAACATTTTGAGTTCATTGCATCTTACGCTCATGTGTAATTATGTCTTTCTGTTTCAGGTTTGATCATCCTATCCTATGTTGTTCTGCCACCACATGAGTTTTCATCTACTATTTCAATTTATAGAAAAAAGTTTGTTGGATCCACTCATTGACTCCCTTCTAGAGTAAAAATTAGAAGTTGATGTTAAATGAAAACTATGAATGTAAAGCAACCTGCAAGTTACAAACTCAGTTTTAACTTAGCATACTCTCGCAAATCAAATTTTTAGATGGATTAGTTATGTGCCCTTGTTTCTCTTACAAAATCTAGAGAGATGAGGATCATCTTTGTCATGTACATAAAACTGAAATTTTAATCAAGTTGAAGTCACGCATTACTTGTAAAACCGACTGAAAAAGTCACCTGTTGCTTATAAAACTAACTAAAGGAAAACATCTTATAATTGACTAAATAATAAACAAGCCAAAACCTATTACCACATCCAATATTGTAGAAAATAAACTTTGAACTGGTGATTGGAGGGGTGCGCCAAGCCTAGGTAGTAGTGCAACACCAAGGCGACACGTGAAGAACCCCAGAAGCAAGCTACAGTAATGGTTAAGCTACAGTGATGGTGATAGACAACAACTTAATAATTGGATCCGAGGTCAGCCCGAACAAAGGATTTAAGAACAGCGTTACCTCTAAGATACAAAATTCACCACTCACAGATTTTGCTGGAAAAAATACAACTTGGAGATCTCGTTACAGACACACCACGAGCTTCCAAGTTAGCTTCCAAGATCACCTCCTAATTCTACCAAGACTAGGATAGCAAAGGAATAATAACCATCTCTAAACAAAGAGAAAAGAAATTTAGGAAAATCAACAACTGCCTTTTCATTGATTAACTTTTGCCTTACATACTAGAGAAAAAGGAAATAACCACCCACACAACTACATTTAGGGAAAAGTAAATAACTTCTTTGAAAATGTCAAATAAAGGAAAAATAATAAAGAAAATAAAATGACATGGAAATGACTTGACTGGGAATTAAGGTTGACTGGTATGTAGCACGGGTGGACGTGAACAACCTACGATTAGATGGTATGTGACTAAATCAAGCTAACCCATCCTTGTCCCACTTGACTCGAATCTTGACCCGAGTACGGGTCTCTTATGTTAATCGGTTCTTAAGGAGGGTTGTGCCTATCATCCTCCCCAGCTTCAATAAAGTTTGTCCTCAAACTTAGGATAGGTTCGTCCGAGTCATAGTAGGGTTGAAGATCACTCACATTGAACGTAGCTGCTGTAGGTGTTCCAGGGAGATCTACCTTATAGGCGTTGTCGTTAACCTTGGTTAGGATTTTAAATGGACCTTCCCCCTTGGGGATAAGCTTGTTACGACGCTTGGCTGGAAACCGATACTTTCGAAAGTAAAACCAAACTAGATCACCCAGTTGAAACAATATGTGCTTGCGTCCCTTATCGCGGCGATACTTAATGAGTTTGTTGGACCTGGTGATCTTGTCATATACAAGCTGATGCAAAGCCTTAATATCAGAAGCACGATCACTAGCTTCCTGATTGAATTTAGTTGATGTGTCAAGAACAACAAGGTCTAACGGTGTCTTTGGATTCAAACCGTAAACAACCATGAAAGGACTACTACCAGTGTTCTTGTTGGGAGCCCTATTATAAGCAAATTCAGCCTGAGGCAGCAATTCCTCCCACTGTTTTAGATTGGTATTGATAAGTGATCTAAGTAGAGACCCGAGGGTGCGGTTAGTTACCTCTGTCTGTCCATCGATTTGGGGGTGACAGGAAGTACTAAATTTAAGCTTAGTACCCATTTTCCTCCACAAAGTTAACCAAAAATGACTAAGATACTTGGCGTCTCTATCACTAACCATTGAACGGGGGATCCCATGGAGTCTAACTATTTCTTTGAAATAAAGATTAGCTACCTGAACCGTATCATAGGTGGTATGACAAGCAATGAAATGAGCCATTTTTGAGAAACGGTCGACCACTACCATAATAGAATCTTTCTGGCGCTGTGTTCTTGGTAAACTAATGATGAAATCAAGGCTAATGTCTTCCCACGGGGAAACAGGTACTGTCAACGGCATGTACAAGCCATGGGGAGACGAGTGACTTTTAGCTTGGTGACAAGGCAAACAACGTCTCACATAATGCTTCACGTCACGCTCCATCTTGGGCCAAAAAATTAATTTTGTAACATTGTAGGAGTTTTATCAATGCCCAAATGCCCTGCTAATCCACCCTCATGTGTTTCTTTGATCAACAACAATCGAATGTTATGCCTAGGAATACATAATCTGCTTTTCTTGAAAAGGTAGTCATTACAGATATGATATTCACCCGTAGCATGATTTTGGCAGCTAGAAAATTGTTCTCCAAAATCAGGATCACATGGGTAATTCTGTGGGAGTAGTTCGAGCCCAACAACTCTTGGCCTTAGTGAATTAACCAATGTATATTTGCGAGATAAAGCATCAGCTCCCTTATTTAGTTTTCCTAACTTGTGCTTAATGGTGAAATGAAATGCTTGTAAATACTCCACCCACTTAGCGTGTCGTGAGCGTAATTTCTGTTGCCCTTGAATATACTTGAGTGCCTCATGATCAGAATGTAGTATGAATTCCTAGGAGATTAAATAATGTTGCCACTGATCCAAAGCTCTGACTATAGCGTAAAATTCTTTGTCATAAGTCGAATATCGTTGTTTTGCTTCATTTAGTTTCTCGCTAAAATAGGCAATCGGTCGGCCCAATTGTGACAGAACAACACCAATTCCCATTCCTGACGCATCACATTCGACCTTAAAGACTTTATCAAAAGATGGAAGGGCTAAGACCGGGGTAGATGACAATTGTTTCTTGAGCTCTTCAAATGCAGCTTGCGCTTGCACGTTCTAGGCAAACTGCTTTAGCTTAGTAATTTCAGTTATGGGTGCCACGAGGGTGCTGAAATTCTTCACGAAACATTGATAAAAGGAAGCTAGGCCATGAAAGCTTCGTACTTGTTGAATAGATCGTAGAATTGGCTAGTCCCGAATAGCTTGGACCTTTCTTTCATCAACCTGAATACCCTCTGCTGACACTAAATAACCAAGAAAGGTTACTTGGGTAGTGAAAAACTCACATTTGTCTAAATTCCAATAAAGCTTTTCTTGATCTAACACCTCGAACAATTGTTGAAGGTGAGATTTGTGATCATCTTCGGTTCTGCTAAACACGAGGATATCATCGAAATACACGACAACAAACCTGCCTAAACAGGGTTTTAATACCTGATTCATCAAGCGCATGAAAGTACTTGGTGCGTTGGAAACCCGAAAGGCATGACGAGCCATTCATATAAGCCCTCTTTTGTTTTGAAAGCTGTCTTCCACTCATCTCCTTCATATATTCTAATCTGATGAAAACCGCTCCTTAGATCGACCTTAGAAAACAAGGTAGCACCATAGAGCTCATCCAACAGGTCATTGAGTCGAGGAATTGGAAAACGGTACCTAATTGTTATCTTATTTATTGACCTACTATCCATACACATTCGCCATTCTCCGTTCTTTTTGGGCACAGTATAGTAGGAACTGCACACGGACTAAGTGATTCGCGTATAAGCCCCTTTTGGAATATCCCATCAACTTGTTTCCTCATCTCGTCTGTTTCTTTGGGGTTCGAGCGATAAGCGGGTTTGTTAGGTAGAACCAACCCGGGAATAAAGTCGATCTTGTGTTGAATGTAACGTAGGGGTGGCAACCCGGAAGGAATCTCAACGGGGAATATATGGTTATAGGATTATAGCAAAGGCTGGATATGGGGGTTAAGGGTGTTGGGGGGGTTAGGTTCAGTTTCATCAAGACCCATGAGAATAAAGTCGGTAATGGAATAATACTCTTGTTGTTCAGCTTTCAATAAGGTACTCAAAGGTTGGGGGTGTTTGGTTGAAGTGGTGACTGGAGACATTGGGGTGAGAACAATTTTTTTATCGTTGTGGTTGAATGAGTAGGTGTTCAGATAACCATCATGCATCACCCGACGATCAAACAACCATGGACGTCCTAACAGAACATGACAAGCATCCATTGGAATGACATCACACCAAATCTTGTCCACATATGATCTGCCAATACTAAGAGACAAAAGAATTCGATGAGATACGTGTATTCCTTTACCTTGGTTCAACCACTGAATCACGTTAGGCGAAGGATGAGGCTCGGTGATCAGGTTCAGCTTGGAGACCAAAGTTTGTGAAGCCACATTGGTACAACTGCCACCATCAATAATCACCATGAAAACCCTTTCAGAAATGGTACATCGGGTATGAAAAATGGCTTCTCGCTGGAGGTTTTCTTCCCGATCATGTGTGTTGCTTATTGTTCTCCGAACAACAAGACAAGCCCCTTCATCAGGTCCTATAATTTCTTCTACAACAGATTCGGAAGTTACTACCGATCGTAATGACGGGTCAACCGCGTAGGAATTGTCCCCCTCTACATATTCAGCTAGAGTAACAAGCTGCTTGTTTGGACACCCAGAAGCGATGTGTCCGAGTCCTTGACATCGGAAACACCTTCGTGGGGCTTTAGTAGGGGTCACTGAATATTCAGATACATTTGGAGTTTTGTTTTTAGGTTGTTTTAGGTTGGATTGGGTTTTTGGAAAATGTTCGACCTGTTTCAATTTTTCCCTTGTTTCTTTGCTGACTATCTAACTTGTGAGCTAGTAAGGTTAATTCATCTAGGGTCGAGTATGGATATAACTCCATGACATTAGAAACACGAGTTTCTAGCCCACCCAGATACCGAACCAAAGTCTGTGGATCATCCTCGAGCAGATCACACTTCATAAGTAAATACTCGAATTCTCGAGAATATTCTTCTACGGACGTTTATTCTGCTTGAGATGATGTAATTGAGAAAAACTTGCCTGAATAAAATATGAGGGCAGGAACTTTTGCTTCATTAAATGGTTCATTTTTTGCCAATCCTTTACCTTCTTCTTTCCTAGACGTTCCTGTTTAGTACACGTGTTGGCCCACCAAGTTGACGCATACTTCCTCAACTTCATGGCCACAATTTTTACTTTGTGTTCATCAGTCGTTTCTTTGTAGTCGAAGGTACACTCCACCGTCCTCAACCATTCTACAAACTCGTCTGGGTCAAGCTTTTCATCATACTCTGGAATGTCAACCTTAATGCCGTTGGGATGCCATGTTCTAGATCCCTTTTGGTTGACTCCTGATCCACCGGTTTCAGTTTCATCTTCATCTCGGCGGTTAACTGAGAGTTCAAGAATTTGTTCTTGCATAGCCTTTAACTGTTCGGCCATGGTCTTCTTCTCAGCCTCAAGTTTCTCAATAGTTTTCTTCAAATCACTAGCACTTAGGGTATCCATGGCTCTTGATACCAAATGATAGACATCAGCTTAATAATTGGATCCGAGGTCAGCCTGAACAAAGGATTTAGAACAGCGTTACCTCTGAGATACAAAATTCACCACTCACAGATTTTGCTGGGCAAAATCCAACTTGGAGATCTCGTTACAGACACACCACGAGCTTCCAAGTTAGCTTCCAAGATCACCTCATAATTCTTCCAAGACTAGGATAGCAATGGAATAATAACCATCTCTAAACAAAGAGAAAAGAAATTTAGGAAAATCAACAACTGCCTTTTCATTGATTAACTTTTGCCTTACATATCAGAGAAAAAGGAAATAACCACCCACACAACTACATTTAGGGAAAAGTAAATAAGTGCTTTGAAAATGTCAAATAAAGGAAAAATAACAAAGAAAATAAAATGACATGGAAATGACTTGACTGGGAATTAAGGTTGACTGGTATGTAGCACGGGTGGATGTGAACAGCCTGCGATTAGATGGTATGTGACTGAATCAAGCTGACCTATCCTTGTCCCACTTGACTCGAATCTTGACACGAGTACCGGTCTCGTATTTTAATCGGTTCTTGAGGAGGGTTGTGCCTATCAGATGGGTTCTTCCCCCATAAAAAATAAGATTAATATCGAGTGAACCGATGGCTCACATATGAGATATTAAACTGATAAGAACAGATACTACACTTGATCTTAGCCAAAAGGCCGAGAAAGGTATGCTTATTCCAATACCAGACCTTTGTTTTTATACTCAACCCTTATTGTTTGTTTAGCTCACCCAGGCGATGTGGGACTGATACAAAGCCATTTCTATTTGCTTTCACTTTCTGGCACACAAGATTTTAAACAGTGATATACATTGATTTGAGTTACACGATAACCATAGCCATACACTTCAGGTGCAATTCATAAAACTACTAAAAGGTTCTTTATCTTTCATGTTTGTGGAACGAGAAATTCATCATAACTTAGACAGTCATTTTATGAACTTGTTATGTGCACACTCACTGTTACATGGCTCTGCCTCTACGTGTTTGTGATGTTACTAAACTTTGTATTGATTTTCTTTTCTATAATTCTGTTGTTTCCAAACTTGAAAATCACCTCTTTACCAGCTATCATTGATAATATATGTTGATTCTATAGATTTGATATGTGAGGCTTCTTTACTTTAGTCATTATTGGCGCATTTTATAGTACTGATAATTATATCATTGCATTTTACTAATTGGTAGGTGAATTATGCTCTTGGGGCACTTTATTATCTATGTAATGCGTCTACAAAGGAAGAGATCTTAAGACCGAAAGTGGTGGATATTGTCAAAAGGTATGCAGCTGTTGGTACTGTTAACGTTAGTTTTAGCAATTGCTCATGCATTTTTAGATAGGCAAGTCCTAGAAAACCATTGAGAATATATCAACTATTTGGCTATCTTGTTTAGTCCCATGAACTTGGGGACCTAATCACTTTTGAGGTCAAACTCGGTACTTTTTATAGTCAGATTTGAGAGGCATTATGTTACAAGATTAACAACTGTATATCATTTAACGTG
Organism: Glebionis coronaria; assembly: GCA_025667525.1. NCBI lineage: Eukaryota > Viridiplantae > Streptophyta > Magnoliopsida > Asterales > Asteraceae > Glebionis > Glebionis coronaria. Next base: position 545,012,348 of record CM046882.1, read on the forward strand.
TGATCACTGAACTATATTTCCTGTATGCGTGTATGAATAACTTGGTTGCCTTTATAAATGTTGGCTGTTTTTACTTGAACCATTTCAAACGTTCCACCTAAACCATGCTTTCTTTGGTAGTAGTCATTATACGTTTGAGAAGCCTGATTGTGTACCGTATTAGGCACGCAACATGGCTGCCTTGCACAGTTCACCTGCCTTTGTCCACATGCCCAAATCAATATGTCTTGCTAACTAGCAGAATCCGCCCCTTTTTTCACAACACAAAACCTATCGGAGATACTCCCTTTCAAATCCCCAAGATTAAGAGCATACCCGTTTATAAAAAACACACCATAGTTGCCAGTTGGGCCTCTTTTCTTCATTAAACATTGGGTATATAAGTTCATCAAAATACCAGGTTAAATTATTATTAGAAGCCTCTGCATTTTCTGTGTTCTCATAACTTTCATTGGCCCTACCAGACCCTGGCCACCAGGATTCCGTCACAATTATTATAAGCAGCTATGGAGTAACTTTTATTATGAAAAAGAGTGTTCAGGTCAACGATCTGTTTGGCCTCCAAAAGAGGCTGGAAAAGAGCATAATGAATAAGAAAAATCCCATTGCTTCGCATAAATAATCGAATGATATTTAACATGTCAAAAGAACTAGAAAAAGGCGTCAATGTTTTAATCTAATCAACTAGAGTAGATTAGAACAGAACAATTGCTTAATACAATAACCTTCAAAATGAACACACCCATTTTGATACTTCCGTGAACTGTTTTGCTGTCACAACAGGACCCATATTCTTAATTCGCTTATCAAACTATACTAATTAAGTTATAGAAGCATTTGAACAATCACTCTAGAAATAAACTTCATAATGCACATTAAATGTACATCTTTTTCTTTGTAAAGTAAAACCCAAAGTAAGGACTTTTTCAAGAGATTCTTTCCTTAATAAGAAATAATTTTTTTATTTATTCCTCTCTATAGTTGATTAATTCTTTATTTGGCAAAAAAAACGTTTGTAAGTTCGTTCTTTAAGACAATTGGGCTAAAAACATACATGTGTCAAATATTAAGAGATAAAAAGTTATTGGAAGGAGGGGTACATAAAAATTTCAAAAGGTTTAATTTATAACTTAAGCCAAACATCCTCACCTTTATCAAATACTCTGTAATATAAAATTCTTCATCCCTCAAAACCTAAATCGAATTCATGAACCCTAAATCAATGAAAAATAAAAGTCGATAATAACATCTGATCTCCACCTCTAGAAGAAAAACCCCAAACTCCGATCAAACCCAACTGATGTACAAGTTAGCATGATAAAAAAAAGTGCAATGGCACCCTCGGATTAGATATGTTACTTTGGTAATATCTTATTTGTGTTTGTCAATCTATTTTAGTATCGAACCATTGTTTTTCTTTTCATAATATTAGTGATCTATGGTTAGCGGATTTGTTTTTAGGAATTAGAGAAAAAAATTAATGCTTTAACTTTATCTTTAATTTATGAAGTGGAATAGCAGTTGCAATGTTTCCTGTCCAGATGTTGAACAATGATCCTTTGAGCTCAATGCCAACAAACTTGATCTCAATCTTCTATTTTATTATGAAAGGACAATGGTTATATACTGGTGGTTGGACAATGGTTAGTTAATCTAAGATGTAGATTAACACTCATAATAGTCACGTGCATTTGACTTTTTATTCCATAAGGTTTTGTTTTTTAGAAAAAACACATGATATTATATTTATTTAGATTTACAAAGCAATGGTTTTCAAAATTGAGCAATGTAACATCATCAGAACTTTGATAGAAAGATGAAGACCTACAACGTGAACTATATATGCCATCACATATCCTTTACTTATGAATGTGTTTATTATATCTATGAGTCTATGACTGGATAATCTAAAAGGTTCGACCGATACAGATAATAACAAGAACAAAGATGCAAATGTCAATCAAGTAATATGGTCATAAAAATGAAAGTTCTAAGCCCCATTTTGAATTTTGGATGATAGACATAAATAAAGACGTTGAGCAAGATTCTTATTTGTATTATGTTCAGGTGGAAATTGGGGTATGAATGAGGCTGGGTCAAAATGGGTTGGTCTGGATCAGACCTTTTTATTACATGGTCTAGGTCGGACCAAGTTCACCCACTAACTTTTCAGTTCATAGAATTAAATGACAGAAGAATTTAGTTTGCACAAAAATCAGTAAGTGTTGTTGCCAGGGGCGGACATATGTTTTAGCTTCGGGGCGGCGGTAAGAAAACGAGATTTTAATGTATTTTTTTGTTAATTTTGAGCGTTATTTAATAAATGCCCCCCACACTTTGAATTTCCACATTTAACACCGTAAAACTTAGAAATCCTCAACTTTTAAGTTATAATACTCGATTTTTTTATTCGGATTATAGTTTTTTTGCATTGTATAAGAGCACGTTTTTATGGTTTCTATAGGTACCTGATGGAAAAATCTCACGCCACCAATATGGCAAAGTGTAGAAATATGAATATACAAATATGAATGTGTAGAAATATGGCGAAGTGTATTAACAATTAATGGAACATGTTATTCGTGTTTGGTTACTTTAATTGTAATCCAAGAACACCTCTTAGTAATAAATTTATGATCATTAATCATGAGCAATGTTTTAAAAACCGGGTTGACCCGACCGGTTGAACCGTGAACCGGCTTGGAGACCGGGCCGGATGTGACCGGATTTTTGCTTGTTTGAGAACCGGATTGAACCGCCGGTTTTTCGTTGACCCGGGTTGACCCGGTTTGATTAACCCGGCCGGGTCACGATTTTTTATAAAAAAAATATTTCAAAAACTATTTTTTATAAATATTTTGAATTTTTAAAGATATATATTGAAGTAATAATTACTAGTGTTAGTTAAATAAAGTCAAAATAACTTAAAATGTTCACTAATATTGTTTTGTTATAATCTAATACAATTTGTAAGTATAAATTAATTTTTTGCACATGTTTACGATAATATTATGAATATAGAACTAAGGCTAGTGAGTAAAAAATAAATACTACACATTAAAAATATAAAAAATATACATAAATAAGGAACCGGGTACCGGTTGAACCGGTTGACCCTTGAACCGGTCACTAGACCGAGTCAACTAAAAAACCGGGTTTTAAAACATTGATCATGAGGTGATAAACTCCTTTATTATGAACGACTAAAGTGTGTATAATGCTGAGATTTTGCAATATTATATTTGTGTTTACTATATGCTGAATGAGTTAATTTCCCACATAGCTTTGACTATTCTCTATAATACAGTAACTGTTATGTAATTGTGTGTGTAATCGCAAACATAGTAAGTAATGTTTTTTCCATTTATCGGCAGGCTGTGAGTTTTAGAGGGTTCATGTTACCTAGGGTAAGAACTCACCATGTCCAACTTCATCAGAAACTAACCAAAAAAGCGAAGAGTAATTAATATATAAAAATTGTAAGTTAAAATTTCGTGCATGCACGGGTATTATATTAATGAATAATGACGCATAGTTAAAATTTTAGAAAAAAACCCGTGCGTGCACGGGTATTATAACTAGTTTATGCTATATACAAAAAATAAAAAACTTCATAGAATACAAATAAATTTCATTGCAAGTAAATTAATATAGATTTAACATGATAAACAAATATGATTTTGACAACAACAAATTGATGTCTTTTTTAGAGATTTTGGGCACGCAACACGCTTGCTCGATTAAGTTCTCCCGCGACTTTAAACTCACGTTCCAATCATTCCGAATACACTCATACATGAGTTTCCTTGTAAAGAATACTTAAAACTGTGTTATTAGACTTTGGCAACACATACATATGCTTATCATATGTGATTTAGTCATACTATAAACAACCAACACGGGTAACTTTAAACAGAGGAATCAGGGTGTAATGATATCATACCCTAATCAATGGAAAATATGTTGGATTCCATCGTACAGATCCAACGAAAACAACAACTCCATGTGAAACCCAAACAAAAAATGAATCAGCTGAAAACAGAATTCAAGCTATACTCTACATGACGGCAGAGTGAAATACTTTACCCTAATTTGGTGGTATAATTGAAGGTCTACGATATCTAAGGATTTGGTAATTAATGGATTGATCTATTGATTAGAATGGTGGAGATGGGGAAGATGAAGATGGGGTGTAGAGAGAGAAAGGAGAGAAAAGAAAAGTAGAGAGAGAAAGATTAATTTATTAAAATGAAAGTTGTTGAATGAGAAGAACCACCCCTCCTAACATGCTAGGAGGGGTATATATAGCCCACCCTACATGTGGGCTATATGGGCTATACTTGGATCACGAGCCTAATACATTAATATATCGTTGGAGCGACCGATCCTTCATAAATACGTAAAACGTATTTCCAACAATCTCCCCCTAAGGGAGGTCGCTCCAAGTTACAAAGTTATAAATATTCTATAGCTCGTGATCTATGCTAATAATGATGTGACCGAGACTTTATTTGGAAAAACGTATTTCCAACAATCTCCCCCTAAGGGAGGTCACACCATTTTACAAAAATCTTAAACCTAGCATACTATGCTTGAGTCTTCGATCTTGTTCTTGTGAATATGCTTGATGTGATCTTTGACTTTAGTCTTGAGCATGTTTCCTTGCCTTGACCTTGTGCATTCTTCACTTGTGATATTTGCCTCTTCGTGACTTCATGTTCCACATACTTATACTTTTAAATTCTTGAAAGCTTCAGAGTTTGATACAGCGGAAGACTTGACCTTCAGGCTTTCTTGAATTTATTGAAGTACTAATTGTATGTAGTATAAGCATGTGGTGACGACTTCTTCTGGATTGTACACCGCAATGCCACCTTCTTGTTACGCTGCATAAGACAGTTAGCAACAAACAATATACACGGATGAAATGGCCTTGAACATTTCATTCTAATTCGGTAGCATTTTACCTCCGGTCGGTGAAGACCGTTGGACGATATTAAATATCGTACTTGTGACAGGTAGTTTCAATAAAGAACCTCCTTGACAAGATTTCGCGGGTAAACCTGTTCTCTTTACTCGACCGTCCAAAGCTGACTGCGAACGTAAAGAGTGAATCATTTGGATAATATTATCCGCATGATTTGAAGCCGTCAATTCATGTTCCTGGAACAAGTGAAGTTCAATTAAGAACCGCACCATCGTTGCTTTCCAGTTGTCACGAGCTTGATTCATATAGAATCTTGCAAGTTACCTACCAAGTGCTGTTTGATATTAACACCAGAAGGATTTCCATTCGTCACTGCAAATACTTAATAGTATTACTCTGAATGTTCTGGCAAGATCACTAAGATATTGCGTAGAGGCCTGGAACGTGTTTAAATTCATTTAAGAGTTTAAACCACTGTTGCTTTCCAGTTAACACAAGTTTGATTCATAAAGAATCACACAAGCACCTACCATGAGCTTTTTGACGTTCGCTCAAAAAGGATTTCCATCTTCATTGTAAATACTTTCGTATTACTCGGATGTTCAGGCAAGATCATGAAGATTTTGCGTAGGACTCTTAAGAACTTTCTTACTTTTCACAGTGTGTGAAGAAGCAAGTAAATATGAAAGTGTGTCCTAATGAGATATTTGATGATCTCAAATGGCTCTAGACTCGATCGTGCATTTTGGATTTTAGTGATCGGAGGCTGGAGAGGAGTGCCACCTTTTCAATACCGATTTATTCGGAGTGAATAAACCAGTAGATAATGTGTTGATCTCCGTGTGATTAAAACAAATACCTTTTGAGAGATATTTGAGTTAGCTGGGAAGGGTTGTGCATTGCATCACTGGGTCCATGATGTCAGTCTTCAATATCAAGAATCATTAAAAATGATCTCAATAGCATATGAATTGACCCGGTTTCTGCCTAAGGTTGTAAGGAGGGCTTCTTTCTTTACACCCTTTATCTTTACAATTCTTTTTCATTCTTCAACCCCTTCAATGCTTACCAATACGTCATAACTAGCACCTTGTTGTGATTGTTCCAGTGCTAACTTAAGTACTTGGTCGGCATTCAGCTACGTTCACAATCTTTCTCCATCTTTCCTAAGGACTACTATTTCTAGCTATGGAATGTCCTTGGGAAGATTCCTCCGGTTCTAGAGAAATCATTGGACTTTAACCTATCCTACCATCCTTATGTCACCACAATCTTCACCGTCGTGAATAGAGATGTTTTGGGTAAGTGTATGTCACCATGAAATCCATTTTGAAGTGCAAATCCATTTTGCTCCCCCTTAACATATGCCACGATATTCGAAAACATTTCGCACATGTCGGGATGAGCTAACACGTTAAGTCAAACCATTTGTGATTAATCATTTCCCATATTAAATCACATTTTCTCCCCCATATTAAAAATATTAACCCAATCGATGTTTTTAATATCAATTGATTTAATAGCATTTTAAGAAATTTTGGGAAGAAAAATGCAAGTCCAATTATCTTCATGATTTTAACAAGCTCCCCCTCAAATTAATGAGGGTGCACTTGAAACGTAAATAAAATACCTTTTAAACACAAGTGTAAGGTATTTATCACGTGCAAAGATCATATATGATAATGTATTCACAAGATTAGCAATTTACGAGGTTGGACCTGAATGATGGAGAACATCATATGAAAGATTCACATGATTCTTGTTCACGAATGTTGGTCACCTCGTCACGTCTGAAGTTATCTCTTGACTCCATGTGTATGATTGATATCGTTGTCTTGACACCAATATGTGAACTTGGCACTCTCGGCATCAAGGATTCTGAATGCTGGACAATTGCTCCCCCTCAATTGTTGACCCGTGTTCTATTGAAAGAGCTGTAGTCACCATTTGAGTAGTCGCATCGTCGAGTATGTAGATATCAATTGTAAGTTGCTACGGTTGGTGGAGATGATAACTTCAGATTTTGAAGTCAAAGCTTTCCGGTGAAATGCTTGACTTCAAAGTGAAAAGCGGGTTACTATCGGAAATAATAGCAAACCATTTTGAGCATGTTTTAAAAGTTTGAACTTCTGCTCGAACTTTATTTACAACCCCGTGTCATTATTGAATGACATTTCTAGGTTCGTAAATATTATCGATTCCAGAAGACATGCTCTTTTTATCAAAACATTTTTGAACACACAATTTTGAAAGATTTAGAAAAAACTTTTGAGAAATTCTTGAAAAATTGTGTTCAAAGTTTTGAAAACCAATTACTTGAGCTTAAGATTTGGAATATCTTAGGAAAGCTCAAGTCCGAGAAGTTGTAAACTTCTCGTTGTAAGGATAAGTTACCATCAGCGATAACCTTTCCTTTTATCTGAAGAACGAGTCCTAAGCTAACATTTACTTAGAAGTCGTTTTTCATGAGCTTGAAAACTTTGACTGTTTTAACGGAAAGCTCATGATCGAGAAAGGTTAATTTCTCGTTATGAGGAAAAGTTCTCTTATTTAAAAGATACACTTTCCTTTCTGAGCTTAAAACTTCGAATGTTTTAAGACAAGCTCATGACCGAGAAAACTGAATTTCTTGTTATGAGGATAAGTTTATCATTAATAATAAACTTTCCTTTATTTGAAGTTCGAGTTACAGTCTGACATTTAACTGTAAGTCATTGTGCATGAGCTTAAAAACTTTGAATGTTTTCGATATAAGCTCATGCCCGAGAAAAATTAATTTCTCGTTGTAAGGATAAGTTTATCATCAGCGATAAACTTTCCTGCCTTTAAAGAACGGGTCACAGACTGTAATTTGACTGTGAGCCATAATGCATGAGCTTAAAAACTTGGAATGTTTTTGATATAAGCTCATGCCCGAGAAAAATGAATTTCTCGTTTTTAGGATAAGTTTATCATCGGCGATAAACTTTCCTTTCTTTGATGATCGAGTTATAGTCTGTGATGCGACTATAAGTCCTGTGTAAGCTTTAACCATGAATCCCCTGAGATACTAGTTTCTCTGATATCTGCTTCTTCAGCAACCAAACTCTGAGAGTGTCCTTAGTTGAACGGTATACAATGATTGGACCGCTTCGTTCTTTTGGAACATCAACTTTGGTACCTGCATTCTCATTAGGAGTTTGTATACTTTTGCATGGGTTAGAGATATCTATTTTAGAAGCACGTGGGGGTTCACAGTTTTCTTTTCTTGTGTCAGAGGTGGCCTGAGGGGATGATTCACTTGTCTTAGTTGGCAAACGTTTCCTTTTATAGAAAATCTTAAGTTCAGGCTTAAGTGATGTATCATCCTTTGCAATTTCCTCCCTAGTAGTCTTTGTAGAATCAGAGACTATCCTAGTTAAAGGGCATTCGTTTCCTACAAGAGTGAAAGTTCTACCAGTGGGGCGCCACATTTTACCAATGGGTTTAATTTTAGCGACCCACTGGGATTTAAGTCTAGCACGGGAGTTCACCTCATTAAGTAGTTTCTTGATACAAGAATCATGATTTGCCGTAAAGACACATTTTCTACATGTTTTACAAGTAGCATATTTAATGTCCGAGTAAGATCTAGAATCCCTAGATGATAGATTGATGCTCCTATGATTAGACATGCTACGGTTAGCACTGTTGGGTAAACTAGAAGGCATCTGACTAGGTTTGAAATTCCTATCTCTTACTTGTGTCTTTGGCTTAGCTTCCCTTAGACCAAATGTATGGCGAACGTCATTTGAACTAGTTCGAGACGTATTCTTTGGACTATGTCTAGGGAAATTAGAGGCAATCATGTGATTAGGTCTTGCAAAATCTGTTTTAGTCACATTGGGCCTAGATGGTGGAGTGACTTGTCTAGGAAAGTGAACCAAATCAACTTGGGAGGCAAACCGCGGTCGCGAGGATTGTGGTCGCTCGGATCTAAATGCAGTAGGTTGTCTGACAGTCGGTTGTCTGACAAACTGATTTGTAGGCGGTTTCCCCAAGATTGATGGTTTTTCAAGCTTAGTATCCACACTAGATCCTCTAGTTTTCCTCAATTCATTTTTCAACGCAGCTATAGCAAAAACCTTTCCCTGTACTTGAGCCTTTAATGACTCATTCTCTTTAAGCACTCTATCCTGGGATGCCAATTTAGACTCTAATAACTGAATTTGTTTCAAAAGATTATCCTTTTCAGCTTTCGAATCCAAAACTTTTTGATCCAATTTTCTTTCAAGAACAACGTTTGACTTTTCAAGTTTTTCAAAGTATGTTTCAAATTTGTCCGTTTTCTTAGAAAATTCAAGTTTGGCATCCTCAAGATCTTTTGATTGTTGAGCTACAATCATTTCGAGCTCTCTAATCTTGGAATCGGAAGCAGTCAATGAAGCAGTTATAATACAATTATCATGATGTACTATAGCATTCTGAACAATCTCTCCCCCATTATGACTTACATCGGATGAATCAGAGGTGGTATTGCTATCACTCTTTTCCATCCCATGTTTGTCATAATTAGGTTCAGAATGCTCAATATGCGGCATATCATCAGCATATACATCATAAACAACATTACATTGTACCATGTTTGCCGGTTCTTCATCATAAACGGGTAAGGTGTCATCAAGAGAGATCTCGTGAACATTCCCTGACGTGTCACTGGTATCATGTTGTCCTCCTGATTCCGTGCTCTTGGCATTGATAGGCTCCAAGTTGTCAACCGTATGACCATGCTCCTCTTGCATCTGCGTCATTGATTCTTGCACTCCATTATCATACGCTTGCTGAAGTCGAGATCTTTCATAATCTGAAGACGAGACCGATGTCATGAGTTTCAAAATTGTATCACGGAAAGCTCTAAACTCGGTATGTGTATCTCGAAGAAATGATTGGCAAATCACTGAACTTTCAGGCTTGATGATATTGAATTGGAGGAAAGGCGTGAGTTGTGTCACAAGAGCCTTATATGCAAGTGCCGATGCAGAGTGATTAAAGTTTCCATGGTTGAGTTGCTCGGCGAGTTGGGTCAAAGTGGTAAAGATAGAGTCGATGAATATATGACGATCTTGACCAAAGATTGTCACAAATTCGCTCCCTCCTTGAATCCGTGAAAGAGAAACTAGATGATACTGAAGCATTTGAAATGAAGTGATGCCACTTTCTCTAACTTTGTCTTGCAAAAGATGCAATTCTCCCTCGTTCGATGTCGAATTCAAAAAATCCATGGAAAGTTAGATGACAAATTCTTGGATCTTCGATTGGAAAAATAGCTTTTGCTCGGCTCAATAAATTTTATCGGCTCAAATGTTGATAAAATAAAACGGAGCTTGAAATCCTCTAAATTTGTCTAAAGTCCAACTTCTTATTAGACTAAAGCAATAAAAATTTCTTTGTCGTATAACCACTTTCAATTCGAAAGATAAAAATAACCCGAGTCTTTCCAATAACAATACACGTAAATCAATTCAGCCCCAATTTAAATTTATATTCTTGGCCCAACAAAAATATAGCAAACCGTTTTTGAAATAAAACCCAATATCGATGAACGTGTCTAACACGTGGATACCGACGATTAAAAAACAAGAAATAGTAACCTATATCTTATAACGATGTCCACTAGTAATTAGCTATTACTATGTAACAAACTAAAAAAAATAAAAGAATAGAGGGATCACCAACTAGAAAATACTAGCGATACAGAGATTAACTTTTGTTCCTATAATTGACAAAAAGAACACGTCATTGAAACAAGACGTGGCCAATTATATGAGGCACTAACTCGGTCCAAAAGAAAGCTTCTCACTTATCCTAACACACTCACATATAAAAGCCACCAACCCTAATTTTTCTCACATAAGTTACTCACAGCCGCTCTCTTCTTTCTCCCAATTACCAAACCCCATGTATCTCAAAACCTCCGTCCCACTCAAATAATCAGATCAACACCAATTTTTGCCACCAAACAACTCTCCTCAATCATACATCAACCAAACCATTATCAAACTCCCGTCAATCAAACCCAACAGCAGCAAGAAAAACAATTAAGCCCGATTTAAGATCTTTTAAGATCTCAGGTAGGTATCTCCTTTTTTTTTGGTGCATGTGGGTGTTAATATTGAGATTTGTCAAGACTTTCTATCATCTGTCGAGTCTTTCTGTCTAGATTGAGTCTTTGGTGATTGTGGTGATTGCGAGTCTGAGTGAGGGTGTTGTGAGTGAGGCTGTTGTGAGTGAGGGTCGAGTCTAGCTGATTCGAGTGGTGGTTGGTTAATGTGACGAGAGTTGTGTCTATGAGAATGGGGTCTCGATGATTCGTGAGGGTGTTGGTTGTTTGAAAAGAGTTTGTGGGTGTGGTTGGTTTGGAGTCCTGTTTTGTTCGAGAGTGAGTGGGAAGAGGGTGAGGGTAAGGGTGGTGTGAGGGTGAGTCGAGACGAGAATGGTTTGGTCGAGGGTGTCGCTGAGAGTCCTGTTGGTTTGGTTGAGTTTGAGAGTGAGTTTTTAGGAGTCTGAGTGTTGTTGGGGGACTGATGAGGGTGTTGTGGGTCTCGTCAGTTTGTGTGTGTTTTCGAGAGAGTGTGTCTGAGAGTTTGTTTTGGTTTTGAATCGAGTCTCGGTCAAGTCCAAAATTTTGTTTTGAGTTGTATTAAAAAATGAGTCGAGTTCGTTGTTGAGACGAGGGTGGGTGGTTGAGTCTGATGTCCCGTTATGTTTGAATCCCTTGGAGTTTCTTTATACGGAATAAACCGTCTATACGGAATAAGCCGTGTCTACACGGAATAAATCGTGTCTATGCGGAATAAACCGTGTCTATGCGGAAAGTCTATTTGGAAAAAGGTCTATTCGGAAAGTCTATTCGGAATGTTGGCTATTCGGAAATTTTTCTATTCGGAAAAATGGGCTATTCGGAAAGATGGGCTATTCGGAAAAATTTACTCGGAAAGTCTATTCGGAAAAAGATCTATTCGGAAAGAACGGAAAACTGATAAGAAAACTGAAAGATTTGGATTGGTTTGGACAGTGTTGACAGATTGGACAGTTGGACTGAAATGAAAAAGAAGAAGAAAACTGATTAAAAAAAAATACTGTCACCCAGATAAAGAAAAACTAAAAAAATGATAAAAGGGATTAAAAAAACTGATCTAAAACTGAAACCAAAACGGATGAGACGAAAACTTATTATGATAAAAAAATTATATAAAAAAAATTATATGAAAAAACTGATGAGACGAATAAGATGAGACTGATGATTTAATAATAAAAAAAATTGATTCTCAAACTGATAGAAAAATAAAATAAAAAAATAAAAATTTATAAAACAATAGATGAAAATGATTATAAAAAAATGATTTTTATAAAAGATTATAAAAGAGACAAAGTGATTTAGAAAGAAAGGATTTTTATTATAAAATCAATATATAAAAAAAACGCAAATCTTAAGATTTAACCATGGCTCTTGATACCAATTGAAGGTCTACGATATCTAAGGATTTGGTAATTAATGGATTGATCTATTGATTAGAATGGTGGAGATGGGGAAGATGAAGATGGGGTGTAGAGAGAGAAAGGAGAGAAAAGAAAAGTAGAGAGAGAAAGATTAATTTATTAAAATGAAATTTGTTGAATGAGAAGAACCACCCCTCCTAACATGCTAGGAGGGGTATATATAGCCCACCCTACATGTGGGCTATATGGGCTATACTTGGATCACGAGCCTAATACATTAATATATCGTTAGAGCGACCGATCCTTCATAAATACGTAAAACGTATTTCCAACAATGCTGCACAAGGGGTTCGAGTGTGCTTTATACAGGGTTCATTTAGGGTTACATTTGGACTTAAAATAACGATAATGGGCTTGGCAGAAAACGTTGGCCTGCTTTATCATGTGACATCGATTATGGGCCCGTTTGGTTGGGTGTTCCACTTTAAAAATTATGGGTTACGTTTGGTATGAGTACATTTTATTTTATCTATAATAAAAGGGGGAATCTCGGTTCCGTAGGAACAATTCCCCCCTCACAATGGATTTGTTTATTCATTTTCCCACTGTTCCTTCCAGTGACGAAGCTAGGATTTTATATACGGGTGGGCCAAGTATCAACGTGTCGTCGTGATAAAATGATATTAATTGTGGTTTTCTATTTCAAATACATGGATCCTACACAATATTACATGAAAGAATATTTTGATCTAAAAATGGTTTCAAAATAAACGAAATATACTTTCATTATACTTGGAACATCTAACGAGTGATAACATCTTTACATACTTTCAACTTCATATAAATGAAATTTAATATTAATGCTATATATTCTGGTTGTTTAGCCTCTTGTGTTCTATCCTGATATCTCAATAGGGTGGGCTAATTTATCTATTAGCATACCAATTTTAAATCGATTGTATATATGTGTAGTAACTCCTAAAGTTTTGGGGTGGGTTTTGGCCAACCCAAGTTTATTAGTGGCTCCGTCCCTGGTTCCTTCCTCTCACATAAGAAAAAGCAATACATTTTTCCCTGTGTGTGTGAGTGTCGATTTCTGTAGCACTTCCCTCTTTATGGCCGTTGATTTGAGTCCTACTTGATATGTTTCGTCTCCATCGTTGATCTATAGGGAAATATCGCATTATTTTTCATCCCAGCCTCACCACTCTGATCTACACATACACAAAACATAGATCTACACACAAACAACATGAGAGATAATATTTTTTATCAAACCAACAAGATGAGTAGGATGTGGAATCACCGGTTCACTAAAGATGAAGAAGGCATTTCCCAAATCAATTTTGTAAGTTTATTAAACCTACTTTCTGCTTCTTTATTAATTTTGTGTGTTGTAAATTACCTAGCAATTAAAAATATATTGCCCTCTCTCACAGTCTGAGTGGGTGCTGAAAATGAGTTGTATCTGTTGATTACTTTTGTGGTAATTAAACTCTAGACATTGATTTGGTTGGTTTTGATTGGATTTCCTTCTCCAAGTTTTGATCACACGTATTGATTGTGTTAAATTTTACTTGGTTGGTTTTATGGTGTTTTGTGTTAGATGATCTCTCATCTCATCGCTGATTTGAACCACACACCCAAAGCCCACAACCCTCTTCGTTGCCGTCGTTCATGGTGTATGATGCTGATGGTCGGTAGGTGGCGTTGGTTGGCTTAGGTCAGTGGTTTCTTTTGTGGTTTATCTTCGTTTATGGGGGATAGATATAAAATTTATGTTGGATTTAATTTACTCATGTTGATTGTGGCGGAATGAGTTGTTGATTATCAAATCTTATGTTTTGAAGACATTCATGTAAGTTTTTTAATTAATTTTGTTTTTATTTTTTTTTCATTTTTCAAATTAGATAGGGGTTTTATTAGTTTATGATTCTATAATATAGATAAAGACGTGTCTAATTGTAGATTATATTTTTTTGGTGTCTCGGTTTAGGAGGGTACTGATGTATCGAGGAATGTCGGTGTACTTTAATTAGATACGTTATAGAGCAAATTTAGGAAATTACCTTTAGGAAAAGGTAATAATCCATAAATAAGCTAAAGACGAATTCAGTTAAACACGAGAGTGATCCCGGTTCGTTGTACACAAGGACCTTATGAATTTGAGACGTTCGATTTAATTTGGACAATTGATTCGAATTGGGTTTCGGTTTTTAATCTAAAAATAATCCTACAATTTTAAATCCTAAAGTGCATGAATCGTAATAATAAGTGTGAAAACACTTATCCTTTTACCACTTATTTCCAATAATAACAAGACCAAAACGTGTAATTTATGTCATAAAAGTCGGAATTATGCGTGGTTTGTGTTTTTATTGTGTTTTAGGACAAAAAGATGAAAAAGGAAGAAAACACGGTCTTTCATGGGCTTTTATCGAAGAAAACGGGAAAAGACGAAGTCAAAAGATCAAGAGTGCAAAAAGAACAGAAGTCCAAGGCCTATTATGAAGATTTATCGAAGAAAAAGTCTAAAGACGGAAGTTTAATGAAGTCTAAGAACTCAAGTCTAAATTAAAGAAGAAAATTAACAAGACAAGTTCAAATCCCGAGACGACGTCGAGAAAAGACAAAGAAATTAAATCGAGTCGAGAAGACGTGAAGAAAGAAAGAAGATGCAACACATGCACTCCTTCCATTTTCCTATAAATACCCTCCTAATACACATTAGGAGGGTAGTTAGTCTTTTTAGTTTAGTTTTCATTTTTGCACTTTTCTTCCTAGTTTTAGAGAGAGAAAGTTCTAAACTTTCTCTCACTAAGTTTCATCTTTTCTTTTAATCTTTCAAGATTAAACATTTGTGTATTGCTAATTTCATTAATCAAGTTCTATTTAAGCTTTTAATCTTTAATCTCATTCTACCTTTCTTTGATTTTTAGATTGATTTTGGTGCGAATCACATTAAATCCGTGTTGATCTTAATGGTTTTGTGCTTAAAAAGTTAATCTTTTTGTTCCTACATAAGCTTTCATTTGATTAAGCTTTAAGATTCTTGTGCTTATTGGCTTATTTACATGTTTAGCTTATTTACTTTTTAAAAGTTCTCTTTAAAAGTTCATATTTTATGGTTTGATTTAAAAGTTTGTTCATTTTTAAGTTTAGATAAGTTGATGTTAGTGCTTATTTGATCCGGTTCAGTTTTGATTCATTCTAGTTTGGTGTGAGCTTATTCAATATAGCTTATTACTAGCTTTTTACCGAATCCCACTTATATCGGAAAGGGTTTAAACCCCTTTCCGATATGCTTATTCCGACCGACAACACACCCCCTCTTTTCGATTGGCAAATCGGAAAAGGGTTTCTAGATATTCCGATTAGCACCTCAGTTATTCCGATCAAAGTGATCGGATTAGGTAATTGGTATTCCGATCAGGACCATCTTTGGCATATTTCGATTATGATGGTTTTTGTAACATTCCGATTTGGTTAATCTTGTGACATATTTCGATTGGATTCGGTTAATGTATTCCGACGGTGGCCTTGTAGTTATTCCGATTAGTGCTTGTTGTTATATTCCGATTGCGCATGTCTTGTGGCATTCCGATTGGTAAGGTTTTACATCATTCCGATTAAGGAATTCTTGCTGTTGATCCCAAACTTAGATCGATTAGCTTTGTGTATACGAGATTAGATCAAGTAATACACGTAGAGAAACCTTTGTATATGCCTTATGAATCTAAGTGTTATGCGGAATCTAACACTTAAACAAGAACACACAATGATATAAACAAACTTTCACTTTGATTATCAATATCAAACTTGCTTACAATGAAAGATGTTTACGAATGAAAACTTATATGAAACTTATATCTAAAGGTCTTCTTTTATAGACATAAGAAGCCTTGTACAATAATCTACGTATCAGCTATTCTAGGTAAAGATAAATATAGAAAATACATTGTTGTTCCTATCTTTACTAGAAGTATTCTAGAATATAATAAACGTGTAGAATATATCTTCCATCAGTGCTTGTCTTCAATGTGTCAACGCTTGACTTTAACTTGTCAACGCTTGAGCTGTCAGTGCTTGTTTTGTTCTTGTCAACGCTTGTTTTGTTCTTGTCAGCGCTCAAGTGATCTGGCCTTAATTTATTCCCAACAATCCTCCCCTAAACTTGATATCCACTCTTATGATCAAGTTTCTAAATAAGCATTAAGGACTAGGAGGAATCTTACAAACCTTCTCATATTGGTAATGAATAAATCTGATCAAATCTTTTGCCATGTCACTTGAATAATCTATTTCCAGCTGAGTGTCCTTCATCTTCTCCAAAATAGGCTTGGATACGAAATACTGAGCATCCACAAGTCGATACTCAGCAAACTTTGTAGAACTCAAATGGTATACACCAGCATCTGAATATAACCTCCATTGAAGACCATTGAGGTCATCTTCAAGATCCTTCCAAATTGTAGGATCTCATCTTTTGGTCCACACATTCTTTTGAATGTGGTCCAAAGTTTTATTCCATTAGCTGAAGTTGGTGCTTCAGCCTCATACTTGGTCTCCAGCAACCTCCAAAGGTCCACCAAGTCTTCTCTATCACAACTTGCAAACAAAGATATGAGAGTGGTAAAAGTGTGTACCTCCTTGCCAAATCTGCCAATCTTCCAGAACCCACATTCATCTTCTTCATAGCTCACAATTGGGTTCCTGGAATCTAATGGTAACACTTGCACCATATCTGAAGCTTCTAATGGGGAGAGCTTGAGGCTCTTTCTTATAACTGCTTCACTTAGATATAGTGGATCCATATCTTTTTGAAACTCAAATGAAATTCCCTTCTTCACTGGCCTGGGAACAATCATAGCTTTCTTGAGTTCCATTTCTTCTGCAAGTTCCTCCTTTCTTTCATCTGAAAGAAGTCTGAGAGTGTTTGCTTCCTGCACTCTCACCCAAATGGGATAAGCCCTGTTTTCCAACTCATCAAATGTCAAAGCCTTCAACTTCTGATATGTCCATCCAACTCCATGACATCTGAGCAGCATAAAGTATAGCTCCCTTCTATCCCTTTTCAACTCTGAGAGAATATTGCTTGCCTTGTGTTTCAAAATTACCTGGCAATCCTTCTGAACTCTAAGAAGAAGCTCCAAACCCCATATTTGATCTGAAATGGTCAAGTCTGGATTATCCATGCATCTTTCTTCCCAAGCATTGTACATTTGAACCACCTCTGGCATGTCAAAGTCAACCTGCAATTTCAATTCTCTCAACTTTTCCCTAGCAAACTCATCACCATACTCAAGCCTTTCTGGTTCTATAATCATCACACTTGAGTCTGAGCTAGCTCCATCACTTTCTTCTTCTGAAGTCACAACAAATGGTGACTTTTCCTTTTCATCTTGTTCCATAATTTGTGCAGCCAACCTTTTATCAAATTCAACTTGAGCTGCATCCTTTGGAACACTTTCTTCTACCAAAATACCCTTACCCTTATCTGATGGTGCAATGGTTGGTAAGGTAGATGGTAATACCTGAGTAGAAACCTCCTTGATGATAGATGATGACTGGGATACATCACCTTCATGTGCAGGTCTATCAACGCCCAAATTTGTCCTATCAGCGCCCAAAATATTTCTGTCAGCGTCCAAATTTTCCTTGTCAACGCTCAAATATCTTCCCTCAGCGCCTTGTGTAACCTCTCTCAACATAGCTGTAAATGATAATTTTAAGTTTGCCTAAGAGACTAAGGACGTATCAAAACCTTTTTGTTTCTTCAAAGTTGTAAGGGCCTCAGCAACATCCATTGATTGACCATCATGGCTGCCCTTATCACTTAGATTTATTTGATCTTCCTCCCCTTTGGAAGATTCCTCCATACCCCTCCTAGCACGATCACTTTCCAAAACAACAATCCTCTCCCTCAGTTGCTTGAGTTCAAGGCCTTGTGAGTTGACAATTTGTACTAAGTCTGCATTTTGCTTTTGCAAGCTTATGCAGACTACCGTCAATTCAAATTTGGTTGTTCCAAATTTGATACTGATAGTTCTTAAACACATGGAGTTTAGATGGATCAAAACCCTAGTTTGATCTTTAAATCCTCTTTAGGGTTTTCAAATTTGGTTGTTCCTGATTAGGGTTTTCAATGGGTGTTCTTCAAGAACTACAGCAGGATATGATTATCTGAGTTCAGAAAGTTTGTATACAGCAAGAAACTAACATCTATATTGGTTCTTGGATCATGGTTTATGATCACGTAAGTTTTCAAGAGAAAAAGTAGGGATGTTTGTTGCTTACTGATGAATACAACTGTTCCAGAAGAAAGGTACAGATAATACAACTTGCGTTTTTTATTAAGTCTTTTTTGGGAGAATATTTGTTTGCTTTTAAGGTATTCATCACGTGGGGATTCTACAAGATAGATTAGATATGTGAGTTGCTGTGAGACAAAGTAGGAGAATAGATGGCAAAAATCCTGGATCTGGAATGCGTTTAATGATCAGATGTATTCACGTGGTTTATTATTTTGGATGATACACTTTGGTTTATTATTTTGGTGGAAAGTGATATACGAGTATCACGTGAATATTATAGCTGAAGATATTAATTCATGGTCAGAATTATGGTACGTGATAAGTTCTATTTTGTAGGGATATGACTATCCTAGTTTATAGGATGGAAAGGATCATGATTTAATAAGGGTGAATTAATGCGTGAATTTAGGTATGTTAGCAGTTAAAACTTCCACGTTATTTGTGAATAAAGGATATTCACATATTATTACTGTTACATATCCTAAATAGAATCTTAGTCACTGTCACGTTACCAGTGATGATGTTTGTGGTTATTTTCGATGCTGACAGTATATATTCGAGAAACTGTCATATGCTATTTACCCGCTGATGGAAGAGACGCTGACAATAAGAAGAGTTGGCGCTGACATATTGGATCTTGACGCTGACAGAATAAGTCAACGCTGACAGGTTGACAGTGTTGTCCGAGATATGGCTGTTCCAACGCTGATACGTGTTGTCCGATATCAGACAATACACATGGAAGGATATTGGACAGAGGAGGATCTCGGATAACACACTGATTGCTGCTGTTTGAGAAAATTGGTACGTTTTGAGCACCCAAAAAGGTGGATTATACACACGAAGGTACATGGAATCTCCGTTTTAATATAGAATATCATGCTGATATTTATGGCTCGAATATTTTTAAAAGGAATTAATGATCTTAATGCGAGTTGGCAACTATTCGTGCGAATTTGATGGATATTTAAAGTATGTAATCGGGTTAGCCTTGTAAAAGAGTTATCCGTAAAATCAACTTTTACATATGATATATTATTTCATAAAGATTCGTCATGAAGAGGTGTTAGCTTAAGGGGAAGAATTCTTATGGTAAGTTTGATGATTGAAGAAGATTTTCGCAAGTTTGTGTTCTATCATATCTTAAGGTCGTGCACTCCCAGTCATAGACTTTAAAGATAACTTGTTCATTCCTTAAATGTTTGGTGACGAAGACTTGTCATAACACTTGAAGGAGTTACATTATCGTCCTCAGTGTCTCACAAAGGATGAGAATATTGACAAGGGATCGAGGTCTACTTATATTTCCTCTATAAGTTCTTCATCACGTGGATAATACAAGACATGGAACACAAGGTTGGGTTATTCTACTTCTACATCAAAAATATTATATTAATTGTTCTTCAAGATCATTACATAGAGCTACATTGGGAGAATCTTCAAAGATTGCAACATTGTTTACTTTCCTGTTGATGTGACAAAAAGGGGAAGAAATACGTGCTACACTTGAGGGGAAGCAATTTGAAGATCATGTACAACTTACAAGAGATACACATAGAGTTTTGCCACTATCAACTAGGGGAAGATTGTTGGGTCAAAAAGTTGATGTGGCAGAAACTCAAAAATAAAGAAAACGTGAAGTTATTGTCCAAGCGTTGTCAAGAGAAATTTAGGCGTTGACAAGAACAAAACCAGCGTTGTTGGCTCAAGAGTTGTCGTGTGCAATTCAAGAGTTGTTACATGCAATTCAAGAGTTGATAGAATTGTAGACAAGAAGCTTTTAGAAGATTCTATTTGGATATATATGCAGGATTTATTATGTATATAGTTATTTAAATAGAAGATTCACATGTTTATTCATTCTTATCTCATGTAAAACCCTAATCCTTACACTATAAAAGGAACCAAGGGTTATTAGGTTTTTCATATCATTCATAATGTAAACCTAAACGTGTGTGTGCACTAGACGTGGGATTCAATGTATACACGTCTAGTGGATGTTTGTTATTAATATAATGAACATCCCTATTGTTTTAATTCATGTTATTCGTGCCTAAACACCTTGTTAATGTATCATGTTCTAATTCCGCTTTGATTGTATAATCATATGAACATGCTGCATTCCTAGTAGCTTCAAAGATCCGGAAACCAAGGTTTCCACACTAAGTGTCTTGGCTTCATTTTATTCCCAACAATCCTCCCCTAAACTTGATATCTACTCTAGTAATCAAGTTTCTGAATAAAAACTAAGTACAAGGAGGATTCTTACAAATACAAATTACTTATTAAGTTGGAAATAAATAAACCTAATCAAATCTTTGCCAACGTCACTTGTGTAATCCATCTCCAGCTGTGTTGACACCATTTTCTTCAAAACTTCTTTCGAGATAGGATATTCAGCATCCACAAGAAGATACTCAAAAAACTTTGTAGTACTCAAATAATACACACCAACTGCTGAATGTAGACGCCATTGAAGTCCACTGACATCATTAAGATCCTTCCATATTGGATCCTCTTCATTTGGCTCACACATCCTCTTGAATGTCGACCAAATCTTTATTCCATTGACTGAAGTAGGTGCTCCAATCTCATACTTGGCCTGCATCAACCTCCACAGATATGCCAAGTCTTCCCTATCCAGGCTTGCAAACAAAGACATAAGAGTAGTGAAAGTATGTACCTCTTTCCCATATCTGCCAATCATCCAAAACCCACTTGCATCTTCCTCATAGTGAACTATAGGGTTTCTGGAATCATGAGGTAACACCTCTACCATATGTGAAGCTTCCAAGGATGAGAGCTTAATACTCCTTCTAATAACAACTTCACTAGGATTCACTCTATCCAATTTTTCTGGGAACTCAAGTGGAACTCCTTTCTTCAATGGTCTTGGTGTAACTAAAGCCTGTTGGATCTGCATCTCTTCTGCAAGTTCTTCCTTTCTATCATCTGAAAGAAGCCTGATAGTATTCTGCTCTTGAACACTTGCCCATATAGGATAAGCTTTATATTCCAACTCATCAAAAGATAAATCCTCAACTTTGTAAAAGTCCACCCTCCTTGATGACATCTGAGAAACATGTAGTAGAGCTCCATTCTATCATTCTTAGTCTGTTAAAGAACTTTGCTAGCCTTATACTTCATAATCACCTTGCAATCCCTTTGAACTCTTAAGAGAATCTCCAAACCCCAAATTTGATCTGAAAGTGTCATGTCTGGATTCTCAATCACCTTGTTCTCCCATGCAAAGTACATCTGAGCAACTTTAGGCATCTCATAATTTACCTGATTCTTAAACTCTGCAATCATTTCCTTTTATTCAAGTCTCTCTAGTTCTTCAATAATCATTACACTTGAATCTGTACTCCCATCATCACTGCCATCCTTACTCTCAATAACAGTCTCCTTCATCCTCTCCTCTTTCTCAAGTTGTGTAGCCAACATGGAATCAAACTTTACTTGGGCTGCATCCTTGGGAACTACTGTTTCTACCATAATCCCTTTACCTTTATCTAATATATCGATGGTGGGTAAAGATGATGATGTTACATGTGTAGACACATCCTTGATGATAGCTGATGACTAGGATACATCCTGTAGGTCTATTAACGTCCAAAACCTGTGTCTCAACGCCTAACTTACTCCTATCAGCGTTTAGCTTGTCAGCGTTAAAAACCTGCTTGTCATCGCTCAACTTACTCTTGTCAGCGCTTGGCTTAGAAACTTGTTCTAGCATCTCCATAAATGATATTTTTGTTGGAGTTGCCAGTGAAACATCAAGAACCGGCCTCTCCTTCAAGCTGGTCAAAGCTTCAACCATCTCCACACCAATAGAACCACCTGAGTCTTTGTCACTTAAATGAGATGGCTTAGTAGCTTCCTCCCCTTTGTAAGAATCCTCCCCTGATGAAAGAACTCTTGTCTGCCTTCTCCTAGTCTCAGCATCTTCCAAAACAACAATCCTCTCCCTCAATTGCTTGAGTTCAAGGCCTTGTGTAGAGACAGTATGTACAAGGTTTGCATTTTGCTTTTGCAAGCTAATGCAGACAGCCGTCAATTCTAACAATGTGTAAGGTTCCAATCTGCCCTCCTCTAAAATGGGAATTTGACCACCCAAAGTAGAGTCATGGGGCATGGATGGGGTCTTAATGATGTTAGGATTGGCTTGGCCTGCATCTAAGCTAGTACAATAGTCCTAGCCCCACCCATGTCACCAACCACACTTGTGGTGGTGGTTCTCTCTACAACATGGCTAGGACCACTAGAGGAGAACACTCTAGTAGTCCTTCAGCATTTTTCCATCCTAAAGTCTAGGGGTGTAGAAGATGATGTAGATTGGGTGTCTGTTTGAAGGTTAAGGGATGTTTGGGTTTGTTGTAAAAGTGTATCAACGTCTGGATTTGGAATGTCAACGCCAACATTTAATGTGTCAGCGTTGAAGGGTTCTTGGTCAATTTCCATATGCTGGGGTGATGGTGGCTGTGCAGGTAATGGGTTTGGTTGTGGTTGAGGGTCTTGTTGTGGTTGTGCTGCTGTAATAATAGCAAGCATGGCTTGGGTAAGGGGTAAGTCTATGTGAGGTGGTGAATCCATCCTTCTAAAAAGTTTTTTCTTTTGAATAGGGATCGTATAAAAATCATTGTGATCCCTATTGCAGTATCTTTGTTCATCAAAAACCATTTGTAAAAACCTTGGGTAAGCAAGAGTCATCTTGCTACCCTTGTTATGACACAGACCATCAAAAATCATTATGGAAAAATTATATTTTCGCCCACTAGCAATACACACAATGGCACTCCCAATTGATCTGTTAATTTCATTATGTGCAGTACATTTGGGACTCCAACATTGAATAATGACATGTATTAAGTACTTCCAAGCCGGGGGAAATTCCTGTTTTGTATATTTATTTAAATGGCCATCCTCTAGTAAAGGATAACCCAAAGCTTGGAGTCCTTGTTCTAGCTCACCAATGGGTAGGGTGGTTATACCATCTTCATCATTAAGATGCAAAGCTTGGCGAACCAGAGCTTCAGTAACCACCCATGGAAGCCCATGGACTGTAGCAGTCAATGTAGTCACATTATTAACTATTGAGGAACTGACAGTATTCTAAAACTGTTTAATATATGTAACAGGGATAAGAGGAGCATGAGAAAGTGCATACCTTAATGGGGATGCATTTAAATACTCCTCCATCTGAGTATATTGGGGAAACAGAGCATTGTCAGCCTCTAAATAAGCAACCATGTTATGCAGACTTCTGAACCCCAATTCCAAATCCATTGGTTTAAATTTAGGCGCCATTGATGTAGAAAGCTATGATAAATGTTATGAAAGATGAAGGTTTGTGAAAATTTAGTTAGACAAGAATAAGCAGTTACCCTGTTTCAAAGGAATGAGCCAAATATATAGGAGAGGTGAAAACATGTGATTGGTCAAAGATGAGGCAGTTCTTTTCAAAATATAATGATTAAAATCTTGAAAATATATAACTTATCTTGTGAATTAATAAAAAGTTACCAACTCCTAAAATTACGGCCCAAATTTTCGTCAAAAATAACAACTGGGTAGGACCCAATGTTTATCAACGGTAAAAATAACTTAACAACGCCCAACGGCTATATTCTTGTCAATGTTGGAATTTGCCATGTCAACGTCAAAATTGGTCCTAACAACGTTTGGAAATAAAACTGTCAGCGTCCAAAAATAAAAATAATAAAAAAGAAAAAGGACCTTAACAAAGTAATTTATCCTAGTGAAGATAACCTATAGACTGAAAATTACCATAGGGTGGCAAGCACTGTCCAATCATGCACCCTTGCTTAAGGAAGATAGACATAATTGTCCTCAAGTGTCCCTTGCTAACCAAAGTTCTTAACAATGAAGTTTTATTATAAAATCCTTTGTAACTTCCCAGGTAAGCCCAATAAAAATCATACCCAAGTCTCCCAACAGACCACATCCAATTCTAGGTCAAAAAGTCTTGGCAGCGTGCAAAGTATATCAACTTTGCATGCTACAGTGCCTCACGATTTAGTAAACTAAGTCGTACTCACAAGTGGACACAATCTAGAATTGTGATAAAATATTATATGAATACCCAAAAAGTCCTAAAGGTTTCCTAAACCTCCCCTTAAAATAAGATATACAAGTTGCCAAATAAAATACATGCAATAAAAATTTATGTCAAGATAGGAATATAAATATTCCAACCATCATCCATAAACTTGAACATGCCCAAGTAAGCTCCAAGGATCCATAAGCAACTCTGTATCCATTTGCACAATGCAAACAATGTCTGCATAATTAGATCAAAAACCACAAAACTAACATATTGCTGTCAACGTCATTTTAACACTTATCAGCGTTAAAATAACCTTTGCCAGCGTTAGACAAATAAAGTGGAAAACCTAATTTTGTACAAAGACCAATAACAATGCATATCCTGTACATAATTTATATAAAAAGTTTCAAAAACACATATTAGGTAAGATTGATCATTCCAATACTTGTTACCAAGTATTGAAATCTCCCAGTATCAAAAGGTTTAGTTAATAAATTAGCCACATTTTCTTCTGTGTCAACCCTATCTGGTTGTATTAAACCTTTTTCAAAACAATCTCTTATAAAATGATGTCTAATTCCTATGTGTTTCGTTTTAGAATGATGTACATGATTTTTGATAATGCATAAAGTACTGTTATTGTCTACAAAAATCTTGGTATGCATAAAATTATACCCATAATCCAATAGTTGGTTCTGAATCCATAAGACTTGTCCACAACAAGCAGATGCAGCTACATATTCTACTTCAGTTGTAGAGTTGGCCACCACTTTTGTTTCTTACATTGCCAAGATATCAACCTACTCCCAAGAAATTGGCATCCACCAGTTGTGGATTTTCTATCAAACTTGTCACTTCCATAATCACTGTCTGAATAAGAAATGAGATCCAATGGAGAATCCTTTGGATACCATAATCCCAAGGTGGGATAACAACTAAGGTATCTAAAAATCCTCTTGACAGCATGAAGATGACACTCTTTGGGAGTCACTTGATGGCGTGCACATGCACACACAACAAACATAATGTTAGGTCTAGAAGTTGTAAGATACATCAATGACCCAATCATTGACCTATAATGCCTGACATCCACCTCTTTTCCATCTCCAACCTTTCCCCAAGGGTGTTCCCTATCCATGGGTGTGCTAGCTCGTCTCTCATGTAGAGAAAAGCCAAACTTCTTCAAGATCTCTGCTACATATTTGTCTTGAGAGATGAAGATACCATCTTCTTTCTGCTGAACTTGTAACCCTAGAAAGAAGTTCATCTCTCCCATTGCACTCATCTTGAACTTGTCTGTCATGAGCTTGGAAAACTCTTCACTCATCTTTGGACTTGAAGAGCCAAAGATAATATCATCCACATTGTAACACCCCATTTTGATAATGGTATGTCACGCGTAATTATGGCGTGTCATCAAAGCATACAAGGATAAATGTCTAAAACTACATGACCATAAAAGGAAATACCGGAATCAAACATCGGTAGTCCAAAAGTAAAGCTCATCACACACAAACATAATTACTGTAAATGAAAGGAATAAACAATGTCTATGGAAAGAGTATCAAAGTATAGATAATGCATAAAGTAAAGAAAGGCTAGAAAGCTTCTAGTCCATATGCACGTACGCTTAAAGTCTACGAGCGTCCCTGAGTACCTGCCGTTTTGGGAACATGAAAAGGAAAACGGCAGAGCAATACGCTCAGTGCACATATGTACAATAAAGCATGAATAATATAAGCATATAAGCATATAACAGTGGAAGAAACTAAGTCCCAAATAACCCGGTTAAGTCTTAGTAAAACTGGTTTTATAGTGTGAAATGCCTTATGTTTATCTTGTAAAAACTGTTTAAGATATTTTACCGTTAGCCAATATAGGTCATGAAAATCCACCGTGTATGAATACTTGGAGGGGTGACCTCATCATGCAAATTAGAGGGTCTGCCTCTAATTTAATATACTGGTTTTGGGTAGGAGGGATCAGCTCCTTGTGAAGGATGCAAGGCACACACCACATTCACACTGATTAAATCTGCTAAAAAACATGTAACTAGGATGCACCCATACGACCCACATGATAAATATAATAATATGGCCAAAAGCTGAAGGGACGCCACGAGCAATCACTCCGCCGTGGGGAAGTCATAACACTAGTGCCTCTAGTGTTATGGTTATGGTACCTCCATAACTAGGTGAATCTGGTCATGCATGTATATGGCTTTAGGTATTCTAATTAAACATAAGCAATCAAACATATAAACTTATACTATGGGAAAACAATTGGCTGCATACGGGGAATCCTAATAAGGAAAGAATATCCATACTGAAAGGACGGGAATCCGTACCTTATGTCCAGTGAACGAAGAAGACGAACGGAAGAGATTCCTACTTCAGTATCACTAACGCTACATAAATACATACGTGTATAAGTATCTGATTACTGAATATGTAACTTGTTTTATGTCATGTCTTAGCTTATTTTATACATTCATGTCATGTTTTACTATTTTAAGCCTTATACTGTGTTTATCTTATATTCTGTCTATTCTGATTAAGTATTTCTTGTATTTCTTGTATTTCATGTATTATTATACTTGCTGTGTAATAATAAGTAACTTTCTAAAAATAGCAGATTTCCTAAAATAGAAAGTTTCCAAAAATAGAAAGTTATCAAAAATAGAAAGTTTCCAAAAATAGAAAGTTTCCAAACATAGAAAGTTTCCAAAAATAGAATGTTTCCGAAAATAGAAAGTTTCCAAAAATAGAAAATTTCCAAAAATAGAAATACTGCTTAAAATAGATAAGATTCTAAAAATAGAAAGTTTCTCATGAATAGATTAGCTGCCTTAATTAAATAAGTTTCTAAAAATAGAAAGTTTCCATAATTAGATATAAGCTGGTTAAATAAGCTAATTATATAAGCTTAAGTGTTTTCTGATTATTATTCTAAGTCATGTTGTTATAAAGTATAGTTTATTAATTATTACATGTAAATTAAATAAACTATAGGTTAAAAGTATTTATATAAATATATCATGATTTTAATTAAATAAGGTAAAATACTTAGGTTAAAATTTGTATTATTAATTATTAATAATATAACCTAAGTCATGTTAATAAATTAATTATAGTCATGGTTTTTAATAATTAATTAATTATAAAGTCTAGTATAATATAAATACTTAGGTTAAAATTCATGATCTAATAATTAAATTATAACCTAAGTCATGTTAATTAAATTAATCATGTCATGTTTTATTAATTTAATTTTTTAACACATAACTATTAAAATCATAAACTTTAAAAAAAAATCTATGAACCGGACCCGTGACTAGAAACCATGAACCGGACCCGTAATAAACACCATACCCCGAACCATGGTCGGGGTTCCTCTTGTTTGCTGTTGTCGTGGGACCACCATCACCATACCGAGACCATGAGGTCTCGGTAGTGGTTAATAAGCCAAGCCGAGACCCCCCCCCCCCTTGGGCTCGGTTAGGCGTCGGCCAACACAAACACCCCAAAAACCCTTGTTTTGATTTACCCCATAATCATAGACATGTTTTAATAATCGTTTTTAATTAATTTTTAAAAACATCATGATTTTATGTGATTCATTAAATCAAAACATAAAAGAAAAGGGTTAAAAAGGTTATACCGATTACGTGGATCAATTAAGGATGAACACACACGGATGCTTGCACAATATTCAAGATCAAAATCAACTCGAACACCCCCTTTTGGTGTTGTATATCCGGCGGCCAAGGGAGAGAAGGAAGAAGGAAAAGATTTTAGGGTTTTAACTATTTTTCTTGTTCTGTAAATAATAAAACATATTTTCCTAATTCCTTGTTTTAGTAAAAATTAAAATGGGCTTGGTCCATTCTTCTTGGTGTAGCCGCGGGTAGGGGGCCCCACTTGGGGCAACCCGTACCTTTTCCGAGTCTAAATATTATAGTGTGTTCGTGTTTTATCGTGTTCGTGTTTTATGTGTTCTAATTAATTATTGATCGTGACTTAATATATTTATTCGTGTTCGTAATAAATATATATACGTAAATAATATTCACTCGTGATTAATTTACGTTCATGATTTCATGATCGCATGTTCGTGATTATAATTATTATTTGAATAATTATCGTGTGTTCATACGTAATAAATACTTATCGTGTTCTAACACGTACGTAATACTTAAAATTCTTATACGTGAACGTAAACATACTATAAAATGAAATTTTTAATCTAGTACCTACGATCTAAAGGGTACTATTCATGGTAAAAGCCTGCGGGTTTTACAACTCTTCCCCCCCTAAAAATAATAATTCGTCCCCGAATTATAGATAAAGTAAACTAGAAAAGAAGAACATACCCGAATTCAAAATATGAAATGAGGGTAAGAAGCCCGGATAGACTCCTTTGTTTCCCAAGTGGCTTCCCGCTCGGTATGATCCCTCCAAAGGATTTTGACGAATGGAATCGTCTTCCTTCTCATGACTCGTTCTTGTCTGTCAAGAACTCGTTCGGGTTCTTCTATGAAAGTGAGATCTTCACGTATCTGTTCTAGTGGATACTGAACCATGTGAAGGGGATGATATTGGTACCCTCTGAGTAAGGACACATGAAACACATTGTGCACATGCGAAAGCTGCGGAGGTAACGTTAACCGGTAAGATACTTCACCGACTCGTTCAATGATATCAAACGCTAACCGGAGGTAACGCTAACTGGTAAGATACTTCACCGACTGAGCTTCCCTTTAATCCCGAAGCGTCTAACACCACGTGCCAGCGAAACCTTAAGAAAGACGTGATCTCCTACATTAAAATGTATGTCCCTACAATGCTTATCGGCGTAGCTCTTCTGACGTGACCGTGCTTCCTGAAGTTTCTGCTTAGCTACTGCGACCCTCTCATTAGTGATCTCTATGATCTCTGGTCCTTCAAGGGTTCGTTCGCCAACCTGATCCCAGCAGATTGGGGCGCGACACTTTCTGCCATACAACATCTCGAAAGGAGCACACTTGATACTTGCGTGCCAACTGTTGTTGTATGCAAACTCCACCAAACAGATATAGTCGTCCCAATCACCCGTCCATTCCAACGCACATGACCTTAACATATCCTCCAATGTCTGAATAGTTCGCTCCGACTGCCCGTCTGTTTGAGGATGAAAGGTCGTGCTAAGCTTAAGTTGCGTACCCCAAGCTTTCTGCAGACTCTTCCAAAATCGCGAAGTGAATCGAGGATCTCTGTCTGAGACGATGCTGGATGGAGCACCGTGGAGTCTCATGATCTCTCTTCTATACATATCGGTGAGTTTACTAACTGAATCTTCCTTGCGGATCGGTAAGAAATGAGCTGATTTGGATAGTCGATCTACGATAACCCAAATCGCATCGTGCTTCCTCTTGGTTGGCGGAAGACCAGTAAAAAAATCCATGGTGATTTTGTCCCACTTCCACTCTGGGATATCTAACGGTTGAAGGAGACCGCCAGATCGCTGATGCTCAATCTTAACCTGCTGGCAGGTAAGACATTTGGAGACGTAAGTGGCCACATCCTGTTTCAAACCACTCCACCAAAAGTACTGCTTGATGTCATGGTACATCTTAGTCGAACCAGGATGTATAGAGAATGGGGAGCTATGAGCTTCAGCTAACAAGGCTTCCCGGAGTTCTTGATCATCAGGAACACAAAGTCTCGTGCCCTGCCATACGATACCATCTGCATCTACTCTGAATTCCGTCTGCTTCTCCAAATTCTGAACTATCGCCCAGATTTCTCCATCATCTTTCTGAGCTTCCTTGATCTTAGAGAGTAACTCGGGTTCTACTCTAAGATTAGCCCAGTAACCGTGCTGTCCATGTACCATGATCTCGATGTCTAGTCGCTCCAAGTCTCTTATGATTTCCTCCTTAATTTTGATGTCGTTGATCATTCCGGACTTCCTACTAAGTGCATATGCTACTACATTCGCCTTTCCGGGATGATACTACAGATTAATGTCATAATCCTTCAACAACTCTAACCATCTCCTCTGCCTCTTGTCTAATTCACGCTGAGTGAAGATATACTTCAAGCTCTTGTGGTCCGTGAAAATGTCACATGATTCTCCATATAAGTAGTGCCTCCATATCTTCAATGCAAACACGACTGCAGCAAGTTCCAAGTCATGCGTAGGGTAATTTTCTTCATAAGGCTTAAGCTGTCGTGAAGCGTACGGGATCACTTTCCCATGTTGCATGAGAACACAGCCAAGTCCCTTCCCCGATGCATCACTGTAGATTTGAAATACACCCGTACCAGATGGGAGAGTAAGAATAGGTGCAGATACTAGCTTCTGCTTCAGGTCTTCAAAGCTCTTCTCTCGTTCTTCAGTCCAGACGAATTTCTCCCCTTTCCGCATCAGTTTGGTCAATGGTAGTGCTAAGCGTGAAAAGTTCTCCACGGCCTACGGTAATAGCCAGCTAAGCCTAAGAAACTGCGGACTTCAGTCGCTGATGTCGGCCTCGGCCACTTAGTAATAGCCTCAACCTTCGCTGGATCCATAGTGATTCCTTCTGCTGATACAATGTGACCTAAGAAGGCCACCTTGTCTAACCAGAACTCACACTTGGAGAATTTAGCATACAACTGCTTCTGGCGAAGAATCTGTAGTACTGTACGAAGATGGTCTTCGTATTCCTCCTTGGACTTTGAGAAAATCAGGATATCATCGATGAAGACAATGACGAACTTGTCCAGAAATTCATGGAGATTCTGTTCATCAAATCCATGAACACTGCTGGAGCCTTGGTCAGGCCGAATGGCATGACTACAAATTCGTAGTGGCCATAGCGGGTACGAAAAGCAGTCTTGGCGATGTCCTGCTCCTTAACCCGTAGTTGATGATAGCCTGACCTAAGATCAATCTTGGAGAAGTGTTTGGCCCCTTGAAGTTGGTCAAACAGATCGTCTATACGCGGCAGTGGATACCTATTCCTGATAGTAATCTTGTTGAGCTCGCGATAGTCTATGCAAAGACGCATATTGTCGTCCTTCTTTTTAACAAATAAGCCCGGTGCACCCCATTGAGATGCGCTCGGTCGAATGAAACCTCGTTCAAGAAGTTCTTGTAGTTGATCCTTCAGCTCCTTTAACTCTATGGGAGCCATGCGATAAGGAGCTTTGGAAATCGGTTCAGCTCCTGGAATAAGCTCGATATTGAATTCGACTTCTCGTGCAGGTGGTATGCCCGGAAGTTCTTCTGGAAATACATCTTGGAATTCCGACACTATTGGTTGATCCTGAATTGATGGAGATTCAGCATCCATGTCGTGAACCGTAGCTAGATAACCCTCGCAGCCATGTGACAGTAGTGCACGTGCTTGCAGGGTAGATATGATTTGTACAGACCATCCGGGTATGACCCGTTATGAATGTACTCTGGTGCATTAACATCACCGAAGATGACTCGATATGAATGGCAGTCTATGGTAGCATGATGCTTGGATAGCCAATCCATGCCCAAAATCATGTCAAAATCATTCATGTCCAGCGGAAGTGCGTCAACAGGACGAACCTTATCGTCAAATTCTAGGGGAAGACTCTTGTATACATGGGTTATGCGTACAGAGTCTCTTAAAGGCATGGAAATACTCAGTATATTATCTAGTGGCATGGGAAGCATCCTAACGTTCTTGGCATAAGCAGTAGAAATGAACGAGTGAGTAGCACCCGTGTCAAATAGCACACACGCAGCCTGACCATACATATACAAGATTCCAGTGATGGTACCTGTAGACTTGTTGGCCTGATCTCGAGATGTCGTGTAGACACGTCCAGTGGTAGGAGGTGGCTTGGTATCAGCATGTCCCGATGTTCCCTCCATCTCGCCCTTACGGAAGTCCTTCATGAGATGGCCAGGAAGACCACACTTGAAGCATACGTCAGTGTTACGACGACATAGCCCTGGGTGCCTACGGTGGCAAGTTGAGCAAAGAGGATGAGTATATCCTCCAGCAGGTGCTCTGGCTGGCTGAGGACCTGATAAAACATTTTTTCATGAGACATGATAATAGGGTACAAAGGACAATGCGAAGAATCGTACGATTGAATACCAGTGATAGCTGGACGGCTAGGCTGTGAACCTCTCTGGTTCTGGTCCCTACCATTTACATGGTTCCTGGTAGAAGATTTGCTAAAGTGTCAGAATTATGAGTTATAACATGAAATCATAAGATAATGCGTAAGTATTAGGACCTGATGCCGTTGGAGTGTCCAGCGTTGTTACGGTAATTATCATTACCGCCACGCCTATCCGTAGCAGAACAGTCGTTAGTCTGACCGTTTCCCCTGGGCTGATTAGGCTGCTGCTGAGTAGCCTGCTAAGACCGGTCCCCAGTTTTATGCCTGGA
Organism: Glebionis coronaria; assembly: GCA_025667525.1. Lineage (NCBI taxonomy): Eukaryota > Viridiplantae > Streptophyta > Magnoliopsida > Asterales > Asteraceae > Glebionis > Glebionis coronaria. The sequence goes on from CM046882.1 coordinate 545,045,515, forward strand.
AGATACAGTTTAAAGAGATGAATAATTGACATATATAGATAGAATATGGTTTGGTCACTGCTTGAATACGAATGTTTACCTCTTGTCGGGTTTCTCAGCTTCCCCGAACTCATCTCTTTCATGCAGCATCTCCAGCGTACGTGCCGCATCGGCCACTTGTGCTACTGTGTTGAACGTATCACACACCAAGTTGTTTGCGACCGATGTGCGAAGAGCCCACCTAAAGTGGTGTGCCTGCTCTTCTGGAGTACCTGCCGCTGCACCAAGGAAACCAGCTAAGCGAAGAAAGCGCTGCATGAACTCGTTGCTATTCTCCCCAGCTCTCTGTCGGATCCCATGGTACTCCCTCTTAAGCTTATCTTGCTCAGCCTTGGGAAAGAACTGCTCCATCACTCTATCTTTGAACTGAGCCCGTGTCAAACCAGCCACCCAATTATCACCTCCCTCAGACTGCCTCAATGCTAACCACCAATTTAACACATCGCCTTCGAACCGGTAGCATGCCAACCTCGCCTTGAACACGGGGTCACAACCCATAGCATAGAAAATCTTCTCGATGTGAGCCAACCAGCTTTCAGCTTCACTGGGGCTATCTGTTCTCTCGAAAGCTCGAGGACGGAGCTTGTTGAATCTCTCCAGCCATATTGCCAACGTCACCGGAGGAGGAGGTGCTTGGTTTTGCTGCTGATTGTTGGCATCCTGAACCTTAGCCCTGATGTCATTCCTCAGTTGAGAAAGTAAAGCTTGCATTGCAGCTTGGATTGCTGCATTGAGTTGTTCTTGCTCGCGTGTGAGAACCATCTGACAGTATAACATGAAACATATGATTAAACAAATCAAAACATAAATATATATATACATGAAAAAAATTTATACCAATAATTCAATAGAAAAATTTTATGCAAGAAAATTTGTATATGAATGCATGATGCAGTTTTATGAAAACTTTTGTATGCTCGAGAGTGAACGCCTATGGTCAGTTCACCCAAAATAAAACACATGGCGAGGGGACGCCTATGGGTTGGTCCCATGTTTAAAAAGTTTCGATAAAACACATGCGACTAAATAGGGCCAGCCTGTACCAACCATTACTTAGTCATAAACCTACGACAATGACATATATATGTATGCATAAAAATGATGAATGCATGAAAAACGACTGTCAGTTCTAGGAAGACCATAGTGACTACCCACTAATCACAGGTCATGTTTTGAGAGCCTACAGGTCGAAGCCTTCGCTCTGATACCATAATTGTAACACCCCATTTTGATAATGGAATGTCACGCGTAATTATGGCGTGTCATCAAAGCAATACAAGGATAAATGTCTAAAACATTACATGACCATAAAAGGAAATACCGGACTCAAACATCGGTAGTCCAAAAGTAAAGCTCATCACACACAAACATAAGTACTATAAATGAAAGGACTAAACAATGTCTATGGAAAGAGTATCAAAGTATAGATAATGCATAAAGTAAAGAAAGGCTAGAAAGCTTCCAGTCCATATGCATGTACGCTTAAAGTCTACGAGCGTCCTTGAGTACCTGCCATTTTGGGAGCATGAAAAGGAAAACGGCTGAGCAATACGCTCAGTGCACGGATGTACAATAAAGCATGAATAATATAAGCATATAAGCATATAACAGCGGAAGAAACTAAGTCCCGAATAACCCGGTTAAGTCTTAGTAAAACTGGTTTTATAGTGGGAAAAGCCTTATGTTTATCTTGTAAAAACTGTTTAACATATTTTACCTTTGGCCAATATAGGTCATGAAAATCCACCGTGCATGAATACTTGGAGGGGTGACCTCATCATGCAAATTAGAGGGGCTGCCTCTAATTTAATATACTGGTTTTGGGTAGGAGAGATCAGCTCCTTGTGAAGGATGCAAGGCACACACCACATTCAAACTGAGTAAATCTGCTGAAAAACATGTAACTAGGATCATCCATACGCCCCACATGATAAATATAATAATATGGCCAAAAGCTGAAGGGACGCCACGAGCAATCACTCCGTCGTGGGGAAGTCATAACACTAGTGCCTCTAGTGTTACGGTTATGGTACCTCCATAACTAGGTGAAACTGGTCATGCATGTATATGGCTTTAGGTATTCTAATTAAACATAAATCAAACATATAAACTTATACTATGGGAAAACAGTTGGCAGCATACGGGGAATCCTAATAAGGAGAGAATGTCTATACTGAAAGGACGGGAATCCATACCTTATGTCCAGTGAACGAAGAAGACGAATGGAAGCGAGTCCTACTTCGGTATCACTAATGCTAGATAAATACATACGTGTATAAGTATCTGATTACTGAATACGTAACTGGTTTTATGTCATGTCTTAGCTTATTTTATACATTCATGTCATGTTTTACTATTTTAAGCCTTATACTGTGTTTATCTTATATTCTGTCTATTCTGATTAAGTATTTCTTGTATTTCATGTATTATTATACTTGCTGTGTAATAATAAGTAACTTTCTAAAAATAGCAGGTTTCCTAAAATAGAAAGTTTTCAAAAATAGAAAGTTACCAAAAATAGAAAGTTTCCAAAAATAGAAAGTTTCCAAACATAGAAAGTTTCCAAAAATAGAAAGTTTCCAAAAATAGAAAGTTTCCAAAAATAGAAAGTTTCCAAAAATAGAATTACTGCTTAAAATAGATAAGTTTCTAAAAATAGAAAGTTTCCATAAATAGATTAGATGCCTTAATTAAATAAGTTTCTAAAAATAGAAAGTTTCCATAATTAGATATAAGTTGGTTAAATAAGCTAATTATATAAGCTTAAGTGTTTTCTGATTATTATTCTAAGTCATGTTGTTATAAAGTATAGTTTATTAATTATTACATGTAAATTAAATAAACTATAGGTTAAAAGTATTTAATTAAATATATCATGATTTTAATTAAATAAGGTAAAATACTTAGGTTAAAACTTGTATTATTAATTATTAATAATATAACCTAAGTCATGTTAATTAATTAATTATAGTCATGGTTTTTAATAATTAATTAATTATAAAGTCTAGTAAAATATAAATACTTAGGTTAAAATTCATGATCTAATAATTAAATTATAACCTAGGTCATGTTAATTAAATTAATCATGTCATGTTTTATTAATTTAATTTTTTTAACACATAACTATTAAAATCATAAACCTTAAAAAAATAATCTATGAACCAGACCCGTGACTAGAAACCATGAACCGGACCCGTAATCAACACCATACCCCGAACCAAGGTCGGGGTTCCCTTTGTTTGCTGCTGCTGTGGGACCACCATCACCATACCGAGACCATGAGGTCTCGGTGGTGGTTAATAAGCCAAGCCGAGACCCCCTCCCCTTAGGCTCGGTTAGGCGTCGGCCAACACAAACACCCCTAAAAACCCTTGTTTTGATTTACCCCATGATCGTAGACATGTTTTAATAATTGTTTTTAATTAATTTTTAAAAATTTCATGATTTTATGTGATTCATTAAATCAAAACATAAAAGAAAAGGGTTAAAAAGGTTATATCGATTACGTGGATCAATTAAGGATGAACACACACGAATGATTGCACAATATTCAAGATCAAAATCAACTCGAACACCCCCTTTTGGTGTTTTATATCCGGCGACCAAGGGAGAGAAGGAAGAAGGAAAAGATTTTAGGGTTTTAACTATTTTTCTTGTTCTGTAAATAATAAAACATGTTTTCCTAATTCCTTGTTTTAGTAAAAATTAAAATGGGCTTGGCCCATTCTTCTTGGTGTAGCCGCGGGTAGGGGGCCCCACTTGGGGTAACCCGTACCTTTTCCGAGTCTAAATATTATAGTGTGTTCGTGTTTTATCGTGTTCGTGTTTTATGTGTTCTAATTAATTATTGATCGTGACTTAATATATTTATTCGTGTTCGTAATAAATATATATACGTAAATAATATTCACTCGTGATTAATTTACATTCATGATTTCATGATCGCATGTTTGTGATTATAATTATTATTTGAATAATTATCGTGTGTTCATACGTAATAAATACTTATCGTGTTCTATCACGTACGTAATACTTAAAATTCTTATACGTGAACGTAAACATACTATAAAAGGAAAGTTTTAATCTAGTACGTACGATCTAAAGGATACTATTCATGGTAAAAGCATGCGGGTTTTACACAGATAGACCTGCACAAGTAAGAAGTCATTTCCAGTCTTCTTGGTAAACAAAGTCTGATCTTTGGTGCCCCTCTTGAATTCATTTTCCACCAGATAGGTGGACAATGTGCCATACCATGCTCTTGGGGCTTGATGAAGTCCATACATTGCTTTCTTCACTCTATACACCTTGTCTGGATGTTCATAATCTTCAAAACCAGGAGGCTGCATAACATAAACCTCCTGCAATTATGCCATAAATAAAAGCACTCTTCACATCCATTTGATAAACTGTGAAGCCCATGCAAGAAGCATAGGCTAGGAAAATCCTTATTGCTTTAATCCTTGCAACAGGTGCAAAAAACTCCTCATAGTCTATCCCTTCCTCTTGTGTATAGCCTTGAGCAACTAAACGTGCCTTGTTTTTTTACCACAATTCCTATCTCATCCTTTTTGTTTCTTAGAACCCATCTTGTCCCTATAGGTTTGACATATCTGGGACAATCAACTAACTCCCAAACATCTTGAATAGAAAATTGGTGAAGCTCATCTTGCATTGCTTCCACCCAACCTGGTTCTTTGAGAGCATCAAATATCTTTTTGGGTTCCTGTTGTGACAGAACACAAGGAAACAAACATGCCTGAACAAGCGGGGTATCAACCTTCTTGTGAATATTGGCAATAAAACCTCCATGATTCTGATGAGATCTTCTAGTTTGTACATAATACATCACATCACCATTATTTAGAGAAGAAGGGCGATTCTTGATAGTAGATGTAAGCACACCTCCTTCAATAATTGTGTTGTCTTCAATTTCAGTCTCCAAGTTGCCAATATCATCTTCAAATTCTTCTTCATCATCACCTGAATGAACCTCTCCATGTATGTTGGAAGGTTCACCTTGTTCCAAAACACTGGAAGAGAATAAATGGTCAAAAGAGTTGTCAACGCCTGAATTAAGGTTGTCAACGTTTGAGCCATCAACGCCTGAATTTGGCCTGTCAGCGCCAAATTTTCCTTTGTCAGCGCTTGAAGATTCATGCATGTTTTCATCAACTAGTGTTTCTTGTGGACCACCTTTTTCCTTTCTAGCAGCAGCAGCAAATGCATCTGTCCATATAGGAATGGTGACATACTCAAGTATGGGAGCTGATTTGTCTGCATGTGATCCTATCTCCTCATCAACCTGTATACCTGAAATTTCAACTGGTTCTTCCACAACATTTGAATTCACCTTCACAATGTCTGGATTAGTAACAGACATATAATTTAAGGTTCTATATAGAGGTTCCAAGTCAAATAACCAATTTGGTCCACTCTCAGGATCACTAGGTTTACTTTCTAAAAACCTAACATGTACCTTTTCAAGTATACATTTTTCTTACTTAAGATAAACTCTATATCCTCTACTATGCACTGAATAACCCATAAAATATCCTTCATCACCTTTACCACTAAACTTTCCTAAGGCATCACTAGTATCTAATACAACTACATGACAGCCAAAGGGTTTAAGAAAACCAATATTAGGTTTCCTACTCAAAAATAGCTCATAAGGTGTCTTATTGTGGATTTTGTTGATCAATGCCCTATTCTGAACATAACAGGCTGTATTCACAACCTCAGCCCAAAAAGAAATGGGAAAGTGAGCAACAACCAACATTGTCCTAGCTGCTTCTATGAGTGTTCTATTCTTCCTTTCAGCCACCCCATTTTGTTGTGGGGTTCTAGCTACACTAAACTGCCTAGTAATCCCTTTCTTGGCACAAAAGTCATCTAAAAGATTATTTCTAAACTCACCACCATTATCACTTCTAAGGATTTTAACCTCATTCCCAGTTTTCTTTTCAGTTTGGGTAATAAAGTTAATCAAAACATCAGCAGTTTCACTTTTCATAGCCAAAAAGAAAGTCCAAGTAAATCTAGAAAAAATCATCAGTTATGACAAAACAAAAAGATTTACCATTTAAACTTTCTATATTAGTTGGACCAAACAAGTCCATATGCAGCAGGTGAAGTGGTTTAGAACTAAAGTGCACAAGTTTAGACTTAAAAGAGACTTTGTGTTGTTTGCCTTTAAGGCATGCAACACAAGAGTGATCATTGTGGGAATCCTTTTCAGGCAAACCATCAACTAAACCATGTCTGACAAGTCTGTTTATGTTCTTAAAATTTATGTGCCCTAACCTTCTATGCCAAAGATTACTCTCATCAACTGAAGCCTTAGCATATAGACATGACAAATTATTATTCATCCTAATTCCATTAAGATTCACATTATAAATGTCCTTATGCCTAGGTGTTCTATAATCAATGAATTTCTCATCAAGTAATTTAATATCTTTGCTTAACACCAAGCATTCAGTATTAGTGAAAAGAACCTTATTTTTGTTATCACAAACTTGTGATACACTAAACAGATTATAATCAAGTTCTTTTACCAGAAATACGTTTTCAAAACGTAAATTGTTGGTGATAAGAGTGCCTTTGCCAGTAATAGTTCCATATCCTCCTCCAAAGTACACTTTGTCACCATCCTTAATGGGGGTAAAGTTGGTCAAATAATCTTCCTTCCCCGTCATGTGCCTAGAGCATCCACTATCCCAATAGCCATGATCATTAACCTGCTTTTGAATGCCCTGCACATAAAGAAAACAAATTAGTTTTCTTTGGGAACCCAAGCCTGAGCAGACTTGGATTCATTTGGTTGTTCAACAAGAACATACTTAGTCCTTATAACAAACCCTTGTTCATCCCTTTTTGGATTAAACACCCAGTTAACCCCAATTGGTTTAGTTATGACCTTTGAAATATAATGAAATATGTTACATGTTATAGAAATCCCATCTGAATTAGGATTTTGGTCTTGTTTGGGTCTCCAAGATAAGCTAGAAGAAGCTTTAGACCCCTTTCCCTTTGGTTGCAATTATTTGGCATTACTTGGTCTAACAGCGTTGGAAACATTCCTGTCAATGTTAAAATTGTTCTTGACAACGCTTAAATTACCCTTATCAGCACCAAAGCTAGGGTTTGCTACAGGATCCCATTGTCTGTTAGACCACGTATTTTTCTTTTCAAAAGGTCTTTGTCCACAAGTATTAGACCCTTTAGTAAAGAATGGGGATGGTCTAATGACTTGTGAACTTGGTTGGGCAAAAGGTCTGGGTTTGACCATGGTTGACTTTCTATCAGCGTTGACCTTTGAAGCATTGAGACACTTATAAGCCAAATGTGAAAAACTCCCACAAGTATAACAAGAATTTCTAGACATAACTCTAGGTCTAGATGAAAAGAAACCTGTCCCTTATCACTCACTTGACTTTTTGGTGACCTAGTTTTTCTATACATTTCTGCATATTTAATACTAGGTTTTCTATCAACGTTTAAGCCAAGTTCAACAGTCTTTCCAGTAGTAGGGTTGGTCACTTTTATAGGTGTTGACTCATTTGGGCTTTCACTAAGCATGACACCTTTAACAAACAAGGTAGGATTGTCCTTTTTCCATTGGTCCAAATCTGTCAATTTCTGCTTATATTCCTCTACTGGAGTAAGAACTCTTGGTAGAGGAATAAATTCCTTTTCTTGAAGTTCTGGAATACCAGTCCAAGACAAATCCTTTCTAAGGACACCATAGAAGTTCCCAGTAGGTGGTGGAACACCAGCATACTCTTTCATCCCAATCCCAGTCATATCCCTAGAGTCTCTTTGTTCACTAACACATTTTTCTAGGGTTTGAGAAGCTTTATCAAATCTTTGAATTTTAAGCCCTACATTATCTTTGTTTTTAATGGCCTCATCCAACTCAGCTTGTATAACACCTTTGGATCTCTCCAAGATGTCCCTTACCTCAATACTAGCATTGAGGTCATGAGTCTAAATATTGATTTGATCTTTTAGGTCAAGCTCCATTTTCTTATATTCAGCCACAGTCTTTTCAGTTTGAACAAGTGCAAGTTGATAACTAGATAACTTGCATTTTTCATCAAAAACATCTGATTTTTACTTTAAAATTTCTTTGTTAAGTTTTTCAATGTTTAAACGACAACCTTTACTACAAAGTGCATCATCATATACCTCATTGTCTCATGAAGATGAAGAATGTGCCATGAGAGCATAGTGAAAATGATCCTCTTCCTTCTTTTCTGCAATCAAGGCTTTGTTCTCTTCCACATCTTTGGCCAAAAAGCTCCAATCCCAACCAATACCATCAATCTCTTGCATGGCCTTTGTATCTTCAACCTTGATGATTTGGCTTGAAGGCTTTCCAACATCAGATCTTCTTGGAGATCTACATTCTCTCATAAAGTAACCCATTATATGGCAATTGTAACACTCAAATTTGGATTTATCAAACCCAGCAGTGTCTTTAGCATTAAAGGTCATCTTCTTCCTGAATCTCCTATTCCATCTGTTGGCCCTTATGCTTGCAAGTGCCATATTCCACTTTATGTCCATTTCCTACAAATGCTCATCACTAATTTGCTCAAGGTCCTCATATGTAATGTAACACTCCCAAATTTATACAACTCAATACAGCGGAAGACTCGTTGGTGTTACGGGATAGCACATTACTCACATCATAGACAACGCTTAAAAATTGCGCCGTTTAATAATAAAGCTTTTCCATTCATAAATATCAATTTTTACATAGGTCCCAAGTCATAGTATTTCATACAATTTTTACAAAACATTTGAATGGAAATTATTGTTTAAGTGCGGGCCATGAATTCTTGTTGTCTTCCCGAGAATTACCTTCAAGTACCTGAGATAAAACATGTTAAAAGAAAAGGTCAGCGATAACGCCGAGTGAATTCATGGAGTTTAATAAAATCCATCAATATAATATCGGTATAAAATTATTACCGAAAATCATTTTGTACAAATCATTGTAATAGGCCATAAAATAGCCAAAGTCATTTTATACAAATCCTTATCAAAAATCATAATATAGGCTTTCGCCTTCAAAATCATTATACGAACCAATGTCGTAAAAATATCATACAATACGTTTTTATAACGTCGTGTAGAGTTAAATAAAAACCGTTATATGAATATGGTTATGTAAAACCAAAACACACAAAAATATCAATAATAAGACCCCGTATTGCTAGTCAGGCAATATATCGTAATTCGGTGCGTATAGCAGTATTTCGTTAATTGGATTATTATAAGCCGCATGACATTGTTACCTTACTACAACAAACAACGGGTAGCTAGCCCGAAACTCATTTACCCATATAAATTAGCGTGTCGTCACAATAATCACGCTTGTGTAAATCTTCTTATACATAAATTCGCTTACCAATCAATGTGGCACGACGGGGATCAACCGTCAAGCCGCGAACTGGGGTGATCATCCCCAAATAGTACTATTATATGCATAAGCGTCTACCAAATCCCGGTAGTTCACAATTCATGCTAATGGGACTTTTAGTGACATAACCTAACTTTAATAATCCATCTCATTTCATCTATCGGGTCATATAATCATTCATCGGGTCATACAATCATTCAGGTCCAAATCAATAAACAAACAATCGGGACAAATGGTGTCCTATTTTATCAAAACTAACATGTTATCTCCCTGCGGGTTTATAAAACATTTCATAAAAACATTTAAAAGAGTGCGAGGCTATGAACTCGCGTTGATGTGGGAAGGCGGTTATCGGCAATTCGGATGTACGGTACGTGCTTCAATCACGAAAACCTAGACAAATAATACTTGTCTTAGACTCTTGTCCAATGACTTTATAAAAATAACAATTATGTATACATATGATGATTTTATATATATGATGATCAAGTGGGTTTACATATTCTCATTTACTCATTTTAGTGTTATGTGTTGATAACTTTTATACTAGTTTACTAGTTTTACCTATTTACATGTTTTAGGTCCAATAAGCCTATTATAAGTCCATTAACTTGTATTAATCCATTTTATACTTGTATTATAATTATTTATACTTTACATGTTGGGCCCAAATGGGTTAAGCCCAATAAGTAATTTTTATAAGTGTTTAACTTATTTGGTTAAATTATTAGTCCAATATGCTAACTTAGCTCGTTATTGTCCGTATGTCATATAGTTCGGGTTTTATCGGTTTTTACTTGTATTAGGTACTTATATATCAGTATATGACTTTTAAAAACTTTACATTAGACGGGTTTGATCGTCTAAGTTTTAATTGGCGAAAAACGTTAATTTTACGGTAATAGCCGAAAAAGTCGTAAAAATCATGTTTATAGTTTTTATAACTTATAAATCTTATTCACCTACCATTTTTATAAAGAGTCCATTTATTTAACCTTATACATATCTATATAAATGAAATTTATAAGTTAGTGGGTTTTCATGTGTATATATTTTATAAATATATAAGTGAGTGCTTATTTTATATAAGTTTTTATTATACAAATCTGATTTTAAATTTCATGTTCACCAAAACAGCCATATCTAGAGTTATATATGGAGATAGAAGCCCAAATGTTTATGGCATAAACTACATAATATGTGCTCCATTTAACTCTACTATGGCTACTTTTGAATCAGCCTCTACGTATTTTATAAAAATCGTCCAAAACAGTCTATGCAGATTTGTTCTCTAATATTGTTTTGATCATATCTCACTCATCCTAATGATTCCATTGCATGGCCAACTCACCACATGTGTAAAAATCATATACCTTACTTTTTCTTTAATAATCTATGCCATTTTAACAGTTTATCATGAGTTTCTTCACTGTTTTATACAGCCTAGTCCTTACATCATGATTTTAACACTTTTTCATGTAGATTCTTATCTTTTTAATCAAATCTATCAACACCAAATCCCCACATAATATTTTTAATCATCATTCATCATCATATACATATACATAAGTAAAAGAAAATACAAGATTACATAATCAAAATAACAAGAAGGATAGGAAGAATGATCCTTATACCACCATAGTGATGAAAAGATGAGGTTGATGAACAAGGCTTGGATTTGGATGACAAAACTTGTGATATACCAACATAAACTTCAAGATCACCTATCTTAATGAATCATCTTGTGGAAAATCAGCCCCAAGACACCAACAAAACCTCTCCTTGGATGTTAAAATGACCACCAATCAATAGAGCTTCAAGAGTCCTTCATCATGTGTATGAATAACACATGATTTCATGGTTGAATCAAGATCAAATGGGGGTTGTTTTAGGTGAGTTTGGGACGAAATATAGAGGGATAGGAAAAAAAGTGGTGGTTTGCATGTTAGATTTGTGAGAAATGGTTTATAGGAAATGGTTTTGTGGTTTGGTGTAGCTTACATGTTAAGCTTAGCTAACAAGTGTAACTTGTTAGTTATAACTTGACACATCATGAGATGTGGTGGCATACTTTGGCCTTCCCATGTTAGTGGGGTGGGGAAAACTTGTTTTGTCTCATCCCACTAATTTACGGGTATTCCTCGATTCTAGTTTCCTCGATTTGCGTGCCCTCGGGTTGTTTTACGAAAAACGTTTTTATAAATTATGAATCAACGGCACAAAACGAATCTAATAAAAATTGTCTCATCAAAAACGGAGTTCAAAAACGTAAATACGTAATCCTAAGGTTTCCGGTTTAAACGTAAAGGACGTTAAATTATAATCGTAAGTCCAAATCTCTTCTCGTAAATTTGTGAGTTTATGAGCCAACACAAATTTAAAATCTCAAAATAATATTCACGGATAAATTTATTTTCTGAAATGTCGGACTGTCATCAAAAACGGTGTATGTAAACGTAAGCACGTAACGTAGAGTCCTCCGGTTTAGACGTAGTCGATGCTACTTCAGGACGTAAATCCAAATTTCTTCCTAAAAAATAAGTGAGTTCATAATATAACATTAAAATAATGTTTTAAATTATACTTGAGAATAAAATATCAACCATAAATTGACGGATTGTCACAGCATTTACCCCTAAACAGGATCTTTGTCCTCAAAGATCAATTTATCTTACTACTCGATTCTTATAGAGTTAAAGCCATGTGGGTATTTCCTCCACATTCAGTCTTTTCTCTCAAGTGTAATCCATTAGAATACGCGAGTTTCATCAAACATAACTATGGGAATAAGATCAGGCTTAATGTCGACTTACTTTCTCTATCCATGATGTTCACGGGTTTTTGATGAATGAAACTTTTCGCCGATCTAAACTTTACTAAGAAACAATCAGATTCTCACTTGATAGAAATTTCATCAAGTTCGATATACGAAACATAATTCACGTATCCCTTGAAGTCATAGGGTAGATCCAGCTTATATGCCTTTCAAACCAACTTTTACATCATCTCTATGGTCCCATACTACGGGGACTTATTTCCCATGATCTTTCAGATCATTTATTCCTTTTTCCAAAGTAATTTTTTTTAGCATAACTTCGCTACCCATCCGGCACTTCAAGATCTACATTTCATATTCACATAACCTCCTGCCTACTACCGACAGTCAATAATCAGATCCTAATTTCAACAATCATTTCAGGTCTCGAGGGTCGGGTACTTAGTAAGGTTAGGTTTGTCATCATAGGCAACCTTAAACCTAAAAGACATGTCCAACTCACAATAGGTGTATGTCGGGTGTCTTTCCCCCAACTCCTGCTTACAGATGCTCTAATATTTAGATCCTCACAAGATTCAATCTCAATCCTAATACGATAATTATCAATGATAATCTCTCCAAAGGACAACGATTATACGGTCTATTACCAAAGGTCAATTATTCAAACATAAAACAAGACTTCTAGTGCTTGTTATCATTACTTTACCTCGTCCCTTTCGATTGGGGTGGTAAACGGTACTCTCATCAAGGTTCGTTCCCAATGATTTCTGAGCAAATCTCTAGAAATTCGATGTGAAGCGAGGATCTTGATAGAGATGATCGATACAGGCACACTATGTTTACACAACTCCTTTAAATACAACGAGTTAATTTCTTCATCGAGAATCTATCATTAACAGGAATGATATTAGCAGATTTTGTCAGTCTGTCGACGATGACCCAAATCAAATCAAATTCAGATGATGACCTTTGCAATAGCTAGACGTTTACTAATGTATGAGGCGATGTCTGCCTTCATAATTTGCCATTAGTACTACTTCTTCAGGTATAGATACATTTAATCAGAATGACATGAATAGAATACTTAATCTTATGAGATTCCAACATAAATAAATCTCGAAATCCTCCATATTTTGGCCACCATATGCGGCCTTTAAAACATTTAACGCCATCAGCTCCTCAATTCTAATGGTTCACATAAGCCGTGAACTCCCTTTTATTATTATCTATATTATCCTTCTTACAAACATTAGTTATTTTTAAATTGTTCGGCAATTTTTTGCACCTTGATTATTAAGGAACATGTCCTAATTGGTTCTTTATCTTTTCTACATAATGTTTCAGTAATTATATTCACCTTCCTCGATGAAATAAATATCATGACCGTATTTATTCGAAAATTCTTTCTTCACATTTTCTAAGTCTTAGTTCTATCTCAACCATTGTTTTTATCAGTTTTGCTCAATCCGACGTTTAAAGCATCGATAATTACTATAAGTAATTAAATAATAAATATTTAATTTTTATGAAACGTAAACGCAAAAAGTTTTTAAATTTTATCAGTTTGTCCAATTATATAAAAATGTTCAAAATGAATTTGAATTTAATTAACACAATTTTTGTTGATTTATCGGAAATAATTTGTAAGATCCGTAAATGTTCGAAAAACCTTCGTTTATTCTTTGGTAAAAATTTTCTTAGTTGAAAAGCAAAAATTGTCATTTCAAATTTTAAGTCATGGTTTAACGGTTTCCTCAATCCCTCTTAGGTTGTCTTGAGGTATACACAAACATTTACCCCTAAACAGGAGTTTAGTTAAATGATTTGTGTATAGGGGAATAATCCCTTAAAAATACTTTGTTAAAAGGTCTGTCAAAACATATTTCCATTTTCTATTAATCACACATATAAAGGATTAAGTCTTAAATCTCATGTTAAATATTCAAGGTACAGGTTTTCATTATTCGGCCAATTCAGGGCAATCTATAAATAATTATCAACTCCTTCTTATTCTTATAAAGAAACAAATGGTCCTTAATGATCATGAGCATGAATTTATCAAATTACAACCCACACACGTGATTCATTAAATTTATGAATGCTACATGTTGATTAGTTAATCCAAACGACATCACGGGAAACTCATAATGTTTATTACGAGTTCTGGATGTAGTGATTGGAATAGATAATCTTTTTCGTGGCCGCGAAGTTGATGATAACCATGCCGTGGATCAATCTCTGAATATACGCTAGAACCTTGTAAATGATCGAACAAATCTATTATCTTGGGTAGTGGATATCGATTTCGATCGTCAATTTACTTAGTTCACGATAATCAATAAACATAAGGAATGATAACACCATAGCTCTTCATGATGACGAGCTTGGTAGAATAAAATCTATCTCCGACAACTCTCTCAGTTGTATGGTAATTCCATTAATTCAGATGGTGCTGACGTATAGTGCACACGCCACGGGTGCAGCACCAGGAATATAATCAATACCAATTTCAACTTGCCTTAATGGGGAAAGTCTAGATAATTTACTAATAAATACCTCCTAAAGTTTCAGATAACAGAAACATCTATTAATAAATTCATATTAGGTTCTTTCTAGATTACCATATCTATGATCAGTTTATAACCATTCATGGTATACTTTTAAGTCTAAAAGCAGGATACAGCCACCTATCGTGATTTATTTAAATCACTTTTGATAATCAACATCTTATCATTTAGGGGAATTCTATTCGAGTTCCCATCAATTAAGACAATGTCGTCATGTTATAATCAATCAATCCATTTTACTGGCACTATCAACTTTTCAGTTTTATTGCCGTCGATAAGATGTGAACTTCTCAAAAGACTAATAATAGCTCATAATCCTTCACAAATTCAAGGATATCAGGAGACATAACTAACCTTAAAAGGCTAAGGTCAACGCATAATCTACGCGAGAGAATTTCAAATCACATACAGACGAAAACTTTAACGAATATGAATATATCCCATGTTTTCATGAATTGAGTACGCATTCGAAAGCTCCTCGGATCGTTACCCAGGTCATTCAAATGAACTCAAATCAAAATAAATGATAGGAACCTCGATACATCCAGTCCGGTATCAACACTCAATAATCAGATACTTTTCCTAAGAATCTCACTACGGGAGAATTGGACAAGAAAGAATTGTCAATTGTCAAATAAGACAATTTCCACATATGAGTAAATTTGACACAGAAGAATAGATGCTACAGGCACATATGTAGGTGTCCCTAACACTATGTCCCTATTTTCACTTCTTGCAGATCTCATAAAATTTAATCTTTCACAATCTTCAAAGAAAATGTAGTGTTTATTCATTAGTTTTATGATTACTAATCAGCCTTGCATGGTCCATTCCAAATTGTATGTAGGCGCGCAACTATATACAATTTCAAGATTAACGATGCAATACTCAGTTCGTCAAAATTTTATCATCATGTTTACAATAAAAACATTTTCATGCTTAATTCTTAAATAAGAATCAAAAAAATAAATTTACAAAGATTTTATTTGTTATGAAAACAATTAAGTTTTCCAAGGTGTTTTATAAACAACCTCATTTCGATAACGATTATTTATAAGTCTCACTTTAAATAATCCATATGGTGATGAAAATTCAATTTTTCTCAAGGGATACTGTTTTAACTTTATAAAAACAATGAGTGATCTACAAAAGAGTGATGAAAGCTTGTTCACCAAGAACTAACTACAATATAATGGGAAATGAGCTTAGCCAAATAATCATGAGGTTCATGATCTCGATGGCACTCAAAAAGAATAATTCACAACGCAACTCAAATCGAGATGAGTACTTGTTCAGTGGTTGCATCACTAATGCGAGCATTAGGATGAAGCAATAAAAGATAGATAACATCGATATATGTAGAATTTAGCAATCAAAGATAGTCTTTTCATTAATCACAAACAAGTCAAAATTGTACCGTAACACATTACGTGTCACTATGTCATACAATTCCAAGAACTCATCCTACCAACTGATGTCTCAGTTAAGTTAGAGATTATTTTTAAAAGATACCACAATGAATACTAATCTACAAGAGTCATTAGGTGTTCCACATGTCCCAGAAGATCCATCGGTCTAAATTCAGAAGAAGATTTCTTCAATTTATTTCTTGGACACTGGGCATCCTCGTTAGTGGACAATGGCCTAGGAACAACCCTTAACACGAACCAACAATCATTTAAAACCAAATAATTTCATCATAGAACTTAATGAATTCCTCTTAACAATCTCATATTCCATACGGGTTAAATTTTACTTTATTCAAGTTTCAACCAATTTATATTCAATTTGATATCCTACCTCATTCTCCAGTACTTTCAACCTTATTCATAAACCTTAAAAGGGCAATAAAAGCTCGATATGATCAACACTTAATTTCCAATC
The DNA here is from genome assembly GCA_025667525.1 of Glebionis coronaria. NCBI lineage: Eukaryota > Viridiplantae > Streptophyta > Magnoliopsida > Asterales > Asteraceae > Glebionis > Glebionis coronaria. The sequence goes on from CM046882.1 coordinate 545,062,214, forward strand.
CTATATCTCTTTCATCAATAGTTATCAAATAAGTCACTAGTATGAGATGACTCATACATTCAATTAGACTTCTCGGAAAGGTATTAGTGGCATGTGGCTTTTGGGTAATGGTTCCAATGACAGCCTCAAGTGCAGCATTCACCCTTTCGATTTCAAATTTAAGAATTGGGTGACAACGAATCAGATGACATCTTTCTAGGTGGTAACGTTTTGTCAAACTCCACTCTATAAGGAAAGATCGTCATGGCATCGATATCAGATTTAATCTCGCCAATTCTTCTTTAATTTCACAATCAACTAATATCTACATTCTACGAATATCAACCATTTTGTTGGGATCATAAATATCCACAACTTGGTTTTGATCTGGAATAGCTAGAATTCCTACAAAAATAGCTTAGATTAATTTGCTAGGGGATTTAGGGTTCCTTGTGACAATCTACGTCGTATAAATAGCTCGTATAAGCATTAAAAATAATCATCAAACAATCATGTAATCAAATTACAACATATATATATATATATATATATATATATATATATATATATATATATATATATATATATATATATATATATATATATATATATATAATCCAACTTATATATATATATATATGATACCAAACTGTAACACCCCCAAATTTATACAACTCAATACAGCGGAAGACTCGTTGGTGTTACGGGATAGCACATTACTCACATCATAGACAACGCTTAAAAATCACGCCGTTTAATAATAAAGCTTTTCCATTCATAAATATCAATTTTTACATAGGTCCTAAGTCATAGTATTTCATACAATTTTTACAAAACATTTGAATGGAAATTATTGTTTAAGTGCGGGCCATGAATTCTTGTTGTCTTCCCGAGAATTACCTTCAAGTACCTGAGATAAAACATGTTAAAAGAAAAGGTCAGCGATAACGCCGAGTGAATTCATAGAGTTTAATAAAATCCATCAATATAATATCGGTATAAAATTATTACCGAAAATTATTTTGTACAAATCATTGTAATAGGCCATAAAATAGCCAAAATCATTTTATACAAATCCTTATCAAAAATCATAATATAGGCTTTCGCCTTCAAAATCATTATACGAACCAATGTCGTAAAAATATCATACAATACGTTTTTATAACGTCGTGTAGAGTTAAATAAAAACCGTTATATGAATATGGTTATGTAAAACCAAAACACAAACATAATATCAATAATAAGACCCCGTATTGCTAGTCAGGAAATATATTGTAATTCGGTGCGTATAGCAGTATTTCGTTAATTGGATTATTATAAGCCGCATGACATTGTTACCTTACTACAACAAACAACAGGTAGCTAGCCTGAAACTCATTTGCCCATATAAATTAGCGTGTCGTCACAATAATCACGCTTGTGTAAATCTTCTTATACATAAATTCACTTACCAATCAATGTGGCACGACGGGGATCAACCGTCAAGGCACGAACTGGGGTGATCGTCCCCAAATAGTACTATTATATGCATAAGCGTCTACCAAATCTCGGTAGTTCATAATTCATGCTAATGGGACTTTTAGTGACATAACCTAACTTTAATAATCCATCTCATTTCATCTATCGGGTCATATAATCATTCATCGGGTTATACAATCATTCGGGTCCAAATCAATAAACAAACAATCGGGACAAATGGTGTCCTATTTTATCAAAACAAACATGTTATCTCCCTCGCGGGTTTATAAAACATTTCATAAAAACATTTAAAAGAGTGCGAGGCTATGAACTCACGTTGATGTGGGAAGGCGATTATCGGCAATTCGGATGTACGGTACGTGCTTCAATCACGAAAACCTAGACATATAATACTTGTCTTAGACTCTTGTCCAATGACTTTATAAAAATAAAAATTATGTATACATATGACGATTTTATATATATGATGATCAAGTGGGTTTACATATTCTCATTTACTCATTTTAGTGTTATGTGTTGATAACTTTTATACTAGTTTACTAGTTTTACCTATTTACATGTTTTAGGTCCAATAAGCCTATTATAAGTCCATTAACTTGTATTAATCCATTTTATACTTTTATTATAAGTATTTATACTTTACATGTTGGGCCCAAATGGGTTAAGCCCAATAAGTAATTTTTATAAGTGTTTAACTTATTTGGTTAAATTATTAGTTCGATATGCTAACTTAGCTCGTTATTGTCCGTATGTCATATAGTTCGGGTTTTATCGGTTTTTACTTGTATTAGGTACTTATATATCAGTATATGACTTTTAAAAACTTTACATTAGATGGGTTTGATCGACTAAGTTTTAATTGGCGAAAAACGTTAATTTTATGATAATAGCCGAAAAAGTCGTAAAAATCATGTTTATAGTTTTTATAACTTATAAATCTTATTCAACTACCATTTTTAAAAAGAGTCCATTTATTTAACCTTATACATATCTATATAAATGAAATTTATAAGTTAGTGGGTTTTCATGTGTATATATTTTATAAATATATAAGTGAGTGCTTATTTTATATAAGTTTTTATTATACAAATCTGATTTTAAATTTCATGTTCACCAAAACAGCCATATCTAGAGTTCTATATGGAGATAGAAGCCCAAATGTTTATGGCATAAACTACATAATATGTGCTCCATTTAACTCTCCTATGGCTACTTTTAAATCTGCCTCTACGTATTTTATAAAAATCGTCCAAAACAGTCTATGCAGATTTGTACTCTAATATTGTTTTGATCATATCTCACTCATCCTAATGATTCCATTGCATGGCCAACTCACCACATGTGTAAAAATCATATACCTTACTGTTTCTTTGTTAATCTATGCCATTTTAACATTTTATCATGAGTTTCTTCACTGTTTTATACAGCCTAGTCCTTACATCATGATTTTAACACTTTTCATGTAGATTCTTATCTTTTTAATCAAATCTATCAACACCAAATCCCCACATAATATTTTTAATCATCATTCATCATCATATACATATACATAAGTAAAATAAAATACAAGATTACTGATAGAGGTAGTAAATACGTCTTTTAGGAAAAAGAACGTATAAGTGCGGTAAGTATTAATCGACACGATTTAATGAAAAACCGTGTAGACGAATAAATTCCAAGTTCGTTCTCGAAGGAGGTGTGTGATATGTGTGCCAATTAATAAAATAACAATGTTTGGATTAGTGAAGTTTTTGGTGTAAAGAGAGAAAAATAAAAGACGAGCTACGACTACGTTTAAACTACGACGAATTAACGTAAAACGCGAACGTAAATACGTAAAACGTGACGAAATTAAAAATTAAAACCTAAAAACTAAATAAATGATTAAACTAAGTCTTAAATAATATAAATAAGAATAAAAATTCAACAAATATATTTTAAAACCTTTTATTTATTAAATATTCAATTTTTAATGCTAATTAAAGCCCAAAAATTAAATATAATTAACAAAATGCCCAAAATATTAATTTATTGAACTAATAACTAACTTATATTATTTAATGACTAAAAACTATTTTTCCAAAATTTTAAAAACTATTTTTCTATTTTTTAATCACTAAAAACTATTTTTAAATTAAAATAATCGTAGAAAATAATAAAATAATGCCAAAATTAATTTAACAATTTTAAAAATCCTAAAATACTCTAATGAACAGTAGAAAAATGAAAAAGTTTGAAAAATATAAAATTTTTCACTAAAAGACAAAACTAGTTAATAATTAAACCCTAATTACACTAATTTAATTATAAAAAATAATTAATAAGTGAACAGTAACTAATTTTTAAACTAAAATTCTTAAACTAATTTTCTAAATCTAGGAAAAATTTTAAATCTGAAAAATAAAACTTTTTTCCACTAAATTCCAAAAACAGCCTATTTAAAATTAATTAAAAATGCAATTAATTATAAAAAATAGAAAATGAACAGTAACACCAAAATAAACTAAACTGAAAAATCAGAAAATTAAAAAGAAAAATATTGGAAAAAGAATTAAAGTCTAAATCCTAATTAAACCCACAAAAGACAAAAAAAATGTGATTGTGATAGTGACACTTCTAGTGTTTCTGTCTTTTAGTAAAGCAGTGGGAACAAATACAAAGGCAGTGGGAAAGGAGTTCCCACTGCTAGTGCAAATTGCTGGTCTGTGGATTCAATTGCTTGTAGATTGCTCAATTCTTGGTATCTTTTGGAAACAAGGGCACCCCCACACTCATGGAAGTGTGGGGAGTCAATATGAACAGAAAAACAAGCAGGCACAATATAATAATCTCACAAAAATAGGCAAGTTAAGTTGCTGTTATACAGAAAAAGGCTGTGGGAGGCAGATTCTGATCTAATGTGCTCAAAAACGATTTTCAACAGCCTATATCTTGCATACAAGTCAAACAAATGATACACAATCAAATCCTAACTCTATATGAACCTATATTCTAACAGCTTGCAAAGATTGATGGTCTAAATTAGGCTAAAACAAGCAGATAATTACCCTATGCTGAAATTTACCTATGTGACCAATATTTTAAGCATGCAATTGCTGATTAAAACTATCAAAACTCAAACTAAACCACCTATAATATTTAACTACCCTAATAGAGCATATCCAAGCTGTTTGCACCTGGTTTTGTGTCACCCAAAACCAACTACACCCTAATCCCAAACACCCCCTTAATTTTGAAACCAACTTTTTAACAAACCAAATACTGAATGAACACTACTAAAGCTAAATCAAGCAACCTAACATGTAAACAAGCATCAATAACAAGCAGTGAGCTGAATCAAGCACCCTAAACAGTCATTCAACAATAGCATAGCCAACAATTTTGAAAACAAAGGGAGTTCACAGATACCTTACTTTGACTGTATTCAAGCCAAACCAGTTCTCTGGATGCCACCAGCTAGGTCCTCAAGGGGCTTATGAAAGTAAAAGAGCTGTTGATGTAGAGATTTGCTGGTGGTGGTTTCAAGAACACACTCACCCAATATATCTTGATATGCAAACTTCTGGATTGAACCTGCTAAGAGAAAGAGAATAAAACAAGAGTGAACTGAATAAATAGCTGATAAGCTATAAGTCTGGCTTATGGGATAAGCAGCTTATAGCTTATAGCTTAATAAAAAAACTTGAAATTGATTTTTCTTGAAACTTTGAAATATTTGGAACAACCAAATCTTGAAACCTTGAGACTAAAACAACCAAATAGCTATAGAAAATGTTTTCAAATCAATACTGAAAACACCAATTCAGAAAACCAAATGTCCAAATCCACTTTCACTTCTTTGAACTTTTGAAAATTCTAAAAACCTTTAACACTTTTGAAACTCCTAAAAATCTTAAACCCGTTTGTGACTTAAACTAAATTGCTAATGAAATAAATTCTACACTACTTTGGAACTCAGGAATTGCAAAACATTAATTTGTTCATTTTCATTAATAAAATTAACTTTTTACAAAACTGGAACAAAAGGGCAAACCACATGTTGGTGCTCCTTTTATAGCTAGCTAAGAAGATACTAGAACATGAAAAACCCTAGTTGCTATGATTCCCGAATATGCCCTTTGAAGTCTTCAAGAAATTTGGGTCAAGAGCTCACATGTGAATGCCAGCTGTGAGGAATGATCTTGGACGTTCCTTGCAAGCTTTGGGACAAAGGATTTGATGTGGGACGTTGATGGAGTCAACAGATTCTCTCTTTGCCATTTTTGGGTAGACAAGGGAGGACGGGGGACCCATTTGGATGGAGGGAATTTGTTTTTGTGAGGTGGGTTTGTTTTGTGTGAGGCTTAATCACTAATCTGCACTTAATCAAGGGATAACCCTTTGATTTGTGCAGATTAGAAATTAGGGTTTATGTGGGTTAGGGGATAAGCAGGGATGGGTTTGATTAATTAAATTATGATTAAGGTTTGAAAATTGTGTTTCCCTCACAATCCATATTAAACAAAGTTTAATAATTATCCAGGAAGTGGAATTGTGACGTGGGTGATGGGGTAATTGTGATTGGATGAAAAGGTTAAGGAAGGTGACGTGTCAAATGGTGATAGGGTGGGATAGGTTTTGTGTCTGGACGATTTTAGTCCCCCATCTTTCTTCACATCTTCACTTAAAAATAAACAGCCAAAGTCTCATTTCCCCTTTATAATAACTTTGCTTGTCTTGTCATTTTTGGCACATGATATTTGCAAACTTTTCACAAGGACTAATTATGCAATTAATGCATTCTTCAAGGACTATTCTTGTAAGGTCTTCAAACTTTAGGGACCCCACTCATATTTATGGATATTTGAGGGGTATAAAGTGTCATTCTTCAATAGTTGAGGGACCAAACTTGCCAATCTTCAGAACTTCAAGGACTATTTTTGGAAATTCAAAACTTGGGCTCGGTTCTTTGTGCGGCTTCGTTTCCGGTGTTCGTTTTTGCTTGATTCCTTTGATCTTTTGGTAAATTCACGATATCCATACCTAAAATACACAATGAACAAACATAGGCACATATATGGGTATTTTGACGATATTTTAAGCGTTTTAAGCCCGATTTAGACGATGAGACTATGTATAAATACAGTCTCATCACTCCCCATACTAAACCATTGCCGTGTCCCCACGCAATGCTAGAATTAAGTATCGTAGCACTTCCAAAATCCATTTTATGATGATATTTATTGAAGACATAAACTTAAATAAACTACTACACGTGTTTTAGACATAATGTAATGTTTTCATCACGATTAAGTGACTTTTAGGATCATAGAACAAGAACACGTAAATGCTTCGTTAGAAATAATTTCGTCGTCCTCGATTTTCACCCAATTCCATGCTAAGCGTGTAACGAGATCATTGTTATTATAAGTTAGCAACACGATCACTTCTCATGAGTGTTAATTACGAACCTAAACTCCCTTATTCCTACTTGGTATCTCTTATTTTTTATTATGTCTTTAATGATCACGAGGATACATCATCGACTTATGCGTGAATAGAGATTAAGTCTAAAAATAGAAACTTAACGGTGTAACCAAAATCATCAAATCAATAATTCATCCCAATAGACAACGATGTCAAAAAATTAAGTCAACAAGAAGGATCGATAAACACGGTTTTATAACGGTTTTGAACATGAGACTTATTACCAAGACTTTTATACGCCCCCTAACGGAAGGGCCTTATTATCTTTGGTTTACCTCCATCTTTTATTCAACTTCGCCATGAAGCTTTTATTATGACTTCGGTCTTGCCTTGCCTTTTATTATCCGCCTCATCGGTGGTTTTATTAGCCAAAGACGTATATCCTCACGCTAAAGCGAATTTTGGATCTTTAAAGCTTCGAAGATTAAGGCTTGATTCACTTTCAATTTGGGCATAGATTTTTCGGCCTTGTGAGCTTCAAATTTTTTCTTAATTTAGGTGAGCACTTGAAATCTTATTATTAGGTGAAGCTTTCGATTATTCGGGTGCCAATACTTCAAAACCGTGACGCTGGCGATATCTTAATGTTTTCCCAATTTAATTACATGGAAGCTACCAAAACAAATTAGAAACCCAACAATAGTGACTAAACCGCCAAATCAATATTTATTAACAATTATTTATGCAAAAGCGTTGGGAGAATAAGCTAATAATTACTACACATAAGATTGTGACGATTACGAGACTTATAAATAACTCTATCATTTCTCGTCCTCATTTAAGAGACTTAGCCTAAAAAAGTTAAGGAATCGAGCTAAGTGCTCAACACGCACGGTCGAGTCAAAAATTACTCTCGTTCTCACCATCGGAAAACCTACATTCGTGTCTTAAACACTTATGAAAAACAAGAAAATTTTTAAAATTTTGGCCATTTTTAGCCTTATTTGCAACAAAACGATAACAAAAAGATGAATATTGGATAGCGTGTTGACGTGAGCAAGGTGAAGTATCTACTCACCCCCCCCATACTAAAACTAAACATTGTCCTCAATGTTTCGAGTCTAGGGGTGTAAACACCCCCATACTAGAGACGAAGTCGAATGCTTAATCTCGAGCATGGAAAGGGTAAAACGAATAACCTAAAAGCCGTTTATGAATTATGCTAATAAGATAAACGTTAGAACATAAAAGGATATCATCGGATATCGGAATCTCCAAAGGCAACGATCGAAGCTCGAGTGATCCGTAAAACGAACACGAGAGGCTTCAATGATGACGATGAACCTAATAGATCACAATCACAAACAACCACGAAACAAAGGTAGGAAGAGCACAAGTCCCCTCGTTACGTTAACTAAGAAAGCGATAATATATACAAGGATAAGCATGAGAATCCCCCATGAGGCACCTTGTTTTTGATAACCGAGTCAAAAGCTCGACTCGAATCCCCATAAATGTGATCATTTAGGGATAATCTTGGTATGGTCATTTTTGGTGGGGCTTACATGATAAACAAGGCCCAAAAGTACATGGAGTACTTTAAAAACCCGATAAACGTATACCGGGGTCAAAGATAGCGTCCTCGTTTTCGGATGAAAGACGAAACAACGCTACTTCAACACAAACCCCAATGGGGTAGAAGAAAAGAGATAAGAAGTAGAAAGGTGGGGCAATGGGTAAGGCAAACATATGAGCTACTCGAGGTAGACTCACACCAAGCAAATAGATACGATTTCCATTTATTGCATCGGTGGAAGACCGAGATTTCCCTTTACAAGCAATTCCGGGATCGTAAATCTCGTCCTCGGTGGAGAAATGGGAGGGAACATTTGGGGCTTCCCCCACACTAGATCCACACCAACCGTCGTCAAAAGGAGTAAACGAGGTGGCAGCAATCATAAAACGATGTGATGACGGAGTTAAACATGTAGAAAAATCATTTAAAACATTTCTAAAATCCTTTCCTTTTTCATCATTCAAAAACTCTTTATGAAAACCCGATTTGATAATGTCGAAAATATTTGGCGTGTCAAATTCAAAATTAGTCACGCTAAAAATTCTCACGTTCAAGTCTTTGGCGGGAGGGGGTGGCGGATTATATAAGTTCTCAAAACGTTTGTCAATAAAGAACACCGCCCCCTCGGGGTCTACATACTCGTCATCCTCATGAACGTCGATCTCATCGATTTCTTCATCAAAGATAGGCTTGTCAAACCAAGGTTTGTCATTCCCCTCCTTGAGTATCTTAGAAACTCTCTCGAAAAGATCACGATCAAGCACGAAACCATCATTCTTTTGTGGGGATCGTTGATAAGTTAGATCCTCACGAATGTGGTAAACGTCATTCTCAAATGAGGAGTGTTGATTAGGTAACTCCTCGAGAATGGGATTTTTGGTGGTCACATGAGTTGGTTCGTCATCGAAAATAAGACGTTCCAACTCATTAAGTTCATCCTCGATCTTGGAAAGGTCGACCTCACTCGTAGGTGGAAGTGAAGGCATAAGAGCTAGCTCTCGTTCTATAATTTCCTCAATCTCAGGATCAAACTCATAATCATCGTACTTCACATGTTTCTTCTTAGGAGAATCAAAAATAGCATGTGGATTTCGAAGTACGTGATCAAGCTCGGCAAAATCGCCATCGTCATCGTCAAAGAAAGAGTTGATGTGAGCACTCACAACCATGGACTTACAAGTCAAATGACTATGCTTAGGTGACTTTTCTAAGACGAGATGATCGATGTCGATAAACCCTTTAGCCTCAACGGGTGTTGGGCTAGGCAAAGGAGGCACTTCGATGGAGTTAGAAGTTGAAGCCTCAAAGACGTGGTCCTTCGAAGGTGGTGAAGACGAATCCATTTTGGTCATTGTCGTGATGGCATTAACGTCACCCTTCGGAATTGGTGTTTCACTTGTTTCGCTAAAAACATCCCAAAGTGAGTTTTCATCCATGAATTTACACATACCCTTTTGAATTAGGTACACGTATTTTTTGTCATTAAAATCATCATCCTTAAAACCGTTTTTCTTAATTCTTTCAAAACATGCATCAAGCTTCATTCTTTCCGCTAAAGTAAACATTTTGAAATCATTAGAATTAGAATCATTAGGTTTTGAAACCTCGGTTTTTTCATTCTCATAAAATCCTTGGGATTTTCTAGCGAAAAAGTCAATTTTTTCATCCCCATATCTCATAGTAAGTCTCCCCTCGTGAACGTCGATTACGGTTCTAGCCGTCGATAAGAATGGTCGGCCTAAAATAATGGGACATTTAGGGTCACACTCGTAATCGGATATAACGAAATCCGCGGGAAAAACAAACTTTCCAATCCTAACATAGACATCCTCGGCTATTCCAATTGGTATTAAAGGTGTACAATTTGCAAGCTCGATTGTCATGTTCGTGGGGGTAAGCGAAGGCAATCTCATCAATTTCTAAAGAGAATGAGGCATAAGGTTGATGCTAGCACCTAAATCGGCAAGGGCTAAACATCCCTCAATCTCGGAAAAATCACAAGGTAGTAGAAATTGGCCCGGATCCTTTTCCTTTCTCGGCATATGCCTTTTGGGTTTTTTAAGAAGGATCGAAGCACAAGTCTCTTCAAGGGTTACTTTGGTAAGGTCGACAAAGCTCTCTTTTTGAACCGTGGATGGAATTTGAGGTACACGAGGGTGTGCACTCTTTTCCTTGGTCGCCACGTTCACCCCATCGACTTTAGAACAAGAAGACGTCTTAGAAGTCGAGGGTTGAGAGGGATAAACAACACGGAATCCTTCAAGGTTAGGGGTAATCATACGACCTTTCTCACGAGACGAGGCGGCTTTACATTGTTCTTTCGGATTAGCAACGGTGTCACTAGGTAACGAACTTGATGACGAACCCGAGGCTTTGTTCATTATACCCGAAAACATCTTTTTTATATCAATTTGCCCTTGCTCAATCTTCGTGTTTTGCAATTTCAAAGTATTTGTAAAGTCGTTTTTCAAAGTACCAATTTCTCCCTCTAATTGTCTCATATTAGCCTCATTCGTTTTCATGTAACTTTGAAAATCGTTTGACGAACTATTTTGATTTGAATTAAAGTTCCCTTGGTTTTGATTATTTCTTTGAAAATTTCCTTGATTACCACTTGAAAAATTATTTCCTTGATTGTTATCTCGATTTTGCCAAGTTATATTACGACCTTGATTATAACCTCCTTGATTTTGATTCGAAAAATTTCCTTGTTGATTATTTCCATGAAAAGTGTTTCGGTTTTGATTAAAATTGTTGCCTTGGTTATAATTGCCTTGTTGTGATGGACCGGCGTTATTTTGATTTTGATTAGAAAAATTGTTGTTTAACGCACTCACATTCGACGTTTGGCCATCCGTAGCCGCACACTCGTAATAATTATGAGGTCCACCATAAAACGTACACGAAACCTCAACCGCTTTCACCGAAGCGGGAGCGTCTTTCTTTTGCATCTCAATGAGATAAGACGTGAACACATTCGTCAACTTGTCGACTTTTGCATCAACTCTCTCAATGTCGCGATTAGAACTACTAACATTGGCGACATTGGCAACACTCGGTGCGTTACGGAGTTGGTAAACCTTGGATCGGTTTTCGATAATTATCAAAGCTTCTCTCGGAGTCTTACACAAAAAGTTGCCACCGGCGGCGGAATTCAACGAGTCTTGTTCGTGAAAATTAAGACCGTTGTAAAACGTATCGATTTGGTGCAACTCGGAAAAACCATGGTGAGGACATTGCCTAAGCAATTCCTTAAAGCGATCCCACGCGTCTCTAAAAGATTCATTCGATTTTTGCTCAAATTTTGTAATCTCGTTTTTGAAAAACGTTGTCTTAGACGGTGGGAAGAAATAATTAACGAACTTGGAAACGAGATCCTTCCACGTAACTATAGAATTAGGTGGCTCTTTCTCGTACCAATCCTTGGCGGCACCATCGAGCGAGTAAGGAAAAAGCATAAGCTTGACGACATCGGTGTCGACGTTCTTAAACTTGCTCGTGGCCAAAAGACGATCAAAATTACGAATATGGTCGTGAGGATTATCGGCTTCACGACCTCGAAACTTCGTAGCTTGGATCAACGAAAGCATTCCGCTCTTGATTTCAAAATTCTCCGCCTCGATAGCGGGAATTACGATCGCGTCTCCATAACCCTCGGTGGGCGCTTGGAGCAATTCCATCATAGAACGATTGTCGGCCATCTCCTCTACGGTCTCTTCAACAACGATATTAGGAACTTCGGTTTCTAATTCTCGTCTACGTCGTCGATTCCTTCGATTACGATTGCGTCGATTCGAAGCTTCACTAGAATTGGAATAATCCTTCGATCGAGTGCGCATGCACTAAGCGTAGAATGGGTGGTAGCAAAGAAGATTCTTTTTGCGGTTTTTCGATTTTTCAATTTTTTTGGTTTTTGATTGGTTTTTTAATTTTTTTGGATTTTTGAATGTATTACGTAGACAAAAATCTACAAATCTCCCCTCGAATCGACTTTCTCGATTAAAGGAGCCTCAAAGAATGAAAGCGAACACGTGGAGTGAACGTTCTCGATGACTTTAGAACGTTGGTGGAACACCAAAACGTTCAAGAGGGTTTAATCTTGAAAACACAAGCAAATATAGTATACGTAGATAATACTTGGGCGGCAAACCCTCGATTAGCCTTCTTTCTCAAAACACGCACAAGCAAGCGGAGGAAACGAGGCGGCGCGAAGCACTTAAGAGCCTTTTTCCTTTAGGTCGTGAAATACAACCGCCTTATACCCACCTTATAGTTTGTGTTAATTGAAATTAAGCCTCACGAAAGTATTTATCTATTTTGCCTTTAAACTTTTGCTTTGGATTCGAATACAATGATCGAGTGATGAAATCCCGAATCAAGGTTGTGATTTCTCACGTATTTGGAGTACTTGTATATTTATTGTTCTTACGTAGTACAATATAGTAATAATAATATTCACAAGAAAAACGAAAACCAATATATCTACAATATAGTAAAGATTGATTTGTGTGTTTAACTTAGGAAAATTAAACACGATTTATTTGGATATTATACTATAATAGAGAAAAATAACAAAAATGAGTATGTACGATATTCACGCTTTCCAAAAAATGAAAAGCTAAAACGCACTACTCACACAAACACGATACTAATAATAATGGCACACTAAACACCTCCCCGGCAGCGGCGCCAAAATGATAGAGGTAGTAAATACGTCTTTTAGGAAAAAGAACGTATAAGTGCGGTAAGTATTAATCGACACGATTTAATGAAAAACCGTGAAGACGAATAAATTCCAAGTTCGTTCTCGAAGGAGGTGTGTGATATGTGTGCCAATTAATAAAATAACAATGTTTGGATTAGTGACGTTTTTGGTGTAAAGAGAGAAAAATAAAAGACGAGCTACGACTACGTTTAAACTACGACGAATTAACGTAAAACGCGAACGTAAATACGTAAAACGTGACGAAATTAAAAATTAAAACCTAAAAACTAAATAAATGATTAAACTAAGTCTTAAATAATATAAATAAGAATAAAAATTCAACAAATATATTTTAAAACCTTTTATTTATTAAATATTCAATTTTTAATGCTAATTAAAGCCCAAAAATTAAATATAATTAACAAAATGCCCAAAATATTAATTTATTGAACTAATAACTAACTTATATTATTTAATGACTAAAAACTATTTTTCCAAAATTTTAAAAACTATTTTTCTATTTTTTAATCACTAAAAACTATTTTTAAATTAAAATAATCCTAGAAAATAATAAAATAATGCCAAAATTAATTTAACAATTTTAAAAATCCTAAAATACTCTAATGAACAGTATAAAAATGAAAAAGTTTGAAAAATATAAAATTTTTCACTAAAAGACAAAACTAGTTAATAATTAAACCCTAATTACACTAATTTAATTATAAAAAATAATTAATAAGTGAACAGTAACTAATTTTTAAACTAAAATTCTTAAACTAATTTTCTAAATCTAGGAAAAATTTTAAATCTGAAAAATAAAACTTTTTTCCACTAAATTCCAAAAACAGCCTATTTAAAATTAATTAAAAATGCAATTAATTATAAAAAATAGAAAATGAACAGTAACACCAAAATAAACTAAACTGAAAAATCAGAAAATTAAAAAGAAAAATATTGGAAAAAGAATTAAAGTCTAAATCCTAATTAAACCCACAAAAGACAAAAAAAATGAGATTGTGATAGTGACACTTCTAGTGTTTCTGTCTTTTAGTAAAGCAGTGGGAACAAATACAAAGGCAGTGGGAAAGGAGTTCCCACTGCTAGTGCAAATTGCTGGTCTGTGGATTCAATTGCTTGTAGATTGCTCAATTCTTGGTATCTTTTGGAAACAAGGGCACCCCCACACTCATGGAAGTGTGGGGAGTCAATATGAACAGAAAAACAAGCAGGCACAATATAATAATCTCACAAAAATGGGCAAGTTAAGTTGCTGTTATACAGAAAAAGGCTGTGGGAGGCAGATTCTGATCTAATGTGCTCAAAAACGATTTTCAACAGCCTATATCTTGCATACAAGTCAAACAAATGATACACAATCAAATCCTAACTCTATATGAACCTATATTCTAACAGCTTGCAAAGATTGATGGTCTAAATTAGGCTAAAACAAGCAGATAATTACCCTATGCTGAAATTTACCTATGTGACCAATATTTTAAGCATGCAATTGCTGATTAAAACTATCAAAACTCAAACTAAACCACCTATAATATTTAACTACCCTAATAGAGCATATCCAAGCTGTTTGCACCTGGTTTTGTGTCACCCAAAACCAACTACACCCTAATCCCAAACACCCCCTTAATTTTGAAACCAACTTTTTAACAAACCAAATACTGAATGAACACTACTAAAGCTAAATCAAGCAACCTAACATGTAAACAAGCATCAATAACAAGCAGTGAGCTGAATCAAGCACCCTAAACAGTCATTCAACAATAGCATAGCCAACAATTTTGAAAACAAAGGGAGTTCACAGATACCTTACTTTGACTGTATTCAAGCCAAACCAGTTCTCTGGATGCCACCAGCTAGGTCCTCAAGGGGCTTATGAAAGTAAAAGAGCTGTTGATGTAGAGATTTGCTGGTGGTGGTTTCAAGAACACACTCACCCAATATATCTTGATATGCAAACTTCTGGATTGAACCTGCTAAGAGAAAGAGAATAAAACAAGAGTGAACTGAATAAATAGCTGATAAGCTATAAGTCTGGCTTATGGGATAAGCAGCTTATAGCTTAAAGCTTAATAAAAAAACTTGAAATTGATTTTTCTTGAAACTTTGAAATATTTGGAACAACCAAATCTTGAAACCTTGAGACTAAAACAACCAAATAGCTATAGAAAATGTTTTCAAATCAATACTGAAAACACCAATTCAGAAAACCAAATGTCCAAATCCACTTTCACTTCTTTGAACTTTTGAAAATTCTAAAAACCTTTAACACTTTTAAAACTCCTAAAAATCTTAAACCCGTTTGTGACTTAAACTAAATTGCTAATGAAATAAATTCTACACTACTTTGGAACTCAGGAATTGCAAAACATTAATTTGTTCATTTTCATTAATAAAATTAACTTTTTACAAAACTGGAACAAAAGGGCAAACCACATGTTGGTGCTCCTTTTATAGCTAGCTAAGAAGATACTAGAACATGAAAAACCCTAGTTGCTATGATTCCCGAATATGCCCTTTGAAGTCTTCAAGAAATTTGGGTCAAGAGCTCACATGTGAATGCCAGCTGTGAGGAATGATCTTGGACGTTCCTTGCAAGCTTTGGGACAAAGGATTTGATGTGGGACGTTGATGGAGTCAACAGATTCTCTCTTTGCCATTTTTGGGTAGACAGGGGAGGACGGGGGACCCATTTGGATGGAGGGAATTTGTTTTTGTGAGGTGGGTTTGTTTTGTGTGAGGCTTAATCACTAATCTGCACTTAATCAAGGGATAACCCTTTGATTTGTGCAGATTAGAAATTAGGGTTTATGTGGGTTAGGGGATAAGCAGGGATGGGTTTGATTAATTAAATTGTGATTAAGGTTTGAAAATTGTGTTTCCCTCACAATCCATATTAAACAAAGTTTAATAATTATCCAGGAAGTGGAATTGTGACGTGGGTGATGGGGTAATTGTGATTGGATGAAAAGGTTAAGGAAGGTGACGTGTCAAATGGTGATAGGGTGGGATAGGTTTTGTGTCTGGACGATTTTAGTCCCCCATCTTTCTTCACATCTTCACTTAAAAATAAACAGCCAAAGTCTCATTTCCCCTTTATAATAACTTTGCTTGTCTTGTCATTTTTGGCACATGATATTTGCAAACTTTTCACAAGGACTAAATATGCAATTAATGCATTCTTCAAGGACTATTCTTGTAAGGTCTTCAAACTTTAGGGACCCCACTCATATTTATGGATATTTGAGGGGTATAAAGTGTCATTCTTCAATAGTTGTGGGACCAAACTTGCCAATCTTCAGAACTTCAAGGACTATTTTTGGAAATTCAAAACTTGGGCTCGGTTCTTTGTGCGGCTTCGTTTCCCGTGTTCGTTTTTGCTTGATTCCTTTGATCTTTTGGTAAATTCACGATATCCATACCTAAAATACACAATGAACAAACATAGGCACATATATGGGTATTTTGACGATATTTTAAGCGTTTTAAGCCCGATTTGGACGATGAGACTATGTATAAATACAGTCTCATCAATTACATAATCAAAATAACAAGAAGGATAGGAAGAATGATCCTTATACCACCATAGTGATGAAAAGATGAGGTTGATGAACAAGGCTTGGATTTGGATGGCAAAACTTGTGATATACCAACATCAACTTCAAGATCACCTATCTTCATGAATCATCTTGTGGAAAATCAGCCCCAAGACACCAAGAAAACCTCTCCTTGGATGTTAAAATGACCACTAACCAATAGAGCTTCAAGAGTCCTTCATCATGTGTATGAATAACACATGATATCATGGTTGAATCAAGATCAAATGGGGGTTGTTTTAGGTGAGTTTGGGACGAAATATAGAGGGATAGGAGAGAAAAGTGGTGGTTTGCATGTTATATTTGTGAGAAATGGTTTCTAGGAAATGGTTTTGTGGTTTGGTGTAGCTTACATGTTAAGCTTAGCTAACAAGTGTAACTTGTTAGTTATAACTTGACACATCATGAGATGTGGTGGCATACTTTGGCCTTCCCATGTTAGTGGGGTGGGGAAAACCTTTTTTGTCTCATCCCACTAATTTACGAGTATTCCTCGATTCTATTTTCCTTGATTTGCGTGCCCTCGGGTCGTTTTACGAAAAACGTTTTTATAAATTATGAATCAACGGCACAAAACGAATCTAATAAAAATTGTCTCATCAAAAACGGAGTTCAAAAACGTAAATACGTAATCCTAAGGTTTCCGGTTTTATCGTAAAGGACGTTAAATTATAATCGTAAGTCCTAATCTCTTCTCGTAAATTTGTGAGTTTATGAACCAACACAAATTTAAAATCTCAAAATAATATTCACGGATAAATTTATTTTTTGAAATGTCGGACTGTCATAAAAAACGGTGTATGTAAACGTAAGCACGTAACGTAGAGTCCTCCGGTTTAGATGTAGTCGATGCTACTTCAGGACGTAAATCCAAATTTCTTCCTAAAAAATAAGTGAGTTCATAATATAACATTAAAATAATGTTTTAAATTATACTTGAGAATAAAATATCAACCATAAATTGACAGATTGTCACATGTAATCATTGAACCATTGGGCAATGAAGCAATGTATGCACACACTGTATCAAGATCAATACCAACAAGCTTAACTCTTTGTGAGTCAACATTGTATGTGTTAGCGTCTAAATGTGAGGCGCTGACAAAGCTTGATCAAACGTTGACACAAGGTGATCTAGTAACGGGGTGCATGTATGATTCCTTTTGATCAAATTGAACTTCACTATGTGAGAAGAAGGCCATATTTCCATTGGTAGATTTGCTTTCCTGATCCAAAAGGATTTCACTCTCTACAATCTTCAGTTTATTGTAGACGTCATCAAAAGTGGAACTTTTGTGAGCATTATTAGCAATCATAGACCTTGCTTCAATCTTCCATGCATCACCAAGACTTTTAAGGAAAGTGTTAATGATATCAGCATCATCATGCACTGTTCCCATAAATGACAATTTGATTGTGATGTCAAGGAGTCTGCTTCTCACCCCACTTAGCTTTTCATTGGGAAGAGCTTTGAACACAGCATACTCATGCAAGAGTTGCTTCTTTTTCTCTGAGGCAGTATCATCATTACCACCATAAGTGACTTGAAGGGCTGCCCAAAGCTCTTTAGCAGACTCATAACCTCTATACGTGTGCTGATTGGCTGGTCCCAAAGAAAGTTTGAGAATGCTTAGAGTTTTCATGTCGTTCCTTCTCTTTGCAATGTCCTCAGTTGAGACAGCTCTCCCATCTGTAGGTTTTTCTCTTCGATCATCTTCACTTGAGCCTGGAGTTGATCTTAAATTAATAGCAGCTTGAATCTTGGCAGCCTTATCGAATGTGTTTCCATATTCAATAATTTCCCATAGGGTGTGGTCATGGATTTGAAGGTACTGCTCAAAATTGAACTTCCATATCTCAAAGTTGTCTGGGTCTAGCATGGGGATTTTTAGGTTATGGCTTGAGGGGGAGGTCAACTCTGGAGTAGACATGTTGTCTGCTTTTTAGGGTTTCTTGAAAAATTAGAGTTTTTGGCGATTTAGGGTTTTTAGGGTTTTGTGTTCTTTAGATCAAAGTTCCTCAACAAGCTCTGATACCACTTGTTGATCCTAAACTTAGATCGATTTAGCTTGTGTAAACGAGAATGAATCAAGTTAAACACTTAGAGAAACTTTGTTGTATATGAAACAATTTAAGTATTATGCGGAATTAATACTTAAAGAAGAACACACAAACAGGATAAACCAAACTTTCACTTTGATTGATTAATCGAACTTACGTACAATAAAAGTGTAAAACATATATTTAACTAAAACCTAAAGACCTCCTTTTATAGAATAAGGAACCTTGTACAAGAGTCTACGTATCAACTATTTTAGGTAAAGATAAACATAAGAAATACATTGTCGAACATATCTTTACTAGAAACATTAAACGTGTAGACTAAGTATCCTATCAGTGCTTGACTTCTTCTTATCAATGCTTGACTTCTTCTTGTCAATGCTTGACTTGACAACACTTGATTTCTTCCTATCAACGTCCAATTTCCTCTTGTCAGCGTCTAAGTGTCTTGGCTTCATTTTATTCCCAACAGTAAATGCCATCAGATACTTTATGGGTAAACTCAAACATCTCAAATGTAGATTCGTGAATGGACTAGCTGCAAGGTTGATGCTAAACATGAAAAAAAAGATCAACTTCAACAAGAGCTTGCGTCCATTGATTGTATCATTGACGATGGGAATGGGGGAGATGTGGAAATTCACAACAGACTGAGATTTTCAATAAAATACAGAACATCGAAAAACTTCAGGCTATGGAACTTACACAGAAAACTAAAATCAAGTGGGCTATTAAAGGGGATCAAAACACTAGATTTTTTTCATGGTATGCTAAACAAGAAACATAATAACTCGAACGTTCATGGTATTATGATGGACAGTGTCTAGATTGATGATCCTTTCATGGTGAAGAAATAGTTTTATGATCATTTTAGTAATCGCTTCACCTCTCCTGGCCCTATAGATACGAGTATTATGATGGATTTCCCTTTTAAATTATCGGATGAGCAACGTATGAATTTAGAGCGAGTGGTTTCCATTGATGAACTTAACTCAGCGGTTTGGGATTGTGGAACGGACAAAGCTCCTGGTCCAGACGGTTTCACTTTTGGCTTCTACCGCCGATACTGGAATCTCATCCAGGATAAGGTCCACGCGGCTGTCAGTTATTTCTTCTTAAATTGTGATATGCCTAAGGGATGCAATTCCTCTTTTATTGTCTTGATTCCTAAAACCCCTAACTCTAATTTAGTTAAAGACTTCAGACCTATTAGTTTAATTGGAAGTTTCTACAAAGTTAGTGTAAAAGTTTTGGCAAACAGACTTGTGGGAGTTTTAAATGGCATAGTTAGGGAAGTGCAATCGGCTTTCATTGTGGATAGACAGATCCTTGACGTACCTTTTATTCTTAATGAAATGCTTCAATGGTGCAAGGCGAAAAAGAAACAATCTCTTATCTTTAAGGTTGAATTTGAGAAATCTTTTGACTCGGTTAGATGGAATTTTCTTGATGATATTCATAAAAAAATGGTTTTGGTAATAAGTGGTGCAATTGTATCCAATGTTGTCTTCAATCTTCAACAGGATCTATATAGGTTAACGATAGTCCAACGGGATAGTTTCAATTCAGTAAAGGCCTAAAACAAGGATATCCACT
Source organism: Glebionis coronaria (assembly GCA_025667525.1). Lineage (NCBI taxonomy): Eukaryota > Viridiplantae > Streptophyta > Magnoliopsida > Asterales > Asteraceae > Glebionis > Glebionis coronaria. Next base: position 545,082,627 of record CM046882.1, read on the forward strand.
ATCTCCATTTTTTATTTATCCTGATCATGGAAACGTTGCATCTTTCCTTTCAACTTGTTTTCAATGCAGGTATGATTCATGGCATTAATTTTGGTGGTGGTTCGATAAATATCTCTCACACGTTTTACACGGATAATGCGGTTTTCATTGGTCAGTGGAGTGAGAACAATATCACTACTTTATTCAATGTTCTTGAATGTTTTCACAAGGCGTCAGGGCTTCGTATCAATATGAGCAAGAGTAAGATCATGGGTGTCCACGTTGGTATTGATAATGTTAAAAGAGTTGCTGCTAGACTTGGGTCTCACTCTTAAAACCCCTTTTACTTATCTTGGTTTTATTGTGGGTGGAAATATGTCTCAAACTCATATGTGGAAAGATACTGTAGACAAAGTTAAGCATAGGTTATCTAATTGGAAACAAACACGCTCTCTATTGGTGGGTGGCTTATGTAACACCCCCAAATTGATACAATTCAATACAGCGGAAGACTCGTTGGTGTTACGGGATAACACATTACTCACATCATAGACAACGCTTAAAAATCGCGTCGTTTAATAATAAATCATTTCCATTCATAAATATCAAATTTACATAGGTCCCAAGTCATATTATTTCATACAAGTTTTACAAAGCATTTGAATGGAAATAGTTATTTAAGTGCGAGCCATGAATTCTTGTTGTCTTCCCGAGAATTACCTTCAAGTACCTGAGATAAAACATATTAAAAGAAAAGGTCAGCGAAAACGCCGAGTGAATTCATAGAGTTTAATGAAATCCATCAATATAACATCGGTATAAAATTATTACCGAAAATCATTTTGTACAAATCTTTGTAATAGGCCATAAAATAGCCAAAGTTATTTTATACAAATCTTTATCAAAAATCATAATATAGGCTTTCGCCTTCAAAATCATTATACGAACCATTGTCATTAAAAACATCATACAATACGTTTCATAACGTTGTATAGAGTTGAATAAAAATCGTTATATGAATATGGTTATGTAAAACCAAAACACGAACATAATATCAATAATAAGACCCTGTATTGCTAGTCAGGCAATATATCGTAATTCAACGCATAAAGCAGTATTTTCGTTATTTTTGGATTATTATAAGCCGCATGACATTGTTACCTTACTATAACCAACAACGGGTAGCTAGCCCGAAACTCAATTTTCCCATCTAAATTAGCGTGTCGTCATAATAATCACGCTTGTGTAAATCTTCTCATACACAAATTCGCTTACCAATCAATGTGGCACGACGGGGATCAACCGTCAAGGCGCGAACTGGGGTGATCGTCCCCAAATAGTATATATGCATAAGCGTCTACCAAATACCGGTAGTTCACAATTCATGCTAATGGGACTTTTAGTGACATAACCTAACTTTAATAATCCATTTCATTTCTCACATCGGGTCATATAATCATTCATCGGGTCATACAATCATTCGGGTCCAAATCAATTAACAAACAATCGGGACAAATGGTGTCCTATTTTATCAAAACTAACATGTTATCTCCCTCGCGGGTTTATAAAACATTTTATAAAAACATTTAAAAGAGTGCGAGGCTATGAACTCACGTTGATGTGGGAAGGCGGTTATCGGCGATTCGGATGTACGGTACGTGCTTCAATCACGGAAACCTAGACAAATAATACTCGTCTTAGATTTTTTCCAATGACTTTTTCAAAATAATAATTATGTATACATATGATGATTTTATATATATTATGATCAAGTGGGTTTACATATTCTCGTTTACTCATTTTAGTGTTATGTGTCGATAACTTTTATACTAGTTTACTAGTTTTACCTATTTACATGTTTTAAGTCTAATAAACTTATTATAAGTTCTTTAACTTGTATTAATCCATTTTATACTTGTATTATCAGTATTTATACTTTACATGTTGGGCCCAAATGGGTTAAGCCCAATAAATAAGTTTATAAGTGTTTTAGCCCATTTTGTTGTATTATTAGTCCAATTAACTTAGCCCGTTAATGTCCGTATGTTTTATAGTTCGGGTTTTATCGGTTTTTACTTGTTATATATTTTTATATATCAGTATATGAGTTCATAAAAGTTTACATTAGACGGGCCCAACCGTCTAATTTTTATTTAACAAAACGTTAATTTTACGGTAATAGCCGAAAAAGTCGTAAAAATCATGTTTATAGTTTTTATAACTTATAAAACTTATTCAACTACCATTTTTATAAAGAGTCCATTTATTTAACCTTATACATATCTATATAAATGAAATTTATAAGTTAGTGGGTTTTTATGTGTATATATTTTATAAATATATAAGTGAGTGCTTATATTATATAAGTTTTTATTATACAAATCTAATTTTAAATTTCATTTTCACCAAAACAGCCATATCTAGAGTTCTATATGGAGATAGAAGCTCAAATTTTTATGGAATAAACTACATGATATGTGCTCCATTTAACTCTGGTATGGCTACTGTTGAATCAGCCTTTAAGTATTTTCTAAAATTCGTCCAAAACAGTGTACTCAGATTTGCACTCTAAACTTGTTTTGATCATATCTCACTCATCCTAATGATTCCATTGCATGGCCAACTCTCACATGTGTACAAGACATATTACTTACTGTATATCCATTAATCTATGCCATTTTATCAGTTCATGACATGGTTCTTTACTGTTTTATACAGCCATCATTTTTAAGCATGATTTTAACCTTTTTACATATAGTTTTTCATCTTTTTACCCATGATTATCAACACCAAATCCCCACATAATATTTTTATCATACATATATACATTTAAGAAGAAAATACATGATTACATAATCAAAATTAACAAAAGGATGGGGAGAACAATCTTTATACCACCATGATGATGTAGGTTATGATCAAGACATGGATTTTGATGGAGAAACTTGTGATAAACCAAGACCATTTTCAAGACCACTATTTTTCAAGAACTTCTTGTGGAAATCAGCCCTAAGACTCCATAGAAACTCCTCCTTGGATGTTATAATCACCACCAATCAATAGGGCTTCAAAAGGGCTTCATCATGTGTGTAGATAACATAAGATTTCATGGTTAATTTTTGATCAAAATGGGTGTGTATGGTGATGATGGTGGGACGACACCATAGAGAGAGTGAGAGAGTTTTTGAGTTGTTTGCATGAGTTGCAAATGAGAAGTGGTTTAGTTTGATGGTTTTGCTAAGTTGGTAGCTTACTTTGTAAGCTTATTCTTACAAGTGTAAGTAGTAAGCTACCACTTTGACACATCAAGTGGTATGTGTCAATGTTTTGCCGTCCCATGTTAGTGGGGTGGGGCAAGATTTATCTTGTCTCATCCCACTAATTTACGGGTATTCCTCGATTCTAGTTTCCTCGATTTGCGTGCCCTTGGGTCGTTTTACGAAAAACGTTTTTATAAATTATGAATCAACGGCACAAAACGAATCTAATAAAAATTGTCTCATCAAAAACGGAGTTCGAAAACGTAAATACGTAATCCTAAGGTTTCTGGTTTAGTCGTAAAGGACGTTAAGTTATAATCGTAAGTCCTAATCTCTTCTCGTAAATTTGTGAGTTTATGAACCAACACAAATTTAAAATCTCAAAATAATATTCACGGACAAATTTATTTTCTGAAATGTCGGACTGTCACCAAAGATGGTGTATGTAAACGTGAGCACGTAACGTAGAATTATCCAGTTTAGACGTAGTCGATGTTACTTCAAGACGTAAATCCAAATTACTTCCCAAAAATAAGTGAGTTCATAATGTAACATTAAAATAATGTTTTTAAATAATACTTGAGAATAAAATATCAACCATAAATTGACGGATTGTCAAAGCATTTACCCCTAAACAGGATCTTTGTCCTCAAAGATCATCTTATCTTACTACTCGCTTCTTATAGAGTTAAAGCCATGTGGGTATTTCCTCCACATTCGGTCTTTTCTCACAAGTGAAATTCATTACAATACGCGAGTTTCCTCAAACATAACTACGGGAATAAGATCAGACTTAATGTTGACTTACTTTCTCTATACATGATGTTAACGGGTTTTTGATGAATGCAACTTTTTGCCGATCTAAACTTTACTAAGAAACAATCAGATTCTTACTTGATAAACATTTTATCAAGTTCGATATACGAAACATAATGCACGCAGATCTTGAAGTCCTAGGGTAGATCCAGCTTATATGCCTTTCAAACCAATCTTTTACATCATCTCAATGGTCCCATGCAACGGGGACTTATTTCCCATGATCTTTCAGATCATCTATCCATTTTTCCAAGGTGAAAATTTTTGGCGTAACTTCGCTACCCATCCTGCACTTCAAGATCTACATTTCATATTCATATAACCTCCTGCCCACTACTGGCACTCAATAATCAAATCCTAATTTCAACAATCATTTCAGGTCTCGTTGGGTCGAGTATTTTGTAAGGTTAGGTTTGCCATCATAGGAAACCTTAAACCTAAAAGACATGTCCAACTCACAATGGGTGTATGTCGGGTGTCTTCATCCCAACTACTGCTTACATATGCTCTAATATATATCCTCACAAGATTTGATCTTGATCCTAATACGATAATTATCAATGATAATCTCTCCAAAGGAAAACGATTTTACAGTTTATTACCAAAGGTCAATCATTCAAACATAAAATAACGCTTATAGTATTTTGTATCGTTACTTTACCTCGTCCCTTCGATTGGGGTGGTACACAGTACTCTCATCAAGATTCGTTCTCAATGACTTCTGAGCAAATCTCTAGAAATTCGATGTAAAGCGAGGATCTTGATAGAGATGATCGATACAAGCACACCATGTTTACACAACTCCTTTAAATACAAAGAGTCAATTTCTTCATCAAGAATTTATCATTAACAGGAATGATATTAGCAGATTTGGTCAGTCTGACGACGATGACCCAAATCGAATCAAATTCAGATGATGACCTTTGTAATAGCTAGAAGTTTACTAATGTATGAGGCAATGTCTGCCTTCATAATTTGCCATTAGTACAACTTCTTCAGATAAAGATACATTTAGTCAGAAATGACAAGAATAGAATACTTATACTTACGAGATTCTAATATTACTAATTCTCAAAATCTCCATATTTAGGCAATTATAAGTGGCCTTTTATACATTTAACACCATTGGTTTCTCAATTCTAATGGTTCACATTAGCCGAGAACCCCCTTTTTTTCTATATTATCCTTTTTACAAACATCGTTTATTTTATATTGTTCGACAATTTATTTTGCACAGTCATTATTAAGAAACACATCCTAATTGGTTCTTTATCTTTTCTACATAATGTGTCAGTATCTACATTCACATTCCCTGATGAAATAATTATCATGACCGTATTCATTCAAAATTTCTTTCTTCACATTTTCTAGGTTTTAGTTTCGTCTCAACTATCATTTTTATTAGTTTTGCTCAATTCGACGTTTAAAGCGTCGTTAAATATTTCAAGTAATTAAATAATAAATGTTTAGTTTTTATGAAACGTAAACGTAAAAGTTTTAAATTTTCTCAGTTCATCTAATTATAGAAAAATGTTCAAAATAAATTTAAAATAATTATTAAGATTCGTAAATGTTCGAAAATCTTTGGTTATACTGTGGTCAAAATTTTCTTAGCTGAAAAGCAAAAATTGTCGTTTCAAATTTTAAGTCATGGTTTAACGGTTTCCTCAATCCCTATTAGGTTGTCTTGAGGTATACACAAACATTTACCCCTAAACAGGAGTTTAGTTAAATGATTTTTATATAAGGAAATAATCCCTTAAAAATCCTTTGTTAAAACATTTGTCAAAACATATTTCCATTTTCTTTTTGGTAAAACCTAAAGCCTTAATGGTTCCAATTTTTGAAAAGTCAATATATTCCATTTTCTATTAATAACACAGTCAAATAATGTAAAGGATTAAGTCTTTCATCACATGTTAATTATTCAAGGTACAGGTTTTCACTACTCGGCCGACTCAGGGCATTCTTTAAATAAATATTAACTCATTCTTATTCTTATAAATAAACAAATAGTCCTTAATGATCACAAGCATGAATTTATCAAATTACAGCCTACACACGTGATTCACCAAATTTATGAATTCTACATGTGCATTGGTCAATCCAAACGACATAACATGAAACTGATAATGGTCATTACAAGTTCTGGATGTAGTGATTGGAATAAACAATCTTTTTCGCAGATGCGAAGTTGATGATAACCATGCCGAGGATCAAATCTTTAGAACATACGCTAGAACCTTGTAAAGGATCGAACAATCTATCATCTTGGGTAGTGGATAAGATTTTAATCGTCAATTTACTTAGTTCACGGTAATCAATAAACATAAGGAATGATAACACCATAGCTCTTCATGATGATGAGCTTGGTAGATTAAAAGCTTTTCCCGACAACTATCTCAGTTGTACGGTAATTCTTTTAATTCAGATGGTGCTGACGTACAGTGCACACGCCATAGGTGCAGCACCAGGAATATAATCAATACCAAATTCAACTTGCCTTAATGGCGAAAGTCTAGGTAATTCACCAATAAATACCTCCTAGAGTGTCAGATACCAGAAACATCTTTTAATAAATTCATATTAGGTTCTTTCTAGATTATAATATCTATGACTAATTCATAACCATTCATGGTATAATTTCAAGTCTAAATACAGGATTTGGTCATCCATCAAGAATTATTTAGATCACTTTTGATAATCAACATCTTATCTTTTAGGGGATTTCTACTCGAGTTCCCATCAATTAAGACAATGTCGTCATGTCGTAATCAATCAATCCATTCTATTGGCACTATCAACTTTCCAGTTTCGTTGTCGTCGATAAGATGTGAACTTCTCAAAAGACAAATAATAACTCATAATCCTTCACAAATTCAAGGATGTCTGGATACATAACTAACCTTAAAAGAGTAAGGTCAACGCATAATCTACACGAGAGACTTTCAAATCAGATACAGACGAAAACATTTAATGAATATGAATATCCCATGTTTTCATAATTTGAGTACGCATTCGAAAGCTCCTCGGATCGTTATCCAGGTCATTCAAATGAAATCAAATCAAAATAAATGATAGGAACGTCGATACATCCAGTTGGGTATCAACACTCGCTAATCAGATACTTTTCCTAAGAACCTCACTACGGGAGAATTGGACAAGAAAGAATTGTCAATTGTCAAATAAGACAATTTCCAAAGATGAGTAAATTTGACTCAGAAGAATAGATGCTACAGGCACATATGTAGGTGTCCCTAACACTATGTCCCTATTTTTCACTTCTTGCAGATCTCATAAAATTTAATCTTTCACAATCTTCAAAGAAAATGTAGTGTTTATTCATTAGTTTTATGGTGACTACTAATCAGCCTTGCATGGTCACTTCCAAGTTGTATGTAGGCGCGCAACTATATACAATTTCAAGATTAACGATGCAATACTCAGTTCGTCAAAATTTTATCATCATGTTTATAATAAAAACATTTTCATGCTCAATTCTTAAATAAGAATCAAAAATAAATTTACAAAGATTTTCTTTGTTATGAAAACAATTAAGTTTTCCAAGGTATTTCATAATCAACTTTATTTCAATAATGATTATTTATAAGTCTCACTTTAAATAATCCATATAGTGATGAAAATTAAATTTTCTCAAAGGATATTGTTTTATCTTATAAAAACAATGAGTGATCTGCAAAAGAGTGATGAAAAGTTGTTTACCAAGAACTAACCACAATATAATAGGAAATGAGCTTAGCCAATTAATCATGAGGTGCATGACCTCGATGGCACTCAAAAAGAATAATCCACAACGTAACTCAATTCGAGATGAGTACTTGTTCAATGGTTGCATCACTAATGTGAACCTTAGGATGAAGCAATAAAGGATAGAAACATCGATACATGTAGGATTTAGCAATCAAAGGTAGTCTTTTCATTAATCACAAACAAGTCAAAATTGTACCGTAACAAATTATGTGTCACTATGTCATACAATTCCAAGAACTCATCCTACCAAGTGATGTCTCAGTTAAGTTAGGTATTATTTTTAAAGGATACCACAATGAATACTAATCTACAAGAGTCATTAGGTGTTCCATATGTCCCGGAAGATCCATTGGTCCCAATTCAGAAGAAGATTTCTTCAATTTATTTCTTGGACACTGGACATCCTCGTTAGTGGACAATGGCCTAGGAACAACCCTTAACACGAACCTACAATCATTTAAAACCTCATAATTCAATCACAGAACTTAACGACTTCCTCTTAACAATCTCATATTCCATACATGTTAAGTTTCACTTTATTCAAGTTTTAACCAATTTTATACTCAATTCAATATCCTACCTCATTATCCAATACTTCAACCTTATTCTTAGGCCTTAAAAGGGCAATAAAAGCTCAGTATGAACAACACTTAATTTCCAATCCTATAGCTCTTTCATCAATAGTTATCAAATGAGTCACTAGCATGAGATGACTCACACATTCAATTAGATTTCTCGGAAAGGTACTAGTGGCATGAGGCTTTTGGGTAATGGTTCCAATGACAGCCTCAAGTGCAACATTCACCCTTTCGATTTCATTTTAAGAATTGGATGACAACGAATCAGATGACATCTTTCTAGGTGGTAATGTTTTGTCAAACTCTACTCTATAAGGAAAGATCGTCATGACATCGATATCAAATTTAATCTTGCCAATTCTTCTTCAATATCACAATCAACTAATATCAACATTTCTACGAATATCAACCATTTGTTGGGATGATAAATATCCACAGCTTGGTTTAGATCTAAGATAGCTAGAATTCCTACGAGAATAGCTTCGATTAATTAACTAGGGGATTTAGGGTTTCTTGTGACAATCTACGTCGTATATAAATATCAAAATAATCATCAAACAATCATGCAATAAAATTACATCATATATATATATATATAATCCAAGTTATATATATATATATATATATATATATATATATATATATATATATATATATATATATATATATATATATATATATATATATATATATATATATATATATATATATATATATATATATATATATATATATATATATATATATATATATATATATATATATATATATATATATATATATATATATATATATATATATATATTAAAAATAACACTTCTCAGTCTGGCCTTGTCAGTAACTCGGGAATTCTTCGACACCGTTATAGTCAAAAGAATTTTAGACATTTTGAGAAAAATGTTTATAGTTAAAAGATTTTGAAATGTTTTATTCAAACCTTGGTTTTAAAAATCTTTCGTTCTCTATAACGAGAGCTCTGGTACCAAACTGTAACACCCCCAAATTTACACAATTCAATACAGCGGAAGATCGTTGGTGTTACGGGATAGCACATTACTCACATCATAGACAACGCTTAAAAATCGCGTCGTTTAATAATAAAGCATTTCCATTCATAAATATCAAATTTACATAGGTCCCAAGTCATATTATTTCATACAAGTTTTACAAAGCATTTGAATGGAAATAGTTATTTAAGTGCGGGCCATGAATTCTTGTTGTCTTCCCGAGAATTACCTTCAAGTACCTGAGATAAAACATGTTAAAAGAAAAGGTCAGCGAAAATGCCGAGTGAATTCATAGAGTTTAATGAAATCCATCAATATAACATCGGTATAAAATTATTACCGAAAATCATTTTGTACAAATCTTTGTAATAGGCCATAAAATAGCCAAAGTCATTTTATACAAATCTTTATCAAAAATCATAATATAGGCTTTCGCCTTCAAAATCATTATACGAACCATTGTCGTTAAAAACATCATACAGTACGTTTCATAACGTTGTATAGAGTTGAATAAAAATCGTTATATGAATATCGTTATGTAAAACCAAAACACGAACATAATATCAATAATAAGACCCTGTATTGCTAGTCAGGCAATATATCGTAATTCAATGCATAAAGCAGTATTTTCGTTATTTTTGGATTATTATAAGCCGCATGACATTGTTACCTTACTATAACCAACAACGGGTAGCTAGCCCGAAACTCAATTTTCCCATCTAAATTAGTGTGTCGTCACAATAATCACGCTTGTGTAAATCTTCTCATACATAAATTCGCTTACCAATCAATGTGGCCCGACGGGGATCAACCGTCAAGGCGCGAACTGGGGTGATCGTCCCCAAATAGTACTATTATATGCATAAGCGTCTACCAAATCCCGGTAGTTCACAATTCATGCTAATGGGACTTTTCGTGACATAACCTAACATTAATAATCCATTTCATTTCTCACATCGGGTCATATAATCATTCATCGGGTCATACAATCATTCGGGTCCAAATCAATTAACAAACAATCGGGACAAATGGGGTCCTATTTTATCAAAACTAACATGTTATCTCCCTCGCGGGTTTATAAAACATTTCATAAAAACATTTAAAAGAGTGCGAGGCTATGAACTCACGTTGATGTGGGAAGGCGGTTATCGGCGATTCGGATGTACGGTACGTGCTTCAATCACGGTAACCTAGACAAATAATACTCGTCTTAGACTTTTGTCCAATGACTTTATCAAAATAATAATTATGTATACATATGATGATTTTATATATATGATGATCAAGTGGGTTTACATATTCTCGTTTACTCATTTTAGTGTTATGTGTCCATAACTTTTATACTAGTTTACTAGTTTTACCTATTTACATGTTTTAAGTCCAATAAACTTATTATAAGTTCTTTAACTTGTATTAATCCATTTTATACTTGTATTATCAGTATTTATCCTTTACATGTCGGGCCCAAATGGGTTAAGCCCAATAAATAAGTTTATAAGTGTTTTAGCCCATTTTGTTGTATTATTAGTCCAATAATGTTAACTTAGCCCGTTAATGTCCGTATGTTTTATAGTTCGGGTTTTATCGGTTTTTACTTGTTATATATGTTTATATATCAGTATATGAGTTTATAAAAGTTTACATTAGACGGGTCCAACCGTCTAAGTTTTATTTAACAAAAACGTTAATTTTACGGTAATAGCCGAAAAAGTCGTAAAAATCATGTTTATAGTTTTTATAACTTATAAACCTTATTCAACTACCATTTTTATAAAGAGTCCATTTATTTAACCTTATACATATCTATATAAATGAAATTTATAAGTTAGTGGGTTTTCATGTGTATATATTTTATAAATATATAAGTGAGTGCTTATATTATATAAGTTTTTATTATACAAATCTGATTTTAAATTTCATTTTCACCAAAACAGCCATATCTAGAGTTCTATATGGTGATAGAAGCTCAAATTTTTATGGCATAAACTACATGATATGTGCTCCATTTAACTTTCTATGGCTACTGTTGAATCAGCCTTTAAGTATTTTCTAAAATTCGTCCAAAACAGTGTACTCAGATTTGCACTCTAAACTTGTTTTGATCATATCTCACTCATCCTAATGATTCTATTGTATGGACAACTCTCACATGTTTACAAGACATATTACTTACTGTATATCCATTAATCTATGCCATTTTATCAGTTCATGACATGGTTCTTTACTGTTTTATACAGCCATCATTTTTAAGCATGATTTTAACCTTTTTACATATAGTTTTTCATATTTTTACCCATGATTATCAACACCAAATCCCCACATAATATTTTTATCATCATATATCATCATACATATATACATTTAAGAAGAAAATACATGATTACATAATCAATATTAACAAAAGGATGGGGAGAACAATCTTTATACCACCATGATGATGTAGGTTATGATCAAGACATGGATTTTGATGGAGAAACTTGTGATAAACCAAGACCATCTTCAAGACCACCATTCTTCAAGAACTTCTTGTGGAAATCAGCCCTAAGACTCCATAGAAACTCCTCCTTGGATGTTATAATCACCACCAATCAATAGGGCTTCAAAAGGGCTTCATCATGTGTGTATATAGCATAAGATTTCATGGTTAATTTTTTTATCAAAATGGGTGTGTATGGTGATGATGGTGGGACGGCACCATAGAGAGAGTGAGAGAGTTTTTGAGTTGTTTGCATGAGTTTCAAATGAGAAGTGGTTTAGTTTGATGGTTTTGCTAAGTTGGCAGCTTACTTTGTAAGCTTATGCTTACAAGTGTAAGTAGTAAGCTACCACTTTGACACATCAAGTGGTGTGTGTCAATGTTTGGCCGTCCCATGTTAGTGGGGTGGGGCAAGATTTATCTTGTCTCATCCCACTAATTTACGGGTATTCCTCGATTATAGTTTCCTCGATTTGCGTTCCCTTGGGTCGTTTTACGAAAAACGTTTTTATAAATTATGAATCAACGGCACAAAACGAATCTAATAAAAATTGTCTCATCAAAAACGGAGTTCGAAAACGTAAATACGTAATCCTAAGGTTTCCGGTTTAGTCGTAAAGGACGTTAAATTATAATCGTAAGTCCTAATCTCTTCTCGTAAATTTGTGACTTTATGAACCAACACAAATTTAAAATCTCAAAATAATATTCACGGATAAATTTATTTTCTGAAATGTCGGACTGTCACCAAAGACGGTTTATGTAAACGTGAGCACGTAACGTAGAATTCTCTAGTTTAGACGTAGTCGATGCTACTTCAAGACGTAAATCCAAATTACTTCCCAAAAATAAGTGAGTTCATAATGTAACATTAAAATAATTTTTTTAAATAATACTTGAGAATAAAATATCAACCCTAAATTGACGGATTGTCACAGCTTACCCTAGAGAAATCGGTCTTAGGGTCTACGCCGCTATATCATTTCTCTATCTTTAAAGCTCCGGTTGGTGTTCTAAATATTATTGAAGCTCTCCGTAGTAACTTCTTCAATGGGCATACTATTAGTAGTAACAAAGCTACTTGGGTAAACTTGAAGAAAGCTCTTGCTTCTAAGGCTCGAGGTGGGCTGGGGATATCTAGTCTTTTTGCTATTAATATAAGCCTTTTATGCAAGTGGGTTTGTCGTTTCATTACTCAAAAGAACTCCTTGTGGACTCGTGTCATACAGGCCATTCATGGTGGTAGGATCGGGGCAAATAATACTCATAGTTACAACTCCTACTGGAGCATAATTATTCAGGAAATGAATTCGTTGGTTTCGAAAGATATTGACATTATGCAATTTTTCCGCTTAAAATTGGGGAATGGGGAGAACACTAAACTTTGGGAAGACAAATGGTTCGACGGGGGTCTCCTCAAAGACAGATTTCATCGTATTTATGCCCTGGAGAATCACAAGAATATTTATGTTCGTTCAAAACTTTCTCAAACCATGCCTTTATCGTTAAGCAGAATCCCTAGAGGTAGCATTGAGAAGGAGCAGTTTGATATGGCGACTGATTTGGTTAACGAAGTTACTCTTAGTTCCAATCCAGATCGTTAGTTATGGTCTTTAGAGGCTTCGGGGGAATTTTCGACTTCTTCTTCCAGAAATATGATTTATGGTATCATGCTTCCAAGTTTGGAGTTCAAAACAAGATGGAACAAATATGTCCTCATTAAAGCCAATGTGCACACTTGAAAGATCATGTCAAATTCATTACCAACCATATTTAGTATTTCTAGGAGAAATATTCCTATTAACTCCATTTTATGACTATGTTGCGATAAAGGAGTGGAGACAACCAACCATCTTTTTTCTCTTGTTCAACTGTTAAAGAGATGGTTAATTTGATCAAGAGATGGTGGAGTATACCAGCTACGGAGTTTGATTCCTTTGAAGAATGGGAGAACTGGTTTAGGAGCGTACATCTTCCCCGAAAAAATAAAAAGATTCTTGAAGGCTTCCGTAACAAGATGCTTTTTGATTCCAAGTTTCCAAAGATGTTTTTAGTTGATGATGTTATGCGTAATTCTTTCTATTGGTGTCGTTCTAGAAGTAAAGCTTCGTTCGGTTGGAACGATTGGCTTAAAAACCCTAATCTTTTAGCGTTGTAATTCTAGCTTCTCGCTAGCTCTTTCTTTTAATAAATCATCAGCCGTTCAAAAAAACATTCGACAATTTTATAAATATCAGAGTTTAAATAAAAAGAGGCCCCACTAATGCTTACAAATTTTAGTAAAAATAAATGTTTGTCAAATGTTATCGAATGGTAACTGTTTGATTTGCCTTCACTTTATCCCGTGCGACTCCATGTTCCACCTCTTAAACCTACATACCTGAGAATACATGATAACATGTCAAAACAACGGTTGAGTGAATTCATAGGTTTATATATACGTACATATATAAAAGATGTCCATAGATCGAATCTATAATAGTATAGTAGAAATCTATAGTTTAAAACTATAATGCATAGTTTAAATCTATGTTGTAGTATAAATCCTTAGTTCCGAACACAAGTATACTTATTCATTGGACGAAGCCATAAGTACATTATTACATGAAATTATTACATAGGTAGATGAGATTGCTACCTTGACGGTCTTTGCCCGACCCTATACTCTTGCCTAGTATAGTAACTCTACATACAAATGCGTTTGCAATGACAAACACATACGGGTGATAGCTAGTCGCATTCGGACGGGGTTGTCAACCAAATAGATATATTCAATGTACAAGAGTTTACTTAATCAAGTAATTAACAATTCATGGATTCGTGGGACTTTTTGCGGCAAGCAGGATGATGTGGGTAATAGTGTGTAGGTATATAAAGACGAATACCGATTTAGGAAAACCGTTAATGAATTTATAACCGACGGATTCGTTCTTAAGGAAATGGATTAATGGCCAATTATCGTTGTTTGGATAAGTTTACGTTTTTAGAAAGAGAAAAGATTAGAAAGGTAAAGATGGATTGCACTAAGACGGGCTAAAACTAAAACAAATTACGCGGACACGCAAATCGAGTCAAAATATATTAAAATAATAAAAAATTCTAAAAAAATTTTAAAAACTTGCAAATAAATCCAAAAAGTCTAATTTATAATGAAAAATAAAAAAAACATCTCTTAGATACTTTAATTAATTATTATTTAATTTTAAAATCTATTTAAAGACTTAAAACTCAAAATAATTAACCAAAAGTTCAATTCAAATTTTAATGTTTGTAAATCTCAATCTATTTAATTAAAAGCTAAAAATAATTTTTCTAAAATTTTAAACTAAATTTACTATTTTTAATAACTTAAATGAAAACTATTAAATAAAATAATGATTAAAAATATTAAAAAAAGGGGAAAATCTCAAATTTTTTGGAAAAGTCTAAAATTACTTATAGTATCTAGGAAAAATAAGATGGACATGCTAAGTAAACTAAATAAGCCAGAAAAGATGAAATAAGCCACGACTTATTTCTAAAAAAGAAATCAAAAAGATATTAAGTAATAAAAAAAGTAGACCATGACCAGATAAAGGGCCCTGGTACACTGCTATAACACATTACTCCCAAACGATGGGTCGCGTGTTCGAGCCAGAGGTAACCTTTTATTTATTTATTTTTTACTTATTTTTCTTTTTGGACAATAATCACTCCGACAACGGTTGGCTTGGGGAAGTGTTAAAAAGCTAAAATATACAAGATATAAGCACAAAATAATCTGCAATAAGCACATATATCAAAGTTAAAAAAGCCAAAGTTACTTAACCATCAGATATCGGGCAAAAGCAACAAGCAAGCATGTGAGATATCAGATACCAAAGAAGCACAGGAACTCGGACATATGCAAATGGCAATTTTTTTTTGTGAAATTCAATTTAAGCTACAAGCAAAGATAAGCTACCAAATTGCAAAAACCTATGAAACAGATCTGATACTACCCTAGAGCTACTTGCATACCAGATTTCAACACATAAAACTTAAAAGTGAAGAGATTATAAATTAGGATGTAAATGGCTAATTTCAAAGCACAAGTTTTGCAGAAAGTGGGTCTCAACTCAAAACCAATACATCCTAATCATATCAGACATGGGAAACTAACAAACAACATAAAGGTTAATTATACACAACTAAGCATGTGGAGTAGATAGGGAATTGAAAAGTATGGCAGAAAAGTAGGAAATATGCAAAATCAAAAAATTATAATAAAATCTTTGTAGTTAACCAATGTTTAAGCTACTCCACTTTATTCAAAAGTGTGCAGGTAAAATTGATTAGGTCTTGTTGTCACCCAAACCCTTAACCATACAAAACCAAACACCCCTTATCTATCAACCAATTTTTACAAAGACTTTTGGAACTTAAGAACAAACCAAGCTATAAACTTGCAAGATACACTATCATAAACATCAAAAAACTTCAGATGAACTTTAAACAAAACAAGAACAGCAAGTATAGACAATTTCACATAAGCCACAAATATTTTTCAATAAAATAAAGAAGGAGTTCAATTTTTTCACCTAGCCAAAACCACATCCAGGTGCTCTCCTAGTGAGCTTATTCAACAACAGAAAAATCCACTAGGAGTATTTGAAAGATGGATTGAAAATCCTTTAGACTACAACATTCCAAAGGTAAAAAGCGACTACAACCTTTTTCCTTGGAGATCTGTTTTGGAACACACCGCAAACAAAAAAATCCAAGTCCAAAACCTCACCAAAAGCTAGTTTTTAATCAGCTTTTGAACAAGCTTTTGGAAAAGTGAGGGTTAGCAGAAAACAAAGAAAACAAGATTTTTTTCTCAAAAACCTTTGGAACCAGAATTTGCAAAATAAAACTTAGTCACCAACACCAAAGTAACTTAAACTCAAGACTTCACCACACCTTGATCTTGTCAAGATCAAACTGCTATAATCAAACCTAAGCCTAAGGATCTAAAATAGCTTTGAACAAAAACTTGGAAAATGTAAATTGGACTTGCAAATAACTTAAATGAAACGAATTAACTTACATAAAAAAAATAAAGTTGGAACTCAAAAAACTTTCTTTTATTAACTAAAAAGAAGAAGTACAAATTCTGGAACAGTTGGAATGAAACTATGCTAAGCCTTTTATATGCATACAAAGAAGATACTAAAATCTCTAAAATGCTAAACCCTAGCTGTATGATCTTCCCAAAAGGCCCTTAAAGATATTCGGATCCAATTCAACATCTTTAATTTTTGAAAATAGTCAAAAGGCTCTCATGTGACTTTGTAGAATCATGTGATGATGCCAACTTTTGAAAGTTGATCAAGACCCTCTATTCTTGTTGTGGAGAACAAGGAAACACTGTGTACCATTGATCTTTCTAATACGGTTTTGGAATTTTGCCAAACATTACTTGAAGTGGGGTAGGGGAACCTTTGGTAGCACATGTGGGTGACGTGGAGTTTAATCATAGATCTGGAAGAGATTAGGGAAAACCCCTTTGATTTGTACACTTTATGATTTTAGGGTTTATGGTTGGAAAAAATTGGATTTGATCTAAAATGGTTAAACACTGGATGTCTTGGCTCTCTAATAATAATTAAATAATAATTCAAGTAATTAGTGATTAATTAAACGGGCTAAGTATGGTTTGGGTATTGAGGTGGGTTTGGGTTGGATATGGGTTTAAAATGGACGGTTTCTCCCATTTATCTTTCATTAAAAAATGCAAAACACTCCTTCACAACTTTTGGTAGAATATTGAGCAAATCCTTTTGTTATATCTTTGATCCTTTGGCAATATTGGTCCTTGTGGTTGATAATACTTAGAACAATGACTTCAAATGTAATTCTTTCAAACTTCAAGGGCCTTTCTTATACAACAATGAAACTTTATGGACTAAACTTGTTATTTTGAGATTTACAAGGGTATAAAGTGTCATTTCTTCAAACTTGGAGGACCAATCTTGTACATTCTTCAATCTTTAAGGGTATTTTTGGAAAATCAATACTCGGGTCCGGTTCTCTGTGTGGCTTCATTTTCCGTGTTTGTTTTTCCTTGTTTCTTATGATCTTTTGGCCATTTCACGATATTCGTACCTACAATCACACAATTAAACAAACAAAGGGTTTTTGCATGGTTTTATGATATTTTTCCGTATTTTAAGCCCGATTTGTACGACGAGACCATGTATAATTAGAGGCTCATCACAGGACCAATGGAAATAACCTTATATCCGGACAACATACAATCGGGTCCCTTGTGTTCAATGTTAAATAAGTAAAGTATTCAAAACTCTTAGTTTCGCAAGTAAGTTTTCGATGATTCTAAATCATATAGTAATCAATTCAAGTTTTGTGAAAAATTTCAAGTAGTGTTTATATCGCAATAAGTTACTTAGTTAAAACTAGCATGTACCCCCTCGCGGGCTTATAAAAACATATAAAGCAGTAAATGAGAGGCTATGAACTCACATGATATAAAAATTACACGTAGATCAAGGAACAGATATCTGACACATGACTTTCTAAGATAACAATCACTCCTTGATCAAGAACGAAACACCCAATGATCGACATATGACCGAACGAGACCTAACATGACGAGACACGTCTTAGATTCAAGACTATAACTAAGTCATACATATATGTAAGTAGTGTACTTTAAAATGTTTGGACATTGTATAAATTTTATATAACCTTTGACAACAATTTACCATGTATTACCTATTTTGACAGTTAAGCCCATTGTAGCTCATTCGTGGCCCGTTACAAGTTCATGTGACCTAAGCCCATCTCAAACTCAGTATTGAACTCCAAACATATTATTAATCACAGGTCCAATAATAGTTCAATAGCCATTAAACCGTATGTTGGGCTTTATGACCCAGTCTACTTTATATGCATTGCGGGTTCTAAAACGCCTCAAAATGATGTTGAATTAATATTTCACGATGGTCGGATATTAGTTCTTCTAATTATCAGTATATGAATGAATCCATAGTTCCTGATAAGTTGGTCCTATCACTTCGGTTGTTATAACGATCAACACGTTTTATGTTAATTCAATATGATCCAATTCTTACAATATCCCGACATGCCCTGTAGATTAGATCGTTTCTCCTTAACCGGAAGTCTTCTAAATGAATTCTTTTTACTAAAATTATCCTCAACTCATGTACTTTACTGATCTTATGCCCAATTAACCATAATTTATATTTATCATAGTTTAGCTACCCATTTTCATACTTAGAAACATTGGTTGTGATTCGCAGCCAACTTCGATTCCACCGTTTTGGCCGCCATTACCAAACTGTTTGAAATTGATAAACCATCCAATTTATTCTAATATTATATGATTTTATATACCACTTTTAAGTTTTCATATTCATAGGTTGGTATACGAAAATATGAGTTAACATCCCATCAATACAGCAGGTCATATTCTGACCTTGTTTACTAAATCGACCATAACTTACTCTCCGAGAATCGCCCCGTGACATTCCTCCCGGAGAATCCATCACAAAATAACCATCCATCAACATGAATGATAAACTTGTGACAATCCGTCTATTTTATTAATGTACTTCCCCTCGTTATAATTTACTTTACGCCGTGAACTTTCTGTTATCGATCGAGGAGTTATCTCACTATTATGAAATGTCGTGCAGATCAATTTTACGTATACTATTTGATTTCTTAGCATTATTTGGCTTAGTAAAAATTTTAAGTCGAACGTCACTGTGTATCGTGCGTTAACAAATTAACTTTATACGCTGTGTAGGGTAACACTATAAATCTTCACTTACAAAATTATACCCACCAATTTTACTTTCACATATTTTCACCACTAACCTATCATCCTAATTAAATCAAAATAAAACCCCAATCATTATTATTAAATATTATTTTCATTACTCACACTCAAAATTTCACTCTCCTTTCTCTTTTTTCCTTCTTCCTACGAGACCCTCACCCACCAACACTCTCTATATTATTTTATTTTTCTTAAACAAAAATCCCACTATCTACTTTCTATATATTATAACGTACTATACTTTACTCAATCACACATACATCAACTTTTCAACCAAAAGTAAACATCAAAAGAAACTTCATCCCATTCTTCCTCTTTGTTCATTGTCGTGAAGTTACAAAACAAAACAAAACACCATTTTCATTATCACCATGAACATCACACCATATACTTCATAAATAAAACACAAACTATATCCATACACATAACATAACAAATCACAAACACTTTTTAATCAATCACCAAAGATGAACACGCCTACATAAATTCGTTCGAGGGTTTTGAAGCAAGATTCGATTTTTATTTGTGGGTTAAGATAGGAGGTTACGGGTTGATAAGGTTTCTTGTTCGGGTCATTCTTAGTACATGTAGCTTGGGAAGAGAGTACGTATCACACACTTTTATTTTTACTCGTTAAACTTGTTGCTTATCTTATGCTTTCAAAGCACTTGCTTCCATACATTTTAAACATGAAAAACGAAAGGTTTAGTCTCGGGCAAAAGAAAATGAGATGTGGGTTGACATATGTTTTATAATGCGAAAATTATGTTTTAAAAATCACAAACTATATTTTTGAATCACCTAAACCATTGTGTGTACATAAAATCATAACTTTTGGAGTCGACCATGAATCTTGATGTATCAGATAAACATAAAGGTTTCAAGTTTATGCGTATTTTTCGTCTATTAATTCATTTTCGGTCTATATTAGTTATAGTAGTCATTTGACATTAAAAACTTGAAGTTCTTAAACTTTGCTAAAACTTGTAGATTTTTCTTCTCAAAAATAAAGATTAAACCACGTAAAAATATGTCTTTTTGTGATGGAATTTGTAGCTTGTGTCGTTAGGATGAACATGCAACTTTTATTTTCCAAAATAGTTAAGTAACGGATTCAAAAATGGAGATGTAAGCCTCGGTTTAGTTTGTTCAAAAATGGTGAATGAAGGTCTTGTTGAGATGGTTACGAGAGATAGTAAAAAAATGTTTAACAAAAATAAAAAAATGTGACCATTGGTTGGAACAAAAAGGAAAAGGAGAAAAAGAGTGTTTATTATAGGATATAGTACACTTATGTTTTTTTATTGTCTTTGATTGTACACATTATGACACAAGGAAAGAAACAAAAGGAAATAAGTAAAAGTACAATTAATGTTAAAATATGAATGTTGTATTTTATTATTACTGTTGTGACATAAATTAGGAAAGACTAAAATGTGAAAGGAGTATTATGTGTTTTCCAATTGTGTGATAGTTTGGCTGACGAAAAATAGGGGAATAAAAGAAGGGACCTAATTAATATAATGATAATTAGCATGACATTTATTAAAATATGTTTCATATTAGAAAACAAAATCACATTATAATAGTTGTAGAGATAATTAAAATGTGGCATTTAATTTATCTATGTAAAATGTATTAAATAATGAAAGTAAATAAATTAATATCACGGTTCGCCCTTGGAGCGTGGGATTAAACATTCTTCGATTTATTCGTATATGTCGAGTCCCATTTACTCTAATAATATAACCCGGACTAAATTGGTGTCACAGTTAGCGCGTGAAGCGTGGGTATTAGGCATTCTTCGATTTATTCGTATATGTCGAGTCCCATTGTCTCTACCGAACTAAAAGACCCAATTAAGCGGGTCCTGAACAGGGCCTCACCATTTATTCGTAGACGATCCAAACGGGATCTTTGCTATACTTTGACCTATGTATATATATATTAATACATGAACACTAAACATAAATAAAACGTAGAGGACGGATATATTCATTGGACAAAAGTTAGGATTAGGACCGTATTATTGTTGGACTGAGATGGACTTGGACTTAGAAAATTAGTGGACTTATTTAGTGACCAACTGCCACTCGACCGAATTAAATTATAATCGTTTGTTGTGTTTATATTTTTTTATTTAAAAGTCTGTCTTGAGTCGTCTGAATTATTTTATGTGCGTTGACCTATAAATTTGTCCTTGTAATAAACTTGGACTTTTAATAAAAAATAAATATTTATACTTTATTAATATTTTGGAAGCAAGCATAGTGTAGCAACATGGTACTTATTTAGTTGCACTACTTATTTAGATAGCATTATTCATGCTAGGTTGCAACTAGGACTGGCGTTACTTGCGAGTATTATACTGTGACTGATAATTATTGCATCTACTTGACAATCACTTAAGGTGAGTTTATAGCCCCACTTTTTATAGCTTTTATGCATTTTTGGGGTGAGAACATTGCTCTGCTTTATAATTAAACACAAGTACTAAAACGTACGTTTACGAAACTGGTCTAACTAGATATAACCCTTTGATTGCTCTTTTTGCCCTTAAATCATGAACCGTTAATTACTGACACGGATGACCGGTCAGTAAGCACGAATGTCGTGGATAGATCTATTGAGGTTGACACCTCTGTCGGGTTTAATCGAATATTGTATTATTCAGACGCATTTTCATTTTGTGCATTACGGATGTTGTGGGTTAGACATCTGTTGTGCACTTATATATACTTTATGATTGTTACGTTTTGGTGTCACGAGCTTAGACAGTAGTAAACGCCTTTTGTATGACATGTTATTTGTTATATTGTCATACACTACTAAAAATCTTGTGGTTCAATAACTCTATCAAATTAAACCTATGAACTCACCAACTTTATGTTGACACTCTGGCAATGTTTTTCTCAAGTGCTTAACTTACATGGATTGCTTGGAGTCGCATGAATTTGAAGCTTTCAATAATACTTGGATCATTTGAATACTTTTCAAACATTTACATTTCTATTCTGAACTATGTTGTACTGTTAAAACTTTGTTGTTGACTATATTCAAATGATCAATTTTCAAATGACTCATATAGAGGTCGTTCTCTATATTCTGAGTGTATGATGCTATGATGTCACATGACCCAATTACTTTTCTGCTGTAATATATTTGGGGGTGTGACAGATTGGTATCAGAGACTCGGTTATAGAGAACTAGGTTGCATTAGTAATTCTAGACTATAACTGTTGCTCAACTGCATTATCACAAACATTACTTGACATTACTTGAACTATGTGCTTACATACTATAGCTTATTTATTTACATACATATAAACTACATAAATACTCATACGCAATTTCTCAAAATATTTCAGTTATCATGCCGCCAATGAAGACCACTATGACCGATGCTACCATTCGGGCTTTGATTGCTGAAGGTGTAGCCGACGCCATGGCCGCCCAAGAAGCAAACCGGAGTAATATTGTAACACCCCATTTGTTAGGATATAATGCTACTATAAATTATGGCGTTTCATCAAAGCATTCAAGGTAAATGTCTAAACATTCATGACCATAAATAGAAATACCGGAATCAAACATTGGTAGTCTAGTAACTCACACACAATCAATATTAAGTACTATAAATGAAAGGACTAAACAATGTCTAAAAGAAGTAAAGTATGATAAAGTAGAAATAAATGCATAAGGTAAAAGAGGCCGGATAGCTTCCAATCCAAATGCACATACTCTGGAGTTCCTACTTGCGACCTTGAGTACTTGCCGTTGGGGACATGGAAAAGTAGACGGCTGAGCATAACGCTCAGTGCACGGATATAAAATAAAGCATGAAAGACATAGAATATGAAAGCATATAAAGATCATAAAGCATGAATAGCAGCGGAAATAAATAAGTCCTGGAAAACCTAGTTGTATGTCATGTTAACTGGTTTTAGTTCTAAAAACATAGCTTATGTTATGTATGAAAATCTGCGTTAGTTAATATACCAAAAGCCAATATAGGTCATGAGGTCAACAACGTGCATGAATACTTGGAGGGGTGGCCTCATCATGCAAATTAGAGGGGATGCCTCTAATTTATTTGGTAATGGGTAGGAGGGATCAGCTCCTTGTGAAGGATGCAAGGCACACACCAAATTCACCATGAAATCCTGACTGAAACATGTAACTAGGACGCACCCATACGCCCCACATGATAACATAACAATATAATGGCCAAATAATTGAAAGGGACGCCTCGAGCTATCACTCCGCCGTGGTGAAGTCATAACACTAGTGCCTCTTGTGTTATGGTTATGGTACCTCCATAACTAGGTGATACTGGTCATGCATGTATATGGCTAAGGTAACTAATAAAACATAAGCATTTAATTTGTAACTACTGGGAAAACAGTTGGCTGCATACGAGAAATCCTAATGAAGGAAGAGATTGTCCTTACTGAAGGACGGGAAATCCGTACCTTATGTCCAGTAGAAGCTAATGAAAACGATGAAGACTACTCTGCCTTGACGGATAATACTACATAAGAAATATGGACGTGTATGAGTTGTCTGAATTACGTGTGTTTTACTAGTTTTGTGTGTTATTAGCTTGTTATACATATTCTATCATGTTTTACTGTTTACTGTGTTAACTGTAGTTATTCTGATGTTCTGTTGTGTATTATTCATGTATTAGTGTATTATAATACTTTTATTGTAATATTAAGTAACTTTCTAAAAATAGCAGGTTTCCATAAATAGTAAGTTTCTAAAAATAAAAAGTTTCCAAAAATAGTAAGTTTCCATAATTAGAAATAATTGGATTATAAATAATAAATAATCTTTAAATAGTATATAATACATGTCATGGTTATAACTTATTAATTAAATAACTGGTT
Organism: Glebionis coronaria; assembly: GCA_025667525.1. Lineage (NCBI taxonomy): Eukaryota > Viridiplantae > Streptophyta > Magnoliopsida > Asterales > Asteraceae > Glebionis > Glebionis coronaria. Next base: position 545,107,231 of record CM046882.1, read on the forward strand.
AATTGATTAAACTATATGTTATATGGAATTTAATTAAAAATACATGTTTTAATTAAATTAAGCTAAGTTAAATACTTTAGGTTATACATGTAATATTTTTTTTAATATTTAACCTAAGTCATGAAATTAATTAAATTAAAAAAGTCTAGTGATTAATTTAATTAACATGTTTTCTGATTTCAACATTTAACCCGAGACCCGAACTCATGTTTTAAAAATTAGCCCGAGCCCGAAACCCGGTCCCACACATAAGCCGAAACAAACAGCCCTACAGTGGCTAGACCGACTAACCGGTTGCAACTGGTGGCTTGCGGTACCCACTGTCGAGACACGGTTCACACCGGTTGGCCACCAGTTCACACCGGTTCAACCCGGTTCCCCCTGCTTGTTGCTCGGTTCCCACTGTTAGCCAAAAACAGCCCCACCGAGACCCTATGGGTCTCGGCTGGCTCTAGGTCCACACCAAAACCACACCCCGACTTGCGGTCGGGGGTTTCCCCTTGCTGCGTCCGAACAACAAACCAAAACCGAGCCCTTTGTGGGTCTTGGTGGCGTCGGATCAAACAAGCCTAGAGTCTCTTGACTATCGGTTATGTCTCGACTAACCCAAACAACACCAAAACCCCCCTTTTAACACGATTTAATTAATCCCAAGTGTTTTGTTTACTTGTTTTATGATTAATTAAATAATTAACATGAATTCATAAGGAATTAAAAACAAAAGGAAGTGTTTAATTTACCAAACACGTGAAAAGAAAAGGTTATGAACACGATCACGTACACACGAATAATCAACAAGAAAATTGTCCGGTTTGTCCTTGTGGTTGCTCTATGGCCGGCGACAAAGGAGAGAGAGATGAGGCAAGGAAAACTTTTCTGTAAAACCTAAATTATGTTTTAAGTTTCATGAGTTTTCTTTTCTTATGGGTTTAAGTTGGGTCATGGGCCAAGGCCCGTCTTCTCCTTTTTCCTTCGGTAGCGCGACCTAAAGGGTGTCCACGGGAAAACCTGTAGCTTTTCTCGTGTTCAATTATTTATGTGATCGTTTATGTTTTAAATGTCGTGATTTTTATATGTCGTGTACTTAACACATTTATAATATATACGTAACTACATGTTATTAAATACCGTGACACGTGAATTATATTATAAATGGAAAGTTTTAATTTTACCGTATTTTCATGTGTGTACTGTTCATGGTATTTTAATGCGGGTTTTACAACTCTTACCCTCTAAAAGAACAATTCTTCCTCAAATTGGAGAAACATAAATTGAAAGAAAAATACCCGAATCAGAACTGGAAATGAGGGTAAGAAGTCCGTATAGATTCCTCCGTCTCCCAAGTGGCTTCCCGCTCAGGATGATCCCTCCAGAGGATTTTGACGAAAGGGATCGTCTTCCTCCGCATGATACGATCTTGTCGCTCAAGAACTCTCTCGGGTTCTTTGACATATGAAAGATCCCCTCGGATCCGATCAAGTAGATACTGGACAACCTGAACTGGATGATAGTTGTATCCTCTGAGTAAGGACACATGGAACACGTTGTGAACGTGAGATAGCTGCGGCGGTAACGATAAACGATATGACACTTCACCAACGCGTTCTATGATGTCTAACGGTCCGATAAAGCGAGGACGGAGCTTCCCTCTGATTCCAAAACGTTTAACTCCTCGTGAAGGTGATACCTTGAGGAAAACGTGATCACCTACGTTAAAAGATACATCTGTACGACGTTTATCAGCATAGCTCTTCTGACGAGCAAGAGCATCCTGAATCTTCGCCTTGGCGACAGCGACCTTCTCATTGGTCACCTCAATCATCTATGGACCCTCAAGCAGTCGTTCACCCACCTGTCCCAACAGATTGGGGCGCGACACTTCCTACCATACAACATCTCAAAAGGGGCACTTGATGCTAGCGTGCCAGCTATTGTTGTACGCAAATTCTACTAGAAATATATAATCATACCAGCTTCCTGACCACTCTAGATCACATGACCGTATCATGTTCTCCAATGTCAGAATGGTATGCTCTGACTGTCCGTCGGTCTGAGGATGAAAGGTAGTGCTGAGCTTAAGTCTGGTAACCCAAGCTTTCTGCAGACTCTGCCAGAAACGTGATGTGAAACGGGGATCTCTGTCAGAGATGATTTCTGATGGAGTACCATGTAGTCTCATGATCTCCTTCTGGAAAATGTCTGCTAACTTGCTGACCGGATGCTCCACGCGAATCGGCAGGAAATGAGCAGATTTAGTCAATCTATTCACAATAACCTAGATAGCGTCGTTCTTCTTCTGAGTAACCGGAAGACCAGTAAAAAAATCCATGGAGAATTTGTTCCACTTCCATGCTGGAATATCTAATGGTTGTAGTAAACCACTAGCTCGCTGGTGTTCGATCTTCACCTGTTGGCAGATCATACATTTAGAAACGAAGGTGGCAACATCCTGCTTCATGCCACTCCACCAAAAGTGTTGCTTGATGTCGTGGTACATCTTGGTAGAACCAGGATGTATGGTAAATGGAGAACTGTGACCTTCAGTCAGCACAACTTCCCTGAGTGTAGAGTCATTAGGAACCACTAGTCTAATGCCCGACCATAAGATACGGTCGTCGTCAACACGAAACTCCGTCTGCTGATCAAGGTTCTGAATGATAGACCAAATCTCACCATCGTACTTCTGAGCTTCCTTGATCCTATAATGTAAGTGTAACACCCATTTTGATAAATGGAATATCACAAGATAATTCTAGCGTATCATCAAAGCATGCAAGATAATATGTCATAAACATACATGACCAAAGGGATAACCAGAATCAAACATGTGGAAACCATTATTCATGGATCGATTAAGCTTACTAGGATAATCAACGTTCATATGATAAACATAGCGGAATTAGAACATTGATTATGAACAAGGTGTTTCTTTTCCAACGTTTACTTGTATTAAACTTCAAACGATTACAAGTAACAAACCTAGACGTGTTTACAAGGTTACACACGTCTAGAACACACGACTCAACTTTAAGACTACATTGTGAATGATGGGATGATTAAAACCTACGGTCATTGTATTCTATATATACTAGAATACAAGACTATTCTTACAAGAAAACTTTAATTACATTAGAAGTCCCTCCATCTTTTGCTAATAAGTCCTCCTTGTTGTATGAAAGGGCTCCATATTCTTGTAAAGCTTGATATTTGCATATAAGTCCTTCTTGTTTCATTATACTTGTTTTGTCTCATCAAATTAATTCCCAACAATCTTCCCCTATTTGATGATGACAAAACCAATCTTCAAATCTTGATCTTTCACGAATGAAACAAGCTTCCCCTTAAAGTAAGATTTCTTGTAAAACATATCACAACATAAAAATAAGTTGTATACCTTGATCTTTGAATCTTCTTCCCCTTTTTGTCGCATCCAATAGGGGTCTTCTAAAGATAAACAACTAATTAACGCTTCCCCTTGAGTGGTGCATTTAAATGAATCACGAACCATGTAGACTCTAATTGTAGATTACGAATGAAGAAAAACGAATATAACCTATTTGTTGAAGAAGTGGAATCTCCCAAGCTTGTACCTTATATCTTGCACTATCCATGTGACGTCGAACTTATATGATGAGAGTAAATATAAGCAGACCTCGATCTCTTGTCAAAATCCTCATCCTTTGTGAGACACTGAGCACGATAATGTAACTCCTTCAAGTGTTATGACAAGTCTTCGTCACCAAACATTTAAACGAACAAGCAAGTTATCTCAAAAGAGAGGCGAGTCTTTTGAGATATGATAAAATACAAACCTGCGAAAAACAACTCCAACACCAAAGAAGCAATAATCAAACCTCTTCATCGAAACCTCCAATTTGCAATGAAAATCATCTAGGTACAATATAATCTTCTTCTTTTATGCAACTGCTGCCTCTGTCGGCGTTCTGCTTCTAATCCAAGTCGGTACGTAACCGCAAGGTTAGCCTTGTCACATAATCAAATAAAACTTTATTGCACCAAACACAATCTTCCAAAACGAGCCATAAAATTTTTAAACAGACAGTTCTGTCCGAGATCCTGAGTCATCCAATATATCTTCTGTATGTATTGTCCTATCTCGGACGATACGTGTCAACGCTTAAAAACCATATATCGGACAACACGCTGTCAGCGTCTAAATTACAACGTGTCAGCGTGTGTTTTATTTTTGTCAGCGGCTCGACTCAGCCACTGACACCATCCTTCTTTTTCTCTTCGTTTTCTGTTTCTGTTGTACCCAATACATCGCATCTCCATACTCGTCAGTTGCTCTTTCTTTTAACACACATACACGTGACTATTATCACACAAATATTATTGTACTATGCCATAATGAATTAGTACCTCTTAATTGCATCCAACGTATTTTCCTTGTACTACAGCATTTGTTGATCCCACGTGAATATTATACTTCCAAAAGAAAACAAATTTCTCATGTCTTTATACCATGTGAACACAAAGCAAATTCCTTTTAATTGGCCAATCACAAGTGACCTCTGATGATCCAACATGTCACGATCATACACATTATTGCTGCTCACAACATGACCTTGAAACCCCAAACGTGAGCAATACTATTGAATAATTGATTGTATCACATGTCCCTTCATTGATAATATAATATTGCCTCCTCCAAACTTCGAATAGTACATATCTGCTCATATATACATCCAAGATAATCACAGAATCTCCATAATCAATTAACCCATTCAGTTCTGGCAGCCATGAATCTCACAAGTGGATCACGTAACCAAGCCATGAATATAAATATAGGAGATCGTTATGTTGAACGAATTAAAAAGAAACCCCTACAAAATAGTATCTCCACACGTTTTTATCCATATCCTGCTTATATTCGTATATGATAACAAACAAATCTCATGACTTTGGCCAATATACGTACTTGAGACTTCCTGCTGGGACCATGCTTTTTGTCATTCGTCCATTCTTACACATCATCCTTATCTGCACTTGAAGACCTCACGTGATGCCTTTTAAAGACGAGACAAATAAGACATTGCAAACGTGAACTTGCAGGAGTCCACATCTTCTTCTACCAATTACGTCCTTTTGCATTACTCTTGGTGGACCAGTAGATAGTACATCGCATACTATTAGTACTATAATAGTAATTTTTCTTCATCACGTGAATACTTTCCTTGGCCATATAAAATCAACCTGCTGCTATAATACTTGATCACGCAAACTGAGGGTTTTAATACATCAATCTCTAATTCGATTCTTCACAGCAGCTTCGTAATCACGAATACAATACATCTTTTCTATTTTAAAACTCGATCTAGGGTTTATAAACTTAAGCTCCGGAACCCTAACTTAGGGTTTGAAAATCAACCTTAAATCGTGCATCATCACGCATTACAACAGCCATAAATCTCATACTTTTCTGCTTTTAAAGTCGATCTAGGGTTTAGGGGATGAAACCCTAAATCTTATTTAATAAAAACAAAAACAGAAAATTTTATACCTTCACCAGCAGCCAACTTCGACGAGCTATAACTTTTTCTTGAGACCCTGAACTCGACGATCGCTCCGGTGAGATCGAAGGAACATACCCTGAGAACATCCAGCTAAAATTTCGTGACGATCCAACGGTTAACGAAGGAGATATCGCTGTTTGAAAACGGCTGCGCAGAAAAATTCGTCCATAAACCCTTGACGGGTTTTTCTTCTTTTTCATCATTCTTCGACTCGACACCTTGTTGATTCCTAGTATCGAGAGCCACCCGCTCTGATACCAATTGTGGAAACCATTATTCATGGATCGATTAAGCTTACTAGGATAATCAACGTTCATACGATAAACATAGCAGAATTAGAACATTGATTATGAACAAGGTGTTTCTTTTCCAACGTTTACTTGTATTAAACTTCAAACGATTACAAGTAACAAACCTAGACGTGTTTACAAGGTTACACACGTCTAGAACACACGACTCAACTTTAAGACTACATTGTGAATGATGGGATGATTAAAACCTACGGTCATTGTATTCTATATATACTAGAATACAAGACTTTTCTTACAAGAAAACTTTAATTACATTAGAAGTCCCTCCATCTTTTGCTAATAAGTCCTCCTTGTTGTATGAAAGGGCTCCATATTCTTGTAAAGCTTGATATTTGCATATAAGTCCTTCTTGTTTCATTATACTTGTTTTGTCTCATCAAATTAATTCCCAACAAAACATCGGTCCTCAAACATAAGCCCAAAACATAAATAATACAAATGAACTAAAGGAATACTAAACAAGCATAAATATATGAAGTCAAGAGGAGAAGAATTCCAAGGTGGCTCCCATCCTGTGCATGTCCTCCAAATGCTCTAGTCTAACCTTGAATACATGCCGTATTGGGACATGGAAAGAAAGTAACGGATGAGCAATACGCTCAGTACACGGATATATAACATAGCATGAATGGCATAATGTAGGAAAGAAATGTAAAGCATGAAAAGCAGCAGAAATGAATAAGTCATGGAAAACCTGGAACTATAGCATGTTTGCTAGTTTTAGTTCTGAAAGATACTTGGAGAGGTGACCTCGTCATGCAATTAGAGGGGATACCTCTAATTATTTGGTAATGGGTAGGAGGGATCAGCTCCTTGTGAAGGATGCAAGGCACACACCACATTCACCATGAAATCCTGACTGAAACATGTAACTAGGATGCACCCATATGCCCTACATGATAACATAATAAATATAATGGCCAAATAACCGAAAGGGACACCACAAACTATCACTCCGCCATGGCGAATTCATAACACTAGTGCCTCTAGTGTTATGGTTATGGTACCTCCATAACTAGGTGAATCTGGTCATGCATGTATATGGCTAAGGTAACTAATAAACATAAGCATTTAATCTATAACTACTGGGGAAAACAGTTGGTTGCATACGGGAAATCCTAATGAAGGAAGATATTGTCCTTACTGAAGGATGGGAAATCCGTACCTTATGTCCAGTACAAGCTAACGAAAACGATGAAGAACTACTCCGCCTTGACGGATAATACTACATAAGAAATATGGACGTGTATGAGTTGTCTGAATTACATGTGTTTTACTGGTTCTGTGGTTTATTAGCTTGTTATACTTATTTTGTCATGTTTTACTATTTACTGTGTTAACTACAGTTATTCTGACATTCTGTTGTGTTTTATTCATGTATTAGTGTATTATAATACTTTTATTGTAATACTAAGTAACTTTCTAAAAATAGCAGGTTTCCATAAATAGTAAGTTTCTAAAGTAGAAAGTTTCCAAAAATAGTAAGTTTCCATATTTAGAAAGAAGCTGGATTATAAATAATAATTAAAGTTTAAATAGTATAATACAAGTCATGGTTATAGCTTATTAATTAAATAACTGGTTAATTAATTAAACTATATGTTATATAGAATTTAATTAAAAAAATACATGTTTTAATTAAATTAAGCTAAGTTAAATACCTTAGGTTATACATGTAATATCAATTTTAATATTTAACCTAAGTCATGAAATTAATTAAATTAAAAAGTCTGGTAATTAATTTAGTTAACATGTTTTTCTGATTTTAATATTTAACCCGAGACCCGAACCCGTGTTTTAAAAATCAACCCGAGCCCGAACCCCGGTTTACATATAAGCCGAAACCAACAGCCCTACCAGTGGCTAGACCGGCTAGCCGGTTGCGACTGATGGCTTGCGGTACCCACTGCCGAGCCACGGTTGCCCACCGAGCATGCTTCTCACCGGTTCACACCGGTTCCCACCGGTTCCCCCTGCTTAGGTTTGTTCGGTTCCCACTGTTAGCATCAAAAAGCCCCACCAAGACCCTATAGGTCTCGGTTGGCACCCAGTTCAACACAAAACCCCACCCCGACACCAAGTCGGGGGGTCCCCTTGTTGCGTTCGATCCACACGAACCCCACACCGAGACCATGGGGTGTCGGTTGGGCAATTCTAACACCACGGAGAGCCCCATGCTCTCGGTATGGTGATCGGCCGAAACAAACAACCACAATCACCCCCTTTAAATCATGTTTAATTAATCCCCATGTTTTCTTAATTTGTTCATATGATTATAACATGAATTCATGAAAGAAAAAAAGAAAAAAAAGGGTTTTGATTATACCAAACACGTGGAATGAAAGGGTATTCGATCACAAACACATAAACCTAAAAATCAAAGATCAAAATCGTCCGGTTCTTCCTTGGATGATATATGGCCGGCGGCTATGGAGGACAAAATGGAAAGGATTTTGCAATTTTGATATAACCTAAATTATGAAAGTAAAATCCCTGTGTTTTGTTAAGGGTGTGTTATGGGCCAAAAGGCCCATTTGTCCTCCCTCTCTTGTCTAACCGTGGCATGTGGGGCCCACAAAGGGAAACCCGAAGCTTTTCCATGTTAGATAAATTAGCCGTGTATGTTCGTGAATTAAATGTCGTGCATTTGGTAATCGTGATTGTGTCACATTTATAATATTCATGATTGTTCGTTATTAATTTTCGTGACACGTGTATTAATATTATAAATAGAAAGTTTAAATTTTATCGTGTTTTCATAAGTTAATGTTCATGTGTACTGTTCATGGTATTTTATTGTGGGTTTTACAACTCTTCCCCTCTAAAAGAATAATTCGTCCTCAAATTAGAGTCGTAAAAAAATGTTGCGGATTTTACCATTCTTCCCCTCTAAAAGGACCGTTCGTCCTCTAATTAGAGATACAAGAAGCTGTAAAGGACGTGATATGTCTGGAAAAGACATGGAGCGTGACATGACTAAAGACGACATGAAACGTGATATAATTGAGAAAAATATATCTCACTCATGAATAGAAAAGAGGATAAGGGTCTAGATGGACTCCTCCGTTTCCAAGTGGCTTCCCGCTAGAAAAGTTCCTCTAACAGGTACTAACGAAAACTAGTAAACCTTGGTATTCATGACTCTGTCTTAATGATACATAAATTTCTGGTTCACCAATGTGAGATAGATCCTCATGACATGGTTCGAATGACAAAGAATAACGTGTAAAAGTAACAAAACATTACAATGCGAAATGATCTGGAATAAATGACATAAGAACGTCTTAGTAATGATGTACGAGACATACTGAAACGTAATACGTGAACAATTGTGAACGTGAAACGTGAGCAATTATGAACGTGATACATAGAGATATGGTAATGTAACATGGACAAACTATGGTGGACGTGACACGTGTAGCATATCATGACGTGATATGAGTAATGTGGAATAAACATGACATGTGAAACAAATCGTGAACAGGGAATAACTGAGGTGGTAGTGATGAGATGGCATTTATACATGATCTCGTCGTTCTTTTTTGGGATTTTAATGCATAAAAATGTCATAAAATACCATATATATTCTTGTGTTTGTTTACTTGTGTATTTTAGGTATGGATATCGTGAAAAAGACAAAATATCACAAGATACAAGGAAAAACGGACACGAGAAACGAAGCCGTACAAAGAACCGGGCCCTGATTATGGAATACTCAACAAATACCCTTGAAGACTTGAAGACAAACAAGATTGATCCTCATTTATTGAAGAAATGACACTTAAAACCCTTGTATATTAATAATTACAAGTTTGGTCCCTTAAGTTTGTCAAAATTACACAAAAGGTCCCTCAACTTTGAAGAAATGGCAAGATTAGTCCCTCAACAATTTCAAATTGTCAAATATGGTCCCTCATCAAGCCAAAGATACATTGAAGACCTTTGAAGATCAAAAATGTCCAAGATCAGTCCTTCAAATATGCAAACGTTCCAAAATTAACCCTTGATACACCTTTTGGAAAGTTTTGTGCAAAAAATGACAAGTTGTGAAAAGTTGATACAAAGGAAATGGGCGCTGATAGACTTTTATTCACAAGTGACAAAAGAAAGGAAGAAAAAGGACCAAAGCTGCCAAGTTTGGAAGTTTAAATCCCTAAACACGCGCCAAACACCTTTCTCCCTAAGAAAACGGATCAAACGTGTCACTATTCACACGTATGAACCCAATTTTAACTTTTTACCAACAAGGGGGTTTTTACAATTACCTACACCAAAACACAATTAACCTTCACACGAATCTATCCCATGCCTAAACTCACACTCCCACTCACCCAAAGGACCCCACCATTCAAACCGTTTCACCCATCACATGAGTACTTGCCCTCCAAGTCATGCCACGTGTTAAGATCAACAGCTAAGGATCAATGCTTCATTCCAAAGCTAAAATGAACGTTTGGGATCACTTTGGAGAGCTCATCAACAACAAACGCACTCAAGGACTCAAGGGCATTTTAGAGAAATCACATCTAGGGTTTGTGAATAGTGTAGCCAGGCATTTGCCTATAAAAGGAGACCTCAACATGTGAGAGTCCCTTTGTTCCAGTTTTAGGCTATTATCTTTGTAATTCCTTTTTAAGTTTAAATAAAATTTGAATTTCTGAAATTGTGAAATCTCTTTTTGATTTAATTAAAAGTTTTGGTGTTTGAGTAGCCTAATTCTGAGTTCCATTTGATTGTTAAGGCCTACCTTAATCTTGTGGTTAAGGCACGTCTTGTTTCATAAGGTTTTTAAGGTTTGAATACCTTGAAATCCTAGGTTCTGTTTTGGCTTATTTTGTGTACTAACCCTTGACCATTTGCTATAAGCTCTTACATGCTTGTTGACACCAAGCTTGTGAAGGGATTAGAGCCCTTGGTTGAGTTGTTTGCTGCTTGTGTTGAAGATATAAAGTCCTTGAGGTTCTACTTTGAACCATCAACCAAGGCAGTTTGCATCATCTTCATTGAAGTACCTTGGTCTTGTTCTAGTTGTTGAACAAGGTCCAAGGAGCATTGCTGGCCTTCCTAGGATGTTGTGGAAGGCAGGTATAATCCCTTGATTAAGATTCCTCTCAAAAGTTCATGGTTATGACTGATTTTGATTTGGTGCTTTGATTTTGAGTATTCGTGTTTGTGCTGGTGATTTTTGAGTTTGATTGTGTTAGTTGCTATTGTTTAAGTGTTTTTGATCATTAAAATCAGTAGGTTATTAGTTTAAATCACAAGTTCCTTTGTTAAGTGGTAGATTAAAGGGTGTTTGGGTCTACTGCATTATTTGGAATTGTGGTTTGCTAAGTGGTTGTTTGCTGTTTGAAAGTGTTGGTATCTGCTTGTTAGGTGCTAGTGTTCATATGTTTGCAGGTTTGAAGGTTTGAAACACATAGATTCATAATTTGGCTATAAAATCTTTAAAACTTGGTAAAATTGGCTAGGATTTTGAGGACACCTAGATCTAGGCTTAGGCTAGGGCTAACAAGTGCTAAATCTTAGTTAATCACATCAGGGAAGAAGGATTTGAGGCTTGAAATTGGATCAAGTGTCAAGTATATCAGCAAACTTGTTTCTGCATATGTTCATTGTTCATCAGTAACTTCTAGTGTTTTGATCTTGTTATTTACTTTGATTCAGTGTTTGATTCTTGCTGCTTTGTGTTTGTTCTTAGTTTATATAGCTTGTGTATGCATCCTGTTAAGTTTGGTTGGCTTATTGTGGCTAAATCTGCTTATTAAGTGCTTAACTGCTTATTTCCATATCTGGTGCATATCTGGTGACTGTTTGGCTTATTGTGGCTTATTGTGTGAACCAGTTTGTGATTTTATTGTTGCTATTGACTCCTTGTGATTAACTGATCACAAGGGTGCCTTTGTTTCCAATTGAATCAAACCAGAACTCTCAAATAAGCTTGGTCAAATAGTCAAAGCAGTGGGAACTCCTTTCCCCTGCTAGTTACCACTGATAGTGTAAAACTGGTGTCAGCTTATCAATAAGATATAATAGCTTATTCCAATCTGCAACAACTTTGTTTTTGTAATAGGTGCTCATATTTTGACCCTTTTGTTCATACTAGAGCATTTGGGTGGTTGACTTTAGGGTTTGACTAGAAAACCAACTCCATTGACTTTTACATAAGTTCATTTGTGCTTATTCTGGCTTATTGGTTGTGCTTATTGGATTTTTGTTGATTGATTTTGCTTATTGAGTCCATTTGAAAGCTTTTGCAAGTTGAATCAAGTCTTGAGGTGCACTAAATCTCTTAAACGACTATTTTGTCTTTTAGTTAAATTTTTCTTTGCTTATTTCTGGCTTATTGAGTGAGCTTTTTCAAAAATTCTTTTTACAGATCTCATAAGCATCCCAAAAGAAGGTTGTGTGTCAAATTAGAGCTTATGGCATTAGCTTATGGCTTAATGGGCTGAAAAGCCCAATAAGAATAAGCTGAGTGTTAAATAAGCTGTGATAAGCTCATATTCAGCTTTTGGGCCTTTAGAGTTTTGTTCTTAGAATTGAATTTTAAGTCAGATAGGTCTTTTCCAAGTCAATTGGGCCAAGTTTGACTTTTTGGGCCCAAAAGCCCAATTTGGTTGACTGTTTTTGGTTTTGGCCCATTTGAGGGCCCAATAGGGGTATTTTGGTAATTTCACTTTGATTTTCTGATTATTTAGGTTAAAATAAACTAGTTTGCAAGTTTTTAGAATTTTTTATAATTTTTGAATTTTTAATATTATTTTAATATTATTTTATTATTATTTTTAAAATTTCACATTTTCCAACTTTTTACATTTTTCTTAGGTTTAATACATTAAAATAGGAATCTAGCAACTTTAAGAATAATTTTATCACCTTTAGATTAATTTTTATAATTATTTTAAGTTTTAATAGTTTTTAAATCATTTTAAATAGTTTTTATTAGTTTAAAAATTTCTAAAAATAGTTTTTAATCTTTTTAGGTCATTTTAGAGGTTTACCAATTGAAAAATATTTATTTGGGCTTTTTGATAATTTATTTGATTTTTAGGGCTTTAATTAGCATTTAAAAATTGAATATTTAATTATTTAAAAGGTTTGAAAAAGTTTTGATCATTGGTAAACTCTTAGTTTATTTATTTTTATTTTTGGTGAATTTTTGGTAATTTTTAGAATTTACTTTTATTTTTGAGGTTTTTAAGGTTCTACGTCTTAACTTTCTAGTCGTGTTTACTTTTATTTTTACGTCTTCGTCATCTTGTTTTCTCATCCCCTTCTTAACCAATCATTCATCACAAACATTTAACAAATTTCTCACACACATATACCTCCTTGGGAAACGAACTTTCATACCTTAAGGGTCATTAGTGTTGATTTTCCTAAATCATCACTCGATACTTACCACTTTTACGCCTTTTCCCTAAAAGGTCGTTTTTTACTCCAATCAGGTAACGCCAACCGGTAAGAGGTAAGACATGGAATGTGACGTGGAGCGTCACCGTGAAGATGAAAAGTTCATAATCTCGGGGATGGTCTCCCAAGCTTGCTGTAAACTTTCCAGAACAAAAGTGGGACTCCAATCTTAAGCTAGCATATGTTCATGAACATGAATAGTGTCGTGAACGTAAATGCGGAAGCAAAACGTAAAATTAATCAAGGACGTGAACGTAATGCTGTAAGCATACGCGAGTCTTCATTAGAACTGATAGCTGAAAGAGTACACAAAGGTCGTGCGATCTATGGCTGAAAATGTTTGATAATCTGCTAGCTGTGAAATCCTGACGGATGAAAGGATTTTGCAGACTTGGTCAAACGGTTAAAAATAATTCCAGATAGCATCACGCTTCTTCTGAGCTTGCGATAGTCTGGTAACAATTTCATGGAGGTCTTGTCCCTTCTCCGTTTCACAATTTCCAAGGGTGGAAGAAACTCCTGACCTGTTGGTGTTCTATCTTAACCTGCCGGTATAGCAGCTACTTAGATATGAACTTAACTATATCTTGCCTCATAGAAACTGGATACATAGAAATTTGGAACACCGAGTGTCTTTGTAGTTTAGACTTCTTTTGGCGTAGGGTCCCTTGAACCACCAATTTAGTGTAGGGTTCTCCCTTCTTCGCGTAAGCTTAGTCATGGCAAGGTTAACCGTGAGGATCAATGTGATTCAACGTGTTACTGAGATTAACCCAGAAAATTTTCAGAGTGAAATTCTTCTTCCACATAATTTGAAACATAGTGCAAATATGGTCTTAGTGCTCTTCTCTAGACTTAGAGAAGATTGGATTGTAATTGATAAAACAATAATAAATTCGTTTGTGAGTTCCTGGGTAAACTCCATCCATCATATCCATGATGCTACTAGAGCATTCATGAGACTAACCAAAATCATGAATTTAGCATGACCAAATCGTGTGCGAAAAGCAGTCATGGAAATGCCCTGCTCCTTCACTCGCCACTGTTGTTAGCATGATGGTAACTTGTTCTTGGAAAAGTGCTTAGCACTCAGTAGTCGATCGTATATGTCGTCAATACGTGGAGGGAAATGACGGTCATGAATGGTGACTTGTTTACATCGACAGTGGTCAACACATAATCTCATGTTACCGTCCTTCTCCTTGAAGGTTAATCGACTGGTTATGAATAAAAAGGAACTTCAGTAGTCGTGTCATAAATGATAGCTAGAAAATCTTCGCAGCCATGGCTAACAAAACACGTGCTTGTGAAGCGGAAAAAAAAATATGTACAGATTTTCCTGATGGAAAACCATGCTAAATGTATTCAGGAGCCTGAACATCACTGTACCTAATCTGATTTGAATGGCAGTCCATCACAACGTGGGTTTGCTGTTCATAGTCCATAAACGAAAATCATATCTACTTACATCTGTCCGAAAGAAGTGCGTTAGCAGATTTGATCTTATCATCCTACTGAAATGAATGAGTTCGTAAACACAGATGATACTAATGACGTCTTTATGATCATGGATATATGAAACATGAGACCAAGAAATGAAAGTGACATGGTAATATATAAGGTAAGAACGTTGCAGGTTCCTACTGAATGTGCTTCACCTGCCTCCCGTAGGACGAACACTGCGTGTTCAAACGTGAACAACACTCCGGTGATGAGGCTGAAATTCTTATGGCCTGATTCATTGATGGCTATACCCCTTGGAGGGTGTTTTGAATTATGCATGGTTGTTTCAGATGGTAAACGTGAGTCATGCGTCCTGACTCGTGTCTTGAAGACATACGCGTATGACATGTGTCTTGACTGGTGTCTTGACACGTGTCTTCAGAAAATACACGTGAGACACGTGTCTTGATAGATGTCTTGACATGAGTCTCGAGATGTGAACCAATGAAATTTAAAATCTTAGGTCATCATAACAGAATTTGGCGGATCGGTTGGACCGCTAACCCTTTGTATTTCTGATCATGTCCGTAACCGGAGTTTATATCGTTATTGTCAGAGTACTTGTTGTCACGGTAGTTGTCACTACCTCTTTGACTGTCAGTTAAACGACGGTCATTATCATGACTGTGATTCATGTAACTTTTCAGCTGGGTGGCCGGATGGTACCGGTTCCCACTCATATGCTGGAAAAGACCACATAATAATCATGTGACATACAATCTGAAAGGTAAGAATATGGAATGAAACGGTACATCTGGTGGTTCAAATATAATTCTAGTCAGGTTGCTCCGATCTATCTCCTTCGTCCTTGTTTTGAAAGTCTCCAGGCTGAGAGCCGTATCATCTTTTAAGCAACATTGGTGAGTAGAAAAAGGTCTGAAAAAATTGAAAATGGATTAATACCCCACTTGGAGTGCGGTAACTGAAATATGTCTGGAAGTGGTACATGAAGTAAACATAGAACATGGTTCATGGGTACACATGGGATTCTCATGAGATGATCGATGCGGTATCAACCATCTGACATGACCAATGAACACGTAATAGCCTAGCTAATTTAGCGTAGACGTAATTCTAGTTGTATAAGAGGCACACAACACGATTAAATGGAATCGAATGATTGCCAGCACGAAACATGATTAATGAAAACCAACCATGGCTATCATGAAGACATGATTAAATACAATCCATCCGTGTCTAATACGAAGCAAAATTAACATGAAGAAACATGGGACAAAATTACATTAATGAGTATAAAACATCATCAGCATGAAAACAAGGTTAACCATGATAGTATGACGACAAAAATCGTAACTATAAATGAGGGAACGTGCAAACGTTATGACTGTAATGAAATGAATTTTGAAAGTTAATAGTGTGGACGACTATGAATCGTCTCACAATGCAAACAATGCAACATAAATGATAAGTCTGAAGTAATATGAGATGAACATAAAATGCATGAACAATGTATAAAGCAGTGAAACAGTATGAAACAGTTTAAAATGCATGATGCAGTTTATAAAACTTTTTATATGAGCGAGGGTGAACGCCTGTGGGTCGGTCTGTAACACCTGGTAATTTTCCTACTTTGTAAAATGACTATTTTACCCTTTGACTTTTTATTTAGTCAACTATGTGATTTAACTGTGTTGGAACCGAGAAGTTATCCCGCGTTTTTTGAAAAACTGTTTGCTGACGAGTAATGGCCTGACTCTGTGCTCAGTCATTATTCTGAACATTTTCTGTGAACCTGACCAAAGTGCTGAGACGGTCAATGAATTGACGATAATCCATGAGATTATTCGTTATCTGTGAATTATGTGCTTAACTGTTTAGTTTTTAACATCGTGATCGTATCTTCGTGAGCAGCGTATTTAAATATATCTGTATATGTTTATATATGCATGTATTTTAGTATTTTTGCTAATTATAGTAATAAATCGTATTTACTGTGAATATTTAATTAACGTATCGCGTTTTCGTATTTTACGTCGTTTTTACGTTTAACCGTCGTTAGCGTGCATAAAATAATTTACCAATCATAAAATGTCAGTTTTCGTCGAAAATCGTAAATTTAATATATTTCGTCAAATTTTTAAGTTTTACGTAACTTATAACTTAACTATATACTTTTTGATATTTACCTAAAACTAACTAACCTTTTTACCTTAAACCTTTTAACTAATTACCATATTAAAATTTTTGAATAATTTACCCCCATTTGGGACCCCCATAACCGGCCAAAACATGCACCATGTGCATGGTCTTACACTTTGTCATTCTAAGCTTAAGATTATAAACCTTACACCCTTTAACTTATTAGCCAAAAACCCTTCCATTATTTCACTTACACACTTCATTTCACCTCAAACAAAAAAACACACATCTCTTCCTTTCTCTCTCAAAACACACGGCACAAACACACCTACACATTCCACCATTGTTGATTTTTAAAAGCTTCATTTTACCAAGAATTAACACAAAACAAAATCACCCTAGAGCTTGTATAAGCATAAAGAAGAATGGTCTTTCTTGGTTTGATGATTTGAGTACTTTTTGGGTTGAAGTTTTTGAGTAGAGTTCTTGTTGATTATTAGTGGGTTATATTGTAGATCGGGTCGTTGTGGTTAGGTAGAATCGTTACACAAGGTTACTTCTTAAACCTTTTTCATCTTTTCATTTTCCATGCATAATCTTTGTAGATCTATGCATGCATGTTACTCATAAAGTATTTTCATGAAATAAAATGATAAAAATTATTTTTGGTCATGAAATATTTTAAGATTTGTGGAAATTAAGTGTGGATCTATTAAATCTATACATGAAAATGGGTTAATTGAAAGATTTGTGAAAAATATAAGTATGTATATTTTGGATTTGTGAACTTGAAGAAAAATCTTTGATTTTGTTGGTGTTTATGAAAAATTAGAAGGAACTAGTAGTGTTACTACTAGTGGTTACGCTTGAAAATGGTCGAAAACGAGTTTTTACGGAAAACATACAATCTGTCCGACTTTTGTAAGAGGCGTAGAGAGTCGTAAAAAATGTTTTGACACTAGTTTACTACGATATTATGAAACTATAAGTTAATACCTTCGTTTCGATATATTATGGGCTAAAAACGGAGCTAAAATGAGTAAGTTGTGGTCGTTTAAATTTCGTTGTCGGAAAACTTAATTTTTGAAGAACAACACTATAAGTGGTTGCCGTCCAAATTTTTAAAGTGGCCGAAACGACATTTTCGAGTTAAACGGAGTTGTTTTAAGTGTCGAAATGGTTACTAAATGGTATGTATGAATGTTGGACTTGTTTTGTAAAAGCGTGTTAGCTCGAAATGTGAATACTTGTTGTCCTATTGAAAGTTTGAACGTTGGAAGTGGAAATTGTTACTATTGTGAAAAATGACATGTTGAATTGTTGGCGATTGAGAAATTGTTGAAAATAGGGGTTTTAGGACGAGATTTGAGTATTTACTAAAAATGGCAAATTTTTATGTGACGCCGAAAGGCTGCCGAATTTTCGTTAGAATTCACGTAGGAAAATTTGTTAAGATAAATTTTGGTAAATTAAAATTTACGCCGAAAGGCTGTCGAAATTTCGTCGAGTCAAAAATAAATATTTTTGCCTAAGTATATATATACTATAATGTCTATAACGATATAACATTTACAAGTCACGATTTTAACAACAAAATATATACTTGATTGATGAGTAACGTATGTGATGAACTTTTGTGACTTATTTGCTACCGCCTAAACTATAGTATTATATTTAGGTTGTTGCTAGAGTTGCTCGCTACTATTTGATCTTACTTGTGCGGTTTGAATCGTTGCTTGAGGTGAGTTTATAGATCCCTATTAAACTGCTTTCTATGTTTAATGTTTTGGGATGTGATAAATGCTTTGATGACTTGCTTCTGGACGCAAGTAAAACTTGATTTATGTGAACGCTTTGTGAACACTATTTATGAGATAGCTTAAGTTTCTTTAGCCATAGTCCCCACTATCGTGAATCGTTAGTTACTTTGCTGGAGTAAGCTCTTATGTTACGGATAGATCTATTGAGGGTTGACAACCTCCACTCGGGCATTCTGACGCCGGACGAGTGTGTACCATTTGTATGAACGGAGTTATCTTGGCTAGGTACTCCATTGGGGCAAAATTATGTATGCAATCTATTGTATGCACTGGATCACTAGTTTCGATGTCACGAGCTTAGCTATCATAAATATTGTGAACACCCAATTTATCCTACACTTGGTACTATATCTCCTATAGTTGCACGTGTACATGAAATGAAGTCTGAAATTGAATCGCTATGAATTTTTACTTGAAACCTATATTCTCACCAACTTTATGTTGACCGAATTTAGCATTTATCTCAGGTAATTGATGATGTGTTGTACCTGTTGTGTGAAGTACTTGGAGTCCGCATGCATTTCTTGGCTATCTTCGGACATTTATTAACTTATGCTTTTGAACTATTATCTCGTTGATGTTTAAAACTTTTACATTCCGCTGCACTATCTTTTGAAACTAAGACCTTTTGTACTGTGTTGCTTTAATTTAAATTCAACGAGGTATTTTTATAAAACGTCTCATTTAGAGTCGTTCTCTTGTACCTTGAACTATGATACAATGACGTAACAGCCCCCGAGCTTCACCACTTCCTCATATCACATTTTGGGGTGTTACAGAATTGGTAATCAGAGCCTTGGTTATAGAGAACTGGGTTTGCATCTTAGGCCTAGACTATAACTGATGTGGCTACTTGTTACTCTGTATATATATGTGTACTACGTAATGTATTACGTAGGATAACACTATAAGTAATATGTAATATATATTATGTAATACGTAATATGTATTATATACATATGCATCTCGTTGATTTGCATACTTTAATTTCTATACATGATTATTTCATGCATACCCTACAACTGCTTTAATACGCATTTTGGTTGTTGCAGGTTATGTCGTCATCTACTGTTTCTTACCAACCCGACTCTGCCGACGAGGAGTGGGAAGACGAGATTGAGATGGTACCAGATCATGTTGAGCCGGAGAATGACCCAGAGGAGGCTGATCCTGAGGAGGAAGGTGCGGAGTATGACCCTGACGAGGATCCGGAGGAGGATGACGTGGATGGTATTGAGGTAGATCACGAGAGTGATGAGGATATGGATGGAAATGAGGTAGGTCATGAGGATGATATGGATGGTGTTGAGGTAGATCATGAGGGTGATGATGATATGGATGGATATGAGGTAGATCATGAGGATGATGAGGACATGGATGATGAGATTGAGAGTGATACTGACGTTAGGATGGTTGTGGCTAGTAGTGATAGCGAGGGTGCTGAGGCTGATGATGATAGTAGGGTTGATGCTTTGACTGTTGTAGCTGAGAGAGTTGAGCCTAGTAGGAGGAGTGAGATTAGGAAGACGTCCAACTTGAGGAAGAAGCCTACTGTTCCCTGTCAGCGGTATAGAGAGGAGAGAGAAGCTTTATGGGGTACGCCGCCAGCTGAGGTTTATACTGATTCTGATGATACTGTACCACCTGCTGATGGAGCTGGACCATCCGGTGTTAGATCTCGAGCTTTGTCCGATTCTGATTCGTCATGCCCACGGAAGAAGATTCGTATGTCTGATTCACACACTACACCTGAGGCATCGCCTACTCATGAGATTCGAGCTGCTACTGCTGTTTCTACACCACCTACTCATCATGTTGGAGAGCCCTCTAGACCTAGGTCATGTGTTGTTATGATAGGATCTGCTAGGGACTCAGATGCTGTTCGTTTTCGTCTACTTGAGGATGCGGTTTTTGGATTGTTAAAGGATAACGAGTATACCCGTGACTTGTTGGATACCACACTTGAGGAGGTTGCTAGGTTGAGGCGTGAGTTAGAGTCAGTTCGTAGAGGAGACCGAGCTGCAGATGGAGACCCGAGGAGTGATTCACCGAGATGTGCTGAGTGTGATCGTCGTCGTCGCACTTAAAGATTCATCATTATTGTGCTTAATTCTAGAGTAGATTGACATCTTTATCTTTTGAGTATTGTATCCACTAAACTAGAGTAGTACTCGGTTAGTTGGAGTAGACTAGATGTAATTGTACTCTTATTTTTTGACTATGTACTTGATATTTTGATTATGAATGGGAATTTAACTTTATGACCTTGACCAGAGACTATCCTTTTTATGTTTGTTGTACTGTTAAATTCTGCATTCTATTTTAGCATATGAAATATATAACGTGTATATTCATGCTTGAACCTTAATTGCATTGTTGTCTTAACGCAGAGAAACAACGGTGAACACACGTAACGGAATGACTGACGCACAATTGGAAGCACTGATTACGCAACGAGTGACTGCTGCACTGGCAAACGTTCAAGCTAACAACAACGTGAACGAAGCACTGCCGAACAATGTTGACAATCGACCGCCTAAGCCGTGTACTTACAAGGACTTTAGGAGCTGTGACCCTTTGACTTTTAATGGTACTGAAGGAGCTGTCGGATTAGCTCGTTGGGTCGAAAAGATGGAAGTTGTGTTCCATGTTAGTGGATGTGTTGTTGAAAACCAAGTGACTTATTCTACTTGTACTTTAGCTGTTGGAGCGTTGACATGGTGGAACACCCATGTGCAGACGGCTGGAGCCGAGGAGGCGTATGGAATGAGTTGGGAGGAACTTAAGAAGTTGTTGACTAAGGAGTACTGTCCTCGTAATGAGATTCAGAAAATGGAAATCGAATTGTGGAACTTGACTATGAAGAACAATGACATTGGTACGTACACAAGGAGGTTCCAAGAATTGTGTTTGTTGTGTCCTGGAATGGTTCCGGATGAAGAAAAGAAGGTTGAGCGCTACATTTAGGGTTTACCGGGTAGAGTTCAAGGGAATGTGACATCGTTTGGACCGACAAAAGTTAGTGATGCTATAAGGATGGCTCACAGTCTGATGGACCAAGTTATTCGAGCAAATGATGGGAATGCCGCGGACAACAAGAGAAAATGGGGTAATAACCAAAGGAACAACCATGGGAACTATCTGAATAAGAGGCAAGACACTGTGAAAGCGTACACTGCTGGTACTGGGGAAAACGGAGTGTACAATGGGACGTTACCTCTGTGCAATCGATGCAAGCGTCACCATAATGTACAATGCAATGTACAGTGTCACAACTGCAAGAAAAATGGACACATGCTAGAGATTTTAAGTCACCACCCAACACGAAAGCCAACGTCACTTGCTTTGAATGTCAGCAAAAGGGACACTACAACAATGAGTGCCCAAAGAAAAAGAACAAGGACAAGGACCAAGGAAAGAATGCTAAAGTTGGGGAAGCTCGTGGAAGGGTCTATGTGATAGGAGGAGGAGAAGCGCAACAAAACCCCGACGTTGTGACGGGTACGTTTCTTCTCAATGGTCGTTATGCTTCTATTTTATTTGATACTAGAGCCGATAGGAGTTTTGTGTCGACTGCTTTTAGTGTTTTACTTGATGTGACCCCTTCGCCCTTAGACACTAAGTACACTATTGAGTTAGCAAATGGGAAGTTGATAGAAGTCGACACTATACTTCGTGGATGCACTTTAAATCTTCTAGGTCATCCTTTCGTAATATACCTTATGCCTGTTGAATTAGGAAGTTTTGACGTGATTGTCGGAATCGATTGGTTGTCGAGATATCATGCTACGATTGTATGTGACGAGAAGATCGTTCGTTTACCATTTGGTGATGAAGTTTTGGAGGTACAAGGGGATACAAGTAACAGAAAAGGGAAGTCACGACTGAACATTATCTCGCGTGTCAAGGCTCAGAAGTTGTTATCAGAAGGTTGCCACGTATTTTTAGCCTGTGTTACTGAAAAGCAGACGGAAGAAAAACGGTTGGAAAATGTACCTATCGTACGGGATTTTCCGGAAGTCTTTCCTGAAGATTTGCCTGGATTACCGCCGGCTATACAAGTTGAATTCCAGATCGATTTAATACCGGGAGCTGCACCTGTTGCTCGAGCGCCTCACCGTTTAGCACCGTCGGAATCGCAAGAACTAGCGACGCAACTACAAGAGTTGACTGATAAAGGATTCATAAGACCGAGTTCTTCACCCTGGGGAGCTCCAGTCTTATTTGTAAAGAAGAAGGATGGGAGTTCTCGGATGTGTATCGACTATCGTGAGTTGAACAAACTTACCATCAAGAACCGTTACCCGTTACCTAGGATCGATGATCTGTTTGATCAGTTGCAAGAATCGAGCGTTTACTCGAAGATTGACCTTAGGTCTGGTTATCACCAATTGAGAGTCCGTGAGGAAGATGTTGCAAAGACTGCTTTTAGGACTAGGTATGGACACTATGAGTTCCAAGTGATGCTGTTCGGTTTGACAAACGCACCTGCTGTGTTTATGGACCTCATGAACCGGGTGTGTAAACCGTATTTGGACAAGTTTGTCATTGTGTTCATCGATGACATACTGATTTACTCAAGGAATGAGAAGGAACATGAGGAACATCTTAAGATAATATTGGAATTGCTTAAGAAGGAGGAATTGTACGCTAAGTTCTCGAAGTGTGATTTTTGGTTGCCAAGAGTACAATTTGTAGGTCACGTTATAGATAGCAAGGGGATTCACGTTGATCCTGCCAAGATTGAATCAATTAGGGAGTGGACTGCTCCTACGACACCGACTGAGATTCGCCAATTCTTAGGACTCGCCGGATATTACCGAAGATTCATCGAGGGATTCTCGAAGATCGCGAAACCACTGACAAAGTTGACTCAAAAGAAGGTGAAATACGAATGGGGAGATAAGGAGGAATTAGCATTCCAAAAGTTGAAACAAATGTTGTGTAGTGCGCCTATTCTATCGTTACCAGAAGGATCGGAAGACTTTGTGGTCTACTGTGATGCATCAGCAAAAGGATTGGGAGCTGTGTTGATGCAGAGGAAGAAAGTTATCGCCTACGCGTCACGACAACTGAAAACGCATGAGAAAAACTATACTACGCACGACTTGGAGCTAGGAGCGGTAGTATTTGCCTTGAAATTGTGGAGACACTACTTGTATCGAACCAAGTGTGTCGTCTATACCGATCACAAGAGTTTACAACATATTCTTGATCAGAAGGAACTGAACATGAGACAACGTCGATGGATCGAGTTACTCAGTGATTATGACTGTGAAATCCGTTACCACCTTGGGAAGGCCAACGTAGTGGCGGATGCGCTAAGTAGAAAGGAACAACTGATGACACGTAGAGTTAGATCGTTAGCTATGGTTACCAATCCGAACTTACCTGTGCAAATTCGTGAAGCACAAACCGAAGCTCTTAAGCCTGAACATGCTGAAGCTGAGAAATTAGGGGGAATGGTTACTAAGAAATTGGAGACTAGCACTAATGGAACGCTATGTCTGAATGGTAGAAGTTGGTTACCACGGTTTGGAGGACTAAGGGACGTGATTATGCACGAGTCGCATAAATCTAAGTATTCGATTCACCCAGGATCTGACAAAATGTATCAGGATATGAAGAAGCTATATTAGTGGCCAAATATGAAAGCTGAAATCGCTACTTATGTAGGGAAGTTCCTGACTTGCGCTAGAGTGAAAACAGAACACCAAAAACCATCTGGATTGTTGGTTCAACCTATAATTCCTATGTGGAAGTGGGAAAACATAACCATGGACTTCATAACTAAGCTACCTAAAACGAAAAACGGAAGACACAATTCGGGTAATTGTGGATCGACTTACGAAATCTGCACACTTTTTGGCTATGAAGGAAGATGATTCGATGGATAAGCTTATGAGAATTTATATGAAGGAAGTGGTCGCAAAACATGGGATACCGATCTCGATAATTTCTGATAGAGATGGTAGATTTACTTCGGAATTTTGGAAATCACTTTAGAAATCGTTGGGTACGCAATTGGACATGAGTACTGCTTATCACCTGCAGACTGACGGACAGAGTGAGAGAACTATTCAAACGCTGGAGGACATGTTGCGTGCTTGTGTGCTTGACTTTGGAAAGCAATGGGACAGACATTTGCCTCTAGTAGAATTCTCTTACAACAATAGCTATCATACCAGTATTAAGGCTGCACCATTTGAAGCGTTGTATGGTCGTTAATGTCGCTTGCCTGTGTGTTGGAGTGAGGTTGGGGATAGTCAACTCACTGGCCCTGAACTCATCCGTGAAACGACTGAGAAGATTGTTCAAATCAAGAGCCGAATTCAAGCAGCCCGTGATCGTCAAAAGAGTTACGCCGACGTTCGACGTAAGCCTCTCGAATTTCAAGTGGGAGACAAAGTGATGCTAAAAGTATCGCCTTGGAAAGGTGTGGTACGTTTTGGCAAGCGAGGAAAGCTGAACCCCCGTTATATTGGACCTTTCAAAATTCTGGCAAAGGTTGGAACTGTAGCCTATCGTCTCGAATTACCGCAAGCGTTGAGCCGTGTGCACAACACTTTTCATGTGTCGAACTTGAAGAAGTGCCTTTCTGATGAAACACTCGTTATACCATTGGAGGAACTCTGAATCGACGACAAGATGCAATTTGTCGAGGAACCTGTTGAAATCATGGACCGTGAGGTCAAACGATTGAAACAAAGTCGTATTCCTATCATCAAGGTGAGGTGGAATTCTAAACGTGGACCTGAATTCACTTGGGAGCGTGAGGATCAATTTCGCAAGAAATATCCGCAACTCTTTGACAATTCTAGAAACCGTGACACTCCTAAGCTTTGAGGACAAAGCTTCTCTATCAAGGGGATGATGTAGCACCTGGTAATTTTCCTACTTTGTAAAATGACTATTTTACCCTTTGACTTTTTATTTAGTCAACTATGTGATTTAACTGTGTTGGAACCGGGAAGTTATCCCGCGTTTTCTGAAAAACTGTTTGCTGACGAGTAATGGCCTGACTCTGTGCTCAGTCATTATTCTGAACATTTTCTGTGAACCTGACCAAAGTGCTGAGACAGTCAATGAATTGACGATAATCCATGAGATTATTCGTTATCTGTGAATTATGTGCTTAACTGTTTAGTTTTTAACAGTGTGATCGTATCTTCGTGAGCAGCGTATTTAAATATATCTGTATATGTTTATATATGCCTGTATTTTAGTATTTTTGCTAATTATAGTAATAAATCGTATTTACTGTGAATATTTAATTAACGTATCGCGTTTTCGTATTTTACGTCGTTTTTACGTTTAACCGTCGTTAGCGTGCATAAAATACTTTACCAATCATAAAATGTCAGTTTTCGTCGAAAAATCGTAAATTTAATATATTTCGTCAATTTTTTAAGTTTTACGTAACTTTTAACTTAACTATATACTTTTTGATATTTACCTAGAACTAACTAACCTTTTTACCTTAAACCTTTTAACTAATTACCATAGTAAAAATTTTGAATAATTTACCCCCATTTGGGACCCCCATAACCGGCCAAAACATGCACCATGTGCATGGCCTTACACTTTGCCATTCTAAGCTTAAGGTTATAAACCTTACACCCTTTAACTTATTAGCCAAAAACCCTTCCATTATTTCACTTACACACTTCATTTCACCTCAAACAAAAAAATACACATCTCTTCCTTTCTCTCTCAAAACACACGGCACAAACACACCTACACATTCCACCATTGTTGATTTTTAAAAGCTTCATTTTAACAAGAATTAACACAAAACAAAATCACCCTAGAGCTTGTATAAGCATAAAGAAGAATGGTCTTTCTTGGTTTGATGATTTGAGTAGTTTTTGGGTTGAAATTTTTGAGTAGAGTTCTTGTTGATTATTAGTGGGTTATATTGTAGATCGGGTCGTTGTGGTTACGTAGAATCGTTACACAAGGTTACTTCTTAAACCTTTTTCATCTTTTCATTTTCCATGCATTATCTTTGTAGATCTATGCATGCATGTTACTCATCAAGTATTTTCATGAAATAAAATGATAAAAATTATTTTTGGTCATAAAATATTTTAAGATTTGTGGAAATTAAGTGTGGATCTATTAGATCCATACATGAAAATGGGTTAATTGAAAGATTTGTGAAAAATATAAGTATGTATATTTTGGATTTGTGAACTTGAAGAAAAATCTTTGATTTTGTTGATGTTTATGAAAAAATAGAAGGAACTAGTAGTGTTATTACTAGTGGTTACGCTTGAAAATGGTCGAAAACGAGTTTTTACGGAAAACATACAATCTGTCCGACTTTTGTAAGAGGCGTAGAGAGTCGTAAAAAATGTTTTGACACTAGTTTACTACGATATTATGAAACTATAAGTTAATACCTTCGTTTCGATATATTATGGGCTAAAAACGGAGCTGATATGAGTAAGTTGTGGTCGTTTAAATTTCGTTGTCGGAAAACTTAATTTTTGGAGAACAACACTATAAGTGGTTGCTGTCCAGATTTTTAAAGTGGTCGAAACGACATTTTCGAGTTAAACGGAGTTGTTTAAGTGTCGAAATGGTTACTAAATGGTATGTATGAATGTTGGACTTGTTTTGTAAAAGCGTGTTAGCTCGAAATGTGAATACTTGTTGTACTATTGAAAGTTTGAACGTTGGAAGTGGAAATTGTTACTATTGTGAAAAATGACTTGTTGAATTGTTGGCGATTGAGAAATTGTTGAAAATAGGGGTTTTAGGACGAGATTTGAGTATTTACTAAAAATGGCAAATTTTTATGTGACGCCGAAAGGCTGCCGAATTTTCGTTAGAATTCACGTAGGAAAATTTGTTAAGATAAATTTTGGTAAATTAAAATTTACGCCGAAAGGGTGTCGAAATTTCATTGAGTCAAAAATAAATATTTTTGCCTAAGTATATATATACTATAATGTTTATAACGATATAACAT
The DNA here is from genome assembly GCA_025667525.1 of Glebionis coronaria. Taxonomy (NCBI): domain Eukaryota; kingdom Viridiplantae; phylum Streptophyta; class Magnoliopsida; order Asterales; family Asteraceae; genus Glebionis; species Glebionis coronaria. The sequence continues at coordinate 545,134,895 of CM046882.1, forward strand.
TTACAAGTCACGATTTTAACAACAAAATATATACTTGATTGATGAGTAACGTACGTGATGAACTTTTGTGACTTATTTGCTAGCGCCTAAACTATAGTATTATATTTAGGTTGTTGCTAGAGTTGCTCGCTACTATTTGATCTTACTTGTGCGGTTTGAATCGTTGCTTGAGATGAGTTTATAGATCTCTATTAAACTGCTTTCTATTTTTAATGTTTTGGGATGTGATAAATGCTTTGATGACTTGCTTCTGGACGCAAGTAAAACTTGATTTCTGTGAACGCTTTGTGAACACTATTTATGAGATAGCTTAAGTTGCTTTAGCCATAGTCCCCACTATCGTGAATCGTTAGTTACTCTGCTGGAGTAAGCTCTTATGTTACGGATAGATCTATTGAGGGTTGACAACCTCCACTCGGGCATTCTGACGCCGGACGAGTGTGTACCATTTGTATGAACGGAGTTATCTTGGCTAGGTACTCCATTGGGGCAAAATTATGTATGCAATCTATTGTACGCACTGGATCACTAGTTTCGATGTCACGAGCTTAGCTATCATAAATATTGTGAACAACCAATTTATCTTACACTTGGCACTATATCTCCTATAGTTGCACGTGTACATGAAATGAAGTCTGAAATTGAATCGCTATGAATTTTTACTTGAAACCTATATTCTCACCAACTTTATGTTGACCCAATTTAGCATTTATCTCAGGTAATTGATGATGTGTTGTACCTGCTGTGTGAAGTACTTGGAGTCCGCATGCATTTCTTGGCTATCCTCGGACATTTATTTACTTATGCTTTTGAACTATTATCTCGTTGATGTTTAAAACTTTTACATTCTGCTGCACTATCTTTTGAAACTGATACCTTTTGTACTGTGATGCTTTAATTTAAATTCAACGAGGTATTTTTATAAAACGTCTCATTTAGAGTCATTCTCTTGTACCTTGAACTATGATACAATGACGTAACAGCCTCCGAGCTTCACCGCTTTCGCATATCACATTCACGGTCCACCAAAACAAAGACATAGCGAAGGGGACGCCAATGGGTTGGTCCAATGTTAAAAGTTTCGATAAAAGAACATGCGACTAAATAGGACCAGTCCTCTACCAACCATTACTTAGTCATAATTCCTGCGACAATGAATGAATGCATGTAATGAATACATGAAAAGAATGAATGAAAACCAACTGTCTAAAACTAAACAGAAAACGTGTGACTAAGTATGAACTACTGTGGTTCAATCCATATTAGTCAACATTCGCAAGAAACATCGCGCATAAAAACAATGACATGTAACTAAGTATGGATGACGGTTGTTTAATCCATATTAGTAAAACAATTCCGAAGAAAACATCATGGTTAAAACAACAAGGTGCTGAAAACATCAATACGTGGAATAACGAGTGTTGACTTAGGAAGTTTCTGGTGACTACCCAATAGTCACAGGTCGAGTTTTAGAGCCTACATGTCGAAGCCTTGGCTCTGATAGCATAATTGTAACACCCTATTTTGATAAATGGAATATCACAAGATAATTATGGCGTATCATTAAAGCATGCAAGGTAATATGTCATAAACATACATGACCAAAGGGATAACCAGAATCAAACATTTGTCCCCAAACATAAGCCCAAAACATAAATAATACAAATGAACTAAAGAAAGACTAACAAGCATAAATATATGAAAGCAAAAGGAGAAGAATTACAAGGTGGCTCCCATCCTATGCATGTCCTCCAAATGCTCCAGTCTAACCTTGAATAGCTGCCGTTTTGGGACATGGAAAGAAAGTAATGACTGAGCAATACGCTTAGTGCACGGATATATAACATAGCATGAATGGCATAATATAGGAAAGAAATGTAAAGCATGAAAAGCAGCATAAATGAATAAGTCCTGGAAAACCTAGAACTATAGCATGTTTACTGGTTTTAGTTATGAAAGATAGCTTAGGTTTACTTATGAAATTCTGTATTAGTTTAATATACCAAAAGCCAATATAGGTCATGAGGTCAACAACGTGCATGAATACTTGGAGGGATGACCTTGTCATGCAATTAGAGGGGATGCCTCTAATTAATTGGTAATGGGTAGGAGGGATCAGCTCCTTGTGAAGGATGCAAGGCACACACCACATTCACCATGAAATCCTGACTAAAACATGTAACTAGGATGCACCCATACGCCCCACATGATAACATAATAAATATAATGGCCAAATAACTGAAAGGGACACCACAAGCTATCACTCCGTCGTGGTGAAGTCATAACACTAGTGCCTCTAGTGTTATGGTTATGGTACCTCCATAACTAGGTGAAACTGGTCATGCATGTATATGGATAAGGTAACTAATAAACATAAGCATTTAATCTGTAACTACTGGGGAAAACAGTTGGCTGCATACGGGAAATCCTAATGAAGGAAGAGATTGTCCTTACTGAAGGACGGGAAATCCGTACCTTATGTACAGTAGAAGCTAACGAAAACGATGAAGAACTACTCCGCCTTGACGGATAATACTACATAAGAAATATGGACGTGTATGAGTTGTCTAAATTACATGTGTTTTACTGGTTATGTGGTTTATTAGCTTGTTATACTTATTTTGTCATGTTTTACTGTTTACTGTGTTAATTGTAGTTATTCTGACGTTCTGTTGTGTTTTATTCATGTATTAGTGTATTATAATACTTTTATTGTAATACTAAGTAACTTTCTAAAAATAGCAGGTTTCCATAAATAGTAAGTTTCTAAAAATAGAAAGTTTCCAAAAATAGTAAGTTTCCATATTTAGAAATAAGTTGGATTATAAATAATAATTAAAGTTTAAATAGTATAATACAAGTCATGGTTATAGCTTATTAATTAAATAACTGGTTAATTAATTAAACTATATGTTATATAGAATTTAATTAAAAAATACATGTTTTAATTAAATTAAGCTAAGTTAAATACCTTAGGTTATACATGTAATATAAATTTTAATATTTAACCTAAGTCGTGAAATTAATTAAATTAAAAAGTCTAGTAATTAATTTAATTAACATGTTTTTCTGATTTTACTATTTTACCCGAGACCCGAACCCGTGTTTTAAAAATTGACCCGAGCCCGAACCCCGGTTTACATATAAACCGAAACCAACAGCCCTACCAGTGGCTAGACCGGCTTGCCGGTTGCCACTGGTGGCTTGTGCTACCCATTGCCGAGCCACGGTTGCCCACTGAGCCCTGTTCACACCGGTTCCCACAGGTTGTGACCGGTTCCTCCTGCTTAGGTTTGTTTGGTTCCCATGGTTAGCATCAAAAAGCCCCACCGAGACCCTATAGGTCTCGGTTGGAACCCTGTTCAACACAAAACCCCACCCCGACACCAAGTCGGGGGTCCCCTTGCTGCGTTCGATCCACACGAACCCCACACCGAGACCATGGGGTCTCGGTTGGGCAATTCAAACACCACCGAGAGCCCCATGCTCTCGGTATGGTGATCGGCCGAAACAAACAACCACAATCACCCCCTTTAAATCATGTTTAACTAATCCCCATGTTTTCTTAATTCGTTCATATGGTTATAACATGAATTCATGAAAGAAAAAAAGAAAAAAAAGAAAAGGGTTTTGATTATACCAAACACGTGGAATGAAAGGGTATTCGATCACGAACACATACACCTAAAAATCAAAGATCCAAATCGTTCGGTTCTTCCTTGGATGATATATAGCCGGTGGCTATGGAGGACAAAAGGGAAGGGTTTTTGCAATTTTGATATAACCTAAATTATGAAAGTAAAATCCCTGTGTTTTGTTAAGGGTGTGTTATGGGCAAAAAGGCCCATTTGTCCTCCCTCTCTTGACTAGCCGCGGCATGTCGGGCCCACAAGGGGAAACCCAAAGCTTTTCCATGTTAAATAAATTAGCCGTGTATGTTCGTGAATTAAATGTCGTGCATTTGGTAATCGTGATCATGTCACATTTATAATATTCATGATTGTTCGTTATTAATTGTCGTGACACGTGTATTAATATTATAAATAGAAAGTTTAAATTTTATCGTGTTTTCATAAGTTACTGTTCATGTGAACTGTTCAGGGTACTTTAATGCGGGTTTTACAGTAAGTCTGGTTCCACTCTAAGATTAGCCCAGTAACCGTGTTGTCCTCATACACAAAACTCAATATCAATCATCTCTAGGTCACGGATGATCTCATTTGCAATCCAGACGCCAACAATCACACCCGACCTTCTGCTTAGAGCATCTGCCACCACATTCGCCTTACCAGGATGGTAGTGAATGTTGGTGGGTAGTCCTTCACTATCTCTAACCATCTCCTCTGTCTCATGTTCAGTTCCTTCTGGGTGAAGATGTACTTGAGAGTCTTGTGGTCGGTGAATATGTCACATGATTCACCATACAAATAATGTCTCCAGATCTTCAACGCGAAAACAAATGCTGCAAGCTCTAAATTGTGAGTAGGATACTTTTCTTCATAAGGTTTCAGCTGTCGTGATGCGTATGCAATAACCTTCCCATGTTGCATGAGAACGTAGCATAAACCCTTTCCTGAAGCATCACTATATATCTGAAATCCACCTGAGCCAGATGGGAGAGTAAGAATAGGTACGCTCCCTAAATTTTGCTTAAGATCTTCAAAGCTCTTCTCCCACTCTTCCGTCTAGACAAATTTCTCTCCTTTCCTCATCAGCTTAGTTAAAGGTAAGGCTAACCATGAAAAGTTCTCTATAAACCTGCGGTAGTAGCCAGCTAAACCCATAAAACTTCTAACTTCAGTAACAGATATAGGTCTCGGCCAATTAGTGATTGCTTCAACCATTGCAGGATCCATGATGATCCCCTCTGCGGATACAAAATGGCCTAGAAATGCCACCTTGCTTAAGCAGAACTCACACTTAGAGAACTTGGTATACAACTGCTTCTAACAAAGAATCTGTAAGACTGTACGAAGGTGTTCCTCATGTTCCTCCTTGGATTTGGAGAATATCAGGATGTCATCAATGAACACGATAACGAATTTGTTCAGAAACTCATGGAAGACACGGTTCATCAAATCCATGAAGACAGCAAGAGCATTAATGAGTCCGAATGACATGACTACGAACCCGTAGTGCCCATAACGTGTACGGAAAGCAGTCTTGGAGATGTTCTGCTCTTTAACCCATAACTGATGGTAGCCGGACCTCAGATCGATCTTGGAGAAATACTTGGCGCCCTGAAGTTAATCGAACAGGTTATCAATACGCGGCAAAGGATAACGGTTCCTGATCGTGATCTTGTTCACCTCACGATAGTCTATACACAAACACATGCTGTCGTCTTTCTTCCTCACGAACAGTACCGGTGCACCCCATGGCGATGCACTAGGACAGATGAAACCTCGTTCCAGAAGTTCCTGCAGCTGATCTTTTAGTTCCTTAAGCTCTATAGGAGCCATACGGTAAGGAGCTTTGGAAATCGGCTCTGCACCTGGTATGAGCTCGATCCCAAACTCGACTTCTCGAACAGGTGGTATGCCTGGAAGTTCATCTGGAAATACGTCAGGGAATTATGACACAATAGGCTGATCTTGGACCGATTGAGACTCGGCAGTAATGTCATGAATATTGGCTTTGAAGCCCTGGCAGCCATGTGATAGCAATGCACGCGCCTCCATGGATGAAATAATTTGTACTGACCTCCCTGGCAGAAAACCATGGTGTATGTACTCTGGAGATTTAACATCACCGAAGATAACCCGAGAAGTGTGGCAGACGATCATAGCCTAGTGTTTGGATAACCAGTCCATGCCTAAAATCAAGTCAAAATCGCACATGTCCAAGGGAAGTGCGTCAACTCTGCGGGTCTTATCATCAAATTCTAGGGGAAGATCTCTATACACCTGAGTGATTCGTACAGAGTCCCTAAGTGGCGTGGAAATGCATAAGGCATTATCTAATGGCATCGGGGAAATCCTAACACGTACAACAAAAGTAGTGGATATGACTGAATGCGTCGCTCCAGTATCAAAAAGAACACATGCTTCCAAACCATTCATAAAGAGATTTCTGGTGATGGTAACTGAAGTCTTATTCCCCTGGTCTCTAGTAGTAGTGAACACGCAACCAAAAGTAGGAGGTGGCTTGGTGTCGGTGTGTACAGAGGTGCATTCTATCTCACCCTAGCAATAGTCGTTCTGTTGATGGCCTTGTTGGCCATACTTGAAACAACCACCAGTAACTTGGTGACAAATACCAAAATATCTGCGCGAACAAGTAGGACAGACAGGATGCGTGAATCCGTTATCAGGCTTCCTAGTTAGTTGTGAGCCTGTTTAAGGATTACATGCATGAGACATGATCGTGGGACATAAACATGATTACATAGAAGGTGTAAAATTTACCAGATGAGGTAGGACGCTTAGGCTGTGAACCTCTACGGTCCTGATCCCTGCCGTTACCATTGTTCCTGAATTAATAGTTGTTGGAGTGTCAGAATACCATAACATAAAATAGTTTAACATGAAAGAAGGTTAATGTAGGGACCTGCTGTTGTTCGAGTTGTTAGCGTTGTTATGGTAATTATCATTACCGCCACGCCTCTTAGAACTAGAAGGGTCGTTGGTCTGACCGTTTCCCTTAGATGCTTGCTGTTGAGCGGCCGCAGGCTTACGGTCGTCAGTCTTCTGCCTGGAATATAACGTTGAACAGAGGATTATATGAAATGAAAAATACCGATGGAAATGAATTGTTTACAATTGGTGATTGAAGATACCTCTTCACAGATCTGTCATCACCAAACTCCTCTTGTTCCTGAAGCATCTCGAGCTTACGGGCTGCATCGGTCACTTGTGCCACTGTAGTGAAAGTAGTACATACCAAGCTGTTGGCGACCGAAGTGCGAAGTGCCCTACGAAACTTCTTGGCTTGCTCCGTAGCAGTCCCTGCGGCTGGACCCAGAAATCCTTCTAAGCGGAGAAACCTTTGCATGAACTCGTTGCTGTTTTCACCAGCAACCTGCCGAATGTTGTGGTAGTCCCTCTTGAGCTTCTCTTGCTCAGCGTGTGGAATGTACTGATTAAGGAAGAGCTCCTTAAACTGGTCCCATGTCAGCTGTGCAACCCAATTATCACCACCGTTGGACTGCTTGACTGACTTCCACCACTGCAGCACATCACCTTCAAACTTATAGCAAGCCAGTCTTGCCTTGAAAACACCGTCACAACCCATCGCATCGAAAATCTTCTCGATATGAGAAATTTAAGATTCAGCCTCGTTGGAGCTGTCAGTCTGCTCAAACGAAGGGGTCGTTGTTTGTTGAATCACTCCAACCAAGTCATAAGAGTAACAGGTGGAGGAGGAGGTAGATGATTATTGTTGTTGTTCTGATTGCCATGAGCTTGGAATTCCGCATGAACTTCGTCTCTGATTTCATTGCGAAGTTAGGGAAGGAGGGCTTGTAGAGTTGCATTGACAGCTGCAGTCAAATCTGGTGTATTGCGTGAGTTCACCATCTGATAGTTTAAAAACAAAATGCAACATAAATCATAAATCAGAAATGAGATGACATAAAATGCATGAACAATGTATAAATCAATGAAGCAGTTTTGTAAAACCCGCATGCTTTTACCATGAATAGTACCCTTAAGATCATACTTACTAGATTAAAACTTTCTTAATATAGCATGATGATAACTTGATTTTACTCAGGTTAAAAAGATTCGTTTTCGTATGTCTCTTCGAATTGATCTTAGCTCTCTATGTGATTCAGTCTTATTTTGGTGGAACAAAGATGTGTTGTTGTAGTGTTTTGAAATAAAAGGTGCAAAACAATTAAAGTAAAGGTGCTCTTAAAGTAAATCTAAGTCTAATTAAAGTAAAGGTGCAAGTATTTAAAAACGTGACTGAAGTTAAAGGGCACTAAGGTAAATGATGTGAACTTAAATCTATCTAAGGCAAATTTAAAGTGTGACTAAAACTAAGGCAAGTCTAAAATAAAACTAAGGCAAATAATCTTAAAGTGCAATTAAATAAAAGGCAGGAAGAATAAAACTTGAAAATAAAAATCAAAGACAAAAACTAATAAGAACCTGAATACAGCTCATTCGGAATAAACCTTTGTTTGGAACAATCACTCGTCCTAAATGTCACCTTCGGTTGAAATGATTCTTCTTTACTTGGAATATTACCAAAATCCTTGATCCGGACCTAATTGATCTGAATATGTCACTTATCCAAAACAATCCTTCGTTCGGAACTTAACTGATTCGGAACTTGTAAAATTTGCCTTGATTCGGAAGTATTTTGTCACCCTTGATTCGGAAGTTTCCGAATGAAGCTCCTTGATTCGGAAGTTTAGAACTTCCGAATGAACACCCTTGACTCGGAAGTTTATGACTTCCGAATGAAAAGCCTTGATTCGGAACTTGGTCCTTGATTCGGAACTTTGAGTTGATTCGGAACTTTTGAGAAGTTCCGGATGAAACCCTTGGTTCGGAACTTTGGAGTTCCGAATGAATACTTTTGGTTCGGAAGTTTTCACTTCGTCCGGAACTTTGAAAGTTCCGGATGAACAAGTTTGGTTTGAAAGTTTTTCTAATCCCAAATCTTCCGGATGAAGCCTTGATTCGGAACTTTAGAAGTTCCGAATGAACACTTTCCCTCCCTCTTGGTTCGGAACTTTTCCTGGAAAGATCAGAAACAAAGCAAACACCCCCGAAGAACAAGGAGATACAGAAATAGCAGATATAACCAAAAATTAATCAAAATAACACAAACGATTTAAACTAAACAGTAACGAGATCAATAGATAACATAAACAAACAATTTAAAACACGAAATCAAACAACTTTAACCAAAATAATCAAACACCACTTGGATCAAAATAAAGCATGAACATGAACATAACATAAACACATGGATCAAAGAATAAGAAAGGTAGATAAGAGATTGACAAGATAAAATAAAGATTTGACAAGAATTAAAATGAAAACTTACTTGGAATTAAATGGTAATTAAGGTGCATAACATGGTAATTAAATTGACAAGAAAGTAAATGACAAGGTATTTAAATGTGGAAGACTAATTGTCACACTTAGCCAACAAGAAAGAAATGACTACAATCCTAATCTATTTATAGGGGAGGATTAAGGAAGCTTCCTCCCCTCCTTCCTTTCTTGTTAATTGCAAGATTAAGTCCCTTTCTTCTTAATTCTTTATTAATTGCGTCATTAGTCCTTTTCTTCTAATCTTCTTTAAACTTGGACTTAAGGGACTTTTGGCTTCGGGATTTCTTTTGAACTCGTCTTTAATTTCTTCAATAAAATAGACTTGAATTCTTCGGCTTTTGATAAACTTCCGTCTTTTGACTTTTTCTTCGATAAATCTTCAGAATTGGCCGTGGACTTCCGTTCTTTTTACACTCTTGACTTCTCGACTTCGTCTTTCATCTTTTTCTTCAATAAAAGTCCGTAAATGCCCGTGAATGTCCGTGTTTTCTCCACTTTTCACCTTTTCATCCTAAATCACAACAAAAACACAAACCACGCATAATTCCGACATAAAAGACATAAAATACACGTTTTGGTCCGGTTATTATTGTAGTTAAGTGGTAGAAAATATGGGTGTTTACACACCTATCAAATCCCCTACACTTGACCATTGCAATGTCCTCATGCAATGCATTAGTTACAAAGCAAGATTACACTTTTCATCATAGTTAATCCACGTTGGCCTTTATTAAAGAGATAGAAAATTTAAGACATACAAAATAAAAAAATCAAAAAGCATACCTTGGGTTTTGAAAATGTCATGAATAATCATCATCCTCAAGTTTTCACTTTCTCCAAACCAAGCTTAAAAACAAGATCATTGTTATTATAAGTTAATAAACTAACACGAACTCTTGTGGGCCAATTATTCACTTAGACTCCCTTATTCCTAGGGGTATCTCTTATATTTTATTGTTGTCTTGAATGATCACGAGGATGCATTGTTTGAGTTATTTCGATAGTTATTTAGTCTGAAAATAAAGTGAACGATTTAATCAATAGTTAGCTAAAGGACCAAATCTTTTAAAACTGCTTCTCGGGACCTCATAAAGTTCATATCTTGGCATAACTCGCTTCGCGATTTGAGACCTTTCTCGGACCGATATTTGGCAGCGACTTCATACTTCAAACCTTGAGAGACGTTCATGAAATAATGGTCTTCTCTTCATAATGGAATTTCTTCACTTTGAAGTTTTGAGAGATTCATACTTGGACCACGACTTCTTCATTTTTCTCCAATCTTTATTTTGGACTTTGATATACAACGATCCGCCTCCTTTTATGACTTGGATCTATTTATCCTCATACCTTGTTAGGGTCTTTTCGTATACACTTCTCCATGACTTTTGGGGAGTTTTGCTTTACGTCGTGTGTCTCGATCCTTCATATTGATTTTCGATAAATGATTCTTCACATCACTTTGGATCTTTAGCAACAAAACATAGCCCTCATGCCTTGTTAGGGCCTTTTCGGACTCGCCAATCTTCGTGTCCCGCTTCAATAAGTTATGCCTTGGCTATGAACTCTAATCCATACCGAGCAACTTTTAAACGATCTGGGGCTAGAAGCTAAGTAACTTTTCAAATCGTACAACCTTATTTATTGGCAGATAAATTTATTAGCAAGCGATGGGAGAATAGGCTCATAATTAACTCACATAAATTCACGAAAGAATAGCGAACTTATAATTGGCTCTATCATCTCTCGTTCTCCACAGTTTAAAATCTCAAGTAATGAGACTCGTGGATACTTAGCCTATTAAATCAAAGTTTTGGGTTTTCGAGTCGCCTATAGGATCTTGCAAATTCATAGACTTTTTCAAGTTTAGAAATCGCATTTTAAAGTTCCCTTGATAAACGACTCTCTAGGATCAGTTATAGGAACTTGCGAAAAGTTCTTGTTCTTAACCCGTGAGAGTTAAGACTTTCGCGTTTTATAGCTCCCTATATAAAAGCCTAGCAAAACTTGACTTAAACACGTTAAGGATACTAGCTAGAGTAAACTCGGGTTGAGTCGAAAGATTCACAACGCTTGAAAACTGAAACCACTTATTCAAAGATTTATTCTAGCAAAGGAAGAAAATAACTATACAAAGATAACAACTAATAGGCCAAAATAGATCAAAAATTTTGAAAAATGTCGAAAAATTGATTTTCCGGTTAAAATGAAAACAAATACAAGGAAAAGACCACTTACTTCGATAGAAGTCCCCCCCTACACTTAAGATAAACATTGTCCTCAATGTTTAAGCATGTGGGAGTAAACTCCCCTACACTTAGGACATTGTGCACGTTGTTTAAATCTCGCTAAGGAAAAGACAACTAAAGAGATTCCTATTTTAATATTGAGAAAATATAAAATAGTGAATCGAAAAGAGTTTAGGATAGAACCGGGAAGAAGTAGAACATGGAATCACGGGTCGTCAAGAATCATCAAGCGTGGATCATTTGAAGCTCGAATCCCTGATTAAGAAGTGAGGAGAGGAAATAGCAAACCAAAGGGTCTCCCCCTACACTTATGATAAAGAAAGCGAAAAGATAGATGCATGGGTTGCCTCCCAAGAAGCGCTTGATTTTTGTTAACCGAGTCGTGAGCCTGACTCGACCTTGATCATCAACGGAAGAAGCATGAAACATATCCACCAGGATCAAAGACATAGTTTTCATCCATCAATAAGCACGAACTTAAGGCGAACAAGGCAAGCCAAAAGAGAAGTGGCAAGGTTCCCTTAAGCAGCGATGGAGCACGGTGGAAGCAAGTAAGCATGTCTTCAATAGTTCCAAAGATTTTTCCTTTTATTTCATCAGGTGGATACTGAGATGGCTTAAAGAGTTCAATACCGGGGTCGAACACCTTTTCCTTCAGGGGAAAATAGCACTCAGGCTCAGCCGAGTGTGAAGAAGATCCGCAAAGAAGCACAACCTCGTCCTCAGAAGTGGGACAAAGAGGTGTCAAATCATAAGTGCAACGGATTTCGGTGTCGACCGGTTTCTTTTCCTTGGACAGAATGCTCTTCAAATCCAAAGTAGGATCAAGGCGATAATCTTCAAAGTCCAAAGGAGGAGCATCACTCTCATGAGGGAAGTATGTGTTGAGAAAGTCAGAGAAATCTTCCTCAAATGAATAATCGTCCAAGGTAGGATCGAGTGATGGCGGAGGATCTTCAGCATGTGAAGAATCGCTCGAGAGAGTATCAGCCTCATCAATATCATCGAAAGCGGGCAGCTCGGGATACTCAGAAGTATAATCAAAGTCATCCGAATCTGAGCTAGAATCATCATCATCATAAGCATCGAAGACCGGTGGAGAATCATAAATGGGGGAAGCGTCCAAAGTAGAGTGAGAATCATCCACATTATCTTCAAAGAGTGGATTATCAGTGGAAGACTCGAATAGAGGATTGTCATAGACGGTAAAGTCATCGAGCACATTAATCATATTCACTGATTCTCGGCCTCCAAAGGATTTTCTTGTAAGCTTCCCCATTTTAAAAACTTTTGAATCATCCCCGACTCGTAAGATTAACTCACCTTCGGCCACATCTACTAAAGCACGTCCGGTTCTTAAGAATGGCCGACCAAGTATTAAAGGAATACGAGGGTCCATTTCATAATCAACTACGACAAAATCGACCGGGAAAGTAAATGTGCCAACTTTGATAAACACGTCTTCGGCTATACCAACGGGGTAAGCGAGAGTGCGGTTTGCAAGTTCGAGAGTCATCTTTGTTGGAATGAGGTCGGGTAATGATAGTGTTTTCCAAACACTCAGTGGCATCAAATTAATACTAGCCCCGAGATCAGCAAGGGCAGTAAATTCTTCAGTTTTGTTGAACACGCAAGGCAACACAAAACGACCGGGATCTCCAAGTTTTTCCTGAAGTTCTCTAAGAAGAACTGCAGAGCAGTTTTCATTTAATCGTGTGTTGGCGAGTTCAATCAGCTTCTCCTTCTTGCTAAGCAATTCCTTGAATGCTTTGACAAATTTCGGCATGTGGCAAAGTGCTTCAAAAAGGCTAATGTTGATGGTCATTTTAGATAGCATATCCACATATTTCGATACTTGACAGTCATTCTTGGTTAGCTCGTTGGTCTTGCCTATGCGAGAAGGGTATGGGATTCTAGGTTGATAAGGGTTAGGTGAAGGTGTAGTCGGTGAAGGTTGTGATGTTGAAGGGTCCTTCCGAGATACATCGTCATGACGAGGCGGAGACGGTAATGGTGTACTAACACTAGGTGTAGGAGGAGTAGGGATATATGGTGGTGGAGGAGGTGTAGATGATGGTGGTGGGTCAGGTGGATTGACAATGGTAATTCCACTACGCGTAGTTATAGCACTCACATTAGCTCGCGGATTGGTGACGGTGTTTGAAGGTAGAGAACCCGAAGAAGAAGAAGGTTGAGCTTCGGGCAAGAAACTAGCCAATAGATTCTTTAATTCAGTTGTTTGAGTGATGAAGGAGGATTGAAGATTATCACGAACCTCGGTTCTGATGTCATTACCTTGCTTCAAGATATCTCATTTCAAATTGATTATTTGGCTCTGTAGATTCTTGATTTGCTCACCTTGAGTTCTCATGATGGTGTCAACATCGGGATTAATGGGTGGGTGTTGTTGGGTAGGTGGTTGATAAGGGTTAGAAGCACGAGGTGGGATTTGGTTGCTTCTATTGTAGTTGTTGGCGGGATTTTGGTTTTGAGGAGAAAAACTGGGTGAAAGGTAATTGTTTGAACGGTAGCTCAGCAGATTTCTATCCCCTTGTTGTCTAGCTTGGTAATTTTCCGGTGAATAATTACCATAAGCAGCATACACATTTTACGGATTTCCTTGTGTCGAAGGAAAATCGGTGTATGAGTGAGGACCGCCACATGTTTCACAAGGATTAGCAACCGCTTTAACTTGTTGTTGTTGTTGGTTTGAAGCGAGAAGCGTAATACTTTTGCTCATTTCAGCCATCATGCGGGTGAGTTCGGTCATCTCAGGGTTTGCTGAGGTAGAAGAAACATTGACTCTCGGGTTGTTCCTAGAAGAAGCAGAGGAATCCCAGTTCTTGTGGTGAGTAGTCATGTTCTCAATTAACTCTCTACACTCCTCGGGTCTCCTTTTCATGAATGTGCCACCGGCGGCTGCATTAATCGTATCACGATCTCGAAAAGTCAATCCGTTGTAGAAAGTATCGATTAAGGTCACAGGGAGCATGTTGTGGTTTGGACATCTATCGATCAAGACATTATATCTCTCCCAAGCGTCAAAAAGAGATTCATCAGGGTCTTGCATGAAACCGCTGATCTGATTGCGAAGGCTTGTGACCATGGATGGTGGAAAGTAGCGCGATAAAAATCGTTGAGTCATGTCATCCCAAGTGTGAATAGAATTCTTCGGGAGACGATCAAACCATTTCTCGGCATGATGCGATAAAGTATGTGGGAAGAGTTGTAGGTGGAGAACATCCATTGTGGCCCCAGGCAACTTCATGCTTTGGGTGATTGTAATGAACTTGTCGAGGTGTTTGTTGGCATCATCATCAGGCAATCCTCTAAATGGGTTTGTTTGCACTTGCTGAATCATGTGGTGCTTCAACGAAAACTCAGGAGCGTTGATTTGCATCAGCGCAATCGGTCCTCCTCGTCCAAACATGGTTGGTTGACAAAGTTCCTCCATGGTCCGAAGATCGTGCTGTGGAAGAGCATTGTTGTTATTATTATTATTCAGGTTCGGTGGAATGTTGTTGTTGTTAACACCTGCCATATCTAAATCTTCTTGAGGCTCGGGCTCTTGATAATTAGAAGATCTAGTACGCATACACCTGAAAATGCAAAAGAAAACAAAACCAAACACAAAGACAATATATATACACAATAAAGATAAAATCTTTTTGGATTTTTGAAATTTTTAATTTTTATTTATCAATTTTTAATTTTTATGAGTTTTTGGAATTTTTTATGCAAGAAAAGTAACGTTCACAAGTGAACGGATCCCAAAAAGCAACGTGTCTCTCACAGAAAATTGTTGATCTTAACGAAAAGAGCCGGCAGCGACGCCATTTGATAACTTGATTTTACTTAGGTTAAAAAGATTCGTTTTCGTATGTCTCTTCGAATTGATCTTAGCTCTCTATGTGATTCAGTCTTATTTGGGTGGAACAAAGATGTGTCGTTGTAGTGTTTTGAAATAAAAGGTGCAAAACAATTAAAGTAAAGGTGCTCTTAAAGTAAATCTAAGTCTAATTAAAGTAAAGGTGCAAGTATTTAAAAACGTGACTGAAGTTAAAGGGCACTAAAGTAAATGATGTGAACTTAAATCTATCTAAGGCAAATTTAAAGTGTGACTAAAACTAAGGCAAGTCTAAAATAAAACTAAGGCAAATAATCTTAAAGTGCAATTAAATAAAAGGCAGGAAGAATAAAACTTGAAAATAAAAATCAAAGACAAAAACTAATAAGAACCTGAATACAGCTCATTCGGAATAAACCTTTGTTTGGAACAATCACTCGTCATAAATGTCACCTTCGGTTGAAATGATTCTTCTTTACTTGGAATATTACCAAAATCCTTGATCCGGAACTAATTGATCTGAATATGTCTCTTATCCAAAACAATCATTCGTTCGGAACTTAACTGATTCGGAACTTGTAAAATTTGCCTTGATTCGGAAGTATTTTGTCACCCTTGATTCGGAAGTTTCCGAATGAAGCTCCTTGATTCGGAAGTTTAGAACTTCCGAATGAACACCCTTGACTCGGAAGTTTATGACTTCCGAATGAAAAGCCTTGATTCGGAACTTGGTCCTTGATTCGGAACTTTGAGTTGATTCGGAACTTTTGAGAAGTTCCGGATGAAACCCTTGGTTCGGAACTTTGGAGTTCCGAATGAATACTTTTGGTTCGGAAGTTTTCACTTCGTCCGGAACTTTGAAAGTTCCGGATGAACAAGTTTGGTTCGGAAGTTTTTCTAATCCTAAATCTTCCGGATGAAGCCTTGATTCGGAACTTTAGAAGTTCCGAATGAACACTTTCCCTCCCTCTTGGTTCGGAACTTTTCCTGGAATGATCAGAAACAAAGCAAATACCCCCGAACAACAAGGAGATACAGAAATAGCAGATATAACCAAAAATTAATCAAAATAACACAAACGATTTAAACTAAACAGTAACGAGATCAATAGATAACATAAACAAACAATTTAAAACACGAAATCAAACAACTTTAACCAAAATAATCAAACACCACTTGGATCAAAATAAAGCATGAACATGAACATAACATAAACACATGGATCAAAGAATAAGAAAGGTAGATAAGAGATTGACAAGATAAAATAAAGATTTGACAAGAATTAAAATGAAAACTTACTTGGAATTAAATGGTAATTAAGGTGCATAACATGGTAATTAAATTGACAAGAAAGTAAATGACAAGGTATTTAAATGTGGAAGACTAATTGTCACACTTAGCCAACAAGAAAGAAATGACTACAATCCTAATCTATTTATAGGGGAGGATTAAGGAAGCTTCCTCCCCTCCTTCCTTTCTTGTTAATTGCAAGATTAAGTCCCTTTCTTCTTAATTCTTTATTAATTGCGTCATTAGTCCTTTTCTTCTAATCTTCTTTAAACTTGGACTTAAGGGACTTTTGGCTTCGGGATTTCTTTTGAACTCGTCTTTAATTTCTTCAATAAAATAGACTTGAATTCTTCGACTTTTGATAAACTTCCGTCTTTTGACTTTTTCTTCGATAAATCTTCAGAATTGGCCGTGGACTTCCGTTCTTTTTACACTCTTGACTTCTCGACTTCGTCTTTCATCTTTTTCTTCAATAAAAGTCCGTAAATGCCCGTGAATGTCCGTGTTTTCTCCACTTTTCACCTTTTCATCCTAAATCACAACAAAAACACAAACCACGCATAATTCTGACATAAAAGACATAAAATACACGTTTTGGTCCGGTTATTATTGTAGTTAAGTGGTAGAAAAGATGGGTGTTTACACACCTATCACATGATTACGATTACGTGTTATGATTTTACGTATTACGTACGTGTTAGAACACGATAAGTATTTACTACGCACGATCACGTAATAATTATTTGACGATAGTTAATCACGAGCATGCGATCATGAAATCATGAACGTAATTAAAACACGAACTATTATTAATTACGTATATATATTTATTACGAGCGTAATTAAATATATTAGATCACGATATTTACGTAACGAGAACACTTAAAACGCGAACACAAATAATCACGAACGTGTAACTTATTAATTAGATACGGAAAACATCCGGGTTACCCTTGTGGGCCCCATTACCACGAATTTAGGAGGGGGGATGGGCTTAGCCCATCAATTTTTCACTAAAAAGGAAAAGGGATATTTTTCACTACTCATTTTCATTCACAGAAGATTTTTAAAAAAAAACACCTCAAGCCCTCTTCCTTGTTCTTCTTTGTGCCGCCACCTTAAGAACACCACAAGAGGTGGTTTTTGATCTTGGATCTCAGAATTCTAGTGATTTATCGTGTTGGTTCTTCGTTCTCTTGATCCATGAATTCGGTAAAACCTTTTTAAAACTTTTCTTTTGATTTAATCTTTTTATTAATTATGAACATGTGATGTTTTTATAAAAAACATGATAATTAAGCATAGATCTAACATGTTTTGGTGTCTAATTAAATCAAAGGGTTGTTTTAAGGGGGTGTTTGTTTTGGCCGTAGGCTGCAACCGAACCCGAAGGGGTTTCGGTTTGCCAAGCCGACCACCACCAAGACCATATGGTCTTGGTTGGTGCGTGTGGGTCCCACGGCAGTAAGGGAACAAGGGGTACCCCGAGTTGGTTCGGGGTACGATGTCGATTTCATGTTCGGTTCATGTTTTTAGCCTAGATCCGGTTCATGGTGTATGTTAGTTTTTTTATGTTTATGAACTTATGTTTAAATTAAATTAATAAAATGATGTGATTAATTTAATAACATGACTTAGGTTATTTAATTATTAATAATCATGAAATTATTTTAACCCAAGTATTTATATGTTTAAGACTTATAATCAATTAATTATTTTAAAACCATGGATATAATTAATTAATTATCATGACTTAGGTTATATTATTAATATATAATAATACATATTTTAACCTAAGTATTTAACTTATTTAATTAAAAACATGTTATACTTTAATTAAATATTATAACCTATAGTTTAATTAAATTACATGAAATAATTATTAAACTATACATTATATCATATGACTTAGAAATAATCATGAAAAACACTTAGGCTTATATACTTAGCTTATTTAACCAGCTTATTTCTAATTATGGAAACTTTCTATTTTTAGAAACTTAATTAAATAAGGCAGCTAATCTATTTATGGAAACCAGCTATTTTTAGAAACTTATTTATTTAAGGCAGCTAATCTATTTATGGAAACTTATTTAATTAAGGCAGCAAATCTATTTATGGAAACTTTCTATTTTTTGAAACTTATCTATTTTAAGCAGTAAATCTATTTTTGGAAACTTTCTAATTTTGGAAACTTTCTATTTTTAGAAACTTTCTATTTTTAAAAACTTTCTATTTTTCGAAACTTTCTATTTTTGGTAACTTTCTATTTTTGGAAACTTTCTATTTTAGGAAACCTGCTATTTTTGGAAAGTTACTTATTATTGCACAGTAAGTATATAATACATGAAATACCAGAAATACTTAATAAGATTAAGCAGAATATAAGATTTAATACAGTTTAAGGCTTTAAAACAGTAAAACATAATAAGAACACATAAAATAAGCTAAGACATGACATAAAACCAGCTACGTATTTAGTAAGCAGATACTTATTCATGTACGTATTTATGTAGCACTAGTGATTCGGAAGTAGGATTCCTCGCAGTTCATCTTCTTCGTTCACTGGACATAAGGTACGGATCCCGTCCTTTCAGTATGGACATTCTTTCCTTATTAGGATTTCCCCGTATGCAGCCAACTGTTTTCCCGTAGTATAAGTTACGTGTTTGATTGCTTATGTTTAATAAAGATTACCTATAGCCATATACATGCATGACCAGTTTCACCTAGTTATGGAGGTACCATAACCATAACATTAGAGGCACTGATGTTATGAATTCACCACAGCGGAGTGATTGCTCGTGGCGTCCCTTTAGCTTTTGGCCATTTATTTAAATTTATCATGTGGGGCGTATGGGTGCATCCTAGTTACACGTTTTTATTCAGGATTTCATGGTGAATGTGGTGTGTGCCTTGTATCCTTCACAAGGAGCTGATCCCTCCTACCCATAAACCAGTATATTAAATTAGAGGCAGCCCCTCTAATTTGCATGATGAGGTCACCCCTCCAATTATTCATGCACGGTGGATTTTCATGACCTATATTGGCTAATGGTAAAATATGACAAACAGATTTTATAAGATAAACATAAGATTTTCAAACTATAAAACCAGTTTTATGAACATGTTCCAGGTTTTCCAGGACTTATACATTTCCGCTGCTATTAAGTCTCTATTATGTTTTAGTCACTTATACTATGTCTATATCCGTGCACTGAGCGTTTTGCTCAGCCGTTACTTTCCTTTCCATGTCCCAAAACGGCAGGTACCATAGGAGGGACTCGAGCATTTGGAGGACGTGCATAGGATGGAAGCTGCTAGAGACTTCTTTTCCTTTTGCCTTCATATACTTATGCTTGTTTAGTCTTTCATTCATTTATGTTGCTTTATTATGTTTTGGGCTTATGTTTGGGAACCGATGTTTGATTCCGGTTATCCCTATGGTCATGTAATGTTTTATACATTTATCCTTGTATGCTTTGATGACACGCCATAATTACGCGTGACATTTCCGTTATCAAAATGGGGTGTTACAATTATGGTATCAGAGCCAAGGCATCGACCTGTAGGCTCTAAAACTCGACCTGTGACTAGTGGGTAGTCACCAGGAGCTTCCTAAGCCAACGTATGTTATTCTACGTATTGATGTTTTCAGCGCATTGTTGTTTTAACCGTGATGTTTTTCAGCACCTTGAGGTTTTAACCTTGACGTTTTCATCGATATTGTTTTACTAATATGGATGGACAACCGTCATTCATATTTAGTTATGTCTCATTGTTTCATGCATAATGTTCCTCGTGAACTGTGGCTATGTGGACTGAACCCCAGTAGTTCATAATTAGTCACATCAAATTTTTTTCTGATAAGTTTTGACAAACGAGTTTCATTCATTTATGTTTCATGTATCATTGTTGCAGGGATTATGACTAAGTAATGGTTGGTACAGGACTGGCCCTATTTAGTCGCATGTGCTTTTATCGAAACTTTTAACTTTGGGACCGACCCATAGGCGTCCCCTCGCCATGTCTTTTGTTTTGGAACCGACCCATAGGCGTTCCCTCGCACATATAAAGATTTTATAAACTACATTACGCATTCATGCACTGTTTTTCATGCATAAAATTTTTCTCATGATTTAAATTGGCATAAATTTTTTTTTTTCATGTCCCCTCATAAGTTATTTTGTTTTTATGTCAAGTATGTTTACATACTGTCATGGTTAACTTCAGTTTCATGCGGATTATGTTATACACTTCTTCGTAATAGATGGTTTCATGTTTCTTCATGATAATTCCGTCTTCATGTTGATTATGTTTTACGCCTCTTTTGTTATTTACGTTGTCCTGCAAGACATTGTTGGATTTCTTTGAATTCTGCTTTCATGATAGTCATGGTTGGTTTTCATTGATCATGCTGTCAGGCAAATCATCGTTGAATTTGGTGTCACCACACTTTAGCGTTTCTCTATGCAACCAGAATGAGGTATATACTGGCATTGCCAGGTTATCATGATGGTTTTCCTAACCGTTTAACTGATATACTTTCTTTAGATCATGATAAATGATCAAATCCATACCGATCATTTCATGTGCATTCCACGTGTACTCCACGTACCGTATTTCATGTGTATTACATGTACCTTAATCCATGTGTATTCCACTTGCAATACTTCACGAGTATTCGCTAGTCGATTCTGAATCATCTCAGGCGTATTTTCAATTGCTGATATTCTACAAGATTGCTGATGCCGCTCACAACTTGGAGATGTTACTAAAGGTTGATGCTGCTGACGTTCGGAGACGCTACGAGATGCGGATGCTGTTCACAACCTGGAGATCCTACAAGACGAAGACAAAGGCGTCGGAGAAAAGCAATTGGACGAGAAGATGCTTCACCATCAGACAATTTCCATCAATCATTGTCCCTAATTCTTAGTTACATGTCATACATCATTCAGCTGTCATTTCAGCCATATGAGTGCAAACCGGTACCAGCCGGCCACTCAGCTGAATAGTTACATGAATCACGGTCATGAGAATGACCGTCATGAAACTGACAGACAGGACTATAGTAACCACTACTATGACAGAAACTATCCTATAAATCGCAACCGAGGCTCCGGCCGCGGACGTGATCAGACATACAAATGATCAGTAGTCCAACCGATCCGCCAATTCTGGCATAATAACCTTATATTGTGGTTATATTTGTTTCACATCTCGAGACACATGTCAAGACATCAATCAAGACACATGTTTCACGTATACATTCTGAAGACACATGTCAAGACATCAGTCAAGACACATGTCTCACGTATAATTTCTAAAGACACATGTCAAGACACCAGTCAAGACATATGTCATGCTTATAGTTCCAAGAAACGAGTCAAGACACATGACTCACGTCCAACTATGGAACATTTCTAAGAAATTCAGGGTACCCTCCGAGGGTATATCTATTTTTGTTGTGCCATGTATTAATCAGGCCACAAGAATTTCTATACCATTATCGGCGCATCAGTGAGGACTGTCACGTTGCCGATGTCACTTTCATTTCTTTCACCATGGTTCATATATTCATGACCATGAAGGACGCCTTTCGTATTCCCACGTATACGAAGGTTTTCCTTCAGCTTAATGATGAGATCCAAGCTGCTAACGCATTCCCTCGGACAGACACGAGATGAATTTTATCCTAATTATGTACTATGAATAGCACACCATGCTACGATTCATAATTATGTACAGAAATGTTCAGGCTCCTGAACACATTCAGCTCGATTTTCCATCCGGAAAATCTGTACAAATTATCTATGCTTTACAAGCATGTGCGTTGTTAGCCATGGTCGCTAAATTTTCTAGCTGTCAGTAAGACACGACCACTTAATTCTTTTATGCATAGCCAGTTGATTATTCCAAAGTCTTCCTATACATTCCGGAAGATCCTACAAGGAGAAGGATGATACCATGAGATTATGTGTCGACTACCGTCGACTTAAACAAATCACCATTCATGACCGTTATTCTCCTCCACATATTGACAACATGTCCAATCAACCGTATGGTGTAAATCACTTTTCCAAGATCGAACTCATGATCATGCTGCCAACAGTGACGAATGAAACAGCAGGACATGTCCATGACTGCTATTCGTACACGACTCGGTCATGCTAGATTTATAATTTGAATTAGTCTCATCAATGCTCCAACGGCATTATGAGAATGAGTTTCCATGAACTCATAGCAAATTCATCAGTGTTTTCATTGAGGATAACCTGATTTCCTTTAAGCTTAGAAGAAGAACAGGAAGACCATATCTGCACTATGTTGCAAATTCTATGACAAGAGAAATTTCACCCTGGAAATTTTTCCAATATCAATTCTGTTTGATTACATTGACACACTGAATCACATGGGTTTCTACGGTTAATCTTACCATGACCCTGCTTATGCGTAAAGGAACGAACTCTACACTACATTAGGTGTTCTAGGAAATCCTACGTTAAGAGAAGTCTAGATTCAGAGCCTCAGAGTTTCGCAACCTTCTATGTATCAAGTTTCTACGAAGCAAGATACAGTTACGTTCATATCTTTATACCTGTCATACAAACAGGCTAAGATAGGACACCAACAGACTGGGATGTTTTCATCATCTGAAATTGTAA
Organism: Glebionis coronaria; assembly: GCA_025667525.1. Taxonomy (NCBI): domain Eukaryota; kingdom Viridiplantae; phylum Streptophyta; class Magnoliopsida; order Asterales; family Asteraceae; genus Glebionis; species Glebionis coronaria. The sequence continues at coordinate 545,157,960 of CM046882.1, forward strand.
ATTGAAATGGGACAAGATCTCCACGGATTTTGGTTACCAGTTTAAAGCAAACTCAGATGAAGCATGATGCTATCTGGGTTATTGCAAACAGTTTGATCAAGTCTGTAGAATCCTTACATCCAAAAGGATTTCAGAACAAACAAATTTATCGGACATGTTCCAACCAAGGCTCATCTGATCACTTGGTAATCCCTCAATTATCGGGTCAGACAAATATTCATAATTGTGCTCCTAATTCACTTCACGTCCTTGTTCTAATTCCACACCTTGCTTTCGCGCTCACGTTCATGACACTATTCACGTTCATGATCGTATTTTGGTTTACGATTTTACATTCATTTGTTTTCTCATTATGGGTAGTTTGCAAGAACTTGAGAGACTGGACCCAAGTTTAATGTAACTCCCTATCCTCAGATAGACGTTTCTCGTCATAATCTATGTCTCACCTTCTAGCGTTTGTCGTTACCGCCATTATATTCTATGATCACGATATGTTTCACATGTCATGTTCATTCCACGTTCCTCATATCATGATCAAGATATGTTACACGTATCAGGGATCACGATATGGTTACTCATACTACACTCGCCATATCTCCACGTAGCACGTTCAAAATTTTTCACGTATCACGTTCAAAATTTTTCACGTACTACGTTTCTATATATCTCGCGCATCGTTGCTAGTTATCAGTTAAGTTGGATTGCTTTGCACCATAATGTTTCAGTTACTCTTACACGTTAATTCTTATTCCCTCGATCGAATTTAGGGGATCAACCTTACGTTGATTACCAAGAACTCCTTCTTATTCCAAGTCAAGGTCAGGAGGGCCAAGACGTATCATTCGTGTCAAGATCTTATAAAGGAACCGTTCCAAGAGGGAAGCCACTTGGAAACGGACAAGTTCATCCGGACTTCTTATCCGTTTTCTCCAATCAATTAGATATGTCCTTTCAGCCACATCACGTTCCATGTCCTTTTTAGACATGTTACGTTCCGCGTTCTTTCTGCCAGGTCACCTGCACGTTAATTTATTTTACATACCCTCTCAGTTTGATTCAGGTATGTTTCTCTTTCAGTTACGTTATCTATAATTCGGGGACGAATTATTCTTTTTTGGGGGAAGAGTTGTAAAACCCGCATGCTTTTACCATGAATAGTACCCTTAAGATCATACTTACTAGATTAAAACTTTCTTAATATAGCATGAATACGACTACGTGTTAGGATTTTACGTATTACGTACGTGTTAGAACACGATAAGTATTTACTACGCACGATCACGTAATAAGTATTTGACGATAATTAATCACGAGCATGCGATCATGAAATCATGAACGTAATTAAAACACGAACTATTATTAATTACGTATATATATTTATTACGAGCGTAATTAAATATATTAGATCACGATATTTACGTAACGAGAACACTTAAAACGCGAACACAAATAATCACGAACGTGTAACTTATTAATTAGACACGGAAAACATCCGGGTTACCCTTGTGGGCCCCATTACCACGAATTTAGGAGGGGGGGATGGGCTTAGCCTATCAATTTTTCACTAAAAAGGAAAAGGGATATTTTTCACTACTCATTTTCATTCACAGAAGATTTTTAGAAAAAAAAAACCCTAAAGCCCTCTTCCTTGTTCTTCTTTGTGTCGCCACCTTAAGAACACCACAAGAGGTGGTTTTTGATCTTGGATCTCAGAATTCTAGTGATTTATCGTGTTGGTTCTTCGTTCTCTTGATCCATGAATTCGGTAAAACCTTTTTAAACCTTTTCTTTTGATTTAATCTTTTTATTAATTATGAACATTTGATGTTTTTATAAAAAAACATAATAATTAAGCATAGATCTAACATGTTTTGGTGTCTAATTAAATCAAAGGGTTGTTTTAAGGGGGTGTTTGTTTTGTCCGCAGGCTGCAACCGAACCCGAAGGGGTTTCGGTTTGCCAAGCCGACCACCACCAAGACCAAATGGTCTTGGTTGGTGCATGTGGATCCCACGGCAGCAAGGGAACAAGAGGTACCCCGAGTTGGTTCGGGGTACGATGTCGATTTCATGTCCGGTTCATGTTTTTAGCCTAGATCCGGTTCATGGTGTATGTTAGTTTTTTTATGTTTATGAACTTATGTTAAAATTAAATTAATAAAATGATGTGATTAATTTAATAACATGACTTAGGTTATTTAATTATTAATAATCATGAAATTATTTTAACCTAAGTATTTATATGTTTAAGACTTATAATCACTTAATTATTTGAAAACCATGGATATAATTAATTAATTAACATGACTTAGGTTATATTATTAATATATAATAATACATATTTTAACCTAAGTATTTAACTTATTTAATTAAAAACAGGTTATACTTTAATTAAATATTATAACCTATAGTTTAATTAAAATACATGAAATAATTATTAAACTATACATTATATCATATGACTTAGAAATAATCATGAAAAACACTTAGGCTTATATACTTAGCTTATTTAACCAGCTTATTTCTAATTATGGAAACTTTCTATTTTTAGAAACTTAATTAAATAAGGCAGCTAATCTATTTATGGAAACCAGCTATTTTAGAAACTTATTTATTTAAGGCAGCTAATCTATTTATGGAAACTTATTTAATTAAGGCAGCAAATCTATTTATGGAAACTTTCTATTTTTAGAAACTTATCTATTTTAAGCAGTAAAATCTATTTTTGGAAACTTTCTATTTTTGGAAACTTTCTATTTTTGGAAACTTTCTATTTTTAGAAACTTTCTATTTTTCGAAACTTTCTATTTTTGGTAACTTTCTATTTTAGGAAACCTGCTATTTTTGGAAAGTTACTTATTATTGCACAGTAAGTATAATAACACATGAAATACCATAAATACTTAATCAGATTAAGCAGAATATAAGATTTAATACAGTTTAAGGTTTTAAAACAGTAAAACATAGTAAGAACACATAAAATAAGCTAAGACATGACATAAAACCAGCTACGTATTTTGTAAGCAGATACTTATTCATGTACGTATTTATGTAGCACTAGTGATTCGGAAGTAGGATTCCTCGCAGTTCATATTCTTCGTTCACTGGACATAAGGTACGGATTCCCGTCCTTTCAGTATGGACATTCTTTCCTTATTAGGATTTCCCCGTATGCAGCCAACTGTTTTCCCATAGTATAAGTTACGTGTTTGATTGCTTATGTTTAATTAAGATTACCTATAGCCATATACATGCATGACCAGTTTCACCTAGTTATGGAGGTACCATAACCATAACATTAGAGGCACTGATGTTATGACTTCACCACGGCGGAGTGATTGCTCGTGGCGTCCCTTCAGCTTTTGGCCATTTATTTATATTTATCATGTGGGGCGTATGGGTGCATCCTAGTTACACGTTTTATTCAGGATTTCATGGTGAATGTGGTGTGTGCCTTGCATCCTTCACAAGGAGCCGATCCCTCCTACCCATAAACCAGTATATTAAATTAGAGGCAGCCCCTCTAATTTGCATGATGAGGTCACCCCTCCAATTATTCATGCACGGTGGATTTTCATGACCTATATTGGATAATGGTAAAATAAGACAAACAGATTTTATAAGATAAACATAAGATTTTCAAACTATAAAACCAGTTTTATGAACATGTTCCAGGTTTTCCAGGACTTATACATTTCCGCTGCTATTAAGTCTCTATGATGTTTTAGTCACTTATACTATGTCTATATCCGTGCACTGAGCGTTTTACTCAGCCGTTACTTTCCTTTCCATGTCCGAAAACGGCAGGTACCCTAGGAGGGACTCGAGCATTTGGAGGACGTGCATAGGATGGAAGTTGCTAGAGACTTCTTTTCCTTTTTCCTTCATATACTTATGCTTGTTTAGTCTTTCATTCATATCTGTTGCTTTATTATGTTTTGGGCTTATGTTTGGGAACCGATGTTTGATTCCGGTTATCCCTATGGTCATATAATGTTTTATACATTTATCCTTGTATGCTTTAATGACACGCCATAATTACGCGTGACATTTCTATTATCAAAATGGGGTGTTACAAGTTTATAATGCATGAAATAGTTTAAAAGTGCATGATGCAGTTTATAAAAACTTTTATATGCGCGAGAGTGAATGCCTATGGTCAGTTCACTCAAAACAAAAGACATTGCGAGGGGACGCCTATGGGTCGATCCCAAAGTTAAAAGTTTCGATAAGAGCACATGCGACTAAATAGGGCCAGTCATGTACCAACCATTACTTAGTCATAAACCTGCTACAATGATATGAAAGCATGAAATAAAAATGAATATGAATGAATGCATGAAGACCAACTGTCAGTTCTAGGAAGACACTGGTGACTACGCGTAAGTCATAGGTCATGTTTTATAGAGCTACAGGTCGAAACCTTGGGCTCTGGTACCATAATTTTAACACCCCATTTGTTAGGATAGAATGATATAGTAAATTATGGCGTGTCATCAAAGCATGTAAGGTAAATGTCTAAACATTCACGACCATAAATAGAAATACCGGAATCAAACATCAGTAGTCTAGTAACTCACACACAAGCAATATTAAGTACTGTAAATGAAAGGACTAAAAAATGTCCAAAAGAAGTAAAGTATGATAAAGTAGGAATAAATGCATAAGGTAAAAGAGGCCGGATAGCTTCCAATTCGAATGCACATACTCTGGAGTTCCTACTTGCGACCTTAAGTACCTACCGTTGGGGACATGGAAAAGTAGACGGCTGAGCATAACGCTCAGTGCACGGATATACAATAAAGCATGGAAGACATAGAATATGAAAGCATATAAAGAGCATAAAGCATGAATATAACAGCGGAAATGAGTAAGTCCTGGAAAACCTAGTTGTCTGTCATGTTAACTGGTTTTAGTTCTGAAAACATGGCTTATCTTACTTATGAAATATGTATTAGTTAATATACCAAAATCCAATATAGGTCATGAGGTCAACAACGTGCATGAATACTTGGAGGGGTGACCTCATCATGCAAATTAGACGGGATGCCTCTAATTTATTTGGTAATGGGTAGGAGGGATCATCTCCTTGAGAAGGATGCAAGGCACACACCACATTCACCATGAAATACTGACTGAAACATGTAACTAGAATGCACCCATACGCCCCATATGATAATATAATAATATAATGGCCAAATAATTGAAAGGGACGCCACGAGCTATCACTCCGTTGTGGTGAAGTCATAACACTAGTGCCTGTAGTGTTATGGTTATGGTACCTCCATAACTAGGTGATACTGGTCATGCATGTATATGGCTAAGGTAACTAATAAAACATAATCATTTCACATGTAACTACTAGGGAAAACAATTGGCTGCATACGGGAAATCCTAATGAAGGAAGAGATTGTCCTTACTGAAGGACGGGAAATCTGTACCTTATCTCCAGTAGAAGATAATGAAAACGATGAAGACTACTCCGCCTTGACAGATAATACTACATAAGAAATATGGACGTGTATGAGTTGTCTGAATTACGTGTGTTTTACTGGTTACGTGTGTTATTAGCTTGTTATACATATTCTATCATGTTTTACTGTTTACTGTGTTAACTGTAGTTATTCTGATGTTCTGTTGTGTATTATTCATGTATTAGTGTATTATAATACTTGTATTGTAATACTAAGTAACTTTCTAAAAATAGCAGGTTTCCATAAATAGTAAGTTTCTAAAAATAGAAAGTTTCCAAAATAGTAAGTTTCCTTAATTAGAAATAAGCTGGATTATAAATAATAAACAAAGTTTAAATAGTATAATACAAGTCATGGTTATAGCTTATTAATTAAATAACTGGTTAATTAATAAAACTATACGTTATATGGAATTTAATTAAAAATACATGTTTTAATTAAATTAAGCCAAGTTAAATACTTTAGGTTATACATGTAATGTTTATTTTAATATTTAACCTAAGTTATGAAATTAATTAAATTAAAAAAGTCTAGTGATTAATTTAATTAACATGTTTTCTGATTTCAACATTTAACCCGAGACCCGAACCCATGTTTTAAAAATTAACCCGAGCCCGAAAGCCGGTCCCACACATAAGCCAAAACAAACAGCCCTACCAGTGGCTAGACCGGCTAACCGGTTGCCACTCGTGGCTTGCGGTACCCACTGTCGAGCCACGGTTCACACCGGTTGGCCACCGGTTCAACCCGGTTCCCCCTGCTTCTTGCTCGGTTCCCACTGTTAGCCAAAAACAGCCCCACCGAGACCCTATGGGTCTCAGCTGGCTCTCGGTCCACACCAAAACCACACCCTGACCTGCGGTCGGGGGCTTACCCTTGATGCGTCCGAACAACAAACCCAAATCGAGCCCCTTGTGGGTCTTGGTGCGTCATATCGAACAAGCCGAGAGTCTCTTGACTCTCTATTGTGTCTCGGCTAACCTAAAACAACACCAAACACCCCCTTTTAACATGATTTAATTAATCCCATGTATTTTGTTTACTTGTTTTAATGATTAATTAAATAATTAACATGAATTCATAAGGAATTAAAAAGAAAAGGAAGTGTTTAATTTACCGAACATGTGGAAAGAAAAGGTTATGAACACGATCACGTACACACGAATAATCAACAAGAAAATTGTCCGGTTTGTCCTTGTGGTTCCTCTATGGCCGGCGGCAGAGGAGAGAGAGAGGAGGCAAGGAAAACTTTTCTGTAAAACCTAAATTATGTTTTAAGTTCATGTGTTTTCTTTTCTTATGGGTTTAAATTGGGTCATGGGCCAAGGCCCGTCTTCTCCTTTTTCCTTGTGTAGCCGCGGCCTAAAGTGTGTCCACGGGAAAACCCGTAGCTTTTCCCGTGTTCAATTATTTATGTGATCGTTTATGTTTTAAATGTCGTGATTTTTATATGTCGTGTACTTAACACATTTATAATATATACGTAACTACATGTTATTAAAAACCGTGACACGTGAATTATATTATAAATGGAAAGTATTAATTTTACCGTATTTTCATGTGTGTACTGTTCATGTGTACTGTTCATGGTATTTTAATGAGGTTTTTACAAATACTAACGGGGAAGGAAGCCAAGGTTCCGGAAACCATGGTAGGGGAAACGAACGCCCTACACGAGAGTGCACTTACAAGGAGTTCTTGAATTGTCAGCCACTTATGTTTAAGGGTATTGAAGGAGTCACAGAGTTGACTCAATGGATTGAGCGAATGGAGTCAGTTTTCCACATCAATAACTATACTGTTGAGTACCAAGTGAAGTATGCTACTTGCACCTTACTTGGAACCGCTTTGACATCGTGGAACGCCCATGTTAAGACAGTTGGGCACGATGCTGCTTATGCTATGACATGGAAGAACTTAGTGAAGATGATGACCTCTAAGTATTGCGCAAGGGGCGAAATTAAGAAAGTGGAGATGGAATTGTGGGGTTTGAAAGTCAAAGGTACTGATATTGAGAGTTATAATCGGCGCTTCCAATAGTTGGCTTTGTTGTGTGGGAGAATGTTTCCCGAAGAATCTGATGAGGTAGAGAAGTACATTGATGGATTACCCGATATGATCCAAGGCAATGTCATGTCCTCTAAGCCAAAGACCATGCAAGATGCTGATAACGCCTCATTTATACATGTTTATAATGATGCATTTGTCCTTGTTTGCTATGTAAATAAATAAATTATGTATTGAATTGATACTAATAAAAGGTATTGTTTGTATTGTAGCCAAGAAAGAAACCATAAAGGAAAAGAATGAAGAAATAAAGAATAAAGGGGCTAAAGAAGAAATTATGCTGAAAAGGAGCATAAGTGCGGCGCACATTCTCTTTTGTGCGGCGTACTTTCAAAGTACCCCGAATGTGGAGAATAACAAGAAGTGCGGCGCACAATTTGGCAAGTGTAGCGTACATTTATACCTGATGAAGTGTGGCGCACAAATGAACAAGTGCGGCGCACATTTCACTGCAGATACACAATTAAGTGCAATTATGCATGGCTATAATGGTGAACCTTTGATATACTTCCAGGGCTTCTAACCTACGAAATTTCAAGTATAAATAGAGCCCTTGGACAAGCATAATAATATCTCATTCCAAACATTCTCCATTGTTTAGGAGAAACAATAATCAAGGATTTCTCCAAATCCTTGATCATAGTTACTAGAGTTAGTAAACCTTAGTTGGTTTACGGTATTGGTGTTGGAACAAATAAACTTAGAAGTGTTGCTAGCCATTTGTAATAATTTCAAAGACTTATAAATCCTTTGGAAGCAATTATTGAATAATCTTGTGGTATAATTCTTATTTCAATTATGTCAATCTTTTCCTTTGATTTGCATATGTTTGAAATGATCTTATTTACTGTTATTATGGAGTAGTGTGATGTGCACTTGGTTAAGGTTTAATAGCCTTATAATTAGATACCAATATTAGCTTTGCTGGGGCAAAGTGCAGCGTACAATTAGTTTTGTGCGGCGCACTTTTTCCCTGGGTTCTTGAATATAAGTATGGTTTGGATACTCATGTATTATGTGTTACTATGTAAGGCCATTGTTATATGTTGGATTCATCTATGATCATCGACTAATACTCATGTGAGTGGATGTTTCATGTCATCTAATAAATGAATCTTGTTAATCACTTTTGTAACGATTAGGGGATTAAAACATATACCAACTCTAGCATAATCACATGTACTACCTTAGTTATCGAAATCAGGCATAAACTTATCTTAATGTTGTTGGTATGACGAAGTCTTTAACCGGATTCTTGTCATATCAATTAGATGTTGCATGCACGACTAATAATCGGTATGTTTTCTTACATTGTTTTTGTGCTTATACTTCATCTTTGCTACCTATCTATAATATGGTTATAACCTTAGCCAAACGCACCCTTTAATACCAATTGTTAAGTATATCTTTAGAACTTGTGACACTCTAGAGGTAATTGTTTTAATATTGTGATAACAACAATGCCGTGGAACGAACTGGACTTTATCATTAAGCTATGCTATACATGAAAGGGTATACTTGCCCGTGTTTATGTTTCTAGTCATTTGTGTGGTAATATCTTGAATAAAAATTAAGACTTGCAAATGAACATCAAGTTTTTGGCGCCGCTATCGGGGATTGATTAGTTATTTATTTTGAAACATTCTGAAATACTTGGTAAAACAAAAATTATAAACCGCCATATAGATTTCTGGCAATCTGAAAAAGATTTTAACGAAAAAGTTAGAAAGTGCGCCGCACATTCCCAAAAGTGCGCCACACATTTGATACAAATTTGCAAAATGTGGGTAGAAACAATCCCAAAACACCACCAAAATCTTTTACTCTCATCACAAACTGTTGAAACATGAGAATTGCTTTATGTGTGCTTATGCTTTTTGAATTTATGTGTTTGTTAATATTGCATTTCAAGAAAAACCAAAAATATTTACTTTCAAAATTTTATTTTCTCTTTAAATTACTCTTTGGTAGAATAATTTGCTTTGTTATGTCTTATTTGATATTTATCATGATTTGTGGTAATTTTTCTGGAATTTTTAACAACTTTAAAATACAAGAAAATGAGAAAACAAGCGGAAATGAAAAAATAGATATTTCTTGCAAAATACTTGGGAACATCTTACAAAATTTGGTCACTATTTCTTATTTTGACTACTTGTTAAGGAAGTATTATGAAAAAAGTCGTATAACGTTGTTTGATTGGTATATAGATCATACAGTCATGAACAAATTTTTTTGGCAGAAAGTGCGCCGCACATTCCAAAAAGTGCGCTGGCTTTTCTGTATCGGGAAAAAGTGCGTCGCACATCCCAAAAGTGCACCGCACAACTAGAAAACAGTGCACAGAATTTGCTTATAACACCATTAAAAAGAGATTTTCATCAAAACTAATGAGTTGCCTAAAGACTACAGGATATGAAATGTCAATTGGATTTTATGGCACTAACATACTAATGTTTCTCTTGATGTGTTGTTGTTTTAAGATGGATCCAAACACTAGCTTGGGTAGGCTATGCTTGGGAGAGGATGAGCATATTAGCCTAAATGATAAGATTGAATCGGATGGAGAGTTGAAGGTCTACGAGATTAATGGCCTATTCTATATGATGGATTTGGTGGATTTAGATGGTTGATTTAGATGATAATCATAAGGAAATGAAGGAATGAGATGAGGGATTAGAGAGAGAAAGGAGAGAAAAGGGGAAAGGTAGAGAGAGAAAGTTAAGATGAATAATGATTAATTGAAAATGGTAATCAACAACCCCTCCTAACATGCTAGGAGGGGATATATATAGCCCACCCTACATGTGGGCTATATGGACTATACATAAATTAAGTAGATCACGAGCCCATTACATAATAATCGTTGGAGCGACCGATCCTTCATAAATACGTAAAAACGTATTTCTAACAATCTCCCCCTAAGGGAGGTCGCTCCAAGAAACAAAGTTCTAAATAGTCTATAACTCGTGATCTATGCTAACTAAGATGTGACCGAGACTTTATTGGGAAAAACGTATTTCCAACAATCTCCCCCTAAGGGAGGTCACATCTTTTTACAAAATCTTAAACCTAGCATCTATGCTTGAGTCTTCGATCTTGTTCTTGTGAATATGCTTGATGTGATCTTTGACTTTAGTCTTGAGCATGTTTCCTTGCCTTGACCTTGTGCATTCTTCACTTGTGATATTTGCCTCTTTGTGACTTCATGTTCCACATACTTATACTTTTAAATTCTTGAAAGCTTTAGAGTTTGATACAGCGGAAGACTTGACCTTCAGGCTTTCTTGAATTTGTTTGAAGTACTAGTTGTATGTAGTATAAGCATGTGGTGACGACTTCTTATGGATTGTACACCGCAATGCCACCTTCTTGTTACGCTGCATAAAACAGTTAGCAACAAAACAATATACACGGATGAAATGGCCTTGAACATTTCATTCTAATTCGGTAGCAATTTACCTCCGGTCGGTGAAGACCGTTGGACGATATTAAATATCGTACTTGTGGCAGGTAGTTTCAATAAAGAACCTCCTTGACAAGATTTCGCGGGTAAACCCGTTCTCTTTACTCGACCGTCCAAAGCTGACTGCGAACGTAAAGAGTGAATCATTTGGATAAATATTATCCGCATGATTTGAAGCCGTCAATTCATGTTCCTGGAACAAGTGAAGTTCAATTAAGAACCGCACCATCGTTGCTTTCCAGTTGTCACTAGCTTGATTCATATAGAATCTTGCAAGTTACCTACCAAGTGCTGTTTGATGTTAACACTAGAAGGATTTCCATTCGTCACTGTAAATACTTAATAGTATTACTCTGAATGTTCTGGCAAGATCATATGATATTGCGTAGAGGCCTGGAACGTGTTTAAATTCATTTAAGAATTAAACCACTGTTGCTTTCCAGTTATCACAAGTTTGATTCATAAAGAATCGCACAAGTCACCTACCATGAGCTTTTTGATATTCGCTCAAGAAGGATTTCCATCTTCATTGTAAATACTTTCGTATTACTCGGATGTTCAGGCAAGATCATGAAGATATTGCGTAGGACTCTTAAGATCTTTCTTACTTTTCACAGTGTGTGAAGAAGCAAGGAATAATGAAAGTGTGTCCTAATGAGATATTTGATGATCTCAAATGGCTCTAGACTCGATCGTGCATTTTGGATTTTAGTGATCGGAGGCTGGAGAGGAGTGCCACCTTTTCAATACCAGTCTATTCGGAGTGAATAAACCAATAGATAATGTGTTGATCTCCGTGTGATTAAAACAAATACCTTTTGAGAGATATTTGAGTTAGCTGGGAAGGGTTGTGCATTGCATCACTGGGTCCATGACGTCTTTCTTCAATATCGAGAATCATTAACAAAAATGACCTCAATAGCATATGTATTGACCCGGTTTCTGCCTAAAGTTGTAAGGAGGGCTTCTTTCTTTACACCCTTTATCTTTACATTTCTTTTTCATTCTTCAACCCCTTCAATGCTTACCAATACGTCATCACTAGCACCTTGTTGTGATTGTTCCAGTGCTAACTTAAGTACTTGGTCGGCATTCAGCTACGTTCACAATCTTTCTCCATCTTTCCTAAGGACTACTATTTCTAGCTATGGAATGTCCTTGGGAAGATTCCTCCGGTTCTAGAGAAATCATTGGACTTTAACCTATCCTACCATCCTTATGTCACCACAATCTTCACCGTCGTGAATAGAGATGTTTTGGGTAAGTGTATGTCACCATGAAATCCATTTTGAAGTGCAAATCCATTTTGCTCCCCCTTAACATATGCTACGATATCCGAAAACATTTTGCACATGTCGGGATGAGCTATCACGTTAAGTCAAACCATTTATGATTGATCATATCCCATATTAAATCACATTTTTCTCCCCCATATTAAAAATATTAACCCAATCGATGTTTTTAATATCAATTGATTTAATAGCATTTTAAGAAAATTTGGGAAGAAAAATGCAAGTCCAATTATCTTCATGAATTACACAAGCTCCCCCTCAAATTAATGAGGGTGTGCTGAAACGTAAAATAAATACCTTTTAAACACGAGTGTAAGGTATTTATCACGTGCAAAGATCATATATGATAATGAATTCACAAGATTAATAATTTACGAGGTAGGACCTGAATGATGGAGAACATCATATGAGAGATTCACATGGTTCTTGTTCACGAATGCTGGTCACCTCGTCACGTCCCCGAGAAAATTAATTCCCGTTGTTGAGTCAAAGCTTTCCGGTGAAATGCTTGACTTGATTATGAAAAGCGGGTTGCTATCTGAAATAATAGCAAACCATTTTGAGCATGTTTTAAAAGTTTGAACTTCTGCTCGAACTTTATTTACAACCCCGTGTCATTATTGAATGACATTTCTAGGTTCGTAAATATTATCGATTCCAGAAGACATGCTCGTTTTATCAAAACGTTTTTGAACACACAATTTTGAAAGATTTAGAAAAAACCTTTTGAGAAATTCTCGAAAAATTGTGTTCAAAGTTTTGAAAAACAATTACTTGAGCTTAAGATGTTGAATATCTTACAAAACGAGCTCAAGTCCGAGAAGTTGTAAACTTCCCGTTGTCAAGGATAAGTTTATCATCGGCGATAAACTTTCCTTTTATTTAAAGAACGAGTCCTAAGCTGACATTTACTTAGAAGTCGTTTTTCATGAGCTTGAAAACTTTGACTGTTTTAACGGAAAGCTCATGACCGAGAAAGGTTAATTTCTCGTTATGAGGAGAAGTTCTCTTAGTTAAAAGATACACTTTCCTTTATGAGCTTAAAACTTCGAATGTTTTAAGACAAGCTCATGACCGAGAAAGGTGAATTTCTCGTTAAGAGGATAAGTTATCATAAACGATAAGCTTTCCTTTATTTTAAGTTCGAGTTACAGTCTGACATTTAACTGTAAGTCATTGTGCATGAGCTTAAAAACTTCGAATGTTTTTAATTTTAGCTCATGCCCGAGAAAACTTAATTTCTCGTTGTTAGGATAAGTTTATCATCGGCGATAAACTTTCCTTTCTTTGATGAGCGAGTTATAGTCTGTGATGTGACTATAAGTCCTAGTGCATGAGCTTAAAAACGTGGAATGTTTTTAACATAAGCTCATGCCCGAGAAAAATGAATTTCTCGTTTTTAGGATAAGTCATCATCGGGATGAACTTTCCTGTCTTTGGAGATCGAGTTACAGTCTGTTATGTGACTGTAAGTCCTAGTGCATGAGCTTAAAAACTTCGAATGTTTTTAATTTTAGCTCATGCCCGAGAAAACTTAATTTCTCGTTGTTAGGATAAGTTTATCATCGGCGATAAACTTTCCTTTCTTTGATGAGCGAGTTATAGTCTGTGATGTGACTATAAGTCCTAGTGCATGAGCTTAAAAACGTGGAATGTTTTTAACATAAGCTCATGCCCGAGAAAAATGAATTTCTCGTTTTTAGGATAAGTCATCATCGGGATGAACTTTCCTGTCTTTGGAGATCGAGTTACAGTCTGTTATGTGATTGTAAGTCCTTGTAAGCTTTAACCATGAATCCCCTGAGATACTAGTTTCTCTGATATCTGCTTCTTCAGCAACCAAACTCTGAGAGTGTCCTTAGTTGAACGGTATACAACGATTGGACCGCTTCGTTCTTTTGGAACATCAACTTTGGTACCTGCAATCTCATTAGGAGTTTGTATACTTTTGCATGGGTTAGAGATATCTATTTGTGAAGCACGTGGGGGTTCACAGTTGGCTTTACTTGTATCAGAGGTGGCCTGAGGGGATGATTCACTTGTCTTAGTTGGCAAACGTTTCCTTTTATAGAAAATCTTAAGTTCAGGCTTAAGTGATGTATCATCCTTTGCAATTTCCTCCTAGTAGTCTTAGTAGAATCGGAGACTATCTAGTTAAAGGGCACTCGTTTCCTACAAGAGTGAAAGATCTACCAGTGGGGCGCCACATTTTACCAACGGGTTTGATTTTAGCGACCCACTGGGATTTAAGTCTAGCACGGGGAGTTCACCTCATTAAGCAATTTTTTGATACAAGCATCATGATTTGCCGTAAAGACACATTTTCTACATGTTTTACAAGTAGCATATTTAATGTCCGAGTAAGATCTAGAATCCCTAGATGATTGATTGATGCTCCTAGGATTGGACATGCTACGGTTAGCAGTGTTGGGTAAACTAGAAGGCATCTGACTAGGTTTGAAATTCCTATCTCTTACATGTGTCTTTTGCTTAGCTTCCCCTAAGATCAGATTCATGGCAAACGTCATTTGAACTAGTTCTAGACGTGGTCTTGGTATTTTTAGGGAAACTAGAGGCAATCATATGATTTGGTCTTGCTAAAGCTGGAGTGATCACATTGGGCCTAGTTGCTGGAGTGACTGGTCTAATAAGATGAACCAAATCAACTTGGGAGGCAAACCGCGGTCTCGAGGATTGTGGTCGCTCGGATCTAAATGCAGTAGGTTGTCTGACAATCGGTTGTCTGACGAACTGATTTGTAGGCGGTTTCCCCAAGATTGATGGTTTTTCAAGCTTAGTGTCCACACTAGGTCCTTTACTTTTCCTTAACTCGTTTTTCAACGCAGCTATAGCAAAAACCTTTTCCTGTACTTGGGCCTTTAAAGTCTCATTTTCTTTGAGCAAGTTATCTTGGGATGCCAACTTAGATTCAAGCAGTTGAATTTGTTTCAAAAGATTATCCTTTTCAGCTTTAGAATCTAGAACAGTTTGATCCAATTTTCTTTCAAGAACAGCGTTTGACTTTTCAAGTTTTTCAAAGTATGTTTCAAATTTATCCGTTTTCTTAGAAAATTCAAGTTTGGCATCCTCAAGATCTTTTGATTGCCGAGCTACGATCGTTTCGAGCTCTTTAATCTTGGAATCAGAATCAGTTAACGAGGCAGTTATAAAGCATTTATCATGATGTTTAGCATTCTGAACAATCTCTCCCCCATTATGACTTACATCGGATGAATCAGAAGTGGTATTGCTATCACTCGTTTCCATCCCATGTTTGTCATAATTAGGTTCAGAATCCTCAAAATGCGGCATGTCATCAGCATATACATCATAACCAACATCACATTGTACCATGTTTGCAGGCTCTTCGTCATAAATGGGTAAGGTGTCATCCAGAGAAATCTCGTGAACATTCCCTGACGTGCCACTGGTATCATGTTGTCCTCCAGATTCTTTGCTCTTGGCATTGATAGGCTCCAAGTTTTCAACCGTATGACCATTCTCCTCTTGCATCTGCGGCATTGATTCTTGCACTCCATTATCATACATTTGCTGAAGTCGAGATCTTTCATAAATCGAAGACGAGACCGAAGTCATGAGTTTCAATATTGTATCACGAAAAACTCGAAGCTCGGTATGTGTATCTCGAAGAAATGATTGGCAAAGCATCGAACTTTCAGACTTGATGATATTGAATTGGAGGAAAGGCGTGAGTTGTGTCACAAGAGCCTTATAAGCAAGTGCCGATGCAGAGTGATTAAAACTTTCATTGTTGAGTTGCTCTGCGAGTTGGGTCAAAATGGTAAAAATTGAGTCGACGAATATATGACGATCTTGTCCAAAAATGGTCTCAAATTCGCTCCCTCCTTGAATCCTCGAAAGAGTAACTAGATGATATTGAAGCATTTGAAATGAATTTATACCACTTTCTCTAGCGTTGGCTTGCATTTGATGCAATTCACCCTTGTTCGATGTCGAAATCAAGAAATCCATTGAAAATCGATGAACGATAAGTTACAACGTGAGAGTATAATGCGACGAGAAATTGAGTTCTCGGGTTTTGACAAACCAACAAAAAATCCGTAAATGACTCTAATAATTCTCGATAGATGGTATACCTCTATTGTTCGCTCAAGAAATTTTTGTCGACTCAACCGTTTGATAAAACAAATCGGAATCCAATACACCCTTGTCTGACCCGTCAACAAATAAATCTTGTCACCTTAACACGTCACTTTGTCACGTTGTCACTTTGTCACGTCACGATTATAACTTCATATCAAAAAGTTTTTCAAAATAAAAAAAAAAAATTTGAAATAAAATAAAATAAAATAAAAATAGAATTAAAATAGAAATAGAAATCAAACTAAAAAATGATTATAAAAAAATGTAATATCAAAAAAATAAGAATTTTTAAAAATAAGAAACGAAAATAATCTTAAGATAAAAACTAAGGTTTATAAATTAGGCAATATTTATATCAAAAAAAATAGTAATAATATCAAAAATAGGTTTTTTCTATTGCCACACACGTGTGTTAAAAATCTTGTTTCTTGTTTTCTCCGTTACATTTAAAATTATAAAAAAAAAGATTTCGTCAAGCTTAGTTATATCCGCCCAGCTCTTTTCCCAAGTTCTAGTTATACACAAACCTAATCTCTCTTCTCTCTTAACTTTCTTTCTCAATCTCAAAAACTTTATATCCTCCGTCAATGTCTCTCTCTCTCTCTTCACCAAAACGCAGCCTCAAATCAAATCTCCTAATCTGATGAACAAATCTCAATCACCACTGTATCACAATCAACTAAATCCCAATCACCTAAATCTCATGCAACAATCTAAGAATCAAGATCCAAAAATGGGTCTCGAGTAGGTTTATTTTCTGTTAATTTTATGTTGAGTAATTAAGTCTCTCTTCTTCTGTAGCGTCTTTCTGTTGATGTTCGAGTCGAGAGGGTGTCAGATGTGGGTGGAGTGATGTGAGGGTGTGTTGTTTTGGAGTGTGTGAGTCTGGAGGGGGTGTAGATGATGTGAGTTTTTGAGGGTGTTTAAGGTGTTCGAGAGGGTGTGGAGCGGGATGGGTCGAGAGGGTGTTTTGTTTGGGGTCAGTCGAGGGTTGTTTGAGAGATGAGAGTCGAGAGGTTGTGGTTTGTTTTTCAAAACTGTGGTCTTTTGTGTCGAGAGGGTGTAAGGTAGGGGTGTTCACGGGTCGGTTCGGTTCGGTTAGTTAGACGATTTTGACTATCCATCGCGGTTCGGGTAGTTAAATTTACTATCCGTAATCGAACCGTACAAGGCGGTTAACCGGACATGCGGTTACCCGAAATGAGCGGTTACCCACGGTTCGGGTCACGGTTAACCATTTTATAAGTATCATCAAGTTTTAGTTTATAAATAAAAACACGGTTTAGAAGATAGAATGTTGTTTCGTATAATCCAATGACATTGAATAGATAAAAATCATATAAAAATTATTTCGTTCCAAAAAATGCAATAGAATGTTCATAAATAAGATATTAACTAAAAAATATTTATTCGATGTTTATAAACTACGATCACATTAATTAAACTTACACAAATATGTTTAAAATAGTTGACATTAAGCGTAAAAAAATCATTGTACAATAAAAGTATGGTACTAAAACAATTAATACATGTACTATAATTTGAATATTTAGTTAAAAAATTTCATGTATAATATGTGCGGTTCGGTTCGGTTAACCACGGATATTTAAAATTAAGAACCGCAACCGAACCGTCATAAGCGGGTTTTTTCGGTTTCGGTTTTTTCGGTTTCGGTTTCTTCGGTTTCGGGTTTTTTCGGTTTTGGATTGAGCGGTTCGGCTCGGTTCGTCGGTTTCTCGGTTTTTTTGAACACCCCTAGTGTAAGGGGGTGTGGGTGAGTCGAGGGTGGGTAAATGATTGGGTATGGGTTCTGTTGGTCGAGAGTCTTTGATCGTTGGGTCTGTTTAGTCGAGAGGGTGTTCTAGATCATGAGTCGTGTGAGACGAGAGGTGGGGTGGTAGTCCAAGTGTTTGACGAGAGTGTTTTTGGGTGAGTCTCTGGTTTGTTGTTGAATGGGTTTTCGAGGGTGGGTCTGAATCAAATGAGGTGGTGTCAGTTTGTGTGTTTGTGTGTTGTAGAGTCCTCAGTTTGTGTGTTGTAGAGTCCTCGAATTGTCAAATGAGAGTTTTTTTTTTTTTTTGATGAGTCTGTGAGTTGGGTGAGGGTGTTGTGAGTGAGGTCGAGAGACGAGAGGGTTTGGTTGGGGTCAGTGTCTGTGTCGAGAGGGTGGGTAAATTGTGTGAGTCGAGTGTGTTTGTTTTTGAGAAGGTTTTCGAGGGAATGAGTCTTTTTGAAAGACGAGGATTTGCCCGTTGAGTTTGAATAAGATGCGTCGTTCAGAAGAGTTCCGAATCGGAACTTTTTTCTTGATCCGGAAGTTCTTGGTTCGGAAGTTCTTGATCCGGAACTTCTTGATCCGGAACTTTTGGCTTGATCCGGAAGTTCTTGGTTCGGAAGTTCTTGATCCGGAACTTCTTGATCCGGAACTTCTTGATCCGGAACTTTTGGCTTGATCCGGAAGTTCTTGGTTCGGAAGTTTTCTGTTTGATTCGGAACTTAAAAATTGATTCGGAACTTTTAGTTTGATTCTGGACTTTAGGATCAGTTTTGATGGACAAATTTGGGACAGAAATGATGGACCAGAAAGGACAGAAATGTTTAACAGAATAGGTAGTTTGACAAAAAAATTAAGAAAGAAATCCAAAAATTATAACTGATAACTGAAAACTGACCAAAAATGACGGATGAGCGAAAAAAAGATAACAGATATATGATAAACGACACAACTGATTAATAAAAATTTAAATAATAAACTGATTAAAAAAAATAAAAAAAAATAAAAAAAGGATAAAAATTGATAAAAATTTATAGAAATTGATAAAATTTAGAAAACATACCAACTTTTTATATAAATTGATTATTAAACTTGTGATAAAAAACAATAAAAAAAATACAAACTTTTTATAAAAACACAACCTTTTTAAGATTTGATAAAGAAATTTTTGATTTTTATATAAAAATTTGTGATTTTTTATCTAAAAAGTAAGTAAATTTGAAGATTTGATATGATAACACATAAAAACATAAACTTTTTATAAAAAAATACAAACTTTTTAAAATTTAAGCATGATTAAATCAAAACCCACCAAAATCAAAAAGAAATAAAACAAGAATAAACCAAACTAACCATGGCTCTTGATACCAATTGAAGGTCTACGAGATTAATGGCCTATTCTATATGATGGATTTGGTGGATTTAGATGGTTGATTTAGATGATAATCATAAGGAAATTAAGGAATGAGATGAGGGATTAGAGAGAGAAAGGAGAGAAAAGGGGAAAGGTAGAGAGAGAAAGTTAAGATGAATAATGATTAATTGAAAATGGTAATCAACAACCCCTCCTAACATGCTAGGAGGGGATATATATAGCCCACCCTACATGTGGGCTATATGGACTATACATAAATTAAGTAGATCACGAGCCCATTACATAATAATCGTTAGAGCGACCGATCCTTCATAAATACGTAAAAACGTATTTCTAACAATCTCCCCCTAAGGGAGGTCGCTCCAAGAAACAAAGTTCTAAATAGTCTATAACTCGTGATCTATGCTAACTAAGATGTGACCGAGACTTTATTGGGAAAAACGTATTTCCAACAAGAGTGGACAGGATCTGAATATAGGGACACAGCCGATAGTGTGATTCAAAAGGTCCTAACTTTCTATCGTTTGGAAGACTTGACATCTAGCGAAAAGTACTCAATGCCTTGTCATGTGGAAGGTAAATTTGCCTATGATGGACAAGTTGACTTGGAAAGGAGAAGAGTTTTATTAGCAATGAACTTGTAGTGGAGTTTGGCTTAACCTACAAAACGTATCGTAATAGGGACAAAGAAATAGATAAGAAGCTCATTGTTATGATCAAGGACGAATTGTTTTTCGTCGACTTCTTCGTCAATCCGGAAGAAGATGACTATGAACCGTGTGCAATATTTGGGAGATCTTTCCTAAAGCAAGCCAACGCACAAATTGACATCACTTGTGGCATACTCACCTTATGGCAAAAAGTGCATGAAAGCTTAGACTTAGAAGAAATTGACGAGATACTTGAAAATATCGAATTTGAGGAATTAGCACCTATTAAGAATGAGGGATTTGATACTCCTAGATTTGTTTGCAATATGGGGAAAGACAAAAGAAACAAAGGAAAACAACCCGCTCATGCTTACAAATTGAACTATAATGGTAAAGGGCCTTCTCTCACCATTAATAAACCCTTAACTAGAGAAGAACTAACAATGGAAGAATTAAGGGAGGATGTTGAAGAAAGATTAATGTTGCTAAACATGAATCGACCAATCATTGAAACATTAAAATATATTGATAAGTATAAAATGATTGTTGATGGGGTCTTACTTGATAAGTTGAATATTTAAGATGGGTTAACCTCGGAATATGAGGATGTGGCAATCCAAATGCTCCGTGAAAACAAAGTAATGAAAGAAAAAGAAGATCTGGGTTATTTTGTCCTACCATAAGGTTGGAAGGTAAAACTACATACAATGCTTTGGTAGACACCGGTTCGAATGTTAATATCATACCACTTGGAATCTTTAAAATGTTAGATGTTGGAAGAGTCAAACCAAGGTTTGACCGAATAAAAATGCTTGATCACTCCTACGCGGAGGGATTTGGGCGTTTGCTTGGAGTTTTATGTCAAATAGGGACAACCACAATACTAGCCGATTTTATGCTTCTCGATATTCCTATTGATCGAGATATTCAACTAGTGGTTGGAAGGAAGTTTTTGCACACCGTTGGTGCAAAGGTAGATGTTGGAAAAGCTATCATGACTAGCTTTGATGGGTTTGTCCATCAAACATATAATGTGCTAAAAGCAAAAGAACATGATGATAGTGATGATGAAGATGATAAGTACTACACCACAAAAAGAGATGAAAATGGTATGCCGATTTATGGTCCACATTTGCAACCATGGACGGAACCGGAAGAACTATTTGATGCTTCATTGAGTGAAAGGAGCTACCATAACCCTTTCTTTGATATTTGTGTGTACAAGGAAATTGTGGGGATGCTTGGAGTACTTCCCGTATCATTGAAGTACAAAGATTGGCAAGTGGGTAACAAGCGAGAATTCGAAAATATTGCTAAAGATGGAGATAGTGAATGGCATGTTGCCATAGTCATTGTTGATCCATGTGGAAAAATGTACGAAAAAGTGTACGAGACAAAGGACACCAATAGAGAGGTCTCGGGACGTTACACGGAGAGTGATATCATGTCACCTCTGAATTTCTGCTACAATTAAGAAGAAAGGAAGAAAAGAGGAGTGCATCATTGGCTCCTAGTTACTTTTATGCATTTTTATCCTTTTGTATGTAGATAATCAAATAAAACGAAATGATGTCTAAGAGTCCTAGAAGTTTTAGGATGGTCTTAGAAGTAGGGAATGTTATCCCTAAGTTTTTTTATTTTCTATCGAATGAAATTGGAGGTTCTTTTAAAATTTTGTGTTTTGTATACTTTAAAATAAAAATACAGTAAACCATGTCTGGATGCACAGAATGTGCGCCGCACATTTCAAAAAGTGCGCCGCACTTCTGGGCGGATTTTTTGTATATACCTCGTTTTTCTCATTAGAACAAAAAAACACACAAAAACCACCTGACGATTTTTAATCATCACCAAAAATATTTTCGAGTCTTCACTCCAATTTCACATTCGAGATCATGTCTAGGGTAAGTTTTTATATCTAATTCATGTTTGTTTCAATTAATTAGTTTTTAATTTTTGATCAATTTTCAATTAGGGTTCTTAGTGAATGAAGAATGAATTACAATTCAATTAGGAATTAGTAATGTAGGATTAGATTAAGAAAATATTTAGATAATAATAGTAAATTACAAAAAAACAAAAAAAGAGGGATTTTGAAAAACCTTTGAGATAAGGCAATGTCGTGGATTAGAGCGAATTGGGAATGGGTTAGTGTTTTATTCTAGCCATTGTTATTAGTTTCTGACCAATTAGTTTGCGGGTTTGGTTAGCTACTAGTGTTACCCCGACATTTGTTGAAAAACCCAGAATGTGCGCCGCACTTTGCAAATTGTGCGTCGCACTTCAACTGAAAATTTCCCAGGAAGTACGCCGCACATTCCAAATTGTGCACCGTACTTTTCGTCTGGAAAACAAACATAATGATCAGAACATGATCATAGGATCACTGTTGACCCCTAACGCTTATCTAATGTTAATATATGTTTGTATGTGATGAAAATTATGCAGACTCCAGGTTCTGGAAAATACAAAACCGGCTCGTCTAGCCGAGGAAAGAAGCTAAGGCCTACCGAATCGGCAAGTGCCGCACTCATGGGGACACCAAATCATCAATTTTTGAACTGGCCTGGATGTACAAGTGATACCAAAACCATCTACAACAATGCTCTCAGTCTTTTAATGCCAAAACAAAATTTTGCACCTAGCATTGTGGATTTTGGAGTTTTGAACGAGCTTGGTTGTGAATCTAAAATAAGGGAGATGCTAAGGATAGTAGTGATAGAGGCTGGAAAAAATCAGCGATTCAAGGCGAGCTTAGGAGAAGATTGAAGATCTCGACTTTGCTCACGACTGGGAATAAAAGGGGAGTATTATTCTTATTTTCCCTCTAATTTTTACTTTTTCCTTATGTTTTGCATTAGGGACAATGCTCATAATAAGTATAGGGGGTGATCGAGTGAAAATAAGATCGAATAAAAGCTTGATTTTGAAAAATTAGTTTTCTGAAATTTCTGTACCCAGAAGTACGCCGCACATTCCAAATTGTGCGCCGCACTTTCTGGGCGAATTTTTAAATTTTTGTACAGTTTTAATAAAAAAAAAGTTTTTGTCGAAGGATTGATAATTCTTATAATTGTAAAGCTATTTTTACTCGGAATTGATAACGTTATTTACACAAAACTCTATTCATAATTGTGAGGATCTTTTCCGTAAGCATTCTTACATTTTAAAAATTGTGTGTGCCGATGATTAGTTTAATTCTAGAGCTTGTGCTTGGTAATCTTTACGAGACCATAGTGGGATCATACTTGTATGATAAAAGGTATTTTAAATGATAAAGAGGCAAAATAAATAAAAGAGAAAAAATTGAAAGTTTTCCCGATGTTTTAAGATAATTATATTGTTGGAAACCATATTGCGAAATGATAGTATATCATAAGTATGGGGGAAAGCATGTCACCCAAAGTTAAAATAATAATAATAATAAAAGGCAAAAGGAAGCCTAAAAAGTTTCAAGTTATTCGCAAAAGCAACAACATGAAAAAGATGATGTATTATTCTTTAAAACATGCGGTGGTAATAAAAGCTTTTGAAAAAGACCTCTTTTGATATTGTACTTGGTGCTTACGCCAAAATTTAGTTTAGTTTTGTTCCTTGCACAAGCCTATGGTAATTTACTTCTCATGACCGTGCTATTGAGCGATAATCTACCCATAATAAGGAGAGTGTGTGAAATAAAAATATCTTCTTCGTGAGATGTTTTATGGCGTTATCTTTGTTTTTCGATTGTCGACTTTATCTATTCTTTCGACACTTATCAAAAATATATATTTTTCCTTACTTGAGGACAAGCAAGAAGTTAAGTATGGGGGAATGTGATAACGCTTCATTTATACATGTTTGTAATGTTGCGTTTGTCCTTGTTTGCTATGTAAATAAATAAATTATGTATTGAATTGATACTAATAAAAGGTATTGTTTGTATTGTAGCCAAGAAAAAACCAGAAAGGAAAAGAATGAAGAAATAAAGAATAAAGGGGCTAAAGAAGAAATTATGCTAAAAAGGAGCATAAGTGCGGCGCACATTCTCTTTTGTGCGGCGTACTTTCAAAGTACCCCGAATGTGGAGAATAACAAGAAGTGCGGCGCACAATTTGGCAAGTGCGGTGCACGTTTATACCTGATGAAGTGCGGCGCACAAATGAACAAGTTCGGCGCCCATTTCACTGCAGTTACATAATTAAGTGCAATTATGCATGGCTATAATGGTGAACCTTTGATATACTTCCAGGGCTTCTAACCTACGAAATTTCAAGTATAAATAGAGCCCTTGGCCAGGCATAATAATATCTCATTCGAAACTTTCTCCATTGTTTAGGAGAAACAATAATCAAGGATTTCTCTAAATCCTTAATCATAGTTACTAGAGTTAGTAAACCTTAGTCGGTTTATGGTATTGGTGCTGGAACAAGAAAACTCAGAAGTGTTTCTAGCCATTTGTAATAAGTTCAAAGACTTATAAATCCATATAGAAGCAATTATTGAATAATCTTGTGGTATAAATCTTATTTCAATTATGTCAATCTTTTACTTTGACTTGCATATGTTTGAAATGATCTTATTTACTGTTATTATGGAGTAGTGTGATGTGCACTTGGTTAAGGTTTAATAGCCTTATGATTAGATACCAATATTAGCTTTGCTGGAGCAAAGTGCGGCGCACAATTAGTTTTGTGCGGCGCACTTTTTCCCTGGGTTCTTGAATATAAGTGTGGTTTGGATACTCATGTATTGTGTTACTATGTATGACCATTGTTATATGTTAGATTCATCCATGATCATCGACTAATACTCATGTGAGTGGATGGGTTTCATGTCATCTAATAAATGAATCTTGTTAATCACTTTTGTAACAATTAGGGGATTAAAACATATACCAACTCTTGCATAATCTCATGTACTACCTTAGTTATCAAAATCAAGCATACACTTATCTTAATGTTGTTGGTATGACAAAGTCTTTAACCTGATTCTTGTCATATCAATTAGATGTTGCATGCACGACTAAGAATCGGTATGTTGTCTTACATTGTTTATGTGCTTATACTTCATCTTTCCTACCTATCTATCAAACGCACCCTTTAATACCAATTCTTAAGTATATCTTTAGAACTTGTGACACTCTAGAGGTAAGTGTTTTAATATTGTGATAACAACAATCCCGTGGAACGAACTGGACTTTACCGTTATGTTATGCTATACATGAAAGGTATACTTGCCCGTGTTTATGTTTCTAGTCATTTGTATGGTAATATCTTGAATAAAAATTAATACTTGCAAACGAACATCAGATGCCATAGAGTTTGCTACTGTGTTGATGGACCAAAAGGTCCGTACCTTTGCGGAAAGGCAAGCTGAGAACAAAAGGAAGTCGGATGACAACCTTGAGCAGAACCAGAATCATCAACAACCTTTCAAAAGGCAAAATGGGGGTAGAGCTTATGCCGTTGGACAAACTAACGCTGGAGGTTATGCTAGGAATTTGCCTCACTATGGCAAGTGTAACCGTCATCACAATGGTGGTTGCTCAAATGCTTGAAAAAAATTTGGGAAGTTGGGCCATATGGCCAAGGATTGTAAGGTGGTTGGATTTGTCCCAACATGCTTTAGTTGTGGTGAGAAGTGGCACTTCAAGAACGAGTGTCATAAGGAGGGGATTCAGGGCCAAGGAAATCAAATCCGAGGCAATCAAAACCAGAACCACGGGACCCAAAACTGCGAGAACCAGGGTAATGGAAATGGAGGAAACAATAAGAACCATAATGGGGGAGAACCGTGCTCGAGTTTATGCCCTAGGAAGGGATGAGGCTATGCAGGACAACAACGTTGTGACGGGTACATTTGTCATAAACAACACTTATGCTTCTATGTTAGTTGATTCAGGTGCGGATAGGTGTTTTTTTGTCTATAACCTTTATTAAACACTTGAATGTTACCCCTATCGCCTTAGACTCTAAATACAACGTTGAATTAGCCGATGGGAAGTATATATCGACTGGTACTAATTTACGAGGGTGTACCCTAAACTTACAAAACCACCGACTACATCAAGGAACTAATTTTAGGGACTAAAATTCCCTAACCAGGGGAGACTGTGACAATCCGTCAATTTTTTTAATGTACTTCCCCTCGTTATAATTTACATTACGCTGTGAACTTTCTGTTATCGATCGAGGAGTTATATCACTATTATGAAATGCCGTGT
The DNA here is from genome assembly GCA_025667525.1 of Glebionis coronaria. Taxonomy (NCBI): domain Eukaryota; kingdom Viridiplantae; phylum Streptophyta; class Magnoliopsida; order Asterales; family Asteraceae; genus Glebionis; species Glebionis coronaria. The sequence goes on from CM046882.1 coordinate 545,184,387, forward strand.
AGATCAATTTTGTAATAACCCGAACTTTAAAATCAACATTTAGACCGAGTTCTAATACTATTTCTAATATTTGGACCAATATTTATTACTCGACTTTTATTTGTCATGATTATTCGACAAATATTATCAAATTCATGACTAGCCGGCATGGTTAACGCTTTAACGTATCAAATACATGTCAATTATTATTTATTGGCAAGTCTATGTCCGTCATTAATCGAAAATATTCTCATTATGACATAAAAATATTTTTATTTGTCATCGTATTAATTTCTCGTTGTACGAGCATTATTCTTAATTTACGTTAAGCATTTAAGCGTCATTCTTTTATACGACGCGTTAATGTTTATTAATTATAATCCTCATTTATTTATTGAAATATCAACGTTCTCCTAATGTCAACGTTTTTATTTTATATTAAGCGTTTATTTTTCGTGTTTTACGCGTACTTTTTAAATCGTGTAACTTTTAAAATATCGAACTTCAATAATACCCGCTATTACAAATTGTGGAAAAAAGTTTAAATTAATAAACCTAATCCCACCACATTCATAACATATGCACGTCACACATAATAATTCCTTATGTGGTGCCTTAGTAAACTTACGAGGACACCTGTAAGTTTATTATGCATGTGTACCTCTCTTACTTTGAAAATATTTTCATAACTTCTTATTTTATACACACAATTCACCTACACATTCCTTTTATTCTTGCCGTGTATACATACCCCACCGACACAAACTTTATGTCAAGTTCAAGATAAGGAAATTGTTATACAAGTGAAAGTGGAGAATTTAGTATTATCCATGGTGTTGATTTTCTATAATTCGAGTTTATTATGTGTGAACTATGATCGATTGGGGATGAAGATAATATGGGTCTTGCATATGTTTTGATCATGAGTGTAAGCCAGATTTAGGTGATTTGATTTTGGGTTTTGATCTAGAGTTTTGAGGTTGAAGTATTATTGGGGATTTTCTAAATATCCTTTGTAAGATATATCTTGATTTATTTAGTTTGATTTATGTAATATATTTTTGTGATTATATATTTACTGTTTTTATACAGAAATTATTTATGTAATAATTTACATAAGTTTGTTGGACATTGTATATGATTTTATGATAAAATCAAACACGCTAAAGTAGCCTTAGGTATTAATTTTAATTTTTACAACAGATCAGTAGCAGAAATTGTGTTACGGGAGAGAATCAGTAAGGTTTGAACTTTAGGTAAAAATATAGGAAGATAGCCCTGTGTTTTGTGGTGATTTGGCCGGGTGGCCCGTCTGGTGACGATACCCGATGAATTAGATATGGCCGAAACGATAAAAAGTGTAAAATCTGAACATGTTGTGTAAACGGACTGATAACTCTTATAAGAACTCAGAATCACAGGAAAAGATATGACTGTGGGTTGTAGATAAATTTATGAAGAACTAGAATCAATTGGATAGTCCACCTGTTCCTTACGGTTTGGAAATGGCGGCCGAAACGGTGAAAACGAGATTGGCAGACAAAAACAACCAACTATCTTAAGTGATAAAATGGGTAAATGAGCTATGATAAATATTAATTCGGGGAAATTAAACTTATAATAAGTAAACTAAATAAGTTAAGAATGTATTTGGTAAAAATATATCATATATATTATTACGATTTAGGAGAAACGATCTAATCTACTAGGCATGTCAAGAAATTGTAAGAATTGGACTATATTAAATTAACGTTTAAATTGACGATTTTTATAAAACCCACGTGATATGACACACTTGTCGGGAAATGTAGACTCTTTGTATACTGATATTTAGAGAACTCGAGACCCGACCAACTTGAGATATTAATTCGACGACATTTGGAGGCGTTTTAGAACCCGTAATGCATATAAAGTGGATTTGGGCCACCAAAGCCCAACATACACATATAATGGTTATTCGGCCATTATTGGACCTGGGATTTATAATAATTTTGAAATCTAATACTAAATTTGAAATAGAATTAAGTCACATGAACTTGTTATGGGCCACTAATGGGCCTTATTGGGCTTAATGGTTATAATGTGATAATACATGGTAGATTGTTATCAAAAGTTTTATGAAAAGTTTTACGAAACTTATACAATGTCCAAACTTACTAAACTGAACTATTTACATATATTTATGACTTATGTATAGTCTCGAACCTAAGACGCGCCTCGTCATTGTAGGTTTCGTTCGGTTATATGTCGACCGTTGGGCATCTCGTTCTCGATCTATGAGCGATTGATATCTTGTTAAGTCGTGTATCGACTATCGGATGTTTGTTCCTTGATCTACGTGTGATAGCTATATCAGGTGAGTCTATAGCCTCACTTTTATATTATCTTGTAAATGAATTTTAACCCGTGAGGGGGAATACATGTTGTTTTATAAAATGAACACAAGTTGTTTTCGGTATGCTCTACCCGAATATAATGATAAATGCCTAAGTACCATTGTCTTATGAAGTCCATGAATTTCATGAACTGTTAATTACCTTGCGAGGTAAACGCTAATACATATGATAGATCTATTTGGTTTGACAGCCTTATCCTAGGGTATGTATCCTTGTGATCACTTGAAAGGGATATTATGTATAAGAGGTCGCTGGTATATGACAATATTACTTGTTGTAGGGGCGCCGTAAGTGACTCGGTTTGACGTGTTGGTTAACGTTCAGTTGCATGAGCTTAAGGCATTTATCGATATATATATATATATATATATATATATATATATATATATATATATATATATATATATGACTTGTCTGTGTGACAAGCTTGAGATGATTAAAATTCTTGTGTTCAAATAATGATTTTTAAACCTATAGACTTGCTCAACCATTGTGTTGATAATTTTAAGCATGTATTTCAGGTAATCAAGATGGATGGCAGCGGAGCATGTGAGGAGGAAGTTGGTGCTTACTTGTCAAAAATTTTAAATTATTTATTTTCCATCCTTTGAAGTGGATAAATGACTTTTAAGTTATTGATAAATGTATTGTGATTGGTAACGGTTTTTGAGACTAAACGCTACTCTAATTTTATATATTGGGATGGGAAACTTTTTAGACAAGGTTGTATATTATTTTAACGTCTCTTTTGAGGTCGTGGTCTATGAATGTGTGCGATGTGCTATGAGTAGCGCCCCAAAGTGGTATTCCGCTCCGTGGTAATTTGGGGGTGTTACAGAATAGTATCAGAGCCACAAGTTATAGAGAACTAGGTCGATTTTGAAAATCCTAAACTATAACTTTTGTGTGTTCTAAAAATTTTTAAGCACGCAACTACTCCGCATGGCTCTAGTAAGGCTATTCTTGCATTACTTTATGTTTGGTTGTAATTATTTGATCCTATGTGTATGTAGGAATGGTAGTATGTATATGTATGATCATACAATGGTATTTAACGGCATTGCACGTGAAGCAATCGTCCTTGAATGATTGTGCTACATTTTATAATGCGGTTTTGTATCGGATTTGGCCTCACCGCAAATCACCGATCTTGATAATTATGTATTATTTGAATACGAGTGTGAAACTCGTTTAATACTTTGAGTATGTATATATTGTTTCATAATCTATCACATATCTACTTGTTTAAGTTTGATTGTTATCATCGTACCGCGATGTGCCATTTTAGGACATCTCCTTTTGAAACATAGTTGACTGATGTAATATTCGTGTTCCGAATACTTCTTATGATTTTGAAGAATCATTTATTCGAGGCGACATCTTCTATGTAATGCGACGTGTGATTTTCTTATATATGACTATGTTTTATTGGCGAAAAGGAGGATGCCAATGTTGGACTTAAGATATATATTACTTAATCAAATATACATAGTTGGGTACAACAAAGATATGCTCGTAGTAGTCATTCGGTTGAGTGACTTAATACCTTGTATCTAAATGGAATGGGACATTTAGATATAGACATTTTAACTCGCCCAACTATGAGTTGTTTAAGGTTGCCTTTTGAAATGGGTTGGGACATTTGAATAAGAAAATTTTAAACCACTGGACCTTAGATTATTGTGTTCTCTTTATTCAAATGGAATGGGACGTTTGAAAATGGAAATCATGATGTAAGTTTATCAACACCTTATACTTACTATGTTATGTAATTTGGATTTGACATCATGTTGAGAGATAGTAATACTTGAGTAGGATGACTTATAATCGTCTCGTTGAAATGGATTGGGACGCCTTTTCATTTGAACAAGAAAGTTATAAGTTCCCGAACCATAAATTTATAAACTTTTGTATATATGAAAGGGACGCCTTTTGATGTAGACAGGGAGTTATAAATGTTAGAGTATGCTCTTGTCATAATAAATAGTTATACGGCTAGACACATGTAAGCCTATGGGGTCACAAATATATGCACAGAGGTACCACTTAATATATCGTGTCTATTATATTCACGGTATATATAATATTTGCAACTCGAGATAACCATTGACATCGTCTTCATTTGTACTACTGTGTTCTATATTAGCATGTTTAATCCATGAATAATTTATTTATTCTAAATCGTCCATTGTCGGTTGTTGATACGGGAGTATTGATGAATTAAGATAAATATGAGTGTTTTGGTCATATTCATTCGGAATGAATATTAATTGATGATGCCGCCAAACTCATATGTGTTCATTGGATGAACATTGGATTGACCCAACCTACGAGAATTCATTGCATGGATCAGCGTCAATAGTGAATCCCGCAAGTGGTTGAATCTCTCATCCTTAGACTTGAGATGCAAGTAGGTTTTGTATGTGTGGAATGTCAATCTTTGATATGGTTCAACGCTGTCCTGAACAAGGCCGCTATAAAGACCATTTTCAGGTGCGATGTGAAACACATGAACGACACGTGCAGTCAAAATAGGGTTTGTTCCTTCACATGTATTGGAGTTAGATACTACTGGGGCCCTCGATGAATTGTACAGATTTATGTGTGGCCACACTCAAATGTAATTAAGATGATACTTGATTAATTTGGTAATCTAGTTCAATATCTATATCGAGAAACATAATAGTTAAGCTTAAGAATGACTTATGATCCATGTCTAAAGTTTAACAAAGTATCTTGAACAAAAGGATGACTGATATCTAAACCATTTAAATAATATGTTTAAGAAACAATCCTCATATGTCTAGGGGCATTGGCGTGTTGCTAGACGCTGACCTTTGCTTGTATAATTACTTGATTATTATGACGTGCGCAAGTGGGAGCTGTTGGAGTATGCTCGTGTCATAATAAATAGTTATACAGCTAGACACATGTGAGCCTATGGGGTCACACATATATGCAAAGAGGTACCACTTAATATATCGTGTCTATTGTATTCACGGTATATATAATATTCGCAACTCGAGATAACCATTGACTTTAATTACTAAGTATAGACTTAGTAATAAAATCAAATTAAACAAATAAGTCATAAAGCCCATTTAAGGCCTTTATAGCCGAAGTAATGTAGCTTAATATGGATTGATACGTTTTGTTTATTGTAAATGATATAATTGATTCACATTGATTATTGACTTGACATAGAAATAGAAACCAAGAAAAAAACGTGTGACGTTTATTTTCAATATTAATGACAATTAATTTTGTCACTTATGATTACTAGAATCATATACTACTATATTGATATGATGGTTTTTTTTCTATGATAACAATGTCACGAAAAACATATCACATATAAGGGGTTTGTTTTGTTTGATTATTAAGCTTTAACATAATGTGGTTAAAGGCTTTATAAAGAGTTACGGGTATTAAGACTAGCATCTACGTGGTATACATTGACGTGTAGTGTGTTTCTACATAAAGGTGATCTACTTTGGTCACTTTGGTTTCGTGGGTAGATCGTGTGGTGATTGTCTCTGATTGATCTTACCGAATCACGCTACAAAGGTATACTTTTATCTCTATTTTTATTGATTAATCATATGACTCTATGGATCCGTTAATAGGTGTTCTTTCCGCTGCGTTTATTATTTATTCATATCATGTTTATATGGATAATCACCTATAGTGGTATCACGAGCCATCAAATGATGTCATATGATTATCGGGTATGCGTAAAAGTGGCTAAATTGCGTGTTTTTGATGGATTAATAAAGAAAAAATTTAAAACAGCCCATAGGGATTAGTTTTCGTGATAAAACAGACCTAAGATGGTATTATAATCTGTGATTTTTGATATCAAGGCCACGGGTTACGCATATCTTAATTGGTTTTGTTGCCGGTACGTGTATAATGACCTAAAAATGCGTGTTTTGGCACGATTTGTGAATCGGTTTTAGAACAGCTCTATGGACATGATTTCTGTAATTATATGATAATTATAAGGTGTTTAAAATGTGGTTTTAATATCCTAAGGTCATCGGTTATACATACCAATCGGGGGTTTAATTAATTGTTGATTATTTCTTCGATTCGTTGGCTAACAAGTGTTTATTGTTGTTTAATTTTGTTTCCATGGAAAATACATGCATGTTTGGCCATGGACTTAGCCAACACCTTGTTATATTCATAATATTATGTTATTATTATGTTTCGTATGCAAAGCCGATGAAAACCTAGACCAAATGTGACATGTTGATTTGCATTTAATTTCAGTTTTGGGGTTTGCCATTGTTTCGGCTTAATTAATATGTTTTTGTTGTTGGTTATAGCCATTGTTTAGGCACTTTACAGTAGTTTAATGATAGGTTAAATGTTTTTACTCATAAATAAATTGTAACTGATGCTTGGATGGGAATGGCTAAAGAATTAAAGACATATTGTGAAATTCAGAGCTGCTGAGTGACCTGCACTAAAACGTGATTTCCTGGAGTTCTATAAGGAGATAGAAGCCCAATTTTGGTGTGCTGATTCACAACTCATGGGCCTTTAAAAGTCTCAACTGGACTTCAGGCAGGAGAAGACTCCTTCTATGGGTTTTGGGACCTAGAAGTCGACTGAAATTTTATGGCATATTTGGGCCTCATGTTCACTTTGGGTTCTACTTGCTCTAGATGGTCTTGGAGCAAGTGGGAGCCCACTTTGTGGTTGTGTTGACTTACCCTTAGTTGACTTATTGGTACTCGTGATGGCTCACGAGATCAAGCATAGGTTTTTCATCGGTTCGAGGCTTTGCATACTTGTGGTTGTTTGGTTGCTTATTTGCTTGATATCTTGCTATAACTTGCAAATGTTTTTATAAAACTTTATACCAATCACAAACCATTTATAAAATTAAATCTTTGATTTATTCTAAAGTTTAAATACGATTTAAAACAAAAATCTTGTTTTCATAATAATTCATAACATGTTATGAATGTTATTTATTTTATGTATTGTCTAAACTAATAATACTTCCACTTAGGTTTTATATTAGTCTTTAACTTGGACAACTTGACACACATAAATTAAAACAAGATTATACTTAAGTTAAGAAATGTTTTTAACTTGTGCTACGATGGATGAACGCATGCTTCCTCGTACACACTTTTGATTTGTAAATCAAAATTTTATACCCGTCTCAAATTTAAGTCATGTCGTCCAATCGTTTGAGATCACTTGCAATTACTTTTTGCATCTTGTGAGACGGATGTGAATTGTAACCCAAGGTGATTATTATCTATGCGTGAGACCTAGACTTATTCTCGCATGTTCTCTAATTGGATGACTTAATCGGTACAACGGTAAGACTTTGACCGAGGCAAGGATGGGACTAAACATGCCAGTTTGACATTTAGTGAAATGTTTACTTGTGTCATGGGTCCCATAAGGATCTAAGAATTGCACAAGATTTGCAATTGATGAACGTTATCTACCTATTGAATCTATCATTGCTAGCAGATCAACTGATGTGATGGTGAACCTCAATGTGGATCTTAGCCTTTTCGTAAACTTAAATGTTTTTTATAAACTTGGGTAGTTAATTTTATAAGGATAATTATCAAAAATACTAAATATGAACTTTGTGTTTCTATTAATGATTTTATGCAACAAAAACCATAAACAAAGTTTGTTTCCTTTTTTGCTAGAGGAAAACAAACTAAGTCTTCTTTCCTTGTAAGAATAAGACTCATTCCCATCCTTTCTCCTTATATGAGAAAGCTGTAATAGGAACACTTGAATCTTATCAATTCTAATCAATCTTAATACACACCTACTCAAGAAATCGCATTGTCTTGTAAGTCAAAACGATTAAGTACGGTTGCACATCTTAAAGTGTTAAGATATTGTATGAAGTCTTGATTAGAAATTGAAGTCTCAATAAACCGTGAGAGGAAAGGAAATTACTAGCATGTTTTTATAGTATATTTTCCTTACACAAACAAGTTCCATAAGATTCTATACACCTTTGAGGTAAAGTAGAAAGAGGAATTGCATGCAAAACTTTCAAGTTAATGGCATCGATAGAAATCCCATTATAATATAGTAGAACTTGATACTTTTCTTTAAATATCTATGTACATGGTTACTAGTTTACGCGACTCACATTGGCTATAATGTGTAGACATTCAAAGAACTAGAAAGTATACAAATTGCTACTTGCTTTTTCACTAGTATAGATACATTAAAAATGTTGTCTTAACTAATGGGAGCAATGCAGTTTTCAATCATAGGACACACTTGTAATGTTGTCTTATTCAGTGGGAGCTATGAGCTTATCAAATTATAAGTGACCCACTTAATTTCTTGATTGTCTTGAAATGACATCATAGTTTTCTAAGCCTTATTGCATATTATTTTATAAGATAACTAGTCGCTTTTCTGATGTCGCTTCCCGAAATGTTATCTAAAAATAGTTATGCATGATTGCTTATTAAACGATGAAGTTCTACATAACTCTTCTATACAAGCTTGATTTGAGTATGACTTAAATCTTATTATATCTGTGATATTTTAATATTATTCATATATGATGTTGTGTCATGCTCAAGTGGGAGAAATATTAGAGTGTGCAAGGTACAACACAATATGGCTTATAATATTTTATTAGGACTTATACATATTGATGTATGTTGTCTATAGAGAACTAATGTCAAGAAATAATAAAAACTACTTCATCATATTACCTAAATGTTTTAGCTAATAAGCATATGTCTTCTTGTAAAGACATAAATATGAAGTATGTAAATTAACTTGAAAATACTATTGAAGCCAAAAGTAGGCATTCAATAATACTTTATTTGTAATATGTTTTGTCTTCAAGTAAAGACATAAACATGAACTTCCTTGAATTATTCAAAGACTTATAAAATAAAGTAAGTACTTGACTTGTTGTGTCTTCATGTTAGGACATATACAATGAAGTTATTGAAGTGTTCAATATCGTATAAAGTATATTTAGCGACCAACATGTTATGTTTTCTTGTTAAAACATGAACATGAAGTTCTTGAACTGCTAAAATAATCATACTTTATAGCATGCAATTGGCTTGAATATATTCTTTATATAATTTGGTTTGAACAAATTAGAACATATGTGAGCCAAAGAGTATTAGGTTATCAAAGGAATTATGATACTGTCTCGTAATCGCAACACTATGTCTCATGTGTAAAATCAAATAATATTGTTATTATTTGATCCTTGATAACATTAACTACTCTCTCCCGTATCTTATTAAGGTTAACAAAAATTTGAATGAGCCCGTGCTTATTCAATATGGTTCCAAACTAGAAGGTAACTAAGAAACCATCAATTTATGGAATAGGATGACTCCCAGTAAGTCTTGAATTTGTTAAAATCATGTTAAACGTGTTATTAACAAACTTGAATCAAGAAATTTCAATGTATTTTACACATCCCAAACGAGAACAATTCATTGTTGCTCGACATGCTGTGTACATGGAGACAGTCTCCTCTTACAAGAAGCAAGTGGGAGCCTTTATGCATCTTTGAAGAAAGTAATGAATAAAATACAACCTTCTGAGTACACTAGTGAATGACACAATTGAGGCTGAGCATATAAATGCAAAAGCCACAAAGTGTTATTAACTCCCATTCGCATATCCGCAAGGATACCTCAAGCACCTGAAGATATGAATGTCATGTCAATGTTGAGGAATATGAGTTAGAGGATCATGGTGAACCTCATAACTATCGAGACTCATTTTAGATTTGGAATCTAATGAATGACTCATGAATGGTAGATGTAGTCAATAAAAGAAATCAATTTTGGAATTTGAAATTCTTTTATCAATCAGTAAGACTGATAGGTTATAAATGGTCTTCTATGAGAAGATAGATATGGACAAAATTGTACACTTTTATATACACTCTTTTTGATAAGAGTTTAAACGCATGCTCAAGCAATTGACCATGATTAAAGCTTTCTTTTCTTTGTGAGTGTTCAATTAATAAAGATATTAATTACCATACTTGATTTCATGAATATGAAATATGGTAATTGGATGTTAAAAATCCTTTTGATTTATTACATTTGCGAAGACGTTGTGTAATCATAAGGGTGTATAAATCCAACTAATCTTTAGAAAGTGTACAAGCTCTAGAAATCCAAGTGTGGATTAAAGCATGCATCTAAGAGCTGTAATCTTATGTTTAAATCAAGGATATGATCATGATTAAAACAAAGATAACTCTTGAGTTACCTTTAAGCTGGTCGGATCACTTTGTTTTGTACGTTCTTAAATCTCATATGTTAGTAACATATTGGAAATATTATTCCATCTAAGCTAGATTTAAATCATTGGCTTGGAATATATTCTATTGAAGAGATATAAGAAACAAATCATATAACCTTGGAACATAGGCTTATTATGATAAGTCATATGCGGTTAATAAGTCTAAATATGATACATCATTGAGAAAGTCTCAAAGTTCCATCTCACTTGATTAGATTGAACATGTACATGGAAACCTTTAGTTTACCTAATGGATTCATTACATATGATATGTTATGTATTAGACTAATTTTAATACTTGCATGAATGCAAGATGAACTGATCAAAAGTATCTAAGTGAGAGTCATTAGACTACTATAGACATGTTCATCGGTTACGAATTTTAGGTAAGGAGATTAGTGTTGAGTTTATACACTAATTCTTACTTTGATTGAGATGGTACTCAATTCTAGCAATAGTAGGATTTAATCTTAAATGATAATACTACTAGCAAGACGTGCTTGACAAAAAGCACTGTTGCACTACTCATTTGTAAAATAAGAATACTTTACAGTTTGGGAAGCTGTTAAGAAGATTGTCTTAAATTGGTCCTCTGCTTGCTTCAAACAACCTAAGTAATGTACTATGGCGATGCTAGTATTATTGTATTAGCACTTTAGCGCACATGTACAAAATGACAATCATCGTATTGTTCAAAATCTTTACTATTTGTGAGTTTTTGAAATAAGTATTCTCAAAAGTTCACTCAGATGACAACTCAACAGGTCCTTGTGTAAAGTCAATTTCTTGTAACCAAACATGTTAATCATGTTAGGAACATTGGACTTTGGCCTTCTAGTAGTCTCATGTATATCTGTTTTTTAAGTATTTGGATAATGGAACGTTAAGCAGTTTTACTAAATAATGAATTGATATTAGCATGTTTAATCCAAGAATAATTTATTTATTCTAAATCGTCCATTGTCGGTTGTTGATATGGGAGTATTGATGAATTAAGACAAATATGAGTGTTTTGGTCATATTCATTCGGAATGAATATTAATTGATGATGCCGCCAAACTCATATGTGTTCATTGGATGAACATTGGATTGACCCAACCTACGAGAATTCATTGCATGGATCGGCGTCAATAGTGAATCCCGCAAGTGGTTGAATCTCTCATCCTTAGACTTGAGATGCAAGTAGGTTTTGTATGTGTGGAATGTCAATCTTTGATATGGTTCAACGCTGTCCTGAACAAGGCCGCTATAAAAACCATTTTCAGGTGCGATGTGAAACACATGAACGACACGTGCATTCAAAATAGGATTTGTTCCTTCACATGTATTGGAGTTAGATACTAATGGGGCCCTCGATGAATTGTACAGATTTATGTGTGGCCACACTCAAATGTAATTAAGATGATACTTGATTAATTTGGTAATCTAGTTCAATATCTATATCGAGAAACATACTAGTTAAGCTTAAGAATGACTTATGATCCATGTCTAAAGTTTAACAGAGTATCTAGAACAAAAGGATGACTGATATCTAAACCATTTAAATAATATGTTTAAGAAACATTCCTCATATGTTTCTGGGGGCATTGGCGTGTTGCTAGACGCTAACCTTTGCTTGTATAATTACTTGATTATTATGACGTGCGCAAGTGGGAGCTGTTGGAGTATGCTCGTGTCATAATAAATAGTTATACGGCTAGACACATGTGAGCCTATGGGGTCACACATATATGCACAGAGGTACCACTTAATATATCGTGTGTATTGTATTCACGGTATATATAATATTCGCAACTCGAGATCACCATTGACTTTAATTACTAAGTATAGACTTAGTAATAAAATCAAATTAAACAAATAAGTCATAAAGCCCATTTAAGGCCTTTATAGCCGAACTAATGTAGCTTAATATGGATTGATACGTTTTGTTTATTGTAAATGATATAATTGATTCACATTGATTATTAACTTGACATAGAAATAGAAACCAAGAAAAAAACATGTGACGTTTATTTTCAATATTAATGACAATTAATTTTGTCACTTATGATTACTAGAATCATAACTACAATATTGATATGATGGTTTTTTTTCTATAATATCAATGTGACAAAAAACATATCACATATGAGGGGTTTGTTTTGTTTGATTATTAAGCTTTAACATAATGTGGTTAAAGGCTTTATAAAGAGTTACGGGTATTAAGAATAGCATCTACGTGGTATACATTGACGTGTAGTGTGTTTCTACATAGAGGTGATCTACTTTGGTCACTTTGGTTTCGTGGGTAGATCGTGTGGTGATTGTCTCTGATTGATCTTACCGAATCACGCTACAAAGGTATACTTTTATCTCTATTTTTATTGATTAATCATATGACTCTATGGATCCGTTAATAGGTGTTCTTTCCGCTACGTTTATTATTTATTCATATCATGTTTATATGGATAATCACCTATAATAAATAAGTGAGCTCAAGTATATATGGCTCGATTTATGGATGTTTGGTGTGCGTACGTCTTCCTTCGAATCGTGTTTCGTTGGTGTGAATCGTTCAGTGTCGTCGTCATTATGATGATCGTCGATTATCATCTATGTATGAGTAACGCGTTGGACTTCTCTCGAGTTATGATTTATCTCGATGGACCATTTTTAATGTGTCTTTATGATCGCGAGCTTTATAAGCAGATTGTTAGGAACCGTTAACCGTTCCAAGAATAGGAGACTTGTTTAAGCGTCACCAGGATCTATGCGTATACTTGTGGATTGAATGAGGATCAAGTTACTAACGACAACTTATCATTGATTTGAATATCTTGTAATTTTACTTGCTACTATCGAAAGGTTACCGAAACTTTTCTTGATGACAAAACTCTTGGGGGCCAGCATGACGAATTAAACAAGGAATATGATGAATGCTGAAGTAGGAATTATTGAGACGCTTTTGTATGATTGAACACTAGAGCAGAAGTTAATGGTACGCCCAATGTGTTGTGAATCTTAGCCAATGGACCGAATTTCTTAATGATTGGAATTAATAAATTTATTACCACCTCGAGGAATATGTTATAGCCGACACTGCAAGTGGAAAGACTTTGGAGATCAAGTTGTATTATCAAGGGTTCGTTCAATGTTTTTCTCAGTGATCAACAGTGGAGATCTATGTTTGATGTTTATGTTCGATTTTTGCTTTTAGATACTTATGTGGTATGTGATCTAGTCGAATGATCGTAAGTTGTGCGAACTTGAGACGACATTGTCCAATGACGTCCGATCATGGAGAACGTGTACCAAATAATATCTTTTTACCTTCCTTGGAAACCTAGACGATGACTTGTCTACTTTTCACTCTTCATTGTTAGACTAAAGACTATCATATACGAATTAAGCGCCGGGACGTCGCTTCCTAAAGGGTTAGATGATGTAATAACCCGAACTTTAAAATCAACATTTATACCGAGTTCTAATACTATTTCTAATATTTGGACCAATATTTATTATTCGACTTTTATTTGTCATGATTATTCGACAAATATTATCAAATTCATGACTAGCCGGCATGGTTAACGCTTTAACGTATCAAATACATGTCAATTATTATTTATTGGCAAGTCTATGTCCGTCATTAATCAAAAATATTCTCGTTATGACATAAAAATATTTTTATTTGTCGTCGTATTAATTTCTCTTTGTACGAGCATTATTCTTAATTTACGTTAAGCCTTTAAGTGTCATTCTTTTATACGACGTGTTAATGTTTATTAAGTTATAATCCTCATTTATTTATTGAAATATCAACGTTCTCTAAATGTCAACATTTTTATTTTATATTAAGCGTTTATTTTTCGTGTTTTACGCGTACTTTTTAAATCGTGTAACTTTTAAAATATCGAATTTCAATAATACCCGCTATTACAAATTGTGGGACAAAGTTTAAATTAATAAACCTAATCCCACCACATTCATACCATATACACGTCACACATAAGAAATCCTTATGTGGTGCCTTAGTAAGCTTACGAGGACACCTGTAAGTTTTTTTTGCATGTGTACCTCTCTTACCTTGAAAATATTTTCATAACTTCTAATTTTATATGCAACACAATTCACCTACACATTCCTTTTGTTCTTGTCATGTATACATACCCCACCGACACAAACTTTATGTCAAGTTCAAGATAAGGAAATTGTTATACAAGTGAAAGTGGAGAATTTAGTATTATCCTTTGTGTTGATTTTCTATAATTCAAGTTTATCATGTGTGAACTATGATCGATCGGGGCTGAAAATAATATGGGTCTTGCATATGTTTTGATCATGAGTGTAAGCCATATTTAGGTGATTTGATTTTGGGTTTTGATCTAGAGTTTTGAGGTTGAAGTATTATTGGGTATTTTCTACATATCCTTTGTAAGATATATCTTGATTTCTTTAGTTTTGATTTATGTAATATATTTTTGTGATCATATATTTACTGTTTTTTATACATAAATTATTTATGTAATAATTTACATAAAGTTGTTGGACATTGTATATGATTTTATGATAAAATCAAACAAGCTAAAGTAGCCTTCGGTATTGATTTTAATTTTTACAACAGATCAGTAGCAGAAATTGTGTTACGGGAGAGAATCAGTAAGGTTTAAACTTTACGTAAAAAATATAGGAAGATAGCCTTGTGTTTTGTGGTGATTTGGCCGGGTGGCCCGTCTGGTGACGATCCCCGATGAATTAGATATGGCCGAAACGATAAAAAGTGTAAAATCTGAACATGTTGTGTAAACGGACTGATAACTCTTATAAGAACTCATAATCACAGGAAAAGGTAAAACTGTGGGTTGTAGATAAATTTATGAAGAATTAGAATCAATTGGATAGTCCACCAGTTCCTTACGGTTTGGAAATGGCGGCCGAAACGGTGAGAACGAGATTGGCAGACAAAAACAGCCAACTCTCTTAAGTGATAAAATGGGTAAATGAGCTATGATAAATATTAATTAGGGGAAATTGAACTTAAAATAAGTAAACTAAATAAGTTAAGAATGTCTTTGGTAAAAATAGATCATATATATTATTTACGATTTAGGAGAAAGGATCTAATCTACTAGGCATGTCAGGAAATCATAAGAATTGGACTATATTAAATTAACGTTTAAACTAACGATTTTTATAAAACCGACGTGATATGACACACTTGTCGGGAAATGTAGACTCTTTATATACTGATATTTAGAGAACTCGAGACCCGACCAACTTGAGATATTATGTCGACGATGTTTGGAGGCGTTTTAGAACCCGTAATGCATATAAAGTGGATTTGGGCCACAAAAGCCCAACATACACATATAATGGTTATTGGGCCATTATTGGACCTGAGATTTATAATAATTTTGAAATCTAATACTGAATTTGAAATAGACTTAAGTCACATGAACTTGTTATGGGCCACTAACGGGCCTTATTGGGCTTAATGGTTATAATGTGATAATACATGGTATATTGTTATCAAAAGTTTTATGAAACTTATACAATGTCTAAACTTAATAAAGTGAACTATTTACATATATTTATGACTTATGTATAGTCTCGAACCTAAGACGCACCTCGTCATTATAGGTTTCGTTCGGTTATATGTCGACCGTTGGGCATCTCGTTCTCGATCTATGAGCGATTGATATCTCGTTAAGTCGTGTATCGACTATCGGATGTTTGTTCCTTGATCTACGTGTGATAGCTATATCAGGTGAGTCTATAGCCTTGCTTTTATATTATCTTGTAAATGAATTTTAACCCGCGAGGGGGAATACATGTTGTTTTATAAAATGAACATAAATTGTTTTTGGTATGCTGGACCCGAATATGATGATAAATGCCTAAGTACCATTGTCTTATGAAGTCCCTGAATTTCATGAACTGTTAATTACCTTGCAAGGTAAACGCTAATACATATGATAGATCTATTTGGTTTGACAGCCTTATCCTAGGGTATGTATCCTTGTGATCACCTGAAAGGGATATTATGTATAAGAGGTCGCTGGTATATGACAATATTACCTGTTGTAGGGGCGCCGTAAGTGACTCGGTTTGACGTGTTGGTTAACATTCAGTTGCATGAGCTTAAGGCATTTATAGATATATATATATATATATATATATATATATATATATATATATATATATATATATATATATATATATATATATATATATATATATATATATATATATATATATATATATATATATATATATATATATATATATATATATATATATATATATATATATATATATATATATATATATATATATATATGACTTGTCTGTGTGACAAGCTTGAGATGATTAAAATTCTTGTGTTCAAATGATGATTTGTAAAACCTATAGACTTGCTCAACCGTTGTGTTGATGATTTTAAGCATGTATTTCAGGTAATCAAGATGTATGGCAGCGGAGCATGTGAGGAGGAAGTTGGTGCTTACTTGTCTAAATTTTAAATTATTTATTTTCCATCCTTTAAAGTGAATAAATGACTTTTAAGTCATTGATAAATGTATTGTGATTGGTAACGGTTTTTGGGACTAAACTCTACTCTGATTTTATATATTGGGATGGGAAACTTTTTAGACAAGGTTGTATATTATTTTAACGTCTCTTTTTAGGTCGTTGTCTATGATTATGTACGATGTGCTATGAGTAGCGCCCCAAAGTGGTATTCCGCTGCATGGTAATTCGGGGGTGTTACAAATATTTACGTATACTATTTGATTTATTAGCATTATTTGGCTTAGTAAAAATTTTAAGTCGAACGTCACTGTGTATCGCGCGTTAACAAATTAAATTAATACGCTGTGTCGGGTAACACTACAAATCTTCACTTACAAAATTATACCCACCAATTTTACTTTCACATATTTTCACCACTAACCTATCATCCAAATTAAATCAAAATAAAACCCCAATCATTATTATTAAATATTATTTTCATTACTCACACTCAAAATTTCACTCTCCTTTCTCTTTTTCCTTCTTCCTACGAGACCCTTACCCACCAACACTCTCTATGTTATTTTATTTTTCTTAAACAAAAATCCCACTATCTACTTTCTATATATTATAACCTACTATACTTTACTCAATCACACATACATCAACTTTTCAACCAAAAGTAAACATAAAAAGAAACTTCATCACATTCTTCCTCTTTGTTCATTGTCGGGAAGTTACAAAGCAAAACAAAACACCATTTTCATTATCGCCATGAACATCACACCATATACTTCATAAATAAAACACAAACTATATCCATACACATAACATAACAAATCACAAACACTTTTTAATCAATCACCAAAGATGAACACGCCTACATAAATTCGTCCGAGGGTTTTGAAGCAAGATTCGAGTTTTATTTGTGGGTTAAGCTAGGAGGTTACGGGTTGATAAGGTTTCTTGTTCGGGTCATTCTTAGTGCGTGTAGCTTGGGAAGAGAGTACGTATCACACACTTTTATTTTTACTCGTTAAACTTGTTGCTTATCTTATGTTTGCAAAACACTTGCTTCCATACATTTTAAACATGAAAAATGAAAGGTTTAGTCTCGGGCAAAAGAAAATGAGACGTGGGTTGACATATGTTTTGTGATGCGAAAATTATGTTTTAAAAACCACAAACTATATTTTTGAATCACCTAAGCCATTGTGTGTACATTAAATCATAACTTTTGGAGTTGACCATGAATCTTGATGTACTAGATAAACATAAAGGTTTCAAGTTTATGCGTATTTTTTGTCTATTAATTCATTTTCGGGTCTATATTGGTTATAGTAGTCATTTGACATTAAAAACTTGAAGTTCTTAAACTTTGCTAAAACTTGTAGATTTTTCTTCTCGAAAATAAAGATTTAAACCACGTAAAAATATGTCATTTTTGTGATGAGATTTGTAGCTTGTGTCGTTAGGATGAACATGCAACTTTTATTTTCCAAAATAGTTAAGTAACGAATTCAAAAATGGAGATGTAAGCCTCGGCTTAGTTTGTTCAAAAATAGTGAATGAAGGTCTTGTTGAGATGGCTAGGAGAGATAGTAAAAAAATGTTTAACAAAAATAAAAAAATGTGTCCATTGGTTGGAACAAAAAGAAAAAGAGAAAAAAAGTGTTTATTATAGGATATAGTACACTTATGTTTTTTTATCGTCTCTGATTGTACACATTATGACACAATGAAAGAAATAAAAGGAAATAAGTCAAAGTACAATTAACGTTAAAATATGAATGTTGTATTATATTATTACTGTTGTGACACAAATCAGGAAAGAGTAAAATGTGAAAGGAGTATTATGTGTTTTCCAATTGTGTGATATTTTGGCTGACGAAAAATAGGGGGATAAAAGAAGGGACCCAATTAATATAATGATAATTAGCATGACATTTAATAAAATATGTTTCATATTAGAAAACAAAATCACACTATAATAACTGTAGAGATAACTAAAATGTGGCATTTAATTTATATATATAAATTGTATTAAATAATGAAAGTAAATAAATTAATATCACGGTTCATCCTTGGAGCGTGGGATTAAACATTCTTCGATTTATTCATATATGCCAAGTCCCATTGATACTAATAATATAATCCGGACTAAATTGGTGTCACAGTTAGCGTGTGAAGCGTGGGTATTAGGCATTCTTCGATTTATTTGTATATGCCGAGTCCCATTGGCTCTACCGAACTAAAAGACCCAATTAAGCGGGTCCTGAACAGGGCCTCACGATTTATTCGTAGACGACCCAAACGGGATCTTTGCTATGCTTTGCCTATGTATATATATTAATACATGAACACTAAACATAAATAAAACGTAGAGGACGGATATATTCATTGGACAACAATTAGGATTAGGACCGTATTATTGTTGGACTGAGATGGACTTGGACTTAGAAAATTAGTGGACTTATTTAGTGACCAACTGCCACTTGACCGAATTAAATTATAATCGCTTGTTGTGTTTATATTTTTTATATAAAATTCTGTCTTGAGTCGTCTGAATTATTTTGTGTGCGTTGACCTATAAATTTGACCTTGTAATAAACTTGGACTTTTAATAAAAAGTAAATATTTATACTTTATTAATTTTTCGAAGCAAGCATAGTGTAGCAACAAGGTACTTATTTAGTTGCACTACTTATTTAGATAGCATTATTCATGCTAGGTTGCAACTAGGACTGGCGTTACTTGCGAGTATTATACTGTGACTGATAATTGTTGCATCTACTTGACAATCACTTAAGGTGAGTTTATAGCCCCACTTTTTACAGCTTTTATGCATTTTGAGGTGAGAACATTGCTTTGTTTTATAATTGAACACAAGTACTAAAACTTACGTTTACGAACTGGTCTAAGTAGCTATAACCCTTTGATTGCTCTTTTTGCCCTTAAATCGTGAACCGTTAATTACTGACACGGATGACCGGTCAGTAAGCACGAATGTCGTGGATAGATCTATTGAGGTTGACACCTCCGTCGGGTTTAATCGAATACTGTATTATTCAGACGCATTTTCATTTGGTACATTACGGATGTTGTGGGTTAGACATCTGCTGGGCACTTATATATACTTTCAGATTGTTACGCTTCGGTGTCACGAGCTTAGACAGTAGTAAACGTGTAAAACCCGTAAAAATAAGGTCATAATTTAATTATAATTTTCAATTATTTTGAAGTATTTTATAACGTTAAATATTATTATGTTTAACGGTTTAAGTTGAAACCGATATTAAATATTATAATTTAATATTTTGACGAGTAACGAGGACTACTAGTGATCGCGATACCGACGGATGCCCATAATTTTATATTTCATTATCGATCGTTTCGATATTTAATATTTTCGACGATCTCGTTTTAATTACGTGTCGAGTCGTTATATTATTATTTTTCGTGTGCGTTTAAACTTTTTAGTATTTTTACGAAACCCGAGTCCCGTAAATATTTTCAAAAATTTACTAGTGACAATTTCCTACCTTTTAACTAATTATTTACATTTTCTAGCCAAACTTTTACCAAATTGCAATTAGGACCCCAACCCACTAAATAAAATTTAAAAATAAACAAACACACACTTATTTTTCACTTCCAAAAATCTTTCTCTCTCTCCTTTTTTCTTGTTCTTGCCGAAACCCACCACACACACCCCAAATCCATACATTTTTCAATTTATCTCAAGATTTAGGATGATTTGAGCTAAACTAAAACAAGACCCATCTTAGTTTTGATCTTGTGATCACATTGGTATGATTTTCTTCAACATGCATTAACATTTTTTTTTCAAAAATTTATTTTCTTGAAGAACTAGTGGTGTTTGATCCATTTTCATGTTGTATATAGGTGTTAATATTATTATATTACATAGTGGAGTGTTTGCATGTTTGAATTTTTGAGTTTGATTTATTAGATTTATACATGCAAGTGTGTTAGAGGTTTGATCATAGTGTAGGAGTGTTAGAATGATCATATTAGTGGTATAGAAATGGGTAAAATATGTTGAAAAATTGATTTTGTATGGTTTTTAAAAGGTCAATTTTGGGCAGTAGGTTCAAGGCTATTTTCGAGGGTCTTAAGTCTGAATATAGGATGATATTATTGGATTATGTTGTAGATAATCTCCTTATCTTCGATTTGATATAAGGTAGAGCTTCTAACTCAAAACGAGCGCGAAGTTATGATGTTTTGAATAATCGTGTACCGGGAGACGAGTATCGACACTACATATAGTTGTTGTCGATATTTGGATCGAATCTCGGGGACTCTAAATTGATGTTTTAAAATGTGTAACCTACTGATAATGAGGTATTTATTTATTAGGTTGAGTTTACTTTAAAACCCGAGTGTCGGTTTTGTAAACGGAGTCGTTTAAATAAGTTAAAGCGGTCGTATGAAAAATTAACGTAAATCTGTCCGGATTTTGTGGTTTGAAAATGAGTCGAGTAAAGGACTTTAAAAGTAATTTCATTTGATAAACTTGTAGGAGGACTTTCTATATATAGTAAGTTAGTTTATCGAGTCGTTTCATAAACGGTTGACAAGTTTAAAAAGGGGTAAATAAGCTAGTACATGTAGTATGTACCGGCGGATTTTGTTAAAAGTATAAAATGGTAAAGTAAATGGGTAGTAAAGTATAGTGAAGTTATTTATATCGTTTACTCTCAAGTATATTGTGGTTTTATGAGTTCGAGTTTGATTTTATTAAGTATCATTTATTTCTCGAGTCTATTATTAAAGTACGCACCTTATTTGCTAGGTTGCGGTTATCGTGATTATCGGGCATCTACTATCGTCGGCGATCGTCTCATTACCACTATGGGCTAAGGTGAGTCTATAGCCTCGTTTGCGCAATTAAATTGTTTTAAAAAAACCCGCGAGGGGGAATACATGTTTTTATAAACTTAGAACACAAGGTTTTTATGGTATGCTTTGTCCCTCTATGAATGGACCCGTGGTTGCCTTTAAATTGCATTAAGTGATTGCCATTGTTAAAGCCTCAATTATGGACCGTTAATTAACCTATGATGGGTTAACCGCTAGTACGATTAATAGATCTATGGGGGAAGCCGCCCCGGTTCAGTTTGTGTGGACTTGTCACAGAAGCTTAGGCCCGACCTCCACACTGTTTGGACATATTGTATTGAGAAGTCAGGTATACGGCAATGTACCAATAATCTGGGGGTAACGACAATTAATAAATCTCCTGTCTTATCAGACGTCTAAAGGGAGTGTCTAAGGGCTCGGTTCCATGAGCTTATTGCAATTTATGCTATATACAATTATTATTGTTGATGCAAATTATTAGATGCTTATAAGCATGCCACAAACTTATAATCTTTGCTTGTGTTCAAATTGATTACATAAACCTATAGATTCACTCGGCATTTTTGCTGATTGTTTTACTCACATGTATTTCAGGTAATCAAGAAGTGGAAGCTTGGAGGTCACGAGAATGAAGTTGTGCACTGCTTTTGTTGTTCAAACTCTTTGATTTATTTATCGTTCCATTTTTAAAACAAACTAATATGTTGTTTTAACTTATCTTTTGGTAACGATTACTTGGGACTACGCTACTCTGATGAATGTTTTGGGAACGATAAATCTAAAACGTCTCTTTTCGAGTCGTTCTTTATAAATTATGTGTTGTTGTATCATTGTTTAGCACCCAAAAATGTATTCCGCTGCGTGTAAATTTGGGGGTGTTAAAGATTGGTACCAGAGCCATGAGTTATAGAGAACTAGGTCTTTATTTTAAAAAAACCTAAACTATAACTGTCAGTTTTTATTTTTCAAAGAGTCGGTGCACCGGACTTCGCGTGACTTCAGGTTCAAGCTACTTCTGAGATTACAATTTTAGTATACGTTATTACGTATACCTTATTGCCAAGTATTTATAAATAAATACTATGATCCACTTATGGATATATATTTATATCTAGCATCTTTTTATCGATATATATTTATGTCGTTAAACTTTTCGATAAAAGTTTATCATTTATTAATGATTAACTTAAATAAATACATTGAATTTTCAAGATCTTTCTGTATTTATTTTTGAAGTATTTAAATTGCTTTTATTGCAAATTTTTATATTATGACCTTACATAACTTCATCTACGCGCGTTACTTTCATTGTTTAACCCTTTGTGATATCTATATAGATATTCAAAATCGTCTTCCGGCTATTTGTGCTTGGACGTCTTTTAACGTAATCTCTAGACCATTGTGTAGCTCAATGTGTCCTTGGAATAGACTAACCGCTATTGTGTGAGTCATACATTTTGAAACATTTCTTAAAATAGTGTTGAATAATATCATGGTTTTTCATAATATTTTGTTGATTTTATTATCGTTTTATACGACATACGAAGATTTAATTCGTTGACATTTATATGTATCGACATCACCGGAGTGTATTGTTCACTTATATCTCGATAACGTCATCATCATTTTATAAATCATCGTCTAGACTATGGCGCTAGAATCGGAATGCGATTTTACTTATATAAAATTGTATCATTTGTCTTTCATTAACCTTCTCGCTCCCGGAGTGTAGCATGTTAATGTTCCATTCTTTTCTTATTGTGTTTTGGTGTTTTTTGAAGAATCATGACACCAAGGAGGTTTGCCTTCATTGCATTTTGAAACCTAAATTACGAACGTCATTCACCGTTTCGCTTCCTTAATTTCGTGTTGAATACCTTGAAGTATCTTCTATCATTCATTATGCTATATTTTCATTTGATGCTCCTTATGATATTTATTTTTCGTTGTTGAAAAATCCACAAGACATGTGTGTATATATATATATATATATTGAGCCGTTAGGAAGTGTCGAAAAATATATTTAATGGAGGAACTACAGGGACAGTATAAACAAGTCACAACTTAAAAGTAAAACCTGTGTTTTTAAAATAAAATAGTCAAACCTGCACAGAACTTGCAGGGGTATTTTGGTCATTTTACATTGGTTTTCAGGTCTCGGGTAAAACTAGAAAGTCGTCTGAAACGTCGTTTTGCATCAAAATGCTTTAGACTCCAAGTCTTGGAGATGTCGTTTATCGGGTCAATTAATCGGCTCATATTTAAAAGTCAAATCTGATAAGAAAATTCGGAACATGAGTTTTAAACGTTTCTAAGTAGTTTTGAGTTCATTTGAGATCGTAAAATTTTAACGAATATTATTTTACAAATAACTAATACTAGTTGCATGTGAAAATGTTTAAAAATAGAAACAGTACAGGATTAGCAATTACCGGAATAATGGGGTAATTTGAAAACGAATAATATACTTTCTTAAAAGCATGTTGTGTCTAGTATCTTACATAGAATACACATATGGATTGATTTATTATTTTTATATATATGACTCATTTGTCCTTCGATGTTATTTTATTTTATTCTCTTCTAGCCTTCCATTGATTTGGGTTGAGTTTTGAAGTTTTGCCTTCACATTCTTCGTCGACATTCTTATCGCGTATCTCATGACGTTTTCTAAACCTTATAACCTTTTGAAACCTTATTAACTTGTAACCATATCATTGATTGTTTATTGAGCTACTATTTGCTACTTTTTGCAAACCTTTGGCTACTTTATACGTTGTCATAATGTCACCTTATAAATAAATCTGATATTGTTTTACGATTATTTTCACCAATTGTTTTTACTTTGGTCTTATAAAATACTTTTTTTGTAATATTAAAAGTTGCTTATTGAGTATCTCACAAATTACTTGTATCCTATAAATTTATAAACTATTTTTAAATTCCATTTTACAAATGGCATGATTTATATAAACATAAGAAACGTAATACTTTTCGACGAAATGGAGCACTGCATTGCTAGCCCTAAATTATACATGGCCTGATCACCTATGTCTAATTTAGAAGGAGCCATGCTAGGCTGAATAGTAGTCAACTTAAAAATCTTGATAATAATCAACTTTTTACTTGTATTTATTATAAAGATAAATAAAATGGAATAAATTGAAAAGAAGTTTTGAAAACTTTATATTTTATGCAAGTAGCACAATTTCTATGCATCCGCATATGTTTTCTTACCTTTTGTTAAACGAATTACGTGATTATAAGTACGTTTTTACTCGATGATTGTTTTTCTACTTGTTACTTCATTTTGTCTTATAAACTGATTCTTT
This sequence comes from Glebionis coronaria, assembly GCA_025667525.1. Lineage (NCBI taxonomy): Eukaryota > Viridiplantae > Streptophyta > Magnoliopsida > Asterales > Asteraceae > Glebionis > Glebionis coronaria. Next base: position 545,209,762 of record CM046882.1, read on the forward strand.
TTGACCGTTCGTCAAATTATTAACTGTTAATAAATAACTTGAAAGTCTCGATATTTTATCTTTCCGTCTCGTCCAATCTTCTTTATGCGACTGGGTAGACTTTTGGAATGTCTCCGCACGTGAATAATGAATTATCATTAGAGTGATTTCCGTATATCCGGGATGACGTCCGTCACTCTCGTTTGTCTCGAAATCCACTCTTGTGAACCGTTCCTTGACTTTTCTCTTTAAACGCTAACATCGTTCATTTGATTTGTTTTAATTACAAATGATTATTATTTTGTATGGATCTTATTTCCGATCGTGTAACGACCACCGCTAAAGTAACGAGCTGATATTGGAGAACCACCGACCGTACTAACAAAATTAACAACTTGTTTGATCTATTATTTCTTATCGTCTTACCATCGACGCCTTTATTTTATTATTCTCTTTAAGAATTCATACGACATTTGCTTCGTTTTCTTTCGTACCGCTGATTTCGTACTAATTGTTGACCATTATTTCCATTCGTATTCATTTGTTATCTTGTCACATTTCGAAACCCGAATATATCCCATGTTATTTTGAAATAATAAACACCTTTATATATTTCTACAAAGTATTATAAAATTTTATGGAACTTTTATACATTTTCCAATGATTTTCAATTATCGAAATAACCATCACAAGTAAAAGGTCAAATTTATACATCATATTTTGTATAACTAAAACTAATGTTTAAAATGAAATTATGCTATATCTTTTGAACTAATTAACTTATCATACATTAATTTTAATGTAATGAAATTACCGGTTTAATTTATATTCCTAATAATGATTTAATTTGGAAATTATATTTTCTAATTGTAACCATCAATACGAATTTAATTAATAAATTCATGTCATTCTTCCTAAGTTTCTTAAGACAACCAAAATAAATTATGAAGCTATTTAACTTCTATTTTTAGTATGTCATCTTTATCAAGAAAGTACCTCAATTGAATTTTAAGGTAATACCAAATCCGGGACGGATAATTGTGACAAACGTTATTTTAATATTAATATTTAATTCATTCCTCACCCTCATTGTTCTAGTATTGCGAATTATTATGTTTTACGGTTACGTGAGTCGATATCCCTCGTCGATCGTCAACCTTAAATCATTTTACCATATCTTGTCCGTTTATGCGTTTATTGAATTCATTTTTATCTCGTTCTGTTCCTCGTATTGAAGATCACTATTTTATTCTGAGTTTTAAATGAATCTCGGGAAGCAGTGTATAAGGAGAAACGATAAGTGTCACCAGGATTTATTCGTGTATTTGTGGAATGATTGAGGACCGAATCTCTTAATGAATGGAGTTAATAAAAATTTTTTTTTTTTTTACGACCTCGAGGAGTATGTTGAAGCCGACACCGCAAGTAGAAAGACTCTTGAGATCAAGTGCTTATTATCAAGGGTTCGTTCAAGGTTTTCTCGATGATTAACGGTGGAGATTTATAATCGATGTTTATGTTCAACCTTTTCTTTTTTATGTACTTATATGGTGTGTGATCTAGTCAAATGATCGTAAGTTGTGAGAACTTGAGACGGCATCATCCGATGACGTCCGATCTTGTAGAACACATATTATGAAACATCTTTTTTACTTTCAACGACGATGTTTATTGAGACTTTAATGCGCGTTGGCGAAAGTAAGACGGTGTCTTTGCAGTATCTTTTGAGTAGGGACCCGCGTGTGAGCACCCTCTGATGACGAAAATGTTTTTTTGTTAGTTCTTTTGATGTGTGTCCATGGCTATTCGGCCGATGGATATCCTTTAACTTGCAACATTCTTTTTAACTGGACTTATCCGAAAATCCTGTCATCTATTCTTGTTATCGAAGGAGCTTCGTGTGATTTATAAAATTTTCATGTGTCGAGCTTGACGGGTGACTGGTCGATAAGGATTTATTTATTCCTTTTTGGTGAGATACAACTTGACGACAAGTTGCGTTTTGTAAAAGAACCAGTGGAGATCGTGGATCGAGATACAAGTGGGAACGTAAGGACTTCCTATTAAGGAATGCCCTCATCCTTCCGGGTAGTGAACAACTCGTGTATGAGGCGAGTTGAGCGCCGGGACGTCGCTCCCTTAAGGTGGTGAGGATGTAAAACCCGTAAAAATAAGGTCATAATTTAATTATAATTTTCAATTATTTTGAAGTATTTTATAACGTTAAATATTATTATGTTTAACGGTTTAAGTTGAAACCGATATTAAATATTATAATTTAATATTTTGACGAGTAACGAGGACTACTAGTGATCGCGATACCGACGGATGCCCATAATTTTATATTTCATTATCGATCGTTTCGATATTTAATATTTTCGACGATCTCGTTTTAATTACGTGTCGAGTCGTTATATTATTATTTTTCGTGTGCGTTTAAACTTTTTAGTATTTTTACGAAACCCGAGTCCCGTAAATATTTTCAAAAATTTACTAGTGACAATTTCCTACCTTTTAACTAATTATTTACATTTTCTAGCCAAACTTTTACCAAATTGCAATTAGGACCCCAACCCACTAAATAAAATTTAAAAATAAACAAACACACACTTATTTTTCACTTCCAAAAATCTTTCTCTCTCTCCTTTTTTCTTGTTCTTGTCGAAACCCACCACACACACCCCAAATCCATACATTTTTCAATTTATCTCAAGATTTAGGATGATTTGAGCTAAACTAAAACAAGACCCATCTTAGTTTTGATCTTGTGATCACATTGGTATGATTTTCTTCAACATGCATTAACATTTTTTTTTCAAAAATTTATTTTCTTGAAGAACTAGTGGTGTTTGATCCATTTTCATGTTGTATATAGGTGTTAATATTATTATATTACATAGTGGAGTGTTTGCATGTTTGAATTTTTGAGTTTGATTTATTAGATTTATACATGCAAGTGTGTTAGAGGTTTGATCATAGTGTAGGAGTGTTAGAATGATCATATTAGTGGTATAGAAATGGGTAAAATATGTTGAAAAATTGATTTTGTATGGTTTTTAAAAGGTCAATTTTGGGCAGTAGGTTCAAGGCCATTTTCGAGGGTCTTAAGTCTGAATATAGGATGATATTATTGGATTATGTTGTAGATAATCTCCTTAGCTTCGATTTGATATAAGGTAGAGCTTCTAACTCAAAACGAGCGCGAAGTTATGATGTTTTGAATAATCGTGTACCGGGAGACGAGTATCGACACTACATATAGTTGTTGTCGATATTTGGATCGAATCTCGGGGACTCTAAATTGATGTTTTAAAATGTGTAACCTACTGATAATGAGGTATTTATTTATTAGGTTGAGTTTACTTTAAAACCCGAGTGTCGGTTTTGTAAACGGAGTCGTTTAAATAAGTTAAAGCGGTCGTATGAAAAATTAACGTAAATCTGTCCGGATTTTGTGGTTTGAAAATGAGTCGAGTAAAAGACTTTAAAAGTAATTTCATTTGATAAACTTGTAGGAGGACTTTCTATATATAGTAAGTTAGTTTATCGAGTCGTTTCATAAACGGTTGACAAGTTTAAAAAGGGGTAAATAAGCTAGTACATGTAGTATGTACCGGCGGATTTTGTTAAAAGTATAAAATGGTAAAGTAAATGGGTAGTAAAGTATAGTGAAGTTATTTATATCGTTTACTCTCAAGTATATTGTGGTTTTATGAGTTCGAGTTTGATTTTATTAAGTATCATTTATTTCTCGAGTCTATTATTAAAGTACGCACCTTATTTGCTAGGTTGCGGTTATCGTGATTATCGGGCATCTACTATCGTCGGCGATCGTCTCATTACCACTATGGGCTAAGGTGAGTCTATAGCCTCGTTTGCGCAATTAAATTGTTTTAAAAAAACCCGCGAGGGGGAATACATGTTTTTATAAACTTAGAACACAAGGTTTTTATGGTATGCTTTGTCCCTCTATGAATGGACCCGTGGTTGCCTTTAAATTGCATTAAGTGATTGCCATTGTTAAAGCCTCAATTATGGACCGTTAATTAACCTATGATGGGTTAACCGCTAGTACGATTAATAGATCTATGGGGGAAGCCGCCCCGGTTCAGTTTGTGTGGACTTGTCACAGAAGCTTAGGCCCGACCTCCACACTGTTTGGACATATTGTATTGAGAAGTCAGGTATACGGCAATGTACCAATAATCTGGGGGTAACGACAATTAATAAATCTCCTGTCTTATCAGACGTCTAAAGGGAGTGTCTAAGGGCTCGGTTCCATGAGCTTATTGCAATTTATGCTATATACAATTATTATTGTTGATGCAAATTATTAGATGCTTATAAGCATGCCACAAACTTATAATCTTTGCTTGTGTTCAAATTGATTACATAAACCTATAGATTCACTCGGCATTTTTGCTGATTGTTTTACTCACATGTATTTCAGGTAATCAAGAAGTGGAAGCTTGGAGGTCACGAGAATGAAGTTGTGCACTGCTTTTGTTGTTCAAACTCTTTGATTTATTTATCGTTCCATTTTTAAAACAAACTAATATGTTGTTTTAACTTATCTTTTGGTAACGATTACTTGGGACTACGCTACTCTGATGAATGTTTTGGGAACGATAAATCTAAAACGTCTCTTTTCGAGTCGTTCTTTATAAATTATGTGTTGTTGTATCATTGTTTAGCACCCAAAAATGTATTCCGCTGCGTGTAAATTTGGGGGTGTTAAAAAACGCCTTTTGTATGACATGTTATTTGTTATATTGTCATACACTACTAAAAATCTTGTGGTTCAATAACTCTATCAAATTAAACCTATGAACTCACCAACTTTATGTTGACACTCTGGAAATGTTTTTCTCAGGTGCTTAACTTACATGGATTGCTTGGAGTCGCATGCATTTGAAGCTTTCAATAATACTTGGATCATTTGAATACTTTTCAAACATTTACATTTCTATTCTGAACTATGTTGTACTGTTAAAACTTCGTTGTTGACTTTACTCAAATGATCAATTTTCAAACGACTCATATAGAGGTCGTTCTTTATATTCTGAGTGTATGATGCTATGAAGTCACATGCCCCGATTACTTTTCCGCTGCAATATATTTGGGGGTGTGACAGATTGGTATCAGAGCCTCGGTTATAGAGAACTAGGTTGCATTAGTAATTCTAAACTATAATTGTTGCTCAACTGCATTATCATAACATCATACATTACTTGACATTACTTGAACTGTGTGCTTACATACTATAGCTTATTTATTTACATACATATACACTACATAAATACTCATACATAATTTCTTAAAATATTTCAGTTATCATGCCACCAAAGAAGACCACTATGACCGATGCTGTCATTCGGGCTTTGATTGCTCAAGGTGTAGCCGAGGCCATAGCCGCCCAAGAAGCAAACGAGAGTAATACTAACGGGGAAGGAAGCCAAGGTTCCGGAAACCGTGGTAGGGGAAACGAATGCCCTACACGAGAGTTCACTTACAAGGAGTTCTTGAATTGTCAGCCACTTACATTTAAGGGTACTGAGGGAGTCACAGAGTTGACTCAATGGATTGAGCGAATGGAGTCAGTTTTCCACATCAGTAACCGTACTGTTGAGTACCAAGTGAAGTATGCTGCTTGCACCTTACTTGGAACCGCTTTGACATGGTGGAACGCCCATGTTAAGACTATTGGGCACGATGCTGCTTATGCTATGACATGGAAGAACTTAGTAAAGATGATGACCTCTAAGTATTGCCCAATGGGCGAAATTGAGAAAGTGGAGATAGAATTGTAGGGTTTGAAAGTCAAAGGTACTGATATTGAGAGTTATAATTGACGCTTCCAAGAGTTGGTTTTGTTGTGTGGGAGAATGTTTCCCGAAGAATATGATGAGGTAGAGAAGTACATTGATGGATTACCGGATATGATCCAAGGCAATGTCATGTCCTCTAAGCCAAAGACCATGCAAGATGCCATAGAGTTTGCTACTGTGTTGATGGACCAAAAGCTCCGTACCTTTACGGAAAGGCAAGCTGAGAAAAAAAGGAAGTCGGATGACAACCTTGAGCAGAACCAGAATCAGCAACAACCTTTCAAAAGGAAAAATGGGGGTAGAGCTTATACCGTTGGACAAACTAACGTTAGAGGTTATGCTGGGAATTTGCCTCCCTGTGGAAAGTGTAACCGTCATCACATTGGTGGTTGCTCAAATGCTTGTAACAAATGTGGGAAGTTGGGCCATATGGACAAGGATTGTAAGGTGGTTGGATTTGTCCCAACATGATTTAGTTGTGGTGCGAAGGGGCACTTCAAGAACGAGTGTCGTAAGGAGGGGAATCTGGGCCAAGGAAATCAAATCCGAGGCAATCAGAACTAGAACCGCGGAACACAAAACCGTGGGAACCAGGGTAATGGAAATGGAGGAAACAATGAGAACTAGAATGGGGGGGGAGAACCGTGATCGAGTTTATGCCCTAGGAATGTATGAGGCTATGCAAGACAACAACGTTGTCACGGGTACGTTTCTCATAAACAACACTTATGCTTCTGTGTTAGTTGATTCGGGTGCGGATAGGAGTTTTGTGTCTACAACTTTTAGTAAACACTTGAATGTTACCCCTATTGCCTTAGACTCTAAATACAACGTTGAATTAGCCGATGGGAAGTCTATATCGACTGGTACTAATTTACGAGGGTGTACCTTAAAGTGGATTTGATATGAAATGGTTAAACAATGGATGTTTTGGCGCTCTAATAATAATTAAATACTAATTCAAATAACTAGTTACTAATTAAACGGGCTGGGTATGGTTTCGGTATTGAGGTGGGTTTGGGTTGGATATGTGTTTGAAATGGACGACTTCTCCCCTTTATCTTTCATTAAAAAATGCAAAATACCCCCCCACAACTTTTGGTAGAATATTGAGCAAATCCTTTTGTTATATCTTTGATCCTTTGGTAATATTGGTCCTTGTGGTTGATAATACTTAGAACAGTGACTTCAAATGTAATTCTTTCAAACTTCAAGGGCCTTTCTTGTACAATAATGAAACTTTAGGGACTAAACTTGTATTTTGAGATTTACAAGGGTATAAAGTGTCATTTCTTTAAACTTGGAGGACCAATCTTGTACATTCTTCAATCTTTAAGGGTATTTTTGGAAAATCAATACTCGGGTCCGGTTCTCTATGCGGCTTCGTTTTTCGTGTTTGTTTTTCCTTGTTTCTTGTGATCTTTTGGCCATTTCACGATATTCGTACCTACAATCACACAATTGAACAAACAAAGGATTTTTGCATGGTTTTATTATATTTTTCCGTATTTTAAGCCCGATTTAAACGATGAGACCATGTATAATTAGAGGCTCATCACAAGACCAATGGAAATAACCTTATATCCGGACAACATACAATCGGGTCCCTTGTGTTCAATGTTAAATAAGTAAAGTATTCAAAACTCTTAGTTTCGCAAGTAAGTATTCGATGATTCTAAATCACATAGTAAGCAATTCAAGTTTTGTGAAAAATTTCAAGTAGTGCTTATATCGCAATAAGTTACTTAGTTAAAACTAGCATGTACCCCCTCGTGGGCTTATAAAAACATATAAAGTAGTAAAAGAGAGGCTATGAACTCACATGATATAAAAATTACACGTAGATCGAGGAACAACATCCGATATCTGAGACACATGACTTTCCAAGATAACAATCACTCCTTGATCGAGAACGAAACGCCCAATGATCGACATATGACCGAACGAGACCTAACATGACGAGACGCGTCTTATATTCGAGACTATAACTAAGTCATACATATATGTAAGTAGTGTACTTTAGTATGTTTGGACATTGTATAAGTTTTATAAAACCTTTGACAACAATTTACCATGTATTACCCATTTTGACAGTTAAGCCCATTGTAGCTCATTAGTGGCCCGTTACAAGTTCATGTGACCTAAGCCCATCTCAAACTCAGTATTGAACTTCAAACTTATTATTAATCACAGGTCCAATAATGGTTCAATAGCAATTAAAGCGTATGTTGGGCTTTATGACCCAGTCTACTTTATATGCATTGCAGGTTCTAAAACGCCTCAAAATGATGTCGAATTAATATTTCACGATGGTCGGATATTAGTTCTTCTAATTATCAGTATATGAATGAGTCCATAGTTCCTGATAAGTTGGTCCTATCACTTCGGTTGTTATAACGATCAACACGTTTTACGTTAATTCAATATGATCTAATTCTTACAATATCCCCACATGCCCTGTAGATTAGATCGTTTCTCCTTAACCGAAAGTCTTCTAGGTGAATTCTTTTTTACCAAAATTGTCCTCAACTCATGTACTTTACCGATCTTAAGTCCTGTTAACCATAAGTTATATTTATCGTAGCTTAGTTACCAATTTTCATACTTATAAATGTTGGTTGTGATTCGCAGCCAACTTCGATTCCACCGTTTCGGCTGCCATTACCAAATTGTTTGAAATTGATAAACCATCCAATTGAATCTAATATTATATGATTTTATATACCACTTTTAAGTTTGCATATTTATAGGTTGGTATACGAAAATATGAGTTAACAGCCCATCAATATAGCAGGTCATATTCTGACCTCGTTTACTAAATCGACCATAACTTACTCTCTGGGAATCGCCCCGTGACATTCCGCCCGGAGAATCCATCACCAAATAACCATCCATCAACATGAATGATAAACCAAACTTTTAAACTTATTAAGGTTAACAAATAAGTCTTTTTCCTACTAATCACAAACTACTCTTATAAATATTATATTCATAATGCCCATCTAGTCATGCTTTAATTATTAATAATATACAATGTCCAACACATACTAATTAGCTATTAAAAGATCAAACTCAGCAGTAAGATAAACTTTACATATATACAAATCAATACATCAATTAACCTCAAATAAAGAAAGATATACACCTTCAACAATGAAGAACAACAAGATGATAACTGCACCAAGGTGATCAATCTTCCAAGATCCTTATAAGCACTAATCCTACCTTGACTTAGCCATGAATTTAACCATTTATATAAGCTCTAAACTCATCCCTAAAATCCTTATATCACTTTCTTAACCAAGCTCCCAAGCTTCAAATAACCATAGAAGTATCAACACTAGTTACCAACTATCAATCTTTAACTAGTGTACAATAAATTTTAGGTAGAAAATTGACGAATTATGTGTTGAGGGAGTGGATTTCGTGTAGATGGAGAAAACAAGAGAAATTTTATAAATTTTGGAGTTAACTATGTGAAAATGATTAGGTGTAATCTTATGTAAAGTTGTTAGACCACACGCTATGGTGGTGCCATAGTTGGGGTCGTGCCTTACCAGCCTAAAAAACAATGGCTCACCGCACCTCACTCTCGTGCCATGGTTCTGGCACCATATCTGCCAGCCAACAAATGTTTGCGTTGTGATTTTTTTAATTATTAAAGTGGGGTATATGTGGACCCGTTATACCATTTTTTACCCTTATAACACCATTTTTCGTGGCTCGCTGCTACCCCATAAAATGTGGTGCCATAGCCTACGTGTCAGCTACGGCACCACTTTTAGCTATGACAACACACCACTGTACCTAGTGCTTTTAAGAAGAGTACATGTGTCCATAACATGTGTAGTTTAACACAAACTTGCCACATAGTGGCATAGAGTGTATCACCCACTAACCATTATATAAGTGGGGTGAATTAATTAAAAACTTGTCCCGCAATTTGCAAAAACGGGTATTAACGAAGCTTAATATTTTAAAAGTTACGCGATTTGGAAGATATTCGTATACCACAAAAAATAAAACGATCGATATAAAATAAAAATATCGACACTCGGAGAACATTGATATTTCGATTAATAATGAGGCTTATAATTTAATCAACGTTAACGCGTTATATAAGTGAATGACGCCTAAAGGTTTAACTTAAATTACAAAAAATGCTCGTAAAATGAAAAATTAAAGTGAATACAATAGAAAAATATTTCTATGTCATAACGAGAATATTTATGGTCGATGAAGTTAGTAGACTTTGCTGTTAAATAATAATATGCACATATTCGATACGCTAAAGTCTTAACCTTTTCGAGTAGCCGAGAATTCAGTATTATTCGTAAAAACGAACAAGGTAAATAAAAGTCGGGTTATAAATATTGGTTCGGAATTTACGAATTGCTACATTAGTATTAAATACTTATATGCGAATATTGTGATAAATTATCTCAAAAATGACGTAGGGTCATTATTATCATCCGCCTTACAAAAAAGTTACATATTTAAAGTTTTTACATGATGTATAATCAATTAAATAATTAGTAATAAGGAAGATGAGGAATTATTTATTCAACTAAACAATCACATGGAAGAAAAACAGTCAGAGTAGAAACACGTCAACTTATATATATATAACCAAATCAGGTTTCCTTTTAATTAAAAAGTTGCATACAAAAAACATGCAAGGAGAAATACATTACTCGATGATATGTTGTTTATCCCGATATATCTTAATTTATTTATCACACTTGAGTTATAAAAACACGTTATTACTTAATCATTCTATCTTTGTAGGACAGAACAAGTTAGTTATCAGATTACATTTTCCACTAAAGTAATTAACCATGAAAAACTTATTTGACTAAATGAACCTTAAGATCCAAAATTTGACCCTTGAGGCAAATCACGTGCATCATTGAACTTGTAACTTGATCCGGATCTATATTTACAACTTGACATGAACCCACTAAAGCCCCCGAATCCAATCTTCATGAATGAAAAAAGGTTCTTTGTATCATTATCTTTTTTGGTAATTTTTATCTAAATTTATATTTTGTGATTGTGATTCGTTATTTATCTAAATAGTTGTTTAAATAGTTGTTTGTAATGGTAACAAACAAATGTGGCATATGTTTTCGCCTCTCAAGGGTTTATGGTTTTAGTGAAAATACCATGACAACATCTATATCCACAACGATTTACGCAAGTTGTTTGGTGTGATGCAATAAACGTTGAAAGTGAATCAAATAAATGAAACACGGTGATGTTTGAGTAAAAATATAACTTACTTTGGGAAAAGTAAGAAACAAACGTGGTAAGTATAAGTTTAAATGTTTAGGAAAATGTAAAAATCGACGTTGAGTTTGTTCTCGAAGGAGGTGTGGTTTTGTAGGCCAAAATTAAACGGATTTGAATTAGTTTCGTTTTTGGAATCAGAAAAGGTTTGAAAACTAAAGACGGTTACACTAAAAAGATTACACTACGTCGAATGCGTTTTCACGCAAAACGAGACGAAAAATAAAAAGTAACTGAAAAATTCTAAAACTTTGCAAATAAATCCTAATAAGTATTACAAACATTAAAAAATCAAGAAAACTTTTTAATTAATTATTATTTAATTTTAAAATCTATTTAAAGACCTAAAATTAAAAATAAACAAGAAAAAGTTAAACTCAAGATTTTAATGTTTGTAAACCTCCATCCTATTTTATAAAAGCTAAAAATAATTGTTCTAAAATTTTAAAACTAAGTTTTCTATTTTTAAAGACTTAAATAAATACTGAAAATAAAATAATGATTAAAAATAATAAAAGAACAGGGAAAATCTATAACTTTTTGGGAAAGTCTAAAAAGTTAACTAGAATCTAGAAAAAATACAAGGAAGGCACACGCTTATTTAGATAAGCTAGAATAAGCTTAAATACCCACGGCTTATTTAAAACTGGATGAAAAGAAAATTTGCTTAAATAAAACATGAAATGAAACCTAAACAAGAAAGAAAGCTTGGTACACTGGTAAGACTTGGAACCCCTACAGGTCACTAGTTTGAATCCAGGCCAAGAATTTTTTTATTTTATATATTTTTTGTTTTCTTTTTGGACAACTCCACCCCGCAAACAGTTGGCTTGTGTGGAGTGAAATAAGCATTAAATAAAGCAAAATAAGCACTAATAAGCCAATTAATGAAACATATAAGCTAAAAATGAGCTAAGGCCACAATCTACACTATCAGATAAAAGGGGAAGAAATCAGACAAGAAGAAGACGTATTGCTGATGCAGATTGTAAAAATGTGAGTTTTAAGCTAACAAAAATTTGAAAAAAAGCTGATTAAACACAAAATCTACCTAAAAAGATCTAAAGCAATGCTATACCTAACAGGTTCCTAATTAGTAAAAACTAAAACACAAATCAAACACTTGAGGCCATCTAATGTGATTTGCTTGTTTTGTGTTCAAAGGCTTGCAAAGTTGGGCCACAATCTTTGCAACGAAGAACACTCACCAACCCAATATCACCAGATGTGCAGATACAACCAACAAAAATCCCTACTACACTACCAGATATCAGATTTGTACTAAGATAAAAAAAAACACAAAGAGATAAATCTAAAACTTGCAAATCAAAACATTAAACCAACAACATGAAATCAGAGGCAAATTTAGACTACACTATCATGAACAAAGATGTGCATGTTGTTAAATTCATGTTTTATGTCTCTTAAACCCTAGAATTAGCATTACCAAACACCCTTTTTTACCATAGATTTCAATTTTAACACACTAAACTGAACATTAAGCTACTATCAATCAAGTGAACAACTTAATCATGCATGAGAACAAATATTAACTAAGATTAAGCTACAAGGAAAACCAAGAACATGCACAAAAGCAATTTCACCACACCACAAAATCAAGCAGATTTACACTATGAGGTCTCTAAGCCTAACCTTAGAAGTGTACATCCACACTTCTTGAGTTTAAGCTAATGTACTCAAAAGTACAAACTCCTTTTGAGTTTTAGCTTATGGAGAAGCTTATGTGATGTGAAGACTACAACAGTCTTAACACCTAGACTACAACATTCTACGTGTTTTGTTCTTTGTTTGTTTTAAACACAATAACAACAATAAACAATTCAAGTGCTAAAAACCACACCCAAAATCTATGTGTCAAGTAGCTTATGGGCGAGCTTATGGAACAATAAGCTTAAGTAAATAAACAGGTTTTTGAAAAACCAACTTTCGGACAGATTTCTTGCAAGGGAAATAAAAATGGCAGAAACTAAACACAAGTCAATAAACCAAGTCTACAAACTTATTTTATCAGAATAAGCTTGTGAGTAACTTATTGATTTATGGGTCTCAAAAGATTAACAAAGTTTTGAAAAATATTTTGATAAGGAAAAGTAAAAAAATTGTGCAACGAAATTAAAAGAGACAAAAAAACTTAAACACTTTAACAAAACAATAAGATGGAACTCAGAATTTTTCTTTGAATTGATTTTAGAATATCACCGCATTACTTTTGATACAAAATTTTGACAAAGTAAAAATTATTGAACAAAAGCTAATATTATGCTAAGGTTGCTTTATATATAACATACAACATGGTTTTAGAAAGCTAAAAACCAAAACACTAATTGCTTGTGAAGTTCTAAAAAATCCCCTTGTAGATTCGGATCATTTGAGCATCTTTGAAATCTTTGAAATTGGTCTTGATGGTATCATGTGAGTCTCTGCCAATAACAGTTGTAAGGGTTGATCTAAATCATTTATTTGGTGTGTCCAACAAGTAAATAAATTAAAACCGTCCAAAGCATTTGCCATATATTGTCTTGGTGCCAAAACGCATGTGTATTGGGGCAAGGGAGGGTCCACTATGTCACATGGTGAAAATGAGAGCAATTTGAGGGTGTTGTTAAGTGACAAATATGGTTAATTAACATTCTGCAACAAATCGAGCAAACCCCCCTTGGTTTGTTTGTTAATTAGGGGTTAGGGTTTAAGGTGTTGTGGATGGGTGTTTGATCTATTTTTGTTAAACAATAATGGTTAGGCGTCTTTTTATTAATATTAAAAACGTTTAAAAACAAATTAATATTAATAAAAGGTATTGGGTTTGGGATGGGTAAAAGGGTTTTGTTTGTGGGCTTGGTGGGTTTTGATGGGTATGGGTAGGGTTTGTGTGTTTGTTTTGACTCGTTTTCACCCTTGCACTTACAACATGGCAGAATCAACCCTCCTCTTTTGGCAGAAAAATAGGCATCATTTTCCTTTGTTATAACTTTCACCTTTTAACAATTTTAGTCCTTTTATGTTTATAAATCTTGAAAAGGAATAATATGAACTTGTTGATTTCTTCAAGGGCTATTCTTGGCAATTCATGAAACTTTAGGGACCTCAATGAAAATGTTGATAAATGAGGGGTATAAAGTGACAATTCTTCAAAAGGAAATAGAGAAAAATTCTACTAGTTTACAACTTGGAGGACCAAACTTGTACATTCTTCAATCTGTAAGGGTATTTTTGTAAAATTAACATTCGAGTCCGGTTCTTCGTGCGGCTTCGTTTCTCGTGTTCGTTTTTGCTTGAATCTTGTGTTCTTTTGGAAATTTCAAGATATCTGTACCTACAATCACACACTGAACAAAACAACGGGTTTTTGCATGGTTTTATGATATTTTTCCATATTTTAAGCTCGATTTCACTGATGAGACTATGTATAATTAGAGTCTCATCACACGGCAACACGTGCTTTCGTGTCGTGATTGAATGAAAAAATTATGAGTGGTTATATAATGAAATTGGTGGTTGTATATCTGATGGAATCAATTATTGAATAAACCATTGATTACCAAGCTCAAAACTTACATAACATTTTCATTTCATTTTAATAATTTATTTTATTCCATAACAAACACTAAGTAAGTTATTTTTTTATGGGCCGACTAGTTTTATAAGTTCATCTCCAATAATAATGTAATACAAAATATAATACATATCTACGTTATCGCCACATCAACATATCAACTTTCATACAAAACTTTCGCAATGCATTAAACTCAATACAATTTAATAAATTACCACATCACTATCCTTTTTCTAATAACTAAACGAATCATATCAATTTATAAAAAAAGACAATTACATATATACCTGTTAAAACTTGCGCATTTACATATGTATTAAAAAGATTTAACTTGCATTATAAATCATACATTAAAATTTTGTATATAGTGGGTACGTATGCAATTTCTCATATAAAAAATACTCCAAATAAAATATTTGCTACGCATAAAAATATTTAGCTTGTATTATAAATCTTACATTATAAATTGTATATAGTGGGTACGTATGCAATTTCTCATATAAAAAATACTTCAAATAAAACATTGCTACGCATAAAAACATTTAATCGTTTATTAAAATTTAAAAATGTGACAAAAATAACTGTTTAAAAAAATCACACATGCAGTTCACATTATTTTTATATAATATTGAAAAATTAGTTTTAATTTAAAGCAAAAAATATTATACATAAGGATTGCTACTTGACAATCTCTTTTCCAACGACACACCCACTTTCTCATATAAATTACACCCACTTTCTCATATAAATTAAAAACAAATCAAAATTTCTAACAACACACCCACTTTCTTACATGCATTCAAAACTTATCAAAATTACTATCTTCATAATTGCTAATGACAAATGCTACATTAATCTAGTTTTTACCACACTTGAATTTTGTTAATTCAGAACCTTCTTTCTCACTTAAATTAAAAACAAATTAAAATTGTTATTGATAGAATTGCCATTGTCTACTGTTGCATTAAATTATTTTAATTCTTAAACACATAAATGGTCCTTTCGGTCACGCATATTTTGCAAAGTTAGTCCATAATTACTAAATATGAAACAAAACGCTAACCTAAGGACTATTTACGAAATGAATTTACTACAACACTTTTAACAAGAAAAAAACTAACGCTAACTTAGGGACTCTTTACGAAACAAATTTACTAAAACACTTCTAACACGCAATCTTACCCGACTCTATCTCGCAGCGAAGCACAAACATCTACCCTTATTGAACAAAATGTAAAATTGATTGAGTTCCAAAAACAAAATGATTTGGGCCACACTATTGTATAAACGCTGTGTAGGTAGAGAGACGCTCCTATTAGGTGCCGATGTTCACAATTCTTTGCACGTACAAAGGCTTTATGGTGTGTATGTCATTTCACTTGAGTGTGAGTGCGTTACGTACACATGTAATGGCTCCAGTTTAGTTTGGTAATTTTTTTATATGAATCTCATATTCTCAAACGGATTTGACTCAAGGATACTAAATATTAGAGCTCTAGGTATCGCAGCTACTCATCTCACTGAATACTACGTGGCTTTCACCACCAGCTTGCCACCACACGATCCTTGCTCACCATACTCTCGCCACAAGATTTCTTGTCGGGGCAATGAAGAAGAAAGAGAAGAAAGATGGTGAGCTTTTTTTTCTTTTTCTTTTTTCGATTGTTATTTTCTTTAAGTAGCAATGTGTATACAATTTGAGGAGAAGAAAAGCATCATATACTTTTTTTTAAACTCTCTTAGGTGTAAGTGTGGTGGGGTTTACAAGAAGAAGATAAAATATTGGTTTTGTGTAGTTTTTTCATGGGTTTTTTTTGGGCTATTTTACAAAATATATATATATACTCATCATTTATAGTTTAATTTACTCCTTTAAAAAAACTATAAGTTTCGTATTTTTTTATAAATTTTGTATTGTATTTTTATTTAAGTAATATGAATTTATCTTGGTTAAAAATCATGAAAAATAAAATAAAATAGATAGTGATTTCTCTCCATTGAAAATGTGAGGTTTATTATGATAAGATTTTCTTTTGAAATAACAGTGTTAGGTGACTTGACACACCTGAAACTTAAATGGCCAAGAATTTTCTCTTCATGACACCTAGAGTTCTTAAACCGTATTATTCTATATTTATTTCGAGCTTAGCCCAACTAAACTAATTATATCGTCTAACAATAACTAGCATGAAGTTAACCATCCAGATGGAGTACCTAATTAGTTCAATAATTACTTGAAAACGACAATGATATAGTAATTGGAACAAAATGCAATATGCAAAGAATGTTGATACATATAAAGCACCTTAGCAAGAAGTGGTTCTTTAAATTTTGCATACAAAATCAATAAAAATCAATCAGCAATTCAAAATAGATTTCGAATGCCAATTCATAACAAAAATATGTCATACATGTATCCGCATGTTGGAAAACCATCACACTCAAACTTCGTATAATTTCCTCCATAGAAAACCGTTTCGACGCCTACATAGTCTTCATTCGAATAGTTCCACCCAAATCTATACGAAAATCTCAGGGACCATCCAAGTTGTTTGGACTCGCCTCTAACTTGATATGTAAGAAACTGTGTGTATTTGCTTTCATGTCTGATACCTTCCAATAGGTATTTGACGGGCACATGTAGTTGTCCCAAAATGTTATCATTCTCGACCTCCTGAATCTTGATTACCAGAACTTCTCCTCCAGGCTCATTCATTGTGAATTTGATAGGTTTCGAAGCTCCATTTTTGTCGAATGAGGCTCGTAGATGGAACAGACTGCATATGCGTCTAATGAATTAGTGTTGTTCTTGAAACTTCGTGCGGAGGTGAGTGTGAGCTCTAAACTACTCCTTAGATCCATGATCGTACTCGATATCTGTTAAATTAAATCACATGCATGCTGTAGGTTAGGAAATATGTAAATTTTTATATGATAAAACTACATTTGTATACTTGTGAACGTAAATATTAATAACTCTACAACTCAATGACTATTTTTACTATTGATATGTTACATGCAACATAATTACTACTACCACGCAGGGCTAGAGCTGGTACTACAATATCCTGTAAAAAAAGGCTAATCCATGATGCATGCATGCACGAACTAGTGCTAACTTGATAAATTAACTACACTTAACCTTAGATCGAGTTTTAGAATAATCATATTGGAAGCAAAAGTTAGAACTTTAAGAGTAACATGATAACGTTAAAATACGAAGTTGACGAGTTAATGTGTTATGTTACCTTATAAAAAAAAGGAGAATGAGGAATGGTGATCGAGCCACTTATGGTCTTTCTTTTTTTCTTTGTTTCTCGGACTACGTCTACGTGTATATATAGAGAGATAGAACTCTGGATACAAATCCTATTAACAGTCATATACGCATATGCTAACAGTTCATAACCTGATACAAACAAAAGCTTTCTTATTGGGCTTTAAAAGAAGCCTTATAGAAAGCCCAATTTTGGGCCGTAGTAGTATGGGCTGGCGCAAAAAAACTGTATTATGAACTGATCTATCTATGGTCTAAATTCTTAAGTACATACCATAGAGTCATCATATTACATACATAAACCATAGCTTGGAGACCTTTTTTACTTATAAACATCATCTCAACATTACTAGATCAACAAAAAGTTTAACACTTTGACTTCAATATGCCACACATTTTATGTGTTGTAAAATAGATACAGCTGACAAAACAAATGTAAAATCATACCAGTAGCATCTTTAGCTCGACTTTGTGAACAAAATGCTAATCCTGACCTAACAAAGGTAAAATCATACCAGTAGTCTGACTTGGTGAACAAAATGCTAATCTTGAGCAATGGCCTGATCTAGGAAGAGGTAGGACGATAAAATAACTAGACATATTAATTTCGTTGTTTGGATACAACAAATAATCACTCCACATTTCATTTGCAATCGAGTTCCTTATGATCTCTTCTACTCTACCGTCGTGCCTTGAACCATTTGCTTCTTCTTCTTGTGTTGCATTTATAACCTCGTTAGTAACTGATTAGCACAGTTGCGCAAGGATGGAAAATGAGAATACAATCTAGAAGTCCGCCAAAATCTTATAAGAGGTCAGTACTTTTTTCCTTGAAGCCATTTTACTGTATGTTTCACCTTTCAAACGAAAAACTTCAAAGTAACTACCTTAAAATATTCAAATATTTCAGTTTTAGTTGTTAGTGTTTCTTAATGTCTTATATTTGCCTTAAAAACTACCTTAAAACTAAAATCAAGTATCCTTATTATTTACGTAAGAAAGTAAATGAGACGACCAGTGATTGGGACATGTAACATAGCACAAATATAGACGTGTATGGTGTGACAACCGTGGTTTTGAGGTTCGTCACTTAATTTTATTTTGTGCTAGTTACGTGTCTTTACGTGTTTATGTGCTTATTGGTGTGTATGATTGTGGTTTGGATATCGTTTCCGGTACGGGGTACCTTGTGAGTGAAACGATGTGTGATGATTTCATGTTCATGAGCTTACATGGTAGTGACTATGAAGTGAAATGGTGTTATTTAGTGGTTTTACGTATACGTATATGTATTAAAAAAAATTGTATTTTTACGATTTACGGTTTAGCATTTTGAGGTCTCGGAAGAGGTATTTAGTCACGGGAATATTTTTCGGGATGGTTTTAAGTCATTTAGGACTTAGTTATAAAGTTTATTTCAAAATTTGAGATTTTTTTTAAAAGTGTATATTTTACGACTTTTACGGTAAAACGCGTAAAAATTGACTAGTTTTACGGTTTTGAGGTTTTGGAGGTTTTAGGAGCTGAAATAAATTAAGGTAAATTAAGGTATTGTTAATAACATAATATTAAACAATAAAAAGAAAAAAAACAAAATTTAATGGATATGGAAAGGGTATGGACGGTTGGAAAAGAGAAAAAAAAGGAAAAAAAAGAAAAAAAGAAAAAAAGGAGAAAAAGGAAACATTGTATTGGGCTAGGATTAGTATGGTAATTATATAAAGACTTTTATTAACTAAAAACACATCATAATCCCCTGGAGATCAAGCTTAGGTCGAATTTAATGGAGAATATTAGGGTTCTTCATAAAATTTTGGGGTTTTCATAAATCAAAGGTAAATATTCAAATCCCTTTTTAATTTAATTGTTTTTATGTTTTGTTTAATGATATTATGATGGAATTAGGTTAGGGTTTAATTTAAAAACAGTAAATTAATGTTATAATAATGAGGTTATAATAATTACATAAGTTAGGGTTTGTGATTAGTGGGGTTAGGGTTAATTAATTAGTTTAATTTGATTAAACCCGTTTTTAAAAACTGGGCAGAATTATGAGTCAATTGTTTTGATCATATTGGGAGTTCTACAAACTCTTATTTTGCGATCCAAGTATCCCTGAAAAGGTAATTGAAGTGGCTTTCCAATGCAAGAAACGAGAACTAAATTGGAGGTCGGGAAGTGGGTCAAAAACAGGTTACAACAGTCGGAGGTCAAAACAGTTTTGAAGTCAGCCTGTTTTCTTTTTAAGTTTTGGGTTGTTTGGGGTACTTAGGGTTGCATTGGGATCTTCTAACGAATATGAGAGATGGTTTATATATTATAGTAAGTATCTGCACTTGGGCTAAGGTTGTGGTTTAGGGTAAGACCCCCTAATCCTAACAAACTTTTTGTAAGTTTAAAATCAGTAAATCTGGAGTGACAAAAGTATATATATATATATATATATATATATATATATATATATATATATATATATATATATATATATATATATATATATATATATATATATATATATATATATATATATATATATATATATATATATATATATATATATATATATATATATATATATATATATATATATATATATATATATATATATATCGGGGCCTTAACAGTATATTTAAGGTTAGGGCAAGTGGGAGATGTTAGCTAACATATGTAAGGGCATAAATATTCCCTTTACAGAGATCATGGGTGTGTTTAGGTGGGTGTTTGGCTTATAGTTTGGAGACCTAAAACTGGGACTGTTTTTGATAAAATGTTAACGGGATGTGTTATGAAGTAAAACGAGTTAAGGGCTTTATATAGGGGTGTAATGAGATTCTTAGAGCATATATATGAGGTATATATATGGGATAAGGTTAGATGTCCATCATAGGTTGATGAGCAATTTTAGTGTTTGGTTCATGTTTTGATTATGTGTTTTTGGTTGTTAGCTTTTTGCTAGTGCGCGGATGTTTGGGGAAGCTCAATCAGGTGAGTTTCATAGTCCCATGTTTACTATTGATTTTGACTTCCAGATGGGATGGAAGAGACACTGTGTTGAGTTATTTTCTAGATTGATGCTGTGAATGTGTTTGTGATTTGAGATGGACTTGTGTGTACATTATGTGATTAACTGCTATGTGATTTTTGATTCTGTATGATTTGGATCGGGGGACACGTGTCGTCTCAGTTATTGTGGTTTGACAAGGTAGTGGCCTTGAGGTTTGACAAGGTAGTGGCCTTGTGGTTTGACAAGGTAGTGGCCTTGGGATAGGTACATAGTGTGATCATCTATGGTACCATGTTGTTTGGCAAGGTAGGAGCCTTGGATTTTGGTTTGGAATGATTGATCTTGAATGCTAGTTGTTAATACATAATTGTAGCACATTGTCCATATGTTATTGTGTTGATGGTTGTTATTCACAGCTTGTAACTGATTTTAGCATTGGAGTCTAAACCTATGACTCTCGCCAACTTTATGTTGACGTGTTTTAGTGTCTCTTTCAGGTGAGAATGTGGTTAAGCTTGAGGATAGAAGTGGCTAGACTTGGATGCCTTAGGATTGCATATAGAAGGAGATCTCCGTTCCTTCTTAGCTTTGTTTGTTCATTTATCTAATGATACTGTTGGCACCTATATGTTTGTTTGTTTGTTTGTGTTATTTGTTTGTCTTGGGTAAGAGGTAGGATTGTTACCTACTTACCTAGACTCCTGCATTGTTGAGATATTGTCATGACATTTGTGTCACCATTTTATGACATTTCTTATATCATTTAGTTATCTCTATAGACACGCTATTGTTGTGATGATATCCATACGTCGTGCCCCATATTTTGCCATGGTGGGGTGTGACAGAATGGTATCAGAGACAATGGTTATAGAGAATTAGGTTACCTAGTCGCGTAGCCTAGTCTATAGCTTAAGGGTCCCTGCATATAGGCGTCATAGGAGTATGTGTGCATTTTACATAAATTGATGTGTTGGGATGTTATTTATTGCGATGTTTTGACTAGTATGAATTGAACCATAGTAAGTTCATACTTAGCCACATGTTATTTTCTTTTCGGGTTGTGACTAGTGTGGGTTGAACCATAATCGTCCACGCTAGTCATTGTCGTATTTTGCTTAAATTGTACATTATAGTACATAATTTGGCACATGGTAGTTTCTATCTTTTGTCGAGTTATTTTACATACCTGAGGTATGTTATTTTTCTTTTGATGTTTAAGTCATGTTCCCTAAGAATTGTGTGGTGGTTCAAGTTACTAGGAGTACATGGGTAGGAAGGATTTTAAGCTGTTTCCACTCTTATGGGCGACATGACTTATATCTGATTATGTTTTCGTTTTGGATTTAGTCTATGTTGTTTTAGCTAGACTATGGATTTCGGTATTCCAAGAGTTTTACTATGTTATTTTAATAGATGGGTTTTTGGACCTATTTGGTTATGTGGTTATGAGCTTATGGGAGTAGATGGATTTATGTGTTATATGTTGTATTGATTCTTATAAGTGTCATCATAGGAGGGAGTTCATTAGGGAAAGGGTAATTGTATAAGTATGGTGGCCAACATAGTTATACAAGTACCACAACTTCAATGGGTTCTCAAGTATGATTGCATGAAAGAGGGTTAGTACATGCTTGTATATGATGAGATGTGGACTTTGGGTATATTTATAATATATGGGTATATGTAACGGCTACCTACGATATGGCTATTTTTTTTAGTGTGTTATATGTTTTGATTTATAGTCGTGTTATGTGATTATGAGGTCACACGATATGGGTTGGTTTTGGTAATGGGTTTTGTGCCTTGTTGTGGCATGGTGAGATGGTGAGATGGGGATTACTCGTATGGAAAAACGTGTATGACGCGATTGGTTGATCTGATATGTATAGTAACGAGTATGTTTTGGGTGATTTAATAGGTATATATATGCGGATGTATATATACTACTATGTGTTAAGTTATGGTATATGGTCGTTCACTAGTTATTATAACTTGAAAGTACCTTGTGTTTGCTCGTGTTTTATGGTGCTGGAGTTTAATGGAGTTCCAACGACGTTTTGAATCTTTTGAAGTGTGTCTGGTAGCGTATTCTTTGAGTTTCGTATTTCACGTGTACGTTTTAAAATGGTGTTCTTGGTTTTAAGTCTATTGAAATAACTTGGGATTCCTTTTGAGATAATGAAATCTTTTGTGTTGGGTCTTACATTTCTTTTGGTCGGTATATGTTGAGAAAAAGGGGGACTTGGAAATCTATTATAGGGTTAGATAGTTGGTTGTATTCGGTAAAATAAGGGTAAGGTGTTGAAGTCATGTTTCAAACAAGATGTAACATAAGATTTCATTTTAATCAACACTTATATATTTCAAATTCTAAAAGACTTTCTTTGAAATAAAGCGAAATAAAAATTTCTTTCTACCTACATAGTTTATATAATTGAGTTCGACCGATTTATGTCATTTATAATTATTTATACAAGGTTAAATTGAGTTTATGAAGATTTCACATACAATTATATCTGTCATTTAAAAGGATTACATTAATCACTAAGTTTATTCTTTAGTTTTTTTTAAAACAACTAGTATAAAACTGTTTTGGTCATAACTTGTTCGTTTTTAGAGCTTTTTGAGTGATTCAAAAGCCAAAAATTATGTACTCGGAACGTACTTTTCAAATATTCAGAAAGTATAGTCATCGGAGGTCAGTGGACTGGTCGGAATTGTTGTACAAGTGTCGGGTTCAAGGTTGAGTTTTGAATAGTAGTTTATTTTTATTTGGGATGCACGGGATATCTAGTCTTTGGGTTGAGTTTTGAGATCGCCTAGAAGGTTGTTGGTATATTGTTTGAGTCACATAGATGTGGGAGGTAATAATAAATAAAAAAAAGATATATATTCTTTTGGAAAAGTCGATCTTTTGCACGGTTTAAATAATATGTCGCGGGGCGTACTATGTTTGGTTGCCATTGGGTGTTTCTTGGATTATTTTTCGTTGTCATGGGTCATTTTGAATTGATACACGTTTTGGGTTTGAGTTTTCTTTCGAGTCTCATGGTTTTGACTTGTTTTAACTGGTGCACGTGAAATGTCGTTAGTTATCCGTTGGTTTGATTTGTTGATCGTATCTGATAGATTCAGGATGTAGTTTTGGTTTCGTATTGTTCGGGAGCGTTGAGGTAGTCATATGAAAGACTTGGTCGTGCCTACACGCTTAAGTAGGTGACCATGAGAGAACGGTCGGAATACCCTTAGTGGGAAGGAAAGAAGTTCGTAGACAAACTAATGTGGTCATGAGGTCTCTTAGGAGTACCAAGGAGATGAATAGAGATTTGTGGGATACTAGTACAAGTAACGCGCCATAGAGAGTGTTAGAAGGGGATACAATACCTCAAAGGTATTTATGATTGTTCGTAGGGCATGTAAGTTTTCCGAAAATTTCCTGAAATTTAGTAGGTTTGCCTATTACCGTGAGGTAGAACCATAAATAGAGCAAGTAGGAGAAGTGAGAGGAGTTGTAGTTAATGCCTTTCCAAGGCAAATCGTTGATGGAGTGATTTAAAAACAAGAGCTGTTAGAAATTGCAAGGAATGCCGGATAGAAGTTGAGTTGCTTAGTAGTAGATTGGATGAGGAAAGAGGTTGAGTGGTCCGATGAGAGGAAGTACCGATCTTAAAAATGCATGTAGAATTTTGCAAGTAGAACAAGGTAGGAATTTATTCGTATTGCCGCTAAGAGAGGGTGCAAGGAGGACATAGTTGAAACTGCTAAGGATGTTGTATGAACGCTTTGGGTTTACGGTTATGCATTTGGTTTCGCCAAAGCACTAGCGGTTTTCATGGAGTCAATGAACCGATTGTGCATGAACGTGTATAAACGAGTTGTCATCAAGAGCTTCAACGACATCTTGATCTACTCAAAGTCTAAGAAGGAGAGTGAGGCGAAGTATGTGTTGGTTTTGGAGTGGAATTATACGTGAGATTTTCAAGTGTGAGTTTTAGTATTAATTCTACCATGATGAGTAGTTAGAGATGATGGCATATCATTGAACCAGCAAGGGGCGAAGTGAAGAAGGATGAGGAAGCATTTTGGAGGCTGAAGAGGTGGATTGGATAGTGAGCCGATCTTGGCATTATCGGAAGGACTGGATAAATTCGCGAAGCATGACGATACGTGGAGCAAGGACTTGGCCGCGTACGAGGACGACAAAGAAAGGCGATCGCTTATACGTTGCAGGAACTGAAGATTTGGAAGAACTGGATAGACTTAGTTAGTGGAGCTAGACTGTTATATCTGCCTAGAATGCTAGAGGCATTTGGTGTACGAGACGTGGAGAATGATCTATACGGATCATGAACGTCTCCAACACATATTCAATCATCTTGATTAAACATTTGGCAAAGGTGAGGGGTGGAGTTATGTGATGAAAGAAAAATATGCAAGGCCAAGTACCATCTGGGAAAGGCAAGCATGGTTGATGAGACATGGAATAAGAAGAATGAAGTGACGCTGAGACAAACTTGAACTATATGGATGACGTATTAGGGTGGTTTGGATGAAGGATGTAGGTTGCACGAGTTGAGTTGTCTAAAGCAGAGAACGCGTCAACATGTATGTTGCATGGCTTGGACAACCATATGGAGAAAAGGGACGTAGACTATACTTCCTACATAGATAGGAGTAGCTTAGAAAGGGGCGATGTAAGGACGAGATTGGTGAAAGGGATACATAATGGGGTGGAGGAATAAGTAAGACGAGAGTTGGGTGATAGTCGATAGACTGACTATTCATCTCATATTTCAAGAGGAATGAGAAGTCACGCGGTTGAGAAGTTGGAAGGATTGCGTACGGATGTGATGGAATAGAGGGTTTTGCGTAAAGGTTAGCCTATTATGTATGGAGTGCCTTATGAAGGATTATGGCAAGGGAAGAAACGAAGGGAAGCATCACATCGTGATGTATGGTAGGAGTTGAGGAAGAAGAAGGAAGTGTGTATAGAAGCGAAGCATGAATGAAATAGGTCGAGATAGGAACCGGAGGTAAAACTTTGGTAGAGCTTAATGAGTAGAATGAGAGCAACAAGGGATGCTATGTAGAAAAGGAGGAAACCACTAGATTTAGTGACAAAGTTATGTAGGGAGTTTCACCCATAGTAACGGGTGGTATGTTTTGGTAAAATGGAAGAGTTGATGTAGAGTTTTGTAGGTCCATTTATGATCTTTGGAAAGATCGGACCATTAGCTTATGAGTATAGAATTACCTGGGGAAAGTGAGTTGTATACATGATACATTTCATGTATTGAGATTGGTAAAGGTTGTTTGAGAATGCATTTTGCATGTATGGTTATTCGGGACTTGTATTAATAAGAGTCTTTGTTTTATCAAAGAGTCATCTGTGAGATTTATTGACTGTGAGGTCAAGAGTTGGCAATGAGTTTAATTATTTTTGGTTTGTATATGTGGTATTTTGAAACTTGAACTAAAGTTCACGTGGAAATGAGGGGAGTTCGTTTAGAACAAGTATCCTCATGTGATTTGTCGTTTGTGTGTTTGATCCTAAGGAGTAAATCTCGGGACGAGATTTCTATTAGGAGGGAGTGATGTGACAACCGTGGTTTTGAGGTTCGTCACTTAATTTTATTTTGTGCTAGTTACGTGTCTTTACGTGTTTATGTGCTTATTGGTGTGTATAGATTGTGGTTTGGATATCGTTTCCGGTACGGGGTACCTTGTGAGTGAAACGATGTGTGATGATTTCATGTTCATGAGCTTACATGGTAGTGACTATGAAGTGAAATGGTGTTATTTAGTGGTTTTACGTATACGTATATGTATTAAAAAAAATCGTATTTTTACGATTTACGGTTTAGCATTTTGAGGTCTCGGAAGAGGTATTTAGTCACGGGAATATTTTTCGGGATGGTTTTAAGTCATTTAGGACTTAGTTATAAAGTTTATTTCAAAATTTGAGATTTTTTTTTAAAAGTGTATATTTTACGACTTTTACGGTAAAACGCGTAAAAATTTACTAGTTTTACGGTTTTGAGGTTTTGGAGGTTTTAGGAGCTGAAATAAATTAAGGTAAATTAAGGTATTGTTAATAACATAATATTAAACAATAAAAAGAAAAAAAAACGAAATTTAATGGATATGGAAAGGGTATGGACGGTTGGAAAAGAGAAAAAAAAGGAAAAAAAAGAAAAAAAGAAAAAAAGGAGAAAAAGGAAACATTGTATTGGGCTAGGATTAGTATGGTAATTATATAAAGACTTTTATTAACTAAAAACACATCATAATCCCCTGGAGATCAAGCTTAGGTCGAATTTAATGGAGAATATTAGGGTTCTTCATAAAATTTTGGGGTTTTCATAAATCAAAGGTAAATATTCAAATCCCTTTTTAATTTAATTGTTTTTATGTTTTGTTTAATGATCTTATGATGGAATTAGGTTAGGGTTTAATTTAAAAACAGTAAATTAATATTATAATAATGAGGTTATAATAATTACATAAGTTAGGGTTTGTGATTAGTGGGGTTAGGGTTAATTAATTAGTTTAATTTGATTAAACCCGTTTTTAAAAACTGGGCAGAATTATGAGTCAATTGTTTTGATAATATTGGGAGTTCTACAAACTCTTATTTTGCGATCCAAGTATCCCTGAAAAGGTAATTGAAGTGGCTTTCCAATGCAAGAAACGAGAACTAAATTGGAGGTCGGGAAGTGGGTCAAAAACAGGTTACAACAGTCGGAGGTCAAAACAGTTTTGAAGTCAGCCTGTTTTCTTTTTAAGTTTTGGGTTGTTTGGGGTACTTAGGGTTGCATTGGGATCTTCTAACGAATATGAGAGATGGTTTATATATTATAGTAAGTATCTGCACTTGGGCTAAGGTTGTGGTTTAGGGTAAGACCCCCTAATCCTAACAAACTTTTTGTAAGTTTAAAATCAGTAAATCTGGAGTGACAAAAGTATATATATATATATCGGGGCCTTAACAGTAGATTTAAGGTTAGGGCAAGTGGGAGATGTTAGCTAACATATGTAAGGGCATAAATATTCCCTTTACAGAGATCATGGGTGTGTTTAGGTGGGTGTTTGGCTTATAGTTTGGAGACCTAAAACTGGGACTGTTTTTGATAAAATGTTAACGGGATGTGTTATGAAGTAAAACGAGTTAAGGGCTTTATATAGGGGTGTAATGAGATTCTTAGAGCATATATATGAGGTATATATATGGGATAAGGTTAGATGTCCATCATAGGTTGATGAGCAATTTTAGTGTTTGGTTCATGTTTTGATTATGTGTTTTTGGTTGTTAGCTTTTTGCTAGTGCGCGGATGTTTGGGGAAGCTCAATCAGGTGAGTTTCATAGTCCCATGTTTACTATTGATTTTGACTTCCAGATGGGATGGAAGAGACACTGTGTTGAGTTATTTTCTAAATTGATGCTGTGAATGTGTTTGTGATTTGAGATGGACTTGTGTGTACATTATGTGATTAACTGCTATGTGATTTTTGATTCTGTATGATTTGGATCGGGGGACACGTGCCGTCTCAGTTATTGTGGTTTGACAAGGTAGTGGCCTTGAGGTTTGACAAGGTAGTGGCCTTGGGATAGGTACATAGTGTGATCATCTATGGTACCATGTTGTTTGGCAAGGTAGGAGCCTTGGATTTTGGTTTGGAATGATTGATCTTGAATGCTAGTTGTTAATACATAATTGTAGCACATTGTCCATATGTTATTGTGTTGATGGTTGTTATTCACAGCTTGTAACTGATTTTAGCATTGGAGTCTAAACCTATGACTCTCGCCAACTTTATGTTGACGTGTTTTAGTGTCTCTTTCAGGTGAGAATGTGGTTAAGCTTGAGGATAGAAGTGGCTAGACTTGGATGCCTTAGGATTGCATATAGAAGGAGATCCCCGTTCCTTCTTAGCTTTGTTTGTTCATTTATCTAATGATACTGTTGGCACCTATATGTTTGTTTGTTTGTGTTATTTGTTTGGCTTGGGTAAGAGGTAGGACTGTTACCTACTTACCTAGACTCCTGCATTGTTGAGATATTGTCATGACATTTGTGTCACCATTTTATGACATTTCTTATATCATTTAGTTATCTCTATAGACACGCTATTGTTGTGATGATATTCATACGTCGTGCCCCATATTTCGCCATGGTGGGGTGTGACATATGGTTAACCCGAGATGTTTTTTTGGACCATTTCTCGATTTGTGTGTGTCATCCTTGCACAGGGGCCATGCTCTTACTAACTTAATTCGAGCTGTACACATACTTACATAACTTAATTCGAGCTGTACATCGACTTGCACTAGTAGTGTGTATGCTCTTACTAACATAACATGCATATATTACAGAAAACATTACCGTCGTCTTTTCTATAAATACTTAGTTGAATCATACAAGCTACATATTCCTATTACTTGTGTTCGTATGTTTGATAATTGAGCCAAACCCCACAACAACCGGGCTTGGACCATTTATCGTCTAATAAAGACTTGGCAAGAAAATGTTTTTACCTCTAGGCATCTCACATATGCACAAAAGAAAAAACATGAACTTGGAGCTTGATAATTGCATCATGGGATCAATATCTATACCCGTTGATGAATACCCTTTGATTTCTTATTAATTATTTTTATGAATCCTTCCATATTCTGTGTTTTTTGCCGCACGTTTCTTACTAGTCAATATCAACATAGCTATCAACTTCTGTTTTTCACATGTATCCCA
Organism: Glebionis coronaria; assembly: GCA_025667525.1. NCBI lineage: Eukaryota > Viridiplantae > Streptophyta > Magnoliopsida > Asterales > Asteraceae > Glebionis > Glebionis coronaria. The sequence goes on from CM046882.1 coordinate 545,239,463, forward strand.
CAAATAAACCACTAAGCATGAACCCCTTTGTTGATCGAGTAACTTCCTGCCCCTTTTCAGAGAACGTGAGTCCTTCTACCACCATGTCCTACTTCGCATGTGAAAATGAGAACTCGTTGTTTTGACAGTTTTACTTGAGTTTCTTGGATCACGTTACTTACGACTTCCTCAAGGCCTTAATAGTTCCACAAGATGGCTTGTTTGATCTACGGTTGAGCCGTTGAGAAGAACTATCTTTGTAAGTCGCCGTGTCCTTTTACCACATCTACAAATGTACATTTTTTTAGGAAAACAAAAAGCCAAAACAAATAGGCCTATTAGCTCAGCTGGTTAGAGCGTCGTGCTAATAACGCGAAGGTCGGCAGGTTCGAGACCTGCATGGGCCATTTCATTTTATTACTTCAACAAGTTTTATCTGTAAAAAAAATGATTTTTTCTGCTGCCTGGACTCGAACATGGGAATCCTAGCCAGAGTAGGAGCCGAATCATATCATTTGATTGATTGTGCTACAGCAGAAATTGTTGTATTAGATATTCCCTAGTATTTATTTAAACCGAATAAAAGAAAATACCTCCTTTTTCTTAAGCTTTCTATATCTTGTAATCCTTCCCTAAAACTCTTGTTTTAACAAATAACAATCATTCGCAAAACGTTTCTTATCGCGAGCCGTAAAAGTCTCGTGCTAATAATGCTTTTTCATAATCTCTTAATTAACCTTTTTAATAAGAGTATGATATAATATTATGTTTTTTTTAATGTGAACTCGAAAAAAGAGTTAAACATGCCTAACTCTCTACGTAAACACTATTCTGTACAACCTAGACTCATCAGACAACAGATTGGTTTGCTGCTACTTAAACATTGTCTCAGCTTATTGATTGTACGAATATAGTGTTGAATATTGCTTAAATTGGTAAATCGGACACGCGCAACTTTTGCTTTAGAGCGCACACAGATGTCTATGCACTTGTTGAACAACCACACATGATTTTTTTTTTTTGCTCAAAACTAATGGAATGATTTTACATTAGAAGTCGGTAAGGATGTACATATGCATAACATACAGCAGATAAAGATGAAGAAAATGGTAGACCTCGAGAGATATATTACCTAAACAAAAATTAGCTAACTATGCTCAGGGAAATCATCAAAATAGTAACTAAATGGACAACTGAATGCTTCCACTCTCTTAGCAATCGCTGTCTCGATTCTTCCTAAACCAAGGATTCCAACTTCTTTACCCGTAAACTGCAACAATATGTGAACGCTAACTCTGATCCATGTAATAATCCTTGGTTGATGAGTGCATTTATGCTGTCAAAACACATACTGTAACTGTATATGGTCTCTCTATGTAAACCTGTGATATAAACGTAGACACCTTACTTTCAAATGCTGAGAAAACCAACCTTCCAAACAAGTCTGAATACTTGACCTATCGTAATATGGTATGTTCTAAAGAGTACTCATAAGATGTTCAACTAAATATAGGTACTCATAAGATGTTGCTGTTTACCGACAGCCGATGAAGATCAGGGTGAGGAATAAAAACATGTAATCTACTCAAAGTGTAGTCGAGCATGATTTCGAGGTTCAATAATTTCAAGTAGTTTGTTTATTTTCATTCTTTTGTTATGCAAGTAGTTGAGTTAAGGTGTCCGATGGGGGAAATTGGCCCGACCCATAAACCGCATAAAGCCACGTTTTTCTATGCTATTTTAGGCCGGCCTAAAGATAGATTTCAGCTTTAGCCCATATGTATCGTGTACGTCTCTATAATATGTCGTTAACAGAGCTGTAAAACCTGTATGAAATAAGTTTATGAAGTGTTAGGATGTGAGTTACAAACTTGAGTTTATCATTGCATTTGAAAACCGAGTATCTGATTTTAATTTATTTTCCATGGTAACTGTCTGCAATATTCTAGCATTAGTTGTAGATCTGACGGTCTTGTTGTACATCCAGCATTTACAGCGAGAACTTGAGAAAACTAACTAAAAAATTTGAACTAAAGATAGGTAGGGGCCGCGTGAACGCAGTATAGTGTCCCTCACATTGTTTAAAAAAAGGAACCTATAGCTGTGCATCTTATTGAACTGTAAGTTAAAGACGTGTTTTACTAATATAATCTTTTTTGGGTAGAAACTCCGATGCTAATCAAACCACTTGTGGCTTAGGTACTAGAACAAAGATAAAAAGTTCACTCCAGGGTACCTTTGGTTAATTTCCCCCTCTTTGGCTACACTACAAACGTGTTCAAACAAAATGTTAACACAACAATTACTTTTGGTGGATTGTGAAGCTTAACAGCCAAAGCACTTTATAAAAACTTAAACTGAAGAATTGGGCAGGGGCCGCGCGAACGCACGCCGCCACAGCAACGAATTACGATGTAGACTCAACCACTTGAGCCGATCTTAGGGTGGCACCCCTCCAAAGTGCAATGGAGGTCACCAACCTAGGCCATGAGCCTTCTTGATCACTCATAGACCCCATCCAGGTAAGTGATTGTTCCTCTTGCTTCTTTTGCTTTTTATAGACCTTCCCACCCCTTTATCTTTACTCTCCCAACCGATGTGGGATAAATCAATATGCTCACCTTTTTTTCCTATGTTTGATTATTTTTTCTGATCATGTTTTTCACGATATCAATAACTTAATCCTACCATATATTAGAGGTGGCCCGATGAATGGTCTAGGATTAGTTTTAAACATCTCCTGGTTGAAATGGGCCGTATTTGCCTTTTTGATACTGGTTGGTTCAAGGTTGACTCGCAAACACTTTTTCATACCTCTAAGATGGACGGGTGGTTACCTTCGCCATCTCAAATATAAACCTTTAAATGGTCCTGAAATTTTCTTAATAATATCTCAGTCCCACAAAATGTCCTGGTGAACTGACAAATTCTTGGTTGAAAAAGCGTTAGGATATATCAGGCATATCTTCTTAATCTTAATATATAAAAAGCCCTCTTTTAGTCTCTTTGACATCCAACAGAGCTGCTACATGCACATTTATATCTTTCAATCCTTCTATGCCAAGTGCTTCTCAGTAGTAACGTTATCAGCGTGTCAATGAATGAGTATCATTATCAAACAAGCACAAACCATCTTTCTGCTAACATATATATATATATGAAACTGACAAACACTAAAAACTTACAAATGGTGGTTCAGAATTTGTTAGAATAATAGATCCTTTTTAGCCCAATTAAGTACTTCAAAATTTGCTTCTTGTAAGATTCAATTCATTTAGATGCAAATTTAGTACTGGCTAGTTATAAAAGGGTGGCTTGTATGTTCCATGTGAAACAAATAATACCGCCCCGATTTGTGGGTCTTTCTGCAATCAGAAATGTATTGGTTACACTATCGACCGTTTGCTTCTGTACCATCCAGAATTTAAGAGTACCTACAAACAACTTGCTAGGAAAGTTGCCAAAAAGCTTAATTAGCTCAAACTGTGAAAAGTTGTCATACACTATACATGATGTTTCCCGTGCCCCACCTCAAGCTCACTAGAGAAACTGAGATGCATTTTTGCTGAAGCAAAACGACGATAATTAAAATCAAGTTAAATAGTGACAGAAATAAAATGTTGGTAACTGTTATGGCTAATCGCAAAAGATAAACAGTAAAGGAAAGAAAGAGGGGTGGGGTTGTGTTGGCCGAGGAGATTTGGGAGGCTCTACGACATAGTCAGAACTGGAAGAGGATTGCATAGAAACAACCTATCATAGACTCACCAAGGTATATAAATCAACTCATATCGCTTCTGTGATCCAAAAACTCCGGTGGGACTAATAAAACAAAGATTTTTCATTTTCATGTTCATGCGGAGTGCAGGAGTTAGATATGGCAGAAGGAATCACATATTCACATTATATGAAAAGGGGCAGGATATTACATAACAAAGTGGTTCATTTAAGTGGGCTGAAAATTGAACTAAAACACAAACAAATGTCAGGATTCGTTAGAACTATTAAAAAGAATCATAAGGTATTCATCAACCGGTTTAGATATTGCTCCCGAATGGCCAAGCTTAAAACCGTTCCATAGGCATCGAAATTAGATCCTTTACAAGTTCATGTTCTTTCGTGTAAATGTAGTAAGATCGTAGAGGCAGTATACATTTTCAACATTATTGAATACATTACAATTTAAGATCTTTTTGCGATGGACACAATAATATCGGCATATTTATAAGTCGCACCCTTATAAATGTGGTGCTGCAGCCTGCAGGTAGGTACTAGAACTAAGAAAAGGTGCAAGACACTAATGAGATTAGCAATGAGGTTCATTTATGTGATTATGTGGCTTAGTTGTTAGTTAACTAGCACGCAGTTGTAGCAGCACGACTCGACCCACTAACCACTAACATTTTCCGTTCTAAAAAAAAAAACTAGCACGACTAACCATCTCCGATAAACAACCAAGTTTGGTTTAAACAGGAGGAATCATTTGGCATAAAATGTGACTTCTATAATATCTTATGACAGATTTAGTGAACATGCCAACATGAGACTAGGATATCTTCAAGGGATGTTTGAGGCTGTCGAAATCATCATGTAAAAACGGTTCTGTCTTAATGAATCTGTGAGTGGATAAACTAAAAACAATGGAAATATGAAGGTCTGGTGTCGAAATTCATGGTGAAAAGAAAAGAAAAGAAAAGAAAAGAAAAGAAAAGAAAAAATAGAAAGTGGAGATGCGGGGTATCGATCCCCGTACCTCTCGCATGCTAAGCGAGTGCTCTACCATCTGAGCTACATCCCCGAATTTGATGTTTACCTTTCATATTCTCACTTCATAAAAAAAGTGTAGATTTTAACTGCAAAATTGTGCTGATCATATTCTTACTTATTACAACCCAATATTATTAGTTACCTTAACTATGTGCTCTTTGCTTCAATAACAAAATCAAGACGTTAAATTTGTTCAAGAGATTCTCATCATTATGGACCCAACTCGACGTTTTTCATAAAACAACTCATGGACGTCTTGTTTCGGAGAGTGAGTCTCTCATCATTATTAATGCTTGACATCTGTTTTATGTTCCATACCACGTAGAAGACGAGATTGGGTACCGTTGAGACATCTGTTTTCTCTAAAAACTACATAAAGGAATAAAATATTTGTACTATCAACAAGAGCAGAGCTTATAGCACGTGTTTGTGAAGTAAGTCAACTATTCTTGTTTACATCGTCTTAGCTTTAAGGAATTTCCTAACTTGCATTTCCGAGAAATGGGTTGATTTGGGCTTTGTTATGTCTCAAACGGATCAAATAAAAAGTTTAACTATAAGGGCAATGGGTCAAATGTGTTGAAAATCACTCAAATTTTTATTGATAGTCAAAACCTTGTACAAATGTGTTGAAATTACTGAAAACCAACAAACTTTGAAATTACATCGATAAACACACAAAAACAAGATACAAATATCATCACAAGTACTCTATAACTTGTTTGATCCAACGGATAGACTGAAAAATTATTCTTACGTATAAAGAGAAAATTAAGGTTATGATACAGTTTAAACATTTTCCCCGCGTTGACCACACATAAGCACGGAACCAGAAAACTAAACGAACTTACGATATGCATACAAGAAAAACTATAAAAAAAATGGGAAACAATGTTTTTGGACCCGATGTATTGAGGACAAATTAAGGTTTATTTTACCAACATTAACACTACGACAAAAAAAATTATAAGTGTTCATGTGACCCCAACCAACCATGATGTTAATTTTTGTAAAAAGTGGCTTAGTTGTAATACCCTCAATTTCACAATGCAACGGAGTATCAATTTTGGGTGTTACTTCATAGCACATCACACACAGTAATAGAAAATGACCTCAAAAGAGACGTTTTATAAAGATAAACCATTCGACAACTAAAACCGAACCAGTAAACAAAACTCATTACCTTACGCATGTTCTTATAGTAGCGAATAAGAAAACCCTTATGGCGGCAAACCACCCTCTTTCATTGATTCTCTAATCGGATCTTGTTAATCCCATTCATTGATTAACATCAGTATATAGGATTGATTTAAAATGTTGATCTGTGATCATGTCGCTCTCAATTGTGAGGATATTAGGCCTCGATCTGTCCGTCCCTAAAGCTCCTGTGATCAATCGTTAAATCGGGGATTATGATTAACACGTTATTTTCTCTTATATCTTTTTTAATTGATTTGACGGATTTTAGGTTTTTGATTCGAATTCAATTTTGTAGGGTTTCTTATTTGTTAGGGTTCATTATGGCAACACCATATCTAAGGAAGATGATGTTTCTAAAATCTCAACATCGCTTTTTTTTACGAATTTTCCAGAATCGATTTCTGCTAAAGATCTTTTTAATTCTTACAAAACTTATGGCCATGTTGTGGATTCGTATATCCCAATAAAGAGGGCTAAGAATGGTAAGCGTTTTGGCTTTGTACGGTTCATCAACGTGTTCGACGTCGATAGGTTGGTGATTAACATTCGTTCTGTGTGGATTGGTAGTCATAAACTAATTGCTAACGTCGCTAGGTTTCAAAGAAGTTCTACTAGTGGAAATTTTAACAGAGGTAAGAATAGTAGTGATATAAAAACACAGTCATTTACTAATCTGAAATCGAATGACAAGGGCTCTAGCCACAACAACGGGCTGTTTAATTCATACCTTGGCGCTGTAACTAGGACTAGGGTTAATGGAGACGTAAATGTGAAGTCGCAGCCCGCTATCGTTATTGACGATGATTGCTTTATATCAAGAGGACCAACTCGTTATTTGGTAGAGTAAAAGATTTGCATCCCTGGCTCATTTCAAAGTGAATCTGATTAATGAAGGATTTGCAGACATTAAAATACAATATACGGGCGAATTTTGGGTCATGTTGGGATTCTCATCTAGCAACACTATGATGAAGTTCTAGTCTAATGTTAGTATTAGGACTTGGTTCACGGAATTTAAGGCTGCTTTTATGAACTTTCAACCGTTGAAAAGGATTGCTTAGGTTTAAATCGAAGGGATACCATTCAAATTCTGGTCAAATAAAAAAATTACTCGCATTGCTACTAAATGGGGGGATTTACTCGATGTCGATGATCAAGAGGATACTTGTTTTCACACTAAACGTCTTTGTATTCACACAAGTCTGGTAAGGAGTATATCATAGGAATTCAAGCTAATTCACCATGCAGTTACTTACAGATTACGTGCTAATGAAACCCCTTGATGGGTTCCAGATTTTTTGGATGAATAAGAGGATTAAGAACCAGATGAAAACAACGACAAAGATGAAAATAATGTTAACCCTGATCATATCCCTGATTTGGTTATAGGTGAAGGAGATGAAGATTTGGTTAGAGATAAAGAAGAAGCAGAATACAATCTTGAACAAGAGGATCACGAGGGGCAAGTGAGCTTAATCATGATGATGGTCATGGTGAACACAACAAGGAGGAAGGTGAAGCTACCCCGGATATAGAAGAGTCTGATAACCCTCTCAACATTTACCCGTTACTTAGAACCATTAACAACAATAAGAAAGCTAATACCTCGGATGTAAGTCTCAAGTACCCCCTGGTTTTCCCCATAAGGAGACGTCTGATGGGAACTCTATTCATGAAGATGTTAACAACGTGACTACTAAAAAGAATAATGTTTCCAGTAAACCTAATTCTGATAGCAATGTTTCTAGCTCATCTGGCCACTTCAATATATCTGACATTCCTCATACTGGAGGATCAATCTTAGGTCTTTTAGAAGAACTAGTGAAGGTGGGTCAAGTTATGGGTTATAAAATGGATGGCTGTACTTCTAATATCACTGAGATCATTGAGGCACAAGGAGTCGAAGAGTTGTTTGAATGAATTATCTGTCCTTAAACATTTAAGCTCTTGCTCAAAAAACCAAAAAAGACTGGGTGAAGGAGTTATGTAATAAGAACAAGGTGAATTTTCTGACGTTACAAGAAACTAAGATGAACGACATGAATAATATTGCGTTAGGGATTGTTTGGGTAATTCGTCTTTTGATTTTGTACATAGTGAGGCGGTTGGTAATTTTGGTGGTATCTTATGTGTGTGGGATCCAAACACTTTTGTCAAACATAGTTCTACTTTGTCTGATTATTTTATTATTATCTGTGGTACTTGGAAACTTACTGATCAAAAACTTCTTTTGGTTGCGGTGTATGCCCCTCATGTTGCTAAAGATAAACAAATGTTGTGGGACTACCTTCAGTTGGATATTATTCGTTGGAAAGGGAATACTATCATCATGGGTGACTTTAATGAGGTTAGATTTAAATTGGATAGACATGGGTCAGTTTTCAACTCTAATGGGGTTTTTCATTTAACTCGTTTATTCACAACTCCAATCTTGTGGAGGTTAAACTTGGTGGTTGTCAATTCACATGGTGTCATAAATCAGGAACAAAAATGAGTAAGCTCGACAGATTTTTTTTATTTCTGATAGTCTTCTCAGCTCGTGCCTAAGAATTTTAGCGTTTACTCTTGATCGTTATCTGTCTGGCTATAGGCCTATTCTTCTTCGTGAATCTTATGTCGACTATGGGCCTTCCCCTTTTAAACTTTTTCACTATTGGTTCGAAATGGAGGGTTTCTCTGACACAGTTGATGCTGCGTGGATTAGCTACTCGAGCAAAGAAGTAAATGCCATTAGATACTTTATGGGTAAACTCAAACATCTCAAATATAAGATTCGTGAATAGACTAGCTGCAAGGTTGATGCTAAACATGAAAAAAAGATCAACTTCAATAAGAGCTTGCGTCCATTGATTGTATCATTGACGGTGGGAATGGAGGAGATGTGGAAATTCACAACAGACTAAGATTCTCAATAAAATACCGAATATCGAAAAACTTCAGGCTATGGAACTTGCACAGAAAATTAAAATCAAGCGGGCTATTGAAGGGGATGAAAACACTAGTTTTTTTCATGGTATGCTAAACAAGAAACATAATAACTCGAACGTTCATGGTATTATGATGGACGGTGTCTGGTTTGATGATCCTTTCATGGTGAAGAAACAGTTTTACGATCTTTTAGTAATAGCTTCACCTTTCCTAGCCCTATAGATACGAGTATTATGATGGATTTCCCTTTTAGATTATCGGATGAGCAGCGTATGAATTTAGGGCGAGTGGTTTCCATTGATGAACTTAACTTAGCGGTTTGGGATTGTGAAACAGACAAAGCTCCTGGTCCAGACGGTTTCACTTTTGGCTTCTACCGCCGATACTGGAATCTCATCCAGAATGATGTCGGCTGTCAGTTATTTCTTCTCAAATTGTGATATGCCTAAGGGATGCAATTCCTCTTTTATTGCCTTGATTCCTAAAACCCCTAATGCTAATTTAGTTAAAGACTTTAGACCTATTAGTTTAATTGGAAGTTTCTACAAAGTTATTGTAAAAGTTTTGGAAAACAGACTTGTGGGAGTTTTAAATGGCATAGTTAGTGAAGTACAATCGGCTTTCATTGCGAATAGATAGATCCTTGACGGACCTTTTATTCTTAATGAAATGCTTCAATGGTGCAAGGCGAAAAAGAAACAAGCTCTTATCTTTAAGGTTGATTATGAGAAAGCTTTTGACTCGGCTAGATGGAATTTTCTTAATGATATTCTTAAAAAAATTGGTTTTGGTAATAAGTGGTGCAATTGGATCCAATGTTGTCTTCAATCTTTAAGAGGATCTATATAGGTTAACGATAGTCCAACGGGAGAGTTTCAATTCGGAAAGGCCTAAGACAAGGAGATCCACTATCTCCTTTTTTTATTTATCCTGATCATGGAAACGTTGCATCTTCCTTTCAACGTGTTGTCAATGCAGGTATGATTCATGGCATTAATTTTGGTGGTGGTTCGATAAATCTCTCTCACATGTTTTACGCGGACAATGCAGTTTTCGTTGGTCAGTGGAGTGAGAACAATATCACTAGTTTAATCAATGTTCTTGAATGTTTCCACAAGGCGCCAGGACTTTGTATCAATATGAGCAAGAGTAATATTATGGGTGTCCACGTTGGTATTGATAATGTTAAAAGAGCTACTGCTAGACTTGGGTGTCTCACTCTTAAAACCCCTTTTACATATCTTGGTTTTATTGTGGGTGGAAATATGTCTTAAATTCATATGTGGAAAGATACTGTAGACAAAGTTAAGCACAGGTTATCCAATTTGAAATTGAACACGCTCTCTATTGGTGGGTGTCTTACCCTAGTGAAATCGGTCTTAGGGTCTACGCCGCTATATTATTTCACTATCTTTAAAGCTCCGGTTGGTGTTCTAAATAGTATTGAAGCTCTCCGTCGTAACTTCTTCAATGGGCATACTATTAATAGTAATAAAGCTACTTGGGTAAATTGGAAGAAAGCTCTTGCTTCTAAGGCTCGAGGTGGGCTGGGGATATCGAGTATTTTTGATATGAATATAAGCCTTTTATGCAAGTGGGTTTGGTGTTTCATTACTCAAAAGAACTCCTTGTGGACTCGTGTCATACAGGCCATTCATGGTGTTAACGGTAGGATTGGGGCGAATAATACTCGTAGTTACAACTCCTGCTGGAGCATAATTATTCAAGAAATGAATTCGTTGGTTTCGAAAGGTATTGACATTCTGCAATTTTTCCGCTTAAAATTGGGGAATGGGGAGAACACTAAATTTTGGGAAGACAAATGGTTCGACGGGGTCTCAAAAGACAGATTTCATCGTATTTATGCCCTCGAGAATCACAAGAATATTTATGTTCGTTCAAAACTTTCTCAACCCATGTCTTTCTCGTTAGGCAGAAACCCTAGAGGTGGCATTGAGAAGGAGCAGTTTGATATGGCGACTAATTTGGTTAACGAAGTTACTCTTAGTTCCAATCCAGATCGTTGGTTATGGTCTTTAGAGGCTTCGGGGGAATTTTCGACTTCTTCTGCCATAAATCTTATTGATGGTATCATGCTTCCAAGTTTGGAGTTCAAAACAAGATGGAACAACTATGTCCCCATTAAAGCCGATGTGCACACTTGGAAGATCATGTCAAATTCATTACCAACCAGATTCAATATTTTTAGGAGAGGTATTCCTATTAACTCTATTTTATGTCCATGCTGCGATAAAGGAGTGGAGACAACCAACCATCTTTTTTCTCTTGTTCGACTGTTAAAGAGATGGTTAATTTGATCGCGAGATGGTGGAGTATATCAGCTGTGGAGTTTGATTTCTTTGAAGAATGGGAGAACTAGTTTAGCAGCGTACATCTTCCCCGGAAAAATAAAAAGATTCTTGAAGGATTCCGTAACAAGATGCTTTTTGATTCCAAGTTTCCAAAGAAGATATTTTTAATTGATGATGTTATGTGTAATTCTTTCTATTGGTGTCGTTCTAGAAGTAAAGCTTCGTTCGGTTGGAACAATTGGCTTAAAAACCCTAATCTTTTAGCATTGTAATTCTTGCTTCTCGCTAGCTCTTTCTTTTAATAAATCATCAGCCGTTCAAAAAAACCATTCGACAATTTTATAAATATCAGAGTTTAAATAAAAAGAGATCCCACTAGTTCTTACAAAATTTAATAAAAATAAATGTTTGTCAAATGTTATCGAATGGTAACTGTTTGATTTGCCTTCACTTTATCATGTGTGACTCCATGTTCCACCTCTTAAACCTACATACATGAGAATACATGATAACATGTCAACACAATGGTTGAGTGAATTCATAGGTTTATATATACATACATATATAAAAGATGTCCATAGATCGAATCTATAATGGTATAGTAGAAATCTATAGTTTAAACTATAATTCATAGTTTAAATCTATGTTGTAGTATGAATCCTTAGTTCCGAACACAAGTATATTTATTCATTGGATGAAGCCATAAGTACATTATTACATGAAATTATTACATAGGTAGATGAGATTGCTAACTTGACGGTCTTTGCCCAACCCTATACTCTTGCCTAGTATAGTAACTCTACATACAAATGCATATGCAATGACAAACACATACCGGTGATAACTAGTCGCCTTCGGACGAGGTTGTCAACCAAATAGATATATTCAATGTACAAGCGTTTACTTAATCAAGTAATTAACAATATATGGATTCGTGGGACTTTTTGCGGCAAGCAGGATGATGTAGGGTAATAGTGTCTAGGTATATAAAGACGAATACCGATTTAGGAAAACCGTTAATGAATTTAAAACCCGACGGATTCGTTCTCAAGGAAATGGATTAATGGCCAATTATCGTTGTTTGGATAAGTTTACGTTTTTGGAAAGAGAAAAGATTAGAAAGCTAAAGATTGATTGCACTAAGACAGGCTAAAACTAAAAGGAATTACGCGGACACGCAAATCGAGGCAAAACATATTAAAATAATAATAAATTCTAAAAAAATCTAAAAAAATCTAAAAAACTTGCAAATAAATCATAAATAGTCTAATTTATAATGAAAAATCAGAAAAACATCTTTTAGACACTTTAATTAATTATTATTTAATTTTAAAATCTATTTAAAGACCTAAAACTTAAAATCTATTTAAAGACCATCACACTCAAACTTCGTATAATTTCCTCCATAGAAAACCGTTTCGACGCCTACATAGTCTTCATTCGAAAAGTTCCAGCCAAATCTATACGAAAATCTCAGGACCATCCAGGTTCTTTAGACTCGCCTCTAACTTGATATGTAAGAAACTGTGTGTCTTTGCTTTCATGTCTGATACCTTCCAATAGGTATTTGACGGGCACATGTAGTTGTCCCAAAATGTTATCATTCTCGACCTCCTGAATCTTGATTACTAGAACTACTCCTCCAGGCTCATTCATTGTGAATTTGATAGGTTCCGAAGCTCCATTTTTGTCGAATGAGGCTCGTACCTCCTCCTTGTCCCAGATGGAACAGACTGCATATGCGTCTAATGAATTAGTGTTGTTCTTGAAACTTCGTGCGGAGGTGAGTGTGAGCTCTAAACTACTCCTTAGATCCATGATCGTACTCGATATCTGTTAAATCACATGCATGCTGTAGGTTAGGAAATATGTAAATTTCTATATGATAAAATTACATTTGTATACTTGTATATATAAACGTAAATATTAATAACTCTACAACTCGATGACTATTTTTACTATTGACGTGTTACATGCAACATAATTACTACTACCACGCAGGGCTAGAGCTGGTACTACAATATACTGAAAAAAAGGCTAATCCATGATGCATGCATGCACGAACTAGAGCTGACTTGATAAATTAAGTACACTTAACCTTAGATCGAGTTTTAGAATAATCATATTGGAAACAAAAGTTAGAAATTTTAGAGTAACATGATAACGTTAAAATAGGAAGTTGACGAGTTAATGTGTTACCTTATAAAAAGAAAAAAAGAAGAATGAGGAATGGTGATCGAGCCACTTATGGTCTTTTTTTCTTTGTTTCTCGGACTACGTCTACGTGTATATATAGAGATAGAACTCTGGATACAAATCCTATTAACAGTCATATACGTATATGCTAACAGTTCTAACCTAATACAAACAAAAGCTTTCTTATTGGGCTATAAAAGAAGCCTTCACTACAAAAAAAACTACATTTCCTGACACACAAAAAGTGCCAGGAAAAGTACAAAAAGTGTCAGTAACAATAATTTAGCTTCTCCTTCACAAATAATAAGTGTTAGCAGAAGTCCAGACGGTAAAGGTATATGGTGACAGACCTATCCTGACACTTAATGTGCCAATAAAGGCTGAAATCTTTGCCTACACAAAGTTTGTGTCAGCAATACACAAAACATGCTTTATACAAACACAATATGGCTAGTATATCCTTTTACAAGATCATACAACTGGTCATACAGAAATTAAGAATTTTAAACTTGCCATTTAGGACAAACTTCACAAAATGAAAACTTCCCGTCTATGATTCCAATTATCATACAGAAATCAATATCCATAAAGAAATCATTATTTGTTCTATAATTCCAAACACCAAACGACTTACACTAACTTAGCACAAGTAAAATGAGATGTTGACAACTTGCACCAGATGTTTACGACTTGCACCAGATGTTGGATTCTTTGGACCAGACGCGGTCTTGGACTGTTTGGACGAGGACTTGTAGCATTTGATCTTGAACTTTTTGGATGATGGCATGTAGCAGCAGATGTTGGATTCTGTAAAAATTAACTTGAAACACGCTGGTGTGTAAACAGAGCATCATCTTCAATTATCATAAATTTTATGTATATCCCTAATAAAACTATCACAAAACATAAAGTTCGTAGACTCATTTGGCATATTGATCTACAGCTTCATTAGAAAATGTCATTGTTTGATGTCCGGCCATAGTCCCATATATACAAAACTAGAATTAAGTTGCTACAATTTAATTGCTGCAAACGCACAAAACATTTTTTTTCTTCAAACACCAAAAATTCATAATATATATAAAGGAGTCAAAAACATGCAGGGAAAACCGCAACTCGCTAATATTGAATCAGTATATCATAATCGTTCGTTAAGCATATATGCATAAACTTCGCTCGTTAAAATAATCATTATTCAAGTATATCATAATAGATAAGCATCAAATGTGGCTACATACCTGAATGCTAGTACATCCACAAACTCTGTATCTATCTGAACTCTAAAACAGCGTTAAATCACGATCAGTATATGGTAAAAGTTGAAATATCGATATGCACATCTGAGGCTTAACACTCACCCCTGTCTCTTCTTTAACTTCTCTAACTGCCCCTTCAGATATCTCTTCTTCCTAGCGAGTGAACTTTTATCAGTCTATTAAAGAAAGCTAAGAGTAGTCTTGGAAAAACTGGGGGGTCATGCGGGTTGGATAACAGGTCAAAATGGGTTTAGGTTGAAAGGTGTAAGTTTTAAAGCATGCCTTAATGGGTTGGATTCAGTTTATCAACAAACAATCAATTGTAAACCAGTATTTACTTTTTTGCCAGTTCATTACTATGAGTAGAATAATAATCTCGAAATTTATATGCCTATCTTTGAAATTTGTAAAGCATTAGAAATAAACTTATGAGCAAATTTTGACCAATTTGACCTGTTTGGGAAAATAATGTTTTGATGTACCTCTTCAACAATTCTGGTAGGGAGCTTCCATATACCATAGCAAAGTCAAACGAAGCATATATCAAACGGATTCAAAAGGCTTATATCAAAATGAGTAGCAAACGGATAACGAATCAAAGGCTAGGGAACATATAAAAGGATGCCAAAGGTGCAAATAGATATGGAGCAAAGTCACGAGAATCCTTAAAAGAAAAGATAGAATATATGTACCTAAAACAAATCAACGCTTACTTCACAAACCGAATCAACCTACTCCCGCCTCAGATTATCTACATAAACTAATGGACGCAAAATTATCCAAAAGTATTCAATAGCATATTTACTTACTTTAATACTTATTATTTAATAATATTATTAGTTTTAAATGTACATTTTACATCAGTGATACCCGAATATTCAATCCATAGACGGGACCTTATAACTTGTAAAGTTGTCCATATTCACTAAATATTTTGACATTTGTAATCCTTAATAGCCTCGGTACCTTCTAATTTATAATAAAATGTCCGGGTTCATCATATATAGAGTCATACCAAAGATATGAAATGTAGTTTCTTACAAAAGCTTTAAACAAAAACAACTGTGTAAGTTTATTAAAACTATTAAAACCCAATGTATACAACAGCTAAAGAACCACTCGCGAACCAAAATCTTATTCCCACACGAACCGAAACCAATTAAATAGCGTGGTTATCCTTACAATTTGAATCCAAAAATGACATACCTTGACTCCCATGACCCTGCGCTATCTTGCTAATGAAAACAGTTTTGAGCGCGCCAGTTTCACCAACATGCCCCCTGTGAGTCACAAACAACATTACCGTCTCAAAACTTCTCTTCAAAGCAAATGTTATAACAAAAGGTGTTCTGGTGTCATGCATATTCCTAATATTACCTAAAAACCAAACTTCGTTAATTTAAAGTGACTGTAAATAGCATCATATTGCACATAAATAGTTCAGCCAGAAACTGTTCATACTCCATATTAACACTTAAAATCAACTACCTTGTATCGAACTCCACTTTCAGATGAACCTTATTTATCCCTCGTCACATATTGGCACCAATCTCACTCATCTACTTGGCGAACTTAACTCATCCTTACAACTTAGATAACAATAAACTCATGGACAATCAAACACCCTACGCTCAATCATCAACGCACATGTGTGAAGCCTTTACAATCCAATTTACTCTATAAACTACTAATCACACATATTTAGCAAACGCAAGAGTCTTAACAAGCATACATATACCTAACTGATTACACTACTCGGCAAGAGCTTAGATTCTACATCACTCTAGTCATATAGCAAACTTAATGATAAACAAAAAAATAAGCTGCTATAACTCAATTCATACAACAAAACCTAACACCTATTTCAATCATCCATTCTACAGAAATTAAAGTTCTAAAACATAATCAGCAATGTTACTCATTCAAATATAAATTGTTACCTAACTGGATAGATTGACTCACCACAATTATGGCGGATAACAGTGAGGAGATTCACGACGGAGATTGATGACGGAGAACGGTGACGTCGATTGCCAGCGGAGAATCGTGATGGAGATTGACAACGGGAAACCGTGACGGCGATTGACGGCAGAGAATCATGACGGCGATTGACGGCGGAGAATCATGACGGCGATTGACGGCGGAAAATCATGACGGCAATTGACAACGAAGAACCGTGGCGAAAATGACGGCAGAGATCGGTGACGTTTGTGGCTGGAGTGTGTGTTATTAAGTATTATTTACTTTTTGTTTTTAAGTTTTACTTTAATTTTTATTATTGTATGTGAAAGTAGTTCCTCTTTGAAAGTCTCAAATTAATAGTCCGGTTCAAATGTAGATTAAGTTTACTATATCACCCTCAATTAAGGGTATTTTACAAAGAATAAAGAAGTTGTAAATTAATTGGTTAAGAGTAAAATTGTCTTTGAATAAAAAGTAAGAGAGAGAAAGCTGAAAAATACTACGTATTTTTGTTCGGTAAACTATTATTTTGGGACGGAGGGAGTATGTGTGTGCATTTTTTAAAAGCCAAAAATAGAACATGGAATTTTCACTCCTTTTCTAAAATGGTGGTAAAACCAATGTTTGTAAAACCTTTATCGATTTAGTAGAGTTATCAGTTTCTTAGTTTGATAGTGTAGAAACTAGAAGGGGGGTTGAATAGTTTCTTAAAATTTTCTCAAGTTTAGCCAATTTCTCCCTAAGTTCATTGATCTCATTTTCAAGCTTAGTTTTGGTTGATTTTAAGGTTTTATTCTTTTCTATAAATTTAAGACTAAGTTTGTGTAAGCTATCATATTTGCCTTCAAATTCAATATCATCTAAAGTGGAACTATCATTGCTATAATATTCGATTTTGGAGTGTACCTCTTTAGAAGTGTGAGCCATAAAACATTTCTCCTCTTTGGGGTTGTCATCATCATCTTCACCGCTATCGCTCCAAGCGCCACTAACGAATGCCGTGTGGTTCTTATCACGAGCGGGCTTTGGACAATCACCAATGAAGTGATTTGGATCACCACATCTAAAGCAACTCCTATCACCTTTTTCATTCTTGACAAACCGATTCTTTGACAATGGTTTCTTGTCATAGTTTGGTTGCCTAACGTGTTGACCTCGTCTCTTGAAGAACTTCTTGAAATCTCTCACCGCCAATGCATACTCCTCGTCATCACTTTCCGAGGAACTATCATGGTCACTTTGTGCCTTCTTGGCTTTAAGTGCAAGAGATTTCCTTTCACTCTTGGTTTTTACTAATTCCGAGTCCTTCAAAATTATCATCTCATGAACCTTCAAGTTTCCTATGAGTTCATCGAGTGATAAAGTTAAGAGATCTTTCGACTCTTCAATAGCAGTGACTTTTGCTCTCCACTTTGGATGTAAGGCCCTTAGAAACTTCCTAACATTGTTCTTGCTAGAAAAACCTTCATCAAGTGCTTTTAGACTAGTAATAATGGTGTTAAACCTAGCAAATGCACTATCAATAGTTTCATCTTCTAAGATGACAAATTGTTCATATTGTTGGACAAGAAGATTGATTTTACTTTCTTTGACTTGGCTATTACCTTGGTGGGTTACTAAAAGAGTGTTCCAAATATCTTTAGCGGTTTCACACATAAAAATTCTTTCATACTCTTTCTTAGGCAAAGCATTATAAATCACCATTTTAGCCTCATTATTTTTTGAAAGTTTCTTTTTAGTATCATCATTAGCTTTCTCAAAAGTGACTACTTATTTTGTTTTAGAAACTTCATTAAATTGAAAGGGTAAAAAATCACCATTGGTAATAACATGCCAAAGATCTAAATCTTTTGATTTCACATAAGTTTCAAATCTATTTTTCCAATAAATAAAACTATCGGTTTCAAAAAGTGGTGGTCTTTGCATAGATTGCCCTTCTAGGTACTTGTTGGAATCCATAGATCGATTCAAGTTTTAAAATACAATATACTTTAAAAATTCTTGAGCAACCCGCTCTGATACCAATTGTAGAAACTAGAAGGGGGGGTTGAATAGTTTCTTAAAATTTACTTGTTAAAATATGATTTCCAAAAATCCTTTTTCAAAAAACTTAGGCTTGAGGAAATATGTGAAATCTTCTTATGCACAAATATGAACAATGATAGTGTAGCTAAACTAATACTAACAAAAATATATCCACAAAGAATAAAGAATAATAGTGTAGCTAATCTAATATTAACACATGTATATGCAAAAAGTAATAAGGAATGTAAAGAGTTAAGGGTAAAGAAAGATCAAACCGAACACCAAGGATTTATAGTGGTTCGGCAACGAAGCTCACTTCTCGTTCCTACTCCACTCCTCGAGTACTCCTTACTCGAGAGTTCACTACACAACAAGCTCCTTATGGTGGAGAAAACCGTACACGTCGCTTAACCAATTTCCGACTCTAAGCTAAAAGTCGAGCCCTAATCGTAGCTAGGACCAATCTACACAACTATACTTAGTACATACACAACTTCCAAATAGACACAACTACTTGGATCTTCACAACTATGACACAACTACAAGTATATAAAAATTGATCTTCAATGGATCTTTGGTGGTGGACTCAACACTTCACTAGGATAGTGTTCTTCTCTTTGCACTTGGAGAGGAAGAGATGGAAGAACAAGATTCACTTCTTAAACAAGTAATAATCAAACAAATGATCAAAGATTTGAGTGATTAAAGAAGGGGTTTGAATCTGGAAATGAATGTGCAAAAGAGGTGAGGTGAAAAGCTGAGAATGGCCAACTATTTAAAGGATAAAGGAGCCAACGGCTAGTTCTGCCCGCGGTACCTTATCACAGCCCGCGGTACCTTATCGATAAGGTACTGCCTAGGCGCTAAGGTACCGCCGGACTAGACTCCGCTCCTTTTTGTCCTTTAGTGGTGGAGGTCTTATCTGGGTATAAAAATATCCTGAAAGGATATTCTTAACAGAATAAGAATATGCCATTTTCAAATTTCAAATAATTAATTTAATAAAATATTTTCTTAAAAATAAAGTTTAATAAAAACTTGTCACATTTAATAAAAAGTGAGTTTTAAGAAAAGATTAAATCACTTGATCACTTGATTAAGGTTAGTACTTGTTTATCCATACCTTAAGTGAAAATGGGTAAAATGAAAAATACTTGAACTCAAGAATTCGTTTTTCGTTGTTTTCGTAAATGCTTGTTTTTACATATTGTCGTAATCAAAACTATGCGAGACCGAAAAATGCAAGTAACATTTTTAGTCATTATTGCATTAACAGATAGGTTTCTTGGAGACTACTGATACCGAGGGCCGTTCGAGATCGTTGCGGACAGCTTTGACGGATATGATATGGTCGAGCTTAATAGATCGAGAATCAATAATCGATCATATCAAACTGAATCGAACCAAACCAAACCAATCAAATCAAATCGAACATATTTCGGTCCGATCAACTGTTCATTAATTTTCATATTCGGCGACCGGTCCGGTTTGATTTTAAAGCAAAACCGACTAATATATTTTGTTTGATCGGATTTTACCATCAAACCAAAGGGGACCACACTGACGTAGACATGGACCATAAATTTTGGTATGCTCCTTGTGTTCGTGTGGTCATATCAGTTTTCGTCTGGTCTAATCTTTGGTCTTGTGTTTAGGATCGGATCGGATCGGATCAAAATAGACTTTTGCTCACACTTTTTAAAAAATATGGGCGAAAGTTAGACTTTTACTTACACTTTTTGAAAAGTACGGGTGAAAGTTATATTTTTGCTCATACATTTTGAAAAGTGTGGGTGAAAGTTAGACTTTTTCCCACAACTTTGAAAAGTATGGGTGAAAGTTAGACTTTTGCCCACACTTTTTGAAAAGTATAAGTGAAAGTTAGACTTTTGCTCACACTTTTTTTAAAGTATAGGTGAAAGTTAGATTTTTTTTCTTACACTTTTTGAAAAGTGTGAGTGAAAATTAGACTTTTTCCCACGCTTTTTGAAAAGTATGAGTGAAAGTTAAACTTTTGCCCACACTTTTTGAAAAGTATGAGTGAAAGTTAAACTTTTGGTAATACTTTTTGAAAAGTATGAATGAAAGATAGAATTTTGCTCACACTTTTTGAAATGTATCGGTGAAAGTTAGACTTTTGCCCACACTTTTTAAAAATTGTGAGTGAAAGTTAGACTTTTGCTTATACTTTTTAAAATTGTGAGCAAAACTAAATTATTACTCACATTTTCATTGAAAAGTGTAAGTGAATATATACTTTTACTTACACTTTTTTATGTGTCATTAAAAAGTGTGTCACTATATACCCTTTTTCTTGTAGTGCTTATAGAAAGCCCATTGGTCGTTTTAACACTTTTTATTTGACAAATTTACCCCAAGTACAATTGTAAAACAAGGTCTAAAATGCCTACCGCACATTACATCATAGATTCCATCTGAACCAACATGCTAATGAGACAAGATTACTCATACTTTATGCAACTCGTGGAGCCGTAAGTTTGAGGAACTGATTGAGCACGAAGACAACTTAAGGGGCTGGCCGATGAGGCAAAGTTTTTAAGAATATGTGATGAAAAAGGTAAAAAATAAATTTTGTTGCCGGGACATGAACCCGGGTCTCTCAGGTGAGAGCCGAGTATCCTAACAAACTAGACGAAAACGGATGTTTATGCTTGTTACGACCAATAACGGAACTTGAATATTTATTTTGAGAGGGCCGAACTATTTTAAATAGAACAAAATAAAAAAGTGGAATACAACTTTAAGACGGAATTAGTAATATTTACACTACTCGTCACAAATTTTGGAGAGGCCGAGGCCCTTCCCGGTCTCCATGAAGTTCCGTCCTTGGTTACGACTCATGAAAAGTAATGTTCAAGTAACTTGAAGACATGACTTAGAACTTTATAAGTCACTGCCAGATTCATCACCTCAAATGGTGCAATTTTGGCTTAGCCGAGTTGTTTTCAAATGCTGCAAAGCATCTTACTTGTTAAAAAAAGTAGTAATACTTCCAACTTTACAAGTTAGCTTAAAATGTTATGAAAATTCAGTCATCTCCCTAAGAAGAAAAGGATGTTGTAAAGCAGAATGGAATGTGAGTTTCTATTTGAGGAGAGACATTAGAAAGCGATAGCATAATGAAATCACTGTTGCAAATTTCTTACGAATACATACAGTTTTGAGTTAAAAGGCCTATTTTAAAGTTATTGCCAAGGACCTTCAAGTACCACGGGACGGCTTTGCTCAAAGAGATGAGACTTCATACTGAAAACTACAGCATGAATGCTGCAAAAATATCAAAATCCATGACAAGGTCAATGTATGTTAGATAACAAAAAAAAATCGTATATTGGCAAAAAAAAGGACTCGTCTTGTGAGCTAAATTTTCTAAACATGATCGGATTAACTTTGAGTTCCTAGGGAACTTGGCAGGCGAACCTTACACTGTGCAGACAAACATATCACCCAAGGTCAAGGTAACCGAGAGCAGCAATTTCAACTATGGTTTGACCCAACAGCAACAGATTACTATAACTACACCATTCATTTGAATCCTACTGAACTTGTGTAATTGAACCAACTTAAAGCACCATTTGTCTACATAATAAACAGTTCTTAGTCATTGCTTATTGTATTGCAGATGTTATGTTGATAGTATTCCAATCCGAGTCTTTAGAAATTATCAGAGTGAAGTGATTGCATACCCAAACCAACAAGGGATGCGAGTCTACTCTAGTTTATGGAATGCCAATAACTGGGCTACAAGAGGTGGTTTAGTCAAAATCGACTGGGCTGATGCGCCTTTTGAGGTTTACTACCCTGGGTTCAGTGCTAGAGCTTGTAAGCGGAACGACCTATTAGTATTAGCGTGCCATTCCATCTAAAGCCAACTTGTGGACATCTAATGTTTACAACCTACAAGCAACTGACAATGAGTCAACAAGGTCAGCTCAAATGCATATGTAATAACCACATGATCTACAACTGTTATACATATTTCATGCATTTTAAGGGACAGAGGGCACCTGAATGTTCTAGCCACAATACTGCATCAAATCATTGAAGATCAATTCTATTACGAAAATCTAAGTATTGTTTGTTTCAAAGTTACTAATAAATTCGTATTTGTTCATAGAATGGTAAATATGTTATATTGTGTATCCAGTGCCTCGTATTCTAGTTTCCATCAACTACATGATACACTAAGATCATTCTGAAACAATAGGTAGCTCTTTGTCCGCTATTATTCTAAACTGATGCATGACAAGTTCTCCATGGTCAAATGCGATATCAGAATAACCATTGATCCGTTAATGCTTCTTACAAGATCAAAAAATAGAGCAACACTGCATTACCACATTGTTATATCCAGATGATTTTCACAGGATATGTGATGCCAAATGAACAATGTTTCCTCGATCTACATATATGGGGTCGGAAAATTCTCAAATGGCTATAGTCTTGATGACCTGTTTTATTTTTTTATTTTATTTTCATTTTTTATAAACATCGTCTGTTCCTATGTTATCTGTTAATAAGCACAACTTAATGGTCTTTTATGATAGGAATTTGATCATGTGATATGTTTTTTATAACTTGAGTATAGGCATTTACGTTATCGTATTCATTGATCCCATAATTGTATGTCAACACCAGTATACAATTTAGTATATCTTCCGGTCTATGACCCATTGTTGCAATGGTATACTGCAGAAAGACAAATTCATTTGCATCAGTATGGACAAAATACGCAAGGGCCCAGTTACTTGTGAATGGGTCGACACGGAAAGATTCCATCTATAACTGGTCAACGTCTAAACATGAAAACGGGATTGCCTTAAATTCAGGACAATCTTGTTTACGCTGAAGCTTCATACCAAAAGCCTAAAGTAATATTAGAAGAAATATTAGAAAGAAAAAGAAAACTTAAAGCAAAGTTTGCGAGTTGTAATGTTATGACTAGCAGGATTAAAAATACAGAAGAATGTGATGCTACTGTACCAGTCATCCTGATCTTATTTTACAGTTAATCTCAGAGATCGGTTGGTTTCTCATAAGCAACAAGAGGTTGTTTCTGTTAATATCCTACTCGAAATAGGGGTATGCGGTGAGCAAGAGGGGGAAAATCGTGGCTTTTCAAGTAGCCAGTAATCTCGATCCTGCGTGAGGAAATCTAATTTATTATGCAATCACAAGAACTTAATGATGTTTTGTATTTATGTTTGTTATAAAAAGATAGTTGAGAATGAAATAGGGGAAAAGGCTTCAGAAGTGCATATTGAGGTTTCTTGTCCCACATCGCAGGGTTAGCTAAGTGTGTGAGGCATAGATGTGTATAAAAGCAGATGTTGGGCCATGGTATATGCATCTTTGCGCTTGGGGCAATGACACAGCTAATGAGGTAATAACCGAGGCGTGTCAATTGCTGGTTGAAAACTATTTCCAAACCCCCTCCTAGGCCTCGGGTTTCCCTTGGCCTTTGAGAATTTCTGGAAGGGCTACCTTTTTAAGGTTAAAGCCCTACAATCTCTAGTTAAAGTTTGATAAACTCCACTGTGAGTTTATCTTCGTAGCTTTTTGCTCTGGTCAAAACCGAGTTAGTTTCTGGTGTCATCAGGCTAACAGCCATGAGACATTTTTCTATATATTGGAACTATGATGGTCTTGATTTTGAAAGAAAGTGAAGAAGTTTAATTCGAGTTACTCAAACCTCTGCTGCCTAGTGTCAAAACATAGTGAAGTTTGCAATAGCTTTACGAATCACATACAATTCTCTTCCTTGAAATATTTTGATGATGTATTTCCTCTACATAGGGAGTTTTGCCGGTGGCGCGAGAATTGGGGGAAGGGGTACTTTGGAAATCTGCAGAAAAGCTAAAGCCTTATCTTATGCAAGCTGTGACCCGTCAGATACATGCACTGAAATTGTGACTTCAGTATGTGGAGGGACAACTGCTACATTTTAACATGATGACGAAAATCCCTCAGCTATCATAAACTTATATACGTATTTCGATTAGCCAAAGTTAATAATTGGCGTTGGACGTATTGTGTTGGTGTGTCCACATGGTATTACAAATCCTATCTTTGTAAATCTCTATATCATTTACAACATCTATAAATGAATGATTGCTTTGGGTACCAGAAGCGACATGAGTTGATTTATATACCTTGGTGAGTCTATGATAGATTGTTTCTATGCAGTCCTCTTCTGACTCTGTCGTAGAGCCTCCCAAATCTGCTCGACCAACGCAACCCCGTCGCTCTTTCTTTCCATTACTATTTATCTTTTACAATTAGCCATAAAATTACCAACATTAGTTATTAATGTCGCCCTTTAACTTGATCTTATAATCGGTTTTGCTTCCAAAAAATACATCTCACAGTTTCTCTAATGACTATGGTTATTGCGTAACACAAATCAATTTACTAGCATAACACTACTGAGAATCTTTGTGTCCAAAGAATGCAGAAAGTCCAAGCAAGTTAAGTTTTTAGAATAACCTTGTATCCATCCCACATCGCCTGGGTGAGATAAACAAACAAGGAGGATTTGTGTATAAAAACAAAGGCCTAGTATTGAAAGAAGCATACCTTTCTCGGCCTTTTGGCTAAGATCAAGTGTAGTATTTGTTCTTATCAGTTTAATATCTGATATGTGAGCCATCGGCTCACTCGATATTAATCTTATTTTTTATGGGGGAAGAACCCACCACAGTAGCTTGCTGCTGGGGTTCTTCTTGTGTCGCCTTTGTGTTGCACTACTGCCTTGGCTGGCGCACCCCTCCAATGTATAGTTAAACTTTGAAGCTTATTTGCTGCAATATTACATGGTGGTTTCTAATCACCATTGGAACTTTTTCATAGTTTGAGCTAATGTAGCTTTTTGGCCAACTTTTCTAGAAGCAAACGGTTGAGAATTAGTGTAACCAATACATTTCTGGTTGCAGAAAGACCCACAAATCGGGGCGGTATTATTTGTTTCAAATGGAACAAACAAGCCACTAGGACTTGGAGTATTTGAAAGATGGATTGAAAATCCTTTAGACTACAACATTACAAAGGTAAAAAGCTACTACAACCTTTTTTCTTGGAGATCTGTTTTGGAACACACCACAAACAACAAAATCCAAGTCTAAAACCTCACCAAAAGCTGGTTTTTAATCAGCTTCTGAACAAGCTTTTGGAACAGTGAGGGTTAGCAGAAAACAAAGAAAACAATATTTTTTTTCTCAAAAACCTTTGGAACCAGAATTTGCAAAATAAAACTTAGTCACCAACACCAAAGTAACTTAAACTCAAGCCTTCACCACACCTTGATCTTGTCAAGATCAAACTGCTATGATCAAACCTAAGCCTAAGGATCTAAAACAGCTTTGAACAAAAACTTGGAAAATGTAAAATGGAACTTGCAAATAACTTAAATGAAACGAATTAACTTACATAAAAAAATAAAGTTGGAACTCAAAAAACTTTCTTTCATTAACTAAAAAGAAGAAGTACAAATTCTGGAACAGTTGGAATGAAACTATGCTAAGCCTTTTATATGCATACAAAGAAGATACTAAAATCTCTAAAATGCTAAACCCTAGCTGTATGATCTTCCCAAAAGGCCCTTGAAGATATTCGGATCTAATTCAACATCTTTGATTTTTGAAAATAGTCAAAAGGCTCTCATGTGACTTTGTAGAATCATGTGATGATGCCAACTTTTGAAAGTTGATCAAGACCCTCTATTCTTGTTGTGGAGAACAAGGAAACACTATGGACCATTGATCTTTCTGATATGGTTTTGGAATTTTGCCAAACGTTACTTGAAGTGGGGTAGGGGAACCTTTGGTATCACATGTGGGTGACGTTGAGTTGGTTTTAAGGGTGGGGTTTAGTCTAAAAACGTTTAATCATAGATCTGGAAGAGATTAGGGCAAACCCTTTTGATTTGAACACTTTATGATTTTAGGGTTTATGGTTGGAAAAAAGTAGATTTGATCTGAAATGGTTAAACAATGGATGTTTTGGCGCTCTAATAATAATTAAATACTAATTCAAATAATTAGTTATTAATTAAACGGGCTGGGTATGGTTTCGGTATTGAGGTGGGTTTGGGTTGGATATGGGTTTAAATTGGACGGCTTCTCCCCTTTATCTTTCATTAAAAAAATGCAAAACACCCCCTCACAACTTTTGGTAGAATATTGAGCAAATCCTTTTGTTATATCTTTGATCCTTTTGTAATATTGGTCAATGACTTCAAATGTAATTCTTTCAAACTTCAAGGGCCTTTCTTGTACAACAATGAAACTTTAGGGACCAAACTTGTTAGTTTGAGATTTACAAGGGTATAAAGTGGTCATTTATTCAAACTTGGAGGACCAATCTTGTACATTCTTCAATCTTTAAGGGTATTTTTGGAAAATCAATACTCGGGTCCGGTTCTCTGTGCGGCTTCATTTTCCGTGTTTGTTTTTCCTTGTTTCTTGTGATCTTTTGGCCATTTCAAGATATTCGTACCTACAATCACACAATTGAACAAACAAAGGGTTTTTGCATGGTTTTATGATATTTTTCCGTATTTTAAGCCTGATTTATACGATGAGTGATACAGTGATTTTGCTAGGTTCAATTTTAGTTCTCTCGATATCCTCTCGAATTGATCTCGGCCTTAAGTGGAATGATTTGTTCTTGGTTACTAAAAAGGAGTTGGATTGTTTATCTATTTTTAAACTAATAACACTTAAATGCAATTGGCGTTGAGTAACTTAAAAACTTTGGAAGATTGACTAAATTGACAAGTTAAAATTGAGTGCTTGAAAACACAAAGGAAAGATTAGAAAATTACTTTGAAAACTTAATTGAATTAATGCTTTAAAACTTGTTCTATCGGAGTACACTAAAATTATTTCTATCGGAATATAAGAGAATCAAAAGCATCCGAATGTAATCACAACTACCATCGGAATGTCCATGTTTGGTTCTATCGGAATGTTCAAGAACAAGCTGTCGCAATGACTGCCTATCGGAATGTGCCAGATCGGAATATTATTTCTATCGGAATATTGAAGACAAAAATTAGCCAGAGTTTCGACTAGAAAATGGACCTAAACCCCGTCGGAATGTGCGATCGCAATATGCGATCGCAATCCCAGATCGGAATAGGGGGTACTTACAAACTATCGCAAAGTAAAACCCCTTTTGGGTTATTGCGATACCAAGACCAAAGAAGCTATCGGAATGTGTTAAAACCCTACTTTTGTGATGGAAGCAAGTGTGTTCCGAAAATGGTGGCAACTTAAAACTCAATAATCATGCACAATAAGCCAAGTGATCCGTAACTTTAACACTTCAAAAAGATTAAATTTGATAGCTTTTGAAAACAAGAAACTTTAAAACTTAATAGACAAAACTTTTGAATGATTAAGTCTTATAAGAAATCCGAAATCAATAAGCTTGAACAAGCAATAAGCCGATAAGCATGGAGAGCTTATGGCTTATTCACGTAGAGCTTAAGAAGAAACAAGTAAACATTAAACTTTTAACACGAGCCAATCCAATAATCCAAACCGTATGGAATTCAACAATAGGATCAAGGACTTTGACAAATCAAGAAAAGTAGAAAAAGCTTAAAGAACTTAAAAGTTAAACTTGATTATGATTAATGAAATCAAAAGTACAAGAAAGCTTGAATTAAAAGATGAAAAACAAAGGAAAAGTTTAGTGAGAGAAAGTTTGGAACTTTCTCTCTCTAAAACTAGAGAGAAAATGAAAACTAAAGACTAGCTAAAACTAAGTGTGTGAAATTTTGTGAGGTGAAGGCTTTATATAGGCGTGTGTATGGTGTTGATGGGCTCTTGATTGGGCTTTGATTCGGGCTTCTTTTTCTTCTTTCTTCTTAAGTCTTCACGCGTCTTTTAAATAAACGTTTCCGACTTGGATTTGAGAAGTGTCGGTGAATAATTCCAACTCGTCCTATAATATTTTATTTAATAGACTCGAGTTCTTCGACATATATGAATCTTCCATCTTTGGCTCTATTCTTCGATAAATCTTCAAATAGGCACAATGACTTCAAATCTTTTGCATCTCTTGGACAATAGACTTCGTCTTGAGTCTTTTTCCTTGATAAAACCCGTGCAATCCCATGTTTTCTTTAATATTCATCCGGTCGACTCTGAAAACACAATAAACACAAAAACCACGCATAATTCCAAACAAATGATATTAAATACGTGTTTTGGTCTCGTTTTAGCCCGATTTAAGTGGTAAAAGGATGGGTGTTTTCACACCTATCAAATCCCCTACACTTAACCATTGCCATGCCCTCATGCAATGCTTAGTGATAAAGCATAATTACACTTTTCTCATTATCAATTAACCTTGGCCTCATTAAAATACTACTTAAACAAAAATTTTAAAGTACTAAGAAATTAAAATTTTAATGTAAACAAGAGGATAGAAAATAACTTATGTGGTAATAACTTGGAAAGAGATCGAGGACTTACATTAGGGCTTCGGTGCTGCGAAGATTTATCATCCTCAAGTTTCACGTTCCCCAAACTAAACTTAAAAACGAGATCATTGTCATTATAAGTTAGCAATTCAAACACTTACACACATGGCTTAATTAAATGCTTAGACTCCCTTATTCCTAGGTGTATCTCTTATATTTTATTTTTGTCTTAGAATGATCATGAAGATGCATTTTTGGACTTATTTCGATAGTTATTTAGGGCTGAAAGCAAAGTAGGACGATTTGATCAATAGTTAGCTAAAGGACAAAATCTTTTAAAACTGCTTCTCGGGATATCAAAAAGTTCATATCTTGGCATAACTTGGTTCACGATTTGAGACCTTTCTCGGGCCGATATTTGGCATGTACTTCATACTTCATATCTTCGAGAGACGTTCTTGAGATAATGGTCTTCTCATCATAATAGAGTTTCTTCGCTTGGAGACTTTTGAGGGGTACTCCAACTTTGTTGACCACGACTTCATGATTATTTCTTCAATCTCTAATTGGGATTTTGAGATACAACGATCCGCCTCCTTTTCGGACTTGGATCTATTTATCCTCATACCTTGTTAGGGTCTTTTCGGATAGACTTCTCCATGATCTTTATGGGAGTTGATTGCTTTTCGTCGTGAGTCTTGATCCTTCATATTGATTTTGGGAATAATGCTTTTCACATCACTTTTGGATCTTCAGCAATAAAATGGAATCCTCATGCCTTGTTAGGGCCTTTTCGGACTCGCCAATCTTCGCGCCCCGCTTCATAAGTTATGCCTTGGCTATGAACTCTCGTCATTACCGAGCAACTTTTAAACGATCTTGGGCTAGAAGCTAAGTAACTTTTCAAATCGTACGACCTTACTTATTGCAGATAAATTATTAGCAAGTGATGGGAGAATAGGCAAATAATTACACCAAGTGAGCTTGCGCAAGAATACCGACTTATAATTGACTCTATCATTTCTCGTTCTCCACAATTTAAAATCTCAAGTAATGAGACTCGTGGACACTTAGCCTAATAAACCGATTAAGGTCTACATGGTTAAGGATACTAGCTAGAATAAACTTGGATAAGTCTATTCGGGATGAGTCAAAATAAACGCAACGGGCCTAATATGTCAAAGATTTCTAAACTAGCTACACCACTTTATTAAAATTTTTGACTTTATTGCGGAATATATACATATGAAAGCAACGATAAAAATTTAAAAATTACACTAAATGGCCAAAGTTAATTAAAAATTTGAAAAATGTTGAAAAAGATGATTTTCCGGTTAATTGAAGGCATTTTCATGGAAAAGTCCACTTAAAACTTCGATAGAAGTCCCCCCTACACTTAAGATAAACATTGTCCTCAATGTTTAAGCATGTGGGAAAAGTTTCCCCTACACTTATGACATTGTGCACGTTGGTTAACTCAAGCTAAGGAAGAGACGACTAAAGTGATCAATTTCAAATGTGAGTATGAAGAAAATTGAATCACGATAGTTGAGAGATAGAACCGGATTTCGGATAACACGGGAGCACGGTTCTTCAAAGTTTCCAAGAGTGCACTTATCCCTGTAATCACATCACCACACAAATACAAACATCTATGCAGGCCCCCTACACTTAGAAGGTTAAAACGTAAAAGGATAGATACTCGGGCTGCCTCCCGAGGAGCGCTTGTTTTTGATGACCGAGTCACGAGCCTGACTCGACCCAAAATTAGTTCATGGGGAACGTGGTGAGGGATGGAGTCATCTCCTGAGAGATGTCCTCACCAAAGTACAGCTTCAGACGCTGGCCATTCACCTTGAAATTGGGCCCATTTGGCTGAGAAAGCTCAATAGTCCCATACGGAAAGACGTTGGCGACGGTGAATGGACCAGACCAGCGGCTCTTCAACTTGCCAGAGAAGATCTTCAACCGAGAGTTGAAAAGTAAGACTTGATCACCAACATGAAACTCTCGGTTCTTGATTTTTGCGTCATGGAGGATCTTCGTCTTCTCTTTGTAAATCAGCGAGTTCTCATACGCTTCATTTCTCAGTTCATTGAGCTCGTTGAGTTGAATCTTGTGATGATCACCGGCTTTGTTGATGTCGAAGTTAGCCCACTTTAAGGCCCAGTGCGCCTTATGCTCCAGCTCGATGGGAAGGTGGCATGCTTTCCCGTACACAAGACGATAAGGTGTACAACCGATCGGGGTCTTGTAAGCAGTACGGAAAGCCCACAGAGCATCATCTAACTTATCGGCC
Organism: Glebionis coronaria; assembly: GCA_025667525.1. Lineage (NCBI taxonomy): Eukaryota > Viridiplantae > Streptophyta > Magnoliopsida > Asterales > Asteraceae > Glebionis > Glebionis coronaria. The sequence continues at coordinate 545,270,837 of CM046882.1, forward strand.
CATGCGGCACGATGCTCTCCCACAGTACGCTCCAAAATTCGCTTCAATCCACGATTGGATATCTCGGCTTGCCCATTGGTTTGGGGATGATAAGCGGTGGAAAGACGGTGATTGACACCATACTTGGCCATGACTCTTGCAAATTGATCGTTGCAAAAATGAGTCCTGCGGTCACTGATAATAGCACGAGGGACGCCGAATCGAGCGAACAGCGATTTCAAAAAGTTACAAACCACCCTTGCATCATTAGTAGGTAAAGCTTTGGCTTCAACCCACTTGGAGACGTAGTCAACGGCAACAAGGATGTATTTGTTTCCTTTAGATGAAGGAAATGGCCCCATAAAGTCGATACCCCAAACATCAAAGATTTCACACTCTTGAATGAAATTCTGAGGCATCTCGTCTTTATGTGTGATCGTGCCTTGTTTCTGGCAAGCATCACATTTTTTAACCATATCGTGAGCGTCACGATAAATGGAGGGCCAATAGAATCCTGAATCAAACACTTTTTTGGCGGTGTAGTTGGGACCAAAGTGACCACCAGTGGGTCCTTTGTGGCAAGCATCAAGGATTTCGAAAGCTGCCGGTCCATCAACACATCAGCGAATAATCAAGTCAGCACATTGTTTGAAAAGATACGGGTCATCCCAGAAGTAAGTCTTTATGTCTTTGAAGAACTTCTTCTTTTGCTGGGATGTTAACCCGTCAACGAGGATTCCACCCGCTAAGTAGTTTGCAATGTCTGCAAACCACGGGGTTTCGTCAGCAGTCGAGTTGATAGACATTAAGGTCTCCAGGGGAAAAGAATCATTGATTTCTTTGTTCGGATGATCCCCTTGGTAAGGATCCTCAAGTCTACTAAGATGGTCCGCGGCTAGGTTTTCTGCTCCTTTTTTATCGCGAATTTCGATTTTAAATTCCTGGAGTAGCAAAACCCGGCGAAGAAGTCTTGGTTTGGAATCTTGCTTTGTCAACAAGTACTTCAGCGCGGAATGATCGGTATACACGATGGTGGTGGAAAGGACAAGATAGGGGCGAAACTTTTCAAAAGCATAGACAACAGCTAGAAGCTCTTTTTCGGTTGTCGTATAATGCAATTGTGCCCCAGTCATTGTCTTGCTAGCGTAATGGATCGGTTGGAAGTGTTTGTTCACTCTTTGTCCAAGAACCGCTCCAATAGCAAAATCGCTAGCATCGCACATCAACTCAAAGGGCAGCTCCCAATTAGGGGTAACCAAGACGGGTGCCTTAGTAAGCTTATCCTTAAGCGAGTTGAAGGCTTCAAGGCACTCTTTGGAAAAGATAAAAGGAGTATCTTTTTCCAAGAGGTGGGTCATCGGGCGAGCGATTTGAGAAAAATCTTTGATAAATCGACGGTAGAAGCCCGCATGACCCAGAAAACTTCTCACACCCTTCATGGTTGAAGGTGGAGGCAACTTAGCGATAACATCGACTTTAGCACGGTCTACTTCAAGACCGGCTTTCGAGATCTTGTGTCCTAGGACGATGCCTTCTTTTACCATAAAATGGCATTTTTCCCAATTCAGAACAAGGCGAGTGTCTTCGCACCGCTGTAGCATACGTTCTAAATTGGCAAGGCAAGCAGAGAAGGAATCGCCATAGACCGAGAAATCATCCATGAATACTTCCATAGTGTCTTCCACCATGTCATGGAAGATCGCCATCATACACCTTTGGAATGTCCCAGGAGCATTACATAAACCAAAAGGCATGCGTTTGTAAGCAAATGTTCCATAGGGACAAGTGAATGTGGTCTTTTCTTGGTCCTTGGGATCGATGGGAATTTGAAAATACCCGGAGAAACCGTCTAAGAAGCAGTAATAGTCATTACCAGCTAGACGCTCGAGCATTTGATCCATGAAGGGAAGAGGAAAGTGGTCTTTTCTCGTGGCATCATTGAGCTTGCGATAATCAATACAAACTCTCCACCCAGTAACGAGACGAGTGGGAATCAACTCGTTGTGGTCATTGGGAACAACGGTTATTCCGCCCTTCTTGGGCACACAATGGACGGGACTTACCCACGGTGAATCCGAAATAGGGTAGATCAAGCCGGCATCTAGAAGTTTGATAACCTCTTGTTTGATGACGTCATGAATTTTAGGATTAACCCTTCTTTGGTTCTGGATTGTGGGTTTGAAGTCATCTTCCATGAGAATCTTGTTAGTACAAAAGTTCGGATCAATTCCGCGGATATCGGAAATTTTCCAAGCAATTGCCTTCTTATGAGCTTTAAGCACAGCGATGAGACGAGTTTTCTCTTCATCCTTCAAATCCTTAGCAATGATGACTGGCGACTTCTTCTCTTCTTCAAGGAACGTGTACTCGAGATGGGGCGGCAACTCCTTAAGTTCTAAATCCGGAGGATTGTCGACGGGAGGCGTATTCGAAGTCGGAGTATCGATAGCAATGATAGTGGGAGATGGAGGAGAAGGGTTGTCTTCTTTGAGGAGGTTTGCAATGAAACTGAGATCGTCATCCCAAGTGGCAGTAGAATCGTCATTGTCTTGCTTCACATCTTCCAAGGTGGCTTCCAAATCTTTCCAAAGGAAATCACTTTCTCCAAATAGAGATAGTGATGAGTCGATAGAGGAAACGGTCTCAACATTAGGAAGAGAGGTAGGAATGTTTTTACAAGCATCCTTGAAGTGTTCTTCACAAGCCTCATCAAGAACGTCAATACAATTAACATTCTCGTAAGAAGAAGGCTGTTTAGATAACTTTCCCATGTTGAAGACTACTTTATCGTCACCCACTCTCATGATAAGCTCACCGGCTTCAACATCAATGAGGGTGCGACCGGTCCTCAAGAATGGACGACCAACAATGAGTGGCACACGGGGGTCCATCTCGTAGTCGACGACAACAAAATCGGCAGGGAAGGTGAATTGGTCGACTCCTACAATGACGTCTTCGGCTATCCCCACTGGATAAGCAACCGTACGGTTAGCTAATTCCAAAGTCATTTTAGTGGGGACTAGCTCTGGGAGAGATAATTGCTTCCAAACACTTAGAGGCATAAGATTAATACTGGCACCTAGATCGGCTAGGGCCATGCAATTCTCTACTCCCGGGAAATTGCAAGGGATAAGAAAACGACCCGGATCACCAAGCTTGATTGGCAATTTCCTTAAGAGCACTGCAGAGCAGTTCTCATTAAGTTGGGTGTTGGCGAGATCGAGGAGTTTTTCCTTGTCGCTCAAAAGATCTTTAAACATTTTCGCATATTTAGGCATGTGAGCGAGAGCCTCAGCGAAGGAGATATTGAAATTCAGTTGTTTGAACATTTTAAGGAAATTCGAAACCTGAATATCGTCCTTGCTTTTGAGCTTCTCTTTCCTCAACCTAGACGGATAAGGTATATTGGAAGAAGAGGAAGGCTTTGGGATAATAGGATCACTCACATCCTTGGGTGGAGGAGGGGTAGAAGGAAGAGGTGGAGAAATTGGGGAAGGAGAAGGGTGAGATATAGGAGCAGGTGACTCGTTCTCCTTAGTCACAATCACCGGTGGAGGTATAGGAAGCTCGGGTTCCTTGGTACCTTTACCACTTCGAGTAGTGATTGCTTTCATCTCCCCTCTTGGATTCGCAACGGTATTACTCGGAAGAGTACCCGAAGAAGAGGGTTGATTACTGTTGAAGAAACTAGCCATCATGTTCCTCAAGTCATTCGTTTGACTATCCATAGTGTGTTTCATATCAGCTCTCAGATCATTCCCTTGTTTCATCAAGTCTGCTTTCAAGTTGCGCACTTCCTGTTGGAGATTATCCACGATCACATCGTTAGTTCTCATGTAGGTTCCAATGTCTTGATGTGATGCGGGGGTTTGGTTTGAAGGAGTAGTGTATGCGGGTGGTTGATAAGCAGGTTGCTGGTAAACTTGGGTGTTTCGTTGTTGTGGTTGTTGCTGCTTGTGAGGAGGGATGTATGGTGTACGAGTTTGTTGTTGTTGAGGGGGGCGGTTAAGGTTTTGTTGTTGGTTTTGGTTGTTAGGATTAAAACCAGGTGGTGAGAGATAGTTGTTGGAACGGTAGCTAAGCAGGTTGCGGTCACCTTGAGGTTTTGCTTGATAAGAAGGTTGAGTATAGGTGCCATATGCTGCATTCACATTCTCAGCAGGGTAATCTTGGGTGGCGGTACAAGTTGTGTAAGAGTGGGGACCACCGCATATCTCACAAGGTTGGCTGACAGCGTTCACTTGTGCATTTTTGGCGTTGTTGCTGTTGTTGTTGCTGACGGTGTGGGTGACAAGAGATTCAAGAAGCGTGGTAATTTTGTCAAGTCGCTTGTCGCTGTCATTAGTGCTAGCACTAGCAACATTGGTCCTAACACTCTTGGTTTGCACACGAGATTTATTCTCAATGATGTCCCAAGCAGCATTGGAAGTCTTAGCCAATAAATTACCCCCTGAGGCACTATTCAGTGAATCTTGGTCACTCATGCTTAAACCATTGTAAAAAGTATTAATTTGATGTACTTTGGTAAAACCATGTTGTGGGCATTTTCTTAAAAGATCTTTAAAACGATCCCAAGATTCACTGAATGACTCATCGTACTTTTGTTCAAAATTTATGATCTCATTTCGTAAAGCGGTAGTACGAGAGGGTGGAAAAAAGTAGTTGATAAACTTTGTTTCCAAATCCGTCCACGAGAGAATACTCTATGGCGGTTCCTTAGCAAGCCAATGTCGGGATTGTCCCTCTAAAGAAAAGGGAAAAAGTTGTAACCTTATAACTTCTTGTGGAACACCATTGAACTTGACCGTGTTTGTGAGTTGTAGAAATCTCTTGATATGGTCGTGTGGGTCATCAATGGTTCGTCCCAAGAATGGTTGAGCTGAGACCATCTGGATAAAGCCTGACTTTAGCTCGAAATTGTTGGCGGCAATTGGTGGAATAACAATTGGATCCATGTTGCCATCGACATGAGCTTGCAGCAATTCAATCATTGGGCGATTATCCGGAAGGTGCTCATTGTTGTTGTTATTGTTCATGTTGTTGAAAGGCGGGTTGTTGTTGTTATTATTGTTGTTCGGAGGTGGTATGTTATTGTTGTTTTGTACACCAGCCATGTCTAAGTTATCGAGAGGCTCGGGCTCTTGATAAGACGTGGATCGAGTGCGCATACACCTGCAAAAGAACGAACAAAGAAAAACAAGGCAAAAATATTTTTGGTTTTTATTGTTTTTTAATTTTTAGGATTTTTTGAAAATTTTATATTTTTTAGTTGTTTTTGAGAATTTTTGATGAAAAAGAACGTTCACGGGGAACGGATCCCAAAATCCAAGTTCTCACAAAAAAAACTTTTGATCTTAACGAGAAGAGCCGGCAGCGGCGCCATTTGATACACTTATTTGCATCGGGTTCAATTTTAGTTCTCTCGATATCCTCTCGAATTGATCTCGGCCTTAAGTGGAATGATTTGTTCTTGGTTACTAAAAAGGAGTTGGATTGTTTATCTATTTTTAAACTAATAACACTTAAATGCAATTGGCGTTGAGTAACTTAAAAACTTTGGAAGATTGACTAAATTGACAAGTTAAAATTGAGTGCTTGAAAACACAAAGGAAAGATTAGAAAATTACTTTGAAAACTTAATTGAATTAATGCTTTAAAACTTGTTCTATCGGAGTACACTAAAATTATTTCTATCGGAATATAAGAGAATCAAAAGCATCGGAATGTAATCACAACTACCATCGGAATGTCCATGTTTGGTTCTATCGGAATGTTCAAGAACAAGCTGTCGCAATGACTGCCTATCGGAATGTGCCAGATCGGAATATTATTTCTATCGGAATATTGAAGACAAAAATTAGCCAGAGTTTCGACTAGAAAATGGACCTAAACCCCGTCGGAATGTGCCATCGCAATATGCGATCGCAATCCCAGATCGGAATAGGGGGTACTTACAAACTATCGCAAAGTAAAACCCCTTTTGGGTTATTGCGATACCAAGACCAAAGAAGCTATCGGAATGTGTTAAAACCCTACTTTTGCGATGGAAGCAAGTGTGTTCCGAAAATGGTGGCAACTTAAAACTCAATAAGCATGCACAATAAGCCAAGTGATCCGTAACTTTAACACTTCAAAAAGATTAAATTTTATAGCTTTTGAAAACAAGAAACTTTAAAACTTAATAGACAAAACTTTTGAATGATTAAGTCTTATAAGAAATCCGAAATCAATAAGCTTGAACAAGCAATAAGCCGATAAGCATGGAGAGCTTATGGCTTATTCACGTAGAGCTTAAGAAGAAACAAGTAAACATTAAACTTTTAACACGAGCCAATCCAATAATCCAAACCGTATGGAATTCAACAATAGGATCAAGGACTTTGACAAATCAAGAAAAGTAGAAAAAGCTTAAAGAACTTAAAAGTTAAACTTGATTATGATTAATGAAATCAAAAGTACAAGAAAGCTTGAATTAAAAGATGAAAAACAAAGGAAAAGTTTAGTGAGAGAAAGTTTGGAACTTTCTCTCTCTAAAACTAGAGAGAAAATGAAAACTAAAGACTAGCTAAAACTAAGTGTGTGAAATTTTGTGAGGTGAAGGCTTTATATAGGCGTGTGTATGGTGTTGATGGGCTCTTGATTGGGCTTTGATTCGGGCTTCTTTTTCTTCTTTCTTCTTAAGTCTTCACGCGTCTTTTAAATAAACGTTTCCGACTTGGATTTGAGAAGTGTCGGTGAATAATTCCAACTCGTCCTATAATATTTTATTTAATAGACTCGAGTTCTTCGACATATATGAATCTTCCATCTTTGGCTCTATTCTTCGATAAATCTTCAAATAGGCACAATGACTTCAAATCTTTTGCATCTCTTGGACAATAGACTTCGTCTTGAGTCTTTTTCCTTGATAAAACCCGTGCAATCCCATGTTTTCTTTAATATTCATCCGGTCGACTCTGAAAACACAATAAACACAAAAACCACGCATAATTCCAAACAAATGATATTAAATACGTGTTTTGGTCTCGTTTTAGCCCGATTTAAGTGGTAAAAGGATGGGTGTTTTCACACCTATCAATGAGACCATGTATAATTAGAGGCTCATCACAGGACCAATGGAAATAACCTTATATTCGGACAACATACAATCGGGTCCCTTGTGTTCAATGTTAAATAAGTAAAGTATTCAAAACTCTTAGTTTCACAAGTAAGTTTTCGATGATTCTAAATCATATAGTAAGCAATTCAAGTTTTGTGAAAATTTTTAAGTAGTGCTTATATCACAATAAGTTACTTAGTTAAAACTAGCATGTACCCCCCTCGCGGGCTTATAAAAACATATAAATCAATAAAAGAGAGGCTATGAACTCACATGATATAAAAATACACGTAGATCGAGGAATAACATCGGAAATCTGACACATGACTTTGCAAGATAACAATTACTCCTTGATCGAGACCCCAATGATCGACATATGACCAAACGAGACCTACCATGATGAGATACGTCTTAGATTCGAGACTATAACTAAGTCATACATATATGTAAGTAGTGTACTTTAGTATGTTTGGACATTGTATAAGTTTTATAAAACCTTTAACAATAATTTACCATGTATTACCCATTTTGACAGTTAAGCCCATTGTAGCTCATTCGTGGCCCGTTACAAGTTCATGTGAGCTAAGCCCATCTCAAACTCAGTATTGAACTCCAAACTTATTATTAATCACATGTCCAATAATGGCTCAGTAGCCATTAAAGCGTGTGTTTGGCTTTATGACCCAATCTACTTTATATGCATTGCCGGTTCTAAAACGCCTCAAAATGATGTCAAATTAATATTTCACGATGGTTGGATATTAGTTCTTCTAATTATCAGTATATGAATGAGTCCATAGTTCCTGATAAGTTGGTCCTATCACTTCGGTTGTTATAACGATCAACACGTTTTACGTTAATTCAATATGATCCAATTCTTACAATATCCCGACATGCCCTGTAGTCTAGATCGTTTCTCCTTAACCGAGAGTCTTCTAGGTAAATTCGTTTTACCAAAATTATCCTCAACTCATGTACTTTACTGATCTTAAGTCCAATTAACCATAATTTATATTTTTCATAGCTTAGTTACCCATTTTCATACTTAGAAACGTTGTTTGTGATTCGCAGCCAACTTCGATTCCACCGTTTCGGCCGCCATTACCAAAAACTGTTTGAAATTGATATACCATCCAATTGATTCTAATATTATATGATTTTATATACCACTTTTAAGTTTGCATATTTATAGGTTGGTATACGAAAATATGAGTTAACAGCCCATCAATACAACATGTCATATTCTGACCTTGTTTACTAAATCGACCATAACTTACTCTCCGGGAATCGCTCCGTGACATTCCGCCTGGAGAATCCATCACCAAATAACCATCAACATGAATGATAAACCAAACTTTTAAAACTATTGAGGTTAACAAATAATTCTTTTTCCTACTAATCACAAACTACTCTTATAAATATTATATTCATAATGCCCATCTAGTCATGCTTTAATTATTAATAATATACAATATCCAACACATACTAATTAGCTATTAAAAGATCAAACTCAGTAGTAAGATAAACTTTAGATATATACAAATCGATACATCAATTGAACTCAAATAAATAAAGATATACACCTTCAACAATGAAGAACAACTAGATGATAACTGCACCAAGGTGATCATTCTTCCAAAATCCTTATAAGCACTAATCCCACCTTGATTTAGCCATGAATTTAACCATTTATATAAGCTCTAAAATCATCCCTAAAATCCTTATATCACTTCCTTAACCAAGCTCCCAAGCTACAAATAACCATAGATGTATCAACACTAGTTACCAACTATCAATCTTCAACTAGTGTACAATAAATTTTAGGTAGAAAATTAACGAATTATGTGTTGAGGGAGTGGATTTCGTGTAGATGGAGAAAACAAGAGAAATTTTATAAATTTTGGAGTTAACTATGTGAAAATGATTAGGTGTAATCTTATGTAAAGTTGTTAAACCACACACTACGGTGGTGCCATAGTTGGGGTCGTACGGGTCGTACCTTACCAGCCTAAGAACAATGGCTCACCGCACCTCACTCTCGTGCCATGGTTCTGGCACCGTATTTGCCAGCCAAGAAATGTTTGCATTGTGATTTTTTTAATTATTAAAGTAGGGTATATGTGGACCCCTTATACTATTTGTTACCCTTATAGCACCATTTTTTTCGTGGCTCCCTGCTACCTCATAAAATGTGGTGCCATAGCCTACATGTCAGCTATGGCACCACTTTTAGCTATGACACTACACCACTGTACCTAGTGCTTTTAGGAAGAGTACATGTGTCCATAACATGTGTAGTTTAACACAAACTTGACACATAGTGGCATAGAGTGTATCATCCACTAACCATAATATAAGTGAGGTGAATTAATTAAAAACTTGCCCCGCAATTTGCAAAAGCGGGTATTAACGAAGCTCGATATTTTAAAAGTTACGCGATTTGGAAGATATTCGTATAACACGAAAAATAAAACGATCGATATAAAATAAAAATGTCAACATTCGGAGAACATTGATATTTCGGTTAATAATGAGGCTTATAATTTAATCAATGTTAACGCGTTATATAAGTGAATGACGCCTAAAGGTTTAACTTAAATTACAAAAAATGCTCGTAAAACGAAAAATTAAAGTGAATACAATAGAAAAAGTATTTCTATGTCATAACGAGAATATTTACGGTCGATGACGTTAGCAGACTTTGTTGTTAAATAATAATATACACATATTCGATACGCTAAAGTCCTAACCTTTTCAGGTAGCTGAGAATTCAATATTATCCGTAAAAACGAACATGGTAAATAAAAGTCGGGTTATAAATATTGGTCCAAAAATTACGAATTGCTACATTAGTATTAAATACTTATATGCGAATATTGTGATAAATTATCTCAAAAGTGACGTATATCATTATTATCATTCGCCTTACAAAAAAGTTACATATTTAAAGTTTTTACATGATGTATAATCAATTAAATAATTAGTAATAAGGAAAATGAGGAATTATTTATTCAACTAAACAATCACATGGAAGAAAAACAGTCAGGGTAGAAACACGTCAACTTATATATATATAACCAAATCGGGTTTCCTTTTAATTAAAAAGTTGCATTAAAAAAATATGCAAGGAGAAATATATTACTCGATTATATGTTGTTTATCCCGATATATCTTAATTTATTTATCACACTTGAGTTATAAAAACACGTTATTACTTAATCATTCTATCTTTGTAGGACAAAACAAGTTAGTTATCAGATTACATTTTCCAGTAAAGTAATTAACCATGAAAAACTTATTTGACTAAATGAACCTTAAGATCAAAATTTGACCCTTGAGGCAAATCACGTGCACCATTGAACTTGTAACTTGATCCGGATCTATATTTACAACTTGACATGAACCCACTAAAGCCCCTGAATCCAATCTTCATGAATGAAAAAAGGTTCTTTGTATCGTTATCTTTTTTGGTAATTTTTATCTAAATATATATTCTGTGATTCGTTATTTATCTAAATAGTTGTTTACATAATTGTTTGTAATGGTAACAAACAAGTGTGGCATATGTTTTCGCCTCTAAAGGGTTTATGGTTTTAGTGAAAATACCATGACAACATTGATGAGACTGCAATTATACATAGTCTCATCATCTAAATCGGGCTTAAAACGCTTAAAATATCATCAAAATACCCAAAAATATGCTTGTGCTTGTTCATTGTGTATTTTAGGTAAGGATATCATGAAATCAACAAAAGATCACAAGAATCAAGCAAAAACGAACACGGGAAACGAAGCCGCACAAAGAACCGGACCAGAATCATGAATTTTCATTGAAGTCCTTGAAGTTTGAAGATTTGGCAAGATTGGTCCCTCTACTTTTGAAGACGTCATTTTATACCCCTGTAAAACCTCAAAATTACGTATGGGTCCCTAAAATATCAAGTATATGCATAAATGGTCCTTGAAATTTGATGAATATGCAAGATTAGCGCTTGGAACAAGTTTGATAAAATTGTTGTGGCCAAAATGGGAAAAATGAAACTTGGTTATAAAGGGATTTCAAAGTTGTGCTGTTTAAAAGTTAAGTGACAAACCTTTGGGAATCGGAGGACCATATGCGACCAGACAACCAAACATACCCACCCAACCAAATCATGCCATGTCACCTCATCAACCAATCAGCACACACCACCTCCTCACACTCACCACGTCATCATCCACTCACAACAAAACCGGATTTATTAATCACTCAGTTTGTAAAAATGTTTTCAAATTATATTCCCACTAAACACTTCTTTTTATCTCTAAATCTGATTAAACCCACACACTAACACACACCTAAGAACACTAAACCTAGATCCTAATTACCCATAAAACTAAAGGGGTTTTCCCCTATTTTTCCCGATCACCAATAAACCCCACCCTTATTCAAACCCACTCACAAAAACATCTCCACATGAACCCCTAGACCCCACGAAGACCTCCCCTGTCCCCTGCTTGTTCTAAAATAGCAATGAAGAATCTTGCCAGCAAGATAAACGACTCCAACAGATTTCTTGTTCTCCAATAGTCTTCTAAACGGCTGAGATTGGTCCAAAGACAGCTCATATCACATGGCTTTGGCAGAAAGATTCGCAAGACCAGATTTGAAGACTTTTACAAGGGCAAAAATGGGAATTTCATTGATTTGGGTTTTAGTCATTGTATTTTTTTTATTCAGTGTCTAGATTCTTCTACTTGTAGTATAAATACATGCCGACTTGTGGCATTATATTTTTGTTCCAGCTTTTGTAAATTTTTAAATTTCAATGAATATTTAGAGTGTTAATTTTATAAAATCTACTTAAACCGAGTTCCTTTGTTATCCTATTTTTAGTGTAACTTCTAAATTTTGATGCAAGTTAATATAGTTTTTCATCAAAAGTGAGTTATTTTGTTCAAAAGTTTTTGACAAAACTGATTTTTGAGATCCTTGGGTTCACAAGGGATTGCAACCTTGGTTCTTACAAAACCAAGGTGTATTGAGCTTGTTAATCCAAGTTACATTCCAGTTGTAACTTGTTTTGGTTTCAAGGTCCTTCAAAAAGTATTGAGAATTTTAAGATTTTTCATATAAATTTTTTTTCATCTTTTTCTGTTTTCATTTACTGTAGCAAAAGCCCTTCAACAACTTGCCTGACAAAAAAGTTGTTGAGGAGTCTAATTACTTGAAGTGTATTTTCTCTTTTGTTATAACAGGTACAATCCTTTTTGAAGATATATAGGGGTGTTGGACTGCGGTAGTCCCACCCCTTATTTCTCTACATCAACAGTCATATCATAACCATAAGCTCAGTTTTTAAGCTAAAAGGAGATGGCATTCAGCCATTGAGGGGCCTGGATGTGGGTCTCTCTAGGTAAAATTGGGCTTGAACCCTCTTTTTCGTTATAAAATTGAGTTTTATGTGACTTTTGTGGTTTGACTGTTTTTGTGATTAGTTTAAGCTTTGTTTATGATCATTTATGTTTAATATGCATGTTAGGATAAGTTTATATCAATTTGGAAGTGGTATGCTTGATTATGCTTCATAAAATTTTAGTTAACAGAATTTAAGGGGTGTTTGGATTTGGGATTTAAGGCAAGTTGGTGACAAAATTTTGGTTTAGAAACCAGTCAAACACACTTTAATAGTCTTTACTAGGTAATATCAGTAGTTGGTTTAAGTTTTGTGTGTTGGAACCAAAATATTGCATTCTAGTTCTTGGTAAAAAAAATGGTCTAGATATTCAGTAAGCTACAAGAGGTTTGTTTTAGAAATTTCTTGGTTATAATCTTGCACATCTGATAGATATAGGTGTTATCTAGGATTGTGTGTTGGTGATTTGTGGTTTGGTGTTTGATTGAGTGAGTATTGAGCCTTTGAATCCCACTCATTTGCCAAATATATCAGCAAAAGCCCACATACCCCCATTTAGCTTCACAGTGATTGTTATTGGCTATATTTGGTGTGATTCTTGTGTGTAACTTGTTATTTTTCTTGTTTATCTTGACTCCCTACACTCCACTGAGGGTAGGGGTGCCTTTGTTTCCAAGTAAAACCAAGTAACAAAGAAGTTACAACCTCAAAACCCAACAAACCTCATTTTTTGTTTAGGTCAGTGGGAACTAGGTTCCCACTGCTTGCTTGTTGGTTGCCACTGCCTGGGTAAAAGACAAACAGCCCACTAGGTGTCACTATCACTTTTCCAGTTTTTTGTCTTTAGTGGTGATTTTTCACCCTTTTTTAGTATTTCCAATTTTCCTATTTTTGTTATTTTATTTTAGGATTTTTCATTAAGTTTATTTTATTTTACTGTTCATTTGCTATTTTTTAGATTTAAATTGAATTAAATTAGTTTTTATTAATCTGTTTTTTGTCTTTTAGTGCAAAATTTTGATATTTTTCAGTTTTAAAAATTTTCTTAGATTCAAAATATTATTTTAATATTTTTAGTTTAAAAAGTTTTATTGCTCACTCTTTTAAAGTATTTTTTAGATTTAATTTTAGTTTAAATAGTTTTTGATTGTGACTGTTTTGTCCTTTAGTGTAAAAAGTTTCTTTTTTTCAAACTTTTTCATTTTTCTACTATTCATTAATATAAAATAGGATTTTTGAAAAAGTAAGTTTATTTTTAGCATTATTTTATTATTTTCAATCATTATTTTAGTTTAAAAAGTGTTTTTAGTGTTTTAAAATTAGAAAAATTGTCTTTAAAATTTAGGAAAAATACTTTTTAGTCTTTAAATAATATAACTGAGTTATTAGTTCAATAAAAGAATATTTTGGGCTTTTCTTAATTATATTTAATTTTAGGGCTTTAATTAGCATTTAAAATTAAATATTTAATTAATAAACGGTTTTAAAATTTATTTATTAAATTTTTATTCTTAATTATATTATTTTAGACTTAGTTTTAATTTTTAAATAATTTTTAGGTTTAATTTTTAATTTTTTCGCGTTTTACGTAATTACGTTATCGTTTTACGTCAATACGTCGTAGTGTAATCGTAGTCATAGCTCGTCTTTAATTTTCTCTCTTCTAAACCAAAACGACACTAATCTAAATTTGATTTTATATATTTGGCACTTAATTCACACACCTCCGCCGAGAATGAACTCGCACTTATTCGATTCGTCGGTTTTCCTAAATTGTCGAGTTTAAGACTTGCCCGCATTATACGCGTTTTTCCTAAAACGTGTACGAAAATCCTACATCAACATCCATATCCACAACGATTTATGCAAGTTGTTTGGTGTGATGTAATAAACGTTGAAAGTGAATCAAATAAATGAAACACGGTGATGTTTGAGTAAAAATGTAACTTACTTTAGGAAAAGTAAGAAACAAACGTGGTAAGTATAAGTTTAAATGTTTAGGAAAACGTAAAAACCAACGTTTAGTTCGTTCTCGAAGGAGGTGTGGTTTTGTAGGCCAAAATTAAACGGATTTGAATTAGTTTCGTTTTTGGAATGAGAAAAGGGTTGAAAACTAAAGGCGAGTTACACTAAAAAGATTACACTACGTCGAATGCGTTTTCACGCAAAACGAGACGAAAAATAAAAAGTAAATGAAAAATTCTAAAACTTTGCAAATAAATCCTAAAAAGTATTACAAGCAATAAAAAATCAAGAAAACTTTTTAATTAATTATTATTTAATTTTAAAATCTATTTAAAGACCTAAAATAAAAAATAAACAAGAAAAAGTTAAATTCAAGATTTTAATGTTTGTAAACCTCCATCCTATTTTATAAAAGCTAAAAGTAATTGTTCTAAAATTTTAAAACTAAGTTTTCTATTTTTAAAGACTTAAATAAATACTGAAAATAAAATAATGATTAAAAATAATAAAAGAAAAAGGAAAATCTAAAACTTTTTGGGAAAGTCTAAAAAGTTAACTAGAATCTAGAAAAAATATAAAGAAGGCACACGCTTATTTAGATAAGCTAGAATAAGCTTAAATACCCACGGCTTATTTAAAACCGGATGAAAAGAAAACTTGCTTAAATAAAACATGAAGTGAAACCTAAACAAGAACGAAAGCTTGGTACAGTGGTAAGACTTGGAACCCCTACAGGCCACTAGTTTGAATCCAGGCCAAGAATTTTTTTAATTTTATATATTTTTTGTTTTCTTTTTGGACAACTCGACCCCGCAAGCAGTTGGCTTGTGTGGAGTGAAAATAAGCACGAAATAAAGCAAATTAAGCACTAATAAGCCATTTAATGAAACATATAAGGTAAAAATGAGCTAATGCCATAGTCTACACTATCAGATAAAGGGGAAGAAATCAGACAAGAAGAAGACTTATTGCTGATGCAAAGTGAAAAAATGTGAGTTTTAAGCTAACAAAAATTTAAAAATAAGCTGATTAAACACAAAATCTACCTAAAAAAGATCTAAAGCAATGCTAGACCTAACAGGTTCCTAAATGGTAAAAACTAAAACACAAAATCAAACACTTGAGGCCATCTATTGTGATTTGCTTGTTTTGTGTTCAAAGGCTTGCAAAGTTGGGCCACAATCTTTGCAACGAAGAACACTCACCAACCCAATATCACCAGATGTGCAGATACAACCAACAAAAATCCCTACTACACTACCAGATATCATATTTGTACTAAGATAAAACAAAACACAAAGAGATAAATCTAAAACATGCAAATCAAAACATTAAACCAACAATATGAAATCAGAGGCAAATTTGGACTACACTATCATGAACAAAGATGTGCATGTTGTTAAATTCATGTTTTATGTCTCATAAACCCTAGAATTAACATTACCAAACACCCTTTTTTACCACAGATTTCAACTTTAACATACTAAACTGAACATTAAGCTACTATCAATCAAGTGAACAACTTAATCATGCATAAGAACAAATATTAACTAAGATTAAGCTACAAGGAAAATCAAGAACAGGCACAAAAGCAATTTCACCACACCACAAAATCAAGTACATTTACACTATGAGGTCTCTAAGCCTAACCTTAGAAGTGTACATCCACATTTACACTATGAGGTCTCTAAGCATAACCTTAGAAGTGTACATTTCATGGGCTTGTTTTTTGCTATTTTACAAAATATATATATATATATATATATATTCATCATTTATAGTTTAATTTACTCCTTTAAAAAAACTATAAGTTTCATATATTATTTATAAATTTTGTATTGTATTTTTATTAAGTAATATGAATTTATTTTGGTTAAAAATCATGAAAAATAAAATAAAATAGATAGTGATTTGTCTCGAATGAAAATCTGAGGTTTATTATGATAAGATTTTTTTTTGGAATAACCGTGTTAGGTGACTTGACACCCCGTGAAACTTAAATAACCAAGAATTTTCTCTTCATGACACCTAGAGTTCTTAAACCGTATATTTATTTCGAGCTTAGCCCAACTAAACTAATATCGTCTAACAATAACTAGCATGAAGTTAACCATCCAGATGGAGTACCTAATTAATTAGTTCAATAATTACTTAAAAACGACAATGATATAGTAATTGGAACAAAATGCAATATGCAAAGAATGTTCATACATATAAAGCACCTTAGCAAGAAGTGGTTATTTAAATTTTGCATACAAAATCAATCAGCAATTCAAAATAGTTTTCGAATGCCAATTCATAACAAAAATATGTCATACATGTATCCGCATGTTGGAAAACCATCACACTCAAACTTCGTATAATTTCCTCCATAAAAAACCGTTTCGACGCCTACATAGTCTTCATTCGAAAAGTTCCACCCAAATCTATACGAAAATCTCAGGGACCATCCAGGTTGTTTGGACTCGCCTCTAACTTGATATGTAAGAAACTGTGTGTCTTTGCTTTCATGTCTGATACCTTCCAATAGGTATTTGACGGGCACATGTAGTTGTCCCAAAATGTTATCATTCTCGACCTCCTGAATCTTGATTACCAGAACTTCTCCTCCAGGCTCATTCATTGTGAATTTGATAGGTTCCGAAGCTCCATTTTTGTCGAATGAGGCTCGTACCTCCTCCTTGTCCCAGATGGAACAGACTGCATATGCGTCTAATGAATTAGTGTTGTTCTTGAAACTTCGTGCGGAGGTGAGTGTGAGCTCTAAACTACTCCTTAGATCCATGATCGTACTCGATATCTGTTAAATCACATGCATGCTGTAGGTTAGGAAATATGTAAATTTCTATATGATAAAATTACATTTGTATACTTGTATATATAAACGTAAATATTAATAACTCTACAACTCAATGACTATTTTTACTATTGATGTGTTACATGCAACATAATTACTACTACCACGCAGGGAAAAATTCTATAACTAGGATTGGTTTTGAAAAGTGTTCTAAAACTAGGATAATTTTCTTTCTTCATTCTAAAACTAGGATGATTTTACTTTTTTATTCTTATTCTAGGATTTTGTTGCATGTTATTTAGATACAATATAATTTTACACAACAGTTTGGCTTTCTTTTGTTAAAAACAAGTACCGTTGTAAATACATAATTCAGCAATAATGTTATGTTTACACTTGTTGAACGTATTGATATATCTTAATTTTGATCAGCAGATAAACTGTTGGCCCTATTCACGGGTCTTTAATCAACAATATACCAAAACTATAAACTTGGATTAAAATTTAAGTTTTTACGATCTAAGAATCTCTCATCATCATTATCATTTGTTTTTACAAATGCCAATCTATTTATACAACTGAAAGGGTGCGAGAAAGGCTGTGTTGGTTGGTTAACCGTTGAATAAATACACAATTGAAAGGGTGCGAACTAAACATTTACATGTCATTAGGTGTTCGATGTTCATTCATTTAGTTAAATGCTCAACTCCACGGTTTAATGTGGCAAGACGAGTTAAATAAATACAAAAATTGCTTCGTTTTAGTTAACTCAACAAATAAACTGACGTATTAATGAAAAACCGAACCAGATTTGTCTTGTTTTTGCCGGCGTTTCGGTTTTCTCCCTTTGAATCAGTGAACCGGCCCTGCTCGGGCCCTTTTCCCGGTTGAACTGGCAGGTTTGGTCCGATTTTCAAAACCAATTAAACCATCTACACTCACGTCCGATGCCAAAACGTTTGTTTCGTTTTTTTTAGAACGACAATTTTTACAACTCATACCAAATATCTCACAATTACTATCTCACATGTCTCCATCGAGACTTGATCCCATAACCTTAAGGTTAGAGGGCAACTCACATACTGCTAGATCAAGAGGCCTTTGGTCAAACGTTTGTTTCATTAGTTTTCCATATGTGTCACGTTATACCAAACCATGACTATCAGTTTTGTTCCCATCCTTACCCACATTCCAAACACGCTAAAAGTGAATGTTAAATTTGAGAAAGATGAATGGTTGTAAACAAATAAAACCAAAAACGAAGAAATGGGGTATGAAAAAAGAGATGAATGGTTGGGTTCGTAAGAAAAAATGCAAATATCTTGCATTTAAAAATAGAAAAGCTACTAATCCTATAATTAGAATAAGAAAAAGAAGTCATCCTAGATTTAGAATAGTTTTTCAAAATCATCCTACTTCTAGAATTTATTCAGCCAGTCATACACAACATATTTAATTTATATTTAATTAATTATCATATAAATTTCCTTTTCTATTGTTCACGCTACAGAGAGAAATAAAGGTGAGGTGTCATGCTCTCAAAACCACACGATCTGACCAAAAGCAATCTAGGCCACATAAATTCATGCAAAATATTCGGTGAGGATAAGTACAAATGTGAAAATGACTTGGCTTATATCTACTTTTAACAAACTTGCAGAAATTATGGGTACTTCACTTGGTCAACCACTATCAGTATATAAGTTAGTATATCCATTGTTTTACTCATCCACATATAACCCTAAACCCCTAAGTATAATCGTCCAACTTAAAAAACATGGCAAAAAAAGCTGGGCGTTTGTTTAAGACGACATGTTTCATTTGAGGGAGTATTATTGTTTTCGCCTTCTGAATTCGATGAAAGTAAAACATTGCATAAAGTTAGGTGTTTCTTTCATACATTTTGCCTTGATGTTTATACCATTATTCTCGATCATGGTCTAGGTACTGATTTATTCTCCTTATTTCCTTCGATTCTACTTATATGTTGTGAAAGTTACATTCAGTTTTTCTTACCTTTTCAGGCACTACCTCGACCTTGGTTCACCTATGGCGATGAAACAATGCAAACATGATGAACCTGCTGCTGCCCCGACGACATTGTTGGTGCTGATGTGCCGAAGGAAAGGGTTAAGATAATAAACATACCCGACAAAATAACTGGTAAAGAAGGTTGTATCAAATAATTGACGAGGTTGAAGATAATTAAGACATTTATGGACATGTTTGAGTTCTTATAAATGTAAATCCTATATCAACTGTTATGGTATTTTTGGTATTGCTTTTTTATTGTTTCTTTCCGGTTTTAGTTTGTTTGTAACCAAAATGCAAACGAAAGCATTTGTTTTTTCTAACTGTTAAAATGAAACTACTATTTGTTCAAAGTTTAAGATTTTCATGTTCACATTTGTCTGCCAAAAATATAAATAGTGTTAGTCTAACAAAAATAAAATGTGTTAATTATCCATTTACTTGATTAGTTTGTTTAAAGATTCAAGTTGTATTACTATTGCATGTTTGAAATTGTTTCTAAATGCACATCAGCAAATCAACAACAATTTTTGGTTTTGAAGTCACTATATTTAGAATGTTAAAAAATTGTACAATAGCATTTTGTAATCATACAACCACAAAGGGATTGTTAGACTAAAGTTGAAAGGAGAGCCATCACATTCAGTGTTAAGACAAAAGGTTGTGAGTTCACTGTGTCATCACCTTGATGGCATAGCATGACAAAAGGATTCTTAGACTGAACTCTAATGTAACAATGTTTTAACTTTAATTTTGTTTTAAATAAATTTTTACCCGTTTCATCATATCCACCTATTTGGTCCATTTTTAAGCGAACCGTTGAATTTTAGGCATAGTGCAAATCAATCTAGATTTTTTCTTTGAACAACAAATCAATCTATGTTGGTCACAATGGTCTGGTCATGGGATAGATCAAAAAGGGCCATTTCTCACTATTAAAACTTTTTATTTAATGATTTATTAACTAATGGCGATAAATTAATTAGTAGTGTTAAAGTTATTTAGTTAGACTTAAACACATTTTTGTTAAAGATTTATATGTCCACTTTGTTAAATTATGATGTTTGTATTTTTGTAAAAAAATAATATATGTTGATATATAATATATATGTTGTTTAAACTAAAAGTTATCGTAAAGAAGCTATTTCATTTTTTGTGTGTGACTCGTGCAACGCACGGGTATTACACTAGTTAAATATGTTGTGTATGACTGGCTGAATAAATTCTAGAAGTAGGATGATTTTGAAAAACTATTCTAAATCTAGGATGACTTCTTTTTCTTATTCTAATTATAGGATTAGTAGCTTTTCTATTTTTAAATGCAAGATATTTGCATTTTTTCTTACGAACCCAACCATTCATCTCTTTTTTCATACCCCATTTCTTCGTTTTTGGTTTTATTTGTTTACAACCATTCATCTTTCTCAAATTTAACATTCACTTTTAGCGTGTTTGGAATGTGGGTAAGGATGGGAACAAAATTGATAGTCATGGTTTGGTATAACGTGACACATATGGAAAACTAATGAAACAAACGTTTGACCAAAGGCCTCTTGATCTAGCAGTATGTGAGTTGTCCTCTAACCTTAAGGTTATGGGATCAAGTCTCGATAAAGACATGTGAGATAGTAATTGTGAGATATTTGGTATGAGTTGTAAAAATTGTCGTTCTAAAAAAAACGAAACAAACGTTTTGGCATCGGACGTGAGTGTAGATGGTTTAATTGGTTTTGAAAATCGGACCAAACCTGCCAGTTCAACCGGGAAAAGGGCCCGAGCAGGGCCGGTTCACTGATTCAAAGGGAGAAAACCGAAACGCCGGCAAAAACAAGACAAATCTGGTTCGGTTTTTCATTAATACGTCAGTTTATTTGTTGAGTTAACTAAAACGAAGCAATTTTTGTATTTATTTAACTCGTCTTGCCACATTAAACCGTGGAGTTGAGCATTTAACCGAATGAATGAACATCGAACACCTAATGACATGTAAATGTTTAGTTCGCACCCTTTCAATTGTGTATTTATTCAACGGTTAACCAACCAACACAGCCTTTCTCGCACCCTTTCAGTTGTATAAATAGATTGGCATTTGTAAAAACAAATGATAATGATGATGAGAGATTCTTAGATCGTAAAAACTTAAATTTTAATCCAAGTTTATAGTTTTGGTATATTGTTGATTAAAGACCCGTGAATAGGGCCAACAGTTTATCTGCTGATCAAAATTAAGATATATCAATACGTTCAACAAGTGTAAACATAACATTATTGCTGAATTATGTATTTACAACGGTACTTGTTTTTAACAAAAGAAAGCCAAACTGTTTTGTAAAATTATATTGTATCTAAATAACATGCAACAAAATCCTAGAATAAGAATAAAAAAGTAAAATCATCCTAGTTTTAGAATGAAGAAAGAAAATTATCCTAGTTTTAGAACACTTTTCAAAACCAATCCTAGTTATAGAATTTTTTCACCACGCAGGGCTAGATCGAGCTGGTACTACAATATACTGAAAAAAAGGCTAATCCATGATGCATGCATGCACGAACTAGAGCTAACTTGATAAATTAAGTACACTTAACCTTAGATCGAGTTTTAGAATAATCATATTGGAAACAAAAGTTAGAACTTTAAGAGTAACATGATAACGTTAAAATAGGAAGTTGACGAGTTAATGTGTTACCTTATAAAAAGAAAAAAAGAAGAATGAGGAATGGTGATCGAGCCACTTATGGTCTTTTTTTCTTTGTTTCTCGGACTACGTCTACGTGTATATATAGAGATAGAACTCTGGATACAAATCCTATTAACAGTCATATACGTATATGCTAACAGTTCTAACCTGATACAAACAAAAGCTTTCTTATTGGGCTTTAAAAGAAGCCTTATAGAAAGCCCATTGGTCGTTTTAACACTTTTTATTTGACAAATTTACCCCAAGTACAATTGTAAAACAAGGTCTAAAATGCCTACCGCACATTACATCATAGATTACATCTGAACCAACATGCTAATGAGACGAGATTACTCATACTTTATGCAACTCGTGGAGCCGTAAGTTTGAGGAACTGATTGAGCACGAAGACAACTTAAGGGGCTGGCCGATGAGGCAAAGTTTTTAAGAATATGTGATGAAAAAGGTAAAAAATAAATTTTGTTGCCGGGACTTGAACCCGGGTCTCTCAGGTGAGAGCCGAGTATCCTAACAAACTAGACAACAACGGATGTTTATGCTTGTTACGACCAATAACGGAACTTGAATATTTATTTTGAGAGGGCCGAACTATTTTAAATAGAACAAAATAAAAAAGTGGAATACAGCTTTAAGACGGAATTAGTAATATTTACACTACTCGTCACAAATTTTGGAGAGGCCGAGGCCCTTCCCGGTCTCCATGAAGTTCCGTCCTTGGTTACGACTCATGAAAAGTAATGTTCAAGTAACTTGAAGACATGACTTAGAACTTTATAAGTCACTGCCAGATTCATCACCTCAAATGGTGCAATTTTGGCTTAGCCGAGTTGTTTTCAAATGCTGCAAAGCATCTTACTTGTTAAAAAAAGTAGTAATACTTCGAACTTTACAAGTTAGCTTAAAATGTTATGAAAATTCAGTCATCTCCCTAAGAAGAAAAGGATGTTGTAAAGCAGAATGGAATGTGAGTTTCGATTTGAGGAGAGACATTAGAAAGCGATAGCATAATGAAATCACTGTTGCAAATTTCTTACGAATACATACAGTTTTGAGTTAAAAGGCCTATTTTAAAGTTATTGCCAAGGACCTTCAAGTACCACGGGACGACTTTGATCAAAGAGATGAGACTTCATACTGACAACTAAAGCATGAATGCTGCAAAAATATCAAAATCCATGACAAGGTCAATGTATGTTAGATAACCAAAAAAATCGTATATTGACAAAAAAAAGGACTCGTCTTGTGAGCTAAATTTTCTAAACATGATCGGATTGACTTTGAGTTCCTAGGGAACTTGGCAGGCGAACCTTACACTGTGCAGACAAACATATCACCCAAGGTCAAGGTAACCGAGAGCAGCAATTTCAACTATGGTTTGACCCAACAGCAACAGATTACTATAACTACACCATTCATTTGAATCCTACTGAACTTGTGTAATTGAACCAATTCAAAGCACCATTTTTCTACATAATAAACAGTTCTTAGTCATTGCCTATTGTATTGCAGATGTTATGTTGATAGTATTCCAATCCAAACCAACAAGGGATGCGAGTCTACTCTAGTTTATGGAATGCCAATAACTGGGCTACAAGAGGTGGTTTAGTCAAAATCGACTGGGTTGATGCGCCTTTTGTGGCTTACTACCCTGGGTTCAGTGCTAGAGCTTGTAAGCGGAACGACCTATTAGTATTAGCGTGCCATTCCATCTAAAGCCAACTTGTGGACATCTAATGTTTACAAATTACAAGCAACTGACAATGAGTCAACAAGGTCAGCTCAAATGCATACGAGATAACCACATGATCTACAACTTTTATATAGATTTCAAGCGTTTTAAGGGACAGATGGCACCTGAATGTTCTAAGCCACAATACTGCATGAAATCATTGAAGATCAATTCTTTTACGGAAATCTAAGTATTTTGTTTCAAAGTTATTAATAAATTTGTGTTTGTTCATAGAATGGTAAAAATGTTCTATTGTGTAATCCAGTGCCTCGTATTCTAGTTTCCATCAGCTACATTGTACACTAAGATCATTCTGAAACAATAGGTAGCTCTTTGTCCGCTATTATTCTAACTGATGCATGACAAGTTATCCATGGTCAAATGCGATATCAGAATAACCATTGATCCGTTAATGTTTCTTAAAAGATCAACAAATATAGCAAGACTACATTACCACATTGTTATATCAAAATGATTTTCACTGGATACGTAATGCCAAATGAACAATGTTTCCTCGATCTACAAATATGGGGTATGAAAATTCTCTAATAGCTATGTGCTTGATGACCTGTTTTATTTTTATTTTATTTTCATTTTTTATAAACATCTTCTGTTCCTATGTTATCTGTTAATAGGCACAACATAATGGTCTTTTATGATAGGAATTTGATCATGTGTTTTATAACTTGAGTATAGGCATTTCTTTTATCGTATTCATTGATCCCATAATCAGGGACGGAAGCAAGACACAAGCAAGACACAAAACGACCAGGTGCATTTGCAATAAACTAAATAATATTACAAACACAAATTTTAGGACGAGGTGCATTTAGCACAAATCATACAAAAATCGAATTTTTTTAACAGATTTAACACTATGCAACAAAAATCTATGGGTGTCCCGGGAACCCGCGGGACCCACCCTGGTTTCGTCCTGCCCATAATTGTATGTCAACTCCAGTATACAATTTAGTATATTTACTTGTCTATAACCCATTGTTGCAACAGTATACAGCAGAAAGACAAATTCATTTGCATCAGTATGGACAAAATGCTCAAGGGCCCAGTTACTTGTGAATGGGTCGACACGGAAAGATTCCATCTATAACTGGCCAACGTCTAGCAGGATTAAAAATACAGAAGATTGTGATGATACTGTACAGTCATCCTGATCTTATTTTACAGTTAATCTCAGAGATCATTGGGTTCTCATAAGCAACAAGAGATTGTTTCTGTTAATAGCCTACTCGAAATAGGGGTATGCGGTGAGCAAGAGGGGGAAAATCGTGGCTTTTCAAGTAGCCAATAATCTCGATTCTGCATGAGGAAATCTAATTTATTATGAATTCACAAGAACTTAATGATGTTTTGTATTTATGTTTGTTATAAAAAGAGAGTTGAGAATGAAATAAGGGAAAAGGCTTCAGAAGTGCATATTGAGGTTTCTTGTCCCATGTCGCAGGCTTAGCTAAAGTGTGTGGGGGCATAGAGGTGTATAAAAGAAGATGTTGGGCCAAGGTATAAGCATCTTTGCGCTTGGGGCAATGACACAGCTAATGAGGTAATAACCGAGGCGTGTCAATTGCTGGTTGAAAACTATTTTCAAACCCCCTCCTAGGCCTCGTGTTACCCTTGGCCTTCGAGAATTTCTGGAAGGGCTCCCTTTTTAAGGGTAAAGCCCTACAATCTCTAGTTAAAGTTTGATAAACTACACTGTGAGTTTGCCTTCGTAGCTTTTTGCTCAGGTCAAAACCGAGTTAGTTTCTGGTGTCATCAGGCTAACATCGAGGAGACACTTATAATGGTCTTGATCTTGGAAAAAAGTGAGGAAGTTTCAGTTGAGTTGCTCAAACCACTGCTGGCTTGTGTCAAAAAACATAGTGAAGTTTGCGATTGCATTAAAATGGGTTGAACTGTTGAGGGCATTAAAGTGAACTATTGTCTTTACCCTTAACACGAGCTTGTGACTCAAGTGAGGGCATTAAAGTGGGTTGAACTGAGATGGAGCCAATCTTGGTTGGGTCAAGTTCAAAAACAGACGTACAAGTTCAACATGGCCATGATTTGGTCAAACTCTCAATCATTAGATTAGGAGTCTAAGAACAAAACTAGCTTTGAGAATCTCACGTCTTAGTAGTGCCTCGTTGGGCATTAAGCATGGATCCAACCGTATTTAAGTGAAAGAGATCTTGAATGACTTATTTCTTAAGTTTTACCTCTTATAAGTTAGCTGCAAGAGGATGAGTATCTCTTTTTCTTTTAGCAATGTCTCTGGACCTGATTCGCCGAATTGAATAATACCAACTCGGTTAAATAGTCTACAATTGCACTATAAAACCCGAAAATTAACCAAAGCTACATATGTTACGTTTTCTGTTAGGCACATATACATTCTAGGCCATCTAGAACACAATTTTCATTGAGCTGGGTAACACGAACTTGTTACTCAAATTGGTTAGACTGTGATGGAGCCAGGTTTGGTTGGGTCAAGTCGTTTTTGCGAGAGAGTTTGGACCATAGCTCCTAAGCGACGGCTTGGGCTTCCTGGTTCTTAAGAGTAGAT
Source organism: Glebionis coronaria (assembly GCA_025667525.1). Classification (NCBI taxonomy): domain Eukaryota; kingdom Viridiplantae; phylum Streptophyta; class Magnoliopsida; order Asterales; family Asteraceae; genus Glebionis; species Glebionis coronaria. Next base: position 545,297,095 of record CM046882.1, read on the forward strand.
GGTTAGGCCTCGGGCTAGTCTCACAGAGTGGCAGGATACAATGGTATCATCGCTCTCGTCAGTGGAAGGACAACAACAACATGCACCCTTGGCTCAAATATCCATGTTGTTTTGTGTATATATAGTAACTAGAGTAAGTTCGTAGAGGTAGTCACCATCTTCAACATTCTTGAATACAATACCGCCGTTAACATTTTGCCAAATAAACAATAGTATCAACAATTCTATAAGTCAAGTCCTTAATGTAGTGTTGCGGCATAAGTAGTGACAGGTCTAAGTGCATGCCCGGCAAAAACTTGTTAAATAGTCACAGCACAAACTCAAACAAAACTCTATCAAAAAGGTAACGTGGCCACACAAAGAGTGGTAGTACTCGGACTAATAAACAACTTGATCACCTGACCTTGCGTTTCACAGAAGAACTACAAGAATAAGAAGTACTCCAAAGTCGTATGCTACATATAGTTGATACTATTGTTTATTTAGAGCAGGGTTAAGATTGAATAGGTGGCAGCACAAGGTAGTGGTCTCGGTGCGTGTTTGATAAATAAGTACTCCAAAGTTGTATATATATGAAAAATGATGTTTGATCCCACATCGCTGGAAAGTAAAAATGAAAAGCAGTTTATAAAGAGCATAAGCAAACAAGCAGTCACGACCTTACTTGAACAGGATCTGTTCTATAGGCTCGTACCTCTGTATTCTTAATTCCTCAAGAGACAGAAATCCACCCATGAACTTGTGACCAGAGCCTGATTAACAGTCTTATGGTCTCGGCCATGGCTCAGTAGAGGATCGTTGTTTTTGGCATGGTCACATGGTTGTGGCTCAGTAGAGGATCGTTGCCATCTCATCTTGATGGGTTTTGGCATGGTCACATGGTTGTCTGACAGACAAATTTACCCTTTTTTTTATGTTTCTCGTTTGCTTCTGATTCTTACTGTGTTGGTTTGTTAGGTGTAAATGAAACAATGGAGTTGTATGGATATTTGTGAGTAACTTGGAGATGAAATACGCGATTCACTTGCTTCTCAAACAAAATTCGAAGGTAAAACAGCTCACTTGTCAAGGGATTTCGACCAAAAACCATATTAATGAACGCGCAACAAAGAGGGAGAGTCAGACAACAAGTAATATAGATTTAGATTTTGAACATCACTTTTGATCTTAGGCTAAGATTTGAACTTAATTTGAACCATTTATCCCATTTGAGTACAAGTAAAGCTTATAATATTTCTTCGTCTTCATGTCTTTCATGCATCCTTAACTAGTTTAGCATGGCCCCTGCGCAAGGATGACACGCACAAATCGAGAAATGGTCCAATTTTTTTTTCTACCATCCCGCAACCATTAATTTTTGTTTGTTAGGCCGTTTGATAACTGGAGGTCAGCTAACCCATGTTTCAAACAAAGGGTCATCGGTTTTGCTTATTCCAAAGTACATCTCGGGGAAGGAATATTTATATCTTAGCTTCATTAGGAAGCAAGAACCGTAACTGGTTTATGCAAATTGATCTCTGTAACGAGGTTAGTTTCTGATAGACAGTGACTAAACTTGCTGAGCGGACTTTTGTGATGTTAAATGCATTTTATGCATTAAGCAGTGAGCAAAACAATTCATTAGCACTATCTGACTATATTCTAGCTTCAACGGAAAATTTAATAAATTTTTGCAGTGAGGAGATTGAGTACAAGAATATCTATAAACCAACAATCCTACTTATGTACCATAAAGAATGACTCTTCCACGTTTCTTAGTATCTCACCATTAATCTTGCTAACCAGAATTCGAACGTTGTTTAATCTGACGACATCTGCGGCCCGGCCCTATATAACCAAGGAGAGAAAATGTAGCTCGATCTATCTCAACAAGAAGGTTAGGTATCCGCAACATCGTCAGTACCTTCATCTATAATCCCCTTCTGTAATTCATGAACCTCGTTGACATCATCCTTTTAAGAACGGACGATCCAACAACCTAATCTATCTAGAGAAAACAAAAAGCCAAAACAAAAAGGCCTATTAGCTCAGCTGGTTAGAGCGTCGTGCTAATAACGCGAAGGTCGCAGGTTCGAGACCTGCATGGGCCATTTCATTTTATTACTTCAACAAGTTTTATCTGTAAAAAAAATGATTTTTTCTGCTGCCAGGACTCGAACCTGGGACTCCTAGCCAGAGTAGGAGCCGAATCATATCATTTGATTGATTGTGCTACAGCAGAAATTGTTGTATTAGATATTCCCTAGTATTTATTTAAACCGAATAAAAGAAAATACCTCCTTTTTCTTAAGCTTTCTATATCTTGTAATCCTTCCCTAAAACTCTTGTTTTAACAAATAACAATCATTCGCAAAACGTTTCTTATCGCCAGCCGTAAAAGTTGATACGAACCAAGTACAGGATAAAAGATTTGAAAAGAAATATCAAAGACGTCATAAAACCAGGGGGTTCTGAGCAATTATTGAATAGTTGATGGGCTGGAAGTTCTTTTTATTATTGTTTCTTGTTCTTTAAGTTATGGATTCTTATTTATAGGGTCGTAGGAATAAAGAGAGGTATCGAATTATTTGTCCAAGGTTTTGGTTTAGGGAGAATCCTGTATCTCGAAGCAGGCACTATCCAATTTGTTTTCTTTTGTTATTTATTTTTTTACTTGATTAATATTAATCGGACCGATTGAATCGCATCAGTTGGTATCAGAGCAGTTCGTATTCTGGTGATTACTTACTGTTCTTCGATTACTATTCATCCGCATCAACAAAAAAAAAATAAAAAAAATTGCAATGACTAAGATCGCAGATGTAGAATTAGAACTTAAAGGGTATCAAGAAGTTGCTGAAAATCGATTTCAGGGCATGGAAGAACGATTTAATGGTGTGGATGAACGACTTAACGCTATGGATGGAAAACTTGCAGACTTGGTGACAGCTATACAGTTCTTGACTAATCAAGTGCAAGGTTCAACCAGCCAATCAGCAAATCCCAGTAAGATTATGGAACAACCTAAGGTAACAGTCTCTAACCTTAAGTATGATGAATTGGGTATTCCATACCCACCTTTTGTGGGTGAAACAAGTGCAACAGGAAAAAAAATATGGAATTCCACAGCAGCAAGGGGTTAGAAACACGGAAGGAAGGATGTTTGGAACAGGATCTAATGGTCATGGGGATTATTTTCAAGTACACGACGGGTCACAGCCGGTAACCGGGATGCGTTCATACGGAGCCGAATACAGATTGAGAAAGTTAAAGATGTCTATTTTTGAAGGAGAAGATGCTTATGGGTGGATTTATCGCATGGAACGATATTTTCATATCCAAGGAATTGAGGCTGCGGATCAATTAACGGCAGCTGAGCTATGTTTAGAAGGACAGGGTCTTTCTTGGTACCGTTGGAGTGATGGACGAAATCCGTTTAAATCTTGGGAGAGTTTTAAATGGAGACTATTAGACAGATTCCAACAATCTCAAGAGGGCAGTTTGTACGAGCAATTTTTGGCGATTAGTCAAGATGGATCGACCCGCGAATATGTTGCTTTGTTTGAAAAGCTAGCAGGTCAGTTGGTGGGAGTTCCTGAAATGATTCTGGAAGGTACTTTTATCAAGGGACTTAAGCCAGACCTTCGTGCTGCTGTTCGTGTTTTGAATCCAGAAGCCCTAAGTCATGCCATGAAGTTGGCGGTGTCCATCGAAGAAAATAAGCTCTTTGGAAGTGCTTCGCAAGGTGGGAGTTCTTATCGAACTAATTCAGCAACAAACTATTCTAATCGTAATACTGGATCAGGTTTGACTCGAACTTTGGTTTCAACAACACCAATAGAACGCAAAACAGGAAGTGTTTCTAGTGTGCCAACAATGCGTTCTAGCCAATTCAAAAGATTGACAAAATCCGAGATGGCAGACAAAAGATCCAAAGGATTGTGTTTCAAGTGTGATGAAAAATATGGGCCGGGACATCAATGTAAGAGTAAATCCTTGCAAGTTTTATGGGTGGACGAGGAAGACGCGTATCCGGAAGATGAACCTTTTGAACATGAACACCTTGATTCAGTTGAGGTATCTTTAAGTTCGGTGATTGGACTCACTTCCCCGCGTACCATGAAAATACGTGGGAACATTGGAGGTATTGAGGTGGTTATATTAATCGATTGTGGGGCCACCCACAACTTTGTATCCTGGCATTTGATAGAGAAGGCTGGATTGGTCATTTCAGACAGTAACTCGGTTGGAGTAATATTAGGAAACGGAAAAGTAGAAAGGAGCCATGGAATATGTAAGGGAATTCATATCTCCTTACTAGAATTACAAGTGGTGGATGATTTCTTGCCGCTCGAGCTGGGTAGTACTGATGCTATCCTTGGAATGAAATGGTTACAAACTCTAGGAGAGATGACGGTTAACTGGAAAAATTTGACTATGGTGTTTAAGGATGGAAATAAGCGAGTAGCCATCAAGGGTGATCCTGGTTTGTGTCGAAAGCTGGTCTCGGTTAAGTCTATGGCACGGTGTTTAAGATACGAAAATTTTGGTTTTCTTGTGGAGATGAAGCAACTGGAAGAAGGGAAATTGATTGCACAGGACCCTTGTGAAATAATTATGAACTTGTTGACTGATTTTGACGAGATTTTTCACATGCCAAACGGGTTGCCTCCTCAACGGGATCATGAACACTCCATTGTACTTAAAGAGGGTACACCACCTATAAGTGTCCGTCCTTATCGATACCTACATGCTCAAAAAGATGAGATCGAAAGATTGGTAAGTGAAATGCTTCAAGCAGGAGTTATTCAACCAAGTTCAAATCCATTTTCAAGTCCGGTGTTATTGGTTAAAAAGAAAGATGGAAGTTGGCGTTTTTGTATTGATTATCGCGCTTTGAACAAAGCTACTGTTTTAGACAAATTTCCAATTCCCGTTATTGATGAATTATTGGATGAGCTACACGGAGCAATGGTGTTCTCAAAGTTGGACTTGAAGTCAGGTTATCATCAAATTCGAATGAAAAAAGAAGATGTCTCAAAAACGGCGTTTAGAACTCATGAAGGGCACTACGAATTTTTAGTAATGCCGTTTGGGTTGACTAATGCTCCAGCTACCTTCCAATCAATGATGAAGAAGGTATTCTTTCCATACTTGCGTAAATTCGTTTTAGTCTTTTTCGATGATATTTTGGTTTATAGTAAAACGATGGAAGAGCATAAGGAACACCAGCTGACTATATTTTCTTGCTTGAGAGAACATGGGTTGTATGCAAATAGAAAGAAGTGTGTATTTGCTCAACCAACAATTGAGTATCTAGGTCATGTTGTATCAAGAGACGGTGTATCAGCGGACGCCTCAAAAATTTCGGCTATGCAAGAATGGCCGATACCGAAAAATCTGAAAGAATTAAGGGGTTTCCTTGGTTTGACCGGGTATTATCGTAAGTTTGTGCATGGCTACGGAGAAATTGCATGGGCACTAACTCAACAACTAAAAAAGGACAACTTTAATTGGAACGAAGAGGCAACTAACGCGTTCAACGCTTTGAAATTGGCGATGTCTTCAGTACCGGTCCTAGCTTTACCGAATTTCAGTAAAGAATTTGTGGTGGAAACGGATGCCTCGGGTTATGGGATTCGAGCGGTGCTAATGCAGGAAGGAAGGCCAATCGCCTATTACAGTCAAACATAGGGGACGCGAGCTAGAATGAAGTCTGTTTATGAACGAGAGCTTATGGCAATTGTGTTGGCAATCCAAAAGTGGCGACCTTATTTACTAGGAAGAAGATTCATAGTTCGAACTGATCAACGAAGCCTAAAATACTTACTCGAACAACGACTCATATCGGAAGAATATCAAAAGTGGCTTACTAAGTTGTTGCGTTACGATTTTGATATCCAGTACAAAGCAGGTAACGAAAATAAGGCGGCTGATGCCTTATCTCGGCGAGGTGACACTCCAACCTGTCTGGTTCTGTCCGTTTCAAGGATTGCCAATTGGGAAGATATGCTTGAGGAATCGGAGAATGATTCAGAGTTGAATTCGATTAAAGAAGACATTATTAGTGGAAAAGCCAACATTGGTGAATATACTGTAGAAGGTAATAAACTATTTTACAAGAAACGCCTTGTGTTGCCCAGAACCTCAAATTGGATTCCTCGAACCTTTGATGAGTTTCATGGTGGGGCTATAGGAGGCCATGCAGGTGTCCTAAAAACCTACAAACGTATGGCCGCAGAGTTATATTGGGTTGGAATGAAGCAGGATGTGATTAAATTAGTTTCTGAATGTGAAATTTGTCAACGCAATAAATATTCCAATATGGTTCCTGGTGGTTTATTACAGCCCTTGGCGTTACCAGACAAGGTTTGGGATGAAGTCTCTATGGACTTTATTGAGGGGTTACCAAAATCTGATGGATTTGCTTCCATTTTAGTGGTAGTCGACCGATTGAGTAAATATAGTCATTTTATCCCGCTTCGACATCCATATACGGCTTCCATAGTAGCTGCTGCGTTTCTAAGGGAAATAGTACGATTACACGGGATTCCTATTGCTATTGTGTCGGACCGAGATAAGATATTTCTAAGCAATTTCTGGAAAGAATTATTTCGGTTACAAGGTACTAATCTGAAGTATAGCACTGCCTATCATCCACAAACAGACGGTCAAACGGAGGTTGTCAACAGGAGCATTGAGACATATTTAAGGTGCTTTACTGCTGAGAAGCCAAAAAAATGGTCCAAGTGGCTCTCGTGTGCTGAATATTGGTATAACACATCGTTTCATTCATCGGCAAATACTACACCTTTCAAGATTCTCTATGGTCGGGATCCACCTCCTCTTTTACGTTATGGAAGTCAGCCGACGCCTATATTTGAGGTGGATCGTTATTTAGAAGAGAGGGATCAGGTCTTGATAGAGTTGAAAGAACATTTGTCAAAAGTGCAGGTCAACATGAAGAAGAAAGCAGATGGTCATAGAAGAGATGTTCAATTCGAAGTGGGTGACAAGGTGTTTCTCAAGTTACGACCACGTCGTCAACAATCAGTGGTTCGACGCAACAATGATAAACTTTCACCAAGGTATTATGGACCATATGAAATACTGGAACGCATTGGGAAGGTAGCTTACAAGCTCAAATTACCTTCGACAGCAACAATCCATTCTGTTTTTCATGTGTCACAATTGAAAAAATTCATTGGGAGTAACGTGGAAAAGAATGATCTACCTGATGGACTGACAGAAGAGATGGAAGTACTGCTTCAACCAGAAGATGTTCTTGCTGTTAGAAACAGTGGCACAAATGATGTCAGCAAAGAGTTATTAATCCGTTGGAAGAACTTACCTGAACATGATGCTTCCTGGGAACTAATGAGTAACATTCAGAAACAGTTTCCAGATTTTCACCTTGAGGACAAGGTGGTTCTTTGGGAGGCGGGTACTGATACGAACCAAGTACAGGATAAAAGATTTGAAAAGAAATATCAAAGACGTCATAAAACCAGGGGGTTCTGAGCAATTATTGAATAGTTGATGGGCTGGAAGTTTTTTTATTATTGTTTCTTGTTCTTTAAGTTATGGATTCTTATTTATAGGGTCGTAGGAATAAAGAGAGGTATCGAATTATTTGTCCAAGGTTTTGGTTTAGGTAGAATCCTGTATCTCGAAGCAGGCACTATCCAATTTGTTTTCTTTTGTTATTTATTTTTTTACTTGATTAATATTAATCGGACCGATTGAATCACATCAAAAGTCTCGTGCTAATAATGCTTTTTCATAATCTCTTAATTAACCTTTTTAATAAGAGTATGATATAATATTATGTTTTTTTTAATGTGAACTCGAAAAAGAGTTACACATGCCTAACTCTTTACGTAAACACTATTCTGTACAACCTAGACTCATCAGACAACAGATTGGTTTGTTGCTACTTAAACATTGTCTCAGCTTATTGATTGTACGAATATAGTGTTGAATATTGCTTAAATTGGTATATCGTACACACGCAACTTTTGCTTTAGAGGGCACACAAATGTCTATGCACTTGTTGAACAACCACACATGATTTTTTTTTTGCTCAAAACTAATGGAATGATTTTACATTAGAAGTCCGTAAGGATGTACATATGCATAACATACAGCCGATAACGATGAAAAAAATGGTAGACCTCGAGAGATATATTACATAAACAAAAATTAGCTAACTATGCTCAGGGAAATCATCTAAATTAGCTATGCTCTTCATCATTTCCTTTAGTATTGACTCCACTTTTCTTATCGCAATTTCCTGAAATAGGGACAACATATGTTGGAGTCGGTAAGGACTTGTAAAAGCAAGAACGCACAAGGTGTGAGGTTGTAGCTAGAAAGAATTAAGATAAACGCGTGAGAGAATTGAAGAAAAGATCGAGTTGGCGGCATAGCTGGATTCTTGATCACCACTATTCATGCGTAAGAAGTCTGCAACTTGCATCACAATGGACCGTTGGCTTGCCATTGTAATTACTAATTACATATCTTAAATCACTTTTATCATGGCATTAAATATGTTAGTCAAATGAGCATTGCTATACAGAAAAGCAGCGTAGATATTTCAGTTGATCATGGTTTGTGAAAACTAAACTATGGAACAACTGAACAAGTAATTCTTATCATTGTGCGTGGTAAAATTACACCTCATGAGGCATTCAGCTCGTATGATACATTCGACGCGGTTCGTCAATCTCCTTTTTCAACTTTTTTGGTTTTACCCATTTGTCTTTTAGAGAGAGACCATAACCTGCATTAGTCCATTGCTTTTACCCATTTGGCGTCTTCAGTCTCCAAAGTGCTAGTCCTAACATGAGGCAACAAAACCGCATTTTCAAGACCAAACAGCTCCTTAGGCACCTCAGGTTCATTCACGAACACATCAAGACCCGCACCAGCTATCCGTCCTTCAACAAGAGCAGACACCTATTCAGGTTCATCTACAAGCAAACACCCCTACCAATATTGATAAGAATCCCCTTGGGACCTAATGCATCGATCACTTCACGATTAATTATGTGTCGGGTTTCTTCTGTTAGAGGGAATACCACAAGAAGAATTTCACACAATGGCCATTCAGATAATATTTCTTTCCTCCAAATATTATTTGCTAAAAATCAAAGGCACGCTCAGGAGAAACATGCCTGTTGCAACGTCTATATCATTAAAGTAGGGTTAAAATGAACTAGGACACTATAAGTCGAAACATTCGAGCTGGCAATCACTAGAAATAATCGTGTAAACTTAAACCACCAGCAAAAGACGAGGCATGAATGCATTGTAAGCAAGTTTTCTCCCCCACGTGTTCTTGCATTTAGGTGACCGTGGTGAAGCCAAACAATTGTTACAAGATTTAGTAATGTGAGTAACTGTAACAGAAGTATTGAGATACTCCCTCACTTGTGTAATAGTCTTCCCATTCTCCACACTTCACACATGCACCCAAAAAGTTTTCCCAAAAATCAGGATTCTCACATATTAAGCACTGCTATACGATCTGATTTTCAGTTAGCTGTCATATGATCATTGCATAGAACTTTTATTTAAACAAACCATAAAACAAAATAAACTGATCGACAGAAAGCAGTCCGCCAGTTTGAGCTTCCGACCACTGGTCTGACAAAAAAATTAGGCTCTAGCAATAAAAAAAAGGTTGAGAAAAAAAATTTGGACCATTTCTCGATTTGTGCGTGTCATCCTTGCGCAGGGGCCATGCTAATCTTCTCTGTATCGTTCCAATTTATCGGATGTCCCCGAAGGGACAAATGCTATGCAACTTTCAGGGGTATATAAAGTGTCTATATGTTCATATTCTGGTCGATGTGGGATAAAATCGACTACAACATCTTATTATATTATCAACTTATTCATTACTTTTGGACTTGTTTCACTCTTCTTTATACTTGTTATAAGACCCGTGCATGCACGAGTTTTTTTTCTAATATTACTACGTATCATACAAATAAAGATCCAATTTGTTATTGCATGTTAATTTTCTTTTCTTTTTTTATGTTTCAGTTGTGGTAAATTCGTCTATTATAACTTTTATTGTTTACATGCATTTTTTTTAATTGTCGGGTCATATTTTTTTTAATGGCGAGTTAGTAGTTAGTGATTCGAGCTTATAGTGACATCCAATTTGGCAGTATGCAAGCCTCGAACCTTCTCCTTAGAGATAAACTTCACTCCTGCTTCTATTTAATTCGGGCCCCTGAAGGTCCTTAGTGAGACTCGAACTTGAGACCTCTCAAAGTATACCTCCCCAAGGTTACCCTTGGTGGCTAACTGAGCTAGCTCAGTTGGTTAATTGTCGGGTCGTATTGATTAAAAAATGTATTTGCCGTCGGTTTACCCTAAAAATCCCACCCTTATGTTCAAGCAAAGCATCACAATGTAAATAAATAACAAACTTGTAGGAAAATAGCAATAACAACGTTTCATGACAAAATGTGACTATCCTACGTGTACAATTATAAAATACTGTAAGTAAATAAAACAAACCATCAATTCGAAACCGTGAATAGAGTGCCTACACAAAATCACAATTTACAATTAGTTTTTCTAAGCAATCCTTACAATCTATAATTAAAAAAAAATCAAGTGAAGTGACATTCCAGTCTACGGATTTCTTTAAAAATCGGTGTCTTTTAATAGTAGTTAACATGACATGATAGTATAACTTTAATAATAGGGCATGATCCAATAAGCTGAGAATTTTTTTTTTAAATATAATCATTGTCACATACCATGGCATACATACTTTGCATGCCTGATCATTTGTTGTGTGCAATCTGTTATATCGGGTTACAACTTCTTTTAATTTGGCTTCATAATAGAAAGTTGTTCCTCCAAAGTGTACAAAAAAATTTAGTTCGCTAAGTATTTCAAATGAAGCAAATTATAAGTTGAATACTTGCACATCAGACCCAATTATGCTATGTAAGATATGGAGTTTGCATAAACGGCTAATGGTTTATCAAAAGTTAAGGACGATAATTATAGTCATCCAGTTGGTACCTTATCAAAGGCAGTTGTGAGTCGCTCAAATGATGTCACTAAAATAATTTGATCATCATGCCATATGTGAACTTGTTGCTGAAGTGGGCATTCTATAGCATTCTATAGCATTTGTGCAACCACTGTGATAAGATTATTTCTTGCAATTAGTATGACATCTTTTACCACATTATTTTTCAAACTTACTAATTAAACATACTGATAAAAGTTATAATATATACTTAACTTACCTCAATATAATAGTAGCTTATTTGGCTCGTAGCGAGTCTTGGTTTCTCCCTTGTAAATCCCATAATCATCTAATCGTCTATTAAAAGAACCTGTAAGGCAAGAGTATGTACTCGTAAGCTATTTTAAAAAATATAATTTGAATTGATTACTACATGGTACCGTAATGAAACATATATTTTCTAAAATTCAATATATAAATTAGTCAAATAACTTAAATAACTTAAAATTAAACTTAGAACCTGGTCATCATAGATTAATTGTATTCAAATCCTATTTTTTTTTATCTATCAGCAAAATATCTTAATTAAGTGGTTCGGTATGTGCTTGCTTCAGAAAGAATTTTACAATACACCTTGTTCCCTCTAACATGAACATTTGTGTAAATAATGATCTGATTCCCTATGTTACCACCTCATATGATGTTTTACTTTCACGCAATAGAATGACCAATCACAATTTTTTTTATCTTCATTATCCTTAGGCAAGCGGGATGGGAGATAAAATTTACTCATAGGCCTGATTTGGCAAAACCTATGCGTAAAGTTGACATAAACTCTACCAAAAACCCACGTGTGGGGTTCGGTTTTTCATACTAAAAAGTCACTACCGGTAGCATTCTTACTACTCGGTTTACACAAAACGTGCCTGTTGGAAATACGTTTTTATGTATTTAGAAAGATTCGGTCACTCCAACAATAGATTAAGTAGTAGCTCGTAGTTGTTGTTATTAAGTTAAACAAAGTTGGCAAAGCCTAGTCCACAAAGACTAAGGCCACGACTCAATGTAAGCCCAAGCCCATCTCATGGGCTTGGGTATATAAACCCTCTCCTTTGATGGAGAGGGTGGTGGTTTTATTTTCATTTTACACATAGTTAATCACTTTCTCTCTCTAAAGTGTGTGTGGAATCATCTATCTTTCTATCTCTTTCTCTCTCTAAAACATAAGCAAGATTTACAATATCTTACAAATTGTATCAAGAGCCATGGATGATTGTATTGTTTATGTGTTTGTGTTCTTGATTTTAGTAGCTTTTGATCTATATAAACCCACGTCCAATTTTTTTTGTGTTTTTATGGTTTTTTCTTGATACAAATCTTCTACATAGTTGTGGTAGAAATTTGGTATATTTACTTTGGCTAAAAACACAAAAATTTTGGGTGTTTGGATCAATTTTTGGCTTAAAGTCTTGAATTAGGTGTGGTTTGTCCAAGAAAAGTGGAAAATTTGTACATTGTTTGTACTATTGCGACAGTTATCCCATCGCAATATCTAGGGTTTTGGATTGCGATCCATATTGCGATTGGGATTGCGATTGGAGTTCTTTTGTTATTGCGATCCATATTGCGATTGGAGTTCTTTGTTATTGCGATCCATATTGCGATTCACATTGCGACAGTATTGTTTTTATGATATTGCGACAGGGTATTACGATTGGAAGTATTGCGATATGAAGTATTGAGACAGGACTTATTGCGATACGTGATATTGTGATAGGGTATTGCGACAGGGTATTGCGATTGGAAGTATTGCGAATGGACTTATTGCGATACGTGACATTGCGACAAAATTCCTTTTAGGCATTCCGATAGAGTGACAAGATTTCCAAGATTTTTAAAAAACATGTTTTCGTGTGTAATTTTGTCTTGGAATTTTTGGTTTATCGAGAACATAATTTAGGGGATTTCAACATTATTTCTCGGCTTTAACACACAACAACAAACACATTTACTTTCTCTCATTGTTCGATCAACGTTTGTAAATCTTAACTTATTGAAATGGGGTACACATCTCTTACGGATAAGTCCATCCTCTCGGGTACGGATAATCGTCCACCAATGTTGGTCAAAACTATGTACGAGGATTGGGCTTCCCGCATGGAACTTTATATGTTGAACAAGGAGAATGGACATCTTATTTGGGCATCGGTGCTCAATGGACCATTGGTATATGGTACTGTGACGGAAGGTGCTGTTACTCATCCTCGCACAACGGGTGAACTAACTGGAGATGCTAAGATACAAGACAAGTGTGATAAACAAGCTACAAATATCATTCTCCAAGCCCTTCCTCCAGATGTCTACAAACTCGTCAGCAAACATAAAGTTGCCAAAGAGTTATGGGATAGAATTCGTGTTCTAATGCAAGGCACCTCGTTAACTAAACAAGAACGAGAGTGTAAGCTTTATGATACTTTTGATAAGTTTGTCTATGTTCTCGGGGAGACTCTCAATGATTACTATCTGAGATTTACCCTATTGCTGAATGAGTTCAATATCTATGGCATGGAAATTCCTACGTTTCAATTGAACACCAAGTATTTGAACACTCTTCCTTCAGAATGGAAAAAAGTACGTGACGGATGTTAAATTGGCTAAGGACTTGCATAACACCAATGTGGATCAACTTCAAGCTTTTCTTCAACAACACGAATGCCATGTGATCGAGGCTCGGTTGTCTACACCTCAAGTTCATGATCCACTTGCCATGTATGCTTCTCAACAAAACATGGCTTATACTTATCAAAGACCATCATACTTGCAACAGCCACCACCACACAACTATCAGCAACCACAACAACCATCTTATCAACCACTAATGATGCCACAACAAGCATTTCAACAAAGTGTTCATCAACAATCTTTTCCACAACAACCATCACATCAGACATCACCATCACAAGCCAACACTTCTCTAATTGGTTATACTCCTCAGCAATGATATTTTCCAATTGAAGCACAACCAGCACAAGCCTTCTACTCCAATGAACTTCCACCAATCCAAGCACCGGTCTTTACTCCAAATGATACGCAGGATACAGCTACGTCCATATCTATGTACCTGACATACCAACAGGCTAAGATAGGACACCAACAAACTGGGATGTTTCATCATCTGAAATTGTGAACTAAAATGGGACAAGATCTACACGGATTTTTGTTACCAGATTAATGCAAACTTAGAAGAAGCATGATGCTATCTGGGTTATTGCAAACAGTTTGATCAAGTCTGTAGAATCATTACATCCGCAAGGATTGTAGAACCGACAGATTGATCGGACATGTTCCAGCCAAGGCTCATCCGACCACTTGGTAATCCCGCAACTATCGGGTCAGACAAAGATTCCCAATTGTACTCCTAAATTACTTCACGTCTTCATTCTGATTCCACGACTTGCTTTCGCGCTCGCGTTCATGACACTATTCACGTTCATGATCGTATCTGGGCTTACGATTTTACGTTCATTTCGTTCTGGGAAGTTTTGCAAGAACTTGAGAGACCAGACCCAAGTTTAGTATAACTCTCCATCATCAGATAGACGTTTCACGTCATATTCCACGTCTCACCTTGTAGCGTTTGGCGTTACCGCCATTATATTCTATGATCACGATATGTCTCACATGTCATGTTCATTCCACGTTCTTCATATCATGATCAAGATATGTTACACGTATGATGGATCACGATATGTTTACTCATACTACACTCGCCATATCTCCATGTAGCACGTTCAAAATTTTTCACGTATCACGTTCAAAATTTTTCACGTACTACGTTTCTTTATGTCTCGCGCATCGCTTCTAATTATCAGTTAAGTCAGATTGTCTTGCATCGTAACGTTTCAGTTACCCTTGCACGTTAACTATTATTTTTCCTCGATCGAATTTAGGGGATCTACCTTCCGTTGATAACCAAGAATTTCTTCGTATTCCAAGTCAAGGTCAGGAGGACCAAGATTTAGCATTAGTGTCAGGATCTTCTGAAGGAACCGTTCCAAGAGGGAGGCCACTTGGAAACGGACAAGTTCATCCGGACTTCTTATCCATTTTTCTCTTATCGATTAGATATGTCCTTTCAGTCACGTCACGTTCCATGTCTTTTCAAGACATGTCACGTTCCACGTTCCCTTCTACCATGTCACCTTCATTTCCGTTATTTTGCATACCTTTCTAGTTTGATCCGGGTATGTTTCGCTTACAGTTACTTTATCTATAATTCGGGGACAAATTATTCTTTTTAGGGGGGAAGAATTGTAAAACCCGCATGCTTTTACCATGAATAGTGCCCTTAAGATCGTACGTCCTAGATTAAAACTTACCTTATTCAGTATTGATCACATTCATGTGCTATTAATCAAGTAAGTACATACGTGTATAACATGATAAGTATCGTTTGCGTACGAACTCATGATAAGCAGTTAATAAGTATTTCACGGGAACATAATTAAATCATGATCACCATTAAAACACGAACTAAAATAATCACGTAAATACATATAATATAATTACGAGCATAAATAAATACGTTAAGGTACGGTAAATATTTAACGAGAACACACTAAACATGAACACCAATAAACACGAATAAACATGTAACAAATTAAAACACGTAAAACAAGAACACGAGAGCACACTATAATATTTTAGACACGGAAAACATTTGGGCTACCCCTTGTGGGCCCCATATCCACGAATTAAGGAAGAGAAATGGGCCTAGCCCATCAATTTTACTAAACAAGGGGGTTAAGGGGAAAAAGTCTTTCATTTATCACATTTTATTAAAAACAACAAAAACCCTAATTTTGTTCTTCCTCCTCCTCCCTTGTTCTTGTGTGCCGCCACCTTCAAGACACCATAGGAGGGTGTTTGATGATCTTGGATAATAAAATCATTGCTAGAAATCGTGTTTGTTCATCCTCTATTGATCCACACATTCGGTATAACTTTTTAACCTTTCTTTTTAATCTTTTCTTTTGATTTGATTTAGTAAATGTAATTAAGAACATGATGTTTTTAAAACCTAATTAAAAACATAAAATAAACATGTATTTGATTAAAGGGTAAATTAAAAAAGGGTGTTCATGGGTGTTTTAGTTGGCCGCCGCCTAGCCCGTGCCCTAGGGGGGTCACGGCTTGGTCATTAAGCCACCACCGAGACCATATGGTCCCGGTTTGGTGGTGTGGGTCCCACGGCAGCAAGGAACCAAGGGGAACCCCGATTTGGTTCGGGGTACGGTGTCGATTTCATGCCCGGTTCACGGTTCGTTGGTTAAAACACGATTTATGCTACATGTTAATTTTATGAATCATGAACTTAGGATATAAATTAATTAATAACATGAGATATTAATTAAACCATGACTTAGGTTACTTCTAATTATTAATTTAGCATGATATTAATTTAACCTAAGTATTTTTATGTTATAAGTTATAATTAATTAATTATTTAAAACATGCTTATAATTAATTAATTTAGACATGACTTAGGTTATATTATTAATACATATTAATATACATTTTAACCTAACTAATTTATTCCATTTTAATTAAAACATGTTATACGTTAATTAAAATGTTTAACCTATAGTTTAATTAAAATGCATGAAATAATAATTAAACTATACACTATATCATATGACTTAAGAAATAAGCTTATAAACACTTAGACTTATATTTTAGCTTATGCAACCAGCTTAATTCTAATTATGGAAACTTCTATTTATAGAAACTTAATTAAATAAGGCAACTAATCTATTAATGGAAACCTTCTATATATGGAAATCTATCTATTTCAGGCAGCTAATCTAATCATGGAAACCTTCTATATATGGAAACTTATTTAATTAAGGCAGCTGATCTATTTTTTGGAAACTTTCTATTTTTAGAAACTGATCTATTTTAAGCAGTGAATTCTATTTTTGGAAACTTTCTAGTTTTGGAAACTTTCTATTTTTGGAAACTTTCTATTTTTGGAAACTTTCTATTTTTGGTAACTTTCTATTTTTGGAAACTTTCTATTTTTGGAAACTTTCTATTTTTGGAAACTTTCTATTTTTGGAAACCTGCTATTTTTGGAAAGTTACTTATTATTACACAGTAAGTATAATAATACATGAATTACCAGTAATACTTTATCAGATTAATCAGAGTACAAGGTAAACACAGATAGGGCTTTAAACAGTAAACCTTGACCTAAAACATACAAAGTAAGCTAAGATGAGACATAAAACCCAGTACGTAATCAGTGATTCGATACTTATACACGTGTATATTCATGTAGCGTTAGTGATCCAGAAGTAGGAGTCTTTCTTCCGTTCATTCATTGGACTTGAGGTACGGATTCCCGTCCTTTCAGTATGGACATTCTTTCCTTATTAGGATTTCCCCGTATGCAGCCAACTGTTTTCCCCAGTAATTGTTTTATTGTTTTGAACTGCTTATGTTTAATTAGCATAATCTATAGCCATATACAAGCATGACCAGTTTCACCTAGTTATGGAGGTACCATAACCATAACATTGGAGGCACCAATGTTATGACTTCCCCACGGCGGAGTGATTGCTCGTGGCGTCCCTTTCAGTTTTGGCCATATTATTATATCATGTGGGGCGTATGGGTGCATCCTAGTTACATGTTTTATTCAGTATTTCATGGTGAATGTGGTGTGTGCCTTGCATCCTTCACAAGGAGTTGATCCCTCCTACCCAGACCAGTATATTAATTAGAGGCATCCCCTCTAATCAGCATGATGAGGTCACCCCTCCAAGTATTCATGCACGTGACCTTTTCATGACCTATATGGGCTATGGTATATATATGTTAAAACAATTTTCATAAGATAAACATAAGGCTTTTCAAACTATAAAACCAGTTTTCTCAATACTTAACCAGTCTACTCAGAACTTAGTCTTCCGCTGATACATGTTACGTGCTTATCCTATTTCATGCTATATTGTATATCCGTGCACTGAGCGTTTTGCTCAGCCGTTACTTCCTTTCCATGTCCCAAAACGGCAGGTACCCAAGACTCGAGCATTTGGAGGACATGCATAGGATGGAAGCTGCCATAGACTTCTTCTCCTGTTTCCTTCATATATTTATGCTTGTTTAGTCTTTCATTCAGTTCATTTACTTTGTTATGTTTTGGGCTTATGTTTGGGAACCGATGTTTGATTCCGGTTTTCCCTATGGTCATGTATGTTTTACTACATATTACCTTGCATGCTTTGATGACACGCCATAATTACGCGTGACATTCCATTTATCAAAATGGGGTGTTACAATTATGGTATCAGAGCCAAGGTTTCAACTTGTAGGCTCTAAAACTCGACCTGTGACTAGTGGGTAGTCACCAGGAGCTTCCTAAGCCAACGTTTGTTATTCCACGTATTGATGTTTTCATCACATTGTTGTTTTAACCATGATGTTTTCAGCACCTTGAGGTTTTAACCTTGACGTTTCATCGATATTGTTTTACTAATATGGATGGACAACCGTCATTCATATTTAGTTATGTGTCATTGTTTCATGCATAATGTTCCTCGTGAACTGTGGCTATGTGGACTGAACCCCAGTAGTTCATAATTAGTCACATAATTTTTTTTTCTGATAAGTTTTGACCGATAAGTTTCATTTATTCATGTTTCATGTATCATTGTTGCAGGGATTATGACTAAGTAATGGTTGGTACAGGACTGGCCCTATTTAGTCGCATGTGCTTTTATCGAAACTTTTAACTTTGGGACCGACCCATAGGCGTCCCCTCGCCATGTCTTTTGTTTTGGGACCGACCCATAGGCGTCCCCTCGCACATATAAAAGGTTTTTATAAACTACATTACGCATTCATGCACTGTTTTCATGCATAAAATTTTTCTCATGATTTATTGGCATAAATTTTTTTTCATGTCCCCTCATAAGTTACTATGTTTTTTTTATGTCAAGTATGTTTTCATACTGTCATGGTTAACTTCGGTTTCATGCTGAATATGTTATACACTCCTTTATGATAGATTGTTTTATGTTCCTTCATGATAATTCCATTTTCATGTTGATTACGTCTTACGCCTCTTTTTTTATTTATGCTTTCACGCAAGACATTGTTGGATTTCATTGAATTCTGCTTTCATGATTGTCATGGTTGGTTTTCATTGATCATGCTGTCAGGCAAATCATCGTTGAATTTTGTGTAACCACACTTTAGCGTTTCTCTATGCAACCAGAATGATGTCTATGCTAATACTGCCAGGTTATCATGGTGGTTTTCCTAACCGTTTAACCGATATACTTTCCTTAAATCATGATAAATGATCGACCCCATACCGATCATTTCATGTGTATTCCACGTGTACTCTACGTACCGTATTCCATGTATATTACATGTACCTAAATCCATGTGTATTTCATTTGTAATACTTCGCGAATATTCACTAGTCGATTCTGAATCATATCAGGCGTATGTTCACTTGCTAATATTCTACAAGATTGCTAATGCCGCTCATAGATTGGAGATGATACTGAAGGTTGATGCTGCTGATGTTGGGAGACGCTACGAGATGCTGATGCTGATGCTGTTCACAACCTGGAGATCCAAAAAGACGAAGACAAAGGCGTCAGAGCAAAGCAATTAGACGAGAAGATGCTTCACCATCAGACGATTCCCATCAATCATTGTCCTTAATTCTTAGTTACATGTCACACGTCATTCGGCTGTCATTTCAGCCATATGAGTGCAAACTGGTACCAGCCGGCCACTAAGCTGAATAGTTACATGAATCACGGTCATGAGAATGACCATCATGGAACTGACAGACAGGACGATAGTAACCACTACTATGACAGCAACTATCCTAGAATTACAACCGAGGCTCCAGCCGCGGACGTGATCAGACATACAAAGGATCAGTAGTCCAACCGATCCGCCAAGTCTGGCATAATAACCTAATATTGTAGTTCTATTATTTTACGTCTCGAGACGCATGTCAAGACATCAGTCAAGACACATGTCTCACGTATACTTTCTGAGGACACATGTCAAGATACCAGTCAAGACATATGTCATGCTTATAGTTCCAAGATACGAGTCAAGACACATGACTCACGTCCAACTATGGAACATTTCTAAGAAATTCAGGGTAGCCTCCAAGGGTATATCCATTTTGTTGTGCCATGTATTAATCAGGCCACAAGAATTTCAATACCATTATCGGCGCATCAGTGAGAACTGTTACGTTGCCGATGTCACTTTCATTTCTTTCACCAGACTTCATATATTCATGACCATAAAGGACGCCTTTAGTATTCCCACGTATACGAAGGTTTTCCTTCAGCTTAATGATGAGATCCAAGCTGCAAACGCATTTCCTCGGACAGACACAAGTTGAATTTTATCCTAATTATTGACTATGAACAGCACACCATGCTACGATTCATAATTATGTACAGTAATGTTCAGGCTCCTGAATACTTTCAGCTTGATTTTCCATCGGAAAATCTGTGCAAATTATCTATGCTTACAAGCATGTGCATTGATATTAAGATTTTACTAGGTTCAGAATTCTCGGAATCCTCTCGAATTGGTCTCAGTTAAAAGTGGAATGATTTGTTCTTGGTGACAAAAAGTGGATTTGGTTTTCTATTCTACTAAACAGGTAAGTAAATAAAATGGTAATGAAGTAAACTTAAAACAATTAATAATCTGAAAAATAATCTGAAAATAACTCTTACTGAAGAAGATCCTATGCGGAAAGTATGACCATTCGGAATATAATATTGCTCTATTCGGAAAGTTTACACCATGCGGAAAATCCAGTCTATTCGGAAAACACTTCTATTCGGAATAAATTGTCTCATGCGAAAAATTAAGGTCATTCGGAAAAATCAGGGCTATGCGGAAAAAAACGGCTATTCGGAAAAATATTCCGAATAGGGAAACAAAAATTGGCTATGCGGAATAATTAAAAAGTTCCGAATAAGGAAACAGGAAAAGTCCTATTCGGAAAATATGAACTATTCGGAATATATCAAATATTCCGAATAAAGGAGATGGAAAAAGTTCTGTTCGGAATATCCAGAATATTCCGAGTAAGGGAAAAGAGAAAACGCCTATTCGGAAAATTGGTTCTATTCGGAATGCCCAAAAAGTTCCGAGTAAGAGAAATGGAAACACCCCTATTCAGAATATCAAAAATTCCGAATAAGGGTAACACAATATTGCCTATGCGGAAAATTCTGGGAGATGAAGAACAGTAGCAGCAGCAAGTTAAACAGGGATACGAAATTAACTCCAAATCAAACTAAATACTCAAAAAGGTTTTACCAAACTATCCAATAATCATTAACATACCATAAGGAACAAATCCCACCAATAAAAACACTAATTCAACAACTTTTTAAGATCAAACTAGAATCAAAGAAGAAACTTAGAAACTTGCAATAAAAGTGATGAAGAACAAGATGAATAGAAAGATGGAATGGATTGATTAATATAAAAGTAACAAGGTTAATGATCAATGATTACAAGATTGAAAAAGAAAAATGAAAATCACCAAACTCCCTAATGGAGTTGGTGAAGGGACGAACTACAAAGCCTGGGAAAAAGGAAAAATGAAGCTAACTACCTAATGTGTGAAGGGAGTTTCTATTTATACTCCTAGTGGTTGGTTGGTGAGTGGGCTTTCTCCCTTTCTTCTTGTCTTCTCGTCTTTTCAGAAAAGTTGACGTTTTCGATTCTGATTCGGGATTTGTTGTCGATTAAATCCAACTCGTCTTTTAATTTCTTCGTTAAATAGACTTGAGTTTCTTCGACTTATGAAAATCTTCCGTCTTTAGCTCTTTTCTTCGATAAATCTTCGAATAGGCCTAGTGACTTCAAATCTTTTGCATCTCTTGGACAATAGACTTTATCTTAAGTCTTTTTCCTTGATAAAACCCGTGCAATCCCATGTTTTCTTTAATATTCATCCGGTTAGCTCTGAAATCACAATAAACACAAAAACCACGCATAATTCCAAACAAATGATATTAATTACGTGTTTTGGTCTTGTTTTAGCCAGAATTAAGTGGTAAAAGGATGGGTGTTTACACACCTATCAAATCCCCTACACTTAACCATTGCCATGCCCTCATGCAATGCTTAGTGATAAAGCAATTTTACATTTTTCTCATAATTAATCAACCTCGGCCTTATTCAAATACTACTAATTAAGAATCAAATAACTAGGAGAAATAAAAACTTTAAGATAAACAAAAAGAAATGAAATAACTTGTAAAGAAATCAAAGACTTACATTAGGGCTTTGGTGTTGCGAAGATTTATCACCCTCAAGTTTCACGTTCCCCAAACTAAGCTTAAAAACGAGATCATGGTTATTATAAGTTAGTAAATCAAACACTTACACACATGGCTTAATTAAATGCTTAAACTCCCTTATTCCTAGGTGTATCTCTTATATTTTATTTTTGTCTTAGAATGATCATGAAGATGCATTTTTGGACTTATTTCGATAGTTTATTAAGGCTGAAAGCAAAGTAGGACGATTTGATCAATAGTTAGCTAAAGGACAAAATCTCTTAAAACTGCTTCTCGGGATATCAAAAAGTTCATATCTTGGCATAACTTGGTTCACGATTTGAGACCTTTCTCGGGCCGATATTTGGCATGTACTTCATACTTCATATCTTCGAGAGACGTTCTTGAGATAATGGTCTTCTCATCATAATAGAGTTTCTTCACTTGGAGACTTTTGAGGGGTACTCCAACTTTGTTGACCACGACTTCATGATTATTTCTTCAATCTCTAATTGGGATTTTGAGATACAACGATCCGCCTCCTTTTCGGACTTGGATCTATTTATCCTCATACCTTGTTAGGGTCTTTTCGGATAGACTTCTCCCTGATCTTTACGGGAGTTGATTGCTTTTCGTCGTGAGTCTTGATCCTTCATATAGACTTTAGGAATAATGCTTTTCACATCACTTTGGATCTTCAGCAATAAAATGGAATCCTCATGCCTTGTTAGGGCCTTTTCGGACTCGCCAATCTTCGCGCCCCGCTTCATAAGTTATGCCTTGGCTATGAACTCTCGTCATTACCGAGCAACTTTTAAACGATCTTGGGCTAGAAGCTAAGTAACTTTTCAAATCGTAAGACCTTACTTATTGCAGATAAATTATTAGCAAGTGATGGGAGAATAGGCAAATAATTACACCAAGTGAGCTTGCGCAAGAATACCGACTTATAATTGACTCTATCATTTCTCGTCCTCCACAATTTAAAATCTCAAGTAATGAGACTCGTGGACACTTAGCCTAATAAACCAATTAAGGTCTACATGGTTAAGGATACTAGCTAGAATAAACTTGGATAAGTCTATTCGGGTTGAGTCAAAATAAACGCAACGGGCCTAATATGTCAAAGATATCTAAACTAGCTACACCAATTTATTAATATTTTTGACTTTATTGCGGGATATATACATATGAAAGCAACGATAAAAAATTTTAAAAATTACGACTAAATGGCCAAAGTTAATTAAAAATTTGAAAAATGTTGAAAAATATGATTTTCCGGTTAATTGAAGGCATTTTCATAGAAAAGTCCACTTAAAACTTCGATAGAAGTCTCCCCTACACTTAAGATAAACATTGTCCTCAATGTTTAAGCATGTGGGAAAAGTCTCCCCTACACTTATGACATTGTGCACGTTGGTTAACTCGAGTTAAGGAAGAGACGACTAAAGTGATCAATTTCAAATGTGAGTATGAAGAAAATTGAATCACGATAGTTGAGAGATAGAACCGGATTTCGGATAACACGGGAACACGGTTCTTCAAAGATGTCCAAGATTGCAGTTATCCCTGTAAGCACATCACCACACAAACACAAATGACCAAAATAGGTCCTCCCCTACACTTAGGGGGTTAAAGGGATAGATACTCGGGCTGCCTCCCGAGGAGCGCTTGTTTTTGATAACCGAGTCACGAGCCTGACTCGACCCAAATTCAGTTTATGGGGAACGTGGTGAGGGATGGAATCACCTCCTGAGAGGTGTCCTCACCAAAGTACAACTTCACTCGTTGGCCATTCACCTTAAAATTTGGTCCATTAGGTTGAGCGAGCTCGAGAGTACCATATGGAAAAATTTGGGCGATGGTGAATGGGCCGGACCAACGAGATTTGAGCTTGCCCGAAAAGATTTTCAACCGAGAGTTAAAAAGTAAGACTTTGTCTCCAACATGGAACTCTCGGTTTTTGATCTTGGAGTCGTGAATGAGCTTAGTCCTTTCCTTATAGATCAAAGAGTTTTCATAAGCCTCATTCCGGAGTTCATGCAGCTCATTGAGTTGGATCTTGCGTAGGTCACCGGCTTTGTTTATATCAAAATTGGCCCACTTCAAGGCCCAATAAGCCTTGTGCTCCAACTCAATGGGGAGGTGGCACGCTTTCCCGTACACAAGACGATAAGGCGTACAGCCGATCGGGGTCTTGTAAGCAGTACGAAAAGCCCACAAAGCATCATCGAGTTTATCAGCCCATGCGGCACGATGCTCTCCCACGGTTCTTTCCAAAATTCGCTTCAGTCCTCGGTTGGATATTTCGGCCTGGCCATTAGTTTGTGGGTGGTAGGCTGTGGAAAGACGATGGTTTACACCGTACTTAGCCATGACTCGAGCAAATTGGTCATTGCAGAAATGAGTCCCACGATCACTAATAATGGCACGAGGCACACCGAAGCGAGCGAATAGAGCTTTCAAAAAGTTACAAACCACCCTTGCGTCATTAGTAGGCAAAGCTTTGGCTTCAACCCACTTTGAAACGTAGTCAACGGCTACAAGGATGTATTTGTTTCCTTTAGATGAAGGGAATGGCCCCATAAAGTCGATACCCCAAACATCAAAAATTTCACACTCTTGAATGAAATTCTGAGGCATCTCGTCTTTATGTGTGATTTTGCCTTGCTTTTGGCAAACATCACATCGCTTAACCATATTGTGAGCATCACGATATATGGAGGGCCAATAAAATCCCGAATCAAACACTTTCTTAGCGGTGTAGTTGAGACCAAAGTGACCACCGGTGGGTCCTTTGTGGCAAGCATCAAGGATTTCAGACGCTGCCGGTCCATCAACACATCGACGGATAATCAGATCAGCACATTGTTTGAATAGGTAAGGGTCGTCCCAAAAGTAAGTCTTGATGTCGGTAAAGAACTTCTTCTTTTGCTGGGACGTCAACCCTTCCTTGAGAATTCCACCCGCCAAGTAGTTTGCAAAGTCCGCAAACCACGGGGTTTCATTCGGCTTCGAGTTTATAGACATTAAGGTCTCCAAGGGAAAAGAATCATTGATTTCTTTGGTCGGATGATCCCCTTGGTATGGATCCTCAAGTCTACTAAGATGGTCCGCGGCTAGGTTTTCTGCTCCTTTTTTATCGCGGATGTCGATTTTAAATTCCTGGAGCAGCAAAACCCAGCGAAGAAGTCTTGGTTTGGAATCTTGCTTTGTCAACAAGTACTTCAACGCTGAATGATCGGTGTACACAATGGTGGTAGAAAGGACAAGATAGGGGCGGAATTTTTCAAAAGCATAGACAACAGCTAAAAGCTCTTTCTCAGTTGTCGTATAATGCAATTGGGCCCCCGTCATTGTCTTGCTAGCGTAGTGGATCGGTTGGAAGTGTTTGTTCACTCTTTGTCCAAGAACCGCTCCAATAGCAAAATCACTAGCATCGCACATCAACTCAAAGGGAAGCTCCCAATTAGGGGTAACCAAGACGGGTGCCTTAGTTAGCTTATCCTTAAGTGAGTTGAAGGCTTCAAGACACTCTTTGGAAAAGATAAAAGGAGTATCTTTTTCCAAGAGGTGGGTCATCGGGCGAGCGATTTGAGAAAAATCTTTAATGAATCGACGATAGAAGCCCGCATGACCCAGGAAACTTCGCACACCCTTCACAGTTGAAGGTGGAGGCAACTTAGCGATTACATCGACTTTAGCACGGTCGACTTCAAGACCGGCTTTCAAGATCTTATGTCCAAGCACGACGCCTTCTTTTACCATAAAATGGCATTTTTCCCAATTTAGAACAAGGCGAGTGTCTTCGCACCGCTTTAGCATACGTTCTAAATTGGCAAGGCAAGCAGAGAAGGAATCCCCGAAGACCGAGAAATCATCCATGAAGACTTCCATGGTTTGTTCAACCATGTCATGGAAGATAGCTAACATACACCTTTGGAAAGTCCCTGGCGCATTACATAAGCCAAAAGGCATTCTTTTGTAAGCGAAAGTGCCATAGGGACAAGTGAATGTAGTCTTCTCTTGATCTTGGGGATCGATGGGTATTTGAAAATAACCCGAGAAACCATCCAAAAAGCAGTAATATTCATTACCGGCTAATCGTTCAAGCATTTGGTCCATAAAAGGTAGAGGGAAATGATCCTTTCTCGTGGCATCATTGAGTTTGCGGTAGTCTATACAAACTCTCCACCCAGTAACGAGGCGAGTGGGAATCAACTCGTTGTGTTCATTGGGAACAACGGTTATTCCGCCCTTCTTGGGCACACAATGGATTGGACTAACCCACGGGGAATCCGAAATAGGGTAAATCATACCCGCATCAAGAAGTTTGATAACCTCTGTTTTGATGACTGCATGGATTTTTGGATTCACCCTTCGTTGGCTTTGAATAGTGGGCTTGAAGTCGTCCTCCATGAGAATTTTGTGCGTGCAGAAGTGAGGATCAATTCCACGAATATCGGAAATCTTCCAAGCAATAGCCTTCTTGTGATCCTTCAACACAGCGACTAGGCGAGTCTTCTCTTCATCTTTCAAATCCTTCGCAATAATGACGGGTGACTTCTTGTTGTCGTCGAGGAACACATACTCGAGATGTGGTGGCAACTCCTTAAGTTCCAAATCCGGAGGATTTTCGACGGGAGGCGTTTTCAAAGTCGGAGTATCGATAGCAATGACCGTGGGAGATGGAGGTGAAGGATTGTCTTCAGTGAGAAGATTGTCAAAGAAACTCATGTCTTCATCCCCCTCGGTGGGAGAATCATTAGTAGCTAAATTCGCATCTCCCATGGTAGCTTCAAGATTGTTCCAGAATAAATCACTATCTCCAAATAGAGACAACGATGAATCAAGAGAGGACACGGTCTCAACAGTGGGAAGAGAGGTAGGAATACTTTTGCAAGCATCATTAAAGTGTTCTTCACAAGCCTCATCAAGAACGTCAATACAATTAACGCTCTCATATGAATAAGGCTGTTTAGACAACTTTCCCATGTTGAAGACTACTTTGTCGTCACCCACTCTCATGATAAGCTCACCGGCTTCAACATCAATAAGAGTGCGACCGGTCCTTAAGAATGGACGACCAACAATCAGTGGTACACGAGGGTCCATCTCGTAGTCGACGACAACAAAATCAGCAGGAAAGGTGAATTTGTCGACTCCTACAATAACATCTTCGGCTATCCCCACTGGATAAGCAACCGTACGGTTGGCCAATTCCAATGTCATTTTAGTGGGGACTAGCTCTGGGAGAGATAATTGCTTCCAAACACTTAGAGGCATGAGATTAATACTGGCACCTAGATTGGCTAGGGCCATGCAATTCTCTACTCCCGGGAAATTGCAAGGGATAAGAAAACGACCCGGATCACCAAGCTTGGTTGGTAATTTCCTTAAGAGCACTGCAGAGCAGTTCTCATTAAGTTGGGTGTTGGCAATGTCGAGGAGCTTTTCCTTGTCGCTCAAAAGATCTTTAAACATTTTAGCGTATTTGGGCATGTGAGCGAGAGCCTCAGCGAAGGAGATATTGAAATTCAGTTGTTTGAACATTTTAAGGAAATTCGAAACCTGAATATCATCCTTGCTCTTTTGCTTCTCTTTCCTCAACCTTGAAGGATAAGGTATATTGGAAGAAGAGGAAGGCTTTAAGGGAATAGGGTCACTCACAACCACGGGTGGAGGAGGGGTAGAAAGAAGAGGTGGAGAAATTGGGGAAGGAGAAGGAGGAGGAATAGGAGCAGGCGACTCGTTCTCCTTAGTCACAACCACCGGTGGGGGTATAGGAAGCTCGGGTTCCTTGGTACCTTTACCACTTCGAGTGGTGATTGCTTTCATCTCCCCTCTTGGGTTTGCAACGGTGTTACTCGGAAGAGTACCCGAAGAAGAGGGTTGACTACTTTGGAAGAAACTAGCCATCATGTTCCTCAAGTCATTCGTCTGACTATCCAACGTGTTTCGCATATCGGCTCTCAAATCATTTCCTTGCTTTACCAAATCGGCTTTCAGGTTGAGCACTTCTCTCTGAAGATTTCCCATTATCGCATCGTTAGTCCTCATATAAGTTTCCACTTCTTGGTGAAGAGCGGTGGGTTGGTTGGGAGGAGCATTGTATGCAGGTGGTTGGTAAGCAGGTTGTTGGTAGACTTGATTATTTCTTTGAGGTGGTTGTTGCTGCTTGTGAGGTGGGATGTATGGTTGACGAGGTTGTTGTTGTTGTTGAGGAGGGCGATTAAGGTTTTGTTGTTGGTTTGGGTTGGAAGGAGGAAAGCCAGGTGGTGAAAGATAGTTGTTGTTGCGGTAGCTAAGCAAGTTACGGTCACCTTGGGGTTTTGCTTGATAAGCAGGTTGTTGGTAGGTGCCATATGCCGCATTCACATTCTCAGTAGGGTAATCTTGGGTGGCGGTACAAGTTGTGTAAGAGTGGGGACCACCGCATATCTCACAAGGTTGGCTGACAGCGTTCACTTGTGCGTTTTTGGCGTTGTTGCTGTTGTTGTTGCTGACGGTGTGGGTGACAAGCGTTTCAAGAAGCGTAGTGAGTTTGTCTAATCGCTTGTCGCTGTCATTAGTACTAGCACTAGCAACATTGGTCCTAACGCTCTTGGTTTGCACACGAGATTTGTTCTCAATGATGTCCCAAGCAGCATTGGAAGTCTTAGCCAATAAATTACCCCCTGAGGCACTATTCAGTGAATCTTGGTCACTCATGCTTAAACCATTGTAAAAAGTATTTATTTGATGTACTTTGGTAAAACCATGTTGTGGGCATTTTCTTAAAAGATCTTTAAAACGATCCCAAGATTCACTGAATGACTCATCGTACTTTTGTTCAAAGTTTATAATCTCATTCCGCAAAGCGGTAGTACGAGAGGGTGGAAAAAAGTAGTTAATAAACTTTGTTTCCAAATCCGTCCACGAGAGAATACTCTGTGGCGGTTCCTTAGCAAGCCAATGCCGGGCTTGTCCCTCTAAAGAAAAGGGAAAAAGTTGTAACCTTATCACTTCTTGCGAAACTCCATTGAACTTGACCGTGTTGGTGAGTTGTAGAAATCTCTTGATATGGTCGTGTGGGTCATCAATGGTGCGTCCCAAGAACGGCTGAGCGGAGACCATCTGGATAAAGCCTGACTTGAGCTCGAAATTGTTGGCGGCAATTGGTGGTATAACAATTGGATCCGTATTGCCATCAACATGAGCTTGCAGCAATTCAATCATTGGGCGATTATCCGGAAGGGGCTCATTGTTGTTGTTATTCATGTTGTTGAAAGGTGGGTTGTTGTTGTTATTATTGTTGTTCGGAGGTGGTATGTTATTGTTGTTTTGTACACCAGCCATGTCTAAGTTATCGAGAGGCTCGGGCTCTTGATAAGACGTGGATCGAGTGCGCATACACCTGCAAAAGAACGAACAAAGAAAAGCAAAGCAAAAATATTTTTGGTTTTTATTGTTTTTTACTTTTTAGGATTTTTGAAAATTTTATATTTTTTAGTGTTTTTGAAAATTTTTATGAAAAAGTAACGTTCACGGGGAACGGATCCCAAAATCCAAGTTCTACAAAAAACTTTTGATCTTAACGAGAGGAGCCGGCAGCGGCGCCATTTGATATTAAGATTTTACTAGGTTCAGAATTCTCGGAATCCTCTCGAATTGATCTCAGTTAAAAGTGGAATGATTTGTTCTTGGTGACAAAAAGTGGATTTGGTTTTCTATTCTACTAAACAGGTAAGTAAATAAAATGGTAATGAAGTAAACTTAAAACAATTAATAATCTGAAAAATAATCTGAAAATAACTCTTACTGAAGAAGATCCTATGCGGAAAGTATGACCATTCGGAATATAATATTGCTCTATTCGTAAAGTTTACACCATGCGGAAAATCCAGTCTATTCGGAAAACACTTCTATTCGGAATAAATTGTCTCATGCGAAAAATTAAGGTCATTCGGAAAAATCAGGGCTATGCGGAAAAAAACGGCTATTCGGAAAAATATTCCGAATAGGGAAACAAAAATTGGCTATGCGGAATAATTAAAAAGTTCCGAATAAGGAAACAGGAAAAGTCCTATTCGGAAAATATGAACTATTCGGAATATATCAAATATTCCGAATAAAGGAGATGGAAAAAGTTCTGTTCGGAATATCCAGAATATTCCGAGTAAGGGAAAAGAGAAAACGCCTATTCGGAAAATTGGTTCTATTCGGAATGCCCAAAAAGTTCCGAGTAAGAGAAATGGAAACACCCCTATTCGGAATATCAAAAATTCCGAATAAGGGTAACACAATATTGCCTATGCGGAAAATTCTGGGAGATGAAGAACAGTAGCAGCAGCAAGTTAAACAGGGATACGAAATTAACTCCAAATCAAACTAAATACTCAAAAAGGTTTTACCAAACTATCCAATAATCATTAACATACCATAAGGAACAAATCCCACCAATAAAAACACTAATTCAACAACTTTTTAAGATCAAACTAGAATCAAAGAAGAAACTTAGAAACTTGCAATAAAAGTGATGAAGAACAAGATGAATAGAAAGATGGAATGGATTGATTAATATAAAAGTAACAAGGTTAATGATCAATGATTACAAGATTGAAAAAGAAAAATGAAAATCACCAAACTCCCTAATGGAGTTGGTGAAGGGACGAACTACAAAGCCTGGGAAAAAGGAAAAATGAAGCTAACTACCTAATGTGTGAAGGGAGTTTCTATTTATACTCCTAGTGGTTGGTTGGTGAGTGGGCTTTCTCCCTTTCTTCTTGTCTTCTCGTCTTTTCAGAAAAGTTGACGTTTTCGATTCTGATTCGGGATTTGTTGTCGATTAAATCCAACTCGTCTTTTAATTTCTTCGTTAAATAGACTTGAGTTTCTTCGACTTATGAAAATCTTCCGTCTTTAGCTCTTTTCTTCGATAAATCTTCGAATAGGCCTAGTGACTTCAAATCTTTTGCATCTCTTGGACAATAGACTTTATCTTGAGTCTTTTTCCTTGATAAAACCCGTGCAATCCCATGTTTTCTTTAATATTCATCCGGTTAGCTCTGAAATCACAATAAACACAAAAACCACGCATAATTCCAAACAAATGATATTAATTACGTGTTTTGGTCTTGTTTTAGCCAGAATTAAGTGGTAAAAGGATGGGTGTTTACACACCTATCATGCATTGTTAGCCACGGTCGCTAAAATTTTCTAGCTGTCAGTAAGACACGACCACTTAACTCTTTTACGCATAGCCAGTTGATTATTCCAAAGTCTTCCTATACATTCCAGGAGAACCTACAAGGAGAAGGATGGTACCATGAGATTATGTGTCGACTACTGTCGACTTAAACAAATCACCATTCATGACCGTTATTCTCCTCCACGTATTGATGACATGTCCAATCAACCGTATAGTGTTAATCACTTTTCCAAGATCGAACTCATGAACAAGTTGCCAATAGTGACGGGTGAAAGAGCAGGACATGTCCAGGACTGCTATTCGTGCACGACTCGGTCATGCTAGATTTATGATTTTGGATTAGTCTCATCAATGCTCCAACAGCATTATGGACTTAATAAATTGTGTTTCCATGAACTCCTAAACAAATTCATCAGCATTTTCATTGAGGATAACCTGATTTCATTTAAGCCTAGAGAGGAACAGGAAGACCATATCTGCACTATGTTGCAAATTCTTGACAAGAGAAATTTTACCCTAGAAAATTTTCCAATATCAATCCTGTTTCATTACAGTGACACGCTGAATCACATGGGTTCCTACGGTTAATCTTACCATGACTCTGCTTATGCGTAAAGGAGAGAACCCTACACTACATTAGGTGTTCTAGGAAATCCTACGCTAGGAGAAGTCTGATTCAAAGACTCAGAGTTTCGCAACCTTCTATGTATCAAGTTTCTACGAAGCAGGATACAGCTACGTCCATATCTATGTACCTGACATACCAACAGGCTAAGATAGGACACCAACAAACTGGGATGTTTCATCATCTGAAATTGTGAACTAAAATGGGACAAGATCTACACGGATTTTGGTGAGCATTCGGACGAAACCGACCCGTCCCGACTCATCCCGAAACCGATATTGTGGAAAACTCAAACCGAATCCCGACCCGATTTAATCTTGAGTCCCGAACCGAACCGAGTTAATCCCGGTTTGTGTGGTTTTCTTTGTGCGATCCCGATTTAATCCCGAGTCCCGAACCGAACCGAGTCCCGACATCGTGGAAAACCCATCCCGAGTCCCGACCCGAGCAAGGTCGGTTTGTGTCGGTCGGTGTCGGTTTCGGTCGGTTTTCAGTCGTCGGTCAGTTTTGCTCACCCCTAATGACTACTACCAAAGAACGCGTAGTTTAGGTGGAACGTTTAGTTGCACGGGGATATTGACTAACGTTGACCCTACCCTAGTATCCTTTACTTTCACCAAACAAGATTATAATTAAATGGGTAAATTTTGTATGGGTCGAAACACATTGCCCGGGTTGACCGGTACATAAATGTTTGTCTAAACACCATATCAGAGGGTAATGCCAAAAAATTTTATAACCCCATTCAAAAGATTCAATTTGTGTGTTTACCTTACAGGTTATGGATCCTGCATATTTACAGGAAGGTGGGCGAATACAAACCTGTAGGACGTCAGTTCATCACCACAAGTCCACAAGTGTCTTAATATTTTTATCTTAGTTTGGCTTGATTGCTAATGAGTAAAATGTGTTTTGTAATAGTTCAAACTCAAGCACCAGTCCGCCGGCCTTCGCCTTATGGACTAACCTGGTCCTACAACGAATATATCACCACCACAATGGAATCCTAAAATCGGGGGTGGGGGATGCTTTTGGTTTTTAGAAAGATTTTTTTCTTTCCCAATTCCCCTTGACATGCTTTCATTGCAGTTGATAGTTCTCATTAATTTTGTCTGGCCTTGTCAATACAGTATTCTCTCCTAAGGTCCCAACTGGGGGCCTTCGAGTTTTTTTTATCAGAAATTAACCAAACCAAAAATGAATATGAAGAATCCATGGTCTTTGATATGGTTCAAGTAAAAACAGCCCAACATTTATAAAGGCAACTAAGTTATTCATATATGCATACAGGAAATACAGTTAAATGATCACAGTTTAAATGAAATACAGTTGTAAATCTTGTAACATAATGCCTCTCAGATCTGACTTCCAAAAGTACCGAGTTTGACCTCAAAAGTCATCAGGTCCCCAAGTTCATGGGACTAAACAAGATAGCCAAAATAATACATCAAAACTATAGTCAATAGACTCTCAATGGTTTTCTGGGACATGCTTATCTAAAAATGCCTGAGCAAGATTGCTAAAACTAACACTAACAGCACCAGCAGCTGCATACCTTTTGACAATATCCACCACTTCCGGTCTTATGATCTCTTCCTTCGTAGATGCATCACACAGATAATAAAGCGCCCCAAGAGCATAATTCACCTACCAAATGAATAAAATGCAAAAGATATAACCATCAGTACTATTAAATGATCGCTTCCCCTGTTACTATTGATCACAAAGTTTGAGCTCTCGATAATGAAAAATAAAGAATCCTCTTAGACCAGTTAGACGGAATCAATACATATTAGAAATTTAACTTTGGAACACAAGTACAACTTTTTGGGTCATCACAAAACGAGAACTCCAAAAGTTGTGAAATATGTAAGGGGAATTTGAGCCTAGGTAGATAGTTTATTGATGGGGTGCCAACGTTATACTTGTCTTAGGGGCAAGTTAGTACTGCACTACTGCTTTACTGATGCTTTAGGTATGTGCTTGCATATAAATCACATTTTTAATTACCAATTGAACGAAGATAAAAATACTGAAAACATTAAAGTTTGTAACCCGTACTGTATTTTTGACAGGACTTGATAAACACTGTATAAGAAGAGATACCCCATCACATTTGATTATTACCGCAGCATTTGCAGGATCTATAGACATAAATATTTTGGTTAGTGCAGATGGTATCATTCTATATTTTCTGGCACGAATAATAATGCAGAGGCAAAACGGGTTAGGTCGAGTTGGTCAGACACAGGCAATACTAGTTTGTACATTTTCATATATAAATGTATTAATTGTTATGCTAACAACTTCATTTACACAGAACAAGTTAACAAGCTTTTGCCCTGTTTAACCCATTTTACTTTTAGCAACTATATTAATTTGGATCAGTTATCAAACATATACAGCAAGGGTTGGCCCGTTTTCATAGAAATGAACTAAAATGCCACCTCTACCTCATTGTATCACGAGCTAACAGACCTATCCAATGGCTTAGAACATTTATAACCTACCAACACACGAATTGCAGATCCCACCAGCACCAAACTCTATAAGCTTTTCATTGGGATCTGTTATGCAGTCGAGGAAAAGTTCCAAAACGTTAAGCTGTTAACAGTCGAGTATGATTGTCAGTAGATATCGACAGTACAGATTACAAAGTAGATAAATCAAAAAATTAACCTGTCTTAAAAACGTATAATTGAAGGGATCATAGGCAAAATTTGCTAAATTAGCAGCAATTTTCTCCTTCGATGCTGCAATTTCAAAGAATCGTCAGGTACAAAAACATTAAATACAAAATCAACATAAGATACATAATCACTCTAAAACATACCTTCAGTTGAAGCGTTTTGAAACTGAGATACGAGTTCCTATACACATAAAGGAAGAAAAACGAGTTCATAAAACGGTTGTCTAAATTAAAGGATTTCTAGTTCCACAAAGACGAAAGAAAAAAAGTAACTTTTTTGGTAGTTTTGTGTATCGCGCACCTGAAGATATCGTACCCTAGGAGTGCCATATTGTCCGGTGCGCTCTTCTTGTCTTTGATCATTAGTGAACATATGGTAGTCTGTCACATCCACGTGTAAAAAAAATACTAGAATATAAGTAGTCTGTCAGCATCTTATCATATGACCAAACAAAAAGACAGAAGAATTATCGACAATAGGTTAAACCGTAAGACATGAATATATATGGTTTTTGTACAAAATGAAGGCCTTTATATAATAGAATACAACAATACCAATGGGGGGGTTCTTATTTTATGATGCTCAAGGAAAACGCAAGAACTAAAGAGCGAAAATATAGTAAGAACGCAAAGGTAAACGGATCTGGTTTTCCTGTTTGGGTTACAATGGGAGGGCGGGTCTTTTTGACTCAAATGCACCCGACCACACCAGGTTAATCCCGGGACCGTTTCTGACCCTTCCCAGGCCACCCCAAATGTACACACCTAGAGGTTTGAACCATTACCTCTTATTTGAAAGCGAAGACCACTAGGCCATTTGGTGGTGGTTAGTAAGAATGCAATGTCATGTAGAATATAACAACTACTAAAAGACCGTAGAAGTTGGTTGTCTTATTACACTAAGTTGATGCTGAAGTTAAGGGTATCCTAATCATTTATCATGGTGAGTCTAAAAAGGTTAAATTCTAAAAGTGAAATTAAACATTACTATAATACTAGCAAAAGTAAATGATAAGCAGGGTTCATAAGTAAGCAAGTAATATAATCAACACAAAAAGTGTTGATTGGAAAGTAAAATTAGAGATTAATTAAAATTAAAATTGAAGGATGCGACTGACTGACCTGGGTGAGTTTGGGGGAAAACAATTAACACTCAAATTTCTGAGTTGCAATATAAACTATGGAGTCCGGTTATTTAAGATACCTTGTATCCTTTGGATACAAGGGGACAAATCTGGACCGTCCATCTCATCTTATCCAACAACCCATATTAAAAAAAAAAAAAAAAAAAGCGGAGGGGTAGTTTCGTCATTTTACCCCTCCCACCTAACACCACCTACCACTCTCTGGGATCGATTTCTTCTTCGTCTTCTCTCTAAAACACACATAAACACACACACACACACACACACACATATTTACATCTTAATTTATCAACACAAACATCAAATCCTTCGATCATCACCGTCACAAATCGATCATCCTCTTCATAAATAAGGTAAAGTTCATTCGATCTGTTTTGATTCATCTTTTTTAGCTTATTCGATGTGAAGAAGCTTATAACTCATCTTATTTTTTATAGCTTATTTGATAAGTTACATGAATTTAACATGTCAAATGATAAGGTAACTTGATGCTTAATGTGAATAAGCTTATTGATAATCATCACCTTTATTATGATGAATTATAAGCTAACTTATTAGCTTATTTTCATGAATTATAAGGTTTTTTAGCTTAATCTCGCTGAACATATTTAGTGTAACCTGTTTGTGAAGTATCATATATGATATACTATATCATATATGATATAAGCTAAAATATCATATATGATGAGATATATCATATATGATAATGTGGTTGAAAATTGAATTAACTCTTTTTTTAATGGATTAATCTGGCTGAACATATTTAGTATGACTTGCTAATGAAGTATCATATATGATATGCTATATCATATATGATATAAGCTAAATATCATTATATGATCAAATATATCATATATGATTATGTGCTTGAAAATTGAATTAAATCTTCTTTTTTGTGTAGAGAAGGTTGTTTACAAGGCGTGTTGAACATTACAAGCATCCAAAAGACCAAGAAGCTTAATGAATAAGCTCGTGAATTTTTCTTTTACGTTTATTGTTTGTTTTTTCTTGTAATCTCCTAATGGAGTTTTGAAGTTTATGGACGATTTTGTAATCAATTGGTATCTCGTACAACATCTTGTTAATATGATTTAACTTTCTTGGTATTATGTCACGATGGTTTTTATAAATTAAGTCATACGGAGTATATGATCATGCACTATCATATATGACACTCAAGAAAAACTTGGATTTATTAAATAAAGAATCTGATGAATTCATGATTACAACAAAGAGTATGCACAATTAATAATCAAACACTTGTTCATAACATAAAAATGTACTTTTGAACAGAATCATATATGATAATTCAAACCGAACGTAACCTAATGTAAAATCATATATGATATACCTCTGATATCATATATGATAACAATTTATACAAAATCAAAAAAATGCAAAAAAACAGATTATCAAATGATGAATTCATGAACAACGCCTACTCCGTCTTGATCCTTAAAACATATCCATGCACATCCTCTTGTTATAATCAACATCCCTCTCTGCTTTGCTCCAAAGCTGCCAATCGCACCATCTCCGTCTGACTGCATTTATAAAAGATAAAAAGAACATATTATGCAACATTTTAACACCAAAATAAATTACTCATATATATGATAGAAGACAAGTTTCAAGAGTTTATATTGATTTTCTAAAAAATACTCATACAGAATCTGTTTTTTCCTATGGTTTATTTGATATATCATATATGATAGTTATATCATATATGATATATCATCAGTTATCATATATGATATATCTATCATATATGAAAAGTGATGATATATCATATATGATATATATATATCATACATGATATATCAAGCTTATTGCAGCCTACATCAGCAAACTTAATCCAACTTACATAAAATACCTCACGATTTGTCAACATAAGCTAATAAGCTAGCTTATTCATAACTCTCGTGTAATTTGTAAGCTTATTCACATAACTCCTATCTAATTCTCAAGATTATTTATAACTCTCATCTAATTAAAAATCTTATTCAAACAAATAAGCTTATTCACATAAATCACCTAATTAAAAGCTAAATAGAATAAATTGATCAAAATAAGAACAATCAATCGGAATAATTCGATCAAAATAAAAACTATCAATTGGCATATTTCGTTCAAAAAAGCTAATGAAAATAAATTAATAAGCTTATTCAAAATCAAATAAGCTAAAAAAAATAAGCATAGATTATAAGAATACAAACCTGATATGAATTCGTGTTAAGTAATCGATCTAGTTAATCGATTGTGATGGATTCATGATGATGTTGTGATTGTTCGCTTCAAATTTTAGAGAGAGAAAGTAGATCGGGGCAGAGAGAGAAGTGAAAGAACGGGGTGTGTGTTTTTATGAGAAAGAAAGGAGAAAGTTGTGTAAATTGAGGATTTAATCTCAGCCCTTGAATGAGATGGAGATGGATGGTGGGGATGAGTCCCCTTGTATCCTAGAAAACTTTGGTATCCAAAAGAACTTAATAAGAGTTCATGAAATAAGTAATTAGTTTGAGTTTTGAGATATTTAAACAGATAGGGGATGTAGCTCAGATGGTAGAGCGCTCGCTTAGCATGCGAGAGGTACGGGGATCGATACCCCGCATCTCCACTTTTTTTTCTTTCTTTTAAACTTGAAACTTATTTGCACGTGTCGCCTTGGTGTTGCACTACTGCCTTAGCTTGTGCACCCCTCCAATCTATTTTAAACTTGAAACTTATTTGCAGCATTATTAACTATCTTTTTTAGATGGTTGTTTGTAATTCCATTGTAACCTTTTCATTAGTTTGAGACTTTGAGCTAATCAGCTCGTTGGCCAACTTTCCTAGTATGTGTTCTTTGTATGTACTGTTAAATTTATGATGGTACAGAAGCCAAGGGCAGATAATCAGTGTAACCAATAAATTTCTGATTTCACCACAAATCCGGGAGGTTTTATTTGTTTCGGATGGAACATACAAGCATCTAAAAAGGTTTACAGGCTATCTTCTTACCAATAGCTGCACCCACGGGTTTACAAACGCGTCAGCCCTCAGGTTTTAAAAAAAAAAGACTCCAATACTAGATTTGCATCTAAATGAATTGAATCTTACAAGCGATAAGTACTTTCTTTTTTTGCCTTTAGCCATTTTAGTTTAAGTTTCATCTTTCAATTAATCATATCAAGAAGCAAAATTTGAAGTACTAATTGGGCTAAAAAAGATCTATTGTTAACAAATTGTGAGCTACCAGTTGTAAGTTTTTAGTGTTTGTCAATCTCATAAATTCAAGAAATACCATGGGGTTAGACAGAGTAGCATATGATCACTCGAAAGATGGTTTAACAAACAATGAAGATTGGCTAGACAGGAAGAGAAACTCGTTAATGGTTGTGGCGTCATTGATTGTGATTATGGCCTGACAAGCAGGTGAAAACCAACCTTCTGAATTCCAAACAACATTGAATTGAATAGTTGACAACTTAAGTTCAGTGATTTAAAGACATTATAAAGGTTGAGCGCTACTTTTTTCATAGAGCATCGCCTCTGTTTGATCCTAATGAATCCTGGCCCGGGTTTTCTATGAGATCTGAAATGTAAATAGTTAA
Source organism: Glebionis coronaria (assembly GCA_025667525.1). Taxonomy (NCBI): domain Eukaryota; kingdom Viridiplantae; phylum Streptophyta; class Magnoliopsida; order Asterales; family Asteraceae; genus Glebionis; species Glebionis coronaria. The sequence continues at coordinate 545,336,663 of CM046882.1, forward strand.
TACTTCATCTGAAATGTAAACAGTTTACTCTCATTTAGATGTATGAAAGTAGGGAAAAAAAGAAGCAATTTATTGAGATCCCACATCAGATGAGAGGGAAAAGTGAAAGGAAGGGGAAGGTGTATAAAACAAAAACCATGCTATTGGTTTAGGCACTTACCTGGATGGGGTCAATGAGTGATCAAAAAGGCTCATGGCCTAGGTTAGTGACCTCCATTGCACTTTGGAGGGGTGCTATCCTAAGATCAGCCCAAGTGGTTGAGTCTACATCGTAATTTGTTTCTGAGGGGGCCTGCGTTCGCGCGGCCCCTGCCCAATTTTCTACTATAATTGTGTTATTGTCTCTTGTTTAGATTCTGGTCCATCTGTAACAGAATGTGCTCTGTTTGGTTATACAAAATTCAACTTGATCCATTCACATTTCTCAATAAAGTGTGAGATTCATTTTTGTTATAAAGGTTGTAAACATCCCTGTCGCGGTCTCTGTCCAAAGCCTAATGCGAGGCTAGGTAGCGGTGACACCAGCACATATCTTGATACTAGATGTGAGGTACGTCTGTATAAAAGACACACCTGACTATTAAAATATCCATTTTCATTCTAAAGCCACGCCATTTAATATCGAAACATGATAAATTGATATCCTTTGTGTTGAATGATATTGGATGTAAAAGATTGTTAGATGGGTGATCAAGTTTGTGGCTACAACAATGTATTTATTTATATTATTAACACTTAATTATCAGTTTATTATTCATAGCAACAGGACTTCCAAGCTTAGCACAAATTGGAAAACATCTAATTCATAGATTGTAATTATCAATTAAAAGACATACGAATACACAAAATTAATTCCCACATTGCCCAATAGTTTATAAAGGTGCCAAACAAGCCCATCCAGCATCGTGGCTTTGTTGCGCTTGTCTGTAACTCAAGTGAAGGGATAAACTCATGAAAGTGGTTGGACTTTGTCTTGGTCTAGCTGGTTGGGTCTGCTCGTGCAGTATCTGGCTTAACCATTCCAACTCAAGAGATGGGTCATGTAATCATGTGGCTCTAGCGAAGGCTTGTGTCACATGGAGCCTAGAGTAGGGGGCAATGCGTTAGGCTGGATGTTCATTTGATTAGGACCAGTTGGAAAGCGAGTCTGAAGTGCCCAAGCTCGTTATCCTTCCACGTACTGTCGATAAAAGGGGTTGTACTTTGTCTTGGTCTAGCTGGTTGGGTCTGCTCGTGCAGTATCTGGCTTGCCCGTTCCAAGTCAGGAGATGGTTTATGTAATCATGTGGCTCTAGCGAAGGCTTGTGTCACATGGAGCCTTGAGTAGGGGGCAATGCGTTAGGCTGGTTTCACAGAGCTGCAACAACCCCTCGCTGGAAGGATAACGAGCTTGGGCACTTCAGACTCGCTTGCCAACTGGTCCGAATCAAATGAACATCCACTTTTTAACTTTTTGTGTAAATATCCAAATTGCTTAACTCATTTAGTTTCATCAAGTCTTTTATAAAACATAACTTTGTTTATAATACTTATTCGTTTGAGCTCAACTGCTAAAACGCTGGTCACTGGTCTGAATCAAATGAACATTCACTTTTTAACTTTTTTGTGTAAATATTGAAATTGCTTAAGAGTCTCGTTCCAAGTCTTTTATTAAACATAACACCGTTTATAATACTTTTTCGTTTGAATTCAACTGCTAAAGGCTGGTCGGGAGGACTAAAGAGTCATAATTGTATACACCAACCGGTTGTCGATACTGGAATCCGTAGCCGGCATAGGGGCTGATTTTTTACCTACAATTCCGATGCCTATGGAACGGTTTTAAGCTTGATCGTTGGCATTTGCGTCTTGCGATCAATATCTAAACGTGTCGATGAGTACCCTTTGATTCCTTTCCAAATTTTTAACGACTCCTTCCATTCTCAGTGTTTTTGCTGCAAACTTCAGCCTCGCCAACATCAACGATAAGCATAAGTTCCTTGTTTGACATGTATCCCAAAAATCAACCACCAAGCATGAACCCCTTTGCGGAGTAATGTCCTGCCTCTTTTCAGAGAATATGTTTCCTTCTACCATGTCAACTCCCACGTGAAAATGAGAATTCATTTGTTTAACAGTCCTACTTGAGTTTTTTGAATCACACAACGTCTACATTGTACTTACTACTTACGACTGCGTGACAGGATTTATTTGATCCACGGTTGTGGATTTCGCCTTTTATTACCTCTTCAATTTTGCTTTCATTATATCTGGTTATCAGTTTCTATCATAAATTCATTTGGTTATCAGGCATAATAACATAGTATGCATCAAACGGATTTATTGATATGTTATCCTATGTTTAGCTTGTGACCTTGTGTTGAGGTCCTTCACGTGTCGCCTTGGTGTTGCACCATTGCCTTGGCTTGGTGCCACCCTTCAATCTATAGTTTAATGTTGCTAGCGTGGGTCGGCGTGACCACACCGTTGAATGCTGCGTGGAAGACGCCGTGGCTGGAGCCACGCGCGTGGAAGTTTGTTTAAAAAAGAAAAAGTTTCCTTTTACCCCCTATTTGAACTTTTAATACACACCTTATTTTTTGGTTTTTGGCAAATGCCCAACGGTTTTATGACCGTTGGGTTTAAAAAATTTCAATTTTTTTTTGAAAACCCTTCCAACGGCTATATGACCGTTTTAAGATTTATTTATTATTTTTTTTAAATACCTCTATATATACAAACCTTATTTTTTTAACATCTCACACAAATCAAATATACACACACACAAAAATAATGGCATACCAACCTTCCGCGTTTGACATTGATGAAGAATCCGACATTGATATGTTGGTTGCCGCGTATAATTACTTGCAAGAAGAAGAAAACAAACCCCGACTCACCCGAAATGTTATTCAACGTGATCGTGAGAATGCCGAAGTTCGTTTGAGGGCGGATTACTTTGACGAGCCTTGTAAGTATCCGTTACATATTTTTCGTAAAAGATATCGTATGAGTCGAACATTATTTTTAAAAATTGTCCATGATATTATTGAAAATTATTCGGCGGATACGCTTCCAAAACACTTTGATTACTTTAGAGTTCGGCCCGATGCTACCGGTCGAATGAGTGCAAGTGTTATTGTCAAATGCACAGCCGCCATACGCCAACTGGCATACGGCAGCGTGCCCGACCAGTTTGATGAATACTTGCAATTGGCCGAACGTACTGTTACTGAAGGTTTGTTTTACTTTAATATGCGTATTATGGATTTGTACATGAACCACTATTTGAGAAAACCAACTCTTGAAGACGTTCATAAAATTTATGCGAGGCATAAGAATGTTCATGGTTTCCCGGGAATGCTTGGAAGCATTGATTGTATGCAGCGCCGGCCCTGGTACCGGGCGAGATGGGCGACGGCCCAGGGCAGCAAGTTTTGGAGGGCATCAAATTTAAGCTTCATATATATTGGTAGAAACAAAATAAAAAGTAGGAGATCACAGTTTTTCTTCTACAATGGAGGAAAAAGATACTGTAAATAATGAAGGAAGAAGATGATAAGTTGGGGAAAATGACAAAAATAAAAAATGATGATTTATTTTGGTATTGTCACGTGGGTTAACATATGTAGTATATTGTCTAGTACTTGCCTTTTTCAAAAATTTCACATGTATCTCACTATCTTGTATGCGTCTTAAATCTTGACTTGATTTTATCAACAAAATAAATCTTAAACTTCTTTTGTTCGTATAAAATCTATAATACTACGTAATTCTTTGGAAAGTGCTCGTTGAATATCTGATTCACCACTATTCTATTAGTAGTATGTTAGCTCGTATTCTATATCGGTCCATTATATTATATGTACTGAGCTTTAGCCCGAGACGAGAAGCATGGGCGGACCTACGATTTTAGAAAAGATGTTGCACAAAAAAACCGTTAAACCGAGTTACAATTCAAAGTTCATTTGTATATTACAACATTTTCCTTATTAAGGAAAACTTGGCTTGAAAATGAGCGACATAACTTAATATATTACGATGTTTAAAAAAATATAGCATGTCATAATGTTATTCGCTCAAGGGGCATTTTTCTGTCACCTCGCCCAAGGCATCCGAAAACTCAGAACCGGCCCTGATTGTATGCACTGGGAATGGATAAAATGTCCAGTATCATGGAAGGGACAATTCGGGAGGGGTGATAAGAAATACCCAACAATTATGCTTGAGGCAGTTGCTTCTCAGGATTTGTGGATTTGACATGCGTTTTTTGGTGTAGCAGGCGCCTTGGTTTAAAAATGCGTGCATCATTGCGCAAATTGCACGCATCAATGTGTTGCATTCAAAATTTCGCATCAAGGTTCCTAATGCAATGCCATCCCAAAATGCGTCCGCATTAAACCGCAGTGTGTCGCATTTATGTAATGCTAGCAATGGTAGCAATTGTCGCAATCTAGTACTTATGTCATTTTTGTCCAATTTTAACCTTTTAAAAGAGACCTATATATTTTTAATAGCTTTTTAAAGATAAGAACTGTTAGAAAAACATCTAAAGAAACACAATAACAAAAATATAGTATTTTGTATTTTGCTAAGTTTTTTTAAGCTTTACTATCAATTTACTTGTTTTACAAGGGATTATAAGCCTAATTTAAATATGCTAGTAACTTATTTTGTAACTTTATTGCATTTATTTTGTACTTATATAATTTTGCACTTTTTTATACTAAACGCATTGCGTCTAAATTGCTCTCGCAATCGCATCACGCATCACGCAATGGCTTTTGAGACCTTTAGCGCAATGGATCGCAAAACGCATTTTTAAACCAAGCGAGACGTTTCTCTATTATTTGACGAACTTCTTAATGACTTAGCACCTGTTGCTCCGTATAGAGTAAATGGGGTTACGTTTCAGAACGGGTATTACTTAGCCGACGAGATTTACCCACAGTGGGCTAGTTTTGTGAAATCCTTTTCGGTTGCAAGTCAACCCAAAAACATTCATTTTAAAAGAAAACAAGAAGGAGCACGAAAGGACGTAGAACGTGCTTTTGGTGTTCTTCAAGGTCGCTGGGGAATATTACGTCAACCGGCTCGATCATACAGAGTAAACACCATCAGTAGAATCATGTATACTTGCATCTTATTGCATAACATGATTTTAGAAGATCAAAAGATGGCGATTGGTCAAGAACATGAAGCCGAATTTCGTGTCGATGATTCTAATGATATTTTTGTTAATCCATCGACAAGAATGCAACGTCGATGGATAGATAGGCATGACACGAACCGTACCAAATCAAAAGAGTTACGAGATAAAAATACACATCTTTCACTTCAACGAAACCTTATGGAACACCTTTGGGCACGACGTGTACAAGATGAAGATGAAGACGAAGAAATGGAGGATTATCCTTTTTATTTTATGTCATTTGTATTTTTTCTATTTGATGTGTTATGTTTTTATTTATGTTGTAATGTTTTTTATTTAAATGAGTAAAGTAAACTAGGATTTGAATAAATTTAATTGTTGATGGTAGTTTTTGTAAAAATTTGAAAAAATGGTTAAATTGGTGTGGAAATGGTGTGATGATAAGATGCTTGTTTTTGGTGTGGATGTGGTGTGGATGTGAAAGTGAAAAAGCTGACGTGCCAAGGTGTTTTTTGATGTGGTGGTGTGACCACTCCATGTGCTCTAACAACTTCATTAGCAATTCTTCACTTGTTTCACCATAGTGCTTAATGAAGGAACCAATTTTTTTTAATTTTTATGGGCCTTTGTTTTATTTTACATTAAACAAACCTCCACTCACAACAACCTGGCCATGTTCACTTTGAACTTCCTAGTCTTTTTTTTCCTAATAACTTGATTAGACCCACGGTTTAGGCCACTTCCTTTTGTTTTGGATGATAATACCCGTTGCACGACGGACGTAAGTGGAGACCGGGGATGGCCATGTCGCTCGGGAACACAACCACTAAACGACAAAAGCTGCTATCTAGGGGCGTTGACGGTCAACATATTACAAAACAACGGGAAACCGTGGAACGCGTGGCAACATTAGTACTTATTTAATTAAACTTTGCTAATTAGTCACGATAATCTCCGACGACATGTCGTTGTAGAAAACTGTCCACCGTGGCACACATATATCTGACTGAAATTTTGTGGGCTAGGGTTGTCGCTGGGGAAAGTATGAAAGTATCCCATCGGACGTTCCAACGACATGTCGCCAGGGAAAAGTATCCCCATCAACAAGTCGCTGGGAAAACTCCTATATTGTCGATATTCATTGTAGATGCAAAAGTTCGTTGGACCTCTAATTAGGCTAAGAATGACTCTGGGCCGTCTGGGCAATCTTCTCCACAAGCCTATAAGAAAATAGCACACGTTAGCTCGCCTAGGGAGGGGAGACTCGAGACCAACTCCGGTGTGAGAGTAAGAGTCTGATTGAGCCGGATGGCCAATAATATAGAGAGCCGAAGGGCCAAATAGTGTGTGTAATAAATATGAGTGAGAATGTCTGCCTTACATTGAAAAAGGGGGCATTTATAGTGCTGAGAACACTGTAGCTCACTGTAGCTCCTCGGAGGTCGTACTCCTTGAGCCTTGTGATCTGACAGGCCAACCCTTGGTCCAACAGGTAATGTGAGGCCTCGGGGCAATACGGTGTACTGGTTGTTCCCAAGGGAATCTGCCCTACTTTTAAGGTGTGCAGATGGATTAGTCTTCTATCCGAGCGCTATGTGAAAGTCCACTAGGTAATGGGGTGCGCCGTTCCTTCCCGATGTATTGGACTACTTTTGAGGATTCCCTCTAGACCTGTGCTTAGTGGGTAGGCCGGGCTGCCAGGTCTGTATGACCAATCTTGCTTCTACAAGATGGTCAATATGTGAATATGGCCTAGCGGCCATATACGCGAACATTCATCGAATTAGCTAGCTAGAGCGAGTTAAGCCGAGGATCATCTGTGAAACTATATATCATGCATCCCAATGCATCCCAATTCAGGTCTCCACTAACGTCCGTCGTTTATTTATGAACTAAGAAAATGAAATTTAACCATCAAATTCGGGGATGTAGCTCACATGGTAGAGCGCTCGCTTAGCATGCGAGAGGTACGGGGATCGATACCCCGCATCTCCACTTTTTTATTTTCTTTTCACCATGAATTTCGACACCAGTCCTTCATATTTCCAAGTGTTAGCATCTTCATATTTCTAGGTCCGCCCACAGTGTTATGTTTTTATAAAGGACTTGAAACTAAACGAGTTAAGCAATTACGATATTTACACAAAAAGTTAAAAAGTGGATATTCATTTTTACACAAAACCTAAACGAGGCAAGCGAGTCTGAAGTGCCTAAACGAGGCAAGCGAGTCTGAAGTGCCTAAGCTCGTTATCCTTCCACTGTTGAGAACAAGGGGTTGTCGCAACTGTGTGAAACCCAGCCTAACTTGCCCCCTACTCTAACCCAGCCTAAACGAGATGCGACAACCCAGCCTAACACATTGCCCCCTACTCTAGGGTCCATGTGACCCAAGCTTTCGCTAGAGCCACTTGAACCATCTCTTGACTTGGAACGGGCAAGCCAGATACTGCACGAGCAGACCCAACCAGCTAGACCAAGACAAAGTCCAACAACTTTTATCCCCTCACTTGAGTTACAGGCATGCGAGTCTGAAGTGCCCAAGCTCGTTATCCTTCCACTGTCGAGAGCGAGGGGTTGTCGCAACTCTGCAGAAACATTACTTAAAAGCAATGAGATTGTTCAAGATGTTTTACTTAATGTGGCTAATATTGAGGTGCGCACGAATGACCCATAATCAATCATGATAGATGACTGATTCGAAAGAGGAGATACAGATATCACTTCAAAACCGTAAGGAGCTAGGATTCACTTAGAAACCGTAAACCGTAAGCATCATTACGCTGTTACATTCATTGAATTCTTTCAAGACATGGTGTTAAGTGAACCCCTTAGCTCAAATATATCACTTTATAACTATGCAACTTAACAGTATATCCATTTTCTTGGACTCTACTTAGTCGAACAGTTAACTTCTAAAGACCGAGCTGTATTGCAGTCAACATAACAAGTTACAATACCAAGGCTTAAGATCTTTCTTTGTGGTGATATGCACTCAATGTCTAAAGGTCTCTAAGATTAGCAGATTTGTCACCTGCGTTTGTATTCAGGTGGTATGGCTTATGTAAGTTATGTTCCTTGGCCTACGACTCTACGAGTATGGTCAGAGTTTCTCATTTAGATTACATTCTCTTTCAGCTGTAAGTTTTGTAACCCGTTCCACGTATCAACAATATGGTAAGACCCGATTTAAAGAAGTTTATCAAAGGCGCAGCAGGAATAACTACAAGGGTGGGATTGCAATTACTCAAGCTGGAAGGGGTTAATTAAGTATATTAGTATTTCCTGTTTCACTAGTTTCTTTATTTAGAATAAGGCTTGTTCTCCAAGTCATTGTTAACTATATATAGGGTTTTAGGGTCATAAGTCTGGCATGTTTTTGGTGAGTCGATCTTTGGGAGTTTGTTCTTGTTTTCTCTAATAACAGGAGGTATCTTTTCTATATTTCTTTGTCAAACTTTGCTATCATTAATCTATTTGTTTCTGGTTTATCAATTGAATTTGGTTCCAACCTTATCAATTGGTATCAGAGCAATCGATTTTAGGGTTCTGTGAAGAAAAAAAAAAAAAAAAAAAAAAAAAAAAAAAAGTGATCATAATGGCCGCCACCATCAAAAGGGTTGAGACCATTGAAGGAGATATTACTCAGATTAAAGAACAAATGGCTGAGGATAGGAAGAATATTGATGAAAAGTTTGTTGCTGCTAGGTTAGAATCACAAGAACAATTTGCAGCAATGGAACAGAGAATGGAAAAAATAATTCTAGAGGCAATTCTAAAGTCAACTGAAAGTGCAAAGGGGACAAATTCAGTGATCAAGAATACTTCAGGAATTCATCATCATGAAAGTTCATCCGAATTATTTGCCGACCAGACGAAGGGGGTGAACAAACCAGAACAGCAGTTTGATGATCTCGGGCTCCCTTATGTGACCAGAAAATTCTCTGGTCGCACTCAATCAGATGACAGGGGTAAGCACAATGGAACGGACGATACATTCTTCCAACCTGGTAATGGTAGTGGAGGGGGCAGAATCAATGGCTCTGATTACCGAATGAGGAAGCTCAAGATGCCGATCTTTGAGGGTGATGATGCTCAGGGATGGATTTACAGGGTGGAGCGATATTTTGAGATTCAAGGTATCACTCGTCGGGAACGACTTCGGGCAGCTGCATTATGTTTAGAAGGAGAAGGTTTAGCGTGGTATCGATGGTATGAACAACAGGAACCATTTGAATCTTGGGATCACCTAAAGGAAGAATTGCTGGATCGGTTCCAGTTTACAAAAGAAGGTGATTTATATCAGCAACTTTTATCAATTATGCAAACAGGGACTATGAGGGAATACAGAAGTTTATTTGAAAAACTAGCTGGACAATTGACGGGGGTATCTGAAAAAGTGCTATATAGTACTTTCATTAAGGGTTTGAAACCCGAGATACGAGCGGGACTTCGCATTCTACAGCCAAACGGGTTAAGAGAGGCCATGCGGATTGCACAAATGATAGAGGACAATCAGGTAACAGGAAGAAGCAATACAGGTTCATGGTTAGGGGGAAAATCATCGTATAATTCGGGGCAAAGTGGTATGAAGAATGTAGGGAACACTTCGTCACGCACTATTAGTTCATCATTGGGGTCTGAGAGCTCGAGTAATAATAGTCGTGGAAGAAATCAGTTTAAAAGGTTAACTGATTCCGAGTTGCAAGAAAAGCGAGCGAAAGGATTGTGTTTTCGTTGTGACCAAAAGTTTGGACCTGGTCATCGATGTCCTAGCAATACTCTTCAAGTGTTGCTGGTTAATGAATATGATGAGGATAACATGGACGAAGAAGGGGAATTTGAAGATGATGGTCATGCACACTTAGACGTTGTCGAGGTATCTTTAAGTTCTGTTGTGGGTTTCACATCTAATCATACTATGAAACTTCGTGGTTTCATAGGTGATGTGGCTGTGGTGATACTCATTGATAGTGGGGCAACTCATAATTTTTTGTCCACACGGGTCGTAAAACAATTGGGAATTGCGGTTATAGGGTCGAGCCAGTTTAGTGTGACCCTTGGAAATGGGCAGGTTGCTCACAGCAAAGGCATATGTAAAGGAGTGATTGTTTCACTTCCAGAAATGCAATTAATAGATGATTTTTTGCCATTGGAATTGGGGAGTACTGATGTAATCTTGGGAATCAAGTGGTTACAAACTTTGGGTGATGTAAAGGTGAATTGGAAGTTACTAACCATGACTTTTATGGGAGACCAGGGAAAAATCACATTAGTAGGAGATCATGGATTATGTCGTTCTGAGGTGTCATATAAAGCAGCCGCAAGATCTTTGCAAATGGATGGGGAAGGTTTTTGGGTAGGGTTACGTAATTTGGCAACCAATGAGACACCAGGGGTTCTGAATTTACCAGAGGCGGCGGTGGAAGGATTGTTAAATGACTATGGAGACGTTTTCAAGATGCCAAATACCTTACCTCCCAACAGGGAGCACGAGCATGCGATAGTTTTACAAGATGGGGTGGCGCCTGTTAGTGTTCGTCCTTATCGTTACCCGCAAGTTCAAAAGGATGAAATTGAAAAGTTAGTACGTGAGATGATGGAAGCTGGAATCATTCAGCCAAGTGTGAGTCCTTTTTCTAGTCCCGTTTTACTTGTTAAAAAGAAAGACGGAAGTTGGCGATTTTGTGTGGACTATAGAGCTTTGAATAAGGCAACTGTCCTTGACAAATTTCCTATACCAGTTATTGATGAATTGTTGGACGAATTGCAAGGAGCAGGGATATTTTCTAAGATAGATTTAAAATCGGGCTATCATCAGATTCGAATGAAGAAAGGTGACATACCTAAGACCGCTTTTCGAACTCATGAGGGTCATTATGAGTTCCTTGTGATGCCATTTGGACTCACAAACGCGCCAGCCACTTTTCAATCTCTTATGAACAAGGTTTTTAAACCCTTCTTACGTCGATTTGTTTTAGTTTTTTTTGATGATATTCTCGTTTATAGTCGAACACTTGAAGACCATCATGCACATTTGACTGCTGTGTTAGAGAAATTACGTCACCATAGGTTATATGCCAATCCAAAAAAATGTTCTTTTGCTAAAAATCAAATAGAATACTTGGGCCATTTAATTACGAAAGAGGGGGTATCGGCTGATCCATCCAAGATTTCAGCGATGACTGAGTGGCCTAGTCCGAGAACTTTGAAAGAACTACGTGGTTTTCTAGGTCTTACGGGTTATTATCGAAAGTTCGTGAAAGGTTATGGGTCTATTGCTGCTCCTTTAACCGATCAATTGAAAAAGGATAGTTTTAAATGGGGAGAGGATGCTACTACTGCCTTTGAAGCTTTGAAGAAGGCAATGGCAGAGTTACCAATGCTTGCATTGCCAGATTTCAATCGACTCTTTGTTATCGAAGCGGATGCTTCCGGGTATGGTGTTGGAGCTGTTTTAATGCAAGATAAGAGGCCAATAGCGTTTTATAGTCAGGTACTTGGGGTTAGAGCTAGACTTAAATCGGTTTATGAGCGGGAACTAATGGCTATAGTGTTAGCTGTTAAAAAGTGGCGTCCTTATTTGATGGGAAGAAAGTTCGTTGTGCGTACCGACCAAAAGAGTCTTAAGTATTTGTTGGAGCAACGAATCGTGCCAGGTGAGCATGAACGTTGGGTCTCTAAGTTGTTGGGTTACGATTTTGAAATTCAATATTTTCCGGGGAAAGAAAATCATGCGGCAGATGCATTGTCTCGTCGGGTGGAGTCAACGCAACTTGAATCTTTGTCGGTTCCATGGGTATTAGATTGGGAGAAGTTAAGTGAAGAAATTGAGAACGATTTTGATTTACAGACTATACGTCAGAAGTTGATAAAGGGAGAAAAAAATTCGGATGATTATCAACTCGATGGACGTCGATTACTCTACCAAGGTCGTCTTGTTTTGCCTCGATCCTCCCCTTGGATTCCAGAGTTGTTTAAAGTATTCCATAGTAGTGTAGTTGGTGGGCATTCTGGGGTACTTAAGACTTTTAAGAGGATGGCAGCGGAGTTGTATTGGATAGGTATGAAAAAAGATATCGAGAAATTAGTTGCAGATTGTGAGGTTTGTCAACGTCAAAAGTACTCTACTATGGCGCCCGGAGGGTTGCTGCAACCTTTAGAGTTACCTACAAAGATCTGGGCAGAAGTTTCCATGGATTTTATTGACGGGTTACCAAAATCAGATGGTTATACAGTGATTATGGTGGTTGTTGATCGGTTGAGCAAGTATGCTCATTTCATACCAATGCGACATCCTTACACCGCGATCACTGTAGCAGCAGCTTTTTTGCGAGAGATTATCCGACTTCACGGAATTCCTGAATCCATCGTGTCGGATCGTGATAAAATTTTTCTAAGTAATTTCTGGAAAGAGCTCTTCAAGTTACAAGGAACTCAACTCAAGTATAGTACCGCCTATCACCCGCAAACCGACGGGCAAACGGAGGTGGTTAATAGATGCATCGAGACTTATCTGCGTTGCTTTGCATCAGATACTCCTAAGCAATGGTCACGTTGGATTTCATGGGGTGAATATTGGTATAACACATCTTACCACACCTCGACAAAGATGACCCCTTTTAAAATCTTATATGGGCGAGATCCTCCGCACCTGGTTCATTATGGAAAAGCTTCATCTCCGGTGTTTGAGGTAGATCGATATTTGGAGGAAAGGGATAGAGTGTTGGAAGAACTACAAGAGCAGTTAAATACTGCACAAGCACGAATGAAACGACATGCTGACGAGCACCGTAGGGATGTAGAGTTTGATGAAAGTGAGTGGGTTTATCTCAAACTTCGTCCTTATAGACAACAATCATTGGCCCGAAGGCGTAATGAAAAATTGGCACCAAGATATTATGGGCCGTTCAAGGTTATTGCTCGAATTGGAAAGGTTGCTTATAAGCTTGAGTTACCTGAAACAACTTCTATTCATCCAGTTTTTCATGTGTCTTTGTTAAAGAAAGCAACGGGGAATAATGATGGTTTAAAGTTGCCTGCTACTCTAACTGAAGATATGGAAATTATTCTAAAACCTGAACGGGTAGAGGGACTTCGTGGAGGTGTGTATGAAGCTGAAAGAGAAGTCTTAATCAAGTGGAAGGATTTGCCTGGTTTTGAATCTACTTGGGAGCCATTTGTGACAATTAAGAACCAATTTCCCGAGTTTCACCTTGAGGACAAGGTGGCTGTTTGGGAGGGGAGTATTGGTAAGACCCGATTTAAAGAAGTTTATCAAAGGCGCAGCAGGAATAACTACAAGGGTGGGATTGCAATTACTCAAGCTGGAAGGGGTTAATTAAGTATATTAGTATTTCCTGTTTCACTAGTTTCTTTATTTAGAATAAGGCTTGTTCTCCAAGTCATTGTTAACTATATATAGGGTTTTAGGGTCATAAGTCTGGCATGTTTTTGGTGAGTCGATCTTTGGGAGTTTGTTCTTGTTTTCTCTAATAACAGGAGGTATCTTTTCTATATTTCTTTGTCAAACTTTGCTATCATTAATCTATTTGTTTCTGGTTTATCAATTGAATTTGGTTCCAACCTTATCACAATATTATAGGATAGGGCACAGGTCGGCTTCAATGCTAAGTATCTAGTATCATGAATGCTAGTTTTTCTACTTACTTTACAGCTTTGGTATCCAATTGTGAACTGGTGATACATGTAATTTAGCAATCAAATAGCATCTTTTTTTTTCAAATGGTTTATTAGTGCAATAAGTAGTTATAACTAATAAGCGTTCATCTAACACCTGAGGGTTGGCTCGTTGGTAAACACGAAATTTCAGCCACGGGTGCGTCTATTTGGTAATAAAGCAACTCGTTGACTAGTTACAAAACGGCGGCTTGTATGTGCCATTCAAAACAAATGAATCCGCCCCAATTCGTGGGTAGTAGTGCAACGCCAAGGCGACACATGAAGAACCCCAGCAGCAAGCTACTGTGGTGGGATTGATATTAAACTGATAAGAACAGATAATACACTTGATCTTAGCCAAAAGGCCGAGAAAGGTATGCTTACTTCAATACAAGGCCTTTGTTTTTATACATAAGTCTTCCTTGTTTGTTTATCTCACCCAAGTGATGTGGCATTGATATAAAGTCATTCTAAAACCTTAACTTGCTTTCATTTTCTGCATTCTTTGGACACAAGATTCTCAGTAGTGTTATGCTAGTAAATTGATTTGTGTTACGCGATAACCATTGTCATTAGAGAAACTATGAGTTATATTTTTTGGAAGCAAAATCGATGATAAAATCAAGTTAAATGGTGACATTAATGACTAATGTTGATAACTTTGATGGCTAATTGTAAAAAATAAATAGTAAAGGAAAGAAAGAGCGGCAGGGTTGCGTTGGTCGAGCAGATTTGGGAGGCTCTACGACAGAGTCAGAAGAGGACTGCATAGAAACAATCTATCATAGAATCATCAAGATATATTAATCAACTCATGCCGTTTCTGGTACCCAAACAATCATTCATCTGAGGGCGTTGAAAATGATATTGTGAGTTATAAACCATGTAGACACCATGTGACTAATAAAACAACAGCTTTTCATCTTCATGGGGTAGTGCTGGAGTTAGACATGGCGGAAGGAATCACATATTCACATTATATAGAAAGGGGCAGGATATTACATAACAAAGTGATTCATTTGGCTAGGCTGAAAATTAAAGAAAAAACACAAACAAATGGCAGGATCCGTTAGAACTATTAAAAGGAATCATAAGGTATTCATCAACCGGTTTAGATATTGCTCCCGAGTTGCAATTGTCAAGCTTAAAACCGTTCCATAGGCATCGGAATTAGACCCTTTACAAGTTCATGTTCTTTTGTGTATATGTAGTAAGATCGTAGAGGCAGTAAATATCTTCAACATTATTGAATACATAACAATTTAAAAGCTTTTTGCGATTGACACAATAACATCGACATATTTATAACGCACGCCCTTATAAATGTGGTGCTGCAGCCTGCAGGTAGGTACTTGAACTAAGAAAAGGTGTAAGAAGTTAATCCTATCAGAAGATTTTCACATTTTTTGGTAGATATCTCGTGACAGTTTATTCTATGCTATCTTAGATAAGGTTATGGCTTTTGGGGTCATTGATAAGGTGTTAGAATTCCTTTGATTTTCTTATAATGATTTGACTTACAAAACTGATATTAATAACATTTTTTTCTACAATTAATCCATCAAGACTTGTGGGACCAAAAGTTAAAGAAGATTGGGAACCAGTTATGCAAATACTACGAAGGTGATGATTTCTGTCATTTTAACTAACACGGGTTTAGTTTTGCGAGCTACTCGTTTATTCTCACTGCTTCGCAAGCTGCTTTGCATATTCTGGTTTCTTATTGATTACCAGAGACCTCCACCACCTAGCAGTGATGGTCACCATCACAGATCCGAAAGTCCTTCACCTGACAGTCGATATTCTCGTGGCGACATCTGTGATGTTCCTTCACGTGGCTCCTCAAAAAGAAAATCTTCTAGTGATCGGTATGATTAAGACGACTATGATGACGCACACCACCACCGACACTCGCAACAGCCCAAGAGTCACCAGCAACATTCGATTCCAAGACAGTTGCACTAGCACAAGCAGCAACTGCAACAAGTGCAGGTGCAGCCAGTGATCAAAACATAAGGTGAGTGTCTTTCTCGCATCAGATTCGCCGAGGAACAAGCTTTAGCAGCTTCTGCAGCTTCCAAGAAACGCGAAACATCAAGTTCCTCTGAAGCTGCATCTGCTGGGTGTCTGCACCGGTCTCTAGAAAGAGCAGCAGTAAGACCGCTGCTGAAAGCTTAGACTATGAATCTAGTGATGATGATAGTCATTTTAAGAAGAGACCTTCGAGATATGAGTCGTTTCCAGTTAGAGAGCGTGAATGTGATCAAGACCATGAAAGGGGACGTGATCGAGAGCATTATAGCAAGCGTAGATAGTTTAAGCAATCGTGAGATATGATCTCCTTTTCCCTCCTTTGAGAGGCTGAAGTCACGTGTTTCGTTTTTTAAGGGTAAAAGTAATTTGGTGAAATAAGTAAAATTTATTATCATCATTTTTTGCCATCCTGAAAGATAAAGTCAAGGGTAAAAGTGTAAAACAGCTCACTATTCACTTATGCAGAACCACCTGACGCATAAACACCCAAACTATATCGATGAAGATAAGGCAGGATTGTTGACAGTTGTTAAGTGTATCGATTTGCCTTAATCGACTTGTTAATACTAGTAACATGTAGTATGAGAATCATGAAGATGGGTGTGTCGGCAGTTTTAAAGGCCTAAGCAATGGAACACGGCAAGCATGCGGAAAGCAGAGAAAAAAATGATTATCTTTTTTTAGAGTAGGGTTAAGATTGACGGCGGTGCGTGTTTGATGAAAAAGAAGTACTCCAAAGTTGTACATATTGTGATAAAGTATTGATTAAGTAGAGATAAAAGTTGTATGATGTTTGATCCCACATCGCTGGAAAGTATAAATGAAAAGCAGTTTATAAAGAGCACAAGCAAACAAGCAGTCACGACCTTACTTGAACAGGATCTGTTCTATAGGCTTGTACCTCTGTATTCTTGATTCCTCAAGAGACAGAAACGTTGATGCATCATCACCATGTGATCAGAGCGTGATTAACCAAGCCTTATGGTCTCGGCCATGGCTCAGTAGAGGATCGTTGCCAGCTCATGTTGATGGGTCTTGGCATGGTCACATGGTTGTCTGACAGACAAATTTACTCTTTTTTTTTTTTAGATATTTCTCGGTTGATTTTGATTCTTACCGTCATCAGCGCTTTAGATGCTGGTCTATTAGGTGCCAATGAAACAGTAGAGTTGTATGCAAATTGTTGGTAACTTGGAGAGATATTCACTTGTTTCTATTTGATTCACTTCAAACATAGCTTCTCATCGTTTCAAATTATGCCAATTTAAGGTATCAGGAGGAACACTAATGCTTTTTTCATTTACTTTATGAAACAAATAAATTTCCTACTTAACTAGCAACTAAGTAGCTACAACATCACTCACTTTTTTAGATTAAATCTAGGTGTATGTATGACTCATAAAAAACTCACAGCTCACTTGTCACGGGATTAGGACCCAAAACCATATTAATGAAGATAATGCAGGATTCTCGATAGTTGTTAACTGTATGGATTTTGCTCGGTAGATTTTTCAATGATAGTTTTGCAGGACTTACTTTGGGAGAGTCAGACAACAAGTAATATAGATTTGGATTTTGAACATCACTTTTGATCTTAGGCTAAGATTTGAACTTTGAACCAATTAACCCATTTGATTAGAAGTATAGCTTATAATATTTCTTCGTCTTCATGTCTTTCATGCATCCTTAACTAGTTTAGCATGGCCCCTGCACGGCTGCACAAGGATGACATGCACGAATCGAGAATGGTCCAATTTTTTTTTCTACCATCCCGCAACCATTAATTTTTGTGTGTTAGGCCGTTTGATAACCGGAGGTCAGCTCATCCATGTTTTAAACAAAGGGTCATCGGGTTTGCTTATTCCAAAGTTTATCTCGGGGAAGGAATATTTATATCTTAGCATCATTAGGAAGCAAGAACCGTAACTGGTTTATGCAAATTGATCTCTGTAACGAGGTTAGTTTCTGATATACAGTGACTAAACTTGCTGAGCGAACTTTTGTGATGTTAAATGCATTTTATGCATTAAGTAGTGAGCAAAACAATTCATTAGCACTATCTGACTATATTCTAGCTTCAACGGAAAATTTATAAATTTTAGCAATGAGGAGATTGAGTACAAGAATAACTATAAACCAACAATCCTACTTCGAACGTTGTTTAATCTGACATCTGCGGCCCGGCCCTATATAACCAAGGAGAGAAAACGTAGCTCGATCTATCTCAACAAGAAGGTTAGGTATCCACAACTCATCGTCAGTACCTTCATCTATAATCCCCTTCCGTAATTCATGAATCTCGTTGACATCATCCTTTTAAGAACGGACGATCTAACAACCTAATCTATCTAGATGAAAACAAAAAGCCAAAACAAAAAGGCCTATTAGCTCAGCTGGTTAGAGCGTCGTGCTAATAACGCGAAGGTCGCAGGTTCGAGACCTGCATGGGCCATTTCATTTTATTACTTCAACAAGTTTTATCTGTAAAAAAAATGATTTTTTCTGCTGCCAGGACTCGAACCTGGGACTCCTAGCCAGAGTAGGAGCCGAATCATATCATTTGATTGATTGTGCTACAGCAGAAATTGTTGTATTAGATATTCCCTAGTATTTATTTAAACCGAATAAAAGAAAATACCTCCTTTTTCTTAAGCTTATTGTAAAAGCAAGAGCGCACAAGGTGTGAGGTTGTAGCTAGAAAGAATAAAGATAAAGGCGTGAGAGAATTGAAGAAAAGAGTTGGCGGCATAGCTGGATTCTTGATCACCACTATTCATGCGTAAGAAGTCTGCAACTTGCATCACAATGGACCGTTGGCTTGCCATTGTAATTACTAATTACATATCTTAAATCACATTTATCATGGATTTAAATTTGTTAGTCAAATGAGCATTGCTATACAAAAAAGCAGCGTAGATATTTCCGTTGATCATGGTTTGTCAAAACTAAACTATGGAACAACTGAACAAGTAATGCTTATCATTGTGCGTGGTAAAATTACACCTCATGAGGCATTCAGCTCGTATGATACATTCAGATAATATTTTTTTCCTCTAAATATTATTTGCTAAAAATCAAAGGCATGCTCAGGAGAAACATGCCTGTTGCAATGTCTATATCATTAAAGTAGGGCTTAAATGAACTAGGACACTATAAGTCGAAACATTCAAGCTGGCAATCACTAGAAATAATCGTGTAAACTTAAACCACCAGCAAAAGACGAGGCATGAATGCATTGTAAGCAAGTTTGCTCCCCCACGTGTTCTTGCATTTAGGTGACCGTGGTGAAGCCAAACAATTGTTACAAGATTTAGTAATGTGAGTAACTGTAACAGAAGTATTGAGATACTCCCTCACTTGTGTAATAGTCTTCCCATTCTCCACACTTCACACATGCACCCAAAAAGTTTTCCCAAAAATCAGGATTCTCACATATTAAGCACTGCTATAGGATCTGATTTTCAGTTAGCTGTCATATGATCATTGCGTAGAATTTTTATTTAAACAAACCATAAAACAAAATAAACTGATCGACAGAAAGCAGTCCGCCAGTTTGAGCTTCCAACCACTGGTCTGACGAAAAAATTAGGCTTTAGCAATAAAAAAAGGTTTGAGAAAAAAATTTGGACCATTTCTCGATTTGTGCGTGTCATCCTTGCGCAGGGGCCATGCTAATCTTCTCTGTATCGTTCCAATTTTATCGGATGTCCCCGTAGGGACAAATGCTATGCAACTTTCAGGGGTATATAAAGTGTCTATATGTTCATATTTTGGTCGATGTGGGATAAAATCGACTACAGCATCTTATTCACTACTTTTGGACTTGTTTCACTCTTCTTTATATTTGCAATCCAATGAATCAATTTTATCGAGCTCATTCAACTTGAACTTATATTGAGTTCCAGTCCGAGCTACCCAACCTTGCTATATATATTGTGCAAAGACATATAGTATTATCGTGAAAATATATTCTTGATAAACCTGTATCAACTGGTTCAAACTTATATATGGTAGAAGTTTTGTTCCAACTTTTAGGACATTTGAAATGGGTTCTCATCACCTAGTATTATCGTGAAAATATATTCTTGATAAATCGTCTTTAAGTCAAGCTAAAGCCCAGTTCGGATCAATTGCAATACTCTGCTGAACTCCAACGCTTTAACAACTTAAGAAGTGCAAACATCTTCGTCTCATCGTTCTTACAAGCTGCAAGATTTGAACCAGCTCATAACTCTGCAGAAACATTACTTAAAAGCAATGTGATTGTTCAAGATGTTTTATTTTCATTTGAGTTTAAAAAAAATTGAAAACCCGTGAGGTGTTATACTTTATTGACCGATATATAATACACAGAAACTCTAATGACCTAACCCACAACGAGGCTCAGCCAAACATAATACTGGCTAATATTGAGGTGTACACGAATGACCCATAATCAGTCATGATAGATGACTGATTCAAACGAGGAGATAAAGATATCACTTCATAACCGTAAGGAGCTAGGATTCAGTTAGAAACAGTAAGCATCATTAAGCTATTACATTTATTTAATTCTTTCGAGACATGGTGTAAACTGTAAAATGAACCGCTTAGCCCAAAGATATCACTTTACAAAGTCCAGGCTTAAGATCTTTCTTTGTGGTGATATGCTCTCAATGTCTAAAGGTCTATAAGATCAAAAGATTTATCACTGCGTATTCAGGTGGTATGCATATGTTCCTTGGCCTACGACTCTACAAGTATGGTCAGAGTTTCTCATTTGGATTACATTCTCTTTCAGCTGTTAGTATTGTAACCCGTTCCACATATCAACAATATTTATAGAATGGGGGCAGAGGTCGGCTTTTGTGCTTCCTAAGTATCTAGTATCATGAATGGTAAATTTTGTGCTTACTTTACAGCTTTGGTATCCGTTGTGAACTGGCGACACATGAATAACCCCATCAGCAAGCTACTGTGATGGGTTCTTCCCACCATAAAAAATAAGATTAATATCAAGTGAGCCGATGGCTCACATATCAGATATTAAAACTGATAAGAACAGATACTACACTTGATCTTAGCCAAAAGGCCGAGAAAAGTATAATTTTTCATATCCTAGGCCTTTGAATTTATACACAACCCCTCCTTGTTTGTTTATCTCACCCACGCGATGTGGGACTGATACAAGGGCATTTTACAAAATTAACTTGCTTGCACTTTCTGCATTTCTTTGGACACAAGGGCTTGTTTGCTTTTTTAAATGCTACTATCTTAGCCTCTTAGTGGGAAGAGAGGGGTTTTTGTGGGAGTGTGGAACAAAAGGTTCAAAATGATTTGGGACTACAACTTTTCCCATTAAGAGGCACAAAAAGAAAGAAAACACCCCCTAAGTAGTGTTATGCTAGTAAATTGATTTGTGTTATGCGTTAACCATAGTCATTAGAGAAACTCTGAGATGTATCTTTTGGAAACAAAATCGATGATAAAATGAAGTTAATAAGTGACAAAAATGACTAATGTGGGACGAGGAGATTTGGCAGGCTATGCGACAGAAAGGGATTGCATAGAAACAAGGGAAAATTATCAAAAGAGTCCAAAACCTTTTATTCAATTCCCACAAGAGCCCTTAACTCTTCTCTTTCCGAAAAAGGACTTATATTTTAGAGCAACAGGGCAACTGGGTGCAGAATGCGCACGTGTCCACTGTTGCCCTATTTTTTGGGGCAATCTGTCAGAATTTCCCTACTTTTTTGGGGCAAGCTGTCAGAATTTCCCTACCTCTTTTGTTTTCTTGGCCAATATGGGAAAAACATGTTTTTTAGACTAAACGACATGTTGCTCTAAATTGAAGAACTCTTTTGATCATTTCTTGAGAAACAATCTATCATAGAATCATGAAGGTATATAAATCAACATTACAAGTAAGTGGTGACGTAAGATGGTGAAAGTAATGTGAAGTGCATTTTGTGGTTTGTACTGAAGAAGAAATATATGTATCTATATCTATATCTAGATCTATATCTTTATTATATAAAGAGGCTAACTCCAATCTTAACTCCGATCTTAATTCCGAACCTAAAATTTCCAAACCTAACTCCAAACCAAAAATTAAGATAAGAAGGTTAAATTTAAACCATTTGATTATATTTTGTTAAATTGATTTCATCCATCCATATCTTTCTATAACAAACTATTATAACAACTTTTGTAACAAACTATTAAAAAAACTTTTATTTTTAAATTGAAATATCTTTTGGTTTATTTATTTTTTTTATAATTTGATTTCACCATATTTTCTAAAATTTTGTGCTCTTTAATAGGGTTGAGCTTCGGGCCGAAACCGACCCGTCCCGACCCTACCCGAGTTAAACCGAAACCGAAGCAAAGCAAAAAGAGGACCGACACCGAAACAACTCGGTTCGGTTCGGTTTTAGTCAGGTTTAGTTGGGTTGTGAATCGGTTTCATACCGAAAACCGAAATAAGCCCAACATATATAGAACTGTTTGATGTTTATATGTCCAATTGAATACAACAAATTGCAAAACCACACACCCCTTTAAAATACCCAGAAAATTGCAAACCCACACATGTCACACCCCACCATGGCGGAATATGGGGCGCGACGTATGGATATCATCACAACATGGCGTGTCTATAGAGATAACTATATGAAATAAGAAATGTCATAAAGTGAAGACACAAAGTCATGACAATATCTCATCAGACTCAGGAGTCTAGGTAAGTAGGTAACAGTCCTACCGCTTACCCAAGACAAACAAATAACATAACCAAACAAATATATGTGTGCCACAATATCACTTATTAAAAGAACAAATAAAAACTAAGAAGGAAACGGGGATTCTCCTTGCATATGCATTCCTAAGCTTCTCCAATCCTAGCCACTTATGTTCTCATGCTTAACCATAGTATCACCTGAAAGAGACACTAAAACACGTCAACATAAAGTTGGTGAGAGTCATAGGTTTAGACTCCAATGCTAAATCAATTACAAGCTGTGAATAACGAACACAAATACAATAACATATGGACAATGTGTTACATGTATGCATCAACAACTATCAATTCAAGATCAAACATTTCAAACCAAAACCAAGGCTCCTACCTTGCCAAACAACATGGTACCATAGATGATCACACTATGTACCTATCCCAAGGCCACTACCTTGTCAAACCACAATAACTGAGACGGCACGTGTCCCCCGATCCAAATCATACACAATCAAGAATCACATAGCAGTTAATCACATAATGTACACACAAGTCCATCACAAACCATAAAAACATTCACAGCAACAATTTAGAAATAACTCAACACAGTGTCTCTTCCATCCTATGTGGAAGTCAAAATCAATAGTAAACATGGGACTATGAAACTCACCTGATAGCTTCTTCACAAGTCCTCGCACTAGCAACAAGCTAACAAACCAAAAACACGAAATCAATACACGAACCTATCAGTAAGATGGCTCGTCAACCTATGATGGACATCTAGTCTATTCCCATATAAAAACCTCATTGATAAGCTCTAACCATCCCATTACCCTTCCTTAACAAGTCCTTAACTTGGTTAAGCTTAATAACTATCCCGTTCATATTTTACACAAAACAGTCCCAGTTTTTAGGTCTCAAAACTTTAAGTCAAACGTCCACTTAAACATACCCATGGTTTCTGTAAAAGGAATATTCACACTTATATACATGTTAGATAAAACCCCCCACTTGCCCTAACCTTAAAGCTACTGTTAAGACCCAGATATATGTGTATATATTGCTACCTATCCAGAATTCACTGATTTTAAACGTATGAAAAGTTTATTACCATTAGAGGGTCTTACCCTAAACCACAATCTTAGCCCAAGTGCAGATCCTTACTACAATATATAAACCATCTCTCATGTTCGTGAGAAGATCCCAATACAACCCTAAGTACCCCAAACTACCCAAAACTTAAAAAGAAAACAGGCTGAATTCAAAACTATTTTGACCTCCGACTGTTGTAACCTGTTTTTGACCCACTTCCAGACCTCCAATTTAGTTCTCGTTTCTTGATTTAGAAAGCCAACTCAATTACCTATCCAGGGCTAGTTTGATCGCATCTTGAATGTTTCTAGAACTCGAGATATGATCAAAAAAATAGACTCAAAATTCTGCCCAGTTTTTAAAAACGGGTTTTAAACAAATTGATCTAATTAATCACCTATAACCCTTCTAATACAAGCCCTAATTTATGTAATCATTATGAACTCATTATTATAACATTAATTTACTGTTCTTAAATTAAACCATAACCTAAATCCATCATAAGATGATTATAAAAACATAAAAACAATTAAATTAAAAAGGGATTAAAGACTTTACCTTTGATTTATGAAAACCCCCAAAATTATGAAGAACCCTAAAAACCTTCTATGTAACCCACAAATTTTTTAATATCTCCAGGGAATAATAATGAATTTGATTGTTATTAAAACAATATATAGGGTGTACATAAAATCCTAGTCCAAGAATAAGCCCACTTTCCTTTTTCTCCTCTTTTCCCTTTTTTTTTTCTTTCTTTGGTGTGTCTAAACCGACCCAAACACCCAATAAATTCATTTTTTTTTTATTATTTAATATGATGTTAATAATATTACCTTAATTTTCCTTAATTTATTTCAGCTCCTAAAGCTTCCAAAACCTCAAAACCGTAAAACTAGTCAAATTTACGCGTTTTACCGTAAAAGACGTAAAATATACACTTTTATAAAAAATCTCAAATTTTGAAATAAACTTTATAACTAAGTCCTAAATGACTTAAAACCATCCCAAAAAATATTCATATGGATAATTACCTCACCCGAGACCTCTAAATGCTAAACCGTAAATCCTAAAAAAATACTATTACTATAATACTTATACGTATACGTAAACACCACAGTATCACCATCTTCATTTCATAGTCACCACTTGTGAGATCATGAACATGAAATAACCGTTCCTCGATTTACTTATGAGTACTCTATACTCATAAACGATAACCACACCAACCTCGCTCACACAAAATAAACACGTAAACACATAATTCAAGTAAGCACACATAAAATAACCTAAAAGTAAGACCAAGTGACAAACCCAAAACCACGGTTGTCACATCACTCCCTCCTAATAGAAATCTCGTCCCGAGATTCACTCCCAAACTCAAACTTATTCTCAGCAAACAAACGAGGATGCATATCCCTGATAAAACCTTCACGTTCAAACGTGAACTCAGTTTACACGAAAATAATCTCAACCAACAACACATGAGCCTTAACCGCCCGCGAGGAAACTTATAAAAACCATAAATTTATGTAACCAACCTAACTAAATCTCGCAACTCATCAAACAAGAACTGTCTTGAAACCAAGTTAGGAGCCGTCACATAACTCAACGGGTTTAAAACTGTCACCCCGATTTCAGTCTTACTCATAAATACCATAAATCAAAACTCATCAAAATATAACCACGTATAATAAGGTCTAAAGAACTCTCAAATTCCTTCCCAACTCATCTCTATGTTTACCCTCCAAGTGTTCATTACCGCAAAATACCCAAAACACGAGTTTAAACCATGTTGTCCGAAAATTAACCTTGAACTCAACACTTGTACAATTAATTCGACCAAGCTACTGACTTCCAATTACGAAACTTTCTGAATATTTGAAAAGTATATTCCGAGTACATAATTTTAGGCTTTTGAATCACCCAAAAACCTTTAAAAACGAATAAGTTATGACCAAAACGATTTTTCTCAAAATCTGCCTAGGCATTAGCGACAGTTTCTGACAGTTAGCGACATATTTTGACAGTTTAGCGACAGTTTCTGTCTACTCCGATTTATACCCAAAAAAAAACGATTTTTAAACCCTAAAACCCCCAATTAATTACCAAAACTAGAACCTAATTTATTTTAATTCCAGAAAATTAAAACTCTATTAATTACATGATTTTAACATATTTCACTAAATAAGAACAAAATTTTTAACTTAAGAACAATAACTTTAGGTGATCAAAACCAAAATATTTTAAAATAACCGAGTCATGCTTATATGTTAAAGAATTTATATTCCACCTTATTTGAAACATGATCCAGACACTTCCTTATTTCATCGACTACCAACAACTATTTTTTTTTTTCAATTTGCAAGTTCTATTTTTTACCATGTATAACTCGAAACAAAAGACATCGTTACCCCAAAAAGAAATCTCCACCATCTCAAAATCCTTCACGCGAAAAGTACCGTACAAACAAACACGTGAAATGAGGACCCGAGAAATGCGCTACTACAGAAGTTGAACATCTCAAAGAGAAACGAGCTAGCAAACATCCCAAGAATACAACCGGTAAGTAGAAAATAATTTTACATACATACGCATAAGCGTACATACACTCAAATCCATCCAACATATACTATACAAGCATGTATTAACTCTCTTTCATGCAATCATACTTGAAAGTCTAGTGGTGTTGTGACACATATATAATTATGTAGGCCTCCATAATTATACATGTTCCCTTTCACCAATGTACTCCCTCCTATGATGACACTTATAAGAAATTAATACTACACATAACACATAATCCAACAACTCACAAGCACATAACCACACAAGATAAGATCCAAAACCCCATGTATTAAAATAACATAGCCAATGCACGAAACAGTTTTGTTTAGTTAACTTCATGTAAAGATTTATGATTATATAATAGTTTTTATATTCAGAAGAGAGTGGAAGCACAATTGGTGTCTAGACTCTCATCTAACTTCATGTAAAGATTTATGATTATATAATAGTTTTGTTTAATTATTAAAAAAATATTAATAATAATAATAATAGGATTACCTTTGCTATAACTAAAGGAGTGGGAGCTCTGATTGTATCTCGACTTCCCACTAACTTTTTGTAAATCCTATTATTCTAATAAAATCACGTTTCATAATAATAATAATAATAATAATAATAATAATAATAATGATAATAATAATAATAATAATAATATTAAAGGAGTGGGTGCTTCTTATTTACATGACTTTCAGTTTGCTGTAGGTGTGCCTGGTAGGTGTGAGGTTGTTCTTCATTCTGTTAGTAGGTTTGTGGAAGCTAGGGGAATGAGGTTGGGCTTTCTATGCTTTTGGTGAACTTTAAGAATGCTTTTAACCTGGTTGATAGGGGTTCCATTCTTCAGGAGACTCAGTTGAGGTGTCCGGCTATCTCTCCCTGGGTGGAGTTTTTTAAGGGTAAAAGTAAATTGGTGAAATAAGTAAAATTTATTATCATCATTTTTTGCCATCCTGAAAGATAAAGTCAAGGGTAAAAGTGTAAAACAGCTCACTATTCACTTATGCACAACCACCTGACGCATAAACACCCAAACTATATCGATGAAGATAAGGCAGGATTGTTGACAGTTGTTAAGTGTATCGATTTGCCTTAATCGACTTGTTAATACTAGTAACATGTAGTATGAGAATCATGAAGATGGGTGTGTCGGCAGTTTTAAAGGCCTAAGCAATGGAACACGGCAAGCATGCGGAAAGCAGAGAAAAAAATGATTATCTTTTTTTAGAGTAGGGTTAAGATTGACGGCGGTGCGTGTTTGATGAAAAAGAAGTACTCCAAAGTTGTACATATTGTGATAAAGTATTGATTAAGTAGAGATAAAAGGCAACTAAATACAAAGAAAAATAATATTATAGGTAATAGTTGTATGATGTTTGATCCCACATCGCTGGAAAGTAAAAATGAAAAGCAGTTTATAAATAGCACAAGCAAACAAGCAGTCACGACCTTACTTGAACATGATCTGTTTTATAGGCTCGTACTTCTGTATTCTTGATTCCTCAAGAGACAGAAACCCATGTCTGGTTGATGCATCGTCACCATGTGACCAGAGCGTGATTAACCGAGCTTTATGGTCTCGGCCATGGCTCAGTAGAGGATCGTTGCCAGCTCATCTTGATATGGGTCTTGGCATGGTCACATGGTTGTCTGACAGACAAATTTACCCTTTTTTTTAGGTAACAGGAGGACACAGATGGTTTTTTCATTTACCCTTTTTTTAGCTTTAGATGCTGGTCTATTAGGTGCCAATTAGATAATGGAGTTGTATACAAAATTGTGGGTAACTTGGAGAGATGTTCACTTGTTTCTCATCGTTTCGAATTATGCCAATTTAAGGTAACAGGGATGTCGTTTATAAATTGTAATATGTGGGCAAGATTTTCTTGTTCGTGACTGGTACAACTTTTTTTGTTCCTCAAAATCGATTTAGCAGTTTGATCACAGCGACAGAAACTATACACAATAGCTAGCTTTTCCGCAGTGGCCATTGAAGTTTGTTTTTGCTTCTAACCCATGTTTATGATAACCATCGCAAAAACGAAAGGCACACAAAATTGTGAAATAGGACTTTGAATGAGAAAACACCCAAGTTCATCCAAATGTGGAACAGGTGTTAGAACTAGTATTAGTGCAACGAATAAACTTAGAACTATAGATTGGAGGGGTGCGCCAAGCCAAGGCAATAGTGCAACGCCAAGGCGACACGTGAAGAACCCCAATAGCAAGCTACTGTGGTGGGTTCTTCTCCCATAAAAAATAAGATTAATATCGAGTGAGCCAATGGCTCACATATCAGATATTAAACTGATAAGAACAGATACTACACTTGATCTTAGCCAAAAGGCCGAGAAAGGTATGCTTCTTTCAATACTAGGCCTTTGTTTTTATATACAAGTCCTCCTTGTTTATTTATCTCACCCAGGCGATGTGGGATGGATACAAGGTTATTCTAAAAATTTAACTTGCTTGACTTTCTGCATTCTTTGGACACAAAGATTCTCAGTAGTGTTATGCTAGTAAATTGATTTGTGTTCGCGATAACCATTGTCATTAGAGAAACTGTGAGATGTATTTTTTGGAAGCAAAATCTATGATATAATCAAGTTAAAGGGCGACATTAATGACTAATGTTGGTAACTTTTATGGCTAATTGTAAAAGATAAATAGTAATGGAAAGAAAGAGCGACGGGGTTGCGTTGGTCGAACGGATTTGGGAGGCTCTACGACAGAGTCAGAAGAGGACTGCATAGAAACAATCTATCATAGAATCATCAAGATATATAAATCAACTCATGCCGTTTTTGGTACCCAAACAATCATTCATCTGAGGGCGTTGAAAACGATATTGTGAGTTATAGAAACAGGAGTTCTTGGTACCATGTAGACACCGTGTGAACCAAAAACTCAAGTGGGACTAATAAAATAACAACTTTTCATCTTCATGCGGTATTGCGGGAGTTAGACATGGCGGAAGGAATCACATATTCACATAACAAATTCATTTGACTGGCCTGAAAATTAAAGCAAAAACATAAACAAATGGCAGGATCCGTTAGAACCATTCAAACGAATCATAAGGTATTCATCAACCAGTTTACATATTGCTCCCGAGTTGCAATGGTAATGCTTAAAACGACCAAGTTTGGTTTAAACAGGAGGAATCATTTGGCATAAAATGTGACTTATAAAAAAATGTGGTTAAATCACTGAACTTAAGCATGTTGAAAATTCGTTTGGCTCATTAACTATTCAATTGAATGTTGTGTGTACAACATAAGCTTCTCCTGTCGAGTTTCCTACGAACTCGAAGTCAATCTCATCACGTTTAGCACTTGCACAAGACAACTGTAAAAAATAGCCCGTGTTTACCAAATGTAGATCACTAAGAGGAGTCCTTTTTTGTGCCAGTATATCCAACATTGTTTCTCCATTCATGCTTGTAGCTAGAATTCACTTCTATCGTCGTATTAAGTAGCAAGAATCTAGTGGTCTAAAATTTTCCAAAAATAAAACTAATCAATCACATATAATCATCTTTTGAACATGAGAAGAGACACACGCTCAGTTGTCCCAGTAAAGTGGCACCTGAACCTACAAATTCTTGGTTGAATGGGCGTTATTAGGATAAATCTGGCATATTAACAACAGTATCGGCATATTACTTTTTACATTAAATTGTTTATTACACTTCTGATTATTCTTGTCATGTAATTTGACCCTTAAAATTCAAGTCTTGACTCTTTCTTTGTTACTATAAATTTGACAGTTTCTTGTATACCGGAGATTTCTGTGACATGTACATCGGAGATTATGCCCTATGAAATAAGAGTAAAACAGAAATCGGAGAAAATGCGGTCAATATGATGAGAAGGTGCTGAGTTATGCATTATTTCTACCATCGTAAATGAGCAATTGGTTAAGATAGTTATGACATCCTGCTTTCAAGAACGAAGACACGAAAAAGAGATTTGTTATCGAACTTTAAGTAGAGGTTAAGTCGTTACACTTTCGCGAGTTGCAGAAAATTTTTGTGTAATCTCGTCTCATTAGCATGTTGTTTGAGCTGTATCTACCTTTAAAAACACACAAGTAATATGAAAATGTAGCTTGTATGAATCAACTATTGGTAGAGTATTTATAGAAAAGAATGATGTAATATTTCTGTAATATATGTATGTGATAGTTACTAAGAGCATACGCACGGCACTGCAAGTGGATGTACTTTAGTTAGTGTATCTCGAGTTGACCGTTCATCTAAATATGTGCTACATGACATATCATGGCATTTACTTTCTTACATAGTACATAGCTACACTTGATTTAAATATTAAAGTAGTTTTTGCAAATTTAAGACATTAACAGAACACTAACAACTAAAATGAAATTACAAATGGTGGTTCTTGAACTTAAAGAAGTGCTTATAAAAAGATGTACAAAGGGGGTTCAAGATTCGATAGAAAAATAAAGGTGAAACATGCATTAATATGGCTTTAAGGAAAAAAGTACTTACCTATTCTAAGATTTAGGTCATTTAGATGCAAATTTAGTATCGGAGAGGTATATTTATTTTGTTTTAGTGTCACTTTAGAAAGGCTTTTCTAGACCATGTTTTACAATTGTACTTGGGGGTAAATAAATTTGTCAACTATGGAGTAAAATATTCAAACAATCAAGGGAGGACGAGTGAGAATTCACTTGTCATCCAAAGGCTAGCCTGTTGGTAAACACTTAGATTCGAAGTTACACTAGTTATTGCAGCGTGTATTTTCCATACAAAAAAAAACAGAAGCGGCCCAAACAGTGGGAATAACCCAGTTAGAAAAAAGTATCAACTAGCTGGTGATACAATGAAGAGTTGCTGACAATCCACATCAAATGACAGTATGAATAACAAACATTAAACTATAGATCGGAGGGGTGCGCCAAGCCAAGGCAGTAGTGCAACGCCAAGGCGACACATGAAGAACCCCAACAGCAAGCTACTGTGGTGGGTTCTTCTCCCATAAAAAATAAGATTAATATCGAGTGAGCCGATGGATCACATATCAGATATTAAATTGATAAGAACAGATACTACACTTGATCTTAGCCAAAAGCCCAAGAAAGGTATGCTTATTCCAATACCAGACCTTTGTTTTTATACTCAACCCTCCTTGTTTCTTTAGCTCACCCAGGCGATGTGGGACTGATACAAAGCCATTTCTATTTGCTTGCACTTTCTGCATTCTTTGCACACAAGATTTTAAACAGTGATATACATTGATTTGAGTTACACGATAACCACAGTCATACACTATACATGATACTTCCCGTGCCCCAACTCAAACTCACTAGAGAAACTGTGAGATGCATTTTTTCCTGAAGCAAAATAGACGATAAAATTAAGTTAAATAGTGACAGAAATAACTAATGTTGGTAACAGTAAAGGAAAGAAAGAGGGGTGGGGTTGTGTTGGCTGAGGAGATTTGCGAGGCCCTACGACATAGTCGGAACTGGAAGAGGATTGCGTAGAAACAACCTATCATAGATTCACCAAGGTATATAAATCAACTCATGTTGCTTCTGGTACCCAAAACAATCATTCATTTGAAGACGTTGTAAATGATATAGAGTTTTACAAAGATAGGATTTGTAAGTACCACGTGGACACTGTGTGATTCAAAAACTCAGTTGGGACTAATTAAACAACGATTTTTCATTTTCTTGTTCACGCGGGAGTGCGGGAGTTAGACATGGCAGAAGGAATCACATATTACATAACAAAGGGGTTCTTTTAACTAGGCTGAAAATTGAAGCAAACACACAAACAACAAGTGGCAGGATTCGTTAGGAACTATTGAAAGAATCATAACGTTTTCATCAACAGGTTTAGATATTGCTGCTCCCAAGTTGCACGATCGAGCTTAAACCGTTTCATAAGCATTGGAATTGGAGCATTTTTAAGTGCATGTTCTTCTGTGTGTATGCAGCAAGATCCTAGAGGTAGCAAACATCTTCAACATTGTTGAATACAGTACAATTTAAGAGCTTTTTGTGAAATAAACAACAGTATCAACATATTTAAGTCAGTTTCTTGATGTGGTGTGCACTGCAGCTAGGTACTTGAACTATTTAAGTCAGTTTCTTGATGTGGTGCGCGCTGCAGCTAGGTACTTGAACTAAACAGAACTACAAGAAGTGAATGAGATTTGCAAGGAGGTTCGTTTATGTGGCTTAGTTGACAGTTGACACAAGAAATTGATACACATTCTATAATAGAGGAGTACACAATTAGTTCATCACTAAACAACAGTGTGAAAGGTCAAACTTACCAAGATAGCTATAATGCAAAAGTAATACTAGTAACTCTTCTTAAATTTGATTGTTTATGAGAGATATACTAGCAATACCTATCAGCACCTAACCACTTGTAGTAGCACGACTAACCATATCTGGTAAAATGAATGACAGAGTTTGGTTTACGTATCCTTTGGAGACCTATTAGATTTCACATTTTTTGGTACAGAGTTATAAATACCTGCCAAATCTGATTTCACTAGCCACTCAATGCAGGCAACAATGTAACTACACTCATCCCCAAACCATCCGTCATTGATACGAGTTATAGATACCTACCAAATCTGTTATGACGGACCACCAAAAATATGCAGGTTCTGACACGAACGCATTTACAAGTATAGACCAGCCTACATGGCCAAATCATATTTTCTACTTGTGATTTTTACGCTGAGTTGCTGGTTAGGATGTACTTTGGAGCCTCGTACCAGCGTTTTTGTGGTCTAGAATTATCGAAGGTTTTCTTAATTTATGTGGCGTTCAACTTGGTTAAGGGTTCAAACTCCACATGGGACAAAGGTGTACCTTGGTGGTTATTTGTTAGGTATAAGAAGTTAAAAGAAACCAATCCGAGTCGCCTCGTCTTTGGATCTCAATTACATTGTCCTTGAAGAGTATCTTTTATATGAAATCGGGATAGATGCATCAGTCATGAAATTAATGCATAATCACTTGCGATACATAGTAACTGGAACTTCCTTGTAGCTACATGTCATCGAGCAACTTGTTATTCAGGGTACCTCAAACACAATGGCCATTCAGATAATATTTTTTCCTCTAAATATCATTTGCTTAAAATCAAAGGCATGCTCAGGAGAAACATGCCTGTTGCAACGTCTATATCATTGTTGGAGCAAATTTCCGGAGAAGCTTCTTCAGCCCTGATCCTTCGGGTATCTTAAGGCTAATCCTTCTAATGAAGCCTTGGCTTGCTCCCTCAGAGTATCTTGTGGCTACTCCTTCCTTGTGAAGCCCTAGCTTCCTTGTTCAGAGTTCCTTAGTCTAGCCCTTAGTCTCTTAGGCTGAAATAAGAAAGAACACTGTTAGCTCGCCTCGGGGTTTGAATCCAAGACCAACTCCGGCGTGAGAGTAAGTATGTGGTTCTAGTGAGTGATAATTCTAGAGAGAGAGAGTAAGTAGTGAAGTGTGTGTGTAGAACTTAACCTTTGTTCCTGGAGGAACATCTCCTTTTATACTACTTGGAGGTGGCTACAAGACACACGAATTGTGGAGTCAATGTAGGAGCAGCACCTAAATAGCTGATGAGCACCAGGTCTATCCTTCGTGGTCAGAGTTTTCCTCATGCTTCTCTAGTACTCGTCGTGGTCCAGTCTGTACCATTCGTACATCATCGTACTATGTAGGCTAGGTGCAATCGTCCTTCCTCCGATGGAGGTTATGCTCCATGTGCATAGGACTAGCCTTGTCTGGGTCTAGCCTTGTCTGGGTCTAGCCTTGTCTGGGTCTAGCCTTGTCTGGGTCTAGCCTTGTCTGGGCCTAGCCTTGTCTGGGCCTAGCCTTGTCCGGGTCTAGCCTTGTTTGGGTCTAGCCTTGTCTGGGTCTAGCTCTTGTCTGGGACTAGCCATGTTTGGGCCTAACCTTGTCTGGGTCTAGCTCTTTCCATTGTCTATGGACCTAGGGTGATCTTCATCACCCCAACTATTCCAGTGAGCTGTTCTGGCCTAAGATAGTTTTGCTCATGGAGCATTAGGAATTAGTTGTACTTTGTCTCACCTTAAGCATGGGGTGAGACTATACCTCATCATGTCCCACCAGTCTAGTATCAACTTATTCCTTTAGTTAATGCTAGACTCAGAGTAGAAATATAAGTTCCTCTCTGCCCCTTTTTCTTTTAATTATATTTTTTTATAAGAAAAACGAGCTTCGTCTTTTTCTGTCTTTCGATAGAGGGCCACTCTCAGTCGAATTACTTTATGGGCCCCCAAAGCCCATTTTAACTATCCACCTTTCCTTATAAATACAAGCACTCATATTTATTTTTACACATACACTTTTCACAATCCACCCCTTGCCTTCATCTTCTTTTTTTTATTCCTCCGGCGGCGGCTCCCTCTGGGGTTTCGTCCGGTGCTCCCCTTTTAGGAAACTTGCTCCTTCGGTTAAATCTGATCCTCCGTCTAGGGTCTCCTTCGGTTTTGGGAAGAGAGGTTTGTTCCTTCGGTTCGAATCTGCTCCTTCGGATCGAATATGCTCTTTCGGATCGAATATGCTCCTCCGGTTTTGGGGTGTAGAGGTTTGCTTGTCCGGTCGCTTGCTCATCCGGTTTTGGAGGGGTGTTGTTCGTCCGGTCGATTTGCTCGTCTGGTTTTGGTGACAAAGGAATTTGCTCGTCCGGTTTTGGAGGGGCATTGCTCGTCCGGTCGATTTGCTCCCCCGATTTTGGTGGCAGAGGAACTTGCTCGTCCGGTTTTTGAGGCAGAGGGATTTGCTCGTCCGGTTTTGGAGGCAGAGGGATTTGCTCGTCCGGTTTTGGAGGGAAGAGGTAGTTCGTCCGACGCTTGCTCATCCGGTTTTGGATTTGCTCGTCTGGTTTTGAGTTTGGCTTTGGCTCCTTCGGTTTTTGACTTGCTCACCCGGTTTGCTCCTTCGTTAGGACAAGGGAGCTTCTCTTAGGTATTATATCCATTCCTTTTTCTATTTATTTATGGCTAAAAAGGATATGCACCTTCGCACTTCTGAGTTAGGAAATAGGGAGTTTAAAGACTTAGTTATTAAGTATAAAATCCCTTTGAGCTTACACCCTCGCTTGCCTGACTCTAATTTTCGGATGATAAACCTTCCTGCTGGGGATACTGCTATTGGCATTTACCATAAGATTTTTGATTTTATCGGGCGTTAGGATCCCTTTCTCCACCTTCCTTCTAGATGTTATTAGACATTATAAGGTTCATATATCCCAGCTGGTTCCCTTGGGTTTGTGCAAGGTCACTGTAGAAACTAGAAGGGGGGGGGGGGGGGTTGAATAGTTTCTTATATTTACTTGTTAAAATGTGGTTTCCAAAAATCCTTTTTCAAAAACTTAGGCTTGAGGAAATATGTGAAATCTTCTTATGCACAATATGAGCAATGATAGTGTAACTAAACTAATACTAACAAAAATATATCCACAAAGAATAAAGAATGATAGTGTAACTAATCTAGTACTAACACATGTATATGAAAAAGAAATAAAGAATGTAAAGAGTTAAGGGTAAAGAAAGATCAAACCGAACACCAAGGATTTATAGTGGTTCGGCAACGAAGCTCACTCCTCGTTCCTACTCCACTCCTCGAGTACTCCTTACTCGAGAGTTCACTACACAACAAGCTCCTTATGGTGGAGAAAACCGTACACGTCGCTTAACCAATTTCCGACTCTAAGCTAAAAGTCGAGCCCTAATCATAGCTAGGACCAATCTACACAACTATACTTAGTACATACACAACTTCCAAATAGACACAACTACTTGGATCTTCACAACTATGACAGAACTACAAGTGTATAAAATTAGATCTTCAATGGATCTTTGGTGGTGGACTCAACACTTCACTAGGATAGTGTTCTTCTCTTTGCACTTGGAGAGGAAGGGATGGAAGAACAAGATTCACTTCTTAAACAAGTAATAATCAAACAAATGATCAAAGATTTGAGTGATTAAAGAAGGGGTTTGAATCTAGAAATAAATGTGCAAAAGATGTGAGGTGAAAAGTTGAGAATGGTCCACTATTTATAGGACAAAGGAGCCAACGGCTATATCTGCCCGCGGTACCTTATCTTAGCCCGCGGTACCTTATCGATAAGGTACCGCCTAGGCGCTAAGGTACCGCCCGACTAGACTCCGCTCCTTTTTGTCCTTTAGTGGTGGAGGTCTTATCTGGGTATAAAAAATATCCTAAAAGGATATTCTTAACCAAATAAGAATATGCCATTTTCAAATTTCAAATAATTAATTTAATAAAACATTTTCTTAAAAATAAAGTTTAATAAAAACTTGTCACATTTAATAAAAAGTGAGTTTTAAGAAAAGATTAAATCACTTGATCACTTGATTAAGGTTAGCACTTGTTTATCCATACCTTAAGTGAAAATGGGTAAAATGAAAAATACTTGAACTCAAGAATTCGTTTTTCGTTGTTTTCGTAAATGCTTGTTTTTACATATTGTCGTAATCAAAACTAAGCGAGACCGAAAAATGCAAATAACGTTTTTAGTCTTTCGTTAGAATGAACTTGTTTTTTTAACATATCATCAAGAGCACTAGTACCTTTCATGAACTTTTCCAGTTTAATGGAGGTGCTCTTGAGATCTTTATTCTCTAATCTAAATTTCTCACAACTTAAGCAACCTAAATCAACCTCTTTGTTTTTCTCAAGTTTAGCCAATTTCTCCCTAAGTTCATTGATCTCATTTTCAAGCTTAGTTTTGGTTGATTTTAAGGTTTTATTCTTTTCTATGAATTTAAGACTAAGTTTGTGTAAGCTATCATATTTGCCTTCAAATTCAATATCATCTAAAGTGGAACTATCATTGCTATAATATTCGGTTTCGGAATGTACCTCTTTAGAAGTGTGAGCCATAAGACATTTCTCCTCTTTGGGGTTGTCATCATCATCTTCACCGCTATCACTCCAAGCGCCACTAACGAATGCCGTGTGGTTCTTATCACGAGCGGGCTTTGGACAATCACCAATGAAGTGATTTGGATCACCACATCTAAAGCAATTCCATTCACCTTTTTCGTTCTTGACAAACCGATTCTTTGACAATTGTTTCTTATCATAGTTGGGTTGCCTAACGTGTTGACCTCGTCTCTTGAAGAAATTCTTGAAATCTCTCACCGCCAATGCATACTCCTCGTCATCGCTTTCCGAGGAACTATCATGGTCACTTTGTGCCTTCTTGGCTTTAAGTGCAAGAGATTTCCTTTCACTCTTGGTTTTCACTAATTCCGAGTCCTTCAAAATTATCATCTCATGAACCTTCAAGTTTCCTATGAGTTCATCGAGTGATAAAGTTGAGAGATCTTTCGACTCTTTAATCGCCGTGACTTTTTCTCTTCACTTTGGATGTAAGGCCCTTAGAAACTTCCTAACATTGTTCTTGCTAGAAAAACCTTCATCAAGTGCTTTTAGACTAGTAATAATGGTGTTAAACCTAGCAAATGCACTATCAATAGTTTCATCTTCTAAGATGACAAATTGTTCATATTGTTGGACAAGAAGATCGATTTTGCTTTCTTTGACTTGGCTATTACCTTGGTGGGTTACTAAAAGAGTGTTCCAAATATCTTTAGCGGTTTCACACATAAAAATTCTTTCATACTCTTTCTTAGGCAAAGCATTATAAATCAGCATTTTAGCCTCATTATTTTTTGAAAGTTTCTTTTTAGTATCGTCATTAGCTTTGTCAAAAGTGACCAATTCTTTTGTTTTAGAAACTTCATTAAATTGAAAGGGTAAAAAATCACCATTGGTAATAACATGCCAAAGATCTAAATCTTTTGATTTCACATAAGTTTCAAATCTGTTTTTCCAATAAATAAAACTATCGGTTTCAAAAAGTGGTGGTCTTTGCATAGATTGCCCTTCTAGGTACTTGCTGGAATCCATAGATCGATTCAAGTTTTAAAATACAATATACTTAAAAAATTCTTGAGCAACCCGCTCTGATACCAATTGTAGAAACTAGAAAGGGGGTTGAATAGTTTCTTATATTTACTTGTTAAAATGTGGTTTCCAAAAATCCTTTTTCAAAAACTTAGGCTTGAGGAAATATGTGAAATCTTCTTATGCACAATATGAGCAATGATAGTGTAACTAAACTAATACTAACAAAAATATATCCACAAAGAATAAAGAATGATAGTGTAACTAATCTAGTACTAACACATGTATATGCATAAGAAATAAAGAATGTAAAGAGTTAAGGGTAAAGAAAGATCAAACCGAACACCAAGGATTTATAGTGGTTCGGCAACGAAGCTCACTCCTCGTTCCTACTCCACTCCTCGAGTACTCCTTACTC
Source organism: Glebionis coronaria (assembly GCA_025667525.1). NCBI lineage: Eukaryota > Viridiplantae > Streptophyta > Magnoliopsida > Asterales > Asteraceae > Glebionis > Glebionis coronaria. The sequence continues at coordinate 545,375,234 of CM046882.1, forward strand.
GAGAGTTCACTACACAACAAGCTCCTTATGGTGGAGAAAACCGTACACGTCGCTTAACCAATTTCCGACTCTAAGCTAAAAGTCGAGCCCTAATCGTAGCTAGGACCAATCTACACAACTATACTTAGTACATACAAAACTTCCAAATAGACACAACTACTTGGATGTTCACAACTATGACACAACTACAAGTGTATAAAGTTAGATCTTCAATGGATCTTTGGTGGTGGACTCAACACTTCACTAGGATAGTGTTCTTCTCTTTGCACTTGGAGAGGAAGGGATGGAAGAACAAGATTCACTTCTTAAACAAGTAATAATCAAACAAATGATCAAAGATTTGAGTGATTAAAGAAGGGGTTTGAATCTGGAAATAAATGTGCAAAAGAGGTGAGGTGAAAAGCTGAGAATGGTCCACTATTTATAGGACAAAGGAGCCAACGGCTATATCTGCCCGCGGTACCTTATCTTAGCCCGCGATACCTTATCGATAAGGTACCGCCTAGGCGCTAAGGTACCGCCGGACTAGACTCCGCTCCTTTTTGTCCTTTAGTGGTGGAGGTCTTATCTGGGTATAAAAAATATCCTGAAAGGATATTCTTAACCAAATAAGAATATGCCATTTTCAAATTTCAAATAATTAATTTAATAAAACATTTTCTTAAAAATAAAGTTTAATAAAAACTTGTCACATTTAATAAAAAGTGAGTTTTAAGAAAAGATTAAATCACTTGATCACTTGATTGAGGTTAGTACTTGTTTATCCATACCTTAAGTGAAAATGGGTAAAATGAAAAATACTTGAACTCAAGAATTCGTTTTTCGTTGTTTTCGTAAATGCTTGTTTTTACATATTGTCGTAATCAAAACTAAGCGAGACCGAAAAATGCAAATAACGTTTTTAGTCATTATTGCATTAACAGTCACCACTTTTGAGGTTCTTTGTCGTAACCTGGATATCGAGCCTACAATTACCTTATTTCGGGTATTTTTAACGCTTTTCCAAGCAAGGGGATTGGTTTTCATTTGCCAAGCGTAGGGGTGATTTATCGGTTATGGAAGATCCTAAGACTTCCCTTAAGGAATGGAAGAACAAGTTTTTCTTGGTAGACCGTAGAGCTATTCCATTCCATATGCCTTGGAGGCACCCAGATTCTCGTATTACGGACAAGGTTCCCACACAGTTTAATCAGGATCATGTGAACAGACTGAGTTCTCATATTATTAGACTCCGTGATATTCCTGAGGGGGTGTTGGTCCGTTCTTGTATTAGCAGAGTGTGGGGTGATTCCTCGTGTGATCCGGTTATTAGAAATCGTGATGGCACCGGTACGAGGGGCTTCCTTTACTTTACATTATTCTGATACATTCTTGTTTGGCCCTCTTTTCTCCTCCACTCTATCTAACACTTGCTTCTTTTTTTTTCAGTTATGAGTATCTTTGATTTTCTTCGTTTCCCATTTTGAAGGATGTTGTGGTTGTAGCTGAGCCACATGAGCAGGATACGTCTATCTTGCAACGAGTTACTGCTCACACTATGGTGCCTGCGCCTGCTGGTGCTAGCATTCCTCCTGCTACTGATGAGAAGATTGTTACTACTCACCCAGATCCTCAGGTTCTCTAGAATGCTAAGGGTGCTGTGAAGCGTAAATCCTCTACTTCAGCAGACGCCCCTACCGGAGGAGCTAAGAAGACTAAGGCATGTAGGGAGCGGGCTAGTGCAGGGTCTAGTGGTCAAATAGCTGAGGGTGAGTATGAGTTAGCTATCGATGATGATGGCGATGTCGATCATGATGTCGCAGCTGATGATCTTGATGATGCGATCGAGCAGTCTGGTTGTGTTTCCTCTGGTGAGCTTTTAACTGTCATACCCCTTCGATCTTTTGACTCAGGGACTGGACTAGATGTGTCTTATCCTCCTATTGTTCTTTCAGGCAATGGAGTTCCTGCTACCTTTAGTGCTGAGGTGTCAGGAGTTCGTGGGGTGTCGACTAGGGATAGTTCTCATATGTCTCATGGTAAATTTCTGTTCTTGGACTCCCTTTTTATGCATGTAGCCTCTTATTTGACTTTATTTTCTTTGGGTTTTGCATGTACTACTGATGACACACATCTTTCTACTGGGGAAACTGCTCAGGTGCCTTCTACTAGCCTAGCTGATCCTGATGCTCATGTTACTGTGGATGAGCATGTTGATATTGATGGGGATGACCATCAGGATGATGTTGGCCACCATGATGACTTAGTTCTTGGTGAAGATGATGTTGAGGATGATACCGCTCCTTATGATGACATAGCTCATGTTGGAGCTACTGCTGGGGGTGAGTTTCACAGGGGAGATTGCTCATCGCAGGATGAGGCTTGTCATTTGGCCTACCCTTATGATGAGGATTCTGTTCCTATTCCTCCATGTACTCGAGAGGAATCTGAGAGGAGGCATGTTGTTGATTTTGGTATTTGTTCTGATGAGGTGTTCCAGAATCCTCAGGTTTGTAGGAGTCTGCGGGATCACTTTCCTACCTCAGCCGAGGTTTACCGAACATCTCAGCTCTCCTCACGCCAGCTGGTGGAGCAGATGAGTGTGCTTCAGTGTCAGATGATGTCTCACGGGAACGAGTTGTCAAACCGATACGTTGTTCTTGAGAGGAACCATAATCAGCTCCTTACTAGGTATAAGCATTTGGGAAAATACTTTCCGAGAGGACTGCTTCTCTTAGGCGTCAGACTAAGCTTACTAGACGTGCTGAAGAATCAACTAAGGGTATGAGTTAGGGTCTTGCTGATCAAGAGAAGAAGTTAAAGAGGTACAGGTCAGAGAGGGATGCTCTTAGAGCTGAGGTGAAAGGTCTTAAGGGTGAGCTTGTGATTGTCAGATCACAGCATGCTGCTAAGGTGAAGGACTTGGATCATCGGCTGACTCTCCGTGGTAATGACATACTTTCAAGGGATGACACGATTGTTGATATGGATGTGCGACTTTGATCGATCGGGACGGGGTCACTTCCTTTTTCAGTCTAGTTTTGAGCCATTGGTTAGAGGTTTTCTTGGTAGTTCAGAGTTCAGCCAAGAGTTTGCCCGAGTGTTGGATTTAGCTGTTAGCACTGGTCTCGAGCGGGGTTTGCGTATGGGAAGGTCTAAGGAGGAATTTCAGGATATTTTCAAAGGGTTGAAAAATTTATCCCTGACGCGAAGGCTTAGCTTGTTGTTGCTTCGGAAGCCTTTCCTGGTTGTCGCTTCCCCTTCTTTGGCAAGGTGAGCCGGAGTGCTGATGCTACTTTTTCAGAAATTGCTCAGATTAGGCCTGATCCAGTGGATCCTCCAAGCCAGGCTCCTGCTGTTCCGGCTCCTCTGACTTTCGGCCATACTGTTTCCTATCGTCAGAAGAAGAAGTCATCAGGACCAGGATCTTCCTCAGCCGTTTGATGTAGTTTGTGCCTTGTACTTTCTTTACTTTTATTTGTATTGTTAGCCCTCCATGTTTTGGGCTTTTGAGTACTTTATCTTTCTTTGTATGTTACCATGACTTTGTTGTCAATTTTCCATCGTATGTATGACGGCCCTTTGTGTGCATGTGTGCTTGATTATCTTATTAGAGTGATTCATGCTTTACTTTGTTGTAGTTTATTTAGATAGTATCTAAATTTTATGCCTCTAGCACGTTTTGTTAGGCGTCGTCCTTTATGATTGGCCGACGACGTGTTAGCCTTATTGAGCTAGGGTTGAGGTGTATCACGTGTGACTCATATTCGTTGCCTAGTATCTTCACAAGTGCCTGTGAGGGTATATCAGCTTTGCTAGCGAGTTTAGCGTGCTACTTCCCATATATCCCTTATTTAGTAAAACTCAATCATTTGTTTACGTGGTATAGGTGTAACAATTGCCTTGTAGGCTCATGCTACTCCCTCTTCCAGGTGTAGCTACTTACCGGAGGGTAATTTTACGTGAGAAGAGTAGGAAGGTTTGTTCCTATTCTTCTTCAATGGAGTCAATTTGCAAAGGTTGCTCAGCCTAACCACCATGGTATCAGTTTCACCATGGGGAACTAAATGTTAGGTGTTACCCTCTGCAGCTGGAGGTAGCAAACCATCCATTGTTGTGCGCTTCGTTTTATAGCTCAGTATTTTAAACGTATGGTCTTAGCAGAAAATATGAGGAAAATTTTGTTTCATTCATATCACTAGAGAAGAAATAATACATTAGTTATGGCTATGGTCATCTCCGGAGCGAGGCTACACTTTGAAAATTGCTCCTCCGAAGGAAATACATAATAACTTGCTAACATAGTTATGTGTTCTACATGTAGCACTTTCTTAGGTTGCTGGCGTGCCAGGTCCTAGGTATTTCTCTTCCTTCCATGGTGCTTAGCTTGTAGGCTCCACTTTGGAAACCTTTGATAACTTTGTAAGGTCCTTCCCAGTTGGGTCCGAGCTTGCCTATGTTCTCTACCCTTGAGGCCTCGTTCTTTCTTAGGACAAACTCTCCTACTTTGAATTGCACATGTCGCACCCTTTTGTTGTAGTATTTCTCCACCTGTTGTTTGTACCTGGCTTCCCTGATAGCTGTTATTTCTCTACGCTCTTCTAGCAGGTATAGGTTCAAGCGGAGTTCTCTGTCATTGATTGCTTCGTCTATGCTAGAGACTTTGTGTGTCGGCATGCCAATCTCTGTTGGGATGACTGCTTCAGTGCCATAAGTTAGGCTAAAAGGTGTTTCTCCATTGCTAGTCTTTTTCCATTGTTAGGTGCGCGCATAACACATTAGGAACTTCTTCAACCCATGTTGACTTCCCTTTCTCAAGTCTCTTCTTAATTCCTTATAGCAAGCTTCGATTCGCTCTTTCCACTGCTCCATTCCCTTGTGGGCGGTATACTAAGGTGGAGACTAGCTTTATTTTCAGCTTCTCAGCCCACTTTTTGAGGGGGTCGTCTATGAATTGAGTTCCATTGTCTGTGACTATAGTGGTTGGGATCCCAAACCTGCACACGATGTTATCCCACACAAAATTTAGTACTTGCTTCTCGGTGATGGTTGCTACTGGTTTTTCCTCCATCTATTTTGTGAAATAGTCGATTGCTACTATCAGAAATTTCACTTTTCCAGGTCCCAATGGAAGAGGTCCGACTATGTCCATTCCCCACTTCATGAATGGCCATGCCGATGTTACTGAGATCATGTCTGCCTTGGGTAACTTGGGTACAGAGGCATGTGCCTGACAGTTTTCACATGCCCAGGTGAGCTTCCTAGCATCCCTATGCATAGAGGGCCAGTAGTACCCCAAATTCATTGCCTTAGCTACCACTTGCTTAGTTCTGTCGTGCATACCACACGAACCCATGTGCACTTCTCTCATGACATAATCAGCTTGTAGAGGCCCGACACACCTCATCAATGGGACTAGGTAGGACTTCTTATGTAAGACATCATCTTCAATGGTGTAGTTTTCAATCTTTTCCATTAGTGTCCTGGCTTCCACCGGGTCTTCTGGCAACTTTCCCATCTCCAAGTAGTCTCTGATTGGAGTCATCCATGTTGGACCTTCCTCTTCAACCACTATATTTACTTCTTGTGTTTCGACTAAGCGCTCATTTAGCACTTCTACTAGCACTTCTTTGGACAGGTGATCGAATTGTACTGCGACTAGCTTGCTAAGAGCGTCTGCCTTCCTATTCTTGGCTCTTGGGATGTGGGATATCTGGAATCTATTGAATGAGCCAGGCAACTCTAGGACTTTTTCTAAGTACTTTATCATTTTCTCCCCTCTAGCCTCGTATGAGCCCTCTACTTGACTAGTTACCAACTTAGAGTCTATAAAGGCATGTATGTCCTTTACTCGCATCTCTACTGCAATTCGCAGTCCTGCTAGCAGTGCTTCATACTCTGCCTCATTATTTGAGTTGGGGAAGTTTAACCTGAGCGCATAGGATTACTCTACATCGTCTGGGGCGATTAGGATGAGTCCTGCTCCTGATCCTCCACTGTTTGATGCTCCATCGGTATACAACCTCCATGCTCCCGGGCCTGGAGTTAGGTCTTCCTTAGAGTTGGAGGACTCTGGGATGTCTTCTACTATGGGTGTTAGATCTGCTGCTGAGGCCACTGCTCTCTCCACTGGTGACTCTGCTAGGAAGTCTGCTAGTACCTGCCCCTTCACGGCTACCTTTGGTATATAAGTTATGTCATATGTCCCCAGCTCGACAGACCATTTTGCGAGTCTCCCTGATGCTTTACATTTGCTCAACACTTGCTTGATTGGGCTATCAGTTATGACTTTTATTGGGTGAGCCTAGAAATATCTCCTCAGCCGCCTGGCAGCGTGGACCAGGGCTAGGGTGAGTTTCTCAATTGGAGCATAATTTGCTTCTGCTCCTTACAAGGATCTGCTAACATAGTGAACATGCATTTGCTTTCCCTGTCTTTCTGTGAGGAGGACTGCACTGACTGCTTCCTCAACGGCTGATACGTACATCATCAAGGTTTCTCCCTTCTTCGGGGTGGTGAGCATAGGTAGTTGTGACACTAGTTCTTTCATTTCTTGGAATGCTACTTCTACAGCCTCCGTCCACTTGAAGTCCTTCTTGTTGGTGCATCTCTTTAGGGTGTCAAGGAAGGGCAAGGATCGTTCAGCCGATTTGGATAAGAAACGTTTCAATGCTGCCAGCTTCCCGCTAAGAGATTGCATTTGCTTCAGGGTCTTGGGTGAAGACATGTCTGTGACTGCTTTCGTCTTCTCAGGGTTAGCCCGTATTCCTTCCGAGGTAACTATGTAGCCCAATAACTTTCCCTCCTCTACTCTAAATGAGCACTTTTTGGGATTGAGCTTCATGTTTATCCTCCTGTAGGTGGAAAAGGTTTGTTCCACGTCTCTAACGATGTCTTGCTCGGTCCGGCTTTTGATTACCATGTCATCTACATATGCTTCAAGGTTTACGCCGATCTGCTCCATGAAGGTAGAGTCGACTAACCTTTGGTATGTAGCCCCCGCATTCTTAAGACCAAACGGCATCTTGGTGTAGCAAAAGACTCCTTCTGTGTGAAAGGCAGTCTTTTCTTCGTCTTTCTTACTCATCTGGATCTGATGATATCCCTTGTAAGCATCCAAGAAGCTCTTGTATTTGTATCCTAACAAAGATTCTATCTTCCAGTCAATCTCTGGTAGGGGGTACAAATCTTTAGGACAGGCTTTGTTAAGAGCCTTGTAATCGATGCACATTCTCCAGCTTCCATCAACTTTCTTTACTAGGACTGGGTTAGCGACCCATGAGGGGTATCACACTCGTTTCATGATTCCAGCCTTGAGCCACTCATTGACCTCGTATGTGACTACCTTCCTTCTACCCGGTGCAAGACTTCTCTTTTTTTGTACCTTAGGCTCAATGTGAGGATAGGTGTCTAGGTGATGTTCTGTGATTGTTCGGGGTATACCGGTCATATCGGCTGGTGTCCATGCAAAAACATCAGCATTATTTCTGAGAGTCCTTATGAGTGCTATTTGACATTCTTGGGAGAGGTTTCCTCCTATTGTGACTAGCTAGTCAGGGTAGTCATCGTTCACCACTATCTTTTCATCAGGCTTTAACTTGGGTGCTGACCCTGGCTTAGACGGCTTCATCCTCTTAGTGGGTTGTGGTTCTTCTTCCTCCCCTTGCTCCATGGGCTCCTTCCTTGGCCTTCTAGGGTAAGTTTCATTTAGTGGTGGTGGGGGAGGAGCACCATGGGCTAGCCTTCCTAGCATACCTCTTTGGGCTATCTCTTCTGTGCGAGCTCTCAGAGCTCGCGATTGCGCCTCTTCCATGAGTCTACATTCTTTCAAGGTCTCTCTGCTTGTAATCAAAGTCGATATCCCAATTGACGTTGGAAATTTAACCATTAAGTGTATGGTGGAGGCTACAGCTCCTAAGCTTCTCAATCCCGTTCTCCCGAGTAAAGCATTGTTCGGCGAGGGACTTTTGACTATAGCGAATTCCATCATCACCGTCCTGGTTCTCCCGTACCCTCCCATCGTGACCTCTAGGTCAATCCGCCTAGAGGGTAATGAACTTCACCTGAGAAGCCTACCAGAGATATCCTAGATTCTCTTAGCCTTGACCTTGTTTGGTAGCTTAGGTTTCTGAAACAATGCTCGTACATTATTTCTGACGAGGAGCCCCCGTCAACATACACTCTTCACACTACGTATCCTTCGATCATGACATCCACTATCACTGGTCAATCCTTCAGCTGATAGCGCGGTACTGACGGGAATGTTATGGCATTGTCCATCCATTTCTCCACTCTCTCGTAAGGTCTCTTCCGGTACCCTTGTGATCTCATCATGTTTATGATCTTTTCCTTCCCTTTGGCTGGTCCTTTGTCTTTCTGGACTCCTTGCCTGATATCTTTCACCAAGTGTGCTAGTCTCCCTGAGGCTACTACTTCTTCAATTCGCTTTTTGAGGTTAAAGCAATTATTCGTTTCGTGACCCCGATCTTGGTGAAAGTAACAGAACTTGTTCATGTTTCTCTTTTCAGGGGTTCCTACCATGGGGGAGGGGGTGGAAAATTCATGTTTTCCGTGGTTAAGATTTCCTTTGGAGTCTTGGTCAGTAGTGTGAACACTTCTTTCCTAGCGTAGGGAGGGCATATCCCCATGTCCCTTCCTTGGCTCCTCCTTTGGTTTCTGTTCCTAGATCCACCTAGGTTCCCTGTCCAGCCAGCTTTGTTATTCCCCCTATCCCATTGTGGAGCCTTGACTATGGCTATGGTGTCAGCAGCTGTCTCTCCTCTGATGAAGGCTCTGACTCTTTTCCACATTTCATCCACTGCTTTTAGGATCTTATCGTTGAGTTTCTTAGCTAGTTCTGGGTGTCCATGCCCGTGCATGAATGCCGAAATCCTTAGCACCGGGGGCACACCCTTAATGTGTGAGCTTTCAGCTTTAGAGCGATCCATAAATGTCTGGAGGCTCTCATTGGGCTTCCGTTTGATCCCATGTATCTCGGTGGGATCTTTATCATATCGTTTCTGTTGCGAGAACTCCTCTAAAAACTTGCTGCTTAATTCTTCAAACCCATCCACACTCTTTGGGTCTAAACTATCGAACCAGTTCCTTGCAGAGCCACCCAAAGTCTGACGAAACATCTTGCACCACACTGGCATGGGCCACTATTCTTGCTCAGCAGCAGCAGAGAAGATGCTGAGGTGGTCTTCTTGGTCTTTGCTTCCTTCGTAGACACAGACATTAGCAGGAAGCTTGGCTCGCCTATGATACCTGAAACGCGTGATCCGAGAGGTGAAAGGCATGGGCTTAGGCCGCCTGTATGGTGTGCTCAAATCCTCTGAATCACTATCCGACCTTGAGTCATATCCGGACTCTGAGCTCTCCTTCCTATGGAAAGACCTAGCTGATCGTGACTTGGTCTTAGCACTCTTGTCTTTGCTCATCCTATTCGAGCGATATGACTTAGCGATAGATTTCCTACGTGAAGGACTTATATGACGTCTTCGAGCGGACCTAGACCGACCTCGGTTTCCAGACTTAGATGAGCTGTCTGAGGAGTATCCTCTTCCTTCCCTCACCGAGGGGCTTGCACGAGAGTTTCCTGACTCTATCTCTTCAACCTCCTTGTTAAAAAGCTTTCGGGGAGTCATTTTCTCACGATTTTACTCATCAATTTCCTTTATCATAGTGTTTAGTGTTTCAATGTGTTATTTGACATACGTTGGGGTGAGGCGTCCCTGATCAAGTATGGGAGGAGGAGGAGTTACCTCCGGAGGAGCCCTCTCGGCCCCAGGTGTCCCCGTGTTCAGGCTTAGGCCTAGCCCCAGTGTAGGACCTTGGTCACCGTCTTCCATTACTTAGTTTTTGGTAGATTGGTATTCCCGGTCCCACGGATGGCGCCAGATGTTGAAGCAAATTTCCGGAGAAGCTTCTTCAGCCCTGATCCTTCGGGTATCTTAAGGCTACTCCTTCTAATGAAGCCTTGGCTTGCTCCCTCAGAGTATCTTGTGGCTACTCCTTCCTTGTGAAACCATAGCTTCCTTCTTTAGAGTTCCTTAGTCTAGCCCTTAGTCTCTTAGGCTAAAATAAGAAAGAACACCATTAGCTCGCTTCGGGGTTTGAATCCAAGACCAACTCCGGCGTGAGAGTAAGTATGTGGTTCTAGTGAGTGATAATTCTAGAGAGAGAGAGTAAGTAGTGAAGTGTGTGTGTAGAACTTAACCTTTGTTCCTGGAGGAACATCTCCTTTTATACTACTTGGAGGTGGCTCCAAGACACACGAATTCTGGAGTCAAGGTTGTCTTGTAGGAGCAGCACCTAAATAGCTGATGAGCACCAGGTCTGTCCTTCGTGGTCAGAGTTGTCCCCATGCTCCTCTAGTACTCGTCGTGGTCCAGTTGTCTGTACCATTCATACATCATCGTACTATGTAGGCTAGGTGCAATCATCCTTCCTCCGATGGAGGTTATGCTCCATGTGCATAGGACCAGCCTTGCTTAGGTCTAGCCTTGTCTGGGTCTAGCCTTGTCTGGGTCTAGCCTTGTCTGGGCCTAGCCTTGTCTGGGCCTAGCATTGTCTGGTTCTAGCCTTGTCTGGTTCTAGCCTTGTCTGGGTCTAGCTCTTGTCTGGGTCTAGTCTTGTCTGGGTCTAGCCTTTTCTGGGTCTAGCCTTGTCTGGGTCTAGCTCTTGTCATTGTCTCTGGACCTAGGGTGATCTTCATCACCCTAGCTATTCCAGTGAGCTGTTCTGGCCTAAGATAGTTTTGCTCATGGACCATTAGGAATTAGTTGTACTTTGTCTCACCTTAAGCATGGGGTGAGACTATACCTCATCAATCATTAAAGTAAGGGAAAAATGAGAAGTTTAAATGAACTAGGACACTATAAGTCGAAACATTCGAGCTGGCAATCACTAGAAATAATCGTGTAAACTTAAACCAGCAAAAGACGAGGCATGAATGCATTGTAAGCAAGTTTGCTCCCCCTGTGTTCTTGCATTTAGGTGACCGTGGTGAAGCCAAACAAATGTTACAAGATTTACTAACATTTTCCACACTCCACACTGCTATAGGATCTTACTTTTAGTTAGCTATCATATGATCATTGCATAGAATTTTCATTTAAACAAACCATAAAATAAAATAAACTCCCACAGAAATCAGTCCGCCAGTTTGAGCTTCCGACCGCTGGTCCGACGAAAAACTAGGCTCTAGCGATAAAAAAAGGTTGAGAAATTTTTTTTTTGGACCATTTCTCGATTGTGCGTGTTATCCAGGGGCCATGCTAATCTTCAATGTGTCGTTCCAATTTTATCGGAGTTTTCTGAAGGGTCAAACGTTATTTAACTTTCAGGGGTATATAAAGTGTCTATATGTCCATATTCTGGTCGATGTGGGATAAAATCGACTAAAACATCTTATTACATTATCAACTTATTCACTACTTTTGGACTTGTTTCACTCTTCTTTATATTTGCAATCCAATGAATCTTATATCGAGCTCATTCAACTTGAACTTATGTTGATCTCCCGTTCGAGCTAACCAACCTGGTTATATATATTGTGACAAAGACATATAGTATTATCGTGAAAATATATATTCTTGGTAAACCTGTATCAACTGGTTCGAACTTATATATGGTAGAAGTTTTGTTCCAACTTCTACGACATTTGAAATGGGTTCTCATCACATAGTATTATCGTGAAAATATATTCTTGGATAAATCGTCTTTAAGTCAAGCTAAAGCCCAATTCGGATCAATTGCAATACTCTGCTGAACTCCAACGCTTTAACAACTTAGGAAGTGCAAACATCTTCGTCTCATCATATCGTTCTTACAAGCTACAAGATTTGAACCAGCTCATAACTCTGAAGAAACATTACTTAAAAGCAGTGTGATTGTTCAAGATGTTTTATTTTCATTTGATTTTAAAAAGACTGAAAACCCGTGAGGTGTTATACTTTATTGCCTGATATATAATAATACATAGAAACTCTAATGACCTAACCCACAACGAGGCTCGGCCAAACATAATACTGGCTAATATTGAGGTGTACACAAATGACCCATAATCAGTCATTATAGATGACTGATTCAAACGAGGAGATAAAGATATCATTTCAAAACCTTAAGGAGCTAGGATTCAGTCAGGAACAGTTTGCATCATTAAGCTATTACATTTATTGAATTATTTCGAGACATGGTGTAAAGTGAACCCCTTAGCCCAAAGATATCACTTTACAAAATCAAGGCTTAAGATCTTTCTTTGTGGTGATATGCACTCAATGTCTAATGGTCTCTAAGATCAAAAAATTTGTCACATGCGTATTCAGGTGGTATATATGGCTTATGTTCCTTGGCCTACGACTCTACAAGTATAGTCAGAGTTTCTCATTTGGATTACATTCTCTTTCAGTTGTTAGTTTTGTAACCCGTTCCACACTTCCACATATCAACAATAATTATAGAAAGGGAGCAGAGGTCGGCGTTTGTGCTTCCTAAGTATCTAGTATCATGAATGGTAAATTTTGTGCTTACTTTATAGCTTTGGTATCCATTGTGAACTGATGATACATGTATTTTAGCAATCAAATTAGCATCTTTTTTTTTTCAAATGGTTTGTTACTGCAATAACTAGCTATAACCTATAAGCGTTCATCTAATACTTTCCACTTTCGAAGGAGCTCACTATGATCTGATCTTTTTTAATTTTTTTAAGAAATATTGAAGTACAAAACCCTGCGGATATGCACGAGACATCTTCGCTAATAATCAAATATATGCACGCGTGCACACTATTTACTTAAACTCATTTGTCTTTAAGTGCAGGGTTAATTTCTCTAGATTGACCAAAACACATCCAGGATTTCAGGAATTAGCAAGCGAGGTTAGCAGGCGATTGTGTTATGGGACCAACGACCGAACCATGTCTATATAGGATTGCTCATATGCCTCAGAGATAACCGAGGATTATATGTCTGAGCAAGCTATAATAATAAGATAACTCATTATTGATCACATGGACTCAATATCTATTATAGTTTCCAATAGTCTTCATGCCTTATCCGTTGCAAATCACAACAATTGTCATAAGACCTCGCAAATGGAGTTTTCAACATCTAGATACCTTACCATTGAATTCATTGGCATGTTGTTGGTGGCATAAGGAGTACCAACCGTATTCTCGTATTCACTAAGCAACCATGGGTTGACGTATCCACTGTTGCCGCCTCTAGGCATCAACTTGAAAGAACTCCTCTAACTATGGATAGGAAGGTGCAGTGGAACCACACATTGCTTGAATATTTGCAACGATAATTTCGCATCCTGGAATTTGAATATCTATGAGATTTATAATGGGTATTCTGAATGGATGGCTAAGTATTTTGTAAATCTTTATGACATAATTAGGCCATTTCTATCAAGGAGGATAACCGCTAGCTGATGTTTTAATATTTTGAGTATTATCTTGGGAGAACGAGAAGAGGAGTCCTTTATGGTATTTGAATTTTCTGGAAAAGTTTTACAATACAAATCCGTGTTGGAGATACACTATTGGATTTGGGATCAGAGTTTTACAGATGTCAACATTTTGAGTTCATTGCATCTTATGCTCATGTGTAATTATGTCTTTCTGTTTCAGGTTTGATTATCCTATCCTATGTTGTTCTGCCACCACATGAGTTTTCATCTACTATTTCAATTTATAGAAAAACGTTTGTTGGATCCACTCATTGACTCCCTTCTAGAGTAAAAATTAGAAGTTGATGTTAAATGAAAACTATGAATGTAAAGCAACCTGCAAGTTCTGCGTGAACTGTTATAGCTGGTGTTTTATTGAATGCAAGTTACAAACTCAGTTTTAACTTAGCATACTCTCGCAAATCAAATTTTTAGATGGATTAGTTATGTGCCCTTGTTTCTCTTACAAAATCCAGAGAGATGAGGATCATCTTTGTCATGTACATAAAACTGAAATTTTAATCAAGCTGAAGTCACGCATTACTTGTAAAACCGACTGAAAAAGTCACCTGTTGCTTATAAAACTAACTAAAGGAAAACATCTTATAATTGACTGAATAATAAACAAGCCAAAACCTATTACCACATCCAATATTGCAGAAAATAAACTTTGAACTGGTGATTGGAGGGGTGCGCCAAGCCTAGGTAGTAGTGCAACACCAAGGCGACACGTGAAGAACCCCAGAAGCAAGCTACAGTGATGGTTAAGCTACAGTGATGGTGATAGACAACAACTTAATAATTGGATCCGAGGTCAGCCCGAACAAAGGATTTAAGAACAGCGTTACCTCTAAGATACAAAATTCACCACTCATAGATTTCGCTGGAAAAAATCCAACTTGGAGATCTCGTTACAGACACACCACGAGCTTCCAAGTTAGCTTCCAAGATCACCTCCTAATTCTACCAAGACTAGGATAGCAAAGGAATAATAACCATCTCTAAACAAAGAGAAAAGAAATTTAGGAAAATCAACAACTGCCTTTTAAGTGATTAACTTTTGCCTTACATACTAGAGAAAAAGGAAATAACCACCCACACAGCTACATTTAGGGAAAAGTAAATAACTTCTTTGAAAATGTCAAATAAAGGAAAAAAATAAAGAAAATAAAATGACATGGAAATGACTTGACTGGGAATTAAGGTTGACTGGTATGTAGCACGGGTGGACTTGAACAACCTACGATTAGATGGTATGTGACTAAATCAAGCTAACCCATCCTTGTCCCACTTGACTCGAATCTTGACCCGAGTACGGGTCTCGTATGTTAATCGGTTCTTGAGTAGGGTTGTGCCTATCATCCTCCCCAGCTTCAATAAAGTTTGTCCTCAAACTTAGGATAGGTTCGTCCGAGTCATAGTAGGGTTGAAGATCACTCACATTGAACGTAGTGCTGTAGGTGTTCCAGGGAGATCTACCTTATAGGCGTTGTCGTTAACCTTGGTTAGGATTTTAAATGGACCTTCCCCCTTGGGGATAAGCTTGTTACGACGCTTGGCTGGAAACCGATACTTTCGAAAGTGAAACCAAACTATATCACCCGGTTGAAACAATATGTGCTTGCGTCCCTTATCGCGGCGATACTTAATGAGTTTGTTGGACCTAGTGATCTTGTCATATACAAGCTGATGCAAAGCCTTAATATCAGAAGCACGATCACTAGTTTCCTGATTGAATTTAGTTGATGTGTCAAGAACAACAAGGTCTAACGGTGTCTTTGGATTCAAACCGTAAACAACCATGAAAGGACTACTACCAGTGTTCTTGTTGGGAGCCCTATTATAAGCAAATTCAGCCTAAGGCAGCAATTCCTCCCACTGTTTTAGATTGGTATTGATAAGTGATCTAAGTAGAGACCCGAGGGTGCGGTTAGTTACCTCTGTCTGTCCATCGATTTGGGGGTGACAGGAAGTACTAAATTTAAGCTTAGTACCCATTTTCCTCCACAAAGTTAACCAAAAATGACTAAGAAACTTGGCGTCTCTATCACTAACCATTGAACAGGGGATCCCATGGAGTCTAACTATTTCTTTGAAATAGAGATTAGCTACCTGAACCGTATCATAGGTGGTATGACAAGCAATGAAATGAGCCATTTTTGAGAAACGGTCGACCACTACCATAATAGAATCTTTCTGGCGCTGTGTTCTTGGTAAACTAATGTTGAAATCAAGGCTAATGTCTTCCCACGGGGCAACAGGTACTGGCAACGGCATGTACAAGCCATGGGGAGACGAGTGACTTTTAGCTTGGTGACAAGGCAAACAACGTCTCACATAATGCTTCACGTCACGCTCCATCTTGGGCCAAAAAATTAATTTTGTAACATTGTAGGAGTTTTATCAATGCCCAAATGCCCTGCTAATCCACCCTCATGCGTTTCTTTGATCAACAACAATCGAATGTTATGCCTAGGAATACATAATCTGCTTTTCTTGAAAAGGTAGTCATTACAGATATGATATTCACCCGTAGCATGATTTTGGCAGCTAGAAAATTGTTCTCCAAAATCAGGATCACATGGGTAATTCTGTGGGAGTAGTTTGAGCCCAACAACTCTTGGCCTTAGTGAATTAACCAATGTATATTTGCGAGATAAAGCATCAGCTCCCTTATTTAGTTTTCCTAACTTGTGTTTAATGGTGAAATGAAATGCTTGTAAATACTCCAACCACTTAGCGTGTCGTGAGCGTAATTTCTGTTGCCCTTGAATATACTTGAGTGCCTCATGATCAGAATGTAGTATGAATTCCTAGGAGATTAAATAATGTTGCCACTGATCCAAAGCTCTTACTATAGCGTAAAATTCTTTGTCATAAGTCGAATATCGTTGCTTTGCTTCATTTAGTTTCTCGCTGAAATAGGCAATCGGTCGGCCCAATTGTGACAGAACAACACCAATTCCCACTCCTGACGCATCACATTCGACCTCAAAGACTTCATCAAAAGATGGAAGGGCTAAGACCTGGGTAGATGACAATTGTTTCTTGAGCTCTTCAAATGCAGCTTGTGCTTGCACGTTCTAGGCAAACTGCTTTAGCTTAGTAATTTCAGTTATGGGTGCCACGAGGGTGCTGAAATTCTTCACGAAACATTGATAAAAGGAAGCTAGGCCATGAAAGCTTCGTACTTGTTGAATAGATCGTGGAATTGGCTAGTCCCGAATAGCTTGGACCTTTCTTTCATCAACCTGAATACCCTCTGCTGACACTAAATAACCAAGAAACGTTACTTGGGTAGTGAAAAACTCACATTTGTCTAAATTCCAATAAAGCTTTTCTTGATCTAACACCTCGAACAATTGTTGAAGGTGAGATTTGTGATCATCTTCGGTTCTGCTAAACACGAGGATATCATCGAAATACACGACAACAAACCTGCCTAAACAGGGTTTTAATACCTGATTCATCAAGCGCATGAAAGTACTTGGTGCGTTGGAAACCCGAAAGGCATGACGAGCCATTCATATAAGCCCTCTTTTGTTTTGAAAGCTGTCTTCCACTCATCTCCTTCATATATTCTAATCTGATGAAAACCGCTCCTTAGATCGACCTTAGAAAACAAGGTAGCACCATAGAGCTCATCCAACAGGTCATTGAGTCGAGGAATTGGAAAACGGTACTTAATTGTTATCTTATTTATTGACCTACTATCCATACACATTCGCCATTCTCCGTTCTTTTTGGGCACAGTATAGTAGGAACTGCACACGGACTAAGTGATTCACGTATAAGCCCCTTTTGGAATATCCCATCAACTTGTTTCCTCATCTCGTCTGTTTCTTTGGGGTTCGAGCGATAAGCGGGTTTGTTAGGTAGAACCAACCCGGGAATAAAGTCGATCTTGTGTTGAATGTAACGTAGGGGTGGCAACCCGTAAGGAATCTCAACGGTGAATATATGGTTATAGGATTATAGCAAAGGCTGGACATGGGGGTTAAGGGTGTTGGGGGGGGTTAGGTTCAGTTTCATCAAGACCCATGAGAATAAAGTCGGTAATGGAATAATACTCTTGTTGTTCAGCTTTCAATAGGGTACTCAAAGGTTGGGGGTGTTTGGTTGAAGTGGTGACTGGAGACATTGGGGTGAGAACAATTTTTTTATCGTTGTGGTTGAATGAGTAGGTGTTCAGATAACCATCATGCATCACCCGACGATCAAACAACCATGGACGTCCTAACAGAACGTGACAAGCATCCATTGGAATGACATCACACCAAATCTTGTCCACATATGATCTGCCAATACTAAGAGACAAAAGAATTCGATGAGATACGTGTATTCCTTTACCTTGGTTCAACCACTGAATCACGTAAGGCGAAGGATGAGGCTCGGTGATCAGGTTCAGCTTGGAGACCAAAGTTTGTGAAGCCACATTGGTACAACTGCCACCATCAATAATCACCATGAAAACCCTTTCGGAAATGGTACATCGGGTATGAAAAATGGCTTCTCGCTGGAGGTTTTCTTCCCGATCATGTGTGTTGCTTATTGTTCTCCGAACAACAAGACAAGCCCCTTCATCAGGTCCTACAATTTCTTCTACAACAGATTCGGAAGTTACTACCGATCGTAATGACGAGTCAACCGCGTAGGAATTGTCCCCCTCTGCATATTCAGCTAGAGTAACAAGCTGCTTGTTTGGACACCCAGAAGCGATGTGTCCGAGTCCTTGACATCGGAAACACCTTCGTGGGGCTTTAGTAGGGGTCACTGAATATTCAGATACATTTGGAGTTTTGTTTTTTAGGTTGTTTTAGGTTGGATTGGGTTTTTGGAAAATGTTCGACCTGTTTCAATTTTTCCCTTGTTTCTTTGCTGACTATCTAACTTGTGAGCTAGTAAGGTTAATTCATCTAGGGTCGAGTATGGATATAACTCCATGACATTAGAAACACGAGTTTCTAGCCCACCCAGATACCGAACCAAAGTCTGTGGATCATCCTCGGGCAGATCACACTTCATAAGTAAATACTCGAATTCTCGAGAATATTCTTCTACGGACGTTTATTCTGCTTGAGATGATGTAATTGAGAAAAACTTGCCTGAATAAAATATGAGGGCAGGAACTTTTGCTTCATTAAATGCTTCATTTTTTGCCAATCCTTTACCTTCTTCTTTCCTAGACGTTCCTGTTTAGTACACGTGTTGGCCCACAAAGTTGACGCATACTTCCTCAACTTCATGGCCACAATTTTTACTTTGTGTTCATCAGTCGTTTCTTTGTAGTCGAAGGTACACTCCACCGTCCTCAACCATTCTACAAACTCGTTTGGGTCAAGCTTTTCATCATACTCTGGAATGTCAACCTTAATGTCGTTGGGATGCCATGTTCTAGATCCCTTTTGGTTGACTCCTGATCCACCGGTTTCAGTTTCATCTTCATCTCGGCGGTTAACTGAGAGTTCAAGAATTTGTTCTTGCATAGCCTTTAACTGTTCGGCCATGGTCTTCTTCTCAGCCTCAAGTTTCTCAATAGTTTTCTTCAAATCATTAGCACTTAGGGTATCCATGGCTCTTGATACCAAATGATAGACAGCAACTTAATAATTGGATCCGAGGTCAGCCTGAACAAAGGATTTAGAACAGCGTTACCTCTGAGATACAGAATTCACCACTCATAGATTTTGCTGGGCAAAATCCAACTTGGAGATCTCGTTACAGACACACCACGAGCTTCCAAGTTAGCTTCCAAGATCACCTCATAATTCTTCCAAGACTAGGATAGCAATGGAATAATAACCATCTCTAAACAAAGAGAAAAGAAATTTAGGAAAATCAACAACTGCCTTTTCATTGATTAACTTTTGCCTTACATACCAGAGAAAAAGGAAATAACCACCCACACAGCTACATTTAGGGAAAAGTAAATAAGTGCTTTGAAAATGTCAAATAAAGAAAAAATAACAAAGAAAATAAAATGACATGGAAATGACTTGACTGGGAATTAAGGTTGACTGGTATGTAGCACGGGTGGATGTGAACAGCCTGCGATTAGATGGTATGTGACTGAATCAAGCTGACCTATCCTTGTCCCACTTGACTCGAATCTTGACACGAGTACCGGTCTCGTATTTTAATCGGTTCTTGAGGAGGGTTGTGCCTATCAGATGGGTTCTTCCCCCATAAAAAATAAGATTAATATCGAGTGAACCGATGGCTCACATATGAGATATTAAACTGATAAGAACAGATACTACACTTGATCTTAGCCAAAATGCCGAGAAAGTTATGCTTATTCCAATACCAGACCTTTGTTTTTATACTCAACCCTTATTGTTTGTTTAGCTCACCCAGGCGATGTGCGACTGATACAAAGCCATTTCTATTTGCTTTCACTTTCTGGCACACAAGATTTTAAACAGTGATATACATTGATTTGAGTTACACGATAACTGATAACTAGATTTTACTCAGGTTAAAAAGATTCGTTTTAAGTATGTCTAATCGAATTGATCTTAGTTCTCTATGTGACTTTGTTTTATTTTGGTGGAATCAAAGATGTGTCGTTGTAGTGTTTTAAAATTTAAATGCAAAACTTTAAAGTAAAAGTGCTCTTAAAGTAAATCTAAGTCTAATTAAAGTAAAGTGCGAGTATTTAAAGGGCACTAAAGTAAAATGACGTAAACTTAATTCTATCTAAGGCAAACTTAAAGTGCGACTAAAACTAAGGCAAATAATCTAAAAAGTGCAATGAAATAAAAGGTAAAATAAAGCTTGAAGATAAAAATCAAAGACGAAATCTAATAAGAACCTGAATACAGCTCATTCGGAATAAACCTTCGTTTGGAACAATCACTCGACCTAAATGTCACCTTTGGTTGAAATGACTCTTCTTTACTTGGAATATTACCAAAATCCTTGATCCGGAACAAATTAGTCTGAATATGTCACTTATCCAAAACAATGCTTCGTTCGGAACTAACTGATTCGGAACTTGTAAATCTTGCCTTGATTCGGAAGTTTTGGTCACCCCCTGATTCGGAACTTTCCGGATGAAGCTCCCTTATTCGGAACTTTAGAAGTTCCGAATGAAGGCCCTTGGTTCGGAACTGTTGGAATTGGTTCGGAAGTTACTGATTCGGAAGGTTCCGAATGAAGAGTCTTGGTTCGGAAGTTTTGACTTCCGAATGAACAAGTTTGGTTCGGAACTTGTGAAGTTCCGAATGAGGCTCCTTTATTCGGAACTTTTGAAGTTCCGAATGAGTTTCCTTGATTCGGAACTTTTTGAGTTCCGAAAGAACAACCTTGGTTCGGAAGTTTCAGACTTCCGAATGAAACCTTGGTCCGGAAGTTTTGACTTCCGAATGAACCCTCAATCCTATCCTTGGTCCGGAACTAAATCTGGAAACACAGAAACAAGCAGAATCTTCCGAAGAACAAGGAAGGTAATACAGTAGCAGATATAAACAAAAAGTAAGCAAAATCAATCACACGTATTAATAAAAACAGTAACGAACCAACAAATAAGCATCAACAATCAATCAAAAACATGAAATTAAACAACTTTAACCATAATAATCAAAAACACTTTGGATCAAAATAAAAGCATGAACATGAACATAACATAAACACAACAAATCAAAGAATAAGAAAGGTAGATAAGAGATTGACAAGATAAAGTAAAGATTGACAAGAATTAAATGAAAACTTACTTGAAATTAAATGAATTTAAGGTGCGAGACAAGGTAATTAAATTGACAATTAATGTAAATGACAAGTATTTAAATGGTGGAAGAACTAGTGTCACCCTAGCCAACAAGAGTAAAAAGATGACTAATCTAGTCTATTTATAGGGGAGACTAAAGCTTTCTTAGGAAGCTTCCTTAATTGCATACTTAGTCCCTCCTTCTTTTAATCTTCTTCTTAATTGCAAGATTAAGTCCCTCCTTATTTAAATCTTCATTAAATGTGGACTTAAAGGACTTTTAGCTTCGGGATTTCTTTGAACTCGTCTTTAATTCCTTTAATAAAATAGACTTGAATTCTTCGGCTTTTGATAAACTTCCGTCTTTTGACTATTTCTTCGATAAATCTTCAGAATTGGTCGTGGACTTCCGTTCTTTTTGCACTCTTGACTTCTTGACTTCGTCTTTTATCCTTTTCTTCAATAAAAGTCCATAAATGCCCGTGAATGTCCGTATCTTATCCATTTTTCACCTTTTCATCCTAAATCACAACAAAAACACAAACCACGCATAATTCCGACATAAAAGACATAAAATACACGTTTTGGTCCGGTTATTATTGTAGTTAAGTGGTAGAAAAGATGGGTGTTTACACACCTATCAATAACCATAGTCATACACTTCAGGTGCAATTCATAAAACTACTAAAAGGTTCTTTATCTTTCATGTTTGTGGAACGAGAAATTCATCATAACTTAGACAGTCGTTTTATGAACTTGTTATGTGCACACTCACTGTTACATGGCTCTGCCTCTACGTGTTTGTGATGTTACTAAACTTTGTATTGCTTTTCTTTTCTATAATTCCGTTGTTTCCAAACTTGAAAATCACCTCTTTACCAGCTATCATTGATAATATATGTTGATTCTATAGATTTGATATGTGAGGCTTCTTTACTTTAGTCATTATTGGCGCATTTTATAGTACTGATAATTATATCATTGCATTTTACTAATTGGTAGGTGAATTATGCTCTTGGGGCACTTTATTATCTATTTAATGCGTCTACAAAGGAAGAGATCTTAAGACCGAAAGTGGTGGATATTGTCAAAAGGTATGCAGCTGCTGGTGCTGTTAACGTTAGTTTTAGCAATTGCTCATGCCTTTTTAGATAGGCAAGTCCTAGAAAACCATTGAGAATATATCAACTATTTGGCTATCTTGTTTAGTCCCAGAACTTGGGGACCTAATCACTTTTGAGGTCAAACTCGGTACTTTTTATAGTCAGATTTGAGAGGCATTATGTTACAAGATTAACAACTGTATATCATTTAACGTGTGATCAATGAACTATATTTCCTGTATGCGTGTATGAATAACTTGGTTGCCTTTATAAATTTTGGCTGTTTTTACTTGAACCATTTCAAACGTTCCACCTAAACCATGCTTTCTTTGGTAGTAGTCATTATACGTTTGAGAAGCCTGATTGTGTACCGTATTAGGCACGCAACATGGCTGCCTCGCACAGTTCACCTGCCTTTGTCCACATGCCCAAATCAATATGTCTTGCTAACTAGCAGAATCCGCCCCTTTTTTCACAACACAAAACCTATCGGAGATACTCCCTTTCAAATCCCCAAGATTAAGAGCATACCCGTTTATAAAAAACACACCATAGTTGCCAGTTGGGCCTCTTTTCTTCATTAAACATTGGGTATATAAGTTCATCAAAATACCAGGTTAAATTATTATTAGAAGCCTCTGCATTTTTCGTGTTCTCATAACTTTCATTGGCCCTACCAGACCCTGGCCACCAGGATTCCGTCACAATTATTATAAGCAGCTATGGAGTAGCTTTCATTATGAAAAAGAGTGTTCAGGTCAACGATCTGTTTGGCCTCCAAAAGATGCTGGAAAAGAGCATAATGAATAAGAAAAATCCCATTGCTTCGCATAAATAATCGAATGATATTTAACATGTCAAAAGAACTAGAAAAAGGCGTCAATGTTTTAATCTAATCAACTAGAGTAGATTAGAACAGAACAATTGCTTAATACAATAACCTTTAAAATGGACACACCCATTTTGATACTTCCGTGAACTATTTTGCTGTCACAACAGGACCCATATTCTTAATTCGCTTATCAAACTATACTAATTAAGTTATAGAATCATTTGAACAATCATTCTAGAAATAAACTTCATAATGCACATTAAATGTACATCTTTTTCTTTGTAAAGTAAAACCCAAAGTAAGGACTTTTTCAAGAGATTCTTTCCTTAATAAGAAATAATTTTTTTATTTATTCCTTTCTATAGTTGATTAATTCTTTATTTGGCAAAAAAACGTTTGTAAGTTCGTTCTTTAAGACAATTGGGCTAAAAACATACATGTGTCAAATATTAAGAGATAAAAAGTTATAGGAAGGAGGGGTACATAAAAATTTCAAAAGGTTTAATTTATAACTTAAGCCAAACATCCTCACCTTTATCAAATACTCTGTAATATAAAATTCTTCATCCCTCAAAACCTAAATCGAATTCATGAACCCTAAATCAATGAAAAATAAAAGTCGATAATAACATCTGATCTCCACCTCTAGAAGAAAAACCCCAAACTCCGATCAAACCCAACTGATGTACAAGCTAGCATGATAAAAAAAGTGCAATGGCACCCTCGGATTAGATATGTTACTTTGGTAATATCTTATTTGTGTTTGTCAATCTATTTTAGTATCGAACCATTGTTTTTCTTTTCATAATATTAGTGATCTATGGTTAGCGGATTTGTTTTTAGGAATTAGAGAAAAAAATTAATGCTTTAACTTTATCTTTAATTTATGAAGTGGAATAGCAGTTGCAATGTTTCCTGTCCAGATGTTGAACAATGATCCTTTGAGCTCAATGCCAACAAACTTGATCTCAATCTTCTATTTTATTATGAAAGGACAATGGTTATATACTGGTGGTTGGACAATGGTTAGTGAATCTAAGATGTAGATTAACACTCATAATAGTCACGTGCATTTGACTTTTTATTCCATAAGGTTTTGTTTTTTTTAGAAAAAACACATGATATTATATTTATTTAGATTTACAAAGCAATGGTTTTCAAAATTGAGCAATGTAACATCATCATAACTTTGATAGAAAGATGAAGACCTACAACGTGAACTATATATGCCATCACATATCCTTTACTTATGAATGTGTTTATTATATCTATGAGTCTATGACTAGATAATCTAAAAGGTTCGACCGATACATATAATAACAAGAACAAAGGTGCAAATGTCAATCAAGTAATATGGTCATAAAAATGAAAGTTCTAAGCCCCATTTTGAATTTTGGATGATAGACATAAATAAAGACGTTGAGCAAGATTCTTATTTGTATTATGTTCAGGTGGAAAATGGGGTATGAATGAGGCTGGGTCAAAATGGGTTGGTCTGGATCAGACCTTTTTATTACATGGTCTAGGTCGGACCAAGTTCACCCACTAACTTTTCAGTTCATAGAATTAAATGACAGAAGAATTTAGTTTGCACAAAAATCAGTAAGTGTTGTTGCCAGGGGCGGACATATGTTTTAGCTTCGGGGCGGCGGTAAGAAAACGAGATTTTAATGTATTTTTTCGTTAATTTTGAGTGTTATTTAATAAATGCCCCCCACACTTTGAATTTCCACATTTAACACCGTAAAACTTAGAAATCCTCAACTTTTAAGTTATAATACTCGATTTTTTATTCGGATTATAGTTTTTTTGCATTGTATAAGAGCACGTTTTTATGGTTTATGTAGGTACCTGATGGAAAAATCTCACGCCACCAATATGGCAAAGTGTAGAAATATGAATATACAAATATGAATGTGTAGAAATATGGCGAAGTGTATTAACAATTAATGGAACATGTTATTCGTGTTTGGTTACTTTAATTGTAATCCAAGAACACCTCTTAGTAATAAATTTATGATCATTAATCATGAGCAATGTTTTAAAAACCGGGTTGACCCGACCGGTTGAACCGTGAACCGGCTCGGAGACCGGGCCGGATGTGACCGGATTTTTGCTTGTTTGAGAACCGGATTGAACCGCCGGTTTTTCGTTGACCCGGGTTGACCCGATTTGATTAACCCGGCCGGGTCACGATTTTTTATAAAAAAAATATTTCAAAAACTATTTTTTTATAAATATTTTGAATTTTTAAAGATATATATTGAAGTAATAATTACTAGTGTTAGTTAAAATAAAGTCAAAATAACTTAAAATGTTCACTAATATTGTTTTATTATAATCTAATACAATTTGTAAGTATAAATTAATTTTTTGCACATGTTTACGATAATATTATGAATATAGAACTAAGGCTAGTGAGTAAAAAATAAATACTACACATTAAAAATATAAAAAATATACATAAATAAGGAACCGGGTACCGGTTGAACCGGTTGACCCGTGAACCGGTCACTAGACCGAGTCAACTAAAAAACTGGGTTTTAAAACATTGATCATGAGGTCATAAACTCCTTTATTATGAACGACTAAAGTGTGTATAATGCTGAGATTTTGCAATATTATATTTGTGTTTACTATATGCTGAATGAGTTAATTTCCCACATAGCTTTGACTATTCTCTATAATACAGTAACTGTTATGTAATTGTGTGTGTAATCGCAAACATAGTAAGTAATGTTTTTTCCATTTATCGGCAGGCTGCGAGTTTTAGAGGGTTCATGTTACCTAGGGTAAGAACTCACCATGTCCAACTTCATAAGAAACTAACCAAAAAACCGAAGAGTAATTAATATATAAAAATTGTAAGTTAAAATTTCGTGCATGCACGGGTATTATATTAATGAATAATGACGCATAGTTAAAATTTTATAAAAAAACCCGTGCGTGCACGGGTATTATAACTAGTTTATGCTATATACAAAAAATAAAAAACTTCATAGAATACAAATAAATTTCATTGCAAGTATATTAATATAGATTTAACATGATAAATAAATATGATTTTGACAACAACAAATTGATGTCTTTTTTAGAGATTTTGGGCACGCAACACGCTTGCTCGATTAAGTTCTCCCGCGACTTTAAACTCACGTTCCAATCATTCCGAATACACTCATACATGAGTTTCCTTGTAAAGAATACTTAAAACTGTGTTATTAGACTTTGGCAACACATACATATGCTTATCATATGTGATTTAGTCATACCATAAACAACCAACACGGGTAACTTTAAATAGAGGAATCAGGGTGTAATGATATCATACCCGAATCAATGGAAAATATGTTGGATTCCATCGTACAGATCCAACGAAAACAACAACTCAATGTGAAACCCAAACAAAAAATGAATCAGCTGAAAACAGAATTCAAGCTATACTCTACATGACGGCAGAGTGAAATACTTTACCCTGATTTGGTGGTATATGCTGCACAAGGGGTTCGAGTGTGCTTTATACAGGGTTCATTTAGGGTTACATTTGGACTTAAAATAACGATAATGGGCTTGGCAGAAAACGTTGGCCTGCTTTATCATGTGACATCGATTATGGGCCCGTTTGGTTGGGTGTTCCACTTTAAAAATTATGGGTTACGTTTGGTATGAGTACATTTTATTTTATCTATAATAAAAGGGGGAATCTCGGTTCCGTAGGAACAATTCCCCCCTCACAATAGATTTGTTTATTCATTTTCCCACTGTTCCTTCCAGTGACGAAGCTAGGATTTTATATACGGGTGGGCCAAGTATCAACGTGTCGTCGTGATAAAATGATATTAATTGTGGTTTTCTATTTCAAATACATGGATCCTACACAATATTACATGAAAGAATATTTTGATCTAAAAATGGTTTCAAAATAAACGAAATATACTTTCATTATACTTGGAACATCTAACGAGTGATAACATCTTTACATACTTTCAACTTCATATAAATGAAATTTAATATTAATGCTATATATTCTGGTTGTTTAGCCTCTTGTGTTCTATCCTGATATCTCAATAGGGTGGGCCAATTTATCTATTAGCATACCAATTTTAAATCAATTGTATATATGTGTAGTAACTCCTAAAGTTTTGGGGTGGGTTTTGGCCAACCCAAGTTTATTAGTGGCTCCGTCCCTGGTTCCTTCCTCTCACATAAGAAAAAGCAATACATTTTTCCCTGTGTGTGTGAGTGTCGATTTCTGTAGCACTTCCCTCTTTATGGTCGTTGATCTGAGTCCTACTTGATATGTTTCGTCTCCATCGTTGATCTATAGGGAAATATCGCATTATTTTTCATCCCAGCCTCACCACTCTGATCTACACATACACAAAACATAGATCTACACACAAACAACATGAGAGATAATATTTTTTATCAAACCAACAAGATGAGTAGGATGTGGAATCACCGGTTCACTAAAGATGAAGAAGGCATTTCCCAAATCAATTTTGTAAGTTTATTAAACCTACTTTCTGCTTCTTTATTAATTTTGTGTGTTGTAAATTACCTAGCAGTTAAAAATATATTGCCCTCTCTCACAGTCTGAGTGGGTGCTGAAAATGAGTTGTATCTATTGATTACTTTTGTGGTAATTAAACTCTCGACACTGATTTGGTTGGTTTTGATCGGATTTCCTTCTCCAAGTTTTGATCACACGTATTGATTGTGTTAAATTTTACTTGGTTGGTTTTATGGTGTTTGGTGTGAGATGATCTCTCATCTCATCGTTGATTTGAACCACACACCCAAAGCCCACAACCCTCTTCGTTGCCGTCGTTCATGGTGTGTGATGCTGATGGTCGGTAGGTGGCGTTGGTTGGCTTAGGTCAGTGGTTTCTTTTGTGGTTTATCTTCGTTTATGGGGGATAGATATAAAATTTATGTTGGATTTAATTTACTCATGTTGATTGTGGCGGAATGAGTTGTTGATTATCAAATCTTATGTTTTGAAGACATTCATGTAAGTTTTTTAATTAATTTTGTTTTTATTTTTTTTTCAATTTTCAAATTAGATAGGGGTTTTATTAGTTTATGATTCTATAATATAGATAAAGACGTGTCTAATTGTAGATTATATTTTTTTGGTGTCTCGGTTTAGGAGGGTACTGATGTATCGAGGAATGTCGGTGTACTTTAATTAGATACGTTATAGAGCAAATTTAGGAAATTACCTTTAGGAAAAGGTAATAATCCATAAATAAGCTAAAGACGAATTCAGTTAAACACGAGAGTGATCCCGGTTCGTTGTACACAAGGACCTTATGAATTTGAGACGTTCGATTTAATTTGGACAATTGATTCGAATTGGGTTTCGGTTTTTAATCTAAAAATAATCCTACAATTTTAAATCCTAAAGTGCATGAATCGTAATAATAAGTGTGAAAACACTTATCCTTTTACCACTTATTTCCAATAAAACCAAGACCAAAACGTGTAATTTATGTCGTAAAAGTCGGAATTATGCGTGGTTTGTGTTTTTATTGTGTTTTAGGACCAAAAGATGAAAAAGGAAGAAAACACGGGCTTTCATGGGCTTTTATCGAAGAAAACGGGAAAAGACGAAGTCAAAAGATCAAGAGTGCAAAAAGAACGGAAGTCCAAGGCCTATTATGAAGATTTATCGAAGAAAAAGTCTAAAGACGGAAGTTTAATGAAGTCTAAGAACTCAAGTCTAAATTAAAGAAGAAAATTAACAAGACAAGTTCAAATCCCGAGACGACGTCGAGAAAAGACAAAGAAATTAAATCGAGTCGAGAAGACGTGAAGAAAGAAAGAAGATGCAACACATGCACTCCTTCCATTTTCCTATAAATACCCTCCTAATACACATTAGGAGGGTAGTTAGTCTTTTTAGTTTAGTTTTCATTTTTGCACTTTTCTTCCTAGTTTTAGAGAGAGAAAGTTCTAAACTTTCTCTCACTAAGTTTCATCTTTTCTTTTAATCTTTCAAGATTAAACATTTGTGTATTGCTTATTTCATTAATCAAGTTCTATTTAAGCTTAATCTTTAATCTCATTCTACCTTTCTTTGATTTTTAGATTGATTTTGGTGCGAATCACATTAAATCCGTGTTGATCTTAATGGTTTTGTGCTTAAAAAGTTAATCTTTTTGTTCCTACATAAGCTTTCATTTGATTAAGCTTTAAGATTCTTGTGCTTATTGGCTTATTTACATGTTTAGCTTATTTACTTTTTAAAAGTTCATATTTTATGGTTTGATTTAAAAGTTTGTTCATTTTTAAGTTTAGATAAGTTGATGTTAGTGCTTATTTGATCCGGTTCAGTTTTGATTCATTCTAGTTTGGTGTGAGCTTATTCAATATAGCTTATTACTAGCTTTTTACCGAATCCCACTTATATCGGAAAGGGTTTAAACCCCTTTCCGATCTGCTTATTCCGACCGACAACACACCCCCTCTTTTCGATTGGCAAATCGGAAAAGGGTTTCTAGATATTCCGATTAGCACCTCAGTTATTCCGATCAAAGTGATCGGATTAGGTAATTGGTATTCCGATCAGGACCATCTTTGGCATATTCCGATTATGATGGTTTTTGTAACATTCCGATTTGGTTAATCTTGTGACATATTTCGATTGGATTTAGTTAATGTATTCCGACGGTGGCCTTGTAGTTATTCCGATTAGTGCTTGTTGTTATATTCCGATTGCGCATGTTTTGTGGCATTCCGATTGGTAAGGTTTTACATCATTCCGATTAAGGAATTCTTGCTGTTGATCCCAAACTTAGATCGATTAGCTTTGTGTATACGAGATTAGATCAAGTAATACACGTAGAGAAACCTTTGTATATGCCTTATGAATCTAAGTGTTATGCGGAATCTAACACTTAAATAAGAACACACAATGATATAAACAAACTTTCACTTTGATTATCAATATCAAACTTGCTTACAATGAAAGATGTTTACGAATGAAAACTTATATGAAACTTATATCTAAAGGTCTTCTTTTATAGACATAAGAAGCCTTGTACAATAATCTACGTATCAGCTATTCTAGGTAAAGATAAATATAGAAAATACATTGTTGTTCCTATCTTTACTAGAAGTATTCTAGAATATAATAAACGTGTAGAATATATCTTCCATCAGTGCTTGTCTTCAATGTGCCAACGCTTGACTTTAACTTGTCAACGCTTGAGCTGTCAGTGCTTGTTTTGTTCTTGTCAACGCTTGTTTTGTTCTTGTCAGCGCTCAAGTGATCTGGCCTTAATTTATTCCCAACAATCCTCCCCTAAACTTGATATCCACTCTTATGATCAAGTTTCTGAATAAGCATTAAGGACTAGGAGGAATCTTACAAACCTTCTCATATTGGTAATGAATAAATCTGATCAAATCTTTTGCCACGTCACTTGAATAATCTATTTCCAGCTGAGTGTCCTTCATCTTCTCCAAAATAGCCTTGGATATGAAATACTGAGCATCCACAAGTCGATACTCAGCAAACTTTGTAGAACTCAAATGGTATACACCAGCAACTGAATATAACCTCCATTGAAGACCACTGAGGTCATCTTCAAGATCCTTCCAAATTGCAGGATCCTCATCTTTTGGTCCACACATTCTTTTGAATGTGGTCCAAAGTTTTATTCCATTAGCTGAAGTTGGTGCTTCAGCCTCATACTTGGTCTCCAGCAACCTCCAAAGGTCCACCAAGTCTTCTCTATCACAACTTGCAAACAAAGATATAGTGGTAAAAGTGTGTACCTCCTTGCCAAATCTGCCAATCTTCCAGAACCCACATTCATCTTCTTCATAGCTCACAATTGGGTTCCTGGAATCTAATGGTAACACTTGCACCATATCTGAAGCTTCTAATGGGGAGAGCTTGAGGCTCTTTCTTATAACTGCTTCACTTGGATATAGTGGATCCATATCTTTTTGAAACTCAAATGAAATTCCCTTCTTCACTGGCCTGGGAACAATCATAGCTTTCTTGAGTTACATTTCTTCTGCAAGTTCCTCCTTTCTTTCATCTGAAAGAAGTCTGAGAGTGTTTGCTTCCTGCACTCTCACCCAAATGGGATAAGCCCTGTTTTCTAACTCATCAAATGTCAAAGCCTTCAACTTCTGATATGTCCATCCAACTCCATGACATCTGAGCAGCATAAAGTATAGCTCCCTTCTATCCCTTTTCAACTCTGAGAGAATATTGCTTGCCTTGTGTTTCAAAATTACCTGGCAATCCTTCTGACCTCTAAGAAGAAGCTCCAAACCCTATATTTGATCTGAAATGGTCAAGTCTGGATTATCCATGCATCTTTCTTCCCAAGCATTGTACATTTGAACCACCTCTGGCATGTCAAAGTCAACCTGCAATTTCAATTCTCTCAACTTTTCCCTAGCAAACTCATCACCATACTCAAGCCTTTCTGGTTCTATAATCATCACACTTGAGTCTGAGCTAGCTCCATCACTTTCTTCTTCTGAAGTCACAACAAATGGTGACTTTTCCTTTTCATCTTGTTCCATAATTTGTGCAGCCAACCTTTTATCAGATTCAACTTGAGCTGCATCCTTTGGAACACTTTCTTCTACCAAAATACCCTTACCCTTATCTGATGGTGCATTGGTTGGTAAGGTAGATGGTAATAACTGAGTAGAAACCTCCTTGATGATAGATGATGACTGGGATACATCACCTTCATGTGCAGGTCTGTCAACGCCCAAATTTGCCCTATCAGCGCCCAAAATATTTCTGTCAGCGTCCAAATTTTCCTTGTCAACGCTCAAATATCTTCTCTCAGCGCCTTGTGTAACCTCTCTCAACATAGCTGTAAATGATAATTTTAAGTTTGCCTGAGAGACTAAGGACGTATCAAAACCTGTTTGTTTCTTCAAAGTTGTAAGGGCCTCAGCAACATCCACTGATTGACCATCATGGCTGCCCTTATCACTTAGATTTATTTGATCTTCCTCCCCTTTGGAAGATTCCTCCATACCCCTCCTAGCACGATCACTTTCCAAAACAACAATCCTCTCCCTCAATTGCTTGAGTTCAAGGCCTTGTGAGCTGACAATTTGTACTAAGTCTGCATTTTGCTTTTGCAAGCTTATGCAGACTACCGTCAATTCAAATTTGGTTGTTCCAAATTTGATACTGATAGTTCTTAAACACATGGAGTTTAGATGGATCAAAACCCTAGTTTTATCTTTAAATCCTCTTTAGGGTTTTCAAATTTGGTTGTTCCAGATTAGGGTTTTCAATGGGTGTTCTTCAAGAACTACAGCAGGATATGATTATCTGAGTTCAGAAAGTTTGTATACAGCAAGAAACTAAAATCTATATTGGTTCTTGGATCATGGTTTATGATCACGTAAGTTTTCAAGAGAAAAAGTAGGGATGTTTGTTGCTTACTGATGAATACAACTGTTCCAGAAGAAAGGTACAGATAATACAACTTGCGTTTTTTATTAAGTCTATTTTGGGAGAATATTTGTTTGCTTTTAAGGTATTCATCACGTGGGGATTCTACAAGATAGATTAGATATGTGAGTTGCTGTGAGACAAAGTAGGAGAATAGATGGCAAAAATCCTAGATCTGGAATGCGTTTAATGATCAGATGTATTCACGTGGTTTATTATTTTGGATGATACACTTTGGTTTATTATTTTGGTGGAAAGTGATATATGAGTATCACGTGAATATTATAGCTGAAGATATTAATTCATGGTCAGAATTATGGTACGTGATAAGTTCTATTTTGTAGGGATATGACTATCCTAGTTTATAGGATGGAAAGGATCATGATTTAATAAGGGTGAATACTGCGTGAATTTAGGTATGTTAGCAGTTAAAACTTCCACGTTATTTGTGAATAAAGGATATTCACATATTATTACTGTTACATATCCTAAATAGAATCTTAGTCACTGTCACGTTACCAGTGATGATGTTTGTGGTTATTTTCGATGCTGACAGTATATATTCGAGACACTGTCATATGCTATTTACCCGCTGATGGAAGAGACGCTGACAATAAGAAGAGTTGGCGCTGACATATTGGATCTTGACGCTGACATAATAAGTCAACGCTGACAGGTTGACAGTTTTGTCCGAGATATGGCTGTTCCAACGCTGATATGTGTTGTCCGATATCAGACAATACACATGGAAGGATATTGGACAGAGGAGGATCTCGGATAACACACTGATTGCTGCTGTTTGAGAAAATTGGTACGTTTTGAGCACCCAAAAAGGTGGATTATACACACGAAGGTACATGGAATCTCCGTTTTAATATAGAATATCATGCTGATATTTATGGCTCGGATATTTTTAAAAGGAATTAATGATCTTAATGCGAGTTGGCAACTATTCGTGCGAATTTGATGGATATTTAAAGTATGTAATCGGGTTAGCCTTGTAAAAGTGTTATCCGTAAAATCAACTTTTACATATGATATATTATATCATAAAGATTCGTCATGAAGAGGTTTAAGCTTAAGGGGAAGAATTCTTATGGTAAGTTTGATGATTGAAGAAGATTTTCGCAAGTTTGTGTTCTATCATATCTTAAGGTCATGCACTCCCAGTCATAGACTTTAAAGATAACTTGTTCATGCTTTAAATGTTTGGTGACGAAGACTTGTCATAACACTTGAAGGAGTTACATTATCGTGCTCAGTGTCTCACAAAGGATGAGAATATTGACAAGGGATCGAGGTCTACTTATATTTCCTCTATAAGTTCTTCATCACGTGGATAATACAAGACATGGAACACAAGGTTGGGTTATTCTACTTCTACATCAAAAATATTATATTAATTGTTCTTCAAGATCATTACATAGAGCTACATTGGGAGAATCTTCAAAGATTGCAACATTGTTTACTTTCCTGTTGATGTGACAAAAAGGGGAAGAAATACGTGCTACACTTGAGGGGAAGCAATTTGAAGATCATGTACAACTTACAAGAGATACACATAGAGTTTTGCCACTATCAACTAGGGGAAGATTGTTGGGTCAAAAAGTTGATGTGGCAGAAACTCAAAAACAAAGAAAACGTGAAGTTATTGTCCAAGCGTTGTTAAGAGCAATTTAGGCGTTGACAAGAACAAATCCAGCGTTGTTGGCTCAAGAGTTGTCGTGTGCAATTCAAGAGTTGTTACATGCAATTCAAGAGTTGATAGAATTGTAGACAAGAAGCTTTTAGAAGATTCTATTTGGATATATATGCAGGATTTATTCTGTATATAGTTATTTAAATAGAAGATTCACATGTTTATTCATTCTTATCTCATGTAAAACCCTAATCCTTACACTATAAAAGGAACCAAGGGTTATTAGGTTTTTCATATAATTCATTCACAATGTAAACCTAAACGTGTGTGTGCACTAGACGTGGGATTCAATGTATACACGTCTAGTGGATGTTTGTTATTAATATAATGAACATCCCTATTGTTTTAATTCATGTTATTCGTGCCTAAACACCTTGTTAATGTATCATGTTCTAATTCCGCTTTGATTGTATAATCATATAAACATGGTGCATTCCTAGTAGCTTCAAAGATCCGGAAACCAAGGTTTCCACACTAAGTGTCTTGGCTTCATTTTATTCCCAACAATCCTCCCCTAAACTTGATATCTACTCTAGTAATCAAGTTTCTGAATAAAAACTAAGTACAAGGAGGATTCTTACAAATACAAATTACTTATTAAGTTGGAAATAAATAAACCTAATCAAATCTTTGCCAACGTCACTTGTGTAATCCATCTCCAGCTGTGTTGACACCATTTTCTTCAAAACTTCTTTGGAGATAGGATATTCAGCATCCACAAGAAGATACTCAAAAAACTTTGTAGTACTCAAATGATACACACCAACTGCTGAATGTAGACACCATTGAAGTTCACTGACATCATTAAGATCCTTCCATATTGGATCCTCTTCATTTGGCTCACACATCCTCTTGAATGTCGACCAAATCTTTATTCCATTGACTGAAGTAGGTGCTTCAGTCTCATACTTGGCCTGCATCAACCTCCACAGATATGCCAAGTCTTCCCTATCTAGGCTTGCAAACAAAGACATAAGAGTAGTGAAAGTATGTACCTCTTTCCCATATCTGCCAATCATCCAAAACCCACTTGCATCTTCCTTATAGTGAACTATAGGGTTTCTGGAATCATGAGGTAACACCTCTACCATATGTGAAGCTTCCAAGGATGAGAGCTTAATACTCCTTCTAATAACAACTTCACTAGGATTCACTCTATCCAATTTTTTTGGGAACTCAAGTGGAACTCCTTTCTTCAATGGTCTTGGTGTAACTAAAGCCTGTTGGATCTGCATCTCTTCTGCAAGTTCTTCCTTTCTATCATCTGAAAGAAGCCTGATAGTATTCTGCTCTTGAACACTTGCCCATATAGGATAAGCTTTATATTCCAACTCATCAAAAGATAAATCCTGCAACTTCGTAAAAGTCCACCCTCCTTGATGACATCTGAGCAACATGTAGTAGAGCTCCCTTCTATCATTCTTAGTCTGTTAAAGAACTTTGCTAGCCTTATACTTCAGAATCACCTTGCAATCCCTTTGAACTCTTAAGAGAATCTCCAAACCCCAAATTTGATCTGAAAGTGTCATGTCTGGATTCTCAATCACCTTGTTCTCCCATGCAAAGTACATCTGAGCAACTTTAGGCATCTCATAATTTACCTGATTCTTAAACTCTGCAATCCTTTCCTTTTATTCAAGTCTCTCTAGTTATTCAATAATCATTACACTTGAATCTGTACTCCCATCATCACTGCCATCCTTACTCTCAATAACAGTCTCCTTCATCCTCTCCTCTTTCTCAAGTTGTGTAGCAAACATGGAATCAAACTTTACTTGGGCTGCATCCTTGGGAACTACTGTTTCTACCATAATCCCTTTACCTTTATCTAATATATCGATGGTGGGTAAAGATGATGATGTTACCTGTGTAGACACATCCTTGATGATAGCTGATGACTGGGATACATCCTGTAGGTCTATTAACGTCCAAAACCTGTGTCTCAACACCTAACTTACTCCTATCAGCGTTTAGCTTGTCAGCGTTAAAAACCTGCTTGTCATCGCTCAACTTACTCTTGTCAGCGTTTGGCTTAGAAACTTGTTCTAGCATCTCCATAAATGATATTTTTGTTGGAGTTTCCAGTGAAACATCAAGAACCGGCCTCTCCTTCAAGCTGGTCAAAGCTTCAACCATCTCCACACCAATAGAACCACCTGAGCCTTTGTCACTTAAATGAGATGGCTTAGTAGCTTCCTCCCCTTTGTAAGAATCCTCCCCTGATGAAAGAACTCTTGTCTGCCTTCTCCTAGTCTCAGCATCTTCCAAAACAACAATCCTCTCCCTCAATTGCTTGAGTTCAAGGCCTTGTGTAGAGACAGTATGTACAAGGTTTGCATTTTGCTTTTGCAAGCTAATGCAGACAGCCGTCAATTCTAACAATGTGTAAGGTTCCAATCTGCCCTCCTCTAAAATGGGAATTTGACCACCCAAAGTAGAGTCATGGGGCATGGATGGGGTCTTAATGATGTTAGGATTGGCTTGGCCTGCATCTAAGCTAGTACAATAGTCCTAGCCCCACCCATGTCACCAACCACACTTGTGGTGGTGGTTCTCTCTACAACATGGCTAGGACCACTAGAGGAGAACACTCTAGTAGTCCTTCAACATTTT
Organism: Glebionis coronaria; assembly: GCA_025667525.1. NCBI lineage: Eukaryota > Viridiplantae > Streptophyta > Magnoliopsida > Asterales > Asteraceae > Glebionis > Glebionis coronaria. The sequence continues at coordinate 545,412,068 of CM046882.1, forward strand.
TCCATCCTAAAGTCTAGGGGTGTAGAAGATGATGTAGATTGGGTGTCTGTTTGAAGGTTAAGGGATGTTTGGGTTTGTTGTAAAAGTGTATCAACGTCTGGATTTGGAATGTCAACGCCAACATTTAATGTGTCAGTGTTGAAGGGTTCTTGGTCAATTTCCATATGCTGGGGTGATGGTGGCTGTGCAGGTAATGGGTTTGGTTGTGGTTGAGGGTCTTGTTGTGGTTGTGCTGCTGTAATAATAGCAAGCATGGCTTGGGTAAGGGGTAAGTCTATGTGAGGTGGTGAATCCATCCTTCTAAAAAGTTTTTTCTTTTGAACAGGGATCGTATAAAAATCATTGTGATCCCTATTGCAGTATCTTTGTTCATCAAAAACCATTTGTAAAAACCTTGGGTAAGCAAGAGTCATCTTGCTACCCTTGTTATGACACAAACCATCAAAAATCATTATGGAAAAATTATATTTTCGCCCACTAGCAATGCACACAATGGCACTCCCAATTGATCTGTTAATTTCATTGTGTGCAGTACATTTGGGACTCAAACATTGAATAATGACATGTATTAAGTACTTCCAAGCCGGGGGAAATTCCTGTTTTGTATATTTATTTAAATGGCCATCCTCTAGTAAAGGATAACCCAAAGCTTGGAGTCCTTGTTCTAGCTCACCAATGGGTAGGGTGGTTATACCATCTTCATCATTAAGATGCAAAGCTTGGCGAACCAGAGCTTCAGTAACCACCCATGGAAGCCCATGGACTGTAGCAGTCAATGTAGTCACATTATTAACTATTGAGGAACTGACAGTATTCTAAAACTGTTTAATATATGTAACAGGGATAAGAGGAGCATGAGAAAGTGCATACCTTAATGGGGATGCATTTAAATACTCCTCCATCTGAGTATATTGGGGAAACAGAGCATTGTCAGCCTCTAAATAAGCAACCATGTTATGCTGACTTCTGAACCCCAATTCCAAATCCATTGGTTTAAATTTAGGCGCCATTGATGTAGAAAGCTATGATAAATGTTATGAAAGATGAAGGTTTGTGAAAATTTAGTTAGACAAGAATAAGCAGTTACCCTGTTTCAAAGGAATGAGCCAAATATATAGGAGAGGTGAAAACATGTGATTGGTCAAAGATGAGGCAGTTATTTTCAAAATATAATGATTAAAATCTTGAAAATATATAACTTATCTTGTGAATTAATAAAAAGTTACCAACTCCTAAAATTACGGCCCAAATTTTCGTCAAAAATAACAACTGGGTAGGACCCAATGTTTATCAACGGTAAAAAATAACTTAACAACGCCCAACGGCTATATTCTTGTCAACGTTGGAATTTGCCATGTCAACGTCAAAATTGGTCCTAACAACGTTTGGAAATAAAACTGTCAGCATCCAAAAATAAAAATAATAAAAAAGAAAAAGGACCTTAACAAAGTAATTTATCCTAGCGAAGATAACCTATAGACTGAAAATTACCATAGGGTGGCAAGCACTGTCCAATCATGCACCCTTGCTTAAGGAAGATAGACATAATTGTCCTCAAGTGTCCCTTGCTAACCAAAGTTCTTAACAATGAAGTTTTCTTATAAAATCCTTTGTAACTTCCCAGGTAAGCCCAATAAAAATCATACCCAAGTCTCCCAACAGACCACATCCAATTCTAGGTCAAAAAGTCTTGGCAGCGTGCAAAGTATATCAACTTTGCATGCTACAGTGCCTCACGATTTAGTAAACTAAGTCGTACTCACAAGTGGACACAATCTAGAATTGTGATAAAATATTATATGAATACCCAAAAAGTCCTAAAGGTTTCCTAAACCTCCCCTTAAAATAAGATATACATGTTGCCAAATAAAATACATGCAATAAAAATTTATGTCAAGATAGGAATATAAATATTCCAACCATCATCCATAAACTTGAACATGCTCCAAGTAAGCTCCAAGGATCCATAAGCAACTCTATATCCATTTGCACAATGCAAACAATGTCTGCATAATTAGATCCAAAACCACAAAACTAACATATTGCTGTCAACGTCATTTTAACACTTATCAGCGTTAAGATAACCTTTGCCAGCGTTAGACAAATAAAGTGGAAAACCTAATTTTGTACAAAGACCAATAACAATGCATATCCTGTACATAATTTATATAAAAAGTTTCAAAAACACATATTAGGTAAGATTGATCATTCCAATACTTGTTACCAAGTATTGAAATCTCCCAGTATCAAAAGGTTTAGTTAATAAATTAGCCACATTTTCTTCTGTGTCAACCCTATCTGGTTGTATTAAACCTTTTCAAAACAATCTCTTATAAAATGATGTCTAATTCCTATGTGTTTCGTTTTAGAATGATGTACATGATTTTTGATAATGCATAAAGTACTGTTATTGTCTACAAAAATCTTGGTATGCATAAAATTATACCCATAATCCAATAGTTGGTTCTGAATCCATAAGACTTGTCCACAACAAGCAGATGCAGCTACATATTCTGCTTCAGTTGTAGAGTTGGCCACCACTGTTTGTTTCTAGCATTGCCAAGATATCAACCTACTCCCAAGAAATTGGCATCCACCAGTTGTGGATTTTCTATCAAACTTGTCACTTCCATAATCACTGTCTGAATAAGCAATGAGATCCAATGGAGAATCCTTTGGATACCATAATCCCAAGATGGGATAACAACTAAGGTATCTAAAAGTCCTCTTGACAACATGAAGATGACACTCTTTGGGAGTCACTTGATGGCGTGCACATGCACACACAACAAACATAATGTTAGGTCTAGAAGTTGTAAGATACATCAATGACCCAATCATTGACCTATAATGCCTGACATCCACCTCTTTTCCATCTCCAACCTTTCCCCAAGGGTGTTCCCTATCCATGGGTGTGCTAGCTCGTCTCTCATGTAGAGAAAACCCAAACTTCTTCAAGATCTCTGCTATATATTTGTCTTGAGAGATGAAGATACCATCTTCTTTCTGCTAAACTTGTAACCCTAGAAAGAAGTTCATCTCTCCCATTGCACTCATCTTGAACTTGTCTGTCATGAGCTTGGAAAAGTCTTCACTCATCTTTGGACTTGAAGAGCCAAAGATAATATCATCCACATTGTAACACCCCATTTTGATAATGGTATGTCACGCGTAATTATGGCGTGTCATCAAAGCATACAAGGATAAATGTCTAAAACTACATGACCATAAAAGGAAATACCGGAATCAAACATCGGTAGTCCAAAAGTAAAGCTCATCACACACAAACATAATTACTGTAAATGAAAGGACTAAACAATGTCTATGGAAAGAGTATCAAAGTATAGATAATGCATAAAGTAAAGAAAGGCTAGAAAGCTTCCAGTCCATATGCACGACGCTTAAAGTCTACGAGCGTCCCTGAGTACCTGCCGTTTTGGGAACATGAAAAGGAAAACGGCAGAGCAATACGCTCAGTGCACGTATGTACAATAAAGCATGAATAATATAAGCATATAAGCATATAACAGTGGAAGAAACTAAGTCCCAAATAACCCGGTTAAGTCTTAGTAAAACTGGTTTTATAGTGTGAAATGCCTTATGTTTATCTTGTAAAAGCTGTTTAAGATATTTTACCGTTAGCCAATATAGGTCATGAAAATCCACCGTGCATGAATACTTGGAGGGGTGACCTCATCATGCAAATTAGAGGGTCTGCCTCTAATTTAATATACTGGTTTTGGGTAGGAGGGATCAGCTCCTTGTGAAGGATGCAAGGCACACACCACATTCACACTGATTAAATCTGCTGAAAAACATGTAACTAGGATGCACCCATACGACCCACATGATAAATATAATAATATGGCCAAAAGCTGAAGGGACGCCACAAGCAATCACTCCGCCGTGGGGAAGTCATAACACTAGTGCCTCTAGTGTTATGGTTATGGTACCTCCATAACTAGGTGAATCTGGTCATGCATGTATATGGCTTTAGGTATTCTAATTAAACATAAGCAATCAAACATATAAACTTATACTATGGGAAAACAATTGGCTGCATACGGGGAATCCTAATAAGGAAAGAATATCCATACTGAAAGGACGGGAATCCGTACCTTATGTCCAGTGAACGAAGAAGACGAACGGAAGAGATTCCTACTTTGGTATCACTAACGCTACATAAATACATACGTGTATAAGTATCTGATTACTGAATACGTAACTTGTTTTATGTCATGTCTTAGCTTATTTTATACATTCATGTCATGTTTTACTATTTTAAGCCTTATACTGTGTTTATCTTATATTCTGTCTATTCTGATTAAGTATTTCTTGTATTTCTTGTATTTCATGTATTATTATACTTGCTGTGTAATAATAAGTAACTTTCTAAAAATAGCAGATTTCCTAAAATAGAAAGTTTCCAAAAATAGAAAGTTACCAAAAATAGAAAGTTTCCAAAAATAGAAAGTTTCCAAACATAGAAAGTTTCCAAAAATAGAATGTTTCCGAAAATAGAAAGTTTCCAAAAATAGAAAATTTCCAAAAATAGAATTACTGCTTAAAATAGATAAGATTCTAAAAATAGAAAGTTTCCCATGAATAGATTAGCTGCCTTAATTAAATAAGTTTCTAAAAATAGAAAGTTTCCATAATTAGATATAAGCTGGTTAAATAAGCTAATTATATAAGCTTAAGTGTTTTCTGATTATTATTCTAAGTCATGTTGTTATAAAGTATAGTTTATTAATTATTACATGTAAATTAAATAAACTATAGGTTAAAAGTATTTATATAAATATATCATGATTTTAATTAAATAAGGTAAAATACTTAGGTTAAAATTTGTATTATTAATTATTAATAATATAACCTAAGTCATGTTAATAAATTAATTATAGTCATGGTTTTTAATAATTAATTAATTATAAAGTCTAGTATAATATAAATACTTAGGTTAAAATTCATGATCTAAGAATTAAATTATAACCTAAGTCATGTTAATTAAATTAATCATGTCATGTTTTATTAATTTAATTTTTTTAACACATAACTATTAAAATCATAAACTTTAAAAAAAAATCTATGAACCGGACCCGTGACTAGAAACCATGAACCAGACCCGTAATCAACACCATACCCCGAACCATGGTCGGGGTTCCCCTTGTTTGCTGTTGTCGTGGGACCACCATCACCATACTGAGACCATGAGGTCTCGGTAGTGGTTAATAAGCCAAGCCGAGACCCCCCCCCCCTTTGGGCTCGGTTAGGCGTCGGCCAACACAAACACCCCTAAAAACCCTTGTTTTGATTTACCCCATGATCATAGACATGTTTTAATAATTTTTTTTAATTAATTTTTAAAAACATCATGATTTTATGTGATTCATTAAATCAAAACATAAAAGAAAAGGGTTAAAAAGGTTATACCGATTATGTGGATCAATTAAGGATGAACACACACGGATGCTTGCACAATATTCAAGATCAAAATCAACTCGAACACCCCCTTTTGGTGTTGTATATCCGGCGGCCTAGGGAGAGAAGGAAGAAGGAAAAGATTTTAGGGTTTTAACTATTTTTCTTTTTCTGTAAATAATAAAACATATTTTCCTAATTCCTTGTTTTAGTAAAAATTAAAATGGGCTTGGCCCATTCTTCTTGGTGTAGCCGCGGGTAGGGGGCCCCACTTGGGGCAACCCGTACCTTTTCCGAGTCTAAATATTATAGTGTGTTCGTGTTTTATCGTGTTCGTGTTTTATGTGTTCTAATTAATTATTGATCGTGACTTAATATATTTATTCGTGTTCGTAATAAATATATATACGTAAATAATATTCACTCGTGATTAATTTACGTTCATGATTTCATGATCGCATGTTCGTGATTATAATTATTATTTGAATAATTATCGTGTGTTCATACGTAATAAATACTTATCGTGTTCTAACACGTACGTAATACTTAAAATTCTTATACGTGAACTTAAACATACTATAAAAGGAAATTTTTAATCTAGTACGTACGATCTAAAGGGTACTATTCATGGTAAAAGCCTGCGGGTTTTACAACTCTTCCCCCCTAAAAATAATAATTCGTCCCCGAATTATAGATAAAGTAAACTAGAAAAGAAGAACATACCCGAATTCAAAATATGAAATGAGGGTAAGAAGCCCGGATAGACTCCTTTGTTTCCCAAGTGGCTTCCCGCTCGGTATGAACCCTCCAAAGGATTTTGACGAATGGAATCGTCTTCCTTCTCATGACTCGTTCTTGTCTGTCAAGAACTCGTTCGGGTTCTTCTATGAAAGTGAGATCTTCACGTATCTGTTCCAGTGGATACTGAACCATGTGAAGGGGATGATATTGGTACCCTCTGAGTAAGGACACATGAAACACATTGTGCACATGCGAAAGCTGCGGAGGTAACGTTAACCGGTAAGATACTTCACCGACTCGTTCAATGATATCAAACGCTAACCGGAGGTAACGCTAACTGGTAAGATACTTCACCGACTGAGCTTCCCTTTAACCCTGAAGCGTCTAACACCACGTGCCAGCGAAACCTTAAGAAAGACGTGATCTCCTACATTAAAATGTATGTCCCTATGATGCCTATCGGCGTAGCTCTTCTGACGTGACCGTGCTTCCTCAAGTTTCTGCTTAGCTACTGCGACCCTCTCATTAGTGATCTCTATGATCTCTGGTCCTTGAAGGGTTTGTTCGCCAACCTGATCCCAGCAGATTGGGGCGCGACACTTTCTGCCATACAACATCTCGAAAGGAGCACACTTGATACTTGCGTGCCAACTGTTGTTGTATGCAAACTCCACCAAACAGATATAATCGTCCCAATCACCCGTCCATTCCAACGCACATGACCTTAACATATCCTCCAATGTCTGAATCGTTCGCTCCGACTGCCCGTCTGTTTGAGGATGAAAGGTCGTGCTAAGCTTAAGTTGCGTACCCCAAGCTTTCTGCAGACTCTTCCAAAATCGCGAAGTGAATCGAGGATCTCTGTCTGAGACGATGCTGGATGGAGCACCGTGGAGTCTCATGATCTCTCTTCTATACATATCGGCGAGTTTACTAACTGAATCTTCCTTGCGGATCGGTAAGAAATGAGCTGATTTGGATAGTCGATCTACGATAACCCAAATCGCATCGTGCTTCCTCTTGGTTGGCGGAAGACCAGTAACAAAATCCATGGTGATTTTGTCCCACTTCCACTCTGGGATATCCAACGGTTGAAGGAGACCGCCAGATCGCTGATGCTCGATCTTAACCTGCTGGCAGGTAAGATATTTGGAGGCGTAAGTGGCCACATCCTGTTTCAAACCACTCCACCAAAAGTACTGCTTGATGTCATGGTACATCTTAGTCGAACCAGGATGTATAGAAAATGGGGAGCTATGAGCTTCAGCTAACAAGGCTTCCCGGATTTCTTGATCATCAGGAACACAAAGTCTCGTGCCCTGCCATACGATACCATCTGCATCTACTCTGAATTCCGTCTGCTTCTCCAAATTTTGAACTATCGCCCAGATTTCTCCATCATCTTTCTGAGCTTCCTTGATCTTAGAGAGTAACTCGGGTTCTACTCTAAGATTAGCCCAGTAACCGTGCTGTCCATGTACCATGATCTCGATGTCTAGTCGCTCCAAGTCTCTTATGATTTCCTCCTTAATTTTGATGTCGTTGATCATTCCGGACTTCCTACTAAGTGCATCTGCTACTACATTCGCCTTTCCGGGATGATACTGCAGATTAATGTCATAATCCTTCAACAACTCTAACCATCTCCTCTGCCTCTTGTCTAATTCACGCTGAGTGAAGATATACTTCAAGCTCTTGTGGTCTGTGAAAATGTCACATGATTCTCCATATAAGTAGTGCCTCCATATCTTCAATGCAAACACGACTGCAGCAAGTTCCAAGTCATGCGTAGGGTAATTTTCTTCATAAGGCTTAAGCTGTCGTGAAGCGTACGGGATCACTTTCCCATGTTGCATGAGAACACAGCCAAGTCCCTTCCCCGATGCATCACTGTAGATTTGAAATACACCCGTACCAGATGGGAGAGTAAGAATAGGTGCAGATACTAGCTTCTGCTTCAGGTCTTCAAAGCTCTTCTCTCGTTCTTCAGTCCAGACGAATTTCTCCCCTTTCGGCATCAGTTTGGTCAATGGTAGTGCTAAGCGTGAAAAGTTCTCCACGGCCTACGGTAATAGCCAGCTAAGCCTAAGAAACTGCGGACTTCAGTCGCTGATGTCGGCCTCGGCCACTTAGTAATAGCCTCAACCTTCGCTGGATCCATAGTGATTCCTTCTGCTGATACAATGTGACCTAAGAATGCCACCTTGTCTAACCAGAACTCACACTTGGAGAATTTAGCATACAACTGCTTCTGGCGAAGAATCTGTATTACTGTACGAAGATGGTCTTCATGTTCCTCCTTGGACTTTGAGAAAATCAAGATATCATCGATGAAGACAATGACGAACTTGTCCAGAAATTCATGGAGATTCTGTTCATCAAATCCATGAACACTGCTGGAGCATTGGTCAGGCCGAATGGCATGACTACAAATTCGTAGTGGCCATAGCGGGTACGAAAAGCAGTCTTGGCGATGTCCTGCTCCTTAACCCGTAGTTGATGATAGCCTGACCTAAGATCAATCTTGGAGAAGTGTTTGGCCCCTTGAAGTTGGTCAAACAGATCGTCTATACGCGGCAGTAGATACCTATTCCTGATAGTAATCTTGTTGAGCTCGCGATAGTCTATGCAAAGACGCATACTGTCGTCCTTCTTCTTAACAAATAAGCCCGGTGCGCCCCATAGAGATGCGCTCGGTCGAATGAAACCTCGTTCAAGAAGTTCTTGTAGTTGATCCTTCAGCTCCTTTAACTCTATGGGAGCCATGCGATAAGGATCTTTGGAAATCGGTTCAGCTCCTGGAATAAGCTCGATATTGAATTCCACTTCTCGTGTAGGTGGTATGCCCGGAAGTTCTTCTGGAAATACATCTTGGAATTCCGACACTATTGGTTGATCCTGAATTGATGGAGATTCAGCATCCATGTCGTGAATCGTAGCTAGATAACCCTCGCAGCCATGTGACAGTAGTGCACGTGCTTGCAAGGTAGATATGATTTGTACAGACCATCCGGGTATGACCCGTTATGAATGTACTCTGGTGCATTAACATCACCGAAGATGACTCGATATGAATGGCAGTCTATGGTAGCATGATGCTTGGATAGCCAATCCATGCCCAAAATCATGTCAAAATCATTCATGTCCAGCGGAAGTGCGTCAACAGGACGAACCTTATCGTCAAATTCTAGGGGAAGACTCTTGTATACATGGGTTATGCGTACAGAGTCTCTTAAAGGCATGGAAATACTCAGTATATTATCTAGTGGCATGGGAAGCATCCTAACGTTCTTGGCATAAGCAGTAGAAATGAACGAGTGAATAGCTTCCGTGTCAAATAGCACACACGCAGCCTGACCATACATATACAAGATTCCAGTGATGGTACCTGTAGACTTGTTGGCCTGATCTCGAGATGTCGTGTAGACACGTCCAGTGGTAGGAGGCGGCTTGGTATCAGCATGTCCCGATGTGCCCTCCATCTCGCCCTTACGGAAGTCCTTCATGAGATGGCCAGGAAGACCACACTTGAAGCATACGTCAGTGTTACGACGACATGGCCCTGGGTGCCTACGGTGGCAAGTTGAGCAAAGAGGATGAGTATATCCTCCAGCAGGTGCTCTGGCTGGCTGAGGACCTGATAAAACATTTTTTCATGAGACATGATAATAGGGTACAAAGGACAATGCGAAGAATCGTAAGATTGAATACCAGTGATAGCTGGACGGCTAGGCTGTGAACCTCTCTGGTTCTGGTCCCTACCATTTACATGGTTCCTGGTAGAAGATTTGCTAAAGTGTCAGAATTATGAGTTATAACATGAAATCATAAGATAATGCGTAAGTATTAGGACCTGATGCCATTGGAGTGTCCAGCGTTGTTACGGTAATTATCATTACCGCCACGCCTATCCGTAGCAGAACAGTCGTTAGTCTGACCGTTTCCCCTGGGCTGATTAGGCTGCTGCTGAGTAGCCTGCTAAGACCGGTCCCCAGTTTTATGCCTGGAAGATACAGTTTAAAGAGATGAATAATTGACATATACAGATAGAATATGGTTTGGTCACTGCTTGAATACGAATGTTTACCTCTTGTCGGGTTTCTCAGCTTCCCCGAACTCATCTCTCTCATGCAGCATCTCCAGCGTACGTGCCGCATCGGCCACTTGTGCTACTGTGTTGAACGTATCACACACCAAGTTGTTTGCGACCGATGTGCGAAGAGCCCACCTAAAGTGGTGTGCCTGCTCTTCTAGAGTACCTGCCGCTGCACCAAGGAAACCAGCTAAGCGAAGAAAGCGCTGCATGAACTCGTTTCTATTCTCCCCAGCTCTCTGTCGGATCCCATGGTACTCCCTCTTAAGCTTATCTTGCTCAGCCTTGGGAAATAACTGCTCCATCACTCTATCTCTGAACTGAGCCCGTGTCAAACCAGCCACCCAATTATCATCTCCCTCAGACTGCCTCAATGCTAACTACCAATTTAACACATCGCCTTCGAACCGGTAGCATGCCAACCTCGCCTTGAACACGGGGTCACAACCCACAGCATAGAAAATCTTCTCGATGTGAGCCAACCAGCTTTCAGCTTCACTGGGGCTATCTGTTCTCTCGAAAGCTCGAGGACGGAGCTTGTTGAATCTCTCCAGCCATATTGCCAACGTCACCGGAGGAGGAGGAGGTGCTTGGTTTTGCTGCTGATTGTTGGCATCCTGAACCTTAGCCCTGATGTCATTCCTCAGTTGAGAAAGCAAAGCTTGCATTGCAGCTTGGATTGCTGCATTGAGTTGTTCTTGCTCGCGTGTGAGAACCATCTGACAGTATAACATAAAACATATGATTAAACAAATCAAAACATAAATATATATATACATGAAAAAAATTTATACCAATAATTCAAGAGAAAAATTTTATGCAAGAAAATTTGTATATGAATGCATGATGCAGTTTTATGAAAACTTTTGTATGCTCGAGAGTGAACGCCTATGGTCAGTTCACCCAAAATAAAACACATGGCGAGGGGACGCCTATGGGTCGGTCCCATGTTTAAAAAGTTTCGATAAAACACATGCGACTAAATAGGGCCAGTCCTGTACCAACCATTACTTAGTCATAAACCTACGACAATGACATATATATGTATGCATAAAAATGATGAATGCATGAAAAACGACTGTCAGTTCTAGGAAGACCATAGTGACTACCCACTAATCACAGGTCATGTTTTGAGAGCCTACAGGTCGAAGCCTTCGCTCTGATACCATAATTGTAACACCCCATTTTGATAATGGAATGTCACGCGTAATTATGGCGTGTCATCAAAGCAATACAAGGATAAATGTCTAAAACATTACATGACCATAAAAGGAAATACCAGACTCAAACATCGGTAGTCCAAAAGTAAAGCTCATCACACACAAACATAAGTACTGTAAATGAAAGGACTAAACAATTTCCATGGAAAGAGTATCAAAGTATAGATAATGCATAAAGTAAAGAAAGGCTAGAAAGCTTCCAGTCCATATGCATGTACGCTTAAAGTCTACGAGCGTCCTTGAGTACCTGCCATTTTGGGAACATGAAAAGGAAAACGGCTGAGCAATACGCTCAGTGCACGGATGTACAATAAAGCATGAATAATATAAGCATATAAGCATATAACAGCGGAAGAAACTAAGTCCCGAATAACCCGGTTAAGTCTTAGTAAAACTGGTTTTATAGTGGGAAAAGCCTTATGTTTATCTTGTAAAAACTGTTTAACATATTTTACCTTTGGCCAATATAGGTCATGAAAATCCACCGTGCATGAATACTTGGAGGGGTGACCTCATCATGCAAATTAGAGGGGCTGCCTATAATTTAATATACTGGTTTTGGGTAGGAGAGATCAGCTCCTTGTGAAGGATGCAAGGCACACACCACATTCACACTGAGTAAATCTGCTGAAAAACATGTAACTAGGATCATCCATACGCCCCACATGATAAATATAATAATATGGCCAAAAGCTGAAGGGACGCCACGAGCAATCACTCCGTCGTGGGGAAGTCATAACACTAGTGCCTCTAGTGTTACGGTTATGGTACCTCCATAACTAGGTGAAACTGGTCATGCATGTATATGGCTTTAGGTATTCTAATTAAACATAAATCAAACATATAAACTTATACTATGGGAAAACAGTTGGCAGCATACGGGGAATCCTAATAAGGAGAGAATGTCTATACTGAAAGGACGGGAATCCATACCTTATGTCCAGTGAACGAAGAAGACGAATGGAAGCGAGTCCTACTTCGGTATCACTAATGCTAGATAAATACATACGTGTATAAGTATCTGATTACTGAATACGTAACTGGTTTTATGTCATGTCTTAGCTTATTTTATACATTCATGTCATGTTTTACTATTTTAAGCCTTATATTGTGTTTATCTTATATTCTGTCTATTCTGATTAAGTATTTCTTGTATTTCATGTATTATTATACTTGCTGTGTAATAATAAGTAACTTTCTAAAAATGGCAGGTTTCCTAAAATAGAAAGTTTTCAAAAATAGAAAGTTACCAAAAATATAAAGTTTCCAAAAATAGAAAGTTTCCAAACATAGAAAGTTTCCAAAAATAGAAAGTTTCCAAAAATAGAATTACTGCTTAAAATAGATAAGTTTCTAAAAATAGAAAGTTTCCATAAATAGATTAGCTGCCTTAATTAAATAAGTTTCTAAAAATAGAAAGTTTCCATAATTAGATATAAGCTGGTTAAATAAGCTAATTATATAAGCTTAAGTGTTTTCTGATTATTATTCTAAGTCATGTTGTTATAAAGTATAGTTTATTAATTATTACATGTAAATTAAATAAACTATAGGTTAAAAGTATTTAATTAAATATATCATGATTTTAATTAAATAAGGTAAAATACTTAGGTTAAAACTTGTATTATTAATTATTAATAATATAACCTAAGTCATGTTAATTAATTAGTTATAGTCATGGTTTTTAATAATTAATTAATTATAAAGTCTAGTAAAATATAAATACTTAGGTTAAAATTCATGAACTAATAATTAAATTATAACCTAGGTCATGTTAATTAAATTAATCATGTCATGTTTTATTAATTTATTTTTTTTAACACATAACTATTAAAATCATAAACCTTAAAAAAATAATCTATAAACCAGACCCGTGACTAGAAACCATGAACCGGACCCGTAATCAACATCATACCCCGAACCAAGGTCGGGGTTCCCTTTGTTTGTTGCTGCCGTGGGACCACCATCACCATACCGAGACCATGAGGTCTCGGTGGTGGTTAATAAGCCAAGCCGAGACCCCCCCCCCCCCCCTTTGGGTTCGGTTAGGCGTCGGCCAACACAAACACCCCTAAAAACCCTTGTTTTGATTTACCCCATGATCATAGACATGTTTTAATAATTGTTTTTAATTAATTTTTAAAAATATCATGATTTTATGTGATTCATTAAATCAAAACATAAAAGAAAAGGGTTAAAAAGGTTATATCGATTACGTGGATCAATTAAGGATGAACACACACGAATGCTTGCACAATATTCAAGATCAAAATCAACTCGAACACCCCCTTTTGGTGTTTTATATCCGGCGACCAAGGGAGAGAAGGAAGAAGGAAAAGATTTTAGGGTTTTAACTATTTTTCTTGTTCTGTAAATAATAAAACATGTTTTCCTAATTCCTTGTTTTAGTAAAAATTAAAATGGGCTTGGCCCATTCTTCTTGGTGTAGCCGCGGGTAGGGGGCCCCACTTGGGGTAACCCGTACCTTTTCCGAGTCTAAATATTATAGTGTGTTCGTGTTTTATCGTGTTCGTGTTTTATCGTGTTCGTGTTTTATGTGTTCTAATTAATTATTGATCGTGACTTAATATATTTATTCGTGTTCGTAATAAATATATATACGTAAATAATATTCTCTCGTGATTAATTTACATTCATGATTTCATGATCGCATGTTTGTGATTATAATTATTATTTGAATAATTATCGTGTGTTCATACGTAATAAATACTTATCGTGTTCTATCACGTACATAATACTTAAAATTCTTATACGTGAACGTAAACATACTATAAAAGGAAAGTTTTAATCTAGTACGTATGATCTAAAGGGTACTATTCATGGTAAAAGCATGCGGGTTTTACACAGATAGACCTGCACAAGTAAGAAGTCATTTCCAGTCTTCTTGGTAAACAAAGTCTGATCTATGGTGCCCCTCTTGAATTCATTTTCCACCAGATAGGTGGACAATGTGCCATACCGTGCTCTTGGGGCTTGATGAAGTCCATACATTGCTTTCTTCACTCTATACACCTTGTCTGGATGTTCATAATCTTCAAAACCAGGAGGCTGCATAACATAAACCTCCTCTGCAATTATGCCATAAAGAAAAGCACTCTTCACATCCATTTGATAAACTGTGAAGCCCATGCAAGAAGCATAGGCTAGGAAAATCCTTATTGCTTTAATCCTTGCAACAGGTGCAAAAAACTCCTCATAGTCTATCCCTTCCTCTTGTGTATAGCCTTGAGCAACTAAACGTGCCTTGTTTTTTTTTACCACAATTCCTATCTCATCCTTTTTGTTTCTTAGAACCCATCTTGTCCCTATAGGTTTGACATATCTGGGACAATCAACTAACTCCCAAACATCTTGAATAGAAAATTGGTGAAGCTCATCTTGCATTGCTTCCACCCAACCTGGTTCTTTGAGAGCATCAAATATCTTTTTGGGTTCCTGTTGTGACAGAAAACAAGCAAACAAACATGCCTGAACAAGCGGGGTATCAACCTTCTTGTGAATATTGGCAATAAAACCTCCATGATTCTGATGAGATCTTCTAGTTTGTACATAATACATCACATCACCATTAATTAGAGAAGAAGGGTGATTCTTGATAGTAGATGTAAGCACACCTCCTTCAATAATTATGTTGTCTTCAATTTCAGTCTCCAAGTTGCCAATATCATCTTCAAATTCTTCTTCATCATCACCTGAATGAACCTCTCCATGTATGTTGGAAGGTTCACCTTGTTCCAAAACACTGGAAGAGAATAAATGGTCAAAAGAGTTGTCAACGCCTGAATTAAGGTTGTCAACGTTTGAGCCATCAACGCCTGAATTTGGCCTGTCAGCGCCAAATTTTCCTTTGTTAGCGCTTGAAGATTCATGCATGTTTTCATCAACTAGTGTTTCTTGTGGACCACCTTTTTCCTTTCCAGCAGCAGCAGCAAATGCATCTGTCCATATAGGTATGGTGACATACTCAAGTATGGGAGCTGATTTGTCTGCATGTGATCCTATCTCCTCATCAACCTGTATACCTGAAATTTCAACTGGTTCTTCCACAACATTTGAATTCACCTTCACAATGTCTGGATTAGTAACAGACATATAACTTAAGGTTCTATATAGAGGTTCCAAGTCAAATAACCAATTTGGTCCACTCTCAGGATCACTAGGTTTACTTTCTAAAAACCTAACATGTACCTTTTCAAGTATACATTTTTCTTACTTAAGATAAACTCTATATCCTCTACTATGCACTGAATAACCCATAAAATATCCTTCATCACCTTTACCACTAAACTTTCCTAAGGCATCACTAGTATCTAATACAACTACATGACAGCCAAAGGGTTTAAGAAAACCAATATTAGGTTTCCTACTCAAAAATAGCTCATAAGGTGTCTTATTGTGGATTTTGTTGATCAATGCCCTATTCTGAACATAACAGGCTGTATTCACAACCTCAGCCCAAAAAGAAATGGGAAAGTGAGCAACAACCAACATTGTCCTAGCTGCTTCTATGAGTGTTCTATTCTTCCTTTCAGCCACCCCATTTTGTTGTGGGGTTCTAGCTACACTAAACTGCCTATTAATCCCTTTCTTGGCACAAAAGTCATCTAAAAGATTATTTCTAAACTCACCACCATTATCACTTCTAAGGATTTTAACCTCATTCCCAGTTTTCTTTTCAGTTTTGGTAATAAAGTTAATCAAAACATCAGCAGTTTCACTTTTCATAGCCAAAAAGAAAGTCCAAGTAAATCTAGAAAAAATCATCAGTTATGACAAAACAAAAAGATTTACCATTTAAACTTTCTATATTAGTTGGACCAAACAAGTCCATATGCAGCAGGTGAAGTGGTTTAGAACTAAAGTGCACAAGTTTAGACTTAAAAGAGACTTTGTGTTGTTTGCCTTTAAGGCATGCAACACAAGAGTGATCATTGTGGGAATCCTTTTCAGGCAAACCATCAACTAAACCATGTCTCACAAGTCTGTTTATGTTCTTAAAATTTATGTGCCCTAACCTTCTATGCCAAAGATTACTCTCATCAACTGAAGCCTTAGCATATAGACATGACAAATTATTATTCATCCTAATTCCATTAAGATTCACATTATAAATGTCCTTATGCCTAGGTGTTCTATAATCAATGAATTTCTCATCAAGTAATTTAATATCTTTGCTTAACACCAAGCATTCAGTATCAGTGAAAAGAACCTTATTTTTGTTATCACAAACTTGTGATACACTAAACAGATTATAATCAAGTTCTTTTACCAGAAATACGTTTTCAAAACGCAAATTGTTGGTGATAAGAGTGCCTTTGCCAGTAATAGTTCCATATCCTCCTCCAAAGTACACTTTGTCACCATCCTTAATGGGGGTAAAGTTGGTCAAATAATCTTCCTTCTCCGTCATGTGCCTAGAGCATCCACTATCCCAATAGCCATGATCATTAACCTACTTTTGAATGCCCTGCACATAAAGAAAACAAATTAGTTTTCTTTGGGAACCCAAGCCTGAGCAGACTTGGATTCATTTGGTTGTTCAACAAGAACATACTTAGTCCTTATAACAAACCCTTGTTCATCCCTTTTTGGATTAAACACCCAGTTAACCCCAATTGGTTTAGTTATGACCTTTGAAATATAATGAAATATGTTACATGTTATAGAAATCCCATCTGAATTAGGATTTTGGTCTTGTTTGGGTCTCCAAGATAAGCTAGAAGAAGCTTTAGACCCCTTTCCCTTTGGTTGCAATTATTTGGCATTACTTGGTCTAACAGCGTTGGAAACATTCCTGTCAATGTTAAAATTGTTCTTGACAACGCTTAAATTACCCTTATCAGCACCAAAGCTAGGGTTTGCTACAGGATCCCATTGTCTGTTAGACCACGTATTTTTCTTTTCAAAAGGTCTTTGTCCACAAGTATTAGACCCTTTAGTAAAGAATGGGGCTGGTCTAATGACTTGTGAACTTGGTTGGGCAAAAGGTCTGGGTTTGACCATGGTTGACTTTCTATCAGCGTTGACCTTTGAAGCATTGAGACACTTATAAGCCAAATGTGAAAAACTCCCACAAGTATAACAAGAATTTCTAGACATAACTCTAGGTCTAGATGAAAAGAAACCTGTCCCATTATCACTCACTTGACTTTTTGGTGACCTAGTTTTTCTATACATTTCTGCATATTTAATACTAGGTTTTCTATCAACGTTTAAGCCAAGTTCAACAGTCTTTCCAGTAGTAGGGTTGGTCACTTTTATAGGTGTTGACTCATTTGGGCTTTCACTAAGCATGACACCTTTAACAAACAAGGTAGGATTGTCCTTTTTCCATTGGTCCAAATCTGTCAATTTCTGCTTATATTCCTCTACTGGAGTAAGAACTCTTGGTAGAGGAATAAACTCCTTTTCTTGAAGTTCTGGAATACCAGTCCAAGACAAATCCTTTCTAAGGACACCATAGAAGTTCCCAGTAGGTGGTGGAACACCAGCATACTCTTTCACCCCAATCCCAGTCATATCCCTAGAGTCTCTTTATTCACTAACACATTTTTCTAGGGTTTGAGAAGCATTATCAAATCTTTGAATTTTAAGCCCTACATTATCTTTGTTTTTAATGGCCTCATCCAACTCAGCTTGTATAACACCTTTGGATCTCTCCAAGATGTCCCTTACCTCAATACTAGCATTGAGGTCATGAGTCTAAATATTGATTTGATCTTTTAGGTCAAGCTCCATTTTCTTATATTCAGCCACAGTCTTTTCAGTTTGAACAAGTGCAAGTTGATAACTAGATAACTTGCATTTTTCATCAAAAACATCTGATTTTTACTTTAAAATTTCTTTGTTAAGTTTTTCAATGTTTAAACGACAACCTTTACTACAAAGTGCATCATCATATACCTCATTGTCTCATGAAGATGAAGAATGTGCCATGAGAGCATAGTGAAAATGCTCCTCTTCCTTCTTTTCTACAATCAAGGCTTTGTTCTCTTCCACATCTTTGGCCAAAAAGCTCCAATCCCAACCAATACCATCAATCTCTTGCATGGCCTTTGTATCTTCAACCTTGATGATTTGGCTTGAAGGCTTTCCAGCATCAGATCTTCTTGGAGATCTACATTCTCTCATAAAGTAACCCATTATATGGCAATTGTAACACTCAAATTTAGATTTATCAAACCCAACAGTGTCTTTAGCATTAAAGGTCATCTTCTTCCTGAATCTCCTATTCCATCTGTTGGCCCTTATGCTTGCAAGTGCCATATTCCACTTTATGTCCATTTCCTCCAAATGCTCATCACTAATTTTCTCAAGGTCCTCATATGTAATGTAACACCCCCAAATTTATACAACTCAATACAGCGGAAGACTCGTTGGTGTTACGGGATAGCACATTACTCACATCATAGACAACGCTTAAAAATCGCGCCGTTTAATAATAAAGCTTTTCCATTCATAATTATCAATTTTTACATAGGTCCCAAGTCATAGTATTTCATACAATTTTTACAAAACATTTGAATGGAAATTATTGTTTAAGTGCGGGCCATGAATTCTTGTTGTCTTCCCGAGAATTACCTTCAAGTACTTGAGATAAAACATGTTAAAAGAAAAGGTCAGCGATAACGCCGAGTGAATTCATGGAGTTTAATAAAATCCATCAATATAATATCGGTATAAAATTATTACCGAAAATCATTTTGTACAAATCATTGTAATAGGCCATAAAATAGCCAAAGTCATTTTATACAAATCCTTATCAAAAATCATAATATAGGCTTTCGCCTTCAAAATCATTATACGAACCAATGTCGTAAAAATATCATACAATACGTTTTTATAACGTCGTGTAGAGTTAAATAAAAACCGTTATATGAATATGGTTATGTAAAACCAAAACACAAAAAAATATCAATAATAAGACCCCGTATTGCTAGTCAGCCAATATATCGTAATTCGGTGCGTATAGCAGTATTTCGTTAATTGGATTATTATAAGCCGCATGACATTGTTACCTTACTACAACAAACAACGGGTAGCTAGCCCGAAACTCATTTGCCCATATAAATTAGCGTGTCGTCACAATAATCACGCTTGTGTAAATCTTCTTATACATAAATTCGCTTACCAATCAATGTGGCACGACGGGGATCAACCGTCAAGCCGCGAACTGGGGTGATCGCCCCCAAATAGTACTATTATATGCATAAGCGTCTACCAAATCCCAGTAGTTCACAATTCATGCTAATGGGACTTTTAGTGACATAACCTAACTTTAATAATCCATCTCATTTCATCTATCGGGTCATATAATCATTCATCGGGTCATACAATCATTCAGGTCCAAATCAATAAACAAACAATCGGGACAAATGGTGTCCTATTTTATCAAAACTAACATGTTATCTCCCTCGCGGGTTTATAAAACATTTCATAAAAACATTTAAAAGAGTGCGAGGCTATGAACTCGCGTTGATGTGGGAAGGCGGTTATCGGCAATTCGGATGTACGGTACGTGCTTCAATCACGAAAACCTAGACAAATAATACTTGTCTTAGACTCTTGTCCAATGACTTTATAAAAATAAAAATTATATATACATATGATGATTTTATATATATGATGATCAAGTGGGTTTACATATTCTCATTTACTCATTTTAGTGTTATGTGTTGATAACTTTTATACTAGTTTACTAGTTTTACCTATTTACATGTTTTAGGTCCAATAAGCCTATTATAAGTCCATTAACTTGTATTAATCCATTTTATACTTGTATTATAATTATTTATACTTTACATGTTGGGCCCAAATGGGTTAAGCCCAATAAGTAATTTTTATAAGTGTTTAACTTATTTGGTTAAATTATTAGTCCAATATGCTAACTTAGCTCGTTATTGTCCGTATGTCATATAGTTCGGGTTTTATCGGTTTTTACTTGTATTAGGTACTTATATATCAGTATATGACTTTTAAAAACTTTACATTAGACGGGTTTGATCGTCTAAGTTTTAATTGGCGAAAAACGTTAATTTTACGGTAATAGCCGAAAAAGTCGTAAAAATCATGTTTATAGTTTTTATAACTTATAAATCTTATTCAACTACCATTTTTATAAAGAGTCCATTTATTTAACCTTATACATATCTATATAAATGAAATTTATAAGTTAGTGGGTTTTCATGTGTATATATTTTATAAATATATAAGTGAGTGCTTATTCTATATAAGTTTTTATTATACAAATCTGATTTTAAATTTCATGTTCACCAAAACAACCATATCTAGAGTTCTATATGGAGATAGAAGCCCAAATGTTTATGGCATAAACTACATAATATGTGCTCCATTTAACTCTACTATGGCTACTTTTGAATCAGCCTCTACGTATTTTATAAAAATCGTCCAAAACAGTCTATGTAGATTTGTACTCTAATATTGTTTTGATCATATCTCACTCATCCTAATGATTCCATTGCATGGCCAACTCACCACATGTGTAAAACTCATATACCTTACTTTTTCTTTAATAATCTATGCCATTTTAACAGTTTATCATGAGTTTCTTCACTGTTTTATACAGCCTAGTCCTTACATCATGATTTTAACACTTTTTCATGTAGATTCTTATCTTTTTAATCAAATCTATCAACACCAAATCCCCACATAATATTTTTAATCATCATTCATCATCATATACATATACATAAGTAAAAGAAAATACAAGATTACATAATCAAAATAACAAGAAGGATAGGAAGAATGATCCTTATACCACCATAGTGATGAAAAGATGAGGTTGATGAACAAGGCTTGGATTTGGATGGCAAAACTTGTGATATACCAACATAAACTTCAAGATCACCTATCTTAATGAATCATCTTGTGGAAAATCAGCCCCAAGACACCAACAAAACCTCTCCTTGGATGTTAAAATGACCACCAATCAATAGAGCTTCAAGAGTCCTTCATCATGTGTATGAATAACACATGATTTCATGGTTGAATCAAGATCAAATGGGGGTTGTTTTAGGTGAGTTTGGGACGAAATATAGAGGGATAGGAGAGAAAAGTGGTGGTTTGCATGTTAGATTTGTGAGAAATGGTTTATAGGAAATGGTTTTGTGGTTTGGTGTAGCTTACATGTTAAGCTTAGCTAACAAGTGTAACTTGTTAGTTATAACTTGACACATCATGAGATGTGGTGGCATACTTTGGCCTTCCCATGTTAGTGGGGTGGGGAAAACTTGTTTTGTCTCATCCCACTAATTTACGGGTATTCCTCGATTCTAGTTTCCTCGATTTGCGTGTCCTCGGGTCGTTTTACGAAAAACGTTTTTATAAATTATGAATCAACGGCACAAAACGAATCTAGTAAAAATTGTCTCATAAAAAACGGAGTTCAAAAACGTAAATACGTAATCCTAAGGTTTCCGGTTTAAACGTAAAGGACGTTAAATTATAATCGTAAGTCCAAATCTCTTCTCGTAAATTTGTGAGTTTATGAGCCAACACAAATTTAAAATCTCAAAATAATATTCACGGATAAATTTATTTTCTGAAATGTCGGACTGTCATCAAAAACGGTGTATGTAAACGTAAGCACGTAACGTAGAGTCCTCCGGTTTAGACGTAGTCGATGCTACTTCAGGACGTAAATCCAAATTTCTTCCTAAAAAATAAGTGAGTTCATAATATAACATTAAAATAATGTTTTAAATTATACTTGAGAATAAAATATCAACCATAAATTGACGGATTGTCACAGCATTTACCCCTAAACAGGATCTTTGTCCTCAAAGATCAATTTATCTTACTACTCGATTCTTATAGAGTTAAAGCCATGTGGGTATTTCCTCCACATTCGGTCTTTTCTCTCAAGTGTAATCCATTAGAATACGCGAGTTTCATCAAACATAACTATGGGAATAAGATCAGGCTTAATGTCGACTTACTTTCTCTATCCATGATGTTCACGGGTTTTTGATGAATGCAACTTTTCGCCGATCTAAACTTTACTAAGAAACAATCAGATTCTCACTTGATAGAAATTTCATCAAGTTCGATATACGAAACATAATTCACGCATCCCTTGAAGTCCTAGGGTAGATCCAGCTTATATGCCTTTCAAACCAACTTTTACATCATCTCTATGGTCCCATACTACGGGGACTTATTTCCCATGATCTTTCAGATCATTTATTCCTTTTTCCAAAGTAAATTTTTTTGGCATAACTTCGCTACCCATCCGGCACTTCAAGATCTACATTTCATATTCACATAACCTCCTGCCTACTACCGACAGTCAATAATCAGATCCTAATTTCAACAATCATTTCAGGTCTCGAGGGTCGGGTACTTAGTAAGGTTAGGTTTGTCATCATAGGCAACCTTAAACCTAAAAGACATGTCCAACTCACAATAGGTGTATGTCGGGTGTCTTTCCCCCAACTCCTGCTTACAGATGCTCTAATATTTAGATCCTCACAAGATTCAATCTCGATCCTAATACGATAATTATCAATGATAATCTCTCCAAAGGACAACGATTATACGGTCTATTACCAAAGGTCAATTAGTCAAACATAAAACAAGACTTCTAGTGCTTGGTATCATTACTTTACCTCGTCCCTTTCGATTGGGGTGGTAAACGGTACTCTCATCAAGGTTCGTTCCCAATGATTTCTGAGAAAATCTCTAGAAATTCGATGTGAAGCGAGGATCTTGATAGAGATTATCGATACAGGCACACTATGTTTACACAACTCCTTTAAATACAACGAGTCAATTTCTTCATCGAGAATCTATCATTAACAGGAATGATATTAGCAGATTTGGTCAGTCTGTAACACTCTCATTTTTCGTATCGGTACATCGGAAGGGTCTTTCAGAGTGTTACGGGATAGCACAATAACTCCAATCATAGACAACACATAAAAATGGTTGTACAAGGTTTAACAAACATTCATTCGATAAAAAGTTTCAAAAGTGTACAACAGGTCCCAAATTATACAGGTCATTAAGTTTACAAAACACAGATCGAATGAACATTTTTAATATTAAGTGTGGGCCATCAGAGTCGATCTCCATCCGGATTACCTTCAAGCACCTGAGATAGAAAACATGCAAAAATCATATCAGCGAATGCCGAGTGAATTCATAGAGTTTAATGAAAACCGTTATATAAAATAATCATTTACATTCATTTAAAATCAGAACACAAGTAATATCGGAAGTAAGTCCTCATATTGCTAGTCAGGCAATATATATATCAAGCATACATCTGAAACCGTCCATGAGACCGTAGTCTCTATATTACCATGATAGGTAATATATTCATCGTTAATAGCGTCGTATCATATCGGATATTTAGATTATACAGGTCGTATAGATTGTAGGATTATTATTAGCCGCATGACATTGTTACCTTACTGTGAAAACAGCGGGCCGCGAACCCGACAAACAATTTTCCCATCTAAGTTAGCGTGTCGTCACAAAAATCACGCTATGGAATCTTCTCATACATAAATTCGCTTACCAATCAATGTGGTACGACGGGGATCAACCGTCAAGGCGCGAACTGGGGTGATCGTCCCCAAATAGTACTATCAAATGCATAAGCGTCTACCAAATCCCGGTAGTTCACAATTCATGCTAATGGGACTTCAAGTGACATAACCTAACTACTAATAATCCTTTTAGTCTTGAATATAGGGTCATAGCATCATTCGGGTCCATATCATTTAGCATACAATCGGGACTACTTGTGTTCTATTTTTATAAAAATCTAGCATGTTATCTCCCTCGCGGGTTTACAAATCATTTTATAAAACATTTAAAAGAGTGCGAGGCTATGAACTCACGTTGTTAATGAAAGGCAGATTATCGGCTACGGGCGTGCTTCGGTCACGGAAACCTATATAAATAATAATCGGTCTTAGACTCGGTCCAATGACTTTTGTCAAAATAACAATATACATATGATGATTTTGTACACATGATGATGATCAAGTGGGTTTATACATCCTTGTTTACTCATTTTAGCGTTTATGTTTTAGTATCGTCTTACTAGTTAGCTAGTTTTAACTATTTATTCATTTTAAGTCCATTAAACCTTTTTATAAGTTCTTTAACTTGTTTTTACCCATTTCATACCTATATGATCAGTATATATACTTTTCATGTTGGGCCCAAATGGGTTAAGCCCAAATAATTCTTTTTACAAGTTTTTATCTTATAAGTCCAATTATTAGTCTAATACGTTTATTTAGCTCGTAAATGTCCGTAATTCTTATAGTTCGGGTTTTATCGGTTTTTACTTGTATTAGTTACTTATACATCAGTATATAACTTTTATAAACTTTAAATTAGACGGGTTTGGTCGTCTAAGTTTTATTTGGCGAAAAACGTTAATTTCACGGCGATAGCCAAAAAAGTCGTAAAAATCAAGTTTATAGTTTTTATTATTTATAAATATTATTTTTACCACCATTTATATAATTTACCCATTTAATTAACCTTTTATACATTTATATAAATAAGTTTTATAAGTTAGTGGGTTTATATTTTACATTTTATAAATTATAAAGTGAGTGCTTATATAATAATAATAAACATTATTTCCAAAATCTGATTTTTAACTTCATATTCCCCATTTTTATCATATCTAGAGTTCTACAATGACTTAGAAGCTCATTTTTGAATGACAACTTCTTCATAATATTTGTTAGATATAACTTAGTTATAGCTACTGCCCATTTTGAGTCTAAGTTGCCTTAACAGTCCCTACAAAACTGCTTATTCAGATTGTACCACCTAACTTGTTTTGATCATATCTCACTCATTATTTTGATTCCATTGCATGGCCAACTCTCACATGTGTATAACATCATCTACTTACTGTAAAGAGATCAAACCATGCAATTTTATCAGTTCATCATTTAGTTATCTACTATTTTTATACAGCCAACTAATTAGTCATGATTTTAGCTTCATTTCTTATGGTTATCATCATTTTTAAGCATGTTTATCAACACTTGATCCCCACACAACATTTTTATCATCATATATACATCATATACATATACAAAATGAAAGAAAATACATTTGTTCTTTACAAAATAATAAGAGAAAAATGTAGAGGATGATCTTCTTTACCAATCCAAGTGGATTTCTTGTTTTAGGAAGGCAAGAACTTGATGAACACAACAAGTATCTCCAAGACCATCAAATATCAAGATCATATGTTGGAAAATCAGCCCTAGGACACAAGCAAATCACCTCCAAAGTTGGTTATATGGCCACCAAATGATCAAGGCTTCAAGGAAACACCTTAATAGGACTAGTAAACATGTGGTTTGTAGCTAGAAAAGATCAATGATGGGGTTTGTTAGCTTATAGTGGACGGAAAGGATAGGAGAGTTGAGAGAGTTTTAGAGTGGATTGCATGGAAGGAAATGGTAAGAGTGAAACTACTTGCTAGTTTTTGTTTAGTGTTAAATGAGTTGGCTTAAAGTGTAAGCACAAGCTTACACTTGTGTAACTTAGCTAAGACTTGATGCCACCTATGTGTGGTGTGTCAACATTGCCGTCCCATATAAGCTAGTGGGGTGGGGCAAAGTGTTTTGTCCCATCTCACTAGTTTACGGGTATTTCTCGATTCTAGTTTTCTCGATTTGCGTGCCCTCGGGTCGTTTTACGAAAAACGTTTTTATAAATTATGAATCACCGTCACAAAACAAATCCAATAAAAATTGTCTCATCAAAAACGGAGTTCAAAAACGTAAATACGTAATCCTAAGGTTTCCGGTTTAGTCGTAAAAGACGCCAAATTATGCACGTAAGCCCAAATTTAAATCCGTAAATTGTGAGTTCGTCAACCAACACAAAAATAAGTTTCAAAATATTATACGAGAAAATATTTCACTACCTGAAAATGTTAGATTTGTCACACAGTCTGTCGACGATGACCCAAATCAAATCAAATTCAGATGATGACCTTTGCAATAGCTAGACGTTTACTAATGTATGAGGCGATGTCTGCCTTCATAATTTGCCATTAGTACTACTTCTTCAGGTATAGATACATTTAATCAGAATGACATGAATAGAATACTTAATCTTATGAGATTCCAACATAAATAAATCTCGAAATCCTCCATATTTTGGCCACCATATGCGGCCTTTAAAACATTTAACGCCATCGGCTCCTCAATTCTAATGGTTCACATAAGCCGTGAACTCCCTTTTATTATTATCTATATTATCCTTCTTACAAACATTAGTTATTTTTAAATTGTTCGGCAATTTATTTTGCACCTTCATTATTAAGGAACATGTCCTAATTGGTTCTTTATCTTTTCTACATAATGTGTCAGTAATTATATTCACCTTCCTCGATGAAATAAATATCATGACCGTATTTATTCGAAAATTCTTTCTTCACATTTTCTAAGTCTTAGTTCTATCTCAACCATTGTTTTTATCAGTTTTGCTCAATCCGACGTTTAAAGCATCGATAATTACTATAAGTAATTAAATAATAAATATTTAATTTTTATGAAACGTAAACGCAAAAAGTTTTTAAATTTTATCAGTTTGTCCAATTATATAAAAATGTTCAAAATAAATTTGAATTTAATTAACACAATTTTTGTTGATTTATCGGAAATAATTTGTAAGATCCGTCAATGTTCGAAAAACCTTCGTTTATTCTTTGGTAAAAAATTTCTTAGTTGAAAAGCAAAAATTGTCATTTCAAATTTTAAGTCATGGTTTAACGGTTTCCTCAATCCCTCTTAGGTTGTCTTGAGGTATACACAAACATTTACCCCTAAACGGGAGTTTAGTTAAATGATTTGTGTATAGGGGAATAATCCCTTAAAAATACTTTGTTAAAAGGTCTGTCAAAACATATTTCCATTTTCTATTAATCACACATATAAAGGATTAAGTCTTAAATCTCATGTTAAATATTCAAGGTACAGGTTTTCATTATTCGGCCAATTCAGGGCAATCTATAAATAATTATCAACTCCTTCTTATTCTTATAAAAAAACAAATGGTCCTTAATGATCATGAGCATGAATTTATCAAATTACAACCCACACACGTGATTCATTAAATTTATGAATGCTACATGTGTATTAGTTAATCCAAACGACATCACGGGAAACTCATAATGTTTATTACGAGTTCTTGATGTAGTGATTGGAATAGATAATCTTTTTCGCGGCCGCGAAGTTGATGATAACCATGTCGTGGATCAATCTCTGAATATACGCTAGAACCTTGTAAATGATCGAACAAATCTATTATCTTGGGTAGTGGATATCGATTTCGATCGTCAATTTACTTAGTTCACGATAATCAATAAACACAAGGAATGATAAAACCATAGCTCTTCATGATGACGAGCTTGGTAGAATAAAATCTATCTCCGACAACTCTCTCAGTTGTATGGTAATTTCATTAATTCAGATGGTGCTGACGTATAGTGCACACGCCACGGGTGCAGCACCAGGAATATAATCAATACCAATTTCAACTTGCCTTAATGGGGAAAGTCTAGATAATTCACTAATAAATACCTCCTAAAGTTTCAGATAACAGAAACATCTATTAATAAATTCATATTAGGTTCTTTCTAGATTACCATATCTATGATCAGTTTATAACCATTCATGGTATACTTTTAAGTCTAAAAGCAGGATACAGCCACCTATCGTGATTTATTTAAATCACTTTTGATAATCAAAATATTATCATTTAGGGGAATTCTATTCGAGTTCCCATCAATTAAGACAATGTCGTCATGTTATAATCAATCAATCCATTTTACTGGCACTATCAACTTTTCAGTTTTATTGCCGTCGATAAGATGTGAACTTCTCAAAAGACTAATAATAACTCATAATCCTTCACAAATTCAAGGATATCAGGAGACATAACTAACCTTAAAAGGCTAAGGTCAACGCATAATCTACGCGAGAGAATTTCAAATCACATACAGACGAAAACTTTAACGAATATGAATATATCCCATGTTTTCATGAATTGAGTACGCATTCGAAAGCTCCTCGGATCGTTACCCAGGTCATTCAAATGAAATCAAATCAAAATAAATGATAGGAACCTCGATACATCCAGTCCGGTATCAACACTCGATAATCAGATACTTTTCCTAAGAATCTCACTACGGGAGAATTGGACAAGAAAGAATTGTCAATTGTCAAATAAGACAATTTCCACAGATGAGTAAATTTGACACAGAAGAATAGATGCTACAGGCACATATGTAGGTGTCCCTAACACTATGTCCCTATTTTCACTTCTTGCAGATCTCATAAAATTTAATCTTTCACAATCTTCAAAGAAAATGTAGTGTTTATTCATTAGTTTTATGATTACTAATCAGCCTTGCATGGTCCATTCAAAATTGTATGTAGGCGCGCAACTATATACAATTTCAAGATTAACGATGCAATACTCAGTTCATCAAAATTTTATCATCATGTTTACAATAAAAACATTTTCATGCTTAATTCTTAAATAAGAATCAAAAAAATAAATTTACAAAGATTTTATTTGTTATGAGAACAATTAAGTTTTCCAAGGTGTTTTATAAACAACCTCATTTCGATAACGATTATTTATAAGTCTCACTTTAAGTAATCCATATGGTGATGAAAATTCAATTTTTCTCAAGGGATACTGTTTTAACTTTATAAAAACAATGAGTGATCTACAAAAGAGTGATGAAAGCTTGTTCACCAAGAACTAACTACAATATAATGGGAAATGAGCTTAGCCAAATAATCTTGAGGTTCATGATCTCGATGGCACTCAAAAAGAATAATTCACAACGCAACTCAAATCGAGATGAGTACTTGTTCAATGGTTGCATCACTAATGCGAGCATTAGGATGAAGCAATAAAAGATAGATAACATCGATATATGTAGAATTTAGCAATCAAAGATAGTCTTTTCATTAATCACAAACAAGTCAAAATTGTACCGTAACACATTACGTGTCACTATGTCATACAATTCCAAGAACTCATCCTACCAACTAATGTCTCAGTTAAGTTAGGGATTATTTTTAAAAGATACCACAATGAATACTAATCTACAAGAGTCATTAGGTGTTCCACATGTCCCAGAAGATCCATCGGTCTAAATTCAGAAGAAGATTTCTTCAATTTATTTCTTGGACATTGGGCATCCTCGTTAGTGGACAATGGCCTAGGAACAACCCTTAACACGAACCAACAATCATTTAAAACCAAATAATTTCATCACAGAACTTAATGACTTCCTCTTAGCAATCTCATATTCCATACGGGTTAAATTTTACTTTATTCAAGTTTCAACCAACTTATATTCAATTTGATATCCTACCTCATTCTCCAGTACTTTCAACCTTATTCATAAACCTTAAAAGGGCAATAAAAGCTCGATATGATCAACACTTAATTTCCAATCCTATATCTCTTTCATCAATAGTTATCAAATAAGTCACTAGTATGAGATGACTCATACATTCAATTAGACTTCTCGGAAAGGTATTAGTGGCATGAGGCTTTTGGGTAATGGTTCCAATGACAGCCTCAAGTGCAGCATTCACCCTTTCGATTTCAAATTTAAGAATTGGGTGACAACGAATCAGATGACATCTTTCTAGGTGGTAACGTTTTGTCAAACTCCACTCTATAAGGAAAGATCGTCATGGCATCGATATCAGATTTAATCTCGCCAATTCTTCTTTAATTTCACAATCAACTAATATCTACATTCTACGAATATCAACCATTTTGCTGGGATCATAAATATCCACAACTTGGTTTTGATCTGGAATAGCTAGAATTCCTACAAAAATAGCTTAGATTAATTTGCTAGGAGATTTAGGGTTCCTTGTGACAATCTACGTCGTATAAATAGCTCGTATAAGCATTAAAAATAATCATCAAACAATCATGTAATCAAATTACAACATATATATATATATATATATATATATATATATATATATATATATATATATATATATATATATATATATATATATATATATATAATCCAAGTTATATATATATATATATATATATATATATATATATATATATATATATATATATATATATATATATATATATATATATATATATATATATATATATATATATATATATATATATATATATATATATATATATATATATATATATATATATATATATAATCCAAGTTATATATATATATATATATATATATATATATATATATATATATATATATATATATATATATATATATATATATATATATATATATATATATATATATATATATATATATATATATATATATATATATATATATATATATATATATATATATATATATATATGATACCAAACTGTAACACCCCCAAATTTATACAACTCAATACAGCGGAAGACTCGTTGGTGTTACGGGATAGCACATTACTCACATCATAGACAACGCTTAAAAATCACGCCGTTTAATAATAAAGCTTTTCCATTCATAAATTTCAATTTTTACATAGGTCCTAAGTCATAGTATTTCATACAATTTTTACAAAACATTTGAATGGAAATTATTGTTTAAGTGCGGGCCATGAATTCTTGTTGTCTTCCCGAGAATTATCTTCAAGTACCTGAGATAAAACATGTTAAAAGAAAAGGTCAGCGATAACGCCGAGTGAATTCATAGAGTTTAATAAAATCCATCAATATAATATCGGTATAAAATTATTACCGAAAATTATTTTATACAAATCATTGTAATAGGCCATAAAATAGCCAAAGTCATTTTATACAAATCCTTATCAAAAATCATAATATAGGCTTTCGCCTTCAAAATCATTATACGAACCAATGTCGTAAAAATATCATACAATACGTTTTTATAACGTCGTGTAGAGTTAAATAAAAACCGTTATATGAATATGGTTATGTAAAACCAAAACACAAACATAATATCAATAATAAGACCCCGTATTGCTAGTCAGGAAATATATCGTAATTCGGTGCGTATAGCAGTATTTCGTTAATTGGATTATTATAAGCCGCATGAAATTGTTACCTTACTACAACAAACAACGGGTAGCTAGCCCGAAACTCATTTGCCCATATAAATTAGCGTGTCGTCACAATAATCACGCTTGTGCAAATCTTCTTATACATAAATTCACTTACCAATCAATGTGGCACGACGGGGATCAACCGTCAAGGCACGAACTGGGGTGATCGTCCCCAAATAGTATTATTATATGCATAAGCGTCTACCAAATCCCGGTAGTTCATAATTCATGCTAATAGGACTTTTAGTGACATAACCTAACTTTAATAATCCATCTTATTTCATCTATCGGGTCATATAATCATTCATCGGGTCATACAATCATTCGGGTCCAAATCAATAAACAAACAATCGGGACAAATGGTGTCCTATTTTATCAAAACTAACATGTTATCTCCCTCGCAGGTTTATAAAACATTTCATAAAAACATTTAAAAGAGTGCGAGGCTATGAACTCACGTTGATGTGGGAAGGCGGTTATCGGCAATTCGGATGTACGGTACGTGCTTCAATCACGAAAACCTAGACAAATAATACTTGTCTTAGACTCTTTTCCAATGACTTTATAAAAATAAAAATTATGTATACATATGACGATTTTATATATATGATGATCAAGTGGGTTTACATATTCTCATTTACTCATTTTAGTGTTATGTGTTGATAACTTTTATACTAGTTTACTAGTTTTACCTATTTACATGTTTTAGGTCCAATAAGCCTATTATAAGTCCATTAACTTGTATTAATCCATTTTATACTTTTATTATAAGTATTTATACTTTACATGTTGGGCCCAAATGGGTTAAGCCCAATAAGTAATTTTTATAAGTGTTTAACTTATTTGGTTTAATTATTAGTTCAATATGCTAACTTAGCTCGTTATTGTCCGTATGTCATATAGTTTGGGTTTTATTGGTTTTTACTTGTATTAGGTACTTATATATCAGTATATGACTTTTAAAAACTTTACATTAGATGGGTTTGATCGACTAAGTTTTAATTGGCGAAAAACGTTAATTTTATGGTAATAGCCGAAAAAGTCGTAAAAATCATGTTTATAGTTTTTATAACTTATAAATCTTATTCAACTACCATTTTTAAAAAGAGTCCATTTATTTAACCTTATACATATCTATATAAATGAAATTTATAAGTTAGTGGGTTTTCATGTGTATATATTTTATAAATATATAAGTGAGTGCTTATTTTATATAAGTTTTTATTATACAAATCTGATTTTAAATTTCATGTTCACCAAAACAGCCATATCTAGAGTTCTATATGGAGATAGAAGCCCAAATATTTATGGCATAAACTACATAATATGTGCTCCATTTAACTCTTATATGGCTACTTTTGAATCTGCCTCTACGTATTTTATAAAAATCGTCCAAAACAGTCTATCCAGATTTGCACTCTAATATTGTTTTGATCATATCTCACTCATCCTAATGATTCCATTGCATGGCCAACTCACCACATATGTAAAAATCATATACCTTACTGTTTCTTTATTAATCTATGCCATTTTAACATTTTATCATGAGTTTCTTCACTGTTTTATACAGCCTAGTCCTTACATCATGATTTTAACACTTTTCATGTAGATTCTTATCTTTTTAATCAAATCTATCAACACCAAATCCCCACATAATATTTTTAATCATCATTCATCATCATATACATATACATAAGTAAAAGAAAATACAAGATTACATAATCAAAATAACAAGAAGGATAGGAAGAATGATCCTTATACCACCATAGTGATGAAAAGATGAGGTTGATGAACAAGGCTTGGATTTGGATGGCGAAACTTGTGATATACCAACATCAACTTCAAGATCACCTATCTTCATGAATCATCTTGTGGAAAATCAGCCCCAAGACACCAACAAAACCTCTCCTTGGATGTTAAAATGACCACTAACCAATAGAGCTTCAAGAGTCCTTCATCATGTGTATGAATAACACATGATTTCATGGTTGAATCAAGATCAAATAGGGGTTGTTTTAGGTGAGTTTGGGACGAAATATAGAGGGATATGAGAGAAAAGTGGTGGTTTGCATGTTAGATTTGTGAGAAATGGTTTCTAGGAAATGGTTTTGTGGTTTGGTGTATCTTACATGTTAAGCTTAGCTAACAAGTGTAACTTGTTAGTTATAACTTGACACATCATGAGATGTGGTGGCATACTTTGGCCTTCCCATGTTAGTGGGGTGGGGAAAACTTTTTTTGTCTCATCCCACTAATTTACGAGTATTCCTTGATTCTAGTTTCCTTGATTTGCGTGCCCTCGGGTCGTTTTACGAAAAACGTTTTTATAAATTATGAATCAACGGCACAAAACGAATCTAATAAAAATTGTCTCATAAAAAACGGAGTTCAAAAACGTAATTACGTAATCCTAAGGTTTCCGGTTTAATCGTAAAGGACGTTAAATTATAATCGTAAGTCCTAATCTCTTCTCGTAAATTTGTGAGTTTATGAACCAACACAAATTTAAAATCTCAAAATAATATTCACGGATAAATTTATTTTCTGAAATGTCGGACTGTCATCAAAAACGGTGTATGTAAACGTAAGCACGTAACGTAGAGTCCTCCGGTTTAGATGTAGTCGATGCTACTTCAGGACGTAAATCCAAATTTCTTCCTAAAAAATAAGTGAGTTCATAATATAACATTAAAATAATGTTTTAAATTATACTTGAGAATAAAATATCAACCATAAATTGACGGATTGTCACATGTAATCATTGAACCATTGGGCAATGAAGCAATGTATGCACACACTGTATCAAGATCAATACCAACAAGCTTAACTCTTTGTGAGTCAACATTGTATGTGTTAGCGTCTAAATGTGAGGCGCTGACAAAGCTTGATCAACGTTGACACAAGGTGATCTAGTAACGGGGTGCATGTATGATTCCTTTTGATCAAATTGACCTTCACTATGTGAGAAGAAGGCCATATTTCCATTGGTAGATTTGCTTTACTGATCCAAAAGGATTTCACTCTCTACAATCTTCAGTTTATTGTAGACGTCATCAAAAGTGGAACTTTTGTGAGCATTATTAGCAATCATAGACCTTGCTTCAATCTTCCATGCATCACCAAGACTTTTAAGGAAAGTGGTAATGATATCAGCATCATCATGCACTGTTCCCATAAATGACAATTTGATTGTGATGTCAAGGAGTCTGCTTCTCACCCCACTTAGCTTTTCATTGGGAAGAGCTTTGAACACAGCATACTCATGCAAGAGTTGCTTCTTTTTCTCTGAGGCAGTATCATCATTACCACCATAAGTGACTTGAAGGGCTGCCCAAAGCTCTTTAGCAGACTCATAACCTCTATACTTGTGCTGATTGGCTGGTCCCAAAGAAAGTTTGAGAATGCTTAGAGTTTTCATGTCGTTCCTTCTCTTTGCAATGTCCTCAGTTGAGACAGCTCTCCCATCTGTAGGTTTTTCTCTTCGATCGTCTTCACTTGAGCCTGGAGTTGATCTTAAATTAATAGCAGCTTGAATCTTGGCAGCCTTATCGAATGTGTTTCCATATTCAATAATTTCCCATAGGGTGTGGTCATGGATTTGAAGGTACTGCTCAAAATTGAACTTCCATATCTCAAAGTTGTCTGGGTCTAGCATGGGGATTTTTAGGTTATGGCTTGAGGGGGAGGTCAACTCTGGAGTAGACATGTTCTCTGCTTTTTAGGGTTTCTTGAAAAATTAGAGTTTTTGGCGATTTAGGGTTTTTAGGGTTTTGTGTTCTTTAGATCAAAGTTCCTCAACAAGCTCTGATACCACTTGTTGATCCTAAACTTAGATCGATTTAGCTTGTGTAAACGAGAATGAATCAAGTTAAACACTTAGAGAAACTTTGTTGTATATGAAACAATTTAAGTATTATGCGGAATTAATACTTAAAGAAGAACACACAAACAGGATAAACCAAACTTTCACTTTGATTGATTAATCGAACTTACGTACAATAAAAGTGTAAAACATATATTTAACTAAAACCTAAAGACCTCCTTTTATAGAATAAGGAACCTTGTACAAGAGTCTACGTATCAACTATTTTAGGTAAAGATAAACATAAGAAATACATTGTCGAACATATCTTTACTAGAAACATAAAACGTGTAGACTAAGTATCCTATCAGTGCTTGACTTCTTCTTATCAATGCTTGACTTCTTCTTGTCAATGCTTGACTTGACAACACTTGATTTCTTCCTATCAACGTCCAATTTCCTCTTGTCAGCGTCTAAGTGTCTTGGCTTCATTTTATTCCCAACAGTAAATGCCATCAGATACTTTATGGGTAAACTCAAACATCTCAAATGTAGATTCGTGAATGGACTAGCTGCAAGGTTGATGCTAAACATGAAAAAAAAGATCAACTTCAACAAGAGCTTGCGTCCATTGATTGTATCATTGACGATGGGAATGGGGGAGATGTGGAAATTCACAACAGACTGAGATTTTCAATAAAATACAGAACATCGAAAAACTTCAGGCTATGGAACTTACACAGAAAACTAAAATCAAGTGGGCTATTAAAGGGGATCAAAACACTAGATTTTTTTCATGGTATGCTAAACAAGAAACATAATAACTCGAACGTTCATGGTATTATGATGGACGGTGTCTGGATTGATGATCCTTTCATGGTGAAGAAATAGTTTTATGATCATTTTAGTAATCGCTTCACCTCTCCTGGCCCTATAGATACGAGTATTATGATGGATTTCCCTTTTAAATTATCGGATGAGCAACGTATGAATTTAGAGCGAGTGGTTTCCATTGATGAACTTAACTCAGCGGTTTGGGATTGTGGAACGGACAAAGCTCCTGGTCCAGACGGTTTCACTTTTGGCTTCTACCGCCGATACTGGAATCTCATCCAGGATAAGGTCCACGCGGCTGTCAGTTATTTCTTCTTAAATTGTGATATGCCTAAGGGATGCAATTCCTCTTTTATTGCCTTGATTCCTAAAACCCCTAACTCTAATTTAGTTAAAGACTTCAGACCTATTAGTTTAATTGGAAGTTTCTACAAAGTTAGTGTAAAAGTTTTGGCAAACAGACTTGTGGGAGTTTTAAATGGCATAGTTAGTGAAGTGCAATCGGCTTTCATTGTGGATAGACAGATCCTTGACATACCTTTTATTCTTAATGAAATGCTTCAATGGTGCAAGGCGAAAAAGAAACAAGCTCTTATCTTTAAGGTTGAATTTGAGAAATCTTTTGACTCGGTTAGATGGAATTTTCTTGATGATATTCTTAAAAAAATGGTTTTGGTAATAAGTGGTGCAATTGTATCCAATGTTGTCTTCAATCTTCAAGAGGATCTATATAGGTTAACGATAGTCCAACGGGATAGTTTCAATTCAGTAAAGGCCTAAAACAAGGATATCCACTATCTCCTTTTTTTATTTATCCTGATCATGGAAACATTGCATCTTTCCTTTCAACGTGTTGTCAATGCAGGTATGATTCATGGCATTAATTTTGGTGGTGGTTCGATAAATCTCTCTCACACGTTTTACACGGACAATGCGGTTTTCATTGGTCAGTGGAGTGAGAACAATATCACTACTTTATTCAATGTTCTTGAATGTTT
This sequence comes from Glebionis coronaria, assembly GCA_025667525.1. Lineage (NCBI taxonomy): Eukaryota > Viridiplantae > Streptophyta > Magnoliopsida > Asterales > Asteraceae > Glebionis > Glebionis coronaria. The sequence continues at coordinate 545,449,306 of CM046882.1, forward strand.
TCACAAGGCGTCAGGGCTTCGTATCAATATGAGCAAGAGTAAGATCATGGGTGTCCACGTTGGTATTGATAATGTTAAAAGAGTTGCTGCTAGACTTGGGTCTCACTCTTAAAACCCCTTTTACTTATCTTGGTTTTATTGTGGGTGGAAATATGTCTCAAACTCATATGAGGAAAGATACTATAGACAAAGTTAAGCATAGGTTATCTAATTGGAAACAAACACGCTCTCTATTGGTGGGTGGCTTATGTAACACCCCCAAATTTATACAATTCAATACAGCGGAAGACTCGTTGGTGTTACGGGATAGCACATTACTCACATCATAGACAACGCTTAAAAATCGCGTCGTTTAATAATAAATCATTTCCATTCATAAATATCAAATTTACATAGGTCCCAAGTCATATTATTTCATACAAGTTTTACAAAGCATTTGAATGGAAATAGTTATTTAAGTGCGGGCCATGAATTCTTGTTGTCTTCCCGAGAATTACCTTCAATTACCTGAGATAAAACATGTTAAAAGAAAAGGTCAGCGAAAACGCCGAGTGAATTCATAGAGTTTAATGAAATCCATCAATATAACATCGGTATAAAATTATTACCGAAAATCATTTTGTACAAATCTTTGTAATAGGCCATAAAATAGCCAAAGTCATTTTATACAAATCTTTATCAAAAATCATAATATAGGCTTTCGCCTTCAAAATCATTATACGAACCATTGTCGTTAAAAACATCATACAATACGTTTCATAACGTTGTATAGAGTTGAATAAAAATCGTTATATGAATATGGTTATGTAAAACCAAAACACGAACATAATATCAATAATAAGACCCTGTATTGCTAGTCAGGCAATATATCATAATTCAACGAATAAAGCAGTATTTTCGTTATTTTTGGATTATTATAAGCCGCATGACATTGTTACCTTACTATAACCAACAACGGGTAGCTAGCCCGAAACACAATTTTCCCATCTAAATTAGCGTGTCGTCATAATAATCACGCTTGTGTAAATCTTCTCATACACAAATTCGCTTACCAATCAATGTGGCACGACGGGGATCAACCGTCAAGGCGCGAACTGGGGTGATCGTTCCCAAATAGTACTATTATATGCATAAGCGTCTACCAAATCCCGGTAGTTCACAATTCATGCTAATGAGACTTTTAGTGACATAACCTAACTTTAATAATCCATTTCATTTCTCACATCGGGTCATATAATCATTCATCGGGTCATACAATCATTCGGGTCCAAATCAATTAACAAACAATCGGGACAAATGGTGTCCTATTTTATCAAAACTAACATGTTATCTCCCTCGCGGGTTTATAAAACATTTCATAAAAACATTTAAAAGAGTGCGAGGCTATGAACTCACGTTGATGTGGGAAGGCGGTTATCGGCGATTCAGATGTACGGTACGTGCTTCAATCACGGAAACCTAGACAAATAATACTCGTCTTAGACTATTTCCAATGACTTTTTCAAAATAATAATTATGTATACATATGATGATTTTATATATATTATGATCAAGTGGGTTTACATATTCTCGTTTACTCATTTTAGTGTTATGTGTCGATAACTTTTATACTAGTTTACTAGTTTTACCTATTTACATGTTTTAAGTCCAATAAACTTATTATAAGTTCTTTAACTTGTATTAATCCATTTTATACTTGTATTATCAGTATTTATACTTTACATGTTGGGCCCAAATGGTTTAAGCCCATAAATAAGTTTATAAGTGTTTTAGTCCATTTTGTTGTATTATTAGTCCAATTAACTTAGCCCGTTAATGTCCGTATGTTTTATAGTTCGGGTTTTATCGGTTTTTACTTGTTATATATGTTTATATATCAGTATATGAGTTCATAAAATTTTACATTATATGGGTCCAACCGTCTAATTTTTATTTAACAAAAACGTTAATTTTACGGTAATAGCCGAAAAAGTCGTAAAAATCATGTTTATAGTTTTTATAACTTATAAAACTTATTCAACTACCATTTTTATAAAGAGTCCATTTATTTAACCTTATACATATCTATATAAATGAAATTTATAAGTTAGTGGGTTTTCATGTGTATATATTTTATAAATATATAAGTGAGTGCTTATATTATATAAGTTTTTATTATACAAATCTGATTTTAAATTTCATTTTCACCAAAACAGCCATATCTAGAGTTCTATATGGAGATAGAAGCTCAAATTTGTATGGCATAAACTACATGATATGTGCTCCATTTAACTCTGGTATGGCTACTGTTGAATCAGCCTTTAAGTATTTTCTAAAATTCGTGCAAAACAGTGTACTCAGATTTGCACTCTAAACTTGTTTTGATCATATCTCACTCATCCTAATTATTCCATTGCATGGCCAACTTTCACATGTGTACAAGACATATTACTTACTGTATATCCATTAATCTATGCCATTTTATCAGTTCATGACATGGTTCTTTACTTTTTTATACAGCCATCATTTTTAAGCATGATTTTAACCTTTTTACATATAGTTTTTCATCTTTTTACCCATGATTATCAACACCAAATCCCCACATAATATTTTTATCATACATATATACATTTAAGAAGAAAATACATGATTACATAATCAAAATTAACAAAAGGATGGGGAGAACAATCTTTATACCACCATGATGATGTAGGTTATGATCAAGACATGGATTTTGATGGAGAAACTTGTGATAAACCAAGACCATTTTAAAGACCACCATTTTTCAAGAACTTCTTGTGGAAATCAGCCCTAAGACTCCATAGAAACTCCTCCTTGGATGTTATAATCACCACCAATCAATAGGGCTTCAAAAGGGCTTCATCATGTGTGTAGATAACATAAGATTTCATAGTTAATTTTTGATCAAAATGGGTGTGTATGGTGATGATGGTGGGACGACACCATAGAGAGAGTGAGAGAGTTTTTGAGTTGTTTGCATGAGTTGCAAATGAGAAGTGGTTTAGTTTGATGGTTTTGCTAAGTTGGTAGCTTACTTTGTAAGCTTATGCTTACAAGTGTAAGTAGTAAGCTACCACTTTGACACATCAAGTGGTATGTGTCAATGTTTGGCCGTCCCATGTTAGTGGGGTGGGGCAAGATTTATCTTGTCTCATCCTACTAATTTACGGGTATTCCTCGATTCTAGTTTCCTCGATTTGCGTGCCCTTGGGTCGTTTTATGAAAAACGTTTTTATAAATTATGAATCAACGGCACAAAACGAATCTAATAAAATATGTCTCATCAAAAACGGAGTTCGAAAACGTAAATACGTAATCCTAAGGTTTCTGGTTTAGTCGTAAAGGACGTTAAGTTATAATCGTAAGTCCTAATCTCTTCTCGTAAATTTGTGAGTTTATGAACCAACACAAATTTAAAATCTCAAAATAATATTCACGGACAAATTTATTTTCTGAAATGTCAGACTGTCACCAAAGACGGTGTATGTAAACGTGAGCACGTAACGTAGAATTATCCAGTTTAGACGTAGTCGATGCTACTTCAAGACGTAAATCCAAATTACTTCCCAAAAATAAGTGAGTTCATAATGTAACATTAAAATAATGTTTTTAAATAATACTTGAGAATAAAATATCAACCATAAATTGACGGATTGTCAAAGCATTTACCCCTAAACAGGATCTTTGTCCTCAAAGATCATCTTATCTTACTACTCGCTTCTTATAGAGTTAAAGCCATGTGGGTATTTCCTCCACATTCGGTCTTTTCTCACAAGTGAAATTCATTACAATACGCGAGTTTCCTCAAACATAACTACGGGAATAAGATCAGACTTAATGTTGACTTACTTTCTCTATCCATGATGTTCACGGGTTTTTGATGAATGCAACTTTTTGCCGATCTAAACTTTACTAAGAAACAATCAGATTCTTACTTGATAGACATTTTATCAAGTTCGATATACGAAACATAATTCACGCAGATCTTGAAGTCCTAGGGTAGATCCAGCTTATATGCCTTTCAAACCAATCTTTTACATCATCTCAATGGTCCCATGCAACGGGGACTTATTTCCCATGATCTTTCAGATCATCTATCCATTTTTCCAAGGTGAAAATTTTTGGCGTAACTTCGCTACCCATCCTGCACTTCAAGATCTACATTTCATATTCATATAACCTCCTGCCCACTACTGGCACTCAATAATCAAATCCTAATTTCAACAATCATTTCAGGTCTCGTTGGGTCGAGTATTTTGTAAGGTTAGGTTTGCCATCATAGGAAACCTTAAACCTAAAAGACATGTCCAACTCACAATGGGTGTATGTCGGGTGTCTTCATCCCAACTACTGCTTACATATGCTCTAATATATATCCTCACAAGATTTGATCTTGATCCTAATACGATAATTATCAATGATAATCTCTCCAAAGGAAAACGATTTTACAGTTTATTACCAAAGGTCAATCATTCAAACATAAAATAACACTTATAGTATTTTGTATCGTTACTTTACCTCGTCCCTTCGATTGGGGTGGTACACAGTACTCTCATCAAGATTCGTTCTCAATGACTTCTGAGCAAATCTCTAGAATTCGATGTAAAGCGAGGATCTTGATAGAGATGATCGATACAAGCACACCATGTTTACACAACTCCTTTAAATACAAAGAGTCAATTTCTTCATCAAGAATTTATCATTAACAGGAATGATATTAGCAGATTTGGTCAGTCTGTCGACGATGACCCAAATCGAATCAAATTCAGATGATGACCTTTGTAATAGCTAGAAGTTTACTAATGTATGAGGCAATGTCTGCCTTCATAATTTGCCATTAGTACAACTTCTTCAGATAAAGATACATTTAGTCAGAAATGACAAGAATAGAATACTTATACTTACGAGATTCTAACATTACTAATTCTCAAAATCTCCATATTTAGGCAATTATAAGTGGCCTTTTATACATTTAACGCCATTGGTTTCTTAATTCTAATGGTTCACATTAGCCGAGAACCCCCTTTTTTCTATATTATCCTTTTTACAAACATCGTTTATTTTTATATTGTTCGGCAATTTATTTTGCACAGTCATTATTAAGAAACACATCCTAATTGGTTCTTTATCTTTTCTACATAATGTGTCAGTATCTACATTCACCTTCCCTGATGAAATAATTATCATGACCGTATTCATTCAAAATTTCTTTCTTCACATTTTCTAGGTTTTAGTTTCGTCTCAACTATCATTTTTATTAGTTTTGCTCAATTCGACGTTTAAAGTGTCGTTAAATATTTCAAATAATTAAATAATAAATGTTTAGTTTTTATGAAACGTAAACGTAAAAGTTTTAAATTTTCTCAGTTCATCTAATTATAGAAAAATGTTCAAAATAAATTTAAAATAATTATTAAGATTCGTAAATATTCGAAAATCTTTGGTTATACTGTGGTCAAAATTTTCTTAGCTGAAAAGCAAAAATTGTCGTTTCAAATTTTAAGTCATGGTTTAACGGTTTCCTCAATCCCTCTTAGGTTGTCTTGAGGTATACACAAACATTTACCCCTAAACAGGAGTTTAGTTAAATGATTTTTGTATAAGGAAATAATCCCTTAAAAATCCTTTGTTAAAACATTTGTCAAAACATATTTCCATTTTCTTTTTGGTAAAACCTAAAGCCTTAATGGTTCCAATTTTTGAAAAGTCAATATATTTCATTTTCTATTAATCACACGGTCAAATAATGTAAAGGATTAAGTCTTTCATCACATGTTAATTATTCAAGGTACAGGTTTTCACTACTCGGCCGACTCAGGGCATTCTTTAAATAATTATTAACTCATTCTTATTCTTATAAATAAACAAATAGTCCTTAATGATCACAAGCATGAATTTATCAAATTACAGCCTACACACGTGATTCACCAAATTTATGAATTCTACATGTGCATTGGTCAATCCAAACGACATAACATGAAACTCATAATGGTCATTACAAGTTCTGGATGTAGTGATTGGAATAGACAATCTTTTTCGCAGATGCGAAGTTGATGATAACCATGCCGAGGATCAAATCTTTAGAACATACGCTAGAACCTTGTAAAGGATCGAACAATCTATCATCTTGGGTAGTGGATATAGATTTTAATCGTCAATTTACTTAGTTCACGGTAATCAATAAACATAAGGAATGATAACACCATAGCTCTTCATGATGATGAGATTGGTAGAATAAAAGCTTTTCCCGACAACTATCTCAGTTGTACGGTAATTCTTTTAATTCAGATGGTGCTGACGTACAGTGCACACGCCATAGGTGCAGCACCAGGAATATAATCAATACCAAATTCAACTTGCCTTAATGGCGAAAGTCTAGGTAATTCACCAATAAATACCTCCTAGAGTGTCAGATACCAGAAACATCTTTTAATAAATTCATATTAGGTTCTTTCTAGATTATAATATCTATGACTAATTCATAACCATTCACGGTATAATTTCAAGTCTAAATACAGGATATGGTCATCCATCAAGAATTATTTAGATCACTTTTGATAATCAACATCTTATCTTTTAGGGGATTTCTACTCGAGTTCCCATCAATTAAGACAATGTCGTCATGTCGTAATCAATCAATCCTTTCTATTGGCACTATCAACTTTCCAGTTTCGTTGCCGTCGATAAGATGTGAACTTCTCAAAAGACAAATAATAACTCATAATCCTTCACAAATTCAAGGATATCTGGATACATAACTAACCTTAAAAGAGTAAGGTCAACGCATAATCTACACGAGAGACTTTCAAATCAGATACAGACGAAAACATTTAATGAATATGAATATCCCATGTTTTCATAATTTGAGTACGCATTCGAAAGCTCCTCAGATCGTTACCCAGGTCATTCAAATGAAATCAAATCAAAATAAATGATAGGAACGCCGATACATCTAGTCGGGTATCAACACTCGCTAATCAGATACTTTTCCTAAGAACCTCACTACGGGAGAATTGGACAAGAAAGAATTGTCAATTGTCAAATAAGACAATTGACACAGATGAGTAAATTCGACTCAGAAGAATAGATGCTACAGGCACATATGTAGGTGTCCCTAACACTATGTCCCTATTTTTCACTTCTTGCAGATCTCATAAAATTTAATCTTTCACAATCTTCAAAGAAAATGTAGTGTTTATTCATTAGTTTTATGGTGACTACTAATCAGCCTTGCATGGTCACTTCCAAATTGTATGTAGGCGCGCAACTATATACAATTTCAAGATTAACGATGCAATACTCAGTTCGTCAAAATTTTATCATCATGTTTATAATAAAAACATTTTCATGCTCAATTCTTAAATAAGAATCAAAAATAAATTTACAAAGATTTTCTTTGTTATGAAAACAATTAAGTTTTCCAAGGTATTTCATAATCAACTTTATTTCAATAATGATTATTTATAAGTCTCACTTTAAATAATCCATATAGTGATGAAAATTAAATTTTCTCAAAGGATATTGTTTTATCTTATAAAAACAATGAGTGATCTGCAAAAGAGTGATGAAAATTTGTTTACCAAGAACTAACCACAATATAATAGGAAATGAGCTTAGCCAATTAATCATGAGGTGCATGACCTCGATGGCACTCAAAAAGAATAATCCACAACGTAACTCAATTCGAGATGAGTACTTGTTCAATGGTTGCATCACTAATGCGAACTTTAGGATGAAGCAATAAAGGATAGAAACATCGATACATGTAGGATTTAGCAATCAAAGGTAGTCTTTTCATTAATCACAAACAAGTCAAAATTGTACCGTAACACATTATGTGTCACTATGTCATACAATTCCAAGAACTCATCCTACCAAGTGATGTCTCAGTTAAGTTAGGGATTATTTTTAAAGGATACCACAATGAATACTAATCTACAAGAGTCATTAGGTGTTCCATATGTCCCGGAAGATCCATTGGTCCCAATTCAGAAGAAGATTTCTTCAATTTATTTCTTGGACACTGGACATCCTCGTTAGTGGACAATGGCCTAGGAACAACCCTTAACACGAACCTACAATCATTTAAAACCTCATAATTCAATCACAGAACTTAACGACTTCCTCTTAACAATCTCATATTCCATACATGTTAAGTTTCACTTTATTCAAGTTTTAACCAATTTTATACTCAATTCAATATCCTACCTCATTATCCAATACTTCAACCTTATTCTTAGGCCTTAAAAGGGCAATAAAAGCTCAGTATGAACAACACTTAATTTCCAATCCTATAGCTCTTTCATCAATAGTTATCAAATGAGTCACTAGCATGAGATGACTCACACATTCAATTAGATTTCTCGGAAAGGTACTAGTGGCATGAGGCTTTTGGGTAATGGTTCCAATGACAGCCTCAAGTGCAACATTCACCCTTTCGATTTCATTTTAAGAATTGGATGACAATGAATCAGATGACATCTTTCTAGGTGGTAACGTTTTGTCAAACTCCACTCTATAAGGAAAGATCGTCATGACATCGATATCAAATTTAATCTTGCCAATTCTTCTTCAATATCACAATCAACTAATATCAACGTTTCTACGAATATCAACCATTTGTTGGGATGATAAATATCCACAGCTTGGTTTAGATCTAAGATAGCTAGAATTCCTACGAGAATAGCTTCGATTAATTAACTAGGGGATTTAGGGTTTCTTGTGACAATCTACGTCGTATATAAATATCAAAATAATCATCAAACAATCATGCAATAAAATTACATCATATATATATATAATCCAAGTTATATATATATATATATATTAAAAATAACACTTCTCAGTCTGGCCTTGTCAGTAACTCGGGAATTCTTCGGCACCGTTATAGTCAAAAGAATTTTAGACATTTTGAGAAAAATGTTTATAGTTAAAAGATTTTGAAATGTTTTATTCAAACCTTGGTTTTAAAAATCTTTCGTTCTCTATAACGAGAGCTCTGGTACCAAACTGTAACACCCCCAAATTTACACAATTCAATACAGCGGAAGACTCGTTGGTGTTACGGGATAGCACATTACTCACATCATAGACAACGCTTAAAAATCGCGTCGTTTAATAATAAAGCATTTCCATTCATAAATATCAAATTTACATAGGTCCCAAGTCATATTATTTCATACAAGTTTTACAAAGCATTTGAATGGAAATAGTTATTTAAGTGCGGGCCATGAATTCTTGTTGTCTTCCCGAGAATTACCTTCAAGTACCTGAGATAAAACATGTTAAAAGAAAAGGTCAGCGAAAATGCCGAGTGAATTCATAGAGTTTAATGAAATCCATCAATATAACATCGGTATAAAATTATTACCGAAAATCATTTTGTACAAATCTTTGTAACAGGCCATAAAATAGCCAAAGTCATTTTATACAAATCTTTATCAAAAATCATAATATAGGCTTTCGCCTTCAAAATCATTATACGAACCATTGTCATTAAAAACATCATACAGTACGTTTCATAACGTTGTATAGAGTTGAAAAAAATCGTTATATGAATATCGTTATGTAAAACCAAAACACGAACATAATATCAATAATAAGACCCTGTATTGCTAGTCAGGCAATATATCGTAATTCAATGCATAAAGCAGTATTTTCGTTATTTTTGGATTATTATAAGCCGCATGACATTGTTACCTTACTATAACCAACAACGGGTAGCTAGCCCGAAACTCAATTTTCCCATCTAAATTAGTGTGTCGTCACAATAATCACGCTTGTGTAAATCTTCTCATACATAAATTCGCTTACCAATCAATGTGGCCCGACGGGGATCAACCGTCAAGGCGCGAACTGGGGTGATCGTCCTCAAATAGTACTATTATATGCATAAGCATCTACCAAATCCCGGTAGTTCACAGTTCATGCTAATGGGACTTTTCGTGACATAACCTAACTTTAATAATCCATTTCATTTCTCACATCGGGTCATATAATCATTCATCGGGTCATACAATCATTCGGGTCCAAATCAATTAACAAACAATCGGGACAAATGGGGTCCTATTTTATCAAAACTAACATGTTATCTCCCTCGCGGGTTTATAAAACATTTCATAAAAACATTTAAAAGAGTGTGAGGCTATGAACTCACGTTGATGTGGGAAGGCGGTTATCGGCGATTCGGATGTACGGTACGTGCTTCAATCACGGAAACCTAGACAAATAATACTCGTCTTAGACTTTTGTCCAATGAATTTATCAAAATAATAATTATGTATACATATGATGATTTTATATATATGATGATCAAGTGGGTTTACATATTCTCGTTTACTCATTTTAGTGTTATGTGTCCATAACTTTTATACTAGTTTACTAGTTTTACCTATTTACATGTTTTAAGTCCAATAAACTTATTATAAGTTCTTTAACTTGTATTAATCCATTTTATACTTGTATTATCAGTATTTATACTTTACATGTCGGGCCCAAATGGGTTAAGCCCAATAAATAAGTTTATAAGTGTTTTAGCCCATTTTGTTGTATTATTAGTCCAATAATGTTAACTTAGCCCGTTAATGTCCGTATGTTTTATAGTTCGGGTTTTATCGGTGTTCACTTGTTATATATGTTTATATATCAGTATATGAGTTTATAAAAGTTTACATTAGACGGGTCCAACCGTCTAAGTTTTATTTAACAAAAACGTTAATTTTACGGTAATAGCCAAAAAAGTCGTAAAAATCATGTTTATAGTTTTTATAACTTATAAACCTTATTCAACTATCATTTTTATAAAGAGTCCATTTATTTAACCTTATACATATCTATATAAATGAAATTTATAAGTTAGTGGGTTTTCATGTGTATATATTTTATAAATATATAAGTGAGTGCTTATATTATATAAGTTTTTATTATACAAATCTGATTTTAAATTTCATTTTCACCAAAACAACCATATCTAGAGTTCTATATGGAGATAGAAGCTCAAATTTTTATGGATTAAACTACATGATATGTGCTCCATTTAACTCTTCTATGGATACTGTTGAATCAGCATTTAAGTATTTTCTTAAATTCGTCCAAAACAGTGTACTCAGATTTGCACTCGAAACTTGTTTTGATCATATCTCACTCATCCTAATTCTATTGCATGGACAACTCTCACATGTTTACAAGACATATTACTTACTGTATATCCATTAATCTATGCCATTTTATCAGTTCATGACATTGTTCTTTACTGTTTTATACAACCATCATTTTTAAGCATGATTTTAACCTTTTTACATATAGTTTTTCATATTTTTACCCATGATTATCAACACCAAATCCCCACATAATATTTTTATCATCATATATCATCATACATATATACATTTAAGAAGAAAATACATGATTACATAATCAAAATTAACAAAAGGATGGGGAGAACAATGTTTATACCACCATGATGATGTAGGTTATGATCAAGACATGGATTTTGATGGAGAAACTTGTGATAAACCAAGACCATCTTCAAGACCACCATTCTTCAAGAACTTCTTGTGGAAATCAGCCCTAAGACTCCATAGAAACTCCTCCTTGGATGTTATAATCACTACCAATCAATAGGACTTCAAAAGGGCTTCATCATGTGTGTATATAGCATAAGATTTCATGGTTAATTTTTTTATCAAAATGGGTGTGTATGGTGATGATGGTGGGACGGCACCATAGAGAGAGTGAGAGAGTTTTTGAGTTGTTTGCATGAGTAGCAAATGAGAAGTGGTTTAGTTTGATGGTTTTGCTAAGTTGGCAGCTTACTTTGTAAGCTTATGCTTACAAGTGTAAGTAGTAAGCTACCACTTTGACACATCAAGTGGTGTGTGTCAATGTTTGGCCGTCCCATGTTAGTGGGGTGGGGCAAGATTTATCTTGTCTCATCCCACTAATTTACGGGTATTCCTCGATTATAGTTTCCTCGATTTGCGTGCCCTTGGGCCGTTTTACAAAAACGTTTTTATAAATTATGAATCAACGGCACAAAACGAATCTAATAAAAATTGTCTCATCAAAAACGGAATTCGAAAACGTAAATACGTAATCCTAAGGTTTCCGGTTTAGTCGTAAAGGACGTTAAATTATAATCGTAAGTCCTAATCTCTTCTCGTAAATTTGTGACTTTATGAACCAACACAAATTTAAAATCTCAAAATAATATTCACGGACAAATTTATTTTCTGAAATGTCGGACTGTCACCAAAGACGGTTTATGTAAACGTGAGCACGTAACGTAGAATTCTCTAGTTTAGACGTAGTCGATGCTACTTCAAGACGTAAATCCAAATTACTTCCCAAAAATAAGTGAGTTCATAATGTAACATTAAAATAATTTTTTAAATAATACTTGAGAATAAAATATCAACCCTAAATTGACGGATTGTCACAGCTTACCCTAGTGAAATCGGTCTTAGGGTCTACGCCGCTATATCATTTCTCTATCTTTAAAGCTCCGGTTGGTGTTCTAAATATTATTGAAGCTCTCCGTAGTAACTTCTTCAATGGGCATACTATTAGTAGTAACAAAGCTACTTGGGTAAAATTGAAGAAAGCTCTTGCTTCTAAGGCTCGAGGTGGGCTGGGGATATCGAGTCTTTTTGCTATTAATATAAGCCTTTTATGCAAGTGGGTTTGGCGTTTCATTACTCAAAAGAACTCCTTGTGGACTCGTGTCATACAGGCCATTCATGGTGGTAGGATTGGGGCAAATAATACTCATAGTTACAACTCCTACTGGAGCATAATTATTCAGGAAATGAATTCGTTGGTTTCGTAAGATATTGACATTATGCAATTTTTCCGCTTAAAATTGGGGAATGGGGAGAACACTAAACTTTGGGAAGACAAATGGTTCGACGGGGGTCTCCTCAAAGACAGATTTCATCGTATTTATGCCCTGGAGAATCACAAGAATATTTATGTTCGTTCAAAACTTTCTCAAACCATGCCTTTATCGTTAAGCAGAATCCCTAGAGGTAGCATTGAGAAGGAGCAGTTTGATATGGCGACTGATTTGGTTAACGAAGTTACTCTTAGTTCCAATCCAGATCGTTAGTTATGGTCTTTAGAGGCTTCGGGGGAATTTTTGACTTCTTCTTCCAGAAATATGATTGATGGTATCATGCTTCCAAGTTTGGAGTTCAAAACAAGATGGAACAACTATGTCCTCATTAAAGCTAATGTGCACACTTGAAAGATCATGTCAAATTCATTACCAACCAGATTTAGTATTTCTAGGAGAAATATTCCTATTAACTCCATTTTATGACTATGTTGCGATAAAGGAGTGGAGACAACCAACCATCTTTTTTCTCTTGTTCAACTGTTAAAGAGATGGTTAATTTGATCAAGAGATGGTGGAGTATACCAGCTACGGAGTTTGATTCCTTTGAAGAATGGGAGAACTGGTTTAGGAGCGTACATCTTCCCCGAAAAAATAAAAAGATTCTTGAAGGCTTCCGTAACAAGATGCTTTTTGATTCCAAGTTTCCAAAGATGTTTTTAATTGATGATGTTATGCGTAATTCTTTCTATTGGTGTCGTTCTAGAAGTAAAGCTTCGTTCGGTTGGAACGATTGGCTTAAAAACCCTAATCTTTTAGCGTTGTAATTCTAGCTTCTCGCTAGATCTTTCTTTTAATAAATCATCAGCCGTTCAAAAAACATTCGACAATTTTATAAATATCAGAGTTTAAATAAAAAGAGGCCCCACTAATGCTTACAAATTTTAGTAAAAATAAATGTTTGTCAAATGTTATAGAATGGTAACTGTTTGATTTGCCTTCACTTTATCCTGTGCGACTCCATGTTCCACCTCTTAAACCTACATACCTGAGAATACATGATAACATGTCAAAACAACGGTTGAGTGAATTCATAGGTTTATATATACATACATATATAAAAGATGTCCATAGATCGAATCTATAATAGTATAGTAGAAATCTATAGTTTAAAACTATAATGCGTAGTTTAAATATATGTTGTAGTATAAATCCTTAGTTCCGAACACAAGTATACTTATTCATTGGACGAAGCCATAAGTACATTATTACATGAAATTATTACATAGGTAGATGAGATTGCTACCTTGACGGTCTTTGCCCGACCCTATACTCTTGCCTAGTATAGTAACTCTACATACAAATGCGTTTGCAATGACAAACACATACGGGTGATAGCTAGTCGCATTCGGACGGGGTTGTTAACCAAATAGATATATTCAATGTACAAGAGTTTACTTAATCAAGTAATTAACAATTCATGGATTCGTGGGACTTTTTGCGGCAAGCAGGATGATGTGGGTAATAGTGTGTAGGTATATAAAGACGAATACCGATTTAGGAAAACCGTTAATGAATTTATAACCGACGGATTCGTTCTTAAGGAAATGGATTAATGGCCAATTATCGTTGTTTGGATAAGTTTACGTTTTTAGAAAGAAAAAAGATTAGAAAGGTAAAGATGGATTGCACTAAGACGGGCTAAAACTAAAACAAATTACGCGGACACGCAAATCTAGTCAAAATATATTAAAATAATAAAAAATTCTAAAAAAATTTAAAAAACTTGCAAATAAATCCAAAAAGTCTAATTTATAATGAAAAATAAAAAAAACATCTCTTAGATACTTTAATTAATTATTATTTAATTTAAAATCTATTTAAAGACCTAAAACTCAAAATAATTAACCAAAAGTTCAATTCAAATTTTAATGTTTGTAAATCTCAATCTATTTAATTAAAAGCTAAAAATAATTTTTCTAAAATTTTAAACTAAATTTACTATTTTTAATAACTTAAATGAAAACTATTAAATAAAATAATGATTAAAAATATTAAAAAAAAGGGGAAAATCTCAAATTTTTTGGAAAAGTCTAAAATTACTTATAGTATCTAGGAAAAATAAGATGGACATGCTAAGTAAACTAAATAAGCCAGAAAAGATGAAATAAGCCACGACTTATTTCTAAAAAAGAAATCAAAAAGCTATTAAGTAATAAAAAAAGTAGACCATGACCAGATAAAGGGCCCTGGTACACTGCTATAACACGTTACTCCCAAACGATGGGTCGCGTGTTCGAGCCAGAGGTAACCTTTTATTTATTTATTTTTTTACTTATTTTTCTTTTTGGACAATAATCACTCCGACAACGGTTGGCTTGGGGAAGTGTTAAAAAGCTAAAATATACAAGATATAAGCACAAAATAATCTGCAATAAGCACATATATCAAAGTTAAAAAAGCCAAAGTTACTTAACCATCAGATATCGGGCAAAAGCAACAAGCAAGCATGTGAAATATCAGATACCAAAGAAGCACAGGAACTCGGACATATGCAAATGGCAATTTTTTTTTGTGAAATTCAATTTAAGCTACAAGCAAAGATAAGCTACCAAATTGTAAAAACCTATGAAACAGATCTGATACTACCCTAGAGCTACTTGCATACCAGATTTCAACACATAAAACTTAAAAGTGAAGAGATTATAAATTAGGATGTAAATGGCTAATTTCAAAGCACAAGTTTTGCAGAAAGTGGGTCTCAACTCAAAACCAATACATCCTAATCATATCAGACATGGAAAACTAACAAACAACACAAAGGTTAATTATACACAACTAAGCATGTGGAGTAGATAGGGAATTGAAAAGTATGGCAGAAAAGTAGGAAATATGCAAAATCAAAAAAATATAATAAAATCTTTGAAGTTAACCAATGTTTAAGCTACTCCACTTTATTCAAAAGTGTGCAGGTAAAATTGATTAGGTCTTGTTGTCACCCAAACCCTTAACCATACAAAACCAAACACCCCTTATCTATCAACCAATTTTTACAAAGACTTTTGGAACTTAAGAACAAACCAAGCTATAAACTTGCAAGATACACTATCATAAACATCAAAAAACTTCAGATGAACTTTAAACAAAACAAGAACAGCAAGTATAGACAATTTCACATAAGCCACAAATATTTTTCAATAAAATAAAGAAGGAGTTCAATTTTTTCACCTAGCCAAAACCACATCCAAGTGCTCTCCTAGTGAGCTTATTCAACAACAGAAAAAGCCACTAGGAGTATTTGAAAGATGGATTGAAAATCCTTTAGACTACAACATTCCAAAGGTAAAAAGCGACTACAACCTTTTTCCTTGGAGATCTGTTTTGGAACACACCGCAAACAAAAAAATCCAAGTCCAAAACCTCACCAAAAGCTAGTTTTTAATCAGCTTTTGAACAAGCTTTTGGAAAAGTGAGGGTTAGCAGAAAACAAAGAAAACAAGATTTTTTTCTCAAAAACCTTTGGAACCAGAATTTGCAAAATAAAACTTAGTCACCAACACCAAAGTAACTTAAACTCAAGACTTCACCACACCTGGATCTTGTCAAGATCAAACTGCTATGATCAAACCTAAGCCTAAGGATCTAAAACAGCTTTGAACAAAAACTTGGAAAATGTAAAATGGAACTTGCAAATAACTTAAATGAAACGAATTAACTCACATAAAAAAATAAGTTGGAACTCAAAAAACTTTCTTTCATTAACTAAAAATAAGAAGTACAAATTCTGGAACAGTTGGAATGAAACTATGCTAAGCCTTTTATATGCATACAAAGAAGATACTAAAATCTCTAAAATGCTAAACCCTAGCTGTATGATCTTCCCAAAAGGCCCTTAAAGATATTCGGATCCAATTCAACATCTTTGATTTTTGAAAATAGTCAAAAGGCTCTCATGTGACTTTGTAGAATCATGTGATGATGCCAACTTTTGAAAGTTGATCAAGACCCTCTATTCTTGTTGTGGAGAACAAGGAAACACTGTGTACCATTGATCTTTCTAATACGGTTTTGGAATTTTGCCAAACATTACTTGAAGTGGGGTAGGGGAACCTTTGGTAGCACATGTGGGTGACGTGGAGTTTAATCATAGATCTGGAAGAGATTAGGGAAAACCCCTTTGATTTGTACACTTTATGATTTTAGGGTTTATGGTTGGAAAAAATTGGATTTGATCTAAAATGGTTAAACACTGGATGTCTTGGCTCTCTAATAATAATTAAATACTAATTCAAGTAATTAGTGATTAATTAAACGGGCTAAGTATGGTTTGGGTAATGAGGTGGGTTTGGGTTGGATATGGGTTTAAAATGGACGGTTTCTCCCATTTATCTTTCATTAAAAAATGCAAAACACCCCTTCACAACTTTTGGTAGAATATTGAGCAAATCCTTTTGTTATATCTTTGATCCTTTGGCAATATTGGTCCTTGTGGTTGATAATACTTAGAACAATGACTTCAAATGTAATTCTTTCAAACTTCAAGGGCCTTTCTTATACAAAAATGAAACTTTATGGACTAAACTTGTTATTTTGAGATTTACAAGGGTATAAAGTGTCATTTCTTCAAACTTGGAGGACCAATCTTGTACATTCTTCAATCTCTAAGGGTATTTTTGGAAAATCAATACTCGGGTCTGGTTCTCTGTGTGGCTTCATTTTCCGTGTTTGTTTTTCCTTGTTTCTTATGATCTTTTGGCCATTTCACGATATTCGTACCTACAATCACACAATTAAACAAACAAAGGGTTTTTGCATGGTTTTATGATATTTTTCCGTATTTTAAGCCCGATTTGTACGACGAGACCATGTATAATTAGAGGCTCATCACAGGACCAATGGAAATAACCTTATATCCGGACAACATACAATCGGGTCCCTTGTGTTCAATGTTAAATAAGTAAAGTATTCAAAACTCTTAGTTTCGCAAGTAAGTTTTCGATGATTCTAAATCATATAGTAATCAATTCAAGTTTTGTGAAAAATTTCAAGTAGTGTTTATATCGCAATAAGTTACTTAGTTAAAACTAGCATGTACCCCCTCGCGGGCTTATAAAAACATATAAAGCAGTAAATGAGAGGCTATAAACTCACATGATATAAAAATTACACGTAGATCAAGGAACAGATATCTGACACATGACTTTCTAAGATAACAATCACTCCTTGATCAAGAATGAAACACCCAATTATCGACATATGACCGAACGAGACCTAACATGACGAGACACGTCTTAGATTCAAGACTATAACTAAGTCATACATATATGTAAGTAGTGTACTTTAAAATGTTTGGACATTGTATAAATTTTATAAAACCTTTGACAACAATTTACCATGTATTACCTATTTTGACAGTTAAGCCCATTGTAGCTCATTCGTGGCCCGTTACAAGTTCATGTGACCTAAGCCCATCTCAAACTCAGTATTGAACTCCAAACATATTATTAATCACAGGTCCAATAATAGTTCAATAGCCATTAAACCGTATGTTGGGCTTTATGACCCAGTCTACTTTATATGCATTGCGGGTTCTAAAACGCCTCAAAATGATGTTGAATTAATATTTCATGATGGTCGGATATTAGTTCTTCTAATTATCAGTATATGAATGAATCCATAGTTCCTGATAAGTTGGTCCTATCACTTCGGTTGTTATAACGATCAACACGTTTTATGTTAATTCAATATGATCCAATTCTTACAATATCCCGACATGCCCTGTAGATTAGATCGTTTCTCCTTAACCGAAAGTCTTCTAGATGAATTCTTTTTACTAAAATTATCCTCAACTCATGTACTTTACTGATCTTATGCCCAATTAACCATAATTTATATTTATCATAGTTTAGCTACCCATTTTCATACTTAGAAACATTGGTTGTGATTCGCAGCCAACTTCGATTCCACCGTTTTGGCCGCCATTACCAAACTGTTTGAAATTGATAAACCATCCAATTTATTCTAATATTATATGATTTTATATACCACTTTTAAGTTTTCATATTTATAGGTTGGTATACGAAAATATGAGTTAACATCCCATCAATACAGCAGGTCATATTCTGACCTTGTTTACTAAATCGACCATAACTTACTCTCCGAGAATCGCCCCGTGACATTCCTCCCGGAGAATCCATCACCAAATAACCATCCATCAACATGAATGATAAACTTGTGACAATCCGTCTATTTTATTAATGTACTTCCCCTCGTTATAATTTACTTTACGCCGTGAACTTTCTGTTATCGATCGAGGAGTTATCTCACTATTATGAAATGTCGTGCAGATCAATTTTACGTATACTATTTGATTTATTAGCATTATTTGGCTTAGTAAAAATTTTAAGTCGAACGTCACTGTGTATCGTGCGTTAACAAATTAAATTTATACGCTGTGTCGGGTAACACTATAAATCTTCACTTACAAAATTATACCCACCAATTTTACTTTCACATATTTTCACCACTAACCTATCATCCTAATTAAATCAAAATAAAACCCCAATCATTATTATTAAATATTATTTTCATTACTCACACTCAAAATTTCACTCTCCTTTCTCTTGTTTCCTTCTTCCTACGAGACCCTCACCCACCAACACTCTCTATATTATTTTATTTTTCTTAAACAAAAATCCCACTATCTACTTTCTATATATTATAACGTACTATACTTTACTCAATCACACATACATCAACTTTTCAACCAAAAGTAAACATCAAAAGAAACTTCATCCCATTCTTCCTCTTTGTTCATTGTCGTGAAGTTACAAAACAAAACAAAACACCATTTTCATTATCACCATGAACATCACACCATATACTTCATAAATAAAACACAAACTATATCCATACACATAACATAACAAATCACAAACACTTTTTAATCAATCACCAAAGATGAACACGCCTACATAAATTTGTTCGAGGGTTTTGAAGCAAGATTCGATTTTTATTTGTGGGTTAAGATAGGAGGTTACGGGTTGATAAGGTTTCTTGTTCGGGTCATTCTTAGTACATGTAGCTTGGGAAGAAAGTACATATCACACACTTTTATTTTTACTCGTTAAACTTGTTGCTTATCTTATGCTTTCAAAGCACTTGCTTCCATACATTTTAACATGAAAAACGAAAGGTTTAGTCTCGGGCAAAAGAAAATGAGATGTGGGTTGACATATGTTTTGTGATGCGAAAATTGTGTTTTAAAAATCACAAACTATATTTTTGAATCACCTAAACCATTGTGTGTACATAAAATCATAACTTTTGGAGTCGACCATGAATCTTGATGTATCAGATAAACATAAAGGTTTCAAGTTTATGCGTATTTTTCGTCTATTAATTCATTTTCGGGTCTATATTAGTTATAGCAGTCATTTGACATTAAAAACTTAAAGTTCTTAAACTTTGCTAAAACTTGTCGATTTTTCTTCTCGAAAATAAAGATTTATACCACGTAAAAATATGTCTTTTTTGTGATGGAATTTGTAGCTTGTGTCGTTAGGATGAACATGCAACTTTTATTTTCCAAAATAGTTAAGTAACGGATTCAAAAATGGAGATGTAAGCCTCGGTTTAGTTTGTTCAAAAATGGTGAATGAAGGTCTTGTTGAGATGGTTACGAGAGATAGTAAAAAAATGTTTAACAAAATTAAAAAAATGTGTCCATTGGTTGGAACAAAAAGGAAAAGGAGAAAAAGAGTGTTTATTATAGGATATAGTACACTTATGTTTTTTTATTGTCTTTGATTGTACACATTATGACACAAGGAAAGAAACAAAAGGAAATAAGTAAAAGTACAATTAATGTTAAAATATGAATGTTGTATTTTATTATTACTGTTGTGACATAAATTAGGAAAGACTAAAATATGAAAGGAGTATTATGTGTTTTCCAATTGTGTGATAGTTTGGTTGACGAAAAATAGGGGAATAAAAGAAGGGACCTAATTAATATAATGA
Organism: Glebionis coronaria; assembly: GCA_025667525.1. Lineage (NCBI taxonomy): Eukaryota > Viridiplantae > Streptophyta > Magnoliopsida > Asterales > Asteraceae > Glebionis > Glebionis coronaria. The sequence goes on from CM046882.1 coordinate 545,470,160, forward strand.
TAATTAGCATGACATTTATTAAAATATGTTTCATATTAGAAAACAAAATCACATTATAATAGTTGTAGAGATAATTAAAATGTGGCATTTAATTTATCTATGTAAAATGTATTAAATAATGAAAGTAAATAAATTAATATCACGGTTCGCCCTTTGGAGCGTGGGATTAAACATTCTTCGATTTATTCGTATATGTCGAGTCCCATTTACTCTAATAATATAACCCGGACTAAATTGGTGTCACAGTTAGCGCGTGAAGCGTGGGTATTAGGCATTCTTCGATTTATTCGTATATGTCGAGTCCCATTGTCTCTACCGAACTAAAAGACCCAATTAAGCGGGTCCTGAACAGGGCCTTACCATTTATTCGTAGACGAACCAAACGGGATCTTTGCTATACTTTGACCTATGTATATATATTAATACATGAACACTAAACATAAATAAAACGTAGAGGACGGATATATTCATTGGAAAAAAGTTAGGATTAGGACCGTATTATTGTTGGACTGAGATGGACTTGGACTTAGAAAATTAGTGGACTTATTTAGTGACCAACTGCCACTTGACCGAATTAAATTATAATCGTTTGTTGTGTTTATATTTTTTTTATTTAAAAGTCTGTCTTGAGTCGTCTGAATTATTTTGTGTACGTTGACCTATAAATTTGTCCTTGTAATAAACTTGGACTTTTAATAAAAAATAAATATTTATACTTTATTAATATTTTGGAAGCAAGCATATTGTAGCAACATGGTACTTATTTAGTTGCACTACTTATTTAGATAGCATTATTCATGCTAGGTTGCAACTAGGACTGGCGTTACTTGCGAGTATTATACTGTGACTGATAATTATTGCATCTACTTGACAATCACTTAAGGTGAGTTTATAGCCCCACTTTTTATAGCTTTTATGCATTTTTGGGGTGAGAACATTGCTCTGCTTTATAATTAAACACAAGTACTAAAACGTACGTTTACGAAACTGGTCTAACTAGATATAACCCTTTGATTGCTCTTTTTGCCCTTAAATCGTGAACCGTTAATCACTGACACGGATGACCGGTCAGTAAGCACGAATGTCGTGGATAGATCTATTGAGGTTGACACCTCCGTCGGGTTTAATCGAATATTGTATTATTCAGACGCATTTTCATTTTGTGCATTACGGATGTTGTGGGTTAGACATCTGTTGGGCACTTATATATACTTTATGATTGTTACGTTTTGGTGTCACGAGCTTAGACAGTAGTAAACGCCTTTTGTATGACATGTTATTTGTTATATTGTCATACACTACTAAAAATCTTGTGGTTCAATAACTCTATCAAATTAAACCTATGAACTCACCAACTTTATGTTGACACTCTGGCAATGTTTTTCTCAAGTGCTTAACTTACATGGATTGCTTGGAGTCGCATGAATTTGAAGCTTTCAATAATACTTGGATCATTTGAATACTTTTCAAACATTTACATTTCTATTCTGAACTATGTTGTACTGTTAAAACTTTGTTGTTGACTATATTCAAATGATCAATTTTCAAATGACTCATATAGAGGTCGTTCTCTATATTCTGAGTGTATGATGCTATGATGTCACATGACCCAATTACTTTTCTGCTGTAATATATTTGGGGGTGTGACAGATTGGTATCAGAGACTCGTTTATAGAGAACTAGGTTGCATTAGTAATTCTAGACTATAACTGTTGCTCAACTGCATTATCACAAACATTACTTGACATTACTTGAACTATGTGCTTACATACTATAGCTTATTTATTTACATACATATAAACTACATAAATATTCATACGTAATTTCTTAAAATATTTCAGTTATCATGCCGCCAATGAAGACCACTATGACCGATGCTACCATTCGGGCTTTGATTGCTCAAGGTGTAGCCGACGCCATGGCCGCCCAAGAAGCAAACCGGAGTAATATTGTAACACCCCATTTGTTAGGATATAATGCTACTTTAAATTATGGCGTTTCATCAAAGCATTCAAGGTAAATGTCTAAACATTCATGACCATAAATAGAAATACCGGAATCAAACATTGGTAGTCTAGTAACTCACACACAATCAATATTAAGTACTGTAAATGAAAGGACTAAACAATGTCTAAAAGAAGTAAAGTATGATAAAGTAGAAATAAATGCATAAGGTAAAAGAGGCCGGATAGCTTCCAATCCGAATGCACATACTCTGGAGTTCCTACTTGCGACCTTGAGTACTTGCCGTTGGGGACATGGAAAAGTAGACGGCTGAGCATAACGCTCAGTGCACGGATATAAAATAAAGCATGAAAGACATAGAATATGAAAGCATATAAAGAGCATAAAGCATGAATAGCAGCGGAAATAAATAAGTCCTGGAAAACCTAGTTGTATGTCATGTTAACTGGTTTTAGTTCTGAAAACATAGCTTATGTTACGTATGAAAATCTGCGTTAGTTAATATACCAAAAGCCAATATAGGTCATGAGGTCAACAACGTGCATGAATACTTGGAGGGGTGACCTCATTATGCAAATTAGAGGGGATGCCTCTAATTTATTTGGTAATGGGTAGGAGGGATCAGCTCCTTGTGAAGGATGCAAGGCACACACCAAATTCACCATGAAATCCTGACTGAAACATGTAACTAGGATGCACCCATACGCCCCACATGATAACATAACAATATAATGGCCAAATAATTGAAAGGGACGCCTCGAGCTATCACTCCGCCGTGGTGAAGTCATAACACTAGTGCCTCTTGTGTTATGGTTATGGTACCTCCATAACTAGGTGATACTGGTCATGCATGTATATGGCTAAGGTAACTAATAAAACATAAGCATTTAATTTGTAACTACTGGGAAAACAGTTGGCTGCATACGGGAAATCCTAATGAAGGAAGAGATTGTCCTTACTGAAGGACGGGAAATCCGTACCTTATGTCCAGTAGAAGCTAATGAAAACGATGAAGACTACTCTGCCTTGACGGATAATACTACATAAGAACTATAGACGTGTATGAGTTGTCTGAATTACGTGTGTTTTACTAGTTTTGTGTGTTATTAGCTTGTTATACATATTCTATCATGTTTTACTGTTTACTGTGTTAACTGTAGTTATTCTGATGTTCTGTTGTGTATTATTCATGTATTAGTGTATTATAATACTTTTATTGTAATATTAAGTAACTTTCTAAAAATAGCAGGTTTCCATAAATAGTAAGTTTCTAAAAATAAAAAGTTTCCAAAAATAGTAAGTTTCCATAATTAGAAATAATTGGATTATAAATAATAAATAATCTTTAAATAGTATATAATACATGTCATGGTTATAACTTATTAATTAAATAACTGGTTAATTGATTAAACTATATGTTATATGGAATTTAATTAAAAATACATGTTTTAATTAAATTAAGCTAAGTTAAATACTTTAGGTTATACATGTAATATTTTTTTTAATATTTAACCTAAATCATGAAATTAATTAAATTAAAAAAGTATAATGATTAATTTAATTAACATGTTTTCTGATTTCAACATTTAACCCGAGACCCGAACTCATGTTTTAAAAATTAGCCCGAGCCCGAAACCCAGTCCCACACATAAGCCGAAACAAACAGCCCTACAGTGGCTAGACCGACTAACCGGTTGCAACTGGTGGCTTGCGGTACCCACTGTCGAGACACGGTTCACACCGGTTGGCCACCAGTTCACACCGGTTCAACCCGGTTCCCCCTGCTTGTTGCTCGGTTCCCACTGTTAGCCAAAAACAGCCCCACCGAGACCCTATGGGTCTCGGCTGGCTCTAGGTCCACACCAAAACCACACCCCGACCTGCGGTCGGGGGTTTCCCCTTGCTGCGTCCGAACAACAAACCAAAACCGAGCCCTTTGTGGGTCTTGGTGGCGTCGGATCAAACAAGCCTAGAGTCTCTTGACTATCGGTTATGTCTCAACTAACCCAAACAACACCAAAACCCCCCTTTTAACACGATTTAATTAATCCCAAGTGTTTTGTTTACTTGTTTTATGATTAATTAAATAATTAACATGAATTCATAAGGAATTAAAAACAAAAGGAAGTGTTTAATTTACCAAACACGTGAAAAGAAAAGGTTATGAACACGATCACGTACACACGAATAATCAACAAGAAAATTGTCCGGTTTGTCCTTGTGGTTGCTCTATGGCCGGCGGCAAAGGAGAGAGAGATGAGGCAAGGAAAACTTTTCTGTAAAACCTAAATTATGTTTTAAGTTTCATGAGTTTTCTTTTCTTATGGGTTTAAGTTGGGTCATGGGCCAAGGTCCGTCTTCTCCTTTTTCCTTCTGTAGCCGCGACCTAAAGGGTGTCCACGGGAAAACCTGTAGATTTTCTCGTGTTCAATTATTTATGTGATCGTTTATGTTTTAAATGTCTTGATTTTTATATGTCGTGTACTTAACACATTTATAATATATACGTAACTACATGTTATTAAATACCGTGACACGTGAATTATATTATAAATGGAAAGTTTTAATTTTACCGTATTTTCATGTGTGTACTGTTCATGGTATTTTAATGCGGGTTTTACAACTCTTCCCCTCTAAAAGAACAATTCTTCCTCGAATTGGAGAAACATAAATTGAAAGAAAAATACCCGAATCAGAACTGGAAATGAGGGTAAGAAGTCCGTATAGACTCCTCCGTCTCCCAAGTGGCTTCCCGCTCAGGATGATCCCTCCAGAGGATTTTGACGAAAGGGATCGTCTTCCTCCGCATGATACAATCTTGTCGCTCAAGAACTCTCTCGGGTTCTTTGACATATGAAAGATCCCCTCGGATATGATCAAGTAGATACTGGACAACATGAACTAGATGATAGTTGTATCCTCTGAGTAAGGACACATGGAACACGTTGTGAACGTGAGATAGCTGCGGCGGTAACGATAAACGATATGACACTTCACCAACGCGTTCTATGATGTCTAACGGTCCGATAAAGCGAGGACGGAGCTTCCCTCTGATTCCAAAACGTTTAACTCCTCGTGAAGGCGATACCTTGAGGAAAACGTGATCACCTACGTTAAAAGATACATCTGTACGACGTTTATCAGCATAGCTCTTCTGACGAGCAAGAGCATCCTGAATCTTCGCCTTGGCGACAACGACCTTCTCATTGGTCACCTCAATCATCTATGGACCCTCAAGCAGTCGTTCGCCCACCTGTCCCAACAGATTGGGGCGCGACACTTCCTACCATACAACATCTCAAAAGGGGCACTTGATGCTAGCGTGCCAGCTATTGTTGTATGCAAATTCTACTAGAAATATATAATCATACCAGCTTCCTGACCACTCTAGATCACATGACCGTATCAGGTTCTCCAATGTCAGAATGGTATGCTCTGACTGTCCGTCGGTCTGAGGATGAAAGGTAGTGCTGAGCTTAAGTCTGGTGCCCCAAGCTTTCTGCAGACTCTGCCACAAACGTGATGTGAAACGGGGATCTCTGTCAGAGATGATTTCTGATGGAGTACCATGTAGTCTCATGATCTCCTTCTGGAAAATGTCTGCTAACTTGCTGACCGGATGCTCCATGCGAATCGGCAGGAAATGAGCAGATTTAGTCAATCTATCTACAATAACCCAGATAGCGTCGTTCTTCTTCTGAGTAACCGGAAGACCAGTAAAAAAATCCATGGAGAATTTGTTCCACTTCCATGCTGGAATATCTAATGGCTGTAGTAAATCACTAGCTCGCGGGTGTTCGATCTTCACCTGTTGGCAGATCATACATTTAGAAACGAAGGTGGCAACATCCTGCTTCATGCCACTCCACCAAAAGTGTTGCTTGATGTCGTGGTACATCTTGGTAGAACCAGGATGTATGGTAAATGGAGAACTGTGACCTTCAGTCAGCACAACTTCCCTGAGTGTAGAGTCATTAGGAACCACTAGTCTAATGCCCGACCATAAGATACGGTCGTCGTCAACACGAAACTCCGTCTGCTGATCAAGGTTCTGAATGATAGACCAAATCTCACCATCGTACTTCTGAGCTTCCTTGATCCTATAATGTAAGTGTAACACCCATTTTGATAAATGGAATATCACAAGATAATTCTGGCGTATCATCAAAGCATGCAAGATAATATGTCATAAACATACATGACCAAAGGGATAACCAGAATCAAACATGTGGAAACCATTATTCATGGATCGATTATGCTTACTAGGATAATCAACGTTCATATGATAAACATCGCGGAATTAGAACATTGATTATGAACAAGGTGTTTCTTTTCCAACGTTTACTTGTATTAAACTTCAAACGATTACAAGTAACAAACCTAGACGTGTTTACAAGGTTACACACGTCTAGAACACATGACTCAACTTTAAGACTACATTGTGAATGATGGGATGATTAAAACCTACGGTCATTGTATTCTATATATACTAGAATACAAGACTTTTCTTACAAGAAAACTTTAATTACATTAGAAGTCCCTCCATCTTTTGCTAATAAGTCCTCCTTGTTGTATGAAAGGGCTCCATATTCTTGTAAAGCTTGATATTTGCATATAAGTCCTTCTTGTTTCATTATACTTGTTTTGTCTCATCAAATTAATTCCCAACAATCTTCCCCTATTTGATGATGACAAAACCAATCTTCAAATCTTGATCTTTCACGAATGAAACAAGCTTCCCCTTAAAGTAAGATTTCTTGTAAAACATATCACCACATAAAAATAAGTTGTATACCTTGATCTCTGAATCTTCTTCCCCTTTTTGTCGCATCCAATAGGGGTCTTCTAAAGATAAACAACTAATAAACGCTTCCCCTTGAGTGGTGCATGTAAATGAATCACGAACCATGTAGACTCTAATTGTAGATTACGAATGAAGAAAAACGAATATAACCTATTTGTTGAAGAAGTGGAATCTCCCAAGCTTGTACTTATATCTTGCACTATCCATGTGACGTCGAACTTATATGATGAGAGTAAATATAAGCAGACCTCGATCTATTGTCAAAATCCTCATCCTTTGTGAGACACTGAGCACGATAATGTAACTCCTTCAAGTGTTATGACAAGTCTTCGTCACCAAACATTTAAACGAACAAGAAGGTTATCGCAAAAGAGAGGCGAGTCTTTTGAGATATGATAAAATACAAACCTGCGAAAAACAACTCCAACACCAAAGAAGCAATAATCAAACCTCTTCATCGAAACCTCCAATTTGCAATGAAAATCATCTAGGTACAATATAATCTTCTTCTTTTATGCAACTGCTGCCTCTGTCGGCGTTCTGCTTCTAATCCAAGTCGGTACGTAACCGCAAGGTTAGCCTTGTCACATAATCAAATAAAACTTCATTGCACCAAACACAATCTTCCAAAACGAGCCATAAAATTTTTAAACAGACAGTTCTGTCCGAGTTCCTGAGTCATCCAATATATCTTCTGTATGTATTGTCCTATCTCGGACGATACGTGTCAACGCTTAAAAACCATATATCAGACAACACGCTGTCAGCGTCTAAATTACAACGTGTCAGCGTGTGTTTTATTTTTGTCAGCGGCTCGACTCAGCCACTGACACCATCCTTCTTTTTCTCTTCGTTTTCTGTTTCTGTTGTACCCAATACATCGCATCTCCATACTCGTCAGTTGCTCTTTCTTTTAACACACATACACGTGACTATTATCACACAAATATTATTGTACTATGCCATAATGAATTAGTACCTCTTAATTGCATCCAACGTATTTTCCTTGTACTACAACATTTGTTGATCCCACGTGAATATTATACTTCCAAAAGAAAACAAATTTCTCATGTCTTTATACCATGTGAACACAAAGAAAATTCCTTTTAATTGGCCAATCACAAGTGACCTCTGATGATCCAACATGTCACGATCATACACATTATTGCTGCTCACAACATGACCTTGAAACCCCAAACGTGAGCAATACTACTGAATAATTGATTGTATCACATGTCCCTTCATTGATAATATAATATTGCCTCCTCCAAACTTCGAATAGTACATATCTGCTCATATATACATCCAAGATAATCACAGAATCTCCATAATCAATTAACCCATTCAGTTCTGGCAGCCATGAATCTCACAAGTGGATCACGTAACCAAGCCATGAATATAAATATAGGAGATCGTTATGTTGAACGAATTAAAAAGAAACCCCTACAAAATAGTATCTCCACACGTTTTTATCCATATCCTGCTTATATTCGTATATGATAACAAACAAATCTCATGACTTTGGCCAATATACGTACTTGAGACTTCCTGCTGGGACCATGCTTTTTGTCATTCGTCCATTCTTACACATCATCCTTGTATGCACTTGAAGACCTCACGTGATGCCTTTTAAAGACGAGGCAAATAAGACATTGCAAACGTGAACTTGCAGGAGTCCACATCTCCTTCTACCAATTACGTCCTTTTGCATTACTCTTGGTGGACCAGTAGATAGTACATCGCAAATACTATTAGTACTATAATAGTAATTTTTCTTCATCACGTGAATACTTTCCTTGGCCATATAAAATCAACCTGCTGCTATAATACTTGATCACGCAAACTGAGGGTTTTAATACATCAATCTCTAATTCGATTCTTCACAGCAGCTTCGTAATTACGAATACAATACATCTTTTCTATTTTAAAACTCGATCTAGGGTTTATAAACTTAAGCTCCGAAACCCTAACTTAGGGTTTGAAAATCAACCTTAAATCGTGCATCATCACGCATTACAACAACCATAAATCTCATACTTTTCTGCTTTTAAAGTCGATCTAGGGTTTAGGGGATGAAACCCTAAATCTTATTTAATAAAAACAAAAATAGAAAATTTTATACCTTCACCAGCAGCCAACTTCGACGAGCTATAACTTTTTCTTGAGACTTGAACTCGACGATCGCTCCGGTGAGGTCGAAGGCACATACCCTGAGAACATCCAGCTAAAATTTCGCGACGATCCAACAATTAACGAAGGAGATATCGCTGTTTGAAAACGGCTGCGCAGAAAAATTCGTCCATAAACCCTTGACGGGTTTTTCTTCTTTTTCATCATTCTTCGACTCGACACCTTGTTGATTCCTAGTATCGAGAGCCACCCGCTCTGATACCAATTGTGGAAACCATTATTCATGGATCGATTAAGCTTACTAGGATAATCAACGTTCATATGATAAACATAGCGGAATTAGAACATTGATTATGAACAAGGTGTTTCTTTTCCAACGTTTACTTGTATTAAACTTCAAACGATTACAAGTAACAAACCTAGACGTGTTTACAAGGTTACACACGTCTAGAACACACGACTCAACTTTAAGACTACATTGTGAATGATGGGATGATTAAAACCTACGATCATTGTATTCTATATATACTAGAATACAAGACTTTTCTTACAAGAAAACTTTAATTACATTAGAAGTCCCTCCATCTTTTGCTAATAAGTCCTCCTTGTTGTATGAAAGGCTCCATATTCTTGTAAAGCTTGATATTTGCATATAAGTCCTTCTTGTTTCATTATACTTGTTTTGTCTCATCAAATTAATTCCCAACAAAACATCGGTCCTCAAACATAAGCCCAAAACATAAATAATACAAATGAACTAAAGGAATACTAAACAAGCATAAATATATGAAGTCAAGAGGAGAAGAACTCCAAGGTGGCTCCCATCCTGTGCATGTCCTCTAAATGCTCTAGTCTAACCTTGAATACCTGCCGTTTTGGGACATGGAAAGAAAGTAACGGATGAGCAATACGCTCAGTACACGGATATATAACATAGCATGAATGGCATAATGTAGGAAAGAAATGTAAAGCATGAAAAGCAACAGAAATGAATAAGTCATGGAAAACCTGGAACTATAGCATGTTTACTAGTTTTAGTTCTGAAAGATACTTGGAGGGGTGACCTCGTCATGCAATTAGAGGGGATACCTCTAATTATTTGGTAATGGGTAGGAGGGATCAGCTCCTTGTGAAGGATGCAAGGCACACACCACATTCACCATGAAATCCTGACTGAAACATGTAACTAGGATGCACCCATATGCCCTACATGATAACATAATAAATATAATGGCCAAATAACCGAAAGGGACACCACAAACTATCACTCCGCCATGGCGAATTCATAACACTAGTGCCTCTAGTGTTATGGTTATGGTACCTCCATAACTAGGTGAATCTGGTCATGCATGTATATGGCTAAGGTAACTAATAAACATAAGCATTTAATCTATAACTACTGGGGAAAACAGTTGGTTGCATACGGGAAATCCTAATGAAGGAAGATATTGTCCTTACTGAAGGATGGGAAATCCGTACCTTATGTCCAGTACAAGCTAACGAAAACGATGAAGAACTACTCCGCCTTGACGGATAATACTACATAAGAAATATGGACGTGTATGAGTTGTCTGAATTACATGTGTTTTACTGGTTCTGTGGTTTATTAGCTTGTTATACTTATTTTGTCATGTTTTACTATTTACTGTGTTAACTACAGTTATTCTGACATTCTGTTGTGTTTTATTCATGTATTAGTGTATTATAATACTTTTATTGTAATACTAAGTAACTTTCTAAAAATAGCAGTTTTCCATAAATAGTAAGTTTCTAAAGTAGAAAGTTTCCAAAAATAGTAAGTTTCCATATTTAGAAAGAAGCTAGATTATAAATAATAATTAAAGTTTAAATAGTATAATACAAGTCATGGTTATAGCTTATTAATTAAATAACTGGTTAATTAATTAAACTATATGTTATATAGAATTTAATTAAAAAAATACATGTTTTAATTAAATTAAGATAAGTTAAATACCTTAGGTTATACATGTAATATCAATTTTAATATTTAACCTAAGTCATGAAATTAATTAAATTAAAAAGTCTGGTAATTAATTTAGTTAACATGTTTTTCTGATTTTAATATTTAACCCGAGACCTGAACCCGTGTTTTAAAAATCAACCCGAGCCCGAACCCCGGTTTACATATAAGCCGAAACCAACAGCCCTACCAGTGGCTAGACCGGCTAGCCGGTTGCGACTGATGGCTTGCGGTACCCACTGCCGAGCCACGGTTGCCCACCGAGCCTGCTTCTCACCGGTTCACACCGGTTCCCACCGGTTCCCACCGGTTCCGCCTGCTTAGGTTTGTTCGGTTCCCACTGTTAGCATCAAAAAGCCCCACCAAGACCCTATAGGTCTCGGTTGGCACCCAGTTCAACACAAAACCCCACCCCGACACCAAGTCGGGGGGTCCCCTTGTTGCGTTCGATCCACACGAACCCCACACGGAGACCATGGGGTGTCGGTTGGGCAATTCTAACACCACGGAGAGCCCCATGCTCTCGGTATGGTGATCGGCCGAAACAAACAACCACAATCACCCCCTTTAAATCATGTTTAATTAATCCCCATGTTTTCTTAATTTGTTCATATGATTATAACATGAATTCATGAAAGAAAAAAAGAAAAAAAAGGGTTTTGATTATACCAAACACGTGGAATAAAAGGGTATTCGATCACGAACACATACACCTAAAAATCAAACATCAAAATCGTTCGGTTCTTCCTTGGATGATATATGGCCGGCGGCTATGGAGGACAAAATGGAAAGGATTTTGCAATTTGGATATAACCTAAATTATGAAAGTAAAATCCCTGTGTTTTGTTAAGGGTGTGTTATGGGCCAAAAGGCCCATTTGTCCTCCCTCTCTTGTCTAACCGTGGCATGTGGGGCCCACAAAGGGAAACCCGAAGCTTTTCCATGTTAGATAAATTAGCCGTGTATGTTCGTGAATTAAATGTCGTGAATTTGGTAATCGTGATTGTGTCACATTTATAATATTCATGATTGTTCGTTATTAATTTTTGTGACACGTGTATTAATATTATAAATAGAAAGTTTAAAATTTTATCGTGTTTTCATAAGTTAATGTTCATGTGTACTGTTCATGGTATTTTATTGTGGGTTTTACAACTCTTCCCCTCTAAAAGAATAATTCGTCCTCAAATTAGAGTCGTAAAAAAAATGTTGCGGATTTTACCATTCTTCCCCTCTAAAAGGACCGTTCGTCCTCTAATTAGAGATACAAGAAGTTGTAAAGGACGTGATATGTCTGGAAAAGACATGGAGCGTGACATGACTAAAGACGACATGAAACGTGATATAATTGAGAAAAATATATCTCACTCATGAATAGAAAAGAGGATAAGGGTCTAGATGGACTCCTCCGTTTCCAAGTGGCTTCCCGCTAGAAACGTTCCTCTAACAGGTACTAACGAAAACTAGTAAACATTGGTATTCATGACTCTGTCTTAATGATACATAAATTTCTGGTTCACCAACGTGAGATAGATCCTCATGACATGGATCGAATGACAAAGAATAACGTGTAAAAGTAACAAAACGTTACAATGCGAAATGATCTGGAATAAATGACATAAGAACGTCTTAGTAATGATGTACGAGACATACTGAAACGTAATACGTGAACAATTGTGAACGTGAAACGTGAGCAATTGTGAACGTGATACATAGAGATATGGTAATGTAACATGGACAAACTATGGTAGACGTGACACGTGTAGCATATCATGACGTGATATGAGTAATGTGGAATAAACATGACATGTGAAACAAATCGTGAACATGGAATAACTGAGGTGGTAGTGATGAGATGGCATTTATACATGATCTCATCGTTCTTTTTCGAGCTTTTAATGCATAAAAATGTCATAAAATACCATATATATGCTTGTGTTTGTTTACTTGTGTATTTTAGGTATGGATATCGTGAAAAAGACAAAATATCACAAGATACAAGGAAAAACGGACACGAGAAACGAAGCCGTACAAAGAACCGGGCCCTGATTATGGAATACTCAACAAATACCCTTGAAGACTTGAAGACAAACAAGATTGATCCTCATTTATTGAAGAAATGACACTTAAAACCCTTGTATATTAATAATTACAAGTTTGGTCCCTAAAGTTTGTCAAAATTACACAAAAGGTCCCTTAACTTTGAAGAAATGGCAAGATTAGTCCCTCAACAATTTCAAATTGTCAAATATGGTCCCTCATCAAGCCAAAGATACATTGAAGACCTTTGAAGATCAAAAATGTCCAAGATCAGTCCTTCAAATATGCAAAAGTTCCAAAATTAACCCTTGATACACCTTTTGGAAAGTTTTGTGCAAAAAATGACAAGTTGTGAAAAGTTGATACAAAGGAAATGGGCGCTGATAGACTTTTATTCACAAGTGACAAAAGAAAGGAAGAAAAAGGACCAAAGCTGCCAAGTTTGAAAGTTTAAATCCCTAAACACGCGCCAAACACCTTTATCCCTAAGAAAACGGATCAAACGTGTCACTATTCACACGTATGAACCCAGTTTTAACTTTTTACCAACAAGGGGGTTTTTACAATTACCTACACCAAAACACAATTAACCTTCACACGAATCTATCTCATGCCTAAACTCACACTCCCACTCACACAAAGGACCCCACCATTCAAACCGTTTCACCCATCACATGAGTACTTGCCCTCCAAGTCATGCCACGTGTTAAGATCAACAGCTAAGGATCAATGCTTCATTCCAAAGCTAAAATGAACGTTTGGGATCACTTTGGACAGCTCATCAACAACAAACGCACTCAAGGACTCAAGGGCATTTTAGAGAAATCACATCTAGGGTTTGTGAATAGTGTAGCCAGGCATTTGCCTATAAAAGGAGACCTCAACATGTGAGAGTCCCTTTGTTCCAGTTTTAGGCTATTATCTTTGTAATTCCTTTTTAAGTTTAAATAAAATTTGAATTTATGAAATTGTGAAATCACTTTTTGATTTAATTAAAAGTTTGGTGTTTGAGTAGCCTAATTCTGAGTTCCATTTGATTGTTAAGGCCTACCTTAATCTTGTGGTTAAGGCACGTCTTGTTTCATAAGGTTTTTAAGGTTTGAATACCTTGAAATCCTAGGTTCTGTTTTGGCTTATTTTGTGTACCAACCCTTGACCATTTTCTATAAGCTCTTACAAGCTTGTTGACACCAAGCTTGTGAAGGGATTAGAGCCCTTGGTTGAGTTGTTTGCTGCTTGTGTTGAAGATATAAAGTCCTTGAGGTTCTACTTTGAACCATCAACCAAGGCAGTTTGCATCATCTTCATTGAAGTACCTTGGTCTTGTTCTAGTTGTTGAACAAGGTCCAAGGAGCATTGCTAGCCTTCCTAGGATGTTGTGGAAGGCAGGTATAATCCCTTGATTAAGATTCCTCTCAAAAGTTCATGGTTATGACTGATTTTGATTTGGTGCTTTGATTTTGAGTATTGGTGTTTGTGCTGGTGATTTTTGAGTTTGATTGTGTTAGTTGCTATTGTTTAAGTGTTTTTGATCATTAAAATCAGTAGGTTATTAGTTTAAATCACAAGTTCCTTTGTTAAGTGGTAGATTAAAGGGTATTTGGGTCTACTGCATTATTTGGAATTGTGGTTTGCTAAGTGGTTGTTTGCTGTTTGAAAGTGTTGGTATCTGCTTGTTAGGTGCTAGTGTTCATATGTTTGCAGGTTTGAAGGTTTGAAACACATAGATTCATAATTTGGCTATAAAATCTTTAAAACTTGGTAAAATTGGCTAGGATTTTGAGGACACCTAGATCTAGGCTTAGGCTAGGGCTAACAAGTGCTAAATCTTAGTTAATCACATCAGGGAAGAAGGATTTGAGGCTTGAAATTGGATCAAGTGTCAAGTATATCAGCAAACTTGTTTCTGCATATGTTCATTGTTCATCAGTAACTTCTAGTGTTTTGATCTTGTTATTTACTTTGATTCAGTGTTTGATTCTTGCTGCTTTGTGTTTGTTCTTAGTTTATATAGCTTGTGTATGCATCCTGTTAAGTTTGGTTGGCTTATTGTGGCTAAATCGGCTTATTAAGTGCTTAACTGCTTATTTCCATATCTGGTGCATATCTGGTGACTGTTTGGCTTATTGTGGCTTATTGTGTGAACCAATTTGTGATTTTATTGTTGCTATTGACTCCTTGTGATTAACTGATCACAAGGGTGCCTTTGTTTCCAACTGAATCAAACCAGAACTCTCAAATAAGCTTGGTCAAATAGTCAAAGCAGTGGGAACTCCTTTCCCCTGCTAGTTACCACTGATAGTGTAAAACTGGTGTCAGCTTATCAATAAGCTATAATAGCTTATTCCAACCTGCAACAACTTTGTTTTTGTAATAGGTGCTCATATTTTGACCCTTTTGTTCATACTGGAGCATTTGGGTGGTTGACTTTAGGGTTTGACTAGAAAACCAACTCCATTGACTTTTACATAAGTTCATTTGTGCTTATTCTGGCTTATTGGTTGTGCTTATTGGATTTTTGTTGATTGATTTTGCTTATTGAGTCCATTTGAAAGCTTTTGCAAGTTGAATCAAGTCCTGAGGTGCACTAAATCTCTAAAACGACTATTTTGTCTTTTAGTTAATTTTTTCTTTGCTTATTTATGGCTTATTGAGTGAGCTTTTTCAAAAATTCTTTTTACAGATCTCATAAGCATCCCAAAAGAAGGTTGTGTGTCAAATTAGAGCTTATGGCATTAGCTTATGGCTTAATGGGCTGAAAAGCCCAATAAGAATAAGCTGAGTGTTAAATAAGCTGTGATAAGCTCATATTCAGCTTTTGGGCCTTTAGAGTTTTGTTCTTAGAATTGAATTTTAAGTTAGATAGGGCTTTTCCAAGTCAATTGGGCCAAGTTTGACTTTTTGGGCCCAAAAGCCCAATTTGGTTGACTGTTTTTGGTTTTGGCCCATTTGAGGGCCCAATAGGGGTATTTTGGTAATTTCACTTTGATTTTCTGATTATTTAGGTTAAAATAAACTAGTTTGCAAGTTTTTAGAATTTTTTATAATTTTTGAATTTTTAATATTATTTTAATATTATTTTATTATTATTTTTAAAATTTCACATTTTCCAACTTTTTACATTTTTCTTAGGTTTAATACATTAAAATAGGAATCTAGCAACTTTAAGAATAATTTTATCACCTTTAGATTAATTTTTATAATTATTTTAAGTTTTAATAGTTTTTAAATCATTTTAAATAGTTTTTATTAGTTTAAAAATTTCTAAAAATAGTTTTTAATCTTTTTAGGTCATTTTAGAGGTTTACCAATTGAAAAATCTTTATTTGGGCTTTTTGATAATTTATTTGATTTTTAGGGCTTTAATTAGCATTTAAAAATTGAATATTTAATTATTTAAAAGGTTTGAAAAAGTTTTGATCATTGGTAAACTCTTAGTTTATTTATTTTGATTTTTGGTGAATTTTTGGTAATTTTTAGAATTTACTTTTATTTTTGAGGTTTTTAAGGTTCTACGTCTTAACTTTCTAGTCGTGTTTACTTTTATTTTTACGTCTTCGTCATCTTCTTTTCTCATCCCCTTCTAAACCAATCATTCATCACAAACATTTAACAAATTTCTCACACACATATACCTCCTTGGGAAACGAACTTTCATACCTTAAGGGTCATTAGTGTTGATTTTCCTAAATCATCACTCGATACTTACCACTTTTACGCCTTTTCCCTAAAAGGTCGTATTTTACTCCAATCAGGTAACGCCAACCGGTAAGAGGTAAGACATGGAATGTGACGTGGAGCGTCACCGTGAAGATGAAAAGTTCATAATCTCGGGGATGGTCTCCCAAGCTTGCTGTAAACTTTCCAGAACAAAAGTGGGACTCCAATCTTAAGCTAGCATATGTTCATGAACATGAATAGTGTCGTGAACGTAAATGCGGAAGCAAAACGTAAAATTAATCAAGGACGTGAACGTAATGTTGTAAGCATACGCGAGTCTTCATTAGAACTGATAGCTGAAAGAGTACACAACGGTCGTGCGATCTCTGGCTGAAAATGTTTGATAATCTGCTAGCTGTGAAATCCTGACGGATGAAAGGATTTTGCAGACTTGGTCAAACGGTTAAAAATAATTCCAGATAGCATCACGATTCTTCTGAGCTTGCGATAGTCTGGTAACAATTTCATGGAGGTCTTGTCCCTTCTCCGTTTCACAATTTCCAAGGGTGGAAGAAACTCCTGACCTGTTGGTGTTCTATCTTAACCTGCTGGTATAGCAGCTACTTAGATATGAACTTAACTATATCTTGCTTCATAGAAACTGGATACATAGAAATTTGGAACACCGAGTGTCTTTGTAGTTTAGACTTCTTTTGGCGTAGGGTCCCTTGAACCACCAATTTAGTGTAGGGTTCTCCCTTCTTCGCGTAAGCTTAGTCATGGCAAGGTTAACCGTGAGGATCAATGTGATTCAACGTGTTACTGAGATTAACCCAGAAAATTTTCAGAGTGAAATTTCTTCTTGCACATAATTTGAAACATAGTGCAAATATGGTCTTAGTGCTCTTCTCTAGACTTAGAGAAGATTGGATTGTAATTGATAAAACAATAATAAATTCGTTTGTGAGTTCCTGGGTAAACTCCATCCATCATATCCATGATGCTACTAGAGCATTCATGAGACTAACCAAAATCATGAATTTAGCATGACCAAATCGTGTGCAAAAAGCAGTCATGGAAATGCCCTGCTCCTTCACTCGCCACTGTTGTTAGCATGATGGTAACTTGTTCTTGGAAAAGTGCTTAGCACTCAGTAGTCGATCGTATATGTCGTCAATACGTGGAGGGAAATGACGGTCATGAATGGTGACTTGTTTACATCGACAGTGGTCAACACATAATCTCATGTTACCGTCCTTCTCCTTGAAGGTTAATCGACTGGTTATGAATAAAAAGGAACTTCAGTAGTCGTGTCATAAATGATAGCTAGAAAATCTTCGCAGCCATGGCTAACAAAACACGTGCTTGTGAAGCGGAAAAAAAAATATGTACAGATTTTCCTGATGGAAAACCATGCTAAATGTATTCAGGAGCCTGAACATCACTGTAACTAATCTGATTTGAATGGCGGTCCATCGCAACGTGGGTTTGCTGTTCATAGTCCATAAATAAAAATCATATCTACTCACATCTATCCGAAAGAAGTGCGTTAGCAGATTTGATCGTATCATCCTACTGAAATGAATGAGTTCGTAAACACAGATGATACTAATGACGTCTTTATGATCATGGATATATGAAACATGAGACCAAGAAATGAAAGTGACATGGTAATATATAAGGTAAGAACGTTGCAGGTTCCTACTGAATGTGCTTCACCTGCCTCCCGCAAGACGAACACTGCGTGTTCAAACGTGAACAACACTCCGGTGATGAGGCTGAAATTCTTATGGCCTGATTCATTGATGGCTATACCCCTTGGAGGGTGTTTTGAATTATGCATGGTTGTTTCAGATGGTAAACGTGAGTCATGCGTCCTGACTCGTGTCTTGAAGACATACGCGTATGACATGTGTCTTGACTGGTGTCTTGACACGTGTCTTCAGAAAATACACGTGAGACACGTGTCTTGATAGATGTCTTGACATGAGTCTCGAGATGTGAACCAATGAAATTTAAAATCTTAGGTCATCATAACAGAATTTGGCGGATCGGTTGGACCGCTAACCCTTTGTATTTCTGATCATGTCCGTAACCGGAGTTTATATCGTTATTGTCAGAGTACTTGTTGTCACGGTAGTTGTCACTACCTCTTTGACTGTCAGTTAAACGACGGTCATTATCATGACTGTGATTCATGTAACTTTTCAGCTGGGTGGCCGGATGGTACCGGTTCCCACTCATATGCTGGAAAAGACCACATAATAATCATGTGACATACAATCTGAAAGGTAAGAATATGGAATGAAACGGTACATCTGGTGGTTTAAATATAATTCTAGTCAGGTTGCTCCGATCTATCTCCTTCGTCCTTGTTTTGAAAGTCTCCAGGCTGAGAGCCGTATCATCTTTTAAGCAACATTGGTGAGAAGAAAAAGGTCTGAAAAATTGAAAATGGATTAATACCCCACTTGGAGTGCGGTAACTAAAATATGTCTGGAAGTGGTACATGAAGTAAACATAGAACATGGTACATGGGTACACATGGGATTCTCATGAGATGATCGATACGGTATCAACCATCTGACATGACCAATGAACACGTAATAGCCTAGCTAATTTAGCGTAGACGTAATTCTAGTTGTATAAGAGGCACACAACACGATTAAATGGAATCGAATGATTGCCAGCACGAAACATGATTAATGAAAACCAACCATGGCTATCATGAAGACATGATTAAATACAATCCATCCGTGTCTAATACGAAGCAAAATTAACATGAAGAAACATGGGACAAAATTACATTAATGAGTATAAAACATCATTAGCATGAAAACAAGGTTAACCATGATAGTATGACGACAAAAATCGTAACTATAAATGAGGGAACGTGCAAACGTTATGACTGTAATGAAATGAATTTTGAAAGTTAATAGTGTGGACGACTATGAATCGTTTCACAATGCAAACAATGCAACATAAATGATAAGTCTGAAGTAATATGAGATGAACATAAAATGCATGAACAATGTATAAAGCAGTGAAACAGTATGAAATAGTTTAAAATGCATGATGCAGTTTATAAAACTTTTTATATGAGAGAGGGTGAACGCCTGTGGGTCGGTCTGTAACACCTGGTAATTTTCCTACTTTGTAAAATGACTATTTTACCCTTTGACTTTTTATTTAGTCAACTATGTGATTTAACTGTGTTGGAACCGGGAAGTTATCCCGCGTTTTTTGAAAAACTGTTTGCTGACGAGTAATGGCCTGACTCTGTGCTCAGTCATTATTCTGAACATTTTCTGTGAACCTGACCAAAGTGCTGAGACGGTCAATGAATTGACGATAATCTATGAGATTATTCGTTATCTGTGAATTATGTGCTTAACTGTTTAGTTTTTAACAGCGTGATCGTATCTTCGTGAGCAGCGTATTTAAATATATCTGTATATGTTTATATATGCATGTATTTTAGTATTTTTGCTAATTATAGTAATAAATCGTATTTACTGTGAATATTTAATTAACGTATCGCGTTTTCGTATTTTACGTCGTTTTTACGTTTAACCGTCGTTAGCGTGCATAAAATACTTTACCAATCATAAAATGTCAGTTTTCGTCGAAAATCGTAAATTTAATATATTTCGTCAAATTTTTAAGTTTTACGTAACTTATAACTTAACTATATACTTTTTGATATTTACCTAAAACTAACTAACCTTTTTACCTTAAACCTTTTAACTAATTACCATAGTAAAAATTTTGAATAATTTACCCCCATTTGGGACCCCCATAACCGGCCAAAACATGCACCATGTGCATGGTCTTACACTTTGTCATTCTAAGCTTAAGATTATAAACCTTACACCCTTTAACTTATTAGCCAAAAACCCTTCCATTATTTCACTTACACACTTCATTTCACCTCAAACAAAAAAACACACATCTCTTCCTTTCTCTCTCAAAACACACGGCACAAACACACCTACACATTCCACCATTGTTGATT
Source organism: Glebionis coronaria (assembly GCA_025667525.1). Classification (NCBI taxonomy): domain Eukaryota; kingdom Viridiplantae; phylum Streptophyta; class Magnoliopsida; order Asterales; family Asteraceae; genus Glebionis; species Glebionis coronaria. The sequence goes on from CM046882.1 coordinate 545,490,755, forward strand.
TTTAAAAGCTTCATTTTACCAAGAATTAACACAAAACAAAATCACCCTAGAGCTTGTATAAGCATAAAGAAGAATGGTCTTTCTTGGTTTGATGATTTGAGTAGTTTTTGGGTTGAAGTTTTTGAGTAGAGTTCTTGTTGATTATTAGTGGGTTATATTGTAGATCGGGTCGTTGTGGTTACGTAGAATCGTTACACAAGGTTACTTCTTAAACCTTTTTCATCTTTTCATTTTCCATGCATAATCTTTGTAGATCTATGCATGCATGTTACTCATCAAGTATTTTCATGAAATAAAATGATAAAAATTATATTTGGTCATGAAATATTTTAAGATTTGTGGAAATTAAGTGTGGATCTATTAGATCTATACATGAAAATGGGTTAATTGAAAGATTTGTAAAAAATATAAGTATGTATATTTTGGATTTGTGAACTTGAAGAAAAATCTTTGATTTTGTTGGTGTTTATGAAAAATTAGAAGGAACTAGTAGTGTTACTACTAGTGGTTACGCTTGAAAATGGTCGAAAACGAGTTTTTACGGAAAACATACAATCTGTCCGACTTTTGTAAGAGGCGTTGAGAGTCGTAAAAAATGTTTTGACACTAGTTTACTACGATATTATGAAACTATAAGTTAATACCTTCGTTTCGATATATTATGGGCTAAAAACGGAGCTAAAATGAGTAAGTTGTGGTCGTTTAAATTTCGTTGTCGGAAAACTTAATTTTTGGAGAACAACACTATAAGTGGTTGCTGTCCAGATTTTTAAAGTGGCCGAAACGACATTTTCGAGTTAGACGGAGTTGTTTTAAGTGTCGAAATGGTTACTAAATGGTATGTATGAATGTTGGACTTGTTTTGTAAAAGCGTGTTAGCTCGAAATGTGAATACTTGTTGTCCTATTGAAAGTTTGAACGTTGGAAGTGGAAATTGTTACTATTGTGAAAAATGACTTGTTGAATTGTTGGCGATTGAGAAATTGTTGAAAATAGGGGTTTTAGGACGAGATTTGAGTATTTACTAAAAATGGCAAATTTTTATGTGACGCTGAAAGGCTGCCGAATTTTCGTTAGAATTCACGTAGGAAAATTTGTTAAGATAAATTTTGGTAAATTAAAATTTACGCCGAAAGGCTGTCGAAATTTCGTCGAGTCAAAAATAAATATTTTTGCCTAAGTATATATATACTATAATGTTTATAACGATATAACATTTACAAGTCACGATTTTAACAACAAAATATATACTTGATTGATGAGTAACGTATGTGATGAACTTTTGTGACTTATTTGCTAGCGCCTAAACTATAGTATTATATTTAGGTTGTTGCTAGAGTTGCTCGCTACTATTTGATCTTACTTGTGCGGTTTGAATCGTTGCTTGAGGTGAGTTTATAGATCCCTATTAAACTGCTTTCTATGTTTAATGTTTTGGGATGTGATAAATGCTTTGATGATTTGCTTCTGGACGCAAGTAAAACTTGATTTCTGTGAACGCTTTGTGAACACTATTTATGAGATAGCTTAAGTTGCTTTAGCCATAGTCCCCACTATCGTGAATCGTTAATTACTTTGCTGGAGTAAGCTCTTATGTTACAGATAGATCTATTGAGGGTTGACAACCTCCACTCGGGCATTCTGACGCCGGACGAGTGTGTACCATTTGTATGAACGGAGTTATCTTGGCTAGGTACTCCATTGGGGCAAAATTATGTATGCAATCTATTGTATGCACTGGATCACTAGTTTCGATGTCACGAGCTTAGCTATCATAAATATTGTGAACACCCAATTTATCCTACACTTGGCACTATATCTCCTATAGTTGCACCTGTACATGAAATGAAGTCTGAAATTGAATCGCTATGAATTTTTACTTGAAACCTATATTCTCACCAACTTTATGTTGACCCAATTTAGCATTTATCTCAGGTAATTGATGATGTGTTGTACCTGTTGTGTGAAGTACTTGGAGTCCGCATGCATTTCTTGGCTATCTTCGGACATTTATTAACTTATGCTTTTGAACTATTATCTCGTTGATGTTTAAAACTTTTACATTCCGCTGCACTATCTTTTGAAACTAAGACCTTTTGTACTGTGTTGCTTTAATTTAAATTCAAAGAGGTATTTTTATAAAACGTCTCATTTAGAGTCGTTCTCTTGTACCTTGAACTATGATACAATGACGTAACAGCCCCCGAGCTTCACCACTTCCGCATATCACATTTTAGGGTGTTACAGAATTGGTAATCAGAGCCTTGGTTATAGAGAACTGGGTTTGCATCTTAGGCCTAGACTATAACCGATGTGGCTACTTGTTACTCTGTATATATATGTGTACTACGTAATGTATTACGTAGGATAACACTATAAGTAATATGTAATATATATTATGCAATACGTAATATGTATTATATACATATGCATCTCGTTGATTTGCATACTTTAATTTCTATACATGATTATTTCATGCATACCCTACAACTGCTTTAATACGCATTTTGGTTGTTGCAGGTTATGTCGTCATCTACTGTTTCTTACCAGCCCGACTCTGCCGACGAGGAGTGGGAAGACGAGATTGAGATGGTACCAGATCATGTTGAGCTGGAGAATGACCCAGAGGAGGCTGATCCTGAGGAGGAAGGTGCGGAGTATGACCCTGACGAGGATCCGGAGGAGGATGACGTGGATGGTATTGAGGTAGATCACGAGAGTGATGAGGATATGGATGGACATGAGGTAGGTCATGAGGATGATATGGATGGTGTTGAGGTAGATCATGAGGGTGATGATGATATGGATGGATATGAGGTAGATCATGAGGATGATGAGGACATGGATGATGAGATTGAGAGTGATACTGACGTTAGGATGGTTGTGGCTAGTAGTGATAGCGAGGGTGCTGAGGCTGATGATGATAGTAGGGTTGATGCTTTGACTGTTGTAGCTGAGAGAGTTGAGCCTAGTAGGAGGAGTGAGATTAGGAAGACGTCCAACTTGAGGAAGAAGCCTATTGTTCCTTGTCAGCGGTATAGAGAGGAGAGAGAAGCTTTATGGGGTACGCCGCCAGCTGAGGTTTATACTGATTCTGATGATACTGTACCACCTGCTGATGGAGCTGGACCATCCGGTGTTAGATCTCGAGCTTTGCCCGATTCTGATTCGTCATGCCCACGGAAGAAGATTCGTATGTCTGATTCACACACTACACCTGAGGCATCGCCTACTCATGAGATTCGAGCTGCTACTGCTGTTTCTACACCACCTACTCATCATGTTGGAGAGCCCTCTAGACCTAGGTCATGTGTTGTTATGATAGGATCTGCTAGGGACTCAGATGCTGTTCGTTTTCGTCTACTTGAGGATGCGGTTTTTGGATTGTTAGAGGATAACGAGTATACCCGTGACTTGTTGGATACCACACTTGAGGAGGTTGCTAGGTTGAGGCGTGAGTTAGAGTCAGTTCGTAGAGGAGACCGAGCTGCAGATGGAGACCCGAGGAGTGATTCACCGAGATGTGCTGAGTGTGATCGACGTCGTCGCACTTAAAGATTCATCATTATTGTGCTTAATTCTTGAGTAGATTGACATCTTTATCTTTTGAGTATTGTATCCACTAAACTAGAGTAGTACTCGGTTAGTTGGAGTAGACTAGATGTAATCGTACTCTTATTTTTTGACTATGTACTTGATATTTTGATTATGAATGGGAATTTAACTTTATGACCTTGACCAGAGACTATCCTTTTTATGTTTGTTGTACTGTTAAATTCTGCATTCTATTTTAGCATATGAAATATATAACGTGTATATTCATGCTTGAACCTTAATTGCATTGTTGTCTTAACGCAGAGAAACAACGGTGAACACACGTAACGGAATGACTGACGCACAATTGGAAGCACTGATTACGCAACGAGTGACTGCTGCACTGGCAAACGTTCAAGCTAACAACAACGTGAACGAAGCACCGCCGAACAATGTTGACAATCGACCGCCTAAGCCGTGTACTTACAAGGACTTTAGGAGCTGTGACCCTTTGACTTTTAATGGTACTGAAGGAGCTGTCGGATTAGCTCGTTGGGTCGAAAAGATGGAAGTTGTGTTCCGTGTTAGTGGATGTGTTGTTGAAAACCAAGTGACTTATTCTACTTGTACTTTAGCTGCTGGAGCGTTGACATGGTGGAACACCCATGTGCAGACGGCTGGAGCCGAGGAGGCGTATGGAATGAGTTGGGAGGAACTTAAGAAGTTGTTGACTAAGGAGTACTGTCCTCGTAATGAGATTCAGAAAATGGAAATCGAATTGTGGAACTTGACTGTGAAGAACAATGACATTGGTACGTACACAAGGAGGTTCCAAGAATTGTGTTTGTTATGTCCTAGAATGGTTCCGGATGAAGAAAAGAAGGTTGAGCGCTACATTTAGGGTTTACCGGGTAGAGTTCAAGGGAATGTGACATCGTCTGGACCGACAAAAGTTAGTGATGCTATAAGGATGGCTCACAGTCTGATGGACCAAGTTGTTCGAGCAAATGATGGGAATGCCGCGGACAACAAGAGAAAATGGGGTAATAACCAAAGGAACAACCATGGGAACTATCTGAATAAGAGGCAAGACACTGTGAAAGCGTACACTGCTGGTACTGGGGAAAAGGGAGTGTACAATGGGACGTTACCTCTGTGCAATCGATGCAAGCGTCACCATAATGTACAATGCAATGTACAGTGTCACAACTGCAAGAAAAATGGACACATGCTAGAGATTGTAAGTCACCACCCAACACGAAAGCCAACGTCACTTGCTTTGAATGTCAGCAAAAGGGACACTACAGCAATGAGTGCCCAAAGAAAAAGAACAAGGACAAGGACCAAGGAAAGAATGCTAAAGCTGGGGAAGCTCGTGGAAGGGTCTATGTGATAGGAGGAGGAGAAGCGCAACAAAACCCCGACGTTGTGACGGGTACGTTTCTTCTCAATGGTCGTTATGCTTCTATTTTATTTGATACTGGAGCCGATAGGAGTTTTGTGTCGACTGCTTTTAGTGTTTTACTTGATGTGACCCCTTCGCCCTTAGACACTAAGTACACTATTGAGTTAGCAAATGGGAAGTTGATAGAAGCCGACACTATACTTCGTGGATGCACATTAAATCTTCTAGGTCATCCTTTCGTAATATACCTTATGCCTGTTGAATTAGGATGTTTTGACGTGATTGTCGGAATCGATTGGTTGTCGAGATATCATGCTACGATTGTATGTGACGAGAAGATCGTTCGTTTACCATTTGGTGATTGTTAGAAATACGTTTTTACGTATATTAGAAGTATCGGTCACTCCACAATAATATTTATGTTGTAATAGCTCGTAGTTAGAAAATAGTCATTAGTTACTTATTAACTTAAGTAAGAACCGGTCCATGGGCTTGTCATGGACCGGCCCAAGCCCATGTTAGCTTGGAACTATATATACCCCTTTCCACCATGGAAAGGGGTTCGTTGTTGTCATTTCCTTAGTTTCATTTAATAAAATTCACATAGTTTCTCTCACTTTCTCTCTCTAACTTTCTCTCTCTAGAAATCAACAAACCCCTTCATAGATTCATTGATTATCAATATTCTACATTTGGTATCAAGAGCTATGGGGTGATTTAAGGTAGTGATTTGTGTGGTTTTTTAGTTTTTGATTGTATTTGTGTTCTTTAAGAAGATCATCTTGATTCTTGGTGTTTTTTTGGTGTTTTGGTGATTGGGATTAGTAGATAAGTATTAGTTGTTACTTATTTTAGTCGAAAGTTCAAAACTTTTTGGGTTATTTGGTAAAAATCGGGGTTTTTTATCATCTTTTTGCTCGACTGTGCATACTCGAACAAGTTTCTGATTACCCAGAAAAGTTCCGAACCAAGCACTTCCGAATCAAGCAACTTCCGAATCAAGCAACTTCCGAATCAGCAACTTCCGAATCAGCAACTTCCGAATCAGCAACTTCCGAATCAGCAACTTCCGAATCAGCAACTTCCGAATCAGCAACTTCCGAATCAACAACTTCCGAATCAACAACTTCCGAATCAACAACTTCCGAATCAACAACTTCCGAATCAACAACTTCCGAATCAACAACTTCCGAATCAACAACTTCCGAATCAAGAAGTTCCGACTCAAGAAGTTCCGACTCAAGAAGTTCCGACTCAAGAAGTTCCGACTCAAGAAGTTCCGAACCAAGAAGTTCCGGATCAAGCCAAAAGTTCCGAATCAAGGGTGATTTTGCTTGTTTTTCGACGATTTTTTAGAGGATTTAATCTTGGTTTCATACAACAAAAACTTAACACAATTCACAAACTTTACTTCACTGCTCGATCAACCGATAATCTCTGTTTCTTTGAAGAAAACAAAATGAATCCAAATTCATTAATGCCTCAGATGACATCTCTTACGGATATCTCGATCATAACGGGGACTGATAGTCGTCCACCAATGCTTATCAAAGAGGTGTTTGAGGCATGGCAGGGCCGTATGATGCAATACTTGAAGGGCAAACCAACATACGGAAGGCTTATGGTCAAATCGATTTTGAATGGTCCACTCGACTATGGTACCATTGTGGCAAATAATGTGTCTCGACCAAGAGAATATGAAGAACTCACACCGGCACAACAACTCATTGCTGATGCTGATGAAAAGGCTCTACAGACACTTCTCCAAGCTCTTCCGCATGATATTTATCGTATGGTTAGTCAATATACGGTTGCCAAAGATTTATGGGAACGGTTAAAGGTGTTGCTACAAGGCACGTCTCTCACCAAACAAGAAAGGGAGTGTCAGCTGTATGATTTGTTTGATAGATTCACGTACAGCCCAGGGGAAACACTACACGATTATTACTTCAGATTCACTACTCTAATGAATGATCTGAATGTATACAATCTTGTAATTGCTCCATTCCAGGTTAACACCAAGTTCTTGAATACTTTACCTCAAGCTGAATGGGGTGAGTATATTACCGATGTGAAGTTAACCCGGGATTTGCATAAGTGCAACTTAGATCAAATCTATGCTTTTCTTCAGCAACATGAGAAGCATGTGATTATGCACCGTTCTCCTCGCGGTATGTACCCAGATTCCTTAGCTTTGATGGCGAATCAACCAAGCTTGTCACACAACAACACACCTTATATCTTGGGACATCAAGCCTATCATCCATCACCTTATATGACACCAACCTTCCCACAATACTCGATTCTACCACAACCACCCACCTCACATCAGCAACAATATCGGTTCAATGCACCTTCACCACAGTATGCTTCACAACTTCATCCAGCAAATGTTGCACCTTATGCTCAGCCTTCATATTCTTCTTATCAAGAGAATGCAGCATATCCAACAAGCTACCCTGATCAAATGAGTATTCCTTCTACTGATTATGCAGCTCATCCAGATCAAGCACTGTATTGTGATGATGAGGAAGTCCCCGTTCCTGTATTCCAACAAGGAGCTGACCCAGTTGAAGTGCTAACTACTATGTCTGCTTATCTCACAAGAACTTTAAGCAAACGAGGATACAGAGGATCAGCTCCTACCAACAATCAGTTGAGGAATTCATCCAATTCTCGCCAACAAGCTACAATTGAGAATGGCAGGGTAATGGTTCAGCCAATTCAACCATATCAGGGGAGACCTTCCACATCAACCAATGTTCGCACCGTCAATCCTGCTCCTGCTCCAATGGTCAACAATCCTCCACGGGCTAATACAGGCAAGTTGAGAATGATCACATGCTACAACTGCAAGGAAGAGGGTCATATGTCCAGGGATTGTAAGAAACCCAAGAGGAGAAGGGATGGACAGTGGTTTGCAGAAAAGATCTATCTGGTAAATGCTCAGGCGCAAGGAAGGGAACTTGATGAAGAGGAGCTTGCATTTCTTGCTGACCCAGGGATTGCTGAACAAGACGTTGTCACTACGCAGAATGCAGCTTACCAAGCCGATGATCTTGATGCGTATGACTCCGACTGTGATGACTTTCAATCTGCAAAGGCTGCTCTCATGGCAACTATCTCCAGCTTAGGGCCAGAAAAGAGATCTGAGGTACTTATTAATACCACCGATAATACCACTGATGCTAGTATTCAACCACATCAAGTTGTGCAAGCGAGTGCTGACTCGAATGAATCTTCGGTGGTGAGTCCTTCAAACGAGGAGACAAACAATGATAGCAATATCAATGTGAGTCCCCAGACTTTGAGTGAATCACAACCGGGACCCAGTTCGCATACGCCTACTCCTGCTCAACAAGATTTGGTCATGGTTCCTGCTACATTACTTAGCCAAATGAATGCTGCTCTCTTAGAAACCTTAGCTAAGAATAAGAATTTGACTAATGAGCTTGCCTTAAGCAATGAGAAAGTTCAAACCTTGGAACTAGTGCCCTCGTCTAGTGTTCTAACTAATCTCGAATATGATCACTTTAGAAACAAACAAATGGGTCACTTGCAAGAAATAGAAAACTTAAGAGCAAATCTGTCTAATGAACTTCAAGAAAAAGAGTTAGTAGTCACTAATTTTCAAAAACTTCAAACGGATTACGAATCACTAGAGTCTAAGAAGAATGAAATGGAGATTAATGCCACTAATAAGATTAGAAGTCTAGATTACTTGCTGTTAAGACAATACGCTGCTTCACAACTAGTTCACTTATTTGATGCTTCATTTAGAGAATTTAACTTATCACGTCAAAAAGGCCTTCCCCCTAATCCACGGTATGCAAAACAAGCTTTAAGACATAGTCCTAGACTTTATAATGCAACTCAATTAGGATTGGCCTTAGAACCGATTGTTTTTCCTAGTGATCGAACAAGTAAGGAACTAGTTGATGAGGATCGGTCATACAATTCTGCAAAATATCCCGAGTGTGATTATTTTAAATTGAATAAGGAGCTTGCAAAAACGGATTTTAGAATTCGCTTCCATATGGACAAAGATCTCATAACAGCACCAACCTACATATTAGATGAAGAAAACCCTAGTACGTTTCCTACACTTGTCAATATGGAAGGTCGTAAGGAAATTCCAAAGGATCTTCCACCTGTTAGCACTGTATGGTTAAACTTGCAAGAGATTAATCAATACTTTACTAATTTTGACAAGGTCATTTTGGACCGTACGACTTCAAATGGCCTAAACGCCGGAGAATGGGCTTTCGAACATATGAACGAGGTGTTTAAAACTGAGATCAATCCGTTTGTCGAAAGTCTAAAAGGAATTTTTGCATCTCTTAAGGAAAATCTTGTTTTTGAAATTGGTGAAGTTCAAAAAGTGTTTTATGAAATGGACACCGCTTACGAACTACAACTAGTTGAAAAAGAAAAGATTTTAACCGAATATGACCGATTCTTGTCTGCAGTAATCTCGTGTGATGTGCTTACTACTGTAAATGTTAATTATTCGAATGAGCTTACATCCGCTATGATTAATTGTGATGCTGTGAATATTTGTGAGGATATTTGTGATGATGTTTGTAATCTTTCTGTAAATGTTGCTGATACTGTAAATGAGGTAGATAATCATTCTTGTCACGAATCTAACGCTGAGTTTTTAAAGCTACAAGATTCCTACAATTTACTTTCAAAACGCTTTAATCAACTAGAACAACATTGTATATCTTTAGAATTAAAACAACAAACTCAAAATGAGAATCTTTTGATATCAAATGTTTGTGAAAACGGTGTTGAGACTAGTGACAAGATGATTGCAATTGTTAAGACATTAGAGGAAGAAATCATGAGATTGAAGAGAGAGATATCATCAAAGGAAACATTAAAATTGGAACTAGAGGCTGCAGAGTCTAAAAACCAAGTCTTAGAAATTAGACTATCGTCTGTTCTAGGGGAGATGGATCGGACAAGACAGGGATTATCCGCTCTTTATGGTTCACTAGAAGAACGCTTCGCTTTTAATGCGGCATAGCAACAATCTTTTGTTGAACAACTGAACCAAAAGTGCGAGGAAATCTCTGATTTGAACATCCTGCTCATAGACAAAAATATGGTTTTGGCTGAGTTAAAGGAGACACTTCTTCTCACCCGACAAGAAGTTGTTGATAACTCAGCTACCGACTCTGCACCGTCCACTAGTGCTCCAACAACCAAGTCAGTAGTGCTTTATAAGAATCCACTTCATAAGAGAAACCCGGTTACCTACGATGATTATATGAGGAATGCCATTAAGCATGTCGATCTTCTTAGGGATATTTTAGACGATCTTTATGCCTTAGATCCCTCAAGTAGCGACTATTATTCGGCTCATGAATATGTTAAGCGAGTTCAATATTGCCTAACATATTTGCAATACATAGGTACACTAGGTTCGGCACTAATTAATAATAGGCCCATTGCTGTCACTCCATTTAATAAGACTCCAGGAGCGAAACCGTCATTGGCACAATCAAGTAAGACACATTTAAAATCTGTTGCTAATATTCCCACTTTGCCTTCTACAGGATTAAAAGAGACTACTAAGGCTAAAGGATCGCCACTCAAGAAAGCTAAGATCAAGTCCTCCACTAGTAGTGCCACAAAGAAGAAAGTAGAAGTTCACAATAGGAATGCTAGTTCAGTTTTAAATAAAAAGAATCATGTTAAGACTAAAAGCTCTGCGCCTGTGCAGCAGCCTAAACCATTCGTGAATTCTGATTTAAATTGTTGGAATTGTAATGAATGTATGTTTTCCCAGCGTCATGATTTGTGTCTGATTGATCACGTGAATGAAATGAATGCTATTAAGAATGGTCTTGAATGGAAGCCAACGGGTAGAACTCGTGCCCAAGTTGGCTGGCAATGGCGTCCCACTGGTAGGACCTTTACATTAGATGGAAAAATGTGCCCTTTAACTAGGAATGCATCCATTGAGGTTAGGTCTGAGCGTCCTTTAGTTAGGAACACTCGCACTCAAGTATGGAAACAGCGCCCTTTAATTAGGTCAGCCCCCACTATAGTGCCTATCAGTGCTGAAATACCTCAGGATTTAAGCCAAATAGAATCTACACCACCAATTAAGAAGAAAAGGAAGGCTAGGAAATCTAAGAAACCTAGAGTTAGCAAATCTAAGATTATTAAATCTGTACCTGCTAATAACAAGGAACACTCAGATTCCGATACCTCTACATTGTCTTTGTGTGGTGATATTTTCAGGTGGTCCAAATCATCCTGTGGTATTTGGACTCCGGTTGTTCAAAACATATGACCGGAAATCGCTCGATGCTCCGAAATTTCGTCAGCAAGTTTCTTGGTACGGTTAAATTTGGGAATGATCATATAGCAAAGATTATGGGGTATGGTGAATATCAGATTGGAAACGTGACGATTTCTAGGGTATACTATGTAGAAGGTCTTGGTCATAACTTATTCTCAGTAGGACAGTTTTGTGATTCCAACCTTGAGGTTGCTTTTCGACAACACACTTGTTTCATCCGCAACTTGGAAGGAAAAGATTTGTTGAAGGGATCTCGTGGTGCAAATCTTTATACTTTGTCCTTACAAGACATGATGGCCGCTTCTCCAGTATGTCTTCTCTCTAAAGCTTCTAAGACCAAGTCATGGTTATGGCATCGCATATTATCTCATCTTAACTTTGATGCTATTAATCATCTGGCTAAAAACGAATTAGTTCGTGGTCTTCCAAAGCTTAAATTTCACAAGGACCATTTATGTTCCGCGTGTTCAAGGGGGAAAAGCACCAAGAAATCTTACAAGCCCAAAGCTGAAGACACCAATCAAGAAAAACTTCATCTTTTGCATATGGATCTTTGTGGACCGATGAGAACTGAAAGTGTGAGCGGTAAGAAATTCATTCTGGTAATTGTGGATGATTTCTCAAGGTTTACATGGGTTAGATTTCTACGTACAAAGGATGAAGCACCGAAGGCTATCATGACTTTTCTGAAGTTCATTCAGGTACGTTTGAATACCACTGTCCGCCGTATTCGTACAGACAATGGTACAGAGTTCGTCAACCAGACTCTTCGTGATTATTATGAAGGAGTTGGTATATCACATGAAACATCCGCTGCACGCACTCCACAACAAAACGGTGTCGTTGAAAGACGGAATCGTAAACTTATGGAAGCTGCTAGGACCATGCTTATCTATGCGAACGCTCCATTGTTCTTGTGGGCAGAGGCTATTTCTACTGCATGTTTCACCCAAAACCGTTCTATCATTCGGAAACGCCATGGAAAAACACCTTATGAGCTTCTACATGACCGCAAACCCGATGTTTCATTTTTCCATGTGTTTGGTGCTCTGTGTTATCCAAACATGAATAGTGAGAACTTGGGTAAGCTTCAACCAAAAGCCGATATAGGTATTTTCATTGGTTACTCACCGTCCAAAAGAGCATACCGAATCTATAACCGTCGTCTTGGCAAGATTGTAGAAACTATGGACGCAGATTTCGACGAGCTGACAGCGATGGCTTCTGAGCAACACAGCTCTGAACCCGCGCTTCATGAGATGGGAACCGGTGCTATAAGTTCCGGATTAGTTCCCAACAATCCTACTTCTACATCATTTTTACCACCAACAAGGCCCGAGTGGGATAAACTGTTTCAACCGTTGTTTGATGAATTCTTCGATCCCCCGACTGATGAAGTTCCAGCACCTGTAGTAATTGCTCCAATACCTGAAGTGGTTGCTCAAGCTAATGAACCTTTATCTAATGCATCTACAATTCACATTGAACCGGATGCACCTTCACCAAGTGATTCTCAAACTACACCTGAATCATCACCCCTACTTGTGCCTAATGATGTGGAAGAGGATTCTACTGATCACGACTTGGAATATGCTCACTTGCAAGAGCTTCCTTTCTTTGGTGTAGCGATCCCTGAAAACCCTTCAGCCGCGTCTACCTCAGAAGAAGCTCCTTCTATTGTTCACTCCAGACCACCTAGGATTGAAAACCATAGCACTAAATGGACAAAAGATCACCCAATTAGGAATGTCATTGGAGATCTAGATCGACCAGTCTCTACACGCCATCAACTACAAGAGAGTGCACTCTATTGTTACTTTGATGCATTTCTCTCTGAAGTTGAACCCAAAAATTGGCAGCAGGCTATGACCCAATCATCTTGGATTGAAGCTATGCAGGAGGAACTAAACGAATTCCAACGACTTGAAGTATGGGAATTGGTTCCTCGCCCTGACAAGGTTAACATCCTTACTTTGTTATGGGTTTATAAGGTTAAACTTGATGAGATGGGTGCGGTATTGAAGAATAAAGCTAGATTGGTCGCTAGAGGATATAAACAAGCCTTGGGTATAGATTTTGAGGAATCTTTTGCTCCTGTGGCTAGATTGGAGGCGATTAGACTATTCCTTGCGTTTGCTGCTCATATGAACATGATCGTCTATCAAATGGATGTGAAGACGGCATTTTTGAACGGTGAACTAAGGGAAGAAGTTTATGTTAGTCAACCGGATGGGTTCGTCAGCATGGAGTCTCCTAATCATGTGTACAAGCTTAAGAAGGCTCTTTATGGGTTGAAACAAGCTCCACGCGCGTGGTATGATCTCCTGTCAACATATCTCATGTCGGAAGGCTTCTCCAAAGGCAAAGTGGACCCCACTCTATTTACTCTCAAGGAAGGCAACGACATGCTTCTGGTACAAATTTATGTTGATGATATAATATTTGCTGCCACTAACATAGAATTGTCTAATCGATTTGAGAAGATAATGTCCACACGCTTTCAGATGTCGATGATGGGAAAAATTTCATTTTTCTTAGGATTACAGATTTCTCAGAATCCCAGAGGCATCTTTATTAATCAATCCAAATATGCTCTAGAATCTCTTAAGAAATATAACTTTGAAAATTGTGACCCCGTGGACACTCCAATGGTGGAGAAATCCAAGTTAGATGAAGATAGGAATGGGACTATTGTCGATCCAAAACTTTACCGTGGGATGATCGGCACCCTTCTATATCTGACTGCTAGCAGGCCTGATTTGCAATTTGCTGTATGCATGTGTGCCCGATATCAGGCTCGGCCTACCGAAAAGCACCTACATGTAGTTAAAAGGATCTTTCGGTATCTAAAAGGAACACTTCATCGTGGTCTATGGTATCCGAAAGATTCCTCGATTGCTTTAATATCATACGCAGATGCCGATCATGCTGGATGTCAAGACACGAGGCGTAGCACTTCTGGATCTGTGCAACTCCTTGGAGATAGATTGATCAGTTGGTCTTCAAAAAGGCAGAAAAGCGCTGCAATATCAAGCACGGAGGCTGAATACATCGCCATGTCCGGTTGTTGTGCTCAAGTCCTTTGGATGAGATCACAATTAACTGACTACGGTCTTGGATTTAACAAAATCCCGATGTATTGTGACAACAAGAGCGCCATTGCCCTTTGCTGCAACTATGTTCAACACTCCCGGGCCAAGCACATAGACATTCGCTACCATTTCATTAAGGAGCAGGTGGAGAACAGAGTGATCGAGCTATGTTTTGTCACTACTGAGTACCAGCTGGCGGATATGTTCACCAAAGCCTTAGATCGAGGACGAATCGAGTTCTTGATTGACAAGCTTGGCATGAAATCATTCACTCCAGCGACTCTCAAAGAGTTGGCAGAAGAATCAGCTGAATAGTCGTGGTAAACTATTCAGAGTATCCTTTGTTCGTGATCATGTATATTATCGTAAATATATAAAACACAAAAGAAAATACAAAAATATAAAACCAAGAAAAACCATAAAAAATATAAAACCTAGAAAAACCATAAAAATTATAAAATCAAGAAAAACCAAAAATATTTTTCGTTTTAAATCGGGCATGTCTTTTAGTACGGTAATATTTACGGCCTTAGAAATGTCGATCAATATTGACACGGTGCCATAAATAGAGTCCGTATAAAAGTTGTACATTTTTAAAACATGCCCATTATGGCTTGTAGTTATTTCTGACTACAACCCGGTTTTCATATTAAAGTCACGTATTTCCTTGGAAAACGTTGGCTCAGAACGGGAATTAATTTTCTCGGGCGTGATTTACAAGCCAAATCATGCAAAGGGATCAAGTTTACTTTATAACTTGGTCTAACACGAATTTGTATACGTCTCAGTGCATTAATTTGTTTAAATAAGAGAAATCTTATTGACACCACGAATCAAACTTTTTCAAGAGATAAATTGGAAATGCTTTCATCAATATTTGACTCTTTAAACAATGACTACAGCTCTTTAAATAGAAAACGGGTCATCGTTTAAGGGGGAGAAAATATTAAAATCATCTTCGTCATTAAATTGATTTTCAAAAGTGATTGTGAAAATTAAGGGCTACATGGTAATTGAGTGGTTTTTGATTTAGAAAACGACTTGTGTTCGTTCTAAGTGATAGGCATGGCTTTTAGATATTGGAGATATGCTAATAGATTGCGTTTGCTAAGTTGTGTAAGTTAAACAAGGGATAAGTGAAATGAAAAAGTTAGAAATAAAAAGGAAAAGAATAGATAATAGAGGGACTAAAGGTGATGTTTAATGAAACTAGTCAAAAAATTGACCTAAGTCAAAAAACAAAACACCCCGCCCCTCACTATTCCCATTCACTGTTTCTCCTTATCATTGCCGCCATTAACAAACTCTCACAAGCTTGAAGAATATCGATTTTTAATCAATCCTTCCTGTTCTTTCGACTAAATAAGGTATATACATCAATATTTTAACTTCTAAATCCACTTTACTTATCATATAATTCTGTAAAACAATGCTCAATTAATCAGTTTAATCCACTTAGGGTTTATGATTAAATTAGGGTTAATTAACTAGGGATTTGTGGTGGGTTTTGTGCAGATTAGTGTTAGATGTTGTTTAAATGCCTTAGTTTGCCTTAGAAACTCACAAACGCGCTAGAATAATCATCTGAGTTTCGTTGATAAAAGTTCCGGATGAACATGGATTAAAACTTCCGAATGAAGGATTTCTTCTGAAAAACTTCCGAATGAGGAAGTTCCGAATGAAGGACTTCCGAATGAAGGAAGTTCCGAATGAAGAACTTCCGAATGAAGGAAGTTCCGAATGAAGAACTTCCGAATGAAGGAAGTTCCGAATGAAGAACTTCCGGATGAAGGAAGTTCCGAATGAAGAACTTCCGGATGAAGGAAGTTCCGAATGAAGAACTTCCGGATGAAGGAAGTTCCGAATGAAGAACTTCCGGATGAAGGAAGTTCCGAATGAAGAACTTCCGGATGAAGGAAGTTCCGAATGAAGAACTTCCGGATGAAGGAAGTTCCGAATGAAGAACTTCCGGATGAAGGAAGTTCCGAATGAAGAACTTCCGGATGAAGGAAGTTCCGAATGAAGAACTTCCAGATGAAGAAGTTCCGAATGAAAGAATGTTCCGGATGAAGATGTTCCGAATGAGGAAAAGTTCCGGATGAAGAGTTTGATTATTATTGTTTGCATGCTATATATGTACTTGTTGTATTATATTATGAAATGTGTTATGCTTAGAAGTAAGAATGATATCTATCTATATGTTTTTGTGCATCAACCTTTCATGTCTTATCTTAAGCAGATACAATGACTAATCCAACAGTACAAGCAATCCAAGAATCTAGAGAAGCCGATATTGCTAAAGCACGAACCCTTAAGTTTATTCCCAACAATTACCGGCTGAAGCAAGTCTCAAAATCCACTCACCATGGTTTTAAGGTCGCCATAGCCATCCTCGATAACTCTCACTTTAAGAACGCCCTTAGGAGTACTGCCTCGGTGCCATATGAGTATATGTATGAATTTTGGGCTACCAAGGAAATCACTTCAAACAAGATCACCTTCACCATCGACAACAAGCAGCAGACACTCACAGTTTCAGACTTCCGTAAGATTCTTGGTATACGGGATACACCCAAAGGCATGTCATTCTCGAGGGATCCTACTAAAGATGAACTCGTGGAGTTATTTGACGCACTTGGATGTCCGGAAATACGAGTTGCGTCTGAGTTTACCACTGCTAAGGTAGGACAACCTTGGAGAGCATTGATGGGTATTCTCAGCAAATGTCTTACACCAAAAACGAGTGGCCATGATGCTTTGCGCAGTCCTATAATCAACCTCTTCTATGGCATGTACAAAGCTGCAAATTCAGATTATGCTTTGTTGATATGGGAAGAATTCACCTTTCAACTCTTCTACAACAAGAAGCTGAAGACAAACTTCTTTCCTTATCCTCGGTTTATTAAGCTTATCATAAATTATTTTATGAAGATTGATGCTACTATTGATAGGCGTGCAGCAGGTCGCTATCACACTGAAGAAGCTGATGATACTGTAGATCTGAGGCATGAAGGACCGTCTATTGGTGTGATTCCGGGTCCTATTCCTGATTACCTTCTATCTGAGAAAATCAAAGGTTCTGCTGATTACAAGCTACTGCAGATAGAAATCAAGAGGCTGAAAGCAAACCTTCAAACTGGAGAAGACTCATCCACAACGGTTAAGAGTAAAGGTAAACGCAAACAACCAGCTGCGTTACCTGAACCCGAAACCAAGAAGAAGAAGACAGAGGGTAAGAAGGGAAAGGGTAAGGCTGATGAGATGCGTCTACGTGACGAAGAAGACATTGTTGATCCTACTCTTGATAAAACCGAGAAACAAATGATGAAGATTGCTATTTAAAGGAGTAGGAAAGATACTGGCGGTAGTGGTTCAGGTGCAAGGGTAGATATTGAGGATGAGTACGTAGAACCAGATGATGTTGATGAGTTTGGGTCACCTGAACATTATTCCACTTCGAAGGAGCCATCAATCCCTATTTCAGCAAGTGTGGAAAAGGAGTCTGTTGCTCCTACGATCATGGTGTCAACTCAACCCTTAGCAACTCGACCTCCACCCATACAACCCTTACCAACCAGACCGGCTTCAACACCATTTCTTCCACCACCTATAATTCCCATCCTTAGCACCGCAGTAACAACCGAGCCTCTTCAATCAACCCAGAGCAGCTCTGCAACATCTGCAATGGCTGCATTAGTGATGGCCGAAATGTTTGACAAACATGTGGATACTCACAAACGAGAAATGGATGAACTTCGCCAAGAGTTGCAAAGACGAGCTCAAAGTGAAGAAGCATCTAGGAAAGCTCAAGAGGAGATGATTGCTAGGTTCGCTTCAGATATGGAGTTGACTCGAAAAGCACATGCAGAAGAACTGGCTCGGGTTAAGCAGGCTGAGGCTGATAAGCATGCTGCACGTATTACCAGACTTCAAGCGATGAGGGATAAATATAAGGAGCAAAAAGAAGCACTTGAAGCCTCTGTGAAAGAAAGAGTGCAAGAATCCGTTGAATCCTTAATGCCTAAACTTCGTGATGAGTTGAAGACACTTGCTGCTGACAACTTGATGATCAAATCATCCAATCCTTCAGAAGCCGCCTACAAGATTGCTTATGACCTGACGGATTTTGAATTGAAGAAGATCCTTAAGGCTCGTATGGTGGAACTTGGGTCGTTTGATAAGTCTCGGATTCAACGGGCTCTATACAAATCCCTGAATGACGCTATCAAGGAGGATGATAGGTTATTCAAAACGTTTGGAAGTGTGGTACCTTATCACATTCTACCTGAAGAGGAAAGGGAAGAAAGTGAGCAGGAAGAGGGTACTGGTGAAGAGGAAGAGGAAGAAGAAGGAGAAGAAGAGGAGAAGGATGACGATGATGGTGATGATGAGGATAAGGATGAGGATGATGATGACGAGGATGAGGATGATGACGATGGCGATGATGGTGGTGATGGGAATCAGGAGAGTGCTAGGGGTAGTAACGGGGATGACAATCAGGATGATGATGGGGGTGAACAGCCGAAAGAGGGAGACAAGGTTACCAACTCCAAGAAAACTGCTCAGACTGGAACCAAGTCCAAGAAAGATGCAGCGCAGAAGGACAAATCTACATCATCGGAATCAAGACGAACTAAGTGGCGCCACGATGTGAATGCCACTACAGCGTCATCGGTTCCCGGTATCTCTATCGCTGTATCTTAACCTATTACCACTAACCCCATTAGTTCTGTTGTTATTGCTCCTGTGATTGCAGAATCAGTGACGGAACCCGAAGCTGCACAACACTCACCAGTTCACGACACTGCCGAAATGCCTGAAACTGAACCAGTAGATGTTCGCACTTCTACTCCTCAACAACAAGCACAACAATCTACGGTTCCTGAACCAAGCACACGAGCCTAGGAAGACACGTTGGAGATAGACGAGTCTGCACCACCACAGGCTTGGATCACGGCAGTAGCACAATATGATCCGATCACAGACGCTGACAAAGATGTGTTGTATCTCCGTATCCGAAGTCCGATTGACTTATGTGCATTTCTTGCTCATGAGTATAAGACTTCGGTTACTCCATCCTTGGTGAAGAAAGCGCTGAAAGATAAGAGACTGCGTGCCAAAACCCGATTAACCCGAATGGAGTTCGAGTACTATGCCGATGAGATCCTGAAGGCTCTGAATACCGTTCAACGGCCAGGACTTCATGAATCAGAAAGAGCTCCACCTCCAATGGATCCTGCTCAAGATAATCAGATTGCTCTTGACTTCTTCGTCACCAACGATCTTGTGTATCTACTGAAGGGGTCATCAAAGTACGCAACCTCCCTGACCTTGCTGAAAGCTGCCAACTGGGGGTCAATACCCTTTATCGAGGAAAAGGTAAATCGACTCTGGGTCCCAAAAATGAATCGTAATTATGATATGTATGCTGTCATAGGTGCATCTCATTGGGACGAACGAGTCCGAAGGGCGTACAGGGGTTGCTGCTTGGTCAATTCTGGAAGCAATGTTAGATCCGACATCCGCATCTCCAGCATCTTAGGAATGAAAACTGAAGCCAAGAACGGCTACTATCATGTGACGGAGATTCGCTTGAAAAGGGAGGATGACAGGGAATACAAAATCCAGCAGGGAGATTTTTCCATCATTCGCCTTGAGGATATCGAAGATATGCTGCTTCTGATGACCCGAGATCAACTCACACATATTCCTCGTGAAGACCTGATTGCTTTGAATACAGCACTTCGTATGTTCACACGAAGCGTTGTCATCAAGTCACGAGTTGAAGATCTTCAGTTGGGAGTCGAAAGCTATCAGAGGAAGCTCAATTTAACCCGTCCTGTGAATCAAGTGCTACCTCAACATGTAGAAAGATGTCCCTATACCGGCATTTCTGTCCCGAATTACGGCATTTTCTACTTGAACAGTCGAGGTTTGATGAAGTTTATGAGGGTGGGGGAGCTCCACAAGTATAGTGATGGAACTCTTATACAAGTCAGAGGCAAGTTGGAGCATCTGAACTCGGGTGGGACTTTGCCAGAGATGACGGAGGATTGGCATCCGGGTTACCGGCAGATGGCGAAGTATGTGATCAAGAAGATCGATCAAAAGCTCCGTGAACGTAGATTGATGAGGAGCTTGGAAAGATTCGTGGGTGGAAGACCGTATTTAGTGCACCACAAGCTACTGCAACGATCCATCTAATGGGTCGTACATTTCAGGTCACTTTATATTGGTTTTCAATTGTGAATATGTATATTTGTGAATAACGTGCTTGTATGGCTTGCTGTAGTGCTAAGGTATGATAATTTTTCAAGAATTTCTCACGAGATTCTAAATCTTTCAAAATATGTCATACCAAAGCACTACAACTATCCCTTATTAACTTAAGGGGGAGCAATAACTTGTTCTATGGCCAAACATCGATTTCATTTTTAACCCAAAGACCGGTTAATCCATTCAATATCCCAAATATTAATGGTTAACATTTTGGATAAGGGGAGAAAATGGGATTAAGGAGACGTAAGTGATACTTGGCTAAAAGATGAAAAAGACTTAAAGATTATCCAACTTAATATGTGTAAAGCACGTATTAAGGGGGAGCGTTTTTGATGAACAAAACACCTAAGGTACAAAACTTTTGATTTCAATATCACAAGTACTTTAGGTGATTTTCAATGATTTTTCATGGTGGCAATTCCTTCCCAAAACACACTTAATTCACGACGGATGTGGTGACAAAAGGGTGGTAGGAATAGGTTTAGTCCAATGATTCATCAGAGCCGATGGAATCTTCCCAAGGACAATTCCCTAGATAGAATTAGAAGTCCTAGGAAAGATGGAGAAAGAATGTGAACGTAGCTGAATGCCGACCAAGTACATAAGCTAGCACTGGAACAATCACAACAAGGTGCTAGTGATGACGTATTGGTAAGCATTGAAGGGGTTGAAGAATGAAAAAGAAATGTAAAGATAAAGGGTGTAAAGAAAGAAGCCCTCCTTACAACTTTAGGCAGAAACCGGGTCAATACATATGCTATTGAGGTCATTTTTGCTAATGATTCTCGGTATTGAAGAAAGACATCATGGACCCAGTGATGCAATGCACAACCCTTCCCAGCTAACTCAAATATCTCTCAAAAGGTATTTGTTTTAATCACACGGAGATCAACACGTTATCTATTGGTTTATTCACTCCGAATAGACTGGTATTGAAAAGGTGGCACTCCTCTCCAGCCATCGCTCACTAAATCAAAACGCACAATCGAGTCTAGAGCCAAGAGATCATCAAAAGTCTCATTAGGACACTTTTCATTTATTCCTTGCTTTCTCACACACTGTGAAAAGTAAGAGATTTTCATGAGTCCTACGCAGTATTCCTGTAATATTGCCAGAACATCCGAGTAATACGCAAGTATTACAATGAAGATGGAAATCCTGCTTGAGCCAACATCAAACAAGCTCATGGTAGGTTACACGTGCGGTTCTTTTAGAACCAATCTTGTGAAAAACTGGAAGGTAACAGTGGTTTAATTCTTAATTGAACTTAAACTCGTTCCAGGCCTCTTCGCATTATCATATGATCTTGCCAGAACACTCAGAGTGAATCTTTATTGACCACAGTGACGAGTGGAAATCCTTCTAGTGTTAACATCAAACAGCACTTGGTAGGTGACGTGCAAGATTCTTTATGAATTGAGCTCGTGACAACTGGAAAGCAACGATGGTGAAAATCTTAATTGAAATTCACTTGTTCCAGGTTTCATGAATTGACAGCTTTTAAATCACAAGGATAATTTATCCAAGTGATTCACTCTTTATGTTCGCAGTCAGCTTTGGACGGTCGAATAAAGAGAACGGGTTCACCCGCGAAATCCTGTCAGGAAGTTACTTAATTGAAACTATCCGTCACGGGTACGATATCTAATATCGTCCAACGGTCTTCACCGACCGGAGGTAAAATGCTACCGAATTAGAATAAAATGTTCAAAGCCATTTTATTTGTGTCGTTGCTGTGTACCTGTTAAAGACGGTGGCGTTGCTGTGTACCTGTTGAAGACGGTGGCGTTGATGTGTACCAGTGAAGACGGTGGTGTTGCGGTGTACCTGTAAAAGTCGTTTCCACATGCTTATGTCTTTTGCAACAAAGTTCAGCAAAAATTCAAGAAAGTACAAGATGAAGTCTTCCGCTGTACCAAACTCTGAAGCTTTCGAGAATTCAACAAAAAGACGTAAGTGTGTAGAACATGAAGTCACGAGGAGGCAAAGTTCACAAGAAAGGCAAAGATCGCACGTGAAAGGCCAAAGAACAATGCTCTCAAGCCAAAGCCAAAAAGATCAAACCAACATATTCACAACAAAAGAAAGAAAAGAAGAAAAGACTACGAGCTAAAGAACGAAGACTTAGTATAGTATGCTAGGTTTAGAACTTTGTAAACGTGGAGTGACCTCCCTTAGGGGGAGATTGTTAGAAATACGTTTTTACGTATATTAGAAGTATCGGTCACTCCACAATAATATTTATGTTGTAATAGCTCGTAGTTAGAAAATAGTCATTAGTTACTTATTAACTTAAGTAAGAACCGGTCCATGGGCTTGTCATGGACCGGCCCAAGCCCATGTTAGCTTGGAACTATATATACCCCTTTCCACCATGGAAAGGGGTTCGTTGTTGTCATTTCCTTAGTTTCATTTAATAAAATTCACATAGTTTCTCTCACTTTCTCTCTCTAACTTTCTCTCTCTAGAAATCAACAAACCCCTTCATAGATTCATTGATTATCAATATTCTACAGTGATGAAGTTTTGGAGGTACAAGGGGATACAAGTAACGGAAAAGGGAAGTCACGACTGAACATTATCTCGCGTGTCAAGGCTCAGAAGTTGTTATCAGAAGGTTGCCACGTATTTTTAGCATGTGTTACTGAAAAGCAGACGGAAGAAAAACGGTTGGAAAATGTACCTATCGTACGGGATTTTCCGGAAGTCTTTCCTGAAGATTTGCCTGGATTACCGCCGGCTATACAAGTTGAATTCCAGATCGATTTAATACCGGGAGCTGCACCTGTTGCTCGAGCGCCTTACCGTTTAGCACCGTCGGAATTGCAAGAACTAGCGACGCAACTACAAGAGTTGACTGATAAAGGATTCATAAGACCGAGTTCTTCACCCTGGGGAGCTCCAGTCTTATTTGTAAAGAAGAAGGATGGGAGTTCTCGGATGTGTATCGACTATCGTGAGTTGAACAAACTTACCATCAAGAACCGTTACCCGTTACCTAGGATCGATGATATGTTTGATCAGTTGCAAGAATCGAGCGTTTACTCGAAGATTGACCTTAGGTCTGGTTATCACCAATTGAGAGACCGTGAGGAAGATGTTGCAAAGACTGCTTTTAGGACTAGGTATGGACACTATGAGTTCCAAGTGATGCCGTTCGGTTTGACAAACGCACCTGCTGTGTTTATGGACCTCATGAACCGGGTGTGTAAACCGTATTTGGACAAGTTTGTCATTGTGTTCATCGATGACATACTGATTTACTCAAGGAATGAGAACGAACATGAGGAACATCTTAAGATAATATTGGAATTGATTAAGAAGGAGGAATTGTACGCTAAGTTCTCGAAGTGTGATTTTTGGTTGCCAAGAGTACAATTTGTAGGTCACGTTATAGATAGCAAGGGGATTCACGTTGATCCTGCCAAGATTGAATCAGTTAGGGAGTGGACTGCTCCTACGACACCGACTGAGATTCGCCAATTCTTAGGACTCGTCGAATATTACCGAAGATTCATCGAGGGATTCTCGAAGATCGCGAAACCACTGACAAAGTTGACTCAAAAGAAGGTGAAATACGAATGGGGAGATAATGAGGAATTAGCATTCCAAAAGTTGAAACAAATGTTGTGTAGTGCGCCTATTCTATCGTTACCAGAAGGATCGGAAGACTTTGTGGTCTACTGTGATGCATCAGCAAAAGGATTGGGAGCTGTGTTGATGCAGAGGAAGAAAGTTATCGCCTACGCGTCACGACAACTGAAAACGCATGAGAAAAACTATACTACGCACGACTTGGAGCTAGGAGCGGTAGTATTTGCCTTGAAATTGTGGAGACACTACTTGTATGGAACCAAGTGTGTCGTCTATACCGATCACAAGAGTTTACAACATATTCTTGATCAGAAGGAACTGAACATGAGACAACGTCGATGGATCGAGTTGCTCAGTGATTATGACTGTGAAATCCGTTACCACCTTGGGAAGGCCAACTTAGTGGCGGATGCGCTAAGTAGAAAGGAACAACTGATGACACGTAGAGTTAGATCGTTAGCTATGGTTACCAATCCGAACTTACCTGTGCAAATTCGTGAAGCACAAACCGAAGCTCTTAAGCCTGAACATGCTGAAGCTGAGAAATTAGGGGGAATGGTTACTAAGAAATTGGAGACTAGCACTAATGGAACGCTATGTCTGAATGGTAGAAGTTGGTTACCACGGTTTGGAGGACTAAGGGACGTGATTATGCACGAGTCGCATAAATCTAAGTATTCGATTCACCCAGGATCTGACAAAATGTATCAGGATATGAAGAAGCTATATTAGTGGCCAAATATGAAAGCTGAAATCGCTACTTATGTAGGGAAGTTCCTGACTTGCGCTAGAGTGAAAACAGAACACCAAAAACCATCTGGATTGTTGGTTCAACCTATAATTCCTATGTGGAAGTGGGAAAACATAACCATGGACTTCATAACTAAGATACCTAAAACGACAAACGGAAGACACAATTTGGGTAATTGTGGATCGACTTACGAAATCTGCACACTTTTTGGCTATGAAGGAAGATGATTCGATGGATAAGCTTATGAGACTTTATCTGAAGGAAGTGGTCGCAAAACATGGGATACCGATCTCGATAATTTCTTATAGAGATGGTAGATTTACTTCGGAATTTTGGAAATCACTTCAGAAATCGTTGGGTACGCAATTGGACATGAGTACTGCTTATCACCTACAGACTGACGGACAGAGTGAGAGAACTATTCAAACGTTGGAGGACATGTTGCGTGCTTGTGTGCTTGACTTTGGAAAGCAATGGGACAGACATTTGCCTCTAGTAGAATTCTCTTACAACAATAGCTATCATACCAGTATTAAGGCTGCACCGTTTGAAGCGTTGTATGGTCGTTAATGTCGCTTGCCTGTGTGTTGGAGTGAGGTTGGGGATAGTCAACTCACTGGCCCTGAACTCATCCGTGAAACGACT
Source organism: Glebionis coronaria (assembly GCA_025667525.1). Classification (NCBI taxonomy): domain Eukaryota; kingdom Viridiplantae; phylum Streptophyta; class Magnoliopsida; order Asterales; family Asteraceae; genus Glebionis; species Glebionis coronaria. Next base: position 545,516,371 of record CM046882.1, read on the forward strand.
GAGAAGATTGTTCAAATCAAGAGCCGAATTCAAGCAGCCCGTGATCGTCAAAAGAGTTACACCGACGTTCGACGTAAGCCTCTCGAATTTCAAGTGGGAGACAAAGTGATGCTAAAAGTATCGCCTTGGAAAGGTGTGGTACGTTTTGGCAAGCGAGGAAAGCTGAACCCCCGTTATATTGGACCTTTCAAAATTCTGGCAAAGGTTGGAACTGTAGCCTATCGTCTCGAATTACCGCAAGCGTTGAGCCGCGTGCACAACACTTTTCATGTGTCGAACTTGAAGAAGTGCCTTTCTGATGAAACACTCGTTATACCATTGGAGGAACTCCGAATCGACGACAAGATGCAATTTGTCGAGGAACCTGTTGAAATCATGGACCGTGAGGTCAAACGATTGAAACAGAGTCGTATTCCTATCATCAAGGTGAGGTGGAATTCTAAACGTGGACCTGAATTCACTTGGGAGCGTGAGGATCAATTTCGCAAGAAATATCCGCAACTCTTTGACAATTCTAGAAACCGTGACACTCCTAAGCTTTGAGGACAAAGCTTCTCTATCAAGGGGATGATGTAACACCTGGTAATTTTCCTACTTTGTAAAATGACTATTTTACCCTTTGACTTTTTATTTAGTCAACTATGTGATTTAACTGTGTTGGAACCGAGAAGTTATCCCGCGTTTTCTGAAAAACTGTTTGCTGACGAGTAATGGCCTGACTCTGTGCTCAGTCATTATTCTGAACATTTTCTGTGAACCTGACCAAAGTGCTGAGACAGTCAATGAATTGACGATAATCCATGAGATTATTCGTTATCTGTGAATTATGTGCTTAACTGTTTAGTTTTTAACAGTGTGATCGTATCTTCGTGAGAAGCGTATTTAAATATATCTGTATATGTTTATATATGCCTGTATTTTAGTATTTTTGCTAATTATAGTAATAAATCGTATTTACTGTGAATATTTAATTAACGTATCGCGTTTTCGTATTTTACGTCGTTTTTACGTTTAACCGTCGTTAGCGTGCATAAAATACTTTACCAATCATAAAATGTCAGTTTTCGTCGAAAAATCGTAAATTTAATATATTTCGTCAATTTTTTAAGTTTTACGTAACTTTTAACTTAACTATATACTTTTTGATATTTACCTAGAACTAACTAACCTTTTTACCTTAAACCTTTTAACTAATTACCATAGTAAAATTTTTGAATAATTTACCCCCATTTGGGACCCTCATAACCGGCCAAAACATGCACCATGTGCATGGCCTTACACTTTGCCATTCTAAGCTTAAGGTTATAAACCTTACACCCTTTAACTTATTAGCCAAAAACCATTCCATTATTTCACTTACACACTTCATTTCACCTCAAACAAAAAAATACACATCTCTTCCTTTCTCTCTCAAAACACACGGCACAAACACACCTACACATTCCACCATTGTTGATTTTTAAAAGCTTCATTTTAACAAGAATTAACACAAAACAAAATCACCCTAGAGCTTGTATAAGCATAAAGAAGAATGGTCTTTCTTGGTTTGATGATTTGAGTAGTTTTTGGGTTGAAATTTTTGAGTAGAGTTCTTGTTGATTATTAGTTGGTTATATTGTAGATCGGGTCGTTGTGGTTACGTAGAATCGTTACACAAGGTTACTTCTTAAACCTTTTTCATCTTTTCATTTTCCATGCATTATCTTTGTAGATCTATGCATGCATGTTACTCATCAAGTATTTTCATGAAATAAAATGATAAAAATTATTTTTGGTCATAAAATATTTTAAGATTTGTGGAAATTAAGTGTGGATCTATTAGATCCATACATGAAAATGGGTTAATTGAAAGATTTGTGAAAAATATAAGTATGTATATTTTGGATTTGTGAACTTGAAGAAAAATCTTTGATTTTGTTGATGTTTATGAAAAATTAGAAGGAACTAGTAGTGTTATTACTAGTGGTTACGCTTGAAAATGGTCGAAAACGAGTTTTTACGGAAAACATACAATCTGTCCGACTTTTGTAAGAGGCGTAGAGAGTCGTAAAAAATGTTTTGACACTAGTTTAATACGATATTATGAAACTATAAGTTAATACCTTCGTTTCGATATATTATGGGCTAAAAACGGAGCTGATATGAGTAAGTTGTGGTCGTTTAAATTTCGTTGTCGGAAAACTTAATTTTTGGAGAACAACACTATAAGTGGTTGCTGTCCAGATTTTTAAAGTGGTCGAAACGACATTTTCGAGTTAAACGGAGTTGTTTTAAGTGTCGAAATGGTTACTAAATGGTATGTATGAATGTTGGACTTGTTTTGTAAAAGCGTGTTAGCTCGAAATGTGAATACTTTTTGTACTATTGAAAGTTTGAACGTTGGAAGTGGAAATTGTTACTATTGTGAAAAATGACTTGTTGAATTGTTGGCGATTGAGAAATTGTTGAAAATAGGGGTTTTAGGACGAGATTTGAGTATTTACTAAAAATGGCAAATTTTTATGTGACGCCGAAAGGCTGCCGAATTTTCGTTAGAATTCACGTAGGAAAATTTGTTAAGATAAAATTTGGTAAATTAAAATTTACGCCGAAAGGGTGTCGAAATTTCGTCGAGTCAAAAATAAATATTTTTGCCTAAGTATATATATACTATAATGTTTATAACGATATAACATTTACAAGTCACGATTTTAACAACAAAATATATACTTGATTGATGAGTAACGTACGTGATGAACTTTTGTGACTTATTTGCTAGCGCCTAAACTATAGTATTATATATAGGTTGTTGCTAGAGTTGCTCGCTACTATTTGATCTTACTTGTGCGGTTTGAATCGTTGCTTGAGATGAGTTTATAGATCTCTATTAAACTGCTTTCTATTTTTAATGTTTTGGGATGTGATAAATGCTTTGATGACTTGCTTCTGGACGCAAGTAAAACTTGATTTCTGTGAACGCTTTGTGAACACTATTTATGAGATAGCTTAAGTTGCTTTAGCCATAGTCCCCACTATCGTGAATCGTTAGTTACTCTGCTGGAGTAAGCTCTTATGTTACGGATAGATCTATTGAGGGTTGACAACCTCCACTCGGGCATTCTGACGCCGGACGAGTGTGTACCATTTGTATGAACGGAGTTATCTTGGCTAGGTACTCCATTGGGGCAAAATTATGTATGCAATCTATTGTATGCACTGGATCACTAGTTTCGATGTCACGAGCTTAGCTATCATAAATATTGTGAACACCCAATTTATCTTACACTTGGCACTATATCTCCTATAGTTGCACGTGTACATGAAATGAAGTCTGAAATTGAATCGCTATGAATTTTTACTTGAAACCTATATTCTCACCAACTTTATGTTGACCCAATTTAGCATTTATCTCAGGTAATTGATGATGTGTTGTACCTGCTGTGTGAAGTACTTGGAGTCCGCATGCATTTCTTGGCTATCCTCGGACATTTATTTACTTATGCTTTTGAACTATTATCTCGTTGATGTTTAAAACTTTTACATTCTACTGCACTATCTTTTGAAACTGATACCTTTTGTACTGTGATGCTTTAATTTAAATTCAACGAGGTATTTTTATAAAACGTCTCATTTAGAGTCATTCTCTTGTACCTTGAACTATGATACAATGACGTAACTGCCTCCGAGCTTCACCGCTTCCGCATATCACATTTTGGGGTGTTACACGGTCCACCAAAACAAAGACATAGCGAAGTGGACGCCAATGGGTTGGTCCAATGTTAAAAGTTTCGATAAAAGAACATGCGACTAAATAGGACCAGTCCTCTACCAACCATTACTTAGTCATAATTCCTGCGACAATGAATGAATGCATGTAATGAATACATGAAAAGAATGAATGAAAACCAACTGTCTAAAACTAAACAGAAAACGTGTGACTAAGTATGAACTACTGTTGTTCAATCCATATTAGTCAACATTCGCAAGAAACATCGCGCATAAAAACAATGACATGTAACTAAGTATGGATGACGGTTGTTTAATCCATATTAGTAAAACAATTCCGAAGAAAACATCATGGTTAAAACAACAAGGTGCTGAAAACATCAATACGTGGAATAACGAGTGTTGACTTAGGAAGTTTCTGGTGACTACCCAATAGTCACAGGTCGAGTTTTAGAGCCTACAGGTCGAAGCCTTAGCTCTGATACCATAATTGTAACACCCTATTTTGATAAATGGAATATCACAAGATAATTATGGCGTATCATTAAAGCATGCAAGGTAATATGTCATAAACATACATGACCAAAGGGATAACCAGAATCAAACATTTGTCCCCAAACATAAGCCCAAAACATAAATAATACAAATGAACTAAAGAAAGACTAACAAGCATAAATATATGAAAGCAAAAGGAGAAGAATTACAAGGTGGCTCCCATCCTATGCATGTCCTCCAAATGCTCCAGTCTAACCTTGAATAGCTGCCGTTTTGGGACATGGAAAGAAAGTAATGACTGAGCAATACGCTTAGTGCACGGTAATATAACATAGCATGAATGGCATAATATAGGAAAGAAATGTAAAGCATGAAAAGCAGCAGAAATGAATAAGTCCTGGAAAACCTAGAACTATAGCATGTTTACTGGTTTTAGTTATGAAAGATAGCTTAGGTTTACTTATGAAATTATGTATTAGTTTAATATACCAAAAGCCAATATAGGTCATGAGGTCAACAACGTGCATGAATACTTGGAGGGATGACCTTGTCATGCAATTAGAGGGGATGCCTCTAATTAACTGGTAATGTGTAGGAGGGATCAGCTCCTTGTGAAGGATGCAAGGCACACACCACATTCACCATGAAATCCTGACTAAAAAATGTAACTAGGATGCACCCATACGCCCCACATGATAACATAATAAATATAATGGCCAAATAACTGAAAGGGACACCACAAGCTATCACTCCGTCGTGGTGAAGTCATAACACTAGTGCCTCTAGTGTTATGGTTATGGTACCTCCATAACTAGGTGAAACTGGTCATGCATGTATATGGATATGGTAACTAATAAACATAAGCATTTAATCTGTAACTACTGGGGAAAACAGTTGGCTGCATACGGGAAATCCTAATGAAGGAAGAGATTGTCCTTACTGAAGGACGGGAAATCCGTACCTTATGTACAGTAGAAGCTAACGAAAACGATGAAGAACTACTCCGCCTTGACGGATAATACTACATAAGAAATATGGACGTGTATGAGTTGTCTAAATTACATGTGTTTTACTGGTTATGTGGTTTATTAGCTTGTTATACTTATTTTGTCATGTTTTACTGTTTACTGTGTTAATTGTAGTTATTCTGACGTTCTGTTGTGTTTTATTCATGTATTAGTGTATTATAATACTTTTATTGTAATACTAAGTAACTTTCTAAAAATAGCAGGTTTCCATAAATAGTAAGTTTCTAAAAATAGAAAGTTTCCAAAAATAGTAAGTTTCCATATTTAGAAATAAGTTGGATTATAAATAATAATTAAAGTTTAAATAGTATAATACAAGTCATGGTTATAGCTTATTAATTAAATAACTGGTTCATTAATTAAACTATATGTTATATAGAATTTAATTAAAAAATACATGTTTTAATTAAATTAAGCTAAGTTAAATACCTTAGGTTATACATGTAATATTAATTTTAATATTTAACCTAAGTCGTGAAATTAATTAAATTAAAAAGTCTAGTAATTAATTTAATTAACATGTTTTTCTGATTTTAATATTTTACCCGAGACCCGAACCCGTGTTTTAAAAATTGACCCGAGCCTGAACCCCGGTTTACATATAAGCCGAAACCAACAGCCCTACCAGTGGCTAGACCGGCTAGCCGGTTGCCACTGGTGGCTTGTGCTACCCACTGCCGAGCCACGGTTGCCCACTGAGCCCTGTTCACACCGGTTCCCACCGGTTGTGACCGGTTCCTCCTGCTTAGGTTTGTTTGGTTCCCATTGTTAGCATCAAAAAGCCCCACCGAGACCCTATAGGTCTCGGTTGGAACCCGGTTCAACACAAAACCCCACCCCGACACCAAGTCGGGGGGTCCCCTTGCTGCGTTCGATCCACACGAACCCCACACCGAGACCATGGGGTCTCGGTTGGGCAATTCAAACACCACCGAGAGCCCCATGCTCTCGGTATGGTGATCGGCCGAAACAAACAACCACAATCACCCCCTTTAAATCATATTTAACTAATCCCCATGTTTTCTTAATTCGTTCATATGGTTATAACATGAATTCATGAAAGAAAAAAAGAAAAAAAGAAAAGGGTTTTGATTATACCAAACATGTGGAATGAAAGGGTATTCGATCACGAACACATACACCTAAAAATCAAAGATCCAAATCGTTCGGTTCTTCCTTGGATGATATATAGCCGGTGGCTATGGAGGACAAAAGGGAAGGGTTTTTGCAATTTTGATATAACCTAAATTATGAAAGTAAAATCCCTGTGTTTTGTTAAGGGTGTGTTATGGGCAAAAAGGCCCATTTGTCCTCCCTCTCTTGACTAGCCGCGGCATGTGGGGCCCACAAGGGGAAACCCAAAGCTTTTCCATGTTAAATAAATTAGCCGTGTATGTTCGTGAATTAAATGTCGTGCATTTGGTAATCGTGATCATGTAACACCCCACTTGGATAAATGGACCGTTACGTGTATTTATGGCGTGTCATCAAAGCATAAGGTAAATGTCCTAGAACATTAACTGACCATAAAGGAAATACCGAAATCAAACTTCGGTAATCCAAACATAAGCCCAAAACATGAAATATAAAATACTGAATGAAAGGACTAAACAATGTCCAAATAAGCAGAATAATATAAGAAATGCATAAAGTAAGAAGCCTGGGTAGCTTCCATCCAAATGCACACGCTCTTGGAATCCTAAAAGCATCCTGATGTACCTGCCGTTAGAACATGAAAGGAACTACGGCTGAGCATAACGCTCAGTGAACGGATATGAAGCATGATAAGGAATTACTGAAATGAAGTAGATGATAAATACTGAAGCTGTAAGACTGATATGTAACATGTGGTGGGACTCTGCATAAAATCTGAGCAACCTGGTTCATATATACTGATACTGAAATATAACTATTAATTCTGAAAACATGCATTTACTGTATTTTATTTGCCAGAGCTTATATAGGTCACGTGCTGTAACAACCGTGCATGAATAACTGGAGGGGTGACCTCGTCATGCTGTAGAGGGGTGACCTCTAAATAACTGTGCTGGGTGGAGGGATCAACTCCAATGTGAAGGATGTAGAGCACACACCACATTCACCCTGATAACTTGTAACACATATAAGCCTAGGATGCATCCATACGCCCCACTAAAAATACTGATAAAATGGCCAAGCTGAGCTGAGTGGGACGATGCAGGATATCACTCTCCTGCATGTGAGTCACGACACCGGTGCCTCTAGTGCCGTGGTTACGGTACCTCCGTAACTAGTACATAAACTGGTCGTGCTTGTATATAATGCTCAGGCAATTTATTTAGTTATTAACATGATTACTGATAAACTTAAACATATACTGGGGAAAACATTTGGCTGCAGACGGGGAATCCTAAACATGCATAGGAAAGGAAGTCCTTACTGAAAGGACGGAAAATCCGTACCTTGTGCCCATTAATGAAATAAGAATGAAAGCTGAAGGATCGTTCCCGACTTCACGAATACTACGAAAATAATAGACGGAAAAATAAGTCGTCTGATAACTGTTTACAATTACTGCCTCTTATTTGTTCTTAGTTTGATTCAAAACTGTCCTTGTATTATAATACTATATAATCTGATAAATCTGAATGTTCTGTATTATTTCTGATATGTGTATTCCTGTATTTCTGATTACCGTATGATATGTATTTCTAATATTTACGATCTTACTAAAAATAGTAACCTGTCCTACATAGAAAGTTTCCTGATTTAGAAATATTTCCAATTTAATATCTTTAAATAAAATTATTTATAAATCATAAGTTTTTAATAGGGTAAATATGAAAGCTAGAATTAATTTAAATTTAGTAATTAGATAACCAAAATTGGATAATATAATTAATTTCTTTATATAACTCATTTATAAAACAATTTACCAATTAAATTAATTTGTGGTTCCCACTGTTTGTTTAGTTTTCCCACTGCCAATGTAGTGTTCCCACTGCTAGTTCACGGTTCCCCCTGTTAGTTCATGGTTCCCACTGTTAGTATACAACTTCCCACTGTTCGTAATAAGTTCCCACTGTTAATATACTCCCAAACAGCCCCTGCTGGAACTACAGTCCCAAACACCCCTGCTGGAACTGCAGTCCCAAACGCACCCGTAACTGTTTCTAAACCGGGTTGCCAAACACCCCGTTAAACCTGTAGCCAAACACCCCCTGCCCTGGTTTCCCCCTGTTGGTTACCAGTTCCCACCGGCAGGCTAGAAAAGCCAACTGTGGGTTCCCCCTGTTTGTTCTTCGTTTCCCCTGCTGAGCAAACCAAGCCAAAACCCTAATTAGGTTGCGGCTGGTGTAATAAACCATCACCGAGAGTCTTTTGACTCTCGGTTTGTGTGCCAAACAACACAACAACAACCCGACATACAAACCCACCTCATAATATTCGTTAAACATGTTTTAAACCCCAATACATCTGATTAAAAGAAAAGAATTAAAACGAATTAGGGTTTACATATGCTTACTAATCGTTTAGGGTTTCAAACAGCAAATCTCTTGTTCTTCTAGGATCAATCCTCGATCCCTTATTCTTGTTTCCTTGATGTGGGTCGCGGCAGGGAAGAAGGAACACAAAACAAAACTGGCGGCTGCACTTTATTTTCTATATTAGGGTTTCTGTTTGAGTGTGTTTGTGTCGGCATAAAAAGGGAACAAAAGAACCCCCGTCCCTTTTGTTATACACGGCCAAAGCACTCTTGGGCCTTGAGCCCAAGTCCCAATACTTTCTAGTTTGTCTAAAACAGCCCCTTAAACACTTGTAAACTTTATTAAGTCGCGTTATTAATTAAAACTAAGACTGTGTGATTCTTGTTAACGTTTAATTATTTCTATAAACTAAATAATTCATCTGTATTATCTGAATAAACTGTAATATTAATAGAATTTAAATAAACTGGGATTGCGTATTTAATTTCTGCGTTTATATCTCTGTCTAAAATTAATACTTATATAGTCTATTAAAATTAAACTGCGTATTTAAATATTCTGATTTTTAAATACGGGTTTTACAATTCTTCCCCTCTAAAAACAACAATTCGCCCCCGAATTAAAGATACGACTATACTGGGTTTTACAATTCTTCCCCTCTAAAAAGGAGAAATTCGTCCTCGAATTAAAGGTAATAAGCTGAGGAAATTATAAGAACTGAAAGAACACGTAGACTGAAAAGGCCATTAAGCTGAAGGATAAATTGTCTTCTAATTAAGACATAATGCTGCTGATAGGTGTAAACCTGACATGACTGAAATGATCATGCAACGTGACATGGCTGAAGAGGACATAGACGTAACCTGAGTGAAAGAACTTAACTGGATTTATTGAAGAAAGGATGAGAGGTCCGGATGGACTCCTCCGTTTCGAGTGGCCTCCCGCTCGAAACGATTTCTTCAAAGGTCTAACATAATAAATAAAATCTTGGTCCTGATGACCCTGTCCTGATGATGCTGAATAGTTTCTGGTTCCATATTTAAGATGGATTTTCTGAATCTGATAGACTGAATAACTATAGCATGTATGATACATGAAACGATACGTGTAAATATTCTGAAAAGATAATATTTATATCTCTCGGAAAGCTGTTGAATTATAGGGACGAACTACGTGAACAATTGTGAATATGCTAAGTGAGCAATTGTGAACGTGGTTCATAATTATATGAGGAGCGCTGGCATTAAATTAGAATATGATAAGTGAAACATACTGTGAACGTGATACTAGAACATATCATGAACGTATGCTGACTGAGGAATGAATGCCAAACGATACGGCCTGAGATGTGAAACGTCTGCCTGGTTATGGAATAGTTGTGCTAAACTTGAGTCTGGTCTCTCAAGCTTTCTGTAACCGTATTCGGTAATAAACTGAGAAATGTGTATCGTGAAATGGCACACGAACTTGAACGTGAACAATGTTATGAACACAAACGTGAGCTTAAATTATGAGATAGCATAAAAGATGAACTAAAACAGCATCATACCGCGAACGAGACATGAACGTGAAAGTGAAAATAAACCTGAACTTAAAGTGGACGTAAACATACACTTGATCGTGAACATGAATTCTGTCTGATATTATGGTCAATGGAATGTCTTGAATTCGTATGATTTACTGCTAAAATTTTCTGCAGGTTCGCTACTGCGTAATCCTTTCGGATGAAAGAAAATGCGTAGGTTGATTACATGGTCGACAATGACCTAGATAGTATTATACTTTTCCTGAGTCTGTGGTAGCTGATAACAATTTCATGGAATTTCATCTCATTTCTGTTCAGAAATTTCTAAGTGTTGTAGTAAACTCACTAACATGACGGCGTTCTATCTTGAGCCTGCGGTAGGTCAGGCATCTAGATATGAACATAGCTGCATTAATGTGTGGTGCGGATTCTATTTAAAGTTTTGTCTGGAATTATGGAACATTTTGGTGGAAATCTGGTTGAATAGTCCTGGAAGAATTTTTAGTGAGAACTGTCAGCAATTTCTGCGGTAGCAGTCCATTGAGTTCTAGAAATTTTATACTACGTTCACAGGCGTCAGTCGGGACCATCAGGTGATGGCCTTCACCTGCGCAGGATTGTCTGAAATTTCTTTCTGTTGATTGTGGTGGCTCAGAAATGCCACTTTGTTCAAGTGAGATTTATATCTAGAAAGTTGGGTATAAAAATAACTCCTATTGAAGATTCGGTATAATTGCGAGAATATGAGTCTCGTGTTCTTCTCTAGTATTAGGCATATCGGAATGTGATCAATGAATATACTGATGATATTGCATGGGAGTCATAAAAAAATTTTATTCATAATTTCATAATCTAACTGGAGAGTTAGGGAGCTCAGAAGTATAAAAAAAAAAATTTTTTTTAGAGGGACTATAACATGTTCAACAGCAATCTGGAAAACATCATGTTCTTCTCTCACCACTGTTGGTGGCACGATCTCGAATTGTTCTGGAAAATATTTAAGACATCGTAGCAGGTCAGGTAACCTCCTATGAGTATCGTTTTATGAATGGTACCGGCCTTCTTTCTGATAGACAGAAACGATACACCTCCTGGTGGTGCGTTAGGGCGAATAAAGCCTCGTTCCGGTAATTCTTGCAGCAATTGCTGCAACTCTTTTAACTTAGCTGAAGCCCTGTGATCAAGAATTTTGAAAACAGGTTCTGTTCTTGAGACTAGCTCGATGTTTATATTTCTGTCTCGTGGTTAAGAAGGAATTTCTTGAAAACTTTCTGAATTTATATCCGGAACTCGGGAATAATCTGCTGATCATGAATTTAAGGAATTTCAGAAGTGAATTTATAACAGGTATGTAAAAGTCTTCGTAGCTATGGACTGACAACTACGTGCTTGTAATGTAGACGTAATTTGTACAGATTTTTCTGACAGAAAGTATAATGAATATATTTGGGATTTAGTAGAAACGGATCTCGTCATTAACTGAAATAAGGCTTTAATAAATATGGTGATACTGTTGAGTCCTTTCTGGCTGAGAGGCAGGTGACCACCTGATCTAAGATAAAGCTGACATAGGAATACTTGAAGTGATCATGGCGACTTTTCACTGAATGGGTTCGTCTGTAATCTCACAGAGTGAATGCTGCGTGTTTAACCTGAATCATACTCTAGTGGTGGTGACTATTTTTTTTAATGATCTGATTCATGCGTGACATAATAGAACGGGTATTACCCTTTCTGAAAGATACCCTGAATTACTGAGGGTCTTGCTTGGAACATACTGGAGTTAGGAGCTCGGACTCGTACTCTGAGAAGATATTCGTATGACGTGTATCATGACTGGTGCCCTGATATGTGTCTTCCGAAATGATACCTGAGAACTATGTCTTGACTGATGTCTTGGCACGTGTTTTAATAGATGAATATGAACAAGGCTGAAAAATTTCGGTAACTGTTAGGATTGGCGGACCGGTTAGACTGCTGACCTCTGTATTTCTGGTCACGTCCGTGCCGGAGTTCCGATGGTTACTGACTGATTAATTATGAGCACGTGGGTTGTCACTACTACTTTGTCTGTCATTTATGACGGTCATTATCATGACCGTGATTCATGTAACTATTCTGCTGAGTGGCCGGCTGAGTTCCGGTTTCCACTTTTCTGAATGAACGGTTGGCTAAGTGAAATGTGACATCTAACTGAGAAGGTAAAAGTATGGAGTGGAATGGTAGTGTCTGATGGTTGAATTTTATTCTAGTCAGAAATTTCAATTTATAGTTTTCGTCCTTGTTCTGCAGAGTCTTCATGGTATGAACGGCATCAGCATCTTGAGAGATTCCCAAAGTATCAGCAGCATCAGCATCTGTGTGGTCTTCAGAGTGTTAGCGGCATCAGCATCTAGCAAAATCTTCCACTCACGAGCAACATCAGCAACTGGTAAAATATCGACAAGTGGAAACGCCTGAGATGATTGAGGATCGATTAGCAATATCCATGGAGTAGGGTACCTGGAGTACACCTGGCTACTGTACGTGAAGTACAAATGAATACTTCACATGTAGCAAATCTGAGACACTGTACGTAGAGTATACGTGAAATATTATACATGGAGTATAACTGAGACACTGTACATGGGGTACATATGGAATATTGTACATGGAGCTGGTGGAAATTTTATGGGATGATCGATACTGGTGTCGCTTGCCTGACATTATCAAGAAACAAATTGATTTAAACGGTAGTAAGCTGATCTGAAATAAATAACATGATAGGCTGACAATTCCTGCGTCGACTTAATGCTGGTTGTATAGAGGCTGAAAAGTATGATTAAACGGGGTTTCATCAATGTTCAGTATAAAGACATGATTGATGAAAACCAGGACATGATTTATCATGAAATAGGATGATACTGTAATCCTTCTGTATTTTAGGGTGAAAACACTATCACCTTGCTAAAGACATAATCCTCATAATGAGACATGAACTTAGTCAGCATGAGAACGACATTCTCGTGAAAGTATAAACTTGACTGATACAAATAACATAGGAGAATAATCACTGAGGTTTAACATCAACTGATGTGGATAGCTATGGTTCAATCCTCGGAATCCTAAGAAGAAAACATGAGACTAAGTATGGGCTATTTTGGTCCGATCCATACTGGTCAAAATTTTCTGAGAACTGTCTTGTATAGAAATTTATAATCTGGTATTAAATATGGATGGCTGTAGTCCAATTCATACTTGTCAAAATTTATAGAATGTCATGATATGACAAATGTGCACAACTATGGATCGGTTCACAAAGCAACATTTGACTGAAAATCATGAAATTCGACTTGCAAAATGGTGAACGTTTATGACTGGTTCACCAAGTGATATTTGACTGAAAACATGAATCTGTCATGAGTAAGGGTAAACGCCTATGGTCAGTTTACCAATACAAAATCTGAACGGGCAAGGGTGAACGCCTATGGTCAGTTCACCAAAATGAAAGCTCGCTAAAAGCACATGCGACTAAATATGGCCAGTTCTGTACCAACCTTTTACTTAGTCAAAACTTTAAGAAAACTGACTGATAAACGAAGAAAACTGACTGAATAATCCATGAGAAATATGAAAGACAACGACGCCAAAATCTGAGAAGTTCCTGGTGACTACCCACTAGTCACAGGTCAAGTTTAGAGCCTACAGGTCGAACCAGGCTCTGATACCACTTGTAACATCCCGCCTAATCATACCACAATATTGTCCGCTTTGCCTGTAGGCTCACGGCTTTGCTTTGTGGCCCTCTTGTAAGTACTTCCCGGCTGGTCACCCAACCTAGTACTACTCTGACATGAGCACGCTTAACTGCCAGTTCCTAAGAACCCCACGTGCAGTAGACCACAAAACGCGTTGTGTCATGAGAAGGCGACTGTTATCTTATGAACCATGGATCTCTCCTGGCCACAGCCGATGTGGGATTTGCCTAGGGTGTCACAATCACCCCCCCCCCCCCCCCCCTTCAGGACTCATTGTCCTCGATGAGGTTTGCCCCACCATCCCGAACGGCTCAGGAGTAGCTCTGATACCATAGTTGTAACACCGCACTTGGATAAATGGACCGTTACGTGTATTTATGGCGTGTCATCAAAGCATAAGGTAAATGTCCTAGAACATTAACTGACCATAAAGGAAATACCAAAATCAAACTTCGGTAATCCAAACATAAGCCCAAAACATGAAATATAAAATACTGAATGAAAGGACTAAACAATGTCCAAATAAGCAGAATAATATAAGAAATGCATAAAGTAAGAAGCCTGGGTAGCTTCCATCCAAATGCACACGCTCTTGGAATCCTAAAAGCATCCTGATGTACCTGCCGTTAGAACATGAAAGGAACCACGGCTGAGCATAACGCTCAGTGAACGGATATGAAGCATGATAAGGAATTACTGAAATGAAGTAGATGATAAATACTGAAGCTGTAAGACTGATATGTAACATGTGGTAGGACTCTACATAAAATCTGAGCAACCTGGTTCATATATACTGATACTGAAATATAACTATTAATTCTGAAAACATGCATTTACTGTATTTTATTTGCCAGAGCTTATATAGGTCACGTGCTGTAACAACCGTGCATGAATAACTGGAGGGGTGACCTCGTCATGCTGTAGAGGGGTGACCTCTAAATAACTGTGCTGGGTGGAGGGATCAGCTCCAATGTGAAGGATGTAGAGCACACACCACATTCACCCTGATAACTTGTAACACATATAAGCCTAGGATGCATCCATACGCCCCACTAAAAATACTGATAAAATGGCCAAGCTGAGCTGAGTGGGACGATGCAGGATATCACTCTCCTGCATGTGAGTCACGACACCGGTGCCTCTAGTACCGTGGTTACGGTACCTCCGTAACTAGTACATAAACTGGTCGTGCTTGTATATAATGCTCAGGCAATTTATTTAGTTATTAACATGATTACTGATAAACTTAAACATATACTGGGGAAAACATTTGGCTGCAGACGGGGAATCCTAAACATGCATAGGAAAGGAAGTCCTTACTGAAAGGACGGAAAATCCGTACCTTGTGCCCATTAATGAAATAAGAATGAAAGCTGAAGGATCGATCCCGACTTCACGAATACTACGAAAATAATAGACGGAAAAATAAGTCGTCTGATAACTGTTTACAATTACTGCCTCTTATTTGTTCTTAGTTTGATTCAAAACTGTCCTTGTATTATAATACTATATAATCTGATAAATCTGAATGTTCTATATTATTTCTGATATGTGTATTCCTGTATTTCTGATTACCGTATGATATGTATTTCTAATATTTACGATCTTACTAAAAATAGTAACCTGTCCTACATAGAAAGTTTCCTGATTTAGAAATATTTCCAATTTAATATCTTTAAATAAAATTATTTATAAATCATAAGTTTTTAATAGGGTAAATATGAAAGCTAGAATTAGTTTAATTTTAGTAATTAGATAACCAAAATTGGATAATATAATTAATTTCTTTCATGTAATAGGATGATACTGTAATCCTTCTGTATTTTAGGGTGAAAACACTATCACCTTGCTAAAGACATAATCCTCATAATGAGACATGAACTTAGTCAGCATGAGAACGACATTCTCGTGAAAGTATAAACTTGACTGATACAAATAACATAGGAGAATAATCACTGAGGTTTAACATCAACTGATGTGGATAGCTATGGTTCAATCCTCAGAATCCTAAGAAGAAAACATGAGACTAAGTATGGGCTATTTTGGTCCGATCCATACTGGTCAAAATTTTCTGAGAACTGTCTTGTATAGAAATTTATAATCTGGTATTAAATATGGATGGCTGTAGTCCAATTCATACTTGTCAAAATTTATAGAATGTCATGATATGACAAATGTGCACAACTATGGATCGGTTCACAAAGCAACATTTGATTGAAAATCATGAAATTCGACTTGCAAAATGGTGAACGTTTATGACTGGTTCACCAAGTGATATTTGACTGAAAACATGAATCTGTCATGAGTAAGGGTAAACGCCTATGGTCAGTTTACCAATACAAAATCTGAACGGGCAAGGGTGAACGCCTATGGTCAGTTCACCAAAACGAAAGCTCGCTAAAAGCACATGCGACTAAATATGGCCAGTTTTGTACCAACCTTTTACTTAGTCAAAACTTTAAGAAAACTAACTGATAAACGAAGAAAACTGACTGAATAATCCATGAGAAATATGAAAGACAACGACGCCAAAATCTGAGAAGTTCCTGGTGACTACCCACTAGTCATAGGTCAAGTTTAGAGCCTACAGGTCGAACCAGGCTCTGATACCACTTGTAACATCCCGCCTAATCATACCACAATATTGTCCGCTTTGCATGTAGGCTCACGGCTTTGCTTTGTGGCCCTCTTGTAAGTACTTCCCGGCTGGTCACCCAACCTAGTACTACTCTGACATGAGCACGCTTAACTGCCAGTTCCTAAGAACCCCACGTGCAGTAGACCACAAAACGCGTTGTGTCATGAGAAGGCGACTGTTATCTTATGAACCATGGATCTCTCCTGGCCACAGCCGATGTGGGATTTGCCTAGGGTGTCACAGATCATGTCACATTTATAATATTCATGATTGTTCGTTATTAATTGTCGTGACACGTGTATTAATATTATAAATAGAAATTTTAAATTTTATCGTGTTTTCATAAGTTACTGTTCATGTGAACTGTTCAGGGTACTTTAATGCGGGTTTTACAGTAAGTCTGGTTCCACTCTAAGATTAGCCCAGTAACCGTGTTGTCCTCGTACACAAAACTCAATATCAATCATCTCTAGGTCACGGATGATCTCCTTTGCAATCCAGATGCCAACAATCACACCCGACCTTCTGCTTAGAGCATCTGCCACCACATTCGCCTTACCAGGATGGTAGTGAACGTTGGTGTCGTAGTCATTCACTATCTCTAACCATCTCCTCTGTCTCATGTTCAGTTCCTTCTGGGTGAAGATGTACTTGAGAGTCTTGTGGTCGGTGAATATGTCACATGATTCACCATAAAAATAATGTCTCCAGATCTTCAACGCGAAAACAAATGCTGCAAGCTCTAAATTGTGAGTAGGATACTTTTCTTCATAAGGTTTCAGCTGTCGTGATGCGTATGCAATAACCTTCCCATGTTGCATGAGAACGTAGCATAAACCCTTTCCTGAAGCATCACTATATATCTGAAATCCACCTGAGCCAGATGGGAGAGTAAGAATAGGTACGCTCCCTAAATTTTGCTTAAGATCTTCAAAGATCTTCTCCCACTCTTCCGTCTAGACAAATTTCTCTCCTTTCCTCATCAGCTTAGTTAAAGGTAAGGCTAACCATGAATAGTTCTCTATAAACCTACGGTAGTAGCCAGCTAAACCCAGAAAACTTCTAACTTCAGTTACAGATATAGGTCTCGGCCACTTAGTGATTGCTTCAACCATTGCAGGATCCATGATGATCCCCTCTGCGGATACAAAATGGCCTAGAAATGCCACCTTGCTTAACCAGAACTCACACTTAGAGAACTTGGTATACAACTGCTTCTAACGAAGAATCTGTAAGACTGTACGAAGGTGTTCCTCATGTTCCTCCTTGGATTTGGAGAATATCAGGATGTCATCAATGAACACGGTAACGAACTTGTCTAGAAACTCATGGAAGACACGGTTCATCAAATCCATGAAGACAGCTAGAGCATTAATGAGTCCGAATGGCATGACTACGAACTCGTAGTGCCCATAACGTGTACGGAAAGCAGTCTTGGAGATGTTCTGCTCTTTAACCCATAACTGATGGTAGCCGGACCTCAGATCGATCTTGGAGAAATACTTGGCGCCCTGAAGTTAATCGAACAGGTTATCAATACGCGGCAAAGGATAACGGTTCCTGATCGTGATCTTGTTCACCTCACGATAGTCTATACACAAACACATGCTGTCGTCTTTCTTCCTCACGAACAGTATCGGTGCACCCTATGGTGATGCACTAGGACAGATGAAACCTCGTTCCAGAAGTTCCTGCAGCTGATCTTTTAGTTCCTTAAGCTCTATAGGAGCCATACGGTAAGGAGCTTTGGAAATCGGCTCTGCACCTGGTATGAGCTCGATCCCAAACTCGACTTCACGAACAGGTGGTATGCCTGGAAGTTCATCTGGAAATACGTCAGGGAATTCTGACATAATAGGCTGATCTTGGACCGATTGAGACTCGGCAGTAATGTCATGAATATTGGCTTTAAAGCCCTGGCAGCCATGTGATAGCAATGCACGCGCCTCCATGGATGAAATAATTTGTACTTACCTCCCTGGCAGAAAACCATGGTGTATGTACTCTGGAGATTTAACATCATCGAAGATAACCCGATAAGTGTGGCAGACGATCGTAGCCTAGTGTTTGGATAACCAGTCCATGCCTAAAATCAAGTCAAAATCGCACATGTCCAAGGGAAGTGCGTCAACTCTGCGGGTCTTATCATCAAATTCTAGGGGAAGATCTCTATACACCTGAGTGATTCGTACAGAGTCCCTAAGTGGCGTGGAAATGCATAAGGCATTATCTAATGGCATCGGGGAAATCCTAACACGTACAACAAAAGTAGTGGATATGACTGAATGCGTCGCTCCAGTATCAAAAAGAACACATGCTTCCAAACCATTCATAAAGAGATTTCTGGTGATGGTACCTGAAGTCTTATTCCCCTGGTCTCTAGTAGTAGTGAACACGCAACCAAAAGTAGGAGGTGGCTTGGTGTCGGTGTGTACAGAGGTGCATTCTATCTCACCCTAGCGATAGTCGTTCTGTTGATGGCCTTGTTGGCCACACTTGAAACAACCACCAGTAACTTGGCGACAAATACCAAAATATATGCGCAAACAAGTAGGACAGACAGGATGCGTGAATCCGTTAGCAGGCGTCCTAGTTAGTTGTGAGCCTGTTTAAGGATTACATGCATGAGACATGATCGTGGGACATAAACATGATTACATAGAAGGTGTAAAATTTACCAGATGAGGTAGGACGCTTAGGCTGTGAACCTCTACGGTCCTCATCCCTGCCGTTACCATTGTTCCTGAATGAATAGTTGTTGGAGTGTCAGAATACCATAACATAAAATAGTTTAACATGAAAGAAGGTTAATGTAGGGACCTGCTGGTGTTCGAGTTGTTAGCGTTGTTATGGTAATTATCATTACCGCCACGCCTCTTAGAACTAGAAGGGTCGTTGGTCTGACCGTTTCCCTTAGATGCTTGCTGTTGAGCGGCCGCAGGCTTACGGTCGTTAGTCTTCTGCCTGGAATATAACGTTGAACAGAGGATTATATGAAATGAAAAATACCGATGGAAATGAATTGTTTACAATTGGTGATTGAAGATACCTCTTCACTGATCTGTCATCACCAAACTCCTCTCGTTCCTGAAGCATCTCGAGCTTACGGGCTGCATCGGTCACTTGTGCCACTGTAGTGTAAGTAGTACATACCAAGCTGTTGGCGACCGAAGTGCGAAGTGCCCTACGAAACTTCTTGGCTTGCTCCGTAGCAGTCCCTGCGGCTGGACCCAGAAATCCTTCTAAGCGGAGAAACCTTTGCATGAACTCGTTGCTGTTTTCACCAGCAACCTGCCGAATGTTGTGGTAGTCCCTCTTGAGCTTCTCTTGCTCAGCGTGTGGTATGTGCTGATTAAGGAAGAGCTCCTTAAACTGGTCCCATGTCAGCTGTGCAACCCAATTATCACCACCGTTGGACTGCTTGACTAACTTCCACCACTGCAGCACATCACCTTCAAACTTATAGCAAGCCAGTCTTGCCTTGAAAACACCGTCACAACCCATCGCATCGAAAATCTTCTCGATATGAGAAATTCAAGCTTCAGCCTCGTTGGAGCTGTCAGTCTGCTCAAACGAAGGGGTCGTTGTTTGTTGAATCGCTCCAACCAAGTCATAAGAGTAACAGGTGGAGGAGGAGGTAGATGATTATTGTTGTTGTTCTGATTGCCATGAGCTTGGAATTCCGCATGAACTTCGTCTCTGATTTCATTGCGAAGTTAGGGAAGGAGGGCTTGTAGAGTTGCATTGACAGCTGCAGTCAAATCTGGTGTATTGCGTGAGTTCACCATCTGATAGTTTAAAAACAAAATGCAACATAAATCATAAATCAGAAATGAGATGACATAAAATGCATGAACAATGTATAAATCAATGAAGCAGTTTTGTAAAACCCGCATGCTTTTACCATGAATAGTACCCTTAAGATCGTACTTACTAGATTAAAACTTTCTTAATATAGCATGATTACGATTACGTGTTATGATTTTACGTATTCCGTACGTGTTAGAACACGATAAGTATTTACTACGCACGATCACGTAATAATTATTTGACGATAGTTAATCACGAGCATGCGATCATGAAATCATGAACGTAATTAAAACACGAACTATTATTAATTACGTATATATATTTATTACGAGCGTAATTAAATATATTAGATCACGATATTTACGTAACGAGAACACTTAAAACGCGAACACAAATAATCACGAACGTGTAACTTATTAATTAGACACGGAAAACATCCGGGTTACCCTTGTGGGCCCCATTACCACGAATTTAGGAGGGGGGGATGGGCTTAGCCCATCAATTTTTCACTAAAAAGGAAAAGGGATATTTTTTACTACTCATTTTCATTCATAGAAGATTTTTAGAAAAAAAACCCTCAAGCCCTCTTCCTTGTTCTTCTTTGTGCCGCCACCTTAAGAACACCACAAGAGGTGGTTTTTGATCTTGGATCTCAAAATTCTAGTGATTTATCGTGTTGGTTCTTCGTTCTCTTGATCTATGAATTCGATAAAACCTTTTTAAAACTTTTCTTTTGATTTAATCTTTTTATTAATTATGAACATGTGATGTTTTTATAAAAAACATGATAATTAAGCATAGATCTAACATGTTTTGGTGTCTAATTAAATCAAAGGGTTGTTTTAAGGGGGTGTTTGTTTTGGCCGCAGGCT
This sequence comes from Glebionis coronaria, assembly GCA_025667525.1. Classification (NCBI taxonomy): domain Eukaryota; kingdom Viridiplantae; phylum Streptophyta; class Magnoliopsida; order Asterales; family Asteraceae; genus Glebionis; species Glebionis coronaria. Next base: position 545,537,648 of record CM046882.1, read on the forward strand.
GCAACCGAACCCGAAGGGGTTTCGGTTTGCCAAGCCGACCACCACCAAGACCATATGGTCTTGGTTGGTGCGTGTGGGTCCCACGGCAGCAAGGGAACAAGGGGTACCCCGAGTTGGTTCGGGGTACGATGTCGATTTCATGTCCGGTTCATGTTTTTAGCCTAGATCCGGTTCATGGTGTATGTTAGTTTTTTTATGTTTATGAACTTATGTTAAAATTAAATTAATAAAATGTTGTGATTAATTTAATAACATGACTTAGGTTATTTAATTATTAATAATCATGAAATTATTTTAACCTAAGTATTTATATGTTTAAGACTTATAATCAATTAATTATTTTAAAACCATGGATATAATTAATTAATTAACATGACTTAGGTTATATTATTAATATATAATAATACATATTTTAACCTAAGTATTTAACTTATTTAATTAAAAACATGTTATACTTTAATTAAATATTATAACCTATAGTTTAATTAAATTACATAAAATAATTATTAAACTATACATTATATCATATGACTTAGAAATAATCATGAAAAACACTTAGGCTTATATACTTAGCTTATTTAACCAGCTTATTTCTAATTATGGAAACTTTCTATTTTTAGAAACTTACTTAAATAAGGCAGCTAATCTATTTATGAAAACCAGCTATTTTTAGAAACTTATTTATTTAAGGCAGCTAATCTATTTATGGAAACTTATTTAATTAAGGCAGCAAATCTATTTATGGAAACTTTCTATTTTTAGAAACTTATCTATTTTAAGCAGTAAATCTATTTTTGGAAACTTTCTAATTTTGGAAACTTTCTATTTTTAGAAACTTTCTATTTTTAAAAACTTTCTATTTTTCGAAACTTTCTATTTTTGGTAACTTTCTATTTTTGGAAACTTTCTATTTTAGGAAACCTGCTATTTTTGAAAAGTTACTTATTATTGCACAGTAAGTATATAATACATGAAATACCAGAAATACTTAATCAGATTAAGCAGAATATAAGATTTAATACAGTTTAAGGCTTTAAAACAGTAAAACATAATAAGAACACATAAAATAAGCTAAGACATGACATAAAACCAGCTACGTATTTAGTAAGCAGATACTTATTCATGTACGTATTTATGTAGCACTAGTGATTCGGAAGTAGGATTCCTCGCAGTTCATCTTCTTCGTTCACTGGACATAAGGTACGGATTCCCGTCCTTTCAGTATGGACATTCTTTCCTTATTAGGATTTCCCCGTATGGAGCCAACTGTTTTCCCGTAGTATAAGTTACGTGTTTGATTGCTTATGTTTAATAAAGATTACCTATAGCCATATACATGCATGACCAGTTTCACCTAGTTATGGAGGTACCATAACCATAACATTAGAGGCACTGATGTTATGACTTCACCACGGCAGAGTGATTGCTCGTGGCGTCCCTTCAGCTTTTGGCCATTTATTTAAATTTATCATGTGGGGCGTATGGGTGCATCCTAGTTACACGTTTTTATTCAGGATTTCATGGTGAATGTGGTGTGTGCCTTGTATCCTTCACAAGGAGCTGATCCCTCCTACCCATAAACCAGTATATTAAATTAGAGGCAGCCCCTCTAATTTGCATGATGAGGTCACCCCTCCAATTATTCATGCACGGTGGATTTTCATGACCTATATTGGCTAATGGTAAAATATGACAAACAGATTTTATAAGATAAACATAAGATTTTCAAACTATAAAACCAGTTTTATGAACATGTTCCAGGTTTTCCAGGACTTATACATTTCCGCTGCTATTAAGTCTCTATTATGTTTTAGTCACTTATACTATGTCTATATCCGTGCACTGAGCGTTTTGCTCAGCCGTTACTTTCCTTTCCATGTCCCAAAACGGCAGGTACCCTAGGAGGGACTCGAGCATTTGGAGGACGTGCATAGGATGGAAGCTGCTAGAGACTTCTTTTCCTTTTGCCTTCATATACTTATGCTTGTTTAGTCTTTCATTCATTTCTGTTGCTTTATTATGTTTTGAGCTTATGTTTGGGAACCGATGTTTGATTCCGGTTATCCCTATGGTAATGTAATGTTTTATACATTTATCCTTGTATGCTTTGATGACACGCCATAATTACGCGTGACATTTCCGTTATCAAAATGGGGTGTTACAATTATGGTATCAGAGCCAAGGCTTCGACCTGTAGGCTCTAAAACTCGACCTGTGACTAGTGGGTAGTCACCAGGAGCTTCCTAAGCCAACGTCTGTTATTCTACGTATTAATGTTTTCAGCGCATTGTTGTTTTAACCATGATGTTTTCAGCACCTTGAGGTTTTAACCTTGACGTTTTCATCGATATTGTTTTACTAATATGGATGGACAACCGTCATTCATATTTAGTTATGTCTCATTGTTTCATGCATAATGTTCCTCGTGAACTGTGGCTATGTGGACTGAACCCCAGTAGTTCATAATTAGTCACATCAAATTTTTTTCTGATAAGTTTTGACAAACGAGTTTCATTCATTTATGTTTCATGTATCATTGTTGCAGGGATTATGACTAAGTAATGGTTGGTACAGGACTGGCCCTATTTAGTCGCATGTGCTTTTATCGAAACTTTTAACTTTGGGACCGACCCATAGGCGTCCCCTCGCCATGTCTTTTGTTTTGGAACCGACCCATAGGCGTTCCCTCGCACATATAAAGGTTTTATAAACTACATTACGCATTCATGCACTGTTTTTCATGCATAAAATTTTTCTCATAATTTAAATTGGCATAAATTTTTTTTTCATGTCCCCTCATAAGTTATTATGTTTTTATGTCAAGTATGTTTACATACTGTCATGGTTAATTTCAGTTTCATGCTGATTATGTTATACACTTCTTCGTAATAGATGGTTTCATGTTTCTTCATGATAATTCCGTCTTCATGTTGATTATGTTTTACGCCTCTTTTGTTATTTACGTTGTCCTGCAAGACATTGTTGGATTTCTTTGAATTCTGCTTTCATGATAGTCATGGTTGGTTTTCATTGATCATGCTGTCAGGCAAATCATCGTTGAATTTGGTGTAACCACACTTTAGCGTTTCTCTATGCAACCAGAATGAGGTATATACTGGCATTGCCAGGTTATCATGATGGTTTTCCTAACAGTTTAACTGATATACTTTCTTTAGATCATGATAAATGATCGAATCCATACCGATCATTTCATGTGCATTCCACGTGTACTCCACGTACCGTATTTCATGTGTATTACATGTACCTTAATCCATGTGTATTCCACTTGCAATACTTCACGAGTATTCGCTAGTCGATTCTGAATCATCTCAGGCGTATTTTCAATTGCTGATATTCTACAAGATTGCTGATGCCGCTCACAACTTGGAGATGTTACTAAAGGTTGATGCTGCTGACGTTCAGAGACGCTACGAGATGCGGATGCTGTTCACAACCTGGAGATCCTACAAGACGAAGACAAAGGCGTCGGAGAAAAGCAATTGGACGAGAAGATGCTTCACCATCAGACGATTTCCATCAATCATTGTCCCTAATTCTTAGTTACATGTCATACATCATTCAGCTGTCATTTCAGCCATATGAGTGCAAACCGATACCAGCCGGCCACTCAGCTGAATAGTTACATGAATCACGGTCATGAGAATGACCGTCATGAAACTGACAGACAGGACTATAGTAACCACTACTATGACAGAAACTATCCTATAAATCGCAACCGAGGCTCCGGCCGTGGACGTGATCAGACATACAAATGATCAGTAGTCCAACCGATCCGCCAATTCTTGCATAATAACCTTATATTGTGGTTATATTTGTTTCACATCTCGAGACACATTTCAAGACATCAATCAAGACACATGTTTCACGTATACTTTCTGAAGACACATGTCAAGACATCAGTCAAGACACATGTCTCACGTATACTTTCTGAAGACACATGTCAAGACACCAGTCAAGACATATGTCATGCTTATAGTTCCAAGAAACGAGTCAAGACACATGACTCACGTCCAACTATGGAACATTTCTAAGAAATTCAGGGTACCCTCCGACGGTATATCTATTTTTGTTGTGCCATGTATTAATCAGACCACAAGAATTTCTATACCATTATCGGCGCATCAGTGAGGACTGTCACGTTGCCGATGTCACTTTCATTTCTTTCACCATGGTTCATATATTCATGACCATGAAGGACGCCTTTCGTATTCCCACGTATACGAAGGTTTTCCTTCAGCTTAATGATGAGATCCAAGCTGCTAACGCATTCCCTCGGACAGACACGAGATGAATTTTATCCTAATTATATACTATGAACAGCACACCATGCTACGATTCATAATTATGTACAGAAATGTTCAGGCTCCTGAACACATTCAGCTCGATTTTCCATCCAGAAAATCTGTACAAATTATCTATGCTTTACAAGCATGTGCATTGTTAGCCATGGTCGCTAAATTTTCTAGCTGTCAGTAAGACACGACCACTTAATTCTTTTACGCATAGCCAGTTGATTATTCCAAAGTCTTCCTATACATTCCGGAAGAACCTACAAGGAGAAGGATGATACCATGAGATTATGTGTCGACTACCGTCGACTTAAACAAATCACCATTCATGACCGTTATTCTCCTCCACATATTGACAACATGTCCAATCAACCGTATGGTGTAAATCACTTTTCCAAGATCGAACTCATGATCATGCTGCCAACAGTGACGAATGAAACAGCAGGACATGTCCATGACTGCTATTCGTACACGACTCGGTCATGCTAGATTTATAATTTTGAATTAGTCTCATCAATGCTCCAACGGCATTATGAGAATGAGTTTCCATGAACTCATAGCAAATTCATCAGTGTTTTCATTGAGGATAACCTGATTTCCTTTAAGCCTAGAAGAAGAACAGGAAGACCATATATGCACTATGTTGCAAATTCTATGACAAGAGAAATTTCACCCTGGAAATTTTTCCAATATCAATTCTGTTTGATTACAGTGACACACTGAATCACATGGGTTTCTACGGTTAATCTTACCATGACTCTGCTTATGCGTAAAGGAACGAACTCTACACTACATTAGGTGTTCTAGGAAATCCTACGTTAAAAGAAGTCTAGATTCAGAGCCTCAGAGTTTCGCAACCTTCTATGTATCAAGTTTCTACGAAGCAAGATACAGTTACGTTCATATCTTTATACCTGTCATACAAACAGGCTAAGATAGGACACCAACAGACTGGGATGTTTTCATCATCTGAAATTTTAAATTGAAATGGGACAAGATCTCCACGGATTTTGGTTACCAGTTTAAAGCAAACTCAGATGAAGCATGATGCTATCTGGGTTATTGCAAACAGTTTGATCAAGTCTGTAGAATCCTTACATCCGTAAGGATTTCAGAACAAACAAATTTATCGGACATGTTCCAACCAAGGCTCATCTGATCACTTGGTAATCCCTCAGTTATCGGGTCAGACAAATATTCATAATTGTGCTCCTAATTCACTTCACGTCCTTGTTCTAATTCCACGCCTTGCTTTCGCGCTCACGTTCATGACACTATTCACGTTCATGATCGTATTTTGGTTTACGATTTTACATTCATTTGTTTTCTCATTATGGGTAGTTTGCAAGAACTTGAGAGACCGGACCCAAGTTTAGTGTAACTCCCTATCCTCAGATAGACGTTTCTCGTCATAATCTATGTCTCACCTTCTAGCGTTTGTCGTTACCGCCATTATATTCTATGATCACGATATGTTTCACATGTCATGTTCATTCCACGTTCCTCATATCATGATCAAGATATGTTACACGTATCAGGGATCACGATATGGTTACTCATACTACACTCGCCATATCTCCACGTAGCACGTTCAAAAATTTTCACGTATCACGTTCAAAATTTTTCACGTACTACGTTTCTATATGTCTTGCGCATCGTTGCTAGTTATCAGTTAAGTTGGATTGCTTTGCACCATAATGTTTCAGTTACTCTTACACGTTAATTCTTATTCCCTCGATCGAATTTAGGGGATCTACCTTACGTTGATTACCAAGAACTCCTTCTTATTCCAAGTCAAGGTCAGGAGGACCAAGACGTATCATTCGTGTCAAGATCTTATAAAGGAGCCGTTCCAAGAGGGAAGCCACTTGGAAACGGACAAGTTCATCCGGACTTCTTATCCGTTTTCTCCAATCAATTAGATATGTCCTTTCAGCCACGTCACGTTCCATGTCCTTTTTAGACATGTTACGTTCCGCGTTCTTTCTGCCAGGTCACCTGCACGTTAATTTATTTTACATACCCTCTCAGTTTGATTCAGGTATGTTTCTCTTTCAGTTACGTTATCTATAATTCGGGGACGAATTATTCTTTTTAGGGGGAAGAGTTGTAAAACCCGCATGCTTTTACCATGAATAGTACCCTTAAGATCATACTTACTAGATTAAAACTTTCTTAATATAGCATGATTACGACTACGTGTTAGGATTTTACGTATTACGTACGTGTTAGAACACGATAAGTATTTACTACGCACGATCACGTAATAATTATTTGACGATAATTAATCACGAGCATGCGATCATGAAATCATGAACGTAATTAAAACACGAAATATTATTAATTACGTATATATATTTATTACGAGCGTAATTAAATATATTAGATCACGATATTTACGTAACGAGAACACTTAAAACGCGAACACAAATAATCACGAACGTGTAACTTATTAATTAGACACGGAAAACATCCGGGTTACCCTTGTGGGCCCCATTACCACGAATTTAGGAGGGGGGATGGGCTTAGCCTATCAATTTTTCACTAAAAAGGAAAAGGGATATTTTTCACTACTCATTTTCATTCACAGAAGATTTTTAGAAAAAAAAAACCCTAAAGCCCTCTTCCTTGTTCTTCTTTGTGCCGCCACCTTAAGAACACCACAAGAGGTGGTTTTTGATCTTGGATCTCAGAATTCTAGTGATTTATCGTGTTGGTTCTTCGTTCTCTTGATCCACGAATTCGGTAAAACCTTTTTAAACCTTTTCTTTTGATTTAATCTTTTTATTAATTATGAACATGTGATGTTTTTATAAAAAACATAATAATTAAGCATAGATCTAACATGTTTTGGTGTCTAATTAAATCAAAGGGTTGTTTTAAGGGGGTGCTTGTTTTGTCCGCAGGCTGCAACCGAACCCGAAGGGGTTTCGGTTTGCCAAGCCGACCACCACCAAGACCATATGGTCTTGGTTGGTGCGTGTGGGTCCCACGGCAGCAAGGGAACAAGGGGTACCCCGAGTTGGTTCGGGGTACGATGTCGATTTCATGTCCGGTTCATGTTTTTAGCCTAGATCCGGTTCATGGTGTATGTTAGTTTTTTTATGTTTATGAACTTATGTTAAAATTAAATTAATAAAATGATGTGATTAATTTAATAACATGACTTAGGTTATTTAATTATTAATAATCATGAAATTATTTTAACCTAAGTATTTATATGTTTAAGACTTATAATTAATTAATTATTTTAAAACCATGGATATAATTAATTAATTAACATGACTTAGGTTATATTATTAATATATAATAATACATATTTTAACCTAAGTATTAAAATTATTTAATTAAAAACATGTTATACTTTAATTAAATATAACCTATAGTTTAATTAAATTACATGAAATAATTATTAAACTATACATTATATCACATGACTTAGAAATAATCATGAAAAACACTTAGGCTTATATACTTAGCTTATTTAACCAGCTTATTTCTAATTATGGAAACTTTCTATTTTTAGAAACTTAATTAAATAAGGCAGCTAATCTATTTATGGAAACCAGCTATTTTTAGAAACTTATTTATTTAAGGCAGCTAATCTATTTATGGAAACTTATTTAATTAAGGCAGCAAATCTATTTATGGAAACTTTCTAATTTTAGAAACTTATCTATTTTAAGCAGTAAATCTATTTTTGGAAACTTTCTATTTTTGGAAACTTTCTATTTTTAGAAACTTTCTATTTTTAGAAACTTTCTATTTTTGGAAACTTTCTATTTTTAGTAACTTTCTATTTTTGGAAACTTTCTATTTTAGGAAACCTGCTATTTTTGGAAAGTTACTTATTGCACAGTAAGTATAATAACACATGAAATACCATAAATACTTAATCAGATTAAGCAGAATATAAGATTTAATACAGTTTAAGGCTTTAAAACAGTAAAACATAGTAAAAACACATAAAATAAGCTAAGACATGACATAAAACCAGCTACGTATTTTGTAAGCAGATACTTATTCATGTACGTATTTATGTAGCACTAGTGATTCGGAAGTAGGATTCCTCGCAGTTCATCTTCTTCGTTCACTGGACATAAGGTACGGATTCCCGTCCTTTCAGTATGGACATTCTTTCCTTATTAGGATTTCCCCGTATGCAGCCAATTGTTTTCCCGTAGTATAAGTTACGTGTTTGATTGCTTATGTTTAATTAAGATTACCTATAGCCATATACATGCATGACCAGTTTCACCTAGTTATGGAGGTATCATAACCATAACATTAGAGGCACTGATGTTATGACTTTACCACGGCGGAGTGATTGCTCGTGGCGTCCCTTCAGCTTTTGCCCATTTATTTATATTTATCATGTGGGGCGTATGGGTGCATCCTAGTTACACGTTTTATTCAGGATTTCATGGTGAATGTGGTGTGTGCCTTGCATCCTTCACAAGGAGCCGATCCCTCCTACCCATAAACCAGTATATTAAATTAGAGGCAGCCCCTCTAATTTTCATGATGAGGTCACCCCTCCAATTATTCATGTACGGTGGATTTTCATGACCTATATTGGCTAATGGTAAAATAAGACAAACAGATTTTATAAGATAAACATAAGATTTTCAAACTATAAAACCAGTTTTATGAACATGTTCCAGGTTTTCCAAGACTTATACATTTCCGCTGCTATTAAGTCTCTATTATGTTTTAGTCACTTATACTATGTCTATATCCGTGCACTGAGCGTTTTGCTCAGCCGTTACTTTCCTTTCCATGTCCCAAAACGGCAGGTACCCTAGGAGGGACTCGAGCATTTGGAGGACGTGCATAGGATAGAAGTTGCTAGAGACTTCTTTTCCTTTTGCCTTCATATACTTATGCTTGTTTAGTCTTTCATTCATTTCTGTTGCTTTATTATGTTTTGGGCTTATGTTTGGGAACCGATGTTTGATTCCGGTTATCCCTATGGTCATGTAATGTTTTATACATTTATCCTTGTATGCTTTGATGACACGCCATAATTACGCGTGACATTTCCATTATCAAAATGGGGTGTTACAAGTTTATAATGCATGAAATAGTTTAAAAGTGCATGATGCAGTTTATAAAAACTTTTATATACGCGAGAGTAAACGCCTATGGTCAGTTCACTCAAAACAAAAGACATTGCGAGGGGACGCCTATGGGTCGATCCCAAAGTTAAAAGTTTCGATAAGAGCACATGCGACTAAATAGGGCCAGTCCTGTACCAACCATTGCTTAGTCATAAACCTGCTACAATGATATGAAAGCATGAAATAAAAATGAATATGAATGAATGCATGAAGACCAACTGTCAGTTCTAGGAAGACACTGGTGACTACGCGTAAGTCATAGGTCATGTTTTATAGAGCTACAGGTCGAAACCTTGGGCTCTGGTACCATAATTTTAACACCCCATTTGTTAGGATAGAATGATACAGTAAATTATGGCGTGTCATCAAAGCATGTAAGGTAAATGTCTAAACATTCACGACCATAAATAGAAATACCGGAATCAAACATCAGTAGTCTAGTAACTCACACACAAGCAATATTAAGTACTGTAAATGAAAGGACTAAAAAATGTCCAAAAGAAGTAAAGTATGATAAAGTAGGAATAAATGCATAAGGTAAAAGAGGCCGGATAGCTTCCAATTCGAATGCACATACTCTGGAGTTCCTACTTGCGACCTTAAGTACCTACCGTTGGGGACATGGAAAAGTAGACAGCTGAGCATAACGCTCAGTGCACGGATATACAATAAAGCATGGAAGACATAGAATATGAAAGCATATAAAGAGCATAAAGCATGAATATAGCATCGGAAATGAGTAAGTCCTGGAAAACCTAGTTGTCTGTCATGTTAACTGGTTTTAGTTCTGAAAACATAGCTTATCTTACTTATGAAAATATGTATTAGTTAATATACCAAAATCCAATATAGGTCATGAGGTCAACAACGTGCATGAATACTTGGAGGGGTGACCTCATCATGCAAATTAGACGGGATGCCTCTAATTTATTTGGTAATGGGTAGGAGGGATCATCTCCTTGAGAAGGATGCAAGGCACACACCATATTCACCATGAAATACTGACTGAAACATGTAACTAGAATGCACCCATACGCCCCACATGATAATATAATAATATAATGGCCAAATAATTGAAAGGGACGCCACGAGCTATCACTCTGTTGTGGTGAAGTCATAACACTAGTGCCTGTAGTGTTATAGTTATGGTACCTCCATAACTAGGTGATACTGGTCATGCATGTATATGGCTAAGGTAACTAATAAAACATAATCATTTCACATGTAACTACTGGGGAAAACAATTGGCTGCATACGGGAAATCCTAATGAAGGAAGAGATTGTCCTTACTGAAGGACGGGAAATCTGTACCTTATGTCCAGTAGAAGATAATGAAAACGCTGAAGACTACTCCGCCTTGACGGATAATACTACATAAGAAATATGGACGTGTATGAGTTGTCTGAATTACGTGTGTTTTACTGGTTACGTGTGTTATTAGCTTGTTATACATATTCTATCATGTTTTACTGTTTACTGTGTTAACTGTAGTTATTCTAATGTTCTGTTGTGTATTATTCATGTATTAGTGTATTATAATACTTGTATTGTAATACTAAGTAACTTTCTAAAAATAGCAGGTTTCCATAAATAGTAAGTTTCTAAAAATAGAAAGTTTCCAAAATAGTAAGTTTCCTTAATTAGAAATAAGCTGGATTATAAATAATAAATAAAGTTTAAATAGTATAATACAAGTCATGGTTATAGCTTATTAGTTAAATAACTGGTTAATTAATTAAACTATACGTTATATGGAATTTAATTAAAAATACATGTTTTAATTAAATTAAGCTAAGTTAAATACTTTAGGTTATACATGTAATATTTATTTTAATATTTAACCTAAGTTATGAAATTAATTAAATTAAAAAAGTCTAGTGATTAATTTAATTAACATGTTTTCTGATTTCAACATTTAACCCGAGACCCGAACCCATGTTTTAAAAATTAACCCGAGCCCGAAAGCCGGTCCCACACATAAGCCAAAACAAACAGCCCTACCAGTGGCTAGACCGACTAACCGGTTGCCACTCGTGGCTTGCGGTACCCACTGTCGAGCCACGGTTCACACCGGTTGGCCACCGGTTCACACCGGTTCAACCCGGTTCCCCCTGCTTCTTGCTCGGTTCCCACTGTTAGCCAAAAACAGCCCCACCGAGACCCTATGGGTCTCAGCTGGCTCTCGGTCCACACCAAAACCACACCCTGACCTGCGGTCGGGGGCTTACCCTTGATGCGTCCGAACAACAAACCCAAATCGAGCCCCTTGTGGGTCTTGGTGCGTCAGATCGAACAAGCCGAGAGTCTCTTGACTCTCGGTTGTGTCTCGGCTAACCTAAAACAACACCAAACACCCCCTTTTAACATGATTTAATTAATCCCATGTATTTTGTTTACTTGTTTTAATGATTAATTAAATAATTAACATGAATTCATAAGGAATTAAAAAGAAAAGGAAGTGTTTAATTTACCGAACATGTGGAAAGAAAAGGTTATGAACACGATCACGTACACACGAATAATCAACAGGAAAATTGTCCGGTTTGTCCTTGTGGTCCCTCTATGGCCGGCGGCAAAGGAGAGAGAGAGGAGGCAAGGAAAACTTTTCTGTAAAACCTAAATTATGTTTTAAGTTCATGTGTTTTCTTTTCTTATGGGTTTAAATTGGGTCATGGGCCAAGGCCCGTCTTCTCCTTTTTCCTTGTGTAGCCGCGGCCTAAAGTGTGTCCACGGGAAAACCCGTAGCTTTTCCCGTGTTCAATTATTTATGTGATCGTTTATGTTTTAAATGTCGTGATTTTTATATGTCGTGTACTTAACACATTTATAATATATACGTAACTACATGTTATTAAAAACCATGACACATGAATTATATTATAAATGGAAAGTATTAATTTTACCGTATTTTCATGTGTGTACTGTTCATGTGTACTGTTCATGGTATTTTAATGAGGTTTTTACAAATACTAACGGGGAAGGAAGCCAAGGTTCCGGAAACCATGGTAGGGGAAACGAACGCCCTACACGAGAGTGCACTTACAAGGAGTTCTTGAATTGTCAGCCACTTTTGTTTAAGGGTATTGAGGGAGTCACAGAGTTGACTCAATGGATTGAGCGAATGGAGTCAGTTTTCCACATCAATAACTATACTGTTGAGTACCAAGTGAAGTATGCTACTTGCACCTTACTTGGAACTGCTTTGACATCGTGGAACGCCCATGTTAAGACTGTTGGGCACGATGCTGCTTATGCTATGACATGGAAGAACTTAGTGAAGATGATGACCTCTAAGTATTGCGCAAGGGGCGAAACTAAGAAAGTGGAGATAGAATTGTGGGGTTTGAAAGTCAAAGGTACTGATATTGAGAGTTATAATCGGCGCTTCCAAGAGTTAGCTTTGTTGTGTGGGAGAATGTTTCCCGAAGAATCTGATGAGGTAGAGAAGTACATTGATGGATTACCCGATATGATCCAAGGCAATGTCATGTCCTCTAAGCCAAAGACCATGCAAGATGCTGATAACGCCTCATTTATACATGTTTATAATGATGCATTTGTCCTTGTTTGCTATGTAAATAAATAAATTATGTATTGAATTGATACTAATAAAAGGTATTGTTTGTATTGTAGCCAAGAAAGAAACCATAAAGGAAAAGAATGAAGAAATAAAGAATAAAGGGGCTAAAGAAGAAATTATGCTGAAAAGGAGCATAAGTGCGGCGCACATTCTCTTTTGTGCGGCGTACTTTCGAAGTACCCCGAATGTGGAGAATAACAAGAAGTGCGGCGCACAATTTGGCAAGTGTAGCGTACATTTATACCTGATGAAGTGTGGCGCACAAATGAACAAGTGCGGCGCACATTTCACTGCAGATACACAATTAAGTGCAATTATGCATGGCTATAATGGTGAACCTTTGATATACTTCCAGGGCTTCTAACCTACGAAATTTCAAGTATAAATAGAGCCCTTGGACAGGCATAATAATATCTCATTCCAAACTTTCTCCATTGTTTAGGAGAAACAATAATCAAGGATTTCTCCAAATCCTTGATCATAGTTACTAGAGTTAGTAAACCTTAGTTGGTTTATGGTATTGGTGTTGGAACAAATAAACTTAGAAGTGTTGCTAGCCATTTGTAATAATTTCAAAGACTTATAAATCCTTTGGAAGCAATTATTGAATAATCTTGTGGTATAATTCTTATTTCAATTATGTCAATCTTTTCCTTTGATTTGCATATGTTTGAAATGATCTTATTTACTGTTATTATGGAGTAGTGTGATGTGCACTTGGTTAAGGTTTAATAGCCTTATAATTAGATACAATTATTAGCTTTGCTGGGGCAAAGTGCAGCCTACAATTAGTTTTGTGCGGCGCACTTTTTCCCTGGGTTCTTGAATATAAGTATGGTTTGGATACTCATGTATTATGTGTTACTATGTAAGGCCATTGTTATATGTTGGATTCATCCATGATCATCGACTAGTACTCATGTGAGTGGATGTTTCATGTCATCTAATAAATGAATCTTGTTAATCACTTTTGTAACGATTAGGGGATTAAAACATATACCAACTCTAGCATAATCACATGTACTACCTTAGTTATCGAAATCAGGCATAAACTTATCTTAATGTTGTTGGTATGACGAAGTCTTTAACCGGATTCTTGTCATATCAATTAGATGTTGCATGCACGAATAATAATCGGTATGTTTTCTTACATTGTTTTTGTGCTTATACTTCATCTTTGCTACCTATCTATAATATGGTTATAACCTTAGCCAAACGCACCCTTTAATACCAATTGTTAAGTATATCTTTAGAACTTGTGACACTCTAGAGGTAATTGTTTTAATATTGTGATAACAACAATGTCGTGGAACGAACTGACTTTACCATTAAGCTATGCTATACATGAAAGGGTATACTTGCCCGTGTTTATGTTTCTAGTCATTTGTGTGGTAATATCTTGAATAAAAATTAAGACTTGCAAATGAACATCAAGTTTTTGGCGCCGCTATCGGGGATTGATTAGTTATTTATTTTGAAACATTCTGAAATACTTGGTAATACAAAAATTATAAACCGCCATACAGATTTCTGGCAATCTGAAAAAGATTTTAACGAAAAAGTTAGAAAGTGCGCCGCACATTCCCAAAAGTGCGCCACACATTTGATACAAATTTGCAAAATGTGGGTAGAAACAATCCCAAAACACCACCAAAACCTTTTACTATCATCACTTACTGCTGAAACATGATAATTACTTTATGTGTGCTTATGCTTTTTGAATTTATGTGTTTGTTAATATTGCATTTCAAGAAAAACCAAAAATATTTACTTTCAAAATTTTATTTTCTCTTTAAATTACTCTTTGGTAGAATAATTTGCTTTGTTATGTCTTATTTGATATTTATCATGATTTGTGGTAATTTTTCTAGAATTTTTAACAACTTTAAAATACAAGAAAATGAGAAAACAAGCGGAAATGAAAAAATAGATATTTCTTGCAAAATACTTGGGAACATCTTACAAAATTTGGTCACTATTTCTTATTTTGACTACTTGTTAAGGAAGTATTATGAAAAAAGTCGTATAACGTTGTTTGATTGGTATATAGATCATACAGTCATGAACAATTTTTTTTGGCAGAAAGTGCGCCGCACATTCCAAAAAGTGCGCCGGCTTTTCTGTATCGGGAAAAAGTGCGTCGCACATCCCAAAAGTGCACCGCACAACTAGAAAACAGTGCACAGAATTTGCTTATAACACCATTAAAAAGAGATTTTCATCAAAACTAATGAGTTGCCTAAAGACTACAGGATATGAAATGTCAATTGGATTTTATGGCACTAACATACTAATGTTTCTCTTGATGTGTTGTTGTTTTAAGATGGATCCAAACACTAGCTTGGGTAGGCTATGCTTGGGAGAGGATGAGCATATTAGCATAAATGATAAGATTGAATCGGATGGAGAGTGGACAGGATCTGAATATAGGGACACAGCCGATAGTGGGATTCAAAAGGTCCTAACTTTCTATCGTTTGGAAGACTTGACATCTAGCGAAAAGTACTCAATGCCTTGTCATGTGGAAGGTAAATTTGCCTATGATGGACAAGTTGACTTGGAAAGGAGAAGAGTTTTATTAGCAATGAACTTGTAGTGGAGCTTGGCTTAACCTACAAAACGTATCGTAATGGGGACAAAGAAATAGATAAGAAGCTCATTGTTATGATCAAGGACGAATTGTTTTTCGTCGACTTCTTCGTGAATCCGGAAGAAGATGACTATGAACCGTGTGCAATATTCGGGAGATCTTTCCTAAAGCAAGCCAACGCACAAATTGACATCACTTGTGGCATACTCACCTTATGGCAAAAAGTGCATGAAAGCTTAGACTTAGAAGAAATTGACGAGATACTTGATAATATCGAATTTGAGGAATTAGCACCTATTAAGAATGAGGGATTTGATACTCCTAGATTTGTTTGCAATATGGGGAAAGACAAAAGAAACAAAGGAAAACAACCCACTCATGCTTACAAATTGAACTATAATGGTGAAGGGCCTTCTCTCACCATTAATAAACCCTTAACTAGAGAAGAACTAACAATGGAAGAATTAAGGGAGGATGTTGAAGAAAGATTAATTTTGCTAAACATGAATCGACCAATCATTGAAACATTAAAATATATTGATAAGTATAAAATGATTGTCGATCGGGTCTTACTTGATAAGTTGAATATTGAAGATGGGTTAACCTCGGAATATGAGGATGTGGCAATCCAAATGCTCCGTGAAAACAAAGTAATGAAAGAAAAAGAAGATCTGGGTTATTTTGTCCTACCATAAGGTTGGAAGGTAAAACTACATACAATGCTTTGGTAGACACCGGTTCGAATGTTAATATCATACCACTTGGAATCTTTAAAATGTTAGATGTTCGAAGAGTCAAACCAAGGTTTGACCGAATAAAAATGCTTGATCACTCCTACGCGGAGGGATTTGGGCGTTTGCTTGGAGTTTTATGTCAAATAGGGACAACCACAATACTAGCCGATTTTATGCTTCTCGATATTCCTATTGATCGAGATATTCAACTAGTGGTTGGAAGGAAGTTTTTGCACACCGTTGGTGCAAAGGTAGATGTTGGAAAATCTATCATGACTAGCTTTGATGGGTTTGTCCATCAAACATATAATGTGCTAAAAGTAAAAGAACATGATGATAGTGATGATGAAGATGATAAGTACTACACCACAAAAAGAGATGAAAATGGTATGCCGATTTATGGTCCACATTTGCAACCATGGACGGAACCGGAAGAACTATTTGATGCTTCATTGAGTGAAAGGAGCTACCATAACCCTTTCTTTGATATTTGTGTGTACAAGGAAATTGTGGGGATGCTTGGAGTACTTCCCGTATCATTGAAGTACAAAGATTGGCAAGTGGGTAACAAGCGAGAATTCGAAAATATTGCTAAAGATGGAGATAGTGAATGGCATGTTGCCATAGTCATTGTTGATCCATGTGGAAAAATGTACGAAAAAGTGTACGAGACAAAGGACACCAATAGAGAGGTCTCGGTACGTTACACGGAGAGTGATATCATGTCACCTCTGAATTTCTGCTACAATTAAGAAGAAAGGAAGAAAAGAGGAGTGCATCATTGGCTCCTAGTTACTTTTATGCATTTTTATCCTTTTGTATGTAGATAATCAAATAAAACGAAATGATGTCTAAGAGTCCTAGAAGTTTTAGGATGGTCTTAGAAGTAGGGAATGTTATCCCTAAGTTTTTTTATTTTCTATCGAATGAAATTGGAGGTTCTTTTAAAATTTTGTGTTTTGTATACTTTAAAATAAAAATACAGTAAACCATGTCTGGATGCACAGAATGTGCGCCGCACATTTCAAAAAGTGCGCCGCACTTCTGGGCGGATTTTTTGTATATACCTCGTTTTTCTCATTAGAACTAAAAAACACACAAAAACCACCTGACGATTTTTAATCATCACCAAAAATATTTTCGAGTCTTCACTCCAATTTCACATTCGAGATCATGTCTAGGGTAAGTTTTTATATCTAATTCATGTTTGTTTCAATTAATTAGTTTTTAATTTTTGATAAATTTTCAATTAGGGTTCTTAGTGAATGAAGAACGAATTACAATTCAATTAGGAATTAGTAATGTAGGATTAGATTAAGAAAATATTTAGATAATAATAGTAAATTACAAAAAAACAAAAAAAAGAGGGATTTTGAAAAACCTTTGAGATAAGGCAATGTCGTGGATTAGAGCGAATTGGGAATGGGTTAGTGTTTTATTCTAGCCATTGTTATTAGTTTCTGACCAATTAGTTTGCGGGTTTGGTTAGCTACTAGTGTTACCCCGACATTTGTTGAAAAACCCAGAATGTGCGCCGCACTTTGCAAATTGTGCGCCGCACTTCAACTGAAAATTTCCCAGGAAGTACGCCGCACATTCCAAATTGTGCGCCGTACTTTTCGTCTGGAAAACAAACATAATGATCAGAACATGATCATAGGATCACCGTTGACCCCTAACGCTTATCTAATGTTAATATATGTTTGTATGTGATGAAAATTATGCAGACTCCAGGTTCTGGAAAATACAAAACCGGCTCGTCTAGCCGAGGAAAGAAGCTAAGGCCTACCGAATCGGCAAGTGCCGCACTCATGGGGACACCAAATCATCAATTTTTGAACTGGCCTGGATGTACAAGTGATACCAAAACCATC
The DNA here is from genome assembly GCA_025667525.1 of Glebionis coronaria. NCBI lineage: Eukaryota > Viridiplantae > Streptophyta > Magnoliopsida > Asterales > Asteraceae > Glebionis > Glebionis coronaria. The sequence goes on from CM046882.1 coordinate 545,555,856, forward strand.
TACAACAATGCTCTCAGTCTTTTAATGCCAAAACAAAATTTTGCACCTAGCATTGTGGATTTTGGAGTTTTGAACGAGCTTGGTTGTGAATCTAAAATAAGGGAGATGCTAAGGATAGTAGTGATAGAGGCTGGAAAAAATCAGCAATTCAAGGCGAGCTTAGGAGAAGATTGAAGATCTCGACTTTGCTCACGACTGGGAATAAAAGGGGAGTATTATTCTTATTTTCCCTCTAATTTTTACTTTTTCCTTATGTTTTGCATTAGGGACAATGCTCATAATAAGTATAGGGGGTGATCGAGTGAAAATAAGATCGAATAAAAGCTTGATTTTGAAAAATTAGTTTTCTGAAATTTCTGTACCCAGAAGTACGCCGCACATTCCAAATTGTGCGCCGCACTTTCTGGGCGAATTTTTAAATTTTTGTACAGTTTTAATAAAAAAAAGATTTTGTCGAAGGATTGATAATTCTTATAATTGTAAAGCTATTTTTACTCGGAATTGATAACTTTATTTACACAAAACTCTATTCATAATTGTGAGGATCTTTTCCGTAAGCATTCTTACATTTTAAAAATTGTGTGTTCCGATGATTAGTTTAATTCTAGAGCTTGTGCTTGGTAATCTTTACGAGACCATAGTGGGATCATACTTGTATGATAAAAGGTATTTTAAATGATAAAGAGGCAAAATAAATAAAAGAGATAAAATTGAAAGTTTTCCCGATGTTTTAAGATAATTATATTGTTGGAAACCATATTGTGAAATGATAGTATATCATAAGTATGGGGGAAAGCATGTCTCCCAAAGTTAAAATAATAATAATAATAAAAGGCAAAAGGAAGCCTAAAAAGTTTCAAGTTATTCGCAAAAGCAACAACATGAAAAAGATGATGTATTATTCTTTAAAACATGCGGTGGTAATAAAAGCTTTTGAAAAAGACCTCTTTTGATATTGTACTTGGTGCTTACGCCAAAATTTGGTTTAGTTTTGTTCCTTGCACAAGCCTATGGTAATTTACTTCTCATGACCGTGCTATTGAGCGATAATCTACCCATAATAAGGAGAGTGTGTGAAATAAAAATATCTTCTTCGTGAGGTGTTTTATGGCGTTATCTTTGTTTTTCGATTGTCGACTTTATCTATTCTTTCGACACTTATCAAAAATATATATTTTTCCTTACTTGAGGACAAGCAAGAAGTTAAGTATGGGGGAATGTGATAACGCTTCATTTATACATGTTTGTAATGTTGCGTTTGTCCTTGTTTGCTATGTAAATAAATAAATTATGTATTGAAATGATACTAATAAAAGGTAATGTTTGTATTGTAGCCAAGAAAAAACCAGAAAGGAAAAGAATGAAGAAATAAAGAATAAAGGGGCTAAAGAAGAAATTATGCTAAAAAGGAGCATAAGTGCGGCGCACATTCTCTTTTGTGCGGCGTACTTTCAAAGTACCCCGAATGTGGAGAATAACAAGAAGTGCGGCGCACAATTTGGCAAGTGCGGTGCACGTTTATACCTGATGAAGTGCGGCGCACAAATGAACAAGTTCGACGCCCATTTCACTGCAGTTACACAATTAAGTGCAATTATGCATGGCTATAATGGTAAACCTTTGATATACTTCCAGGGCTTCTAACCTACGAAATTTCAAGTATAAATAGAGCACTTGGCCAGGCATAATAATATCTCATTCGAAACTTTCTCCATTGTTTTGGAGAAACAATAATCAAGGATTTCTCTAAATCCTTAATCATAGATACTAGAGTTAGTAAACCTTAGTCGGTTTATGGTATTGGTGCTGGAACAAGAAAACTCAGAAGTGTTTCTAGCCATTTGTAATAAGTTCAAAGACTTATAAATCCATATAGAAGCAATTATTGAATAATCTTGTGGTATAAATCTTATTTCAATTATGTCAATCTTTTACTTTGACTTGCATATGTTTGAAATGATCTTATTTACTGTTATTATGGAGTAGTGTGATGTGCACTTGGTTAAGGTTTAATAGCCTTATGATTAGATACCAATATTAGCTTTGCTGGAGCAAAGTGCGGCGCACAATTAGTTTTGTGCGGCGCACTTTTTCCCTGGGTTCTTGAATATAAGTGTGGTTTGGATACTCATGTATTGTGTTACTATGTATGACCATTGTTATATGTTAGATTCATCCATGATCATCGACTAATACTCATGTGAGTGGATGGGTTTCATGTCATCTAATAAATGAATCTTGTTAATCACTTTTGTAACGATTAGGGGATTAAAACATATACCAACTCTTGCATAATCTCATGTACTACCTTAGTTATCAAAATCAAGCATACACTTATCTTAATGTTGTTGGTATGACAAAGTCTTTAACCTGATTCTTGTCATATCAATTAGATGTTGCATGCACGACTAAGAATCGGTATGTTGTCTTACATTGTTTATGTGCTTATACTTCATCTTTCCTACCTATCTATCAAACGCACCCTTTAATACCAATTGTTAAGTATATCTTTAGAACTTGTGACACTCTAGAGGTAAGTGTTTTAATATTGTGATAACAACAATCCCGTGGAACGAACTGGACTTTACCGTTATGTTATGTTATACATGAAAGGTATACTTGCCCGTGTTTATGTTTCTAGTCATTTGTATGGTAATATCTTGAATAAAAATTAATACTTGCAAACGAACATCAAATGCCATAGAGTTTGCTACTGTGTTGATGGACCAAAAGGTCCGTACCTTTGCGGAAAGGCAAGCTGAGAACAAAAGGAAGTCGGATGACAACCTTGAGCAGAACCAGAATCAGCAACAACCTTTCAAAAGGCAAAATGGGGGTAGAGCTTATGCCGTTGGACAAACTAACGCTGGAGGTTATGCTAGGAATTTGCCTCACTGTGGCAAGTGTAACCGTCATCACAATGATGGTTGCTCAAATGCTTGAAAAAATTTTGGGAAGTTGGGCCATATGGCCAAGGATTGTAAGGTGGTTGGATTTGTCCCAACATGCTTTAGTTGTGGTGAGAAGTGGCACTTCAAGAACGAGTGTCATAAGGAGGGGATTCAGGGCCAAGGAAATCAAATCCGAGGCAGTCAAAACCAGAACCGCGGGACCCAAAACCGCGAGAACCAGGGTAATGGAAATGGAGGAAACAATAAGAACCATAATGGGGGAGAACCGTGCTCGAGTTTATGCCCTAGGAAGGGATGAGGCTATGCAGGACAACAACGTTGTGACGGGTACGTTTGTCATAAACAACACTTATGCTTCTATGTTAGTTGATTCGGGTGCAGATAGGTGTTTTGTGTCTACAACCTTTATTAAACACTTGAATGTTACCCCTATCGCCTTAGACTCTAAATACAACGTTGAATTAGCCGATGGGAAGTCTATATCGACTGGTACTAATTTACGAGGGTGTACCCTAAACTTACAAAACCACCGACTACATCAAGGAACTAATTTTAGGGACTAAAATTCCCTAACCAGGGGAGACTGTGACAATCCGTCAATTTTCTTAATGTACTTCCCCTCGTTATAATTTACTTTACGCTGTGAACTTTCTGTTATCGATCGAGGAGTTATATCACTATTATGAAATGCCGTGTAGATCAATTTTGTAATAACCCGAACTTTAAAATCAACATTTAGACCGAGTTCTAATACTATTTCTAATATTTGGACCGATATTTATTACTCGACTTTTATTTGTCATGATTATTCGACAAATATTATCAAATTCATGACTAGCCGGCATGGTTAACGCTTTAACGTATCAAATACATGTCAATTATTATTTATTGGCAAGTCTATGTCCGTCATTAATCGAAAATATTCTCATTATGACATAAAAATATTTTTATTTGTCGTCGTATTAATTTCTCGTTGTACGAGCATTATTCTTAATTTACGTTAAGCATTTAAGCGTCATTCTTTTATACGACGCGTTAATGTTTATTAATTATAATCCTCATTTATTTATTGAAATATCAACGTTCTCCTAATGTCAACGTTTTTATTTTATATTAAGCGTTTATTTTTCGTGTTTTACGCGTACTTTTTAAATCGTGTAACTTTTAAAATATCGAACTTCAATAATACCCGCTATTACAAATTGTGGAAAAAAGTTTAAATTAATAAACCTAATCCCACCACATTCATAACATATACACGTCACACATAAGAATTCCTTATGTGGTGCCTTAGTAAACTTACGATGACACCTGTAAGTTTATTATGCATGTGTACCTCTCTTACTTTGAAAATATTTTCATAACTTCTTATTTTATACACAACACAATTCACCTACACATTCCTTTTATTCTTGCCGTGTATACATACCCTACCGACACAAACTTTATGTCAAGTTCAAGATAAGGAAATTGTTATACAAGTGAAAGTGGAGAATTTAGTATTATCCATGGTGTTGATTTTCTATAATTCAAGTTTATTATGTGTGAACTATGATCGATCAGGGATGAAGATAATATGGGTCTTGCATATGTTTTGATCATGAGTGTAAGCCAGATTTAGGTGATTTGATTTTGGGTTTTGATCTAGAGTTTTGAGGTTGAAGTATTATTGGGGATTTTCTAAATATCCTTTGTAAGATATATCTTGATTTATTTAGTTTGATTTATGTAATATATTTTTGTGATTATATATTTACTGTTTTTATACAGAAATTATTTATGTAATAATTTACATAAGTTTGTTGGACATTGTATATGATTTTATGATAAAATCAAACACACTAAAGTAGCCTTAGGTATTAATTTTAATTTTTACAACAGATCAGTAGCAGAAATTGTGTTACGGGAGAGAATCAGTAAGGTTTGAACTTTAGGTAAAAATATAGGAAGATAGCCCTGTGTTTTGTGGTGATTTGGCCGGGTGGCCCGTCTGGTGACGATACCCGATGAATTAGATATGGCCGAAACGATAAAAAGTGTAAAATCTGAACATGTTGTGTAAACGGACTGATAACTCTTATAAGAACTCAGAATCACAGGAAAAGATAAGACTGTGGGTTGTAGATAAATTTATGAAGAACTAGAATCAATTAGATAGTCTACCTGTTCCTTACGGTTTGGAAATGGCGGCCGAAACGGTGAGAACGAGATTGGCAGACAAAAACAGCCAACTATCTTAAGTGATAAAATGGGTAAATGAGCTATGATAAATATTAATTCGGGGATATTAAACTTATAATAAGTAAACTAAATAAGTTAAGAATGTATTTGGTAAAAATATATCATATTATTATTACGATTTAGGAGAAACGATCTAATCTACTAGGCATGTCAAGAAATTGTAAGAATTGGACTATATTAAATTAACGTTTAAATTGACGATTTTTATAAAACCCACGTGATATGACACACTTGTCGGGAAATGTAGACTCTTTGTATACTGATATTTAGAGAACTCGAGACCCGACCAACTTGAGATATTAATTCGACGACATTTGGAGGCGTTTTAGAACCCGTAATGCATATAAAGTAGATTTGGGCCACAAAAGCCCAACATACACATATAATGGTTATTCGGCCATTATTGGACCTGAGATTTATAATAATTTTGAAATCTAATACTAAATTTGAAATAGAATTAAGTCACATGAACTTGTTATGGGCCACTAATGGGCCTTATTGGGCTTAATGGTTATAATGTGATAATACATGGTAGATTGTTATCAAAAGTTTTACGAAAAGTTTTATGAAACTTATACAATGTCCAAACTTACTAAACTGAACTATTTACATATATTTATGACTTATGTATAGTCTCGAACCTAAGACGCGCCTCGTCATTGTAGGTTTCGTTCGGTTATATGTCGACCGTTGGGCATCTCGTTCTCGATCTATGAGCGATTGATATCTTGTTAAGTCGTGTATCGACTATCGGATGTTTGTTCCTTGATCTACGTGTGATAGCTATATCAGGTGAGTCTATAGCCTCACTTTTATATTATCTTGTAAATGAATTTTAACCCGTGAGGGGGAATACATGTTGTTTTATAAAATGAACACAAGTTGTTTTCGGTATGCTCTACCCGAATATAATGATAAATGCCTAAGTACCATTGTCTTATGAAGTCCATGAATTTCATGAACTGTTAATTACCTTGCGAGGTAAACGCTAATACATATGATAGATCTATTTGGTTTGACAGCCTTATCCTAGGGTATGTATCCTTGTGATCACTTGAAAGGGATACTATGTATAAGAGGTCGCTGGTATATGACAATATTACCTGTTGTAAGGGCGCCGTAAGTGACTCGGTTTAACGTGTTGGTTAACGTTCAGTTGCATGAGCTTAAGGCATTTATCGATATATATATATATATATATATATATATATATATATATATATATATATATATATATATATATATATATATATATATATGTAAGACCCGTGAATGTGCTGTATGATGCTAAGTTATTGTCTCAAGAGCTGTTCAGTATGAGCATCTCTCTTAAGTTGCGACTCACTTGAGGATGTGATATCCCGAGCCCAACGTTATTTATTTAATCCTATTTTACGAATATTTTTGAAATTTTTAAGAACTTTCGTTTGTTATATATTTGACGGTTTAAGTTGAAACCAACGTTTACGGTCGTAATTTAACGTTTGACGATTTAAGAAGAACCGATAACGACTACGATACCGACGAATGCCCAAAACTTACATTTTATTATCGATTGATCGATATTTGAGTTTTTCGAGATTTTATTTCTATTTCGTTTTAAGTCGAGTCGGAACCATATGAATATTCATTTTGTGTGCGTTTTAACCTTTGGAAAGTAATTTTTACAAATCCCGACATCCCGTAAAATTTCAAAACCAACTACTAGACAATTCCCGCTATTAAGTAGTGTCGTTTACAAAGGAGGCCAAAAGAAAACTAATATTACACTTTCAACCCCTCCACTACTATACATAAACCAAAAATAAACACACACACTCATTTTTACACTTGAAAATTTTTCTCTCCCCCTTTTTCTTCTCTCAAACCTACGGCCAACACCACCACCATCAAATCCACCACCAAAAATTTGATTTTTGGAAAAACTAAGCAATGACCCATCCTTAAAACATCATTATAAGTAAATCCCACCACAAAAATCCAACATGCAACAACATTTTTTCAAGATTTAATTTTTGATAGATTTTGAAAAATATTATGTTTTGATCTAATTAAATTCGTGGGATTGTGTTTAAATATGTTTAGGAACATGGGTTTGAAATATGGAAGCTTTTGGAAAAGATTTGGTTGGTGTTCTTGATCCCAAAACCCACGGCCAAAGGTGGGGGTGCTTGTTTTTCTTGGGTTTTGATCTATCTTGAGTTTGGTATGTGTTTATATCTTTGTTTACTTCATTTTTAATTAATTTAATTATGTTGTATGGTTTATTTATGAAATGGGTTTTGATGAAGATTGAACATACAAGTGATTTAGGGTATTGTGATTTGATTAGGATGCTTATTAGGTGATGTTAGGAGTATAGGAGTTGATGAAATGGGTCAAAAAGATGATTTGATATGGTTTTGTAAGGTCCATTTTAGGTCAGAAACTTTAGGGCTAATTTTCGTGGGTTTAAGTTTAAGTCCAGGTTGAGAAGATAGGATATTGTTGTAGAGCTTCTTTTTAGCTTCGTTTTGGTATAAGATAGAGCTTTTGACTCCAAACGAGTAAAAAGTTACGCTAGTTTGAATTTTCGTGTACCGGGAGATGAAAGTCGACATAATCCGAAATTATGTTCGATTTTTTGTCAAATCTCGGGGACTATAAGTTGAGTTTCAAAAATGGTCAAGGGCTGTTCTCAGGACCTAAACTTAGCATTTTGAGTCTATTTTGATAATCAAGAGTCGAATTTGCAAAAGGTGTTGGTTAAGATGGTCAAAATGATCTTACAAGTCGAGTGTGCAAAACTGTCCGAATTTGTTACTTCAAAGATGTATCGGGCAGAAGGTCTTAGAAGTGAAAACTTTTTATGAAATTTGGTATGGGGTTTCTAAAGATTATAGGTGATTTTTACAAATTTTCTCAGATTTTTAGGAATGGTCTAAGTGGGGTAAAACAGCCCGTACATTTGGTATGTACCGGCAGAATTGTAAAATGAGTAATAGTTTTAATAAAGTATAAAAATGGCTCGTGTCTAGTAAATATCACTTGTATGGATTTTTGGCGTGAGTTTATATGAACCTTGAGTGTTCTTAATTATGTACATACAGTACTTGAAGGTACTTGAATGTGTTGATTCATTACGTGTTTATTCGTTAGGTGTTGTAATTGATTTCCCGGGGCATCCTCATCGTCGGTGATCGATTTCATTTACGCCGTAGTTACTAATACTACCACTACTACTTAAGGTGAGTCTATAGCCTCGCTCTTTACTTATTTCAAATGATTTTACCCGCGAGGGGGATACATGCTATTTAAATGAAAATGAACATAAGTCATGAATGATTGTTACCCGAATGTTACCTTGAATTATGTTGAGTACCTAGTTGAAAAAGGCCCTAATTTCATGAACTATTAACTATTTTTAATCCTAGTGTGGATTGAAAATAGCCGCTTATTCAAATTGTAGTACTACGGGGCTGACGACCCAATGCTAGCCGAGAAGCTGTACATTGAGTAGTTCTGCGGGAGATTATTTTTGTATAAGAGATAAGGTATAATTGCAACTGATGCCTTTAGTAGGGGCACTGGTTTCATCTGAATCACGCCGGTAATTATTACGCGGGTGATTGAGTTAACGGATTAGTGTCATGAGCTTAAACACAATTGTCATATCCTTGAATAATAGATTGTGAGTACGACAATGCTATTGAACGGTCATGATTGGTTTTAATACTTATGTTCAACTTATGATTTGATAAACCTATAGATTCGCTCAACCTTTGTGTTGACAGTTTTAAGCATGTGTTTCAGGTAACCAAGATTGATAGCAGCAGAGCATGCAAGGATGGAAGTTGTTGTGGCTTGGCGGTCTACTTTGTTTTTCTTCCCTTTTTGCACTTAAATGTTTTATATTATGTCATGTGAACGAAAATGTACTTTTGGGTTGAGATTCAGTGGGGACCTAACGCAAACTCTGTTTAGTATTATCTTGGGATTTGGAAAACTGTAGACTTGTATGATTTTAATAATGTTTAAAATTATGTTTAAACTTCTACGTCTCTTTGAGTCGTTTAATATAGCTTATGTGTGATGATAACTACGTAGCACCCAAATGTTGTAGTTCCGCTGCGCATAGCATTTGTGGGGGTGTTATAGATTGGTATCAGAGCCATGAGTTATAGAGAACTAGGTCATTTTGAAAAATCCTAAACTATAACTTTTGGTGTCGTAAGAAATTGTCCAAGCACACAACTATCCTGCATGGCTCCGGTAAGCTTTCTTTAGCATTGCTTTATATTTTAGATGTATCCCTCAAACTGACACGAATTCTATAGTATTTAGTATGTAAATACTTTGATATATATTGAGATATATTGTTGTGTACGTTGAGTATTTATCATCGTAATTTGCAAATTCTTGTAAGATTATCTTATATGTTGCATGTAATTGGCATAACGGGCTACATTGCATTACATGGCAACACCGCGTTGTAATCCTACATGTATGTAGGAATAATTTTATGTATAAATATGTATATACTATGGTATTTAAAGGCATTGCACGTGAAGCAATGGTCCTTGCGTGATTATTGTACATTTAAAATGCGGTTTTGTTGAGAATTCAGCCTCACCGCCAATTATCAATCTTGATAATTAATTTATTGTTCGAATAACCGAGTGTGAACCTCGTTTGATATTCTAGATACGTAAATAATGCTTCGTAACATATTGTATATCGACTAGATTGATCCCGATTGTCTTTATCGCACCGTGATGTGTCATTCTTGGACACCTTCTTTTTGGAACATAAATTATAAGCGTACTATTTTTATTTCCCTTATTCTTATGGGTTTGATATATTAGTTCGTGTAACCATAGTATAGACGAAGTATAATCAACGATGCGTACATCGTAGCGACGAATCACATGTGTATGTTATAAAACGTGGTTGAGGCGTGTTGTCATTTAATCGTTGTTTACTATTCTACTTGAATTTAAAGATGTGTTTTAAAATAGACTAGCGTTGTGATCAATCGTGATAACTTGGAATTTGGTTGGTTTTTGTGTTAATTTTGTGGAGTACGATTTCGAGACTCATCCGAGGCCGATAACAAAATTTAGTTGACATACGTATTCTCGTTCCATTTATTTCATTTTGTTTTGTTGTTTCATTAGTTTGAAGTTAATATTTTACATGACGAGGTCCGGCATTTGTGCGAGTTAAGTAAGAATCGAATTTTGTTGATTGAATGATTTAAACATAAAGTGTTTTACATATTAAATAAATAGTGAATGAAACTTTTGGACAAAAATGACTTATGATGTGTCTTGTAAAAAGTAAAACTCTTATAGAGAGTAAAGTGACAAAGTGAAATTGTTTTTCCTTCAACCTTGGTTGGTATATCATAATAAGTAATTTATACTACTCGTAAAATCTTTGTTTTTATATATTAATAATTTGATACTAGAAGCTAGTGATGGATTTGTTAAGAATTTATTTAATATAATTTGAAAAAGGAGTTTATAATAAAATTTACGATATGACTGTTTAGTATATGTAACTTGGATTTAGTATGAATTAATTTTCGGGTCAATGTAGCAAACTTTTGGCGTATTTTGTAATATAAAACATGAGTAGAAAAATTGGTCATGTGATTTGGGGCTAGAGACTTTGAAAAATTGGTTTTATTTTAAACATAAGGTCAAGTTATAAATGCGTTGGTATAAACTTGAACTCATAACTCGTTGTAGGAAATAAATTGGGATAAAAATCGGAATGTACACTTTAAAGTAAGAAATTATAATGCTTGAAATAAATTATTAAAAGTTGATGGAACGTTATTTTATTCCACTGCGAGGTGAGTTAATTTTAAAATCGTTTGATAATGGGCTAAGGATTAAAGTTGAATTTTCTGCATTTTAGAATTATTAAAATAAGCATCTTAATTATTTATTATTTTATTATTATCATCGAGATTCAAGTGTCGACTAAAATCAGTAAATTATCTGAGATAAAACTACGTGAAACCTCTTTATCATTTGAGTCGAATTGCGAGAATATGATTTAACAAAACAGTTTTAAGGAAAACATGTGTGTAATAAAAAGTCAAGGTTAATTTTAAGAGTCAATTGGACTAATTTGAGTTGTGTTGGTTACTTGCATATAGGTGATAAGATAAGTCGTATAAATAATAACATAAAACTTGAAAATTCTTACTGTATACGTTTTTGGTACTTAAGATATGAAGATTATTGAGATTTTGACGCGAGTATCGAGATTTCAAAACTAATGATTTTACCAGTTATAATAACCGAGTCACCGAATCAACTAATGTTAGAAATTTTTTTGCAACTCTAATTTTTCTAGAAATAAAAACTTTGTAAAGATTGGAAAATGAAAGGTATAAATTCTTTAATGGTGTAACACAAATTAAAAATGTGTAAATGTTCGGTTTTACAATGTACAAGGTAACACTAATTATTATACGCAACTGGATTATACAACACACGCCTACTTGTATATTATTTAATAAAGATGTATATATAATGTTTTGAGTCACGATGGTTCGATCGTACGACATCTCTTCTTCGACTTTGCGAGTCCATATCTGAGCTTGAGTAGTCGTGTAATTGTTTATTTTAATATTGTCTATGGTATGAAACCGTTATTTATTTTTAAAATACTACTTCTCTATTACTTGAAAATATGGGTATGTCACCCGATGTATTTTTGTCCTGTTAATGGACGCCCTAACTTTTCTTCTTTCGGTTAATGGAACCTAAAATTCTGTATTTACTAGTATGATGCTATAAATCTTCATTAAATTGGTTATTTATTTATATTAAACAAAAGCGAGGAGGGGAAGCCGCTTTTCAAATTGTAGAGGTGAAAGAACTCGATTTTCCTAGTGAAATTGTTTATATTCGACCAGGTGATCCTTCTCCTCTCCCTGTATACCCTTGGCGGAATGTGTGTGCAACTCGAGACGATGGGAATTATGATTGTTGTTCTATTTTTGACGCTTGTGTTGATATTCAATTTTTACTCCATGTATTCGTAGATCGCTGTTGTTATCCCGAGACTTTTGTCATATATTCGAAGTATTTTCATTTCTAATGTAGTTAATTTCTGTTAGCAAATATATTGCTCGTCTACCTTGTTCGAACTCATTGATTTTTGATTTTATTACTTGTTGTGCTTGCAATGATCTTTAATCATGAACCACCTTACCGTTATTTTGTGAGTAGTCTATTTTGAAAATATGTATGAGTGTGAAATGTTTCGTTTAACCAAATGTAAATGGTGTCGATTTATTTACTTAATTATTTATTTATTTTTCTCACAAACAGGAAAAGTACAAGTATGTTTCCAAAGTGGACGAAAAATGTTTGATGTGTTTCTTAAAACGATAGTAACAATATTTTCCCATTTCAGATTCCATTTCAAATGATCTAATTATTTTGAAGATTAGGTCGAAAACTTTCGTGGTCATATTTGGTATGTAATAATAATGTTTGTGTCGTCACTCGATCCTCAGTTATGCACAGCTTAGCTAACTATGCATAATTCGGGAAGAGTCCTGTTTTGTTGGTTGTTGTTGCTTGATCCTTAAGTATGCATGATCTAGCTAATTATGCATAGTTTAGGAAGGGCACTATCGTGTCAAACAAATTGGTCATTTTGAAACTTGTAGTGTTTTGATAAACGTTTGGAGGAGAACGTTTCTTTTTAAAATGGTGGATCATTTTTGCAAGTAGTCGTAATTTCTTTGATTCTTAAAGAAAATTTTTGAACTTTCTTGTGTTCTTTGAAATCTTTTCTTTTTGTTTGGCGTTGACTTAGTAAGTCACTGTGACCGAGAAATTTTGGAAAATGTTTTTATGTGTGTGTGGAACGTGCGAATTTCATCGGAATCACGAGGGTGTTGATGAAATACCAAAGGGACTCGTACCGACACTTAGAAGAAATTTTAAACAAGAATAGAAGACTGCCAAAGTAGAGGAAATCAGAGTTCAAATGACTCTGAGGGGAATGACGAAGACTTCTCCTACATCAAACGTATCGTACTCTATTTATTTATTATTTTTTTTCATTCTTTTGATATGTTAAACGACACGCGATAAACGATTGAAGTTTACCAACTATGCATCGGTAGTTGGAAGACAATTCCATTGCCGTCTTCGTTCGTTTAAGTGAGGAATCCTCTTTGCTCGACTCAACCATCCTTGATCATCGATGGTTAAACGATAGATAACCATAGTTGATTTTTTTTGTGGTAAACCCTTGCCTTTTATGTATTCATGTGGTAAGTGATCTGGTCGAGTGATCGTAAGTTGTGAGAACTTGAGACGACATTGCCCAATGAAGTCCGATCATGAAGAACACGTGCCATGTAATATATCTATAACTGTGAACGGCGATGCTATTGAGATTTTGACCACGGTTGGGACGAACGTGAGATGGTGTTCTTGTAATATCTTTTGTGTATAAATCCATGGGTGAGCGCCCTGCGATGACATACGTATGTATTTTTTTTTCTTTTCCTTCCTTATGGATATGCATCCATAGCTGGCAAGCTCGTAAACCTTCTTTAACTTGCAATCTTCTTTTGACTGGACTCATCCGGGAATCATCTTAAATATCTTTATTTTATCATGGCTTGGCTGATTAGCAAGCATGAGTTAACTTGGTTGAACTTATTTACTTGGCATGGTTTGGCTATTTCGCAAACATGTCGTGATACGGCTTTATGTGCTTCATAATGACTTTTGTGTTTGATTGGTTTGTGATGTTTTCGAGAGAGTTATGTATACGTCGAGTGATTAGCGTATCGATGAATTCGTTTTTGACGAACTAGGGTTGTATGTACGTAATATTGCGATAAGGTGATTTTGTACGACTAGTAATAATTACTTCGTCTTGTATATTCTGAACGTTTTCGATGGGGTTATGAGTGACCCGTGCGATTTTATTTGGTGATAGTTGTTTTTATGAGATGATGAACCAAGTGAAAGGACGATTCGAAAGTTGGAAGACATGCTCCGAACGTGTGTGATTGATTTTGATAGTTGTTGAGATCGATACTTGCCGTTGGTAGTACCTTTGTACGACGACAATTACCATGTTAGCATTGTAGCTGCAGCATTTGAAGAATTATGTTGATGAAAATATAGATCGCCAGTTGGATGAAATAAAGTAGGAAAGGGTCAGTTGAATGGACTTGAAATGATTTGAGGGACTACGGAAGAGATGGTGTAGATTAAGAATCACTTGTTGACCGTGAGAAGCTGTAAGAAGAAACGTGTTGATAACCATAGGAAGAATTTGGGGAAATTGAAGTGGAGATCATGGATCGAGATGTTAAGAGATTGAAGCAAGGTATAATACTCATTGTGAAGGTGTGATGGAACCCGAGACGTGAACCGAAGTCCATATCAGAACGTGAAGACTCCTTTAGGAAGAAGTACACTTATCTTTCTAGTAGTACGAAATGCGAGTATAAGAACCGGAGAGCGCCGGGACGTCGCTCCTTTAAGGAGGGGAGGATGTAAGACCCGTGAGTGTGCCGTATGATGCTAAGTTATTGTCTCAAGAGCTGTTCAGTATGAGCATCTCTCTTAAGTTGCGACTCACTTGAGGATGTGATATCCCGAGCCCAACGTTATTTATTTAATCCTATTTTACGAATATTTTTGAAATTTTTAAGAAGTTTCGTTTGTTATATATTTGACGGTTTAAGTTGAAACCAACGTTTACGGTCGTAATTTAACATTTGACGATTTAAGAAGAACCGATAACGACTACGATACCGACGAATGCCCAAAACTTACATTTTATTATCGATTGATCGATATTTGAGTTTTTCGAGATTTTATTTGTATTTCGTTTTAAGTCGAGTCGGAACCATATGAATATTCATTTTGTGTGCGTTTTAACCTTTGGAAAGTAATTTTTACAAATCCCGACATCCCGTAAAATTTCAAAACCAACTACTAGACAATTCCCGCTATTAAGTAGTGTCGTTTACAAAGGAGGCCAAAAGAAAACCAATATTACACTTTCAACCCCTCCACCACTATACCTAAACCAAAAATAAACACACACACTCATTTTTACACTTGAAAAATTTTCTCTCCCCCTTTTTCTTCTCTCAAACCTACGGCCAACACCACCACCATCAAATCCACCACCAAAAATTTGATTTTTGGAAAAACTAAGCAATGACCCATCCTTAAAACATCATTGTAAGTAAATCCCACCACAAAAATCCAACATGCAACAACATTTTTTCAAGATTTAATTTTTGATAGATTTTGAAAAATATTATGTTTTGATCTAATTAAATTCGTGGGATTGTGTTTAAATATGTTTAGGAACATGGGTTTGAAATATGGAAGCTTTTGGAAAATATTTGGTTGGTGTTCTTGATCCCAAAACCCACGGCCAAAGGTGGGGGTGTTTGTTTTTCTTGGGTTTTGATCTATCTTGAGTTTGGTATGTGTTTATATCTTTGTTTACTTCATTTTTAATTAATTTAATTATGTTGTATGGTTTATTTATGAAATGGGTTTTGATGAAGATTGAACATACAAGTGATTTAGGGTATTGTGATTTGATTAGGATGCTTATTAGGTGATGTTAGGAGTATAGGAGTTGATGAAATGGGTCAAAAAGATGATTTGATATGGTTTTGTAAGGTCCATTTTAGGTCAGAAACTTTAGGGCTAATTTTCGTGGGTTTAAGTTTAAGTCCAGGTTGAGAAGATAGGATATTGTTGTAGAGCTTCTTTTTAGCTTCGTTTTGGTATAAGATAGAGCTTTTGACTCCAAACGAGTAAAAAGTTACGCTAGTTTGAATTTTCGTGTACCGGGAGATGAAAGTCGACATAATCCGAAATTATGTTCGATTTTTGGTCAAATCTCGGGGACTATAAGTTGAGTTTCAAAAATGGTCAAGGGCTGTTCTCAGGCCCTAAACTTAGCATTTTGAGTCTATTTTGATAATCAAGAGTCGAATTTGCAAAAGGTGTTGGTTAAGATGGTCAAAATGATCTTACAAGTCGAGTGTGCAAAACTGTCCGAATTTGTTACTTCAAAGATGTATCGGGCAGAAGGTCTTAGAAGTGAAAACTTTTTATGAAATTTGGTATGGGGTTTCTACAGATTATAGGTGATTTTTACAAATTTTCTCAGATTTTTAGGAATGGTCTAAGTGGGGTAAAACAGCCCGTACATTCGGTATGTACCGGCAGAATTGTAAAATGAGTAATAGTTTTAATAAAGTATAAAAATGGCTCGTGTCTAGTAAATATCACTTGTATGGATTTTTGGCGTGAGTTTATATGAACCTTGAGTGTTCTTAATTATGTACATACAGTACTTGAAGGTACTTGAATGTGTTGATTCATTACGTGTTTATTCGTTAGGTGTTGTAATTGATTTCCCGGGGCATCCTCATCGTCGGTGATCGATTTCGTTTACGCCGTAGTTACTAATACTACCACTACTACTTAAGGTGAGTCTATAGCCTCGCTCTTTACTTATTTCAAATGATTTTACCCGCGAGGGGGATACATGCTATTTAAATGAAAATGAACATAAGTCATGAATGATTGTTGGACCCGAATGTTGCCTTGAATTGTGTTGAGTATCTAGTTGCAAAAGGCCCTAATTTCATGAACTATTAACTATTGTTTAATCCTAGTGTGGATTGAAAATAGCCGCTTATACAAATTGTAGTACTACGGGGCTGACGACCCAATGCTAGCCGAGAAGCTGTACGTTGAGTAAGTTCTGCGGGAGATTATTTTTGTATAAGAGATAAGGTATAATTGCAACTGATGCCTTTAGTAGGGGCACTGGTTTCATCTGAATCACGCCGGTAATTATTACGCGGGTGATTGAGTTAACGGATTAGTGTCATGAGCTTAAACACAATTGTCATATCCTTGAATAATAGATTGTGAGTACGACAATGCTATTGAACGGTCATGATTGGTTTTAATACTTATGTTCAGCTTATGATTTGATAAACCTATAGATTCGCTCAACCTTTGTGTTGACAGTTTTAAGCATGTGTTTCAGGTAACCAAGATTGATAGCAGCGGAGCATGCAAGGATGGAAGTTGTTGTGGCTTGGCGGTCTACTTTGTTTTTCTTCCCTTTTTACACTTAAATATTTTATATTATGTCATCTGAACGAAAATGTACTTTTGGGTTGAGATTCAGTGGGGACCTAACGCAAACTCTGTTTAGTATTATCTTGGAATTTGGAAAACTGTAGACTTGTATGATTTTAATAATGTTTAAAATTATGTTTAAACTTCTACGTCTCTTTGAGTCGTTTAATATAGCTTATGTGTGATGATAACTACGTAGCACCCAAATGTTGTAGTTCCGCTGCGCATAGCATTTGTGGGGGTGTTATAATATATATATATATATATATATATATATATATATATATATATATATATATATATATATATATATATATATATATATATATATATATATATATATATATATATATATATATATATATATATATATATATATATATATATATATATATATATATATATATATATATATATATATATATATATATATATATGACTTGTCTGTGTGACAAGCTTGAGATGATTAAAATTGTTGTGTTCAAATAATGATTTGTAAAACCTATAGACTTGCTCAACCGTTGTGTTGATAATTTTAAGCATGTATTTCAGGTAATCAAGATGGATGGCAGCGGAGCATGTGAGGAGGAAGTTGGTGCTTACTTGTCAAAAATTTTAAATTATTTATTTTCCATCCTTTGAAGTGGATAAATGACTTTTAAGTCATTGATAAATGTATTGTGATTGGTAACGGTTTTTGGGACTAAACGCTACTCTAATTTTATATATTGGGATGGGAAACTTTTTAGACAAGGTTGTATATTATTTTAACGTCTCTTTTGAGGTCGTTGTCTATGAATGTGTGCGATGTGCTATGAGTAGCGCCCCAAAGTGGTATTCCGCTCCGTGGTAATTTGGGGGTGTTACAGAATAGTATCAGAGCCACAAGTTTTAGAGAACTAGGTCGATTTTGAAAATCCTAAACTATAACTTTTGTGTGTTCTAAAAATTTTTAAGCACGCAACTACTCCGCATGGCTCTGGTAAGGCTATTCTTGCATTACTTTATGTTTGGTTGTAATTATTTGATCCTATGTGTATGTAGGAATGGTAGTAAGTATATGTATGATCATACAATGGTATCTAAAGGCATTGCACGTGAAGCAATCGTCCTTGAATGATTGTGCTACATTTTATAATGCGGTTTTGTATCGGATTTGGCCTCACCGCAAATCACCGATCTTGATAATTATGTATTATTTGAATACGAGTGTGAAACTCGTTTGATACTTTGAGTATGTATATATTGTTTCATAATCTATCACATATCTACTTGTTTAAGTTTGATTGTTATCATCGTACCGCGATGTGCCATTTTAGGACATCTCCTTTTGAAACATAGTTGACTGATGTAATATTCGTGTTCCGAATACTTCTTATGATTTTGAAGAATCATTTATTCGAGGCGACATCTTCTATGTAATGCGACGTGTGATTTTCTTATATATGACTACGTTTTATTCGCGAAAAGGAGGATGCCAATGTTGGACTTAAGATATATATTACTTAATCAAATATACATAGTTGGGTACAACAAAGATATGCTCGTAGTAGTCATTCGGTTGAGTGACTTAATACCTTGTATCTAAATGGAATGGGACATTTAGATATAGACATTTTAACTCGCCCAACTATGAGTTGTTTAAGGTTGCCTTCTTGAAATGGGTTGGGACATTTGAATAAGAAAATTTTAAACCACTAGACCTTAGATTATTGTGTTCTCTTTATTCAAATGGAATGGGACGTTTGAAAATGGAAATCATGATGTAAGTTTATCAACACCTTATACTTACTATGTTATGTAATTTGGATTTGACATCATGTTGAGAGATAGTAATACTTGAGTAGGATGACTTATAATCATCTCGTTGAAATGGATTGGGACGCCTTTTCATTTGAACAAGAAAGTTATAAGTTCCCGAACCATAAATTTATAAACTTCTGTATATATGAAAGGGGACGCCTTTTGATGTAGACAGGGAGTTATAAATGTTACAGTATGCTCGTGTCATAATAAATAGTTATACGGCTAGACACATGTGAGCCTATGGGGTCACAGATATATGCACAGAGGTACCACTTAATATATCGTGTCTATTATATTCACGGTATATATAATATTTGCAACTCAAGATAACCATTGACATCGTCTTCATTTGTACTACTGTGTTCTATATTAGCATGTTTAATCCATTAATAATTTATTTATTCTAAATCGTCCATTGTCGGTTGTTGATACGGGAGTATTGATGAATTAAGATAAATATGAGTGTTTTGGTCATATTCATTCGGAATGAATATTAATTGATGATGCCGCCAAACTCATATGTGTTCATTGGATGAACATTGGATTGACCCAACCTACGAGAATTCATTGCATGGATCAGCGTCAATAGTGAATCCCGCAAGTGGTTGAATCTCTCATCCTTAGACTTGAGATGCAAGTAGGTTTTGTATGTGTGGAATGTCAATCTTTGATATGGTTCAACGCTGTACTGAACAAGGCCGCTATAAAGACCATTTTCAGGTGCGATGTGAAACACATGAACGACACGTGCAGTCAAAATAGGGTTTGTTCCTTCACATGTATTGGAGTTACATACTACTGGGCCCCTCGATGAATTGTACAGATTTATGTTTGGCCACAATCAAATGTAATTAAGATGATACTTGATTAATTTGGTAATCTAGTTCAATATCTATATCGAGAAACATAATAGTTAAGCTTAAGAATGACTTATGATCCATGTCTAAAGTTTAACAAAGTATCTTGAACAAAAGGATGGCTAATATCTAAACCATTTAAATAATATGTTTAAGAAACAATCCTCATATGTTTCTAGGGGCATTGGCGTGTTGCTAGACGCTGACCTTTGCGTGTATAATTACTTGATTATTATGACGTGCGCAAGTGGGAGCTGTTGGAGTATGCTCGTGTCATAATAAATAGTTATACGGCTAGACACATGTGAGCCTATGGGGTCACACATATATGCACAGAGGTACCACTTAATATATCGTGTCTATTGTATTCACGGTATATATAATATTCACAACTCGAGATAACCATTGACTTTAATTACTAAGTATAGACTTAGTAATAAAATCAAATTAAACAAATAAGTCATAAAGCCCATTTAAGGCCTTTATAGCCGAAGTAATGTAGCTTAATATGGATTGATACGTTTTGTTTATTGTAAATGATATAATTGATTCACATTGATTATTGACTTGACATAGAAATAGAAACCAAGAAAAAAACGTGTGACGTTTATTTTCAATATTAATGACAATTAATTTTGTCACTTATGATTACTAGAATCATATACTACAATATTGATATGATGGTTTTTTTTCTATGATAACAATGTCACGAAAAACATATCACATATAAGGGGTTTGTTTTGTTTGATTATTAAGCTTTAACATAATGTGGTTAAAGGCTTTATAAAGAGTTACGGGTATTAAGACTAGCATCTACGTGGTATACATTGACGTGTAGTGTGTTTCTACATAAAGGTGATCTACTTTGGTCACTTTGGTTTCGTGGGTAGATCGTGTGGTGATTGTCTCTGATTGATCTTACCGAATCACGCTACAAAGGTATACTTTTATCTCTATTTTTATTGATTAATCATATGACTCTATGGATCCGTTAATAGGTGTTCTTTCCGCTGCGTTTATTATTTATTCATATCATGTTTATATGGATAATCACCTATAGTGGTATCACGAGCCATCAAATGATGTCATATGATTATCGGGTATGCGTAAAAGTGGCTAAATTGCGTGTTTTTGATGGATTAATAAAGAAAAAATTAAAACAGCCCATAGGGCTTAATTTTTGTGATAAAACAGACCTAAGATGGTATTATAATCTGTGATTTTTGATATCAAGGCCACGGGTTACTCATATCTTAATTTGTTTTGTTGCCAGTACGTGTATAATGACCTAAAAATGCGTGTTTTGGCACGATTTGTGAATCGGTTTTAGAACAGCTCTATGGACATGATTTCTGTAATTATATGATAATTATAAGGTGTTTAAAATGTGGTTTTAATATCCTAAGGTCATCGGTTATACATACCAATCGGGGGTTTAATTAATTGTTGATTATTTCTTCGATTCGTTGGCTAACAAGTGTTTATTGTTGTTTAATTTTGTTTCCATGGAAAATACATGCATGTTTGGCCATGGACTTAGCCAACACCTTGTTATATTCATAATATTATGTTATTATTATGTTTCGTATGCAAAGCCGATGAAAACCTAGACCAAATGTGACATGTTGATTTGCATTTAATTTCAGTTTTGGGGTTTGCCATTGTTTCGGCTTAATTAATATGTTTTTGTTGTTGGTTATAGCCATTGTTTAGGCACTTTACAGTAGTTTAATGATAGGTTAAATGTTTTTACTCATAAATAAATTGTAACTGATGCTTGGATGGGAATGGCTAAAGAATTAAAGACATATTGTGAAATTCAGAGCTGCTGAGTGACCTGCACTAAAACGTGATTTCCTGGAGTTCTATAAGGAGATAGAAGCCCAATTTTGGTGTGCTGATTCACAACTCATGGGCCTTTAAAAGTCTCAGCTGGACCTCAGGCAGGAGAAGACTCCTTCTATGGGTTTTGGGACCTAGAAGTCGACTGAAATTTTATGGCATATTTGGGCCTCATGTTCACTTTGGGTTCTACTTGCTCTAGATGGTCTTGGAGCAAGTGGGAGCCCACTTTGTGGTTGTGTTGACTTACCCTTAGTTGACTTATTGGTACTCGTGATGGCTCACGAGATCAAGCATAGGTTTTTCATCGGTTCGAGGCTTTGCATACTTGTGGTTGTTTGGTTGCTTATTTGCTTGATATCTTGCTATAACTTGCAAATGTTTTTGTAAAACTTTATACCAATCACAAACCATTTATAAAATTAAATCTTTGATTTATTCTAAAGTTTAAATACGATTTAAAACAAAAATCTTGTTTTCATAATAATTCATAACATGTTATGAATGTTATTTATTTTATGTATTGTCTAAACTAATAATACTTCCACTTAGGTTTTATATTAGTCTTTAACTTGGACAACTTGACACACATAAATTAAAACAAGATTAGACTTAAGTTAAGAAATGTTTTTAACTTGTGCTACGATGGATGAACGCATGCTTCCTCGTACACACTTTTGATTTGTAAATCAAAATTTTATACCCGTCTCAAATTTAAGTCATGTCGTCCAATCGTTTGAGATCACTTGCAATTACTTTTTGCATCTTGTGAGACGGATGTGAATTGTAACCCAAGGTGATTATTATCTATGCGTGAGACCTAGACTTATTCTCGCATGTTCTCAAATTGGATGACTTAATCGGTACAACGGTAAGACTTTGACCGAGGCAAGGATGGGACTAAACATGCCAGTTTGACATTTAGTGAAATGTTTACTTGTGTCATGGGTCCCATAAGGATCTAAGAATTGCACAAGATTTGCAATTGATGAACGTTATCTACCTATTGAATCTATCATTGCTAGCAGATCAACTGATGTGATGGTGGAACCTCAATGTGGATCTTAGCCTTTTCGCAAAATTAAATGTTTTTTATAAACTTGGGTAGTTAATTTTAAAAGGATAATTATCGAAAATACTAAATATGAACTTTGTGTTTCTATTAATGATTTTATGCAACAAAAACCATAAACAAAGTTTGTTTCCTTTTTTGCTAGAGGAAAACAAACTAAGTCTTCTTTCCTTGTAAGAATAAGACTCGTTCCCATCCTTTCTCCTTGTATGAGAAAGCTGTAATAGGAACACTTGAATCTTATCAATTCTAATCAATCTTAATACACACCTACTCAAGAAATCGCATCGTCTTGTAAGTCAAAACGATTAAGTACGGTTGCACATCTTAAAGTGTTAAGATATTGTATGAAGTCTTGATTAGAAATTGAAGTCTCAATAAACCGTGAGAGGAAAGGAAATTACTAGCATGTTTTTATAGTATATTTTCCTTACACAAACAAGTTCCATAAGATTCTATACACCTTTGAGGTAAAGTAGAAAGAGGAATTGCATGCAAAACTTTCAAGTTAATGGCATCGATAGAAATCCCATTATAATATAGTAGAACTTGATACTTTTCTTTAAATATCTATGTACATGGTTACTAGTTTACGCGACTCACATTGGCTATAATGTGTAGACATTCAAAGAACTAGAAAGTATACAAATTGCTACTTGCTTTTTCACTAGTATAGATACATTAAAAATGTTGTCTTAACTAATGGGAGCAATGCAGTTTTCAATCATAGGACACACTTGTAATGTTGTCTTATTCAGTGGGAGCTATGAGCTTATCAAATTATAAGTGACCCACTTAATTTCTTGATTGTCTTGAAATAACATCATAGTTTTCTAAGCCTTATTGCATATTATTTTAAAAGATAACTAGTCGCTTTTCTGATGTCGCTTCCCGAAATGTTATCTAAAAATAGTTATGCATGATTGCTTATTAAACGATGAAGTTCTACATAACCCTTATATACAAGCTTGATTTGAGTATGACTTAAATCTTATTATATCTGTGATATTTTAATATTATTCATATATGATGTTGTGTCATGCTCAAGTGGGAGAAATATTAGAGTGTGCAAGGTACAACACAATATGGCTTATAATATTTTATTAGGACTTATACATATTGATGTATGTTGTCTATAGAGAACTAATGTCAAGAAATAATAAAAACTACTTCATCATATTACCTAAATGTTTTAGCTAATAAGCATATGTCTTCTTGTAAAGACATAAATATGAAGTATGTAAATTAACTTGAAAATACTATTGAAGCCAAAAGTAGGCATTCAATAATACTTTATTTGTAATATGTTTTGTCTTCAAGTAAAGACATAAACATGAACTTCCTTGAATTATTCAAAGACTTATAAAATAAAGTAAGTACTTGACTTGTTGTGTCTTCATGTTAGGACATATACAATGAAGTTATTGAAGTGTTCAATATCGTATAAAGTATATTTAGCGACCAACATGTTATGTTTTCTTGTTAAAACATGAACATGAAGTTCTTGAACTGCTAAAATAATCATACTTTATAGCATGCAATTGGCTTGAATATATTATTTATATAATTTGGTTTGAACAAATTAGAACATATGTGAGCCAAAGAGTATTAGGTTATCAAAGGAATTGTGATACTGTCTCGTAATCGCAACACTATGTCTCATGTGTAAAATCAAATAATATTGTTATTATTTGATCCTTGATAACATTAACTACTCTCTCCCGTATCTTATTAAGGTTAACAAAAATTTGAATGAGCCCGTGCTTATTCAATATGGTTCCAAACTAGAAGGTAACTAAGAAACCATCAATTTATGGAATAGGATGACTCCCAGTAAGTCTTAGTTGAAGTCTTGAATTTGTTAAAATCATGTTATACGTGTTATTAACAAACTTGAATCAAGAAATTTCAATGTATTTTACACATCCCAAACGAGAACAATTCATTGTTGCTCGACATGCTGTGTACATGGAGACAGTCTCCTCTTACAAGAAGCAAGTGGGAGCCTTTATGCATCTTTGAAGAAAGTAATGAACAAAATACAACCTTCTGAGTACACTAGTGAACGACACAATTGAGGCTGAGCATATAAATGCAAAAGCCACAAAGTGTTATTAACTCCCATTCGCATATCCGCAAGGATACCTCAAGCACCTGAAGATATGAATGTCATGTCAATGTTGAGGAATATGAGTTAGAGGATCATGGTGAACCTCATAACTATCGAGACTCATTTTAGATTTGGAATCTAATGAATGACTCAAAACTATGAATGGTAGATGTAGTCAATAAAAGAAAATCAATTTTGGAATTTGAAATTCTTTTATCAATCAGTAAGCTGATAGGTTATAAATGGTCTTCTATGAGAAGATAGATATGGACAAAATTGTACACTTTTATATACACTCTCTTTGATAAGAGTTTAAACGCATGCTCAAGCAATTGACCATGATTAAAGCTTTCTTTTCTTTGTGAGTGTTCAATTAATAAAGATATTAATTACCATACTTGATTTCATGAATATGAAATATGGTAATTGGATGTTAAAAATCCTTTTGATTTATTACATTTGCGAAGACGTTGTGTAATCATAAGGGTGTATAAATCCAACTAATCTTTAGAAAGTGTACAAGCTCTAGAAATCCAAGTGTGGATTAAAGCATGCATCTAAGAGCTGTAATCTTATGTTTAAATCAAGGATATGATCATGATTAAAACAAAGATAACTCTTGAGTTACCTTTAAGCTAGTCGGATCACTTTGTTTTATACGTTCTTAAATCTCATATGTTAGTAACATATTGGAAATATTATTCCATCTAAGCTAGATTTAAATCATTGGCTTGGAATATATTCTATTGAAGAGATATAAGAAACAAATCGTATAACTTTGGAACATAGGCTTATTATGATAAGTCATATGCGGTTAATAAGTCTAAATATGATACATCATTGAGAAAGTCTCAAAGTTCCATCTCACTTGATTAGATTGAACATGTACATGGAACCTTTAGTTTACCTAATGGATTCATTGCATATGATATGTTATGTATTAGACTAATTTAAATACTTGCATGAATGCAAGATGAACTGATCAAAAGTATCTAAGTGAGAGTCATTAGACTACTATAGACATGTTCATCGATTACGAATTTTAGGTAAGGAGATTAGTGTTGAGTTTATACACTAATTCTTACTTTGATTGAGATGGTACTCAATTCTAGCAATAGTAGGATTTAATCTTAAATGATAATACTACTACCAAGATGTGCTTGACAAAAAGCACTGTTGCACTACTCATTTGTAAAATAAGAATACTTTACAGTTTGGGAAGCTGTTAAGAAGATTGTCTTAAATTGGTCCTCTACTTGCTTCAAACAACCTAAGTAATGTACTATGGCGATGCTAGTATTATTGTATTAGCACTTGAGCGCACATGTACAAAATGACAATCATCGTATTGTTCAAAATCTTCACTATTTGTGAGTTTTTGAAATAAGTATTCTCAAAAGTTCACTCAGATGACAACTCAACAGGTCCTTGTGTAAAGTCAATTTCTTGTAACCTAACATGTTAATCATGTTAGGAACATTGGACTTTGGCCTTCTAGTAGTCTCATGTATATCTGTTTTTTAAGTATTTGGATAATGGAACGTTAAGCAGTTTTACTAAATAATGAATTGATTTACTTGGTATGATCGTCTTCATTTGTACTATTGTGTTCTATATTAGCATGTTTAATCCATGAATAATTTATTTATTCTAAATCGTCCATTGTCGGTTGTTGATACGGGAGTATTGATGAATTAATACAAATATAAGTGTTTTGGTCATATTCATTCGGAATGAATATTAATTGATGATGCCGCCAAACTCATATGTGTTCATTGGATGAACATTGGATTGACCGAACCTACGAGAATTCATTGCATGGATCGGCGTCAATAGTGAATCCCGCAAGTGGTTGAATCTCTCATCCTTAGACTTGAGATGCAAGTAGGTTTTGTATGTGTGGAATGTCAATCTTTGATATGGTTCAACGTTGTCCTGAACAAGGCCGCTATAAAGACCATTTTCAGGTGCGATGTGAAACACATGAACGACACGTGCATTCAAAATAGGATTTGTTCCTTCACATGTATTGGAGTTAGATACTAATGGGGCCCTCGATGAATTGTACAGATTTATGTGTGGCCACACTCAAATGTAATTAAGATGATACTTGATTAATTTGGTAATCTAGTTCAATATCTATATCGAGAAACATACTAGTTAAGCTTAAGAATGACTTATGATCCATGTCTAAAGTTTAACAGAGTATCTAGAACAAAAGGATGACTGATATCTAAACCATTTAAATAATATGTTTAAGAAACATTCCTCATATGTTTCTGGGGGCATTGGCGTGTTGCTAGACGCTAACCTTTGCTTGTATAATTACTTGATTATTATGACGTGCGCAAGTGGGAGCTGTTGGAGTATGCTCGTGTCATAATAAATAGTTATACGGCTAGACACATGTGAGCCTATGGGGTCACACATATATGCACAGAGGTACCACTTAATATATCGTGTGTATTGTATTCACAGTATATATAATATTCGCAACTCGAGATCACCATTGACTTTAATTACTAAGTATAGACTTAGTAACAAAATCAAATTAAACAAATAAGTCATAAAGCCCATTTAAGGCCTTTATAGCCGAACTAATGTAGCTTAATATGGATTGATACGTTTTGTTTATTGTAAATGATATAATTTATTCACATTGATTATTAACTTGACATAGAAATAGAAACCAAGAAAAAAAACATGTGACGTTTATTTTCAATATTAATGACAATTAATTTTGTCACTTATGATTACTAGAATCATATACTACAATATTGATATGATGGTTTTTTTTCTATGATATCAATGTGACAAAAAACATATCACATATGAGGGGTTTGTTTTGTTTGATTATTAAGCTTTAACATAATGTGGTTAAAGGCTTTATAAAGAGTTACGGGTATTAAGAATAGCATCTACGTGGTATACATTGACGTGTAGTGTGTTTCTACATAGAGGTGATCTACTTTGGTCACTTTGGTTTCGTGGGTAGATCGTGTGGTGATTGTCTCTGATTGATCTTACCGAATCACGCTACAAAGGTATACTTTTATCTCTATTTTTATTGATTAATCATATGACTCTATGGATCCGTTAATAGGTGTTCTTTCCGCTACGTTTATTATTTATTCATATCATGTTTATATGGATAATCACCTATAATAAATAAGTGAGCTCAAGTATATATGGCTCGATTTGTGGATGTTTGGTGTGCGTACGTCTTCCTTCGAATCGTGTTTCGTTGGTGTGAATCATTCAGTGTCGTCGTCATTATGATGATCGTCTATTATCATCTATGTATGAGTAACGCGTTGGACTTCTCTCGAGTTATCATTTATCTCGATGGACCATTTTTAATGTGTCTTTATGATCGCGAGCTTTATAAGCAGATTGTTAGGAACCGTTAACCGTTCCAAGAATAGGAGACTTGTTTAAGCGTCACCAGGATCTATGCGTATACTTGTGGATTGAATGAGGATCAAGTTACTAACGACAACTTATCATTGATTTGAAGATCTTGTAATTTTACTTGCTACTATCGAAAGGTTACCGAAACTTTTCTTGATGACAAAACTCTTGGGGGCCAGCATGACGAATTAAACGAGGAATATGATGAATGCTGAAGTAGGAATTATTGAGACGCTTTTGTATGATTGAACACTAGAGCAGAAGTTAATGGTACGCCCAATGTGTTGTGAATCTTAGCCAATGGACCGAATTTCTTAATGATTGGAATCAATAAATTCATTACCACCTCGAGGAATATGTTATAGCCGACACTGCAAGTGGAAAGACTTTGGAGATCAAGTTGTATTATCAAGGGTTCGTTCAAGGTTTTTCTCAGTGATCAACAGTGGAGATCTATGTTTGATGTTTATGTTCGATTTTTGCTTTTAGATACTTATGTGGTATGTGATCTAGTCGAATGATAGTAAGTTGTGCGAACTTGAGACGACATTGTCCAATGACGTCCGATTATGGAGAACGTGTACCAAATAATATCTTTTTACCTTCCTTGGAAACCTAGACGATGACTTGTCTACTTTTCACTCTTCACTGTTAGACTAAAGACTATCATATACGAATTAAGCGTCGGGACGTCGCTTCCTAAAGGGTTAGATGATGTAATAACCCGAACTTTAAAATCAACATTTATACCGAGTTCTTATACTATTTCTAATATTTGGACCAATATTTATTATTCGACTTTTATTTGTCATGATTATTCGACAAATATTATCAAATTCATGACTAGCCGGCATGGTTAACGCTTTAACGTATCAAATACATGTCAATTATTATTTATTGGCAAGTCTATGTCCGTCATTAATCAAAAATATTCTCGTTATGACATAAAAATATTTTTATTTGTCGTCGTATTAATTTCTCGTTGTACGAGCATTATTCTTAATTTACGTTAAGCCATTAAGCGTCATTCTTTTATACGACGCGTTAATGTTTATTAAGTTATAATCCTCATTTATTTATTGAAATATCGACGTTCTCTAAATGTCAACATTTTTATTTTATATTAAGCGTTTATTTTTCGTGTTTTACGCGTACTTTTTAAATCGTGTAACTTTTAAAATATCGAACTTCAATAATACCCGCTATTACAAATTGTGGGACAAAGTTTAAATTAATAAACCTAATCCCACCACATTCATACCATATACACGTCACACATAAGAATTCCTTATGTGGTGCCTTAGTAAGCTTACGAGGACACCTGTAAGTTTATTTTGCATGTGTACCTCTCTTACCTTGAAAATATTTTCATAACTTCTTATTTTATACGCAACACAATTCACCTACACATTCCTTTTGTTCTTGTCATGTATACATACCCACCGACACAAACTTTATGTCAAGTTCAAGATAAGGAAATTGTTATACAAGTGAAAGTGGAGAATTTAGTATTATCCTTTGTGTTGATTTTCTATAATTCAAGTTTATCATGTGTGAACTATGATCGATCGGGGCTGAAAATAATATGGGTCTTGCATATGTTTTGATCATGAGTGTAAGCCATATTTAGGTGATTTGATTTTGGGTTTTGATCTAGAGTTTTGAGGTTGAAGTATTATTGGGTATTTTCTACATATCCTTTGTAAGATATATCTTGATTTCTTTAGTTTTGATTTAGGTAATATATTTTTGTGATCATATATTTACTGTTTTTTATACAGAAATTATTTATGTAATAATTTACATAAAGTTGTTGGACATTGTATATGATTTTATGATAAAATCAAACAAGCTAAAGTAGCCTTCGGTATTGATTTTAATTTTTACAACAGATCAGTAGCAGAAATTGTGTTACGGGAGAGAATCAGTAAGGTTTAAACTTTACGTAAAATATATAGGAAGATAGCCTTGTGTTTTGTGGTGATTTGGCCGGGTGGCCCGTCTGGTGACGAAACCCGATGAATTAGATATGGCCGAAACGATAAAAAGTGTAAAATCTGAACATGTTGTGTAAACGGACTGATAACTCTTATAAGAACTCATAATCACAGGAAAAGGTAAAATTGCGGGTTGTAGATAAATTTATGAAGAATTAGAATCAATTGGATAGTCCACCAGTTCCTTACGGTTTGGAAATGGCGGCCGAAACGGTGAGAACGAGATTGGCAGACAAAAACAGCCAACTCTCTTAAGTGATAAAATGGGTAAATGAGCTATGATAAATATTAATTAGGGGAAATTGACCTTAAAATAAGTAAACTAAATAAGTTAAGAATGTCTTTGGTAAAAATAGATCATATATATTATTTACGATTTAGGAGAAAGGATCTAATCTACTAGGCATGTCAGGAAATCATAAGAATTGGACTATATTAAATTAACGTTTAAACTGACGATTTTTATAAAACCGACGTGATATGACACACTTGTCGGGAAATGTAGACTCTTTGTATACTGATATTTAGAGAACTCGAGACCCGACCAACTTGAGATATTATGTCGACGATGTTTGGAGGCGTTTTAGAACCCGTAATGCATATAAAGTGGATTTGGGCCACAAAAGCCCAACATACACATATAATGGTTATTGGGCCATTATTGGACCTGAGATTTATAATAATTTTGAAATCTAATACTGAATTTGAAATAGACTTAAGTCACATGAACTTGTTATGGGCCACTAACGGGCCTTATTAGGCTTAATGGTTATAATGTGATAATACATGGTATATTGTTATCAAAAGTTTTATGAAACTTATACAATGTCCAAACTTAATAAAGTGAACTATTTACATATATTTATGACTTATGTATAGTCTCGAACCTAAGACGCGCCTCGTCATTATAGGTTTCGTTCGGTTATATGTCGACCGTTGGGCATCTCGTTCTCGATCTATGAGCGATTGATATCTCGTTAAGTCGTGTATCGACTATCGGATGTTTGTTCCTTGATCTACGTGTGATAGCTATATCAGGTGAGTCTATAGCCTTGCTTTTATATTATCTTGTAAATGAATTTTAACCCGCGAGGGGAATACATGTTGTTTTATAAAATGAACATAAATTGTTTTTGGTATGCTGGACCCGAATATGATGATAAATGCCTAAGTACCATTGTCTTATGAAGTCCCTGAATTTCATGAACTGTTAATTACCTTACGAGGTAAACGCTAATACATATGATAGATCTATTTGGTTTGACAGCCTTATCCTAGGGTATGTATCCTTGTGATCACCTGAAAGGGATATTATGTATAAGAGGTCGCTGGTATATGACAATATTACCTGTTGTAGGGGCGCCGTAAGTGACTCGGTTTGACGTGTTGGTTAACATTCAGTTGCATGAGCTTAAGGCATTTATAGATATATATATATATATATATATATATATATATATATATATATATATATATATATATATATATATATATATATATATATATATATATATATATATATATATATATATATATATATATATATATATATATATATATATATATATATATATATATATATATATATATATATATATATATATATATATATATATATATATAGAGTTGGTGTAAAATAAAATAAAACTTATAATAAAATAAATGAGGTGGAACCACAGGCTGCCATGTGTCCTCCTCTTTTTCCAAAAAAAAAGGTGTACGTTTGTAATTTTAGAAACTTCAGGGGCCGTTTTAAAAAAAATTCTTAAACCTATATAATTTGGTTTTTTTTTTCACACACACATCATTCCCTATTTTTGATCGACGGTATCATATCAGCCGTAACCAACCATCGTCTTCTCCATCATTTTCTCCACCATCTTCTCCATCTTGAACCACCACCTTCCCCACCTTCTGACCACCGTACTTTCGCCACCGCACCACCAGCGCCATTGTTGACAAGCGTTCCCCAGTTGGTATGTGGTTAGATTTGACATAAAATTTTAAAAGTTTGATTCACATTATATCTTGTTTTTTTAATACATACATGTTCTTAGATTTGTAACAAAATATAGAAAATGTGAAAGTTGCATACGAAGTGTTTGATAAAATGTCTAAACTAGACTTTATAACTGTGATGCAGTAAGATATACAGTAATGGAGTAGATCGTAACTGCAATGCGTTAGAAACATACATGTGACGCAGTAGGATATAAAGTAATGTAGTAGAACGTAACAGTAATGCAGTAAAAGCTATTTGTAGTGTTATTATAGTTTTTACTGAATCACAACTTTATTTCTACTACATTATATTTGTAGTGTTTTTATAGTTTTCTACTGCATGTGATTTGGTAGAAGTTGAACCATGATGCTCATTGATCTTTGTCGATATTCATATGCATGAGTTATGATATATTAGTATTTGCCTTTTGTCGATATTCATATGCTCATTGATCTTTTTCGATATTCATATGCAGTATGATATACACTAATGTTGTAAAATATACGGTAATGCAATTAAAGAATACAATAAAACACTAATGTTGTAGAATATATGGTAATGCAATAAAACATAACTGTTGTAAAACACTAATGTTGTAGAATATACGGTAATGTTGTAGAATATACGGTAATGTTGTAGAATATACGGTACTGTTGTAAAACACTAATGTTGTAAAACACTAATGTTGTAGAATATACAGTAATGTTGTAGAATATATAGTAATGCAGTTGGGTATAAAATAATGCAATATGATATACACTAATGTTGTAGAATATACGGTAATGCAATAAAATAATGCAATAAAACACTAATGTTGTAGAGTATACGGTAATGCAATAAAACATAACTATTGTAAAACACTAATGTTGTAGAATATACGGTAATGTTGTAGAATATACGGTACTGCTATAAAATAATGCAGTATGATATACACTAATGTTGTAGAATATACGGTAATGCAATAAAACACTAATGTTGTAGAATATACGGTAATGCAATAAAACATAACTGTTGTAAAACACTAATGTTGTAGAATATACGGTAATGTTGTAGAATATACGGTAATATTGTAGAATATACGGTACTGCAGTAAAATAATGTAGTATGATATACACTAATGTTGTAGAATATACGGTAATGCAATAAAATAATGCAATAAAACACTAATGTTGTAGAATATACGGTAATGCAATAAAACATAACTGTTGTAAAACACTAATGTTGTAGAATATACGGTAATGTTGTAGAATATACGGTACTGTTGTAAAACACTAATGTTGTAAAACACTAATGTTGTAGAATATACGGTAATGTTGTAGAATATATAGTAATGCAGTTGGGTATAAAATAATGCAGTATGATATACACTAATGTTGTAGAATATACGGTCTTGCAATAAAACATAACTACAATTCAGTAGAAACTATTTGTAATATACTTATAATTTTTTACCGCAATATAATGTTTTAGTTTGTAATTAACATTAATGATTCTATAGATTCACTAATGTACATAACATTTATGTTATTTCTTATTGATCAAGTGAAGTTAATCGAATTTTGTTATTGTATGAAGTACTGAAATGAATTTAGATGATTGTTACAGTATTTGGTAATATTGTGCTGATGTTTGGCACGTATTAGGTTTAGATATAAATACTGTGATTTTCAGAGTTAAATGGTTGTTATTGGTCTTAAAGTTAAATAGCTTTTCATTATGATGGAGTAGGTATAAAAGCGTGATGCAGTAAGATTGTCTATTGTATTGTGATGGAGTAGAATATACATTTTGATATAGTAAAGTTTACATTGTAATGCAGGAAAATAACACAGTGATGCAGTAAAGTAATAAAACGAGGAAGTGTAGTGGCTGTGTAGAAAAAGAGCCATAATTTAAAAGCATGCCCATTGAAGTGGCCACCATCAAAGAACAACAAGCAACAAGAAGAGCCGACAAGAGCGACAAGATCTGGACACATAATATGTACCCGTAAAGCTTACAAGCAATGTTTCATTATTCGTTTTATATTCAAAATAAGTAGTGTATAAATATCAAATTATTACTTACAAGCCATGTTTTCGGTTCTAAGATGTATAGTATTTGTTACCAAACATGAATACAAAAGTATCTTATTGTATTTTAAATATACTCGGTATCCTTTTGTTTTACGAGTAACAATTAATACTGTATATTATCTTATTTGTTTGGTGTATTATAACGCATTAAAATATACATTATATTTTGATACAATAGCATTCACATTATGATGAAGTAAAATAGTCATTGTGATGTGGTAAAATAATACAATGATGTGCTAAAGTATTATTTTGATGGAGTAAAGTTATATTGCAATTCTGTAGTATGGTAACAATCTGACGAAGTAAAACAATATTGTGATGCATTAGCTGTAGTCGCCAGATGCAATATTATTTTCCTTGCAACATACTTGATAACTTAATGCATCTATGTTCATTCACATATCAACAGTAATCAAAAGTAGTAAATATTATACAAAATTTGTCATCATTAAAATTTCAATACATCGTATTTACGTTCCGTATTCTAAAGTATTACATCTAATATAATTTAAGTGTTGTCTATAAATGATCCACCATCCACGAGTATCTTCCAAGAATCTTTGTTACGCGTTCAATGCATCTGTGCACCATTTCACCCTTCAATTCTAGTGTACCAATTGGTATTTGAGGATGCAATCTACTGCTTGTAGCTTGGTAAATGCATATGCCTTTGCCGCTTGTGTTTTTTTGCATGTTCTTTTCACCTGTGTAATAACAGTTCAAGCATTTTCATGAAAATAGCAAAATATATTATGTGATGCAATAGAATTTAAACTAGCATGTAGTAGAGTATAAGTATAATGCTGTAGAAATAAAGTTATAATGTAGTAAAAAACTAAAAATACATTACAAATATTTTCTACTTCATTACAATTATATTCTACTACATCACTATTATTTATATCATAATTTTATTTTATTCTACTACATGATTGTTTATTTCTCCCGCATTACAATTAAATATTTTACATCTCATTTATATGTAGAATATAAAAATTCAATGCAGTAGAATAAAATAGTAATGTAGTAAAATTAACACTATGATTCAATAGAAAAAAAGTCTTATATTTTCTAGTACATCATTGTTTTCTACTGCATTACAATCATATTCTATTGCATTACAGTTATATATTCTCCTTTAATGCGTTAGAAATAATAGTAATGAAGTAGAATATAATATTATAGATTACAGTGAGAAAAGAACAGTATCTATTTCAGGTATACTTACACAAGCATTTTTGCAAAAACGAGAAAGCACATTTATCCTAAATGATTTATATGAACAATAATTTACAAGCTATTGCATTATAGCTAAATGTCAACCACGTCAAACACACAATTTGGCACACATAATCATTTTTGAAAAAAAAGACACATTTATCCTAAATCATTTCTGTGAACTACAACATACATCCTCCTACATTATGACACATTTTCTAGTATATAACAAACAAACCACGCACATAGAATCATTTTCATACAAATGTAGTAGAAATAAAGTTTTAATGCACTAAATCATGCATATGAAAAATGTACGTAACCTACTTCATTACAATGCATTAAAATTAAACTGTAATGTAGTAGAAATAAAGTTGCGATGTAGTAAATCATGCATATGAACAACACGAGTAACCTACTACATTAAATGCATTAGAATTTAAACCTTAATGTAGTAGAAATAAAGTTTTAATGTATTAAATCATGCATATGAAGAATGTACGTAACCTACTTCATTACAATGCATTAAAATTAAACTGTAATGTAGTAGAAATAAAGCTGCAATGTAGTAAATCATACATATGAACAACACGAGTAACCTACTGCATTAAATGCATTAGAATTTATACCTTAATGTAGTAGAAATAAAGTTTTAATGCATTAAATCATGCATATGAAGAATGTACGTAACCTACTTCATTACAATGCATTAAAATTAAACTGTAATGTAGTAGAAATAAAGCTGCAATGTAGTAAATCATGCATATGAACAACACGAGTAACCTACTGCATTAAATGCATTAGAATTTAAACCTTAATGTAGTAGAAATAAAGTTTTATGCATTAAATCATGCATATGAAGAATGTACGTAACCTACTTCATTACAATGCATTAAAATTAAACTGTAATGTAGTAGAAATAAAAATGCAAGTATCGTAATATATTATAGTGTATTAAAATTAAACAGTAATGTAGCAGAAAGAACAATGCAAGTGACCTACTGCATTACAGTGCATTAAAATTTAACTGTAATGCAGTAGAATAAAATTTGCTTATTATTATTAAAATTTTACCAAATCACATGCATAGTATTAGTTTTACTCCATCATAATATTAATTCTACTCAATCATAGTGTTAATCCTACTCCATCACAGTTGGAATTTTACCAAATCACTTCTATATCAAAGAGAACTTTATAATTCTCATTGAGACATTATATCAAACACATTTTATACATCTATCATAAACACACAGTTGCACAAAACCTTATATATGTTTGATATCCTATCGCATTCTAGAGCATTATAGTGCATTTTTAACACATTCTAACACAAATCATTCAAAAATTAATCAAAAAATTAAAAAAAAGTTTACCAGTAGGATGCGATGTTTAATTTGTTTGATTCGAGAGGATTCAGTAGGTTTGATTTGGTGGATTTGGTGGATTCGAGAGGATTCAGTGTGTACTGTGTGTTTTTTTGATCGTTTTTTAGTACGTAAGTGTGTGTTTTTTTATCGGGCTATTTGGGACGTTTTATATTTTATTATTTTCGAGAATTGCCCCTAAAGTTTGAGAGTTTACAAAAAGACACCATTTTTTTAATCACATTTAGTGATTTTGATCTAAGGGCTGATAATTCACCTCATTTATTTTATTATAGAATTTGTTTTATAATAACTCCACTCTATATATATATATATATATATATATATATATATATATATATATATATATATATATATATATGACTTGTCTGTGTGACAAGCTTGAGATGATTAAAATTCTTGTGTTCAAATGATGATTTGTAAAACCTATAGACTTGCTCAACCGTTGTGTTGATGATTTTAAGCATGTATTTCAGGTAATCAAGATGTATGGCAGCGGAGCATGTGAGGAGGAAGTTGGTGCTTACTTGTCTAAATTTTAAATTATTTATTTTCCATCCTTTAAAGTGAATAAATGACTTTTAAGTCATTGATAAATGTATTGTGATTGGTAACGGTTTTTGGGACTAAACGCTACTCTGATTTTATATATTGGGATGGGAAACTTTTTAGACAAGGTTGTATATTATTTTAACGTCTCTTTTTAGGTCGTTGTCTATGATTATGTACGATGTGCTATGAGTAGCGCCCCAAAGTGGTATTCCGCTGCATGGTAATTCGGGGGTGTTACAAATTTTTACGTATACTATTTGATTTATTAGCATTATTTGGCTTAGTAAAAATTTTAAGTCGAACGTCACTGTGTATCGCGCGTTAACAAATTAAATTAATACGCTGTGTCGGGTAACACTACAAATCTTCACTTACAAAATTATACCCACCAATTTTACTTTCACATATTTTCAACACTAACCTATCATCCAAATTAAATCAAAATAAAACCCCAATCATTATTATTAAATATTATTTTCATTACTCACACTCAAAATTTCACTCTCCTTTCTCTTTTTCCTTCTTCCTACGAGACCCTTACCCACCAACACTCTCTATGTTATTTTATTTTTCTTAAACAAAAATCCCACTATCTACTTTCTATATATTATAACCTACTATACTTTACTCAATCACACATACATCAACTTTTCAACCAAAAGTAAACATAAAAAGAAACTTCATCACATTCTTCCTCTTTGTTCATTGTCGGGAAGTTACAAAGCAAAACAAAACACCATTTTCATTATCACCATGAACATCACACCATATACTTCATAAATAAAACACAAACTATATCCATACACATAACATAACAAATCACAAACACTTTTTAATCAATCACCAAAGATGAACACGCCTACATAAATTCGTCCGAGGGTTTTGAAGCAAGATTCGAGTTTTATTTGTGGGTTAAGCTAGGAGGTTACGGGTTGATAAGGTTTCTTGTTCGGGTCATTCTTAGTGCGTGTAGCTTGGGAAGAGAGTACGTATCACACACTTTTATTTTTACTCGTTAAACTTGTTGCTTATCTTATGCTTGCAAAACACTTGCTTCCATACATTTTAAACATGAAAAATGAAAGGTTTAGTCTCGGGCAAAAGAAAATGAGACGTGGGTTGACATATGTTTTGTGATGCGAAAATTATGTTTTAAAAACCACAAACTATATTTTTGAATCACCTAAGCCATTGTGTGTACATTAAATCATAACTTTTGGAGTCGACCATGAATCTTGATGTACTAGATAAACATAAAGGTTTCAAGTTTATGCGTATTTTTTGTCTATTAATTCATTTTCGGGTCTATATTGGTTATAGTAGTCATTTGACATTAAAAACTTGAAGTTCTTAAACTTTGCTAAAACTTGTAGATTTTTCTTCTCGAAAATAAAGATTTAAACCACGTAAAAATATGTCATTTTTGTGATGAGATTTGTAGCTTGTGTCGTTAGGATGAACATGCAACTTTTATTTTCCAAAATAGTTAAGTAACGAATTCAAAAATGGAGATGTAAGCCTCGGCTTAGTTTGTTCAAAAATGGTGAATGAAGGTCTTGTTGAGATGGCTAGGAGAGATAGTAAAAAAATGTTTAACAAAAATAAAAAAATGTGTCCATTGGTTGGAACAAAAAGAAAAAGAGAAAAAAAGTGTTTATTATAGGATATAGTACACTTATGTTTTTTTATTGTCTCTGATTGTACACATTATGACACAAGGAAAGAAATAAAAGGAAATAAGTCAAAGTACAATTAACGTTACAATATGAATGTTGTATTATATTATTACTGTTGTGACACAAATCAGGAAAGAGTAAAATGTGAAAGGAGTATTATGTGTTTTCCAATTGTGTGAAATTTTGGCTGACGAAAAATAGGGGGATAAAAGAAGGGACCCAATTAATATAATGATAATTAGCATGACATTTAATAAAATATGTTTCATATTAGAAAACAAAATCACACTATAATAATTGTAGAGATAACTAAAATGTGGCATTTAATTTATATATATAAATTGTATTAAATAATGAAAGTAAATAAATTAATATCACGGTTCATCCTTGGAGCGTGGGATTAAACATTCTTCGATTTATTCATATATGCCGAGTCCCATTGACACTAATAATATAATCCGGACTAAATTGGTGTCACAGTTAGCGCGTGAAGCGTGGGTATTAGGCATTCTTCGATTTATTTGTATATGCCGAGTCCCATTGGCTCTACCGAACTAAAAGACCCAATTAAGCGGGTCCTGAACAGGGCCTCATGATTTATTCGTAGACGACCCAAACGGGATCTTTGCTATGCTTTGCCTATGTATATATATTAATACATGAACACTAAACATAAATAAAACGTAGAGGACGGATATATTCATTGGACAACAATTAGGATTAGGACCGTATTATTGTTGGACTGAGATGGACTTGGACTTACAAAATTAGTGGACTTATTTAGTGACCAACTGCCACTTGACCGAATTAAATTATAATCGCTTGTTGTGTTTATATTTTTTATATAAAATTTTGTCTTGAGTCGTCTGAATTATTTTGTGTGCGTTGACCTATAAATTTGACCTTGTAATAAACTTGGACTTTTAATAAAAAGTAAATATTTATACTTTATTAATTTTTCGAAGCAAGCATAGTGTAGCAACAAGGTACTTATTTAGTTGCACTACTTATTTAGATAGCATTATTCATGCTAGGTTGCAACTAGGACTGGCGTTACTTGCGAGTATTATACTGTGACTGATAATTGTTGCATCTACTTGACAATCACTTAAGGTGAGTTTATAGCCCCACTTTTTACAGCTTTTATGCATTTTTGAGGTGAGAACATTGCTTTGTTTTATAATTGAACACAAGTACTAAAACTTACGTTTACGAACTGGTCTAAGTAGCTATAACCCTTTGATTGCTCTTTTTGCCCTTAAATCGTGAACCGTTAATTACTGACACGGATGACCGGTCAGTAAGCACGAATGTCGTGGATAGATCTATTGAGGTTGACACCTCCGTCGGGTTTAATCGAATACTGTATTATTCAGACGCATTTTCATTTGGTACATTACGGATGTTGTGGGTTAGACATCTGCTGGGCACTTATATATACTTTCAGATTGTTACGCTTCGGTGTCACGAG
This sequence comes from Glebionis coronaria, assembly GCA_025667525.1. Classification (NCBI taxonomy): domain Eukaryota; kingdom Viridiplantae; phylum Streptophyta; class Magnoliopsida; order Asterales; family Asteraceae; genus Glebionis; species Glebionis coronaria. Next base: position 545,596,650 of record CM046882.1, read on the forward strand.
CTTAGACAGTAGTAAACGCCTTTTGTATGACATGTTATTTGTTATATTGTCATACACTACTAAAAATCTTGTGGTTCAATAACTCTATCAAATTAAACCTATGAACTCACCGACTTTATGTTGACACTCTGGAAATATTTTTCTCAGGTGCTTAACTTACATGGATTGCTTGGAGTCGCATGCATTTGAAGCTTTCAATAATACTTGGATCATTTGAATACTTTCCAAACATTTACATTTCTATTCTGAACTATGTTGTACTGTTAAAACTTCGTTGTTGACTTTATTCAAATGATCAATTTTCAAACGACTCATATAGAGGTCGTTCTTTATATTCTGAGTGTATGATGCTATGAAGTCACATGCCCCGATTACTTTTCCGCTGCAATATATTTGGGGGTGTGACAGATTGGTATCAAAGCCTCGGTTATAGAGAACTAGGTTGCATTAGTAATTCTAAACTATAACTGTTGCTCAACTTCATTATCATAACATCATACATTACTTGACATTACTTGAACTGTGTGCTTACATACTATAGCTTATTTATTTACATACATATACACTACATAAATACTCATACATAATTTCTTAAAATATTTCAGTTATCATGCCACCAAAGAAGACCACTATGACCGATGCTGTCATTCGGGCTTTGATTGCTCAAGGTGTAGCCGAGGCCATAGCCACCTAAGAAGCAAAACAGAGTAATACTAACGGGGAAGGAAGCCAAGGTTCCGGAAACCGTGGTAGGGGAAACGAATGCCCTACACGAGAGTTCACTTACAAGGAGTTCTTGAATTGTCAGCCACTTACATTTAAGGGTACTGAGGGAGTCACAGAGTTGACTCAATGGATTGAGCGAATGGAGTCAGTTTTCCACATCAGTAACCGTATTGTTGAGTACCAAGTGAAGTATGCTGCTTGCACCTTACTTGGAACCGCTTTGACATGGTGGAACGCCCATGTTAAGACTATTGGGCACGATGCTGCTTATGCTATGACATGGAAGAACTTAGTAAAGATGATGACCTCTAAGTATTGCCCAATGGGCGAAATTGAGAAAGTGGAGATAGAATTGTAGGGTTTGAAAGTCAAAGGTACTGATATTGAGAGTTATAATTGACGCTTCCAAGAGTTGGTTTTGTTGTGTGGGAGAATGTTTCCCGAAGAATATGATGAGGTAGAGAAGTACATTGATGGATTACCGGATATGATCCAAGGCAATGTCATGTCCTCTAAGCCAAAGACCATGCAAGATGCCATAGAGTTTGCTACTATGTTGATGGACCAAAAGCTCCGTACCTTTACGGAAAGGCAAGCTGAGAACAAAAGGAAGTCGGATGACAACCTTGAGCAGAACCAGAATCAGCAACAACCTTTCAAAAGGCAAAATGGGGGTAGAGCTTATACCGTTGGACAAACTAACGTTAGAGGTTATGCTGGGAATTTGCCTCCCTGTGGCAAGTGTAACCGTCATCACAATGGTGGTTGCTCAAATGCTTGTAACAAATGTGGGAAGTTGGGCCATATGGACAAGGATTGTAAGGTGGTTGGATTTGTCCCAACATGATTTAGTTATGGTGCGAATGGGCACTTCAAGAACGAGTGTCGTAAGGAGGGGAATCTGGGCCAAGGAAATCAAATCCGAGGCAATCAGAACTAGAACCGCGGAACACAAAACCGTGGGAACCAGGGTAATGGAAATGGAGAAAATAATGAGAACTAGAATAGGGGGGAGAACCGTGATCGAGTTTATGCCCTAGGAAGGTATGAGGCTATGCAAGACAACAACGTTGTCACGGGTACGTTTCTCATAAACAACACTTATGCTTCTGTGTTAGTTGATTCGGGTGCGGATAGGAGTTTTGTGTCTACAACTTTTAGTAAACACTTGAATGTTACCCCTATTGCCTTAGACTCTAAATACAACGTTGGATTAGCCGATGGGAAGTCTATATCGACTGGTACTAATTTACGAGGGTGTACCCTAAAGTGGATTTGATATGAAATGGTTAAACAATGGATGTTTTGGCGCTCTAATAATAATTAAATACTAATTCAAATAACTAGTTACTAATTAAACGGGCTGGGTATGGTTTCGGTATTGAGGTGGGTTTGGGTTGGATATGTGTTTGAAATGGACGGCTTCTCCCCTTTATCTTTCATTAAAAAATTCAAAATACCCCCCACAACTTTTGGTAGAATATTGAGCAAATCCTTTTGTTATATCTTTGATCCTTTGGTAATATTGGTCCTTGTGGTTGATAATACTTAGAACAGTGACTTCAAATGTAATTCTTTCAAACTTCAAGGGCCTTTCTTGTACAATAATGAAACTTTAGGGACTAAACTTGTTATTTTGAGATTTACAAGGGTATAAAGTGTCATTTCTTTAAACATAGAGGACCAATCTTGTACATTCTTCAATCTTTAAGGGTATTTTTGGAAAATCAATACTCGGGTCCGGTTCTCTATGCGGCTTCGTTTTTCGTGTTTGTTTTTCCTTGTTTCTTGTGATCTTTTGGCCATTTCACGATATTCGTACCTACAATCACACAATTGAACAAACAAAGGGTTTTTGCATGGTTTTATTATATTTTTCCGTATTTTAAGCCCGATTTAAACGATGAGACCATGTATAATTAGAGGCTCATCACAAGACCAATGGAAATAACCTTATATCCGGACAACATACAATCGGGTCCCTTGTGTTCAATGTTAAATAAGTAAAGTATTCAAAACTCTTAGTTTCGCAAGTAAGTATTCGATGATTCTAAATCACATAGTAAGCAATTCAAGTTTTGTGAAAAATTTCAAGTAGTGCTTATATCGCAATAAGTTACTTAGTTAAAACTAGCATGTACCCCCTCGCGGGCTTATAAAAACATATAAAGTAGTAAAAGAGAGGCTATGAACTCACATGATATAAAAATTACACGTAGATCGAGGAACAACATCCGATATCTGACACATGACTTTCCAAGATAACAATCACTCCTTGATCGAGAACGAAACGCCCAATGATCGACATATGACCGACCGAGACCTAACATGACGAGACGCGTCTTATATTCGAGACTATAACTAAGTCATACATATATGTAAGTAGTGTACTTTAGTATGTTTGGACATTGTATAAGTTTTATAAAACCTTTGACAACAATTTACCATGTATTACCCATTTTGACAGTTAAGCCCATTGTAGCTCATTCGTGGCCCGTTACAAGTTCATGTGACCTAAGCCCATCTCAAACTCAGTATTGAACTTCAAACTTATTATTAATCATAGGTCCAATAATGTTTCAATAGCCATTAAAGCGTATGTTGGGATTTATGACCCAGTCTACTCTATATGCATTGCGGGTTCTAAAACGCCTCAAAATGATGTCGAATTAATATTTCACGATGGTCGGATATTAGTTCTTCTAATTATCAGTATATGAATGAGTCCATAGTTCCTGATAAGTTGGTCCTATCACTTCGGTTGTTATAACGATCAACACGTTTTACGTTAATTCAATATGATCCAATTCTTACAATATCCCCACATGCCCTGTAGATTAGATCGTTTCTCCTTAACCGAAAGTCTTCTAGGTGAATTCTTTTTTACCAAAATTGTCCGCAACTCATGTACTTTACCGATCTTAAGTCCTGTTAACCATAAGTTATATTTATCGTAGCTTAGTTACCAATTTTCATACTTATAAACGTTGGTTGTGATTCGCAGCCAACTTCGAATCCACCGTTTCGGCTGCCATTACCAAATTGTTTGAAATTGATAAACCATCCAATTGATTCTAATATTATATGATTTTATATACCACTTTTAAGTTTGCATATTTATAGGTTGGTATACGAAAATATGAGTTAACAGCCCATCAATATAGCAGGTCATATTCTGACCTCGTTTACTAAATCGACCATAACTTACTCTCTGGGAATCGCCCCGTGACATTCCACCCGGAGAATCCATCACCAAATAACCATCCATCAACATGAATGATAAACCAAACTTTTAAACTTATTAAGGTTAACAAATAAGTCTTTTTCCTACTAATCACAAACTACTCTTATAAATATTATATTCATAATGCCCATCTAGTCATGCTTTAATTATTAATAATATACAATGTCCAACACATACTAATTAGCTATTAAAAGATCAAACTCGGCAGTAAGATAAACTTTACATATATACAAATCAATACATCAATTAACCTCAAATAAAGAAAGATATACACCTTCAACAATGAAGAACAACAAGATGATAACTGCACCAAGGTGATCAATCTTCCAAGATCCTTATAAGCACTGATCCTACCTTGACTTAGCCATGAATTTAACCATTTATATAAGCTCTAAACTCATCCCTAAAATCCTTATATCACTTTCTTAACCAAGCTCCCAAGCTTCAAATAACCATAGAAGTATCAACACTAGTTACCAACTATCAATCTTTAACTAGTGTACAATAAATTTTAGGTAGAAAATTGACGAATTATGTGTTGAGGGAGTGGATTTCGTGTAGATGGAGAAAACAAGAGAAATTTTATAAATTTTGGAGTTAACTATGTTAAAATGATTAGGTGTAATCTTATGTAAAGTTGTTAGACCACACGCTATGGTGGTGCCATAGTTGGGGTCGTGCCTTACCAGCCTAAAAAACAATGGCTCACCGCACCTCACTCTCGTGCCATGGTTCTGGCACCATATCTGCCAGCCAACAAATGTTTGTGTTGTGATTTTTTTAATTATTAAAGTGGGGTATATGTGGACCCGTTATACCATTTTTTACTCTTATAACACCATTTTTCGTGACTCGCTGCTACCCCATAAAATGTGGTGCCATAGCCTACGTGTCAGCTATGGCACCACTCTTAGCTATGACAACACACCACTGTACCTAGTGCTTTTAAGAAGAGTACATGTGTCCATAACATGTGTAGTTTAACACAAACTTGCCACATAGTGGCATAGAGTGTATCACCCACTAACCATTATATAAGTGGGGTGAATTAATTAAAAACTTGTCCCGCAATTTGCAAAAACGGGTATTAACGAAGCTTAATATTTTAAAAGTTACGCGATTTGGAAGATATTCGTATACCACAAAAAATAAAACGATCGATATAAAATAAAAATATCGACACTCGGAGAACATTGATATTTCGATTAATAATGAGGCTTATAATTTAATCAACGTTAACGCGTTATATAAGTGAATGACGCCGAAAAGTTTAACTTAAATTACAAAAAATGCTCGTAAAATGAAAAATTAAAGTGAATACAATAGAAAAAATATTTCTATGTCATAACGAGAATATTTATGGTCGATGACGTTAGTAGACTTTGCTGTTAAATAATAATATGCACATATTCGATACGCTAAAGTCTTAACCTTTTCGAGTAGCCGAGAATTCAGTATTATTCGTAAAAACGAACAAGATAAATAAAAGTCGGGTTATAAATATTGGTTCGGAAATTACGAATTGCTACATTAGTATTAAATACTTATATGCGAATATTGTGATAAATTATCTCAAAAATGACGTAGGGTCATTATTATCATCCGCCTTACAAAAAAGTTACATATTTAAAGTTTTTACATGATGTATAATCAATTAAATAATTAGTAATAAGGAAGATGAGGAATTACTTATTCAACTAAACAATCACATGGAAGAAAAACAGTCAGAGTAGAAACACGTCAACTTATATATATATATAACCAAATCAGGTTTCCTTTTAATTAAAAAGTTGCATACAAAAAACATGCAAGGAGAAATACATTACTCGATGATGTGTTGTTTATCCCGATATATCTTAATTTATTTATCACACTTGAGTTATAAAAACACGTTATTACTTAATCATTCAATCTTTGTAGGACAAAACAAGTTAGTTATCAGATTACATTTTCCACTAAAGTAATTAACCATGAAAAACTTATTTGACTAAATGAACCTTAAGATCCAAATTTTGACCCTTGAGGCAAATCACGTGCACCATTGAACTTGTAACTTGATCCGGATCTATATTTACAACTTGACATGAACCCACTAAAGCCCCCGAATCCAATCTTCATGAATGAAAAAAGGTTCTTTGTATCATTATCTTTTTTGGTAATTTTTATCTAAATTTATATTTTGTGATTGTGATTCGTTATTTATCTAAATAGTTGTTTAAATAGTTGTTTGTAATGGTAACAAACAAGTGTGGCATATGTTTTCGCCTCTCAAGGGTTTATGGTTTTAGTGAAAATACCATGACAACATCTATATCCACAACGATTTACGCAAGTTGTTTGGTGTGATGCAATAAACGTTGAAAGTGAATCAAATAAATGAAACACGGTGATGTTTGAGTAAAAATATAACTTACTTTGGGAAAAGTAAGAAACAAGCGTGGTAAGTATAAGTTTAAATGTTTAGGAAAATGTAAAAATCGACGTTGAGTTCGTTCTCGAAGGAGGTGTGGTTTTGTAGGCCAAAATTAAACGGATTTGAATTAGTTTCGTTTTTGGAATCAGAAAAGGTTTGAAAACTAAAGACGTTTACACTAAAAAGATTACACTACGTCGAATGCGTTTTCACGCAAAACGAGACGAAAAATAAAAAGTAACTGAAAAATTCTAAAACTTTGCAAATAAATCCTAAAAAATATTACAAACATTAAAAAATCAAGAAAACTTTTTAATTAATTATTATTTAATTTTAAAATCTATTTAAAGACCTAAAATTAAAAATAAACAAGAAAAAGTTAAACTCAAGATTTTAATGTTTGTAAACCTCCATCCTATTTTATAAAAGCTAAAAATAATTGTTCTAAAATTTTAAAACTAAGTTTTCTATTTTTAAAGACTTAAATAAATACTGAAAATAAAATAATGATTAAAAATAATAAAAGAACAGGGAAAATCTATAACTGTTTGGGAAAGTCTAAAAAGTTAACTAGAATCTAGAGAAAATACAAGGAAGGCACACGCTTATTTAGATAAGCTAGAATAAGCTTAAATACCCACGGCTTATTTAAAACTGGATGAAAAGAAAATTTGCTTAAATAAAACATGAAATGAAACCTAAACAAGAAAGAAAGCTTGGTACACTGGTAAGACTTGGAACCCCTACAGGTCACTAGTTTGAATCCAGGCCAAGAATTTTTTTATTTTATATATTTTTTGTTTTCTTTTTGGACAACTCCACCCCGCAAGCAGTTGGCTTGTGTGGAGTGAAAATAAGCATTAAATAAAGCAAAATAAGCACTAATAAGCCAATTAATGAAACATATAAGCTAAAAATGAGCTAAGGCCACAATCTACACTATCAGATAAAAGGGGAAGAAATCAGACAAGAAGAAGACGTATTGCTGATGCAGATTGTAAAAATGTGAGTTTTAAGCTAACAAAAATTTGAAAAAAAGCTGATTAAACACAAAATCTACCTAAAAAGATCTAAAGCAATGCTATACCTAACAGGTTCCTAATTAGTAAAAACTAAAACACAAATCAAACACTTGAGGCCATCTAATGTGATTTGCTTGTTTTGTGTTCAAAGGCTTGCAAAGTTGGGCCACAATCTTTGCAACGAAGAACACTCACCAACCCAATATCACCAGATGTGAAGATACAACCAACAAAAATCCCTACTACACTACCAGATATCAGATTTGTACTAAGATAAAAAAAACACAAAGAGATAAATCTAAAACTTGCAAATCAAAACATTAAACCAACAACATGAAATCAAAGGCAAATTTAGACTACACTATCATGAACAAAGATGTGCATGTTGTTAAATTCATGTTTTATGTCTCTTAAACCCTAGAATTAGCATTACCAAACACCCTTTTTTACCATAGATTTCAATTTTAACACACTAAACTGAACATTAAGCTACTATCAATCAAGTGAACAACTTAATCATGCATGAGAACAAATATTAACTAAGATTAAGCTACAAGGAAAACCAAGAACATGCACAAAAGCAATTTCACCACACCACAAAATCAAGCAGATTTACACTATGAGGTCTCTAAGCCTAACCTTAGAAGTGTACATCCACACTTCTTGAGTTTAAGCTAATGTACTCAAAAGTACAAACTCCTTTTGAGTTTTAGCTTATGGAGAAGCTTATGTGATGTGAAGACTACAACAGTCTTAACACCTAGACTACAACATTCTACGTGTTTTGTTCTTTGTTTGTTTTAAACACAATAACAACAATAAACAATTCAAGTGCTAAAAACCACACCCAAAATCTATGTGTCAAGTAGCTTATGGGCGAGCTTATGGAACAATAAGCTTAAGTAAATAAACAGGTTTTTGAAAAACCAACTTTCGGATAGATTTCTTGCAAGGGAAATAAAAATGGCAGAAACTAAACACAAGCCAATAAACCAAGTCTACAAACTTATTTTATCAGAATAAGCTTGTGAGTAACTTATTGATTTATGGGTCTCAAAAGATTAACAAAGTTTTGAAAAATATTTTGATAAGGAAAAGTAAAAAAATTGTGCAACGAAATTAAAAGAGACAAAAAACTTAAACACTTTAACAAAACAATAAGATGGAACTCGGAATTTTTCTTTGCATTGATTTTAGAATATCACCGCATTACTTTTGATACAAAATTTTGACAAAGTAAAAATTATTGAACAAAAGCTAATATTATGCTAAGGTTGCTTTATATATAACATACAACATGGTTCTAGAAAGCTAAAAACCAAAACACTAATTGCTTGTGAAGTTCCAAAAAATCCCCTTGTAGATTCGGATCATTTAAGCATCTTTGAAATCTTTGAAATTGGTCTTGATGGTATCATGTGAGTCTCTGCCAATCACAGTTGTAAGGGTTGATCTAAATCATTTATTTGGTGTGTCCAACAAGTAAATAAATTAAAACCGTCCAAAGCATTTGCCATATATTGTCTTGGTGCCAAAACGCATGTGTATTGGGGCAAGGGAGGGTCCACTATGTCACATGGGTGAAAATGAGAGCAATTTGAGGGTGTTGTTAAGTGACAAATATGGTTAATTAACATTCTGCAACAAATCGAGCAAAACCCCCTTGGTTTGTTTGTTAATTAGGGGTTAGGGTTTAAGGTGTTGTGGATGGGTGTTTGATCTATTTTTGTTAAACAATAATGGTTAGGCGTCTTTTTATTAATATTAAAAACGTTTAAAAACAAATTAATATTAATAAAAGGTATTGGGTTTGGGACGGGTAAAAGGGTTTTGTTTGTGGGCTTGGTGGGTTTTGATGGGTATGGGTAGGGTTTGTGTGTTTGTTTTGACTCGTTTTCACCCTTGCACTTACAACATGGCAGAATCAACCCTCCTCTTTTGGCAGAAAAATAGGCATCATTTCCCTTTGTTATAACTTTCACCTTTTAACAATTTTAGTCCTTTAATGTTTATAAATCTTGAAAAGGAATAATATGAACTTGTTGATTTCTTCAAGGGCTATTCTTGGCAATTCATGAAACTTTAGGGACCTCAATGAAAATGTTGATAAATGAGGGGTATAAAGTGACAATTCTTCAAAAGGAAATAGAGAAAAATTCTACTAGTTTACAACTTGGAGGACCAAACTTGTACATTCTTCAATCTGTAAGGGTATTTTTGTAAAATTAACATTCGAGTCCGGTTCTTCGTGCGGCTTCGTTTCTCGTGTTCGTTTTTGCTTGAATCTTGTGTTCTTTTGGAAATTTCAAGATATCTGTACCTACAATCACACACTGAACAAAACAACGGGTTTTTGCATGGTTTTATGATATTTTTCCATATTTTAAGCTCGATTTCACTGATAAGACTATGTATAATTAGAGTCTCATCACACGGCAACACGTGCTTTCGTGTCGTGATTGAATGAAAAAATTATGAGTGGTTATATAATGAAATTGGTGGTTGTATATCTGATGGAATCAATTATTGAATAAACCATTGATTACCAAGCTCAAAACTTACATAACATTTTCATTTCATTTTAATAATTTATTTTATTCCATAACAAACACTAAGTAAGTTATTTTTTTATGGGCCCACTAGTTTTATAAGTTCATCTCCAATAATAATGTAATACAAAATATAATACATTTCTACGTTATCGCCACATCAACATATCAACTTTCATACAAAACTTTCGCAATGCATTAAACTCAATACAATTTAATAAATTACCACATCACTATCCTTTTTCTAATAACTAAACGAATCAAATCAATTTATAAAAAAAGACAATTACATATATACCTGTTAAAACTTGCGCATTTACATATGTATTAAAAATATTTAACTTGCATTATAAATCATACATTAAAATTTTGTATATAGTGGGTACGTATGCAATTTCTCATATAAAAAATACTCCAAATAAAATATTTGCTACGCATAAAAATATTTAGCTTGTATTATAAATCTTACATTATAAATTGTATATAGTGGGTACGTATGCAATTTCTCATATAAAAAATACTTCAAATAAAACATTGCTACGCATAAAAACATTTAATCGTTTATTAAAATTTAAAAATGTGACAAAAATAACTGTTTAAAAAAATCACACATGCGGTTCACATTATTTTTATATAATATTGAAAAATTAGTTTTAATTTAAAGCAAAAATATTATACATAAGGATTACTACTTGACAATCTCTTTTCCAACGACACACCCACTTTCTCATATAAATTACACCCACTTTCTCATATAAATTAAAAACAAATCAAAATTTCTAACAACACACCCACTTTCTTACATGCATTCAAAACTTATCAAAATTACTATCTTCATAATTGCTAATGACAAATGCTACATTAATCTAGTTTTTACCACACTTGAATTTTGTTAATTCAGAACCTTCTTTCTCACTTAAATTAAAAACAAATTAAAATTGTTATTGATAGAATTGCCATTGTCTACTGTTGCATTAAATTATTTTAATTCTTAAACACATAAATGGTCCTTTCGGTCACGCATATTTTGCAAAGTTAGTCCATAATTACTAAATATGAAACAAAACGCTAACCTAAGGACTATTTACGAAATGAATTTACTACAACACTTTTAACAAGAAAAAAACTAACGCTAACTTAGGGACTCTTTACGAAACAAATTTACTAAAACACTTCTAACACGCAATCTTACCCGACTCTATCTCGCAGCGAAGCACAAACATCTACCCTCATTGAACAAAATGTAAAATTGATTGAGTTCCAAAAACAAAATGATTTGGGCCACACTATTGTATAAACGCTGTGTAGGTAGAGAGACGCTCCTATTAGGTGGCGATGTTCACAATTCTTTGCACGTACAAAGGCTTTATGGTGTGTATGTCATTTCACTTGAGTGTGAGTGCCTTACGTACACATGTAATGGCTCTAGTTTAGTTTGGTATTTTTTTATATGAATCTCATATTCTCAAACGGATTTGACTCAAGGATACTAAATATTAGAGCTCTAGGTATCGCAGCTACTCATCTCACTGAATACTACGTGGCTTTCACCACCAGCTTGCCACCACACGATCCTTGCTCACCATACTCTCGCCACAAGATTTCTTGTCGGGGCAATGAAGAAGAAAGAGAAGAAAGATGGTGAGCTTTTTTTTCTTTTTCTTTTTTCGATTGTTATTTTCTTTAAGTAGCAATGTGTATACAATTTGAGGAGAAGAAAAGCATCATATACTTTTTTTTTAAACTCTCTTAGGTGTCTATTTTACAAAATATATATATACTCATCATTTATAGTTTAATTTACTCCTTTAAAAAAACTATAAGTTTCGTATTTTTTTATAAATTTTGTATTGTATTTTTATTTAAGTAATATGAATTTATCTTGGTTAAAAATCATGAAAAATAAAATAAAATAGATAGTGATTTCTCTCCATTGAAAATGTGAGGTTTATTATGATAAGATTTTCTTTTGAAATAACAGTGTTAGGTGACTTGACACACCTGAAACTTAAATGGCCAGGAATTTTCTCTTCATGACACCTAGAGTTCTTAAACCGTATTATTCTATATTTATTTCGAGCTTAGCCCAACTAAACTAATTATATCGTCTAACAATAACTAGCATGAAGTTAACCATCCAGATGGAGTACCTAATTAGTTCAAGAATTACTTGAAAACGACAATGATATAGTAATTGGAACAAAATGCAATATGCAAAGAATGTTGATACATATAAAGCACCTTAGCAAGAAGTGGTTCTTTAAATTTTGCATACAAAATCAATAAAAATCAATCAGCAATTCAAAATAGTTTTCGAATGCCAATTCATAACAAAAATATGTCATACATGTATCCGCATGTTGGAAAACCATCACACTCAAACTTCGTATAATTTCCTCCATAGAAAACCGTTTCGACGCCTACATAGTCTTCATTCGAAAAGTTCCACCCAAATCTATACGAAAATCTCAGGGACCATCCAGGTTGTTTATTTGGACTCGCCTCTAACTTGATATGTAAGAAACTGTGTGTCTTTGCTTTCATGTCTGATACCTTCCAATAGGTATTTGACGGGCACATGTAGTTGTCCCAAAATGTTATCATTCTCGACCTCCTGAATCTTGATTACCAGAACTTCTCCTCCAGGCTCATTCATTGTGAATTTGATAGGTTCCGAAGCTCCCTTTTTGTCGAATGAGGCTCGTAGATGGAACAGACTGCATATGCGTCTAATGAATTAGTATTGTTCTTGAAACTTCGTGCGGAGGTGAGTGTGAGCTCTAAACTACTCCTTAGATCCATGATCGTACTCGATATCTGTTAAATTAAATCACATGCATGCTGTAGGTTAGGAAATATGTAAATTTTTATATGATAAAACTACATTTGTATACTTGTGAACGTAAATATTAATAACTCTACAACTCGATCAATGACTATTTTTACTATTGATATGTTACATGCAACATAATTACTACTACCACGCAGGGCTAGAGCTGGTACTACAATATCCTGTAAAAAAAAAGGCTAATCCATGATGCATGCATGCACGAACTAGAGCTAACTTGATAAATTAACTACACTTAACCTTAGATCGAGTTTTAGAATAATCATATTGGAAGCAAAAGTTAGAACTTTAAGAGTAACATGATAACGTTAAAATACGAAGTTGACGAGTTAATGTGTTATGTTACCTTATAAAAAGAAAAAAGGAGAATGAGGAATGGTGATCGAGCCACTTATGGTCTTTCTTTTTTTCTTTGTTTCTCGGACTACGTCTACGTGTATATATAGAGAGATAGAACTCTGGATACAAATCCTATTAACAGTCATATACGCATATGCTAACAGTTCATAACCTGATACAAACAAAAGCTTTCTTATTGGGCTTTAAAAGAAGCCTTATAGAAAGCCCAGTTTTGGGCCGTAGTAGTATGGGCTGGCGCAAAAAAACTGTATTATGAACTGATCTATCTATGGTCTAAATTCTTAAGTGCATACCATAGAGTCATCATATTACATACATAAAGACCTTTTTTACTTATAAACATCATCTCAACATTACTAGATCAACAAAAAGTTTAACACTTTGACTTCAATATGCCACACATTTTATGTGTTGTAAAATAGATACAGTTGACAAAACAAATGTAAAATCATACCAGTAGCATCTTTAGCTCGACTTTGTGAACAAAATGCTAATCCTGACCTAACAAAGGTAAAATCATACCAGTAGTCTGACTTGGTGAACAAAATGCTAATCTTGAGCAATGGCCTGATCTAGGAAGAGGTAGGACGATAAAATAACTAGACATATTAATTTCGTTGTTTGGATACAACAAATAATCACTCCACATTTCATTTGCAATCGAGTTCCTTATGATCTCTTCTACTCTACCGTCGTGCCTTGAACCATTTGCTTCTTCTTCTTGTGTTGCATTTATAACCTCGTTAGTAACTGATTAGCACAGTTGCGCAAGGATGGAAAATGAGAATACAATCTAGAAGTCCGCCAAAATCTTATAAGAGGTCAGTACTTTTTTCCTTGAAGCCATTTTACTGTATGTTTCACCTTTCAAACGAAAAACTTCAAAGTAACTACCTTAAAATTTGCAAATATTTCAGTTTTAGTTGTTAGTGTTTCTTAATGTCTTATATTTGCCTTAAAAACTACCTTAAAACTAAAATCAAGTATCCTTATTATTTACGTAAGAAAGTAAATGAGACGACCAGTGATTGGGACATGTAACATAGCACAAATATAGACGTGTATGGTTAACCCGAGATGTTTTTTTGGACCATTTCTCGATTTGTGTGTGTCATCCTTGCACAGGGGCCAAGCTCTTACTAACTTAATTCGAGCTGTACACATACTTACATAACTTAATTCGAGCTGTACATCGACTTGCACTAGTAGTGTGTATGCTCTTACTAACATAACATGCATATATTACAGAAAACATTACCGTCGTCTTTTCTATAAATACTTAGTTGAATCATACAAGCTACATATTCCTATTACTTGTGTTCGTATGTTTGATAATTGAGCCAAACCCCACAACAACCGGGATTGGGCCATTTATCGTCTAATAAAGACTTGGCAAGAAAATGTTTTTACCTCTAGGCATCTCACATATGCACAAAAGAAAAAACATGAACTTGGAGCTTGATAATTGCATCATGGGATCAATATCTATACCCGTTGATGAATACCCTTTGATTTCTTATTAATTATTTTTATGAATCCTTCCATATTCTGTGTTTTTTGCCGCACGTTTCTTACTAGTCAATATCAACATAGCTATCAACTTCTGTTTTTCACATGTATCCCACAAATAAACCACTAAGCATGAACCCCTTTGTTGATCGAGTAACTTCCTGCCCCTTTTCAGAGAACGTGAGTCCTTCTACCACCATGTCCTACTTCGCATGTGAAAATGAGAACTCGTTGTTTTGACAGTTTTACTTGAGTTTCTTGGATCACGTTACTTACGACTTCCTCAAGGCCTTAATAGTTCCACGAGATGGCTTGTTTGATCTACGGTTGAGCCGTTGAGAAGAACTATCTTTGTAAGTCGCCGTGTCCTTTTACCACATCTACAAATGTACATTTTTTTAGGAAAACAAAAAGCCAAAACAAATAGGCCTATTAGCTCAGCTGGTTAGAGCGTCGTGCTAATAACGCGAAGGTCGGCAGGTTCGAGACCTGCATGGGCCATTTCATTTTATTACTTCAACAAGTTTTATCTGTAAAAAAAATGATTTTTTCTGCTGCCTGGACTCGAAACTGGGAATCCTAGCCAGAGTAGGAGCCGAATCATATCATTTGATTGATTGTGCTACAGCAGAAATTGTTGTATTAGATATTCCCTAGTATTTATTTAAACCGAATAAAAGAAAATACCTCCTTTTTCTTAAGCTTTCTATATCTTGTAATCCTTCCCTAAAACTCTTGTTTTAACAAATAACAATCATTCGCAAAACGTTTCTTATCGCGAGCCGTAAAAGTCTCGTGCTAATAATGCTTTTTCATAATCTCTTAATTAACCTTTTTAATAAGAGTATGATATAATATTATGTTTTTTTTAATGTGAACTCGAAAAAAGAGTTAAACATGCCTAACTCTCTACGTAAACACTATTCTGTACAACCTAGACTCATCAGACAACAGATTGGTTTGCTGCTACTTAAACATTGTCTCAGCTTATTGATTGTACGAATATAGTGTTGAATATTGCTTAAATTGGTAAATCGGACACGCGCAACTTTTGCTTTAGAGCGCACACAAATGTCTATGCACTTGTTGAACAACCACACATGATTTTTTTTTTTTGCTCAAAACTAATGGAATGATTTTACATTAGAAGTCGGTAAGGATGTACATATGCATAACATACAGCAGATAAAGATGAAGAAAATGGTAGACCTCGAGAGATATATTACCTAAACAAAAATTAGCTAACTATGCTCAGGGAAATCATCAAAATAGTAACTAAATGGACAACTGAATGCTTCCACTCTCTTAGCAATCGCTGTCTCGATTCTTCCTAAACCAAGGATTCCAACTTCTTTACCCGTAAACTGCAACAATATGTGAACGCTAACTCTGATCCATGTAATAATCCTTGGTTGATGAGTGCATTTATGCTGTCAAAACACATACTGTAACTGTATATGGTCTCTCTATGTAAACCTGTGATATAAACGTAGACACCTTACTTTCAAATGCTGAGAAAACCAACCTTCCAAACAAGTCTGAATACTTGACCTATCGTAATATGGTATGTTCTAAAGAGTACTCATAAGATGTTCAACTAAATATAGGTACTCATAAGATGTTGCTGTTTACCGACAGCCGATGAAGATCAGGGTGAGGAATAAAAACATGTAATCTACTCAAAGTGTAGTCGAGCATGATTTCGAGGTTCAATAATTTCAAGTAGTTTGTTTATTTTCATTCTTTTGTTATGCAAGTAGTTGAGTTAAGGTGTCCGATGGGGGAAATTGGCCCGACCCATAAACCGCATAAAGCCACGTTTTTCTATGCTATTTTAGGCCGGCCTAAAGATAGATTTCAGCTTTAGCCCATATGTATCGTGTACGTCTCTATAATATGTCGTTAACAGAGCTGTAAAACCTGTATGAAATAAGTTTATGAAGTGTTAGGATGTGAGTTACAAACTTGAGTTTATCATTGCATTTGAAAACCGAGTATCTGATTTTAATTTATTTTCCATGGTAACTGTCTGCAATATTCTAGCATTAGTTGTAGATCTGACGGTCTTGTTGTACATCCAGCATTTACAGCGAGAACTTGAGAAAACTAACTAAAGAATTTGAACTAAAGATAGGTAGGGGCCGCGTGAACGCAGTATAGTGTCCCTCACATTGTTTAAAAAAAGGAACCTATAGCTGTGCATCTTATTGAACTGTAAGTTAAAGACGTGTTTTACTAATATAATCTTTTTTGGGTAGAAACTCCGATGCTAATCAAACCACTTGCGGCTTAGGTACTAGAAAAAAGATAAAAAGTTCACTCCAGGGTACCTTTGGTTAATTTCCCCCTCTTTGGCTACACTACAAACGTGTTCAAACAAAATGTTAACACAACAATTACTTTTGGTGGATTGTGAAGCTTAACAGCCAAAGCACTTTATAAAAACTTAAACTGAAGAATTGGGCAGGGGCCGCGCGAACGCAGGCCCCCACAGCAACGAATTACGATGTAGACTCAACCACTTGAGCCGATCTTAGGGTGGCACCCCTCCAAAGTGCAATGGAGGTCACCAACCTAGGCCATGAGCCTTCTTGATCACTCATAGACCCCATCCAGGTAAGTGATTGTTCCTCTTGCTTCTTTTGCTTTTTATAGACCTTCCCACCCCTTTATCTTTACTCTCCCAACCGATGTGGGATAAATCAATATGCTCACCTTTTTTTCCTATGTTTGATTATTTTTTCTGATCATGTTTTTCACGATATCAATAACTTAATCCTACCATATATTAGAGGTGGCCCGATGAATGGTCTAGGATTAGTTTTAAACATCTCCTGGTTGAAATGGGCCGTATTTGCCTATTTGATACTGGTTGGTTCAAGGTTGACTCGCAAACACTTTTTCATACCTCTAAGATGGACGGGTGGTTACCTTCGCCATCTCAAATATAAACCTTTAAATGGTCCTGAAATTTTCTTAATAATATCTCAGTCCCACAAAATGTCCTGGTGAACTCACAAATTCTTGGTTGAAAAAGCGTTAGGATATATCAGGCATATCTTCTTAATCTTAATATATAAAAAGCCCTCTTTTAGTCTCTTTGACATCCAACAGAGCTGCTACATGCACATTTATATCTTTCAATCCTTCTATGCCAAGTGCTTCTCAGTAGTAATGTTATCAGCGTGTCAATGAATGAGTATCATTATCAAACAAGCACAAACCATCTTTCTGCTAACATATATATATATATGAAACTGACAAACACTAAAAACTTACAAATGGTGGTTCATAATTTGTTAGAATAATAGATCCTTTTTAGCCCAATTAAGTACTTCAAAATTTGCTTCTTGTAAGATTCAATTCATTTAGATGCAAATTTAGTACTGGCTAGTTATAAAAGGGTGGCTTGTATGTTCCATGTGAAACAAATAATACCGCCCCGATTTGTGGGTCTTTCTGCAATCAGAAATGTATTGGTTACACTATCGACCGTTTGCTTCTGTACCATCCAAAAATTACGAGTACCTACAAACAACTTGCTAGGAAAGTTGCCAAAAAGCTTAATTAGCTCAAACTGTGAAAAGTTGTCATACACTATACATGAGTTTCCCGTGCCCCACCTCAAGCTCACTAGAGAAACTGAGATGCATTTTTGCTGAAGCAAAACGACGATAATTAAAATCAAGTTAAATAGTGACAGAAATAAAATGTTGGTAACTGTTATGGCTAATCGCAAAAGATAAACAGTAAAGGAAAGAAAGAGGGGTGGGGTTGTGTTGGCCGAGGAGATTTGGGAGGCTCTACGACATAGTCAGAACTGGAAGAGGATTGCATAGAAACAACCTATCATAGACTCACCAAGGTATATAAATCAACTCATATCGCTTCTGTGATCCAAAAACTCCGGTGGGACTAATAAAACAAAGATTTTTCATTTTCATGTTCATGCGGAGTGCAGGAGTTAGATATGGCAGAAGGAATCACATATTCACATTATATGAAAAGGGGCAGGATATTACATAACAAAGTGGTTCATTTAAGTGGGCTGAAAATTGAACTAAAACACAAACAAATGTCAGGATTCGTTAGAACTATTAAAAAGAATCATAAGGTATTCATCAACCGGTTTAGATATTGCTCCCGAATGGCCAAGCTTAAAACCGTTCCATAGGCATCGAAATTAGATCCTTTACAAGTTCATGTTCTTTCGTGTAAATGTAGTAAGATCGTAGAGGCAGTATACATTTTCAACATTATTGAATACATTACAATTTAAGATCTTTTTGCGATGGACACAATAATATCGGCATATTAATAAGTCGCACCCTTATAAATGTGGTGCTGCAGCCTGCAGGTAGGTACTAGAACTAAGAAAAGGTGCAAGACACTAATGAGATTAGCAATGAGGTTCATTTATGTGATTATGTGGCTTAGTTGTTAGTTAACTAGCACGCAGTTGTAGCAGCACGACTCGACCCACTAACCACTAACATTTTCCGTTCTAAAAAAAAAAACTAGCACGACTAACCATCTCCGATAAACGACCAAGTTTGGTTTAAACAGGAGGAATCAATTGGCATAAAATGTGACTTCTATAATATCTTATGACAGATTTAGTGAACATGCCAACATGAGACTAGATATCTTCAAGGGATGTTTGAGGCTGTCGAAATCATCATGTAAAAACGGTTCTGTCTTAATGAATCTGTGAGTGGATAAACTAAAAACAATGGAAATATGAAGGTCTGGTGTCGAAATTCAAGGTGAAAAGAAAAGAAAAGAAAAGAAAAAAAAAGAAAAAAAATAGAAAGTGGAGATGCGGGGTATCGATCCCCGTGCCTCTCGCATGCTAAGCGAGCGCTCTACCATCTGAGCTACATCCCCGAATTTGATGTTTACCTTTCATATTCTCACTTCATAAAAAAAGTGTAGATTTTAACTGCAAAATTGTGCTGATCATATTCTTACTTATTACAACCCAATATTATTAGTTACCTTAACTATGTGTAGAGGTGGCAAAATGGGCGGGCGGGCGGGCACGGGCGCGGGCTAAACGGACGCCGGGCTAAATGGGCGGCGGGCTAAACGGGCGCGGGCTAAACGGGCACGGGCGAAACGGGCGGGCAAAACGGGCGGGCTAAACGGGCGCAAGCTAAAAAAGGAAAAAAAACATATAAAAACCTACAAATAAAAAATAAAAATACTTGTTTAAAAGCCGGGATAAAAAATTTAATAAAAAATATTCGTCGAATATAATAATTTGTATTTTACAAGTGCGCCCATTAAGCCCATTTGGTTTCTTACATATGCGCCCGTTTAGCCCATTCATTATAAAGAATGGGCAAAAAGTGCCCCATCTTTTTTAGAAAATGGGCAAAAAGTGCCCATATGTATTAAAATGGGCAAGATTTGCCACCTCTAACTATGTGCTCTTTGCTTCAATAACAAAATCAAGACTTTAAATTTGTTCAAGAGATTCTCATCATTATGGACCCAACTCGACGTTTTTCATAAAACAACTCATGGACGTCTTGTTTCGGAGAGTGAGTCTCTCATCATTATTAATGCTTTGACATCTGTTTTATGTTCCATACCACGTAGAAGACGAGATTGGGTACCGTTGAGACATCTGTTTTCTCTAAAAACTACATAAAGGAATAAAATATTTGTACTATCAACAAGAGCTTATAGCACGTGTTTGTGAAGTAAGTCAACTATTCTTGTTTACATCGTCTTAGCTTTAAGGAATTTCCTAACTTGCATTTCCGAGAAATGGGTTGATTTGGGCTTTGTTATGTCTCAAACGGATCAAATAAAAAGTTTAACTATAAGGGCAATGGGTCAAATGTGTTGAAAATCACTCAAATTTTTATTGATAGTCAAAACCTTGTACAAATGTGTTGAAATTAGTGAAAACCAACAAACTTTGAAATTACATCGATAAACACACAAAAACAAGATACAAATATCATCACAAGTACTCTATAACTTGTTTGATCCAACGGATAGACTGAAAAATTATTCTTACGTATAAAGAGAAAATTAAGGTTATGATACAGTTTAAACATTTTCCCCGCGTTGACCACACATAAGCACGGAACCAGAAAACTAAACGAACTTACGATATGCATACAAGAAAAACTATAAAAAAATGGGAAACAATGTTTTTGGACCCGATGTATTGAGGACAAATTAAGGTTTATTTTACCAACATTAACACTACGACAAAAAAAATTATAAGTGTTCATGTGACCCCAACCAACCATGATGTTAATTTTTGTAAAAAGTGGCTTAGTTGTAATACCCTCAATTTCACAATGCAACGGAGTATCAATTTTGGGTGTTACTTCATAGCACATCACACACAGTAATAGAAAATGACCTCAAAAGAGACGTTTTATAAAGATAAACCATTCGACAACTAAAACCGAACCAGTAAACAAAACTCATTACCTTACGCATGTTCTTATAGTAGCGAATAAGAAAACCCTTATGGCGGGAAACCACCCTCTTTCATTGATTCTCTAATCGGATCTTGTTAATCCCATTCATTGATTAACATCAGTATATAGGATTGATTTAAAATGTTGATCTGTGATCATGTCGCTCTCAATTGTGAGGATATTAGGCCTCGATTTGTCCGTCCCTAAAGCTCCTGTGATCAATCGTTAAATCGGGGATTATGATTAACACGTTATTTTCTCTTATATCTTTTTTAATTGATTTGACGGATTTTAGGTTTTTGATTCGAATTCAATTTTGTAGGGTTTCTTATTTGTTAGGGTTCATTATGGCAACACCAGATCTAAGGAAGATGATGTTTCTAAAATCTCAACATCACTTTTTTTTACGAATTTCCTAGAATCGATTTCTGCTAAAGATCTTTTTAATTCTTACAAAACTTATGGCCATGTTGTGGATTCGTATATCGCAATAAAGAGGGCTAAGAATGGTAAGCGTTTTGGCTTTGTACGGTTCATCAACGTGTTCGACGTCGATAGGTTGGTGATTAACATTCGTTCTGTGTGGATTGGTAGTCATAAACTAATTGCTAACGTCGCTAGGTTTCAAAGAAGTTCTACTAGTGGAAATTTTAACAGAGGTAAGAATAGTAGTGATATAAAAACACAGTCATTTACTAATCCGAAATCGAATGACAAGGGCTCTAGCCACAACAACGGGCTGTTTAATTCATACCTTGGCGCTGTAACTAGGACTAGGGTTAATGGAGACGTAAATGTGAAGTCGCAGCCCGCTATTGTTATTGACGATGATTGCTTTATATCAAGAGGACCAACTCGTTATTTGGTAGAGTAAAAGATTTGCATCCCTGGCTCATTTCAAAGTGAATCTGATTAATGAAGGATTTGCAGACATTAAAATACAATATACGGGCGAATTTTGGGTCATGTTGGGATTCTCATCTAGCAACACTATGATGAAGTTCTAGTCTAATGTTAGTATTGGGACTTGGTTCACGGAATTTAAGGCTGCTTTTATGAACTTTCAACCGTTGAAAAGGATTGCTTGGGTTGAAATCGAAGGGATACCATTAAAATTCTGGTCAAATAAAAAAATTACTCGCATTGCTACTAAATAGGGGGATTTACTCGATGTCGATGATCAAGAGGATACTTGTTTTCACACTAAACGTCTTTGTATTCACACAAGTCTGGTAAGGAGTATATCAGAGGAATTCAAGCTAATTCACCATGCAGTTACTTACAGATTACGTGCTAATGAAACCCCTTGATGGGTTCCAGATTTTTTGGATGAATAAGAGGATTAAGAACCAGATGAAAACAACGACAAAGATGAAAATAATGTTAACCCTGATCATATCCCTGATTTGGTTATAGGTGAAGGAGATGAAGATTTGGTTAGAGATAAATAAGAAGCAGAATACAATCTTGAACAAGAGGATCACGAGGGGCAAGTGAGCCTAATCATGATGATGGTCATGGTGAACACAACAAGGAGGAAGGTGAAGCTACCCCAGATATAGAAGAGTCTGATAACCCTCTCAACATTTACCCGTTACTTAGAACCATTAACAACAATAAGAAAGCTAATACCTCGGATGTAAGTCTCAAGTACCCCCTGGTTTTCCCCATAAGGAGACGTCTGATGGGAACTCTATTCATGAAGATGTTAACAACGTGACTACTAAAAAGAATAATGTTTCCAGTAAACCTAATTCTGATAGCAATGTTTCCAGCTCATCTGGCCACTTCAATATATCTGACATTCCTCATACTGGAGGATCAATCTTAGGTCTTTTAGAAGAACTAGTGAAGGTGGGTCAAGTTATGGGTTATAAAATGGATGGCTGTACTTCTAATATCACTGAGATCATTGAGGCACAAGGAGTCGAAGAGTTGTTTGAATGAATTATCTGTCCTTAAACATTTAAGCTCTTGCTCAAAAAACCAAAAAAGACTGGGTGAAGGAGTTATGTAATAAGAACAAGGTGAATTTTCTGACGTTACAAGAAACTAAGATGAACGACATGAATAATATTGCGTTAGGGCTTGTTTGGGTAATTCGTCTTTTGATTTTGTACATAGTGAGGCGGTTGGTAATTCTGGTGGTATCTTATGTGTGTGGGATCCAAACACTTTTGTCAAACACTTTTGTCAAACATAGTTCTACTTTGTCTGATTATTTTATTATTATCTGTGGTACTTGGAAACTTACTGATCAAAAACTTCTTTTGGTTGCGGTGTATGCCCCTCATGTTGCTAAAGATAAACAAATGTTGTGGGACTACCTTCAGTTGGATATTATTCGTTGGAAAGGGAATACTATCATCATGGGTGACTTTAATGAGGTTAGATTTAAATTGGATAGACATGGGTCAGTTTTAATTCTAATGGGGTTTTTCATTTAACTCGTTTATTCACAACTCCAATCTTGTGGAGTTTAAACTTGGTGGTTGTCAATTCACATGGTGTCATAAATCAGGAACAAAAATGAGTAAGCTCGACAGATTTTTTTATTTCTGATAGTCTTCTCAGCTCGTGCCTAAGAATTTCAGCATTTACTCTTGATCGTTATCTGTCTGGCTATAGGCCTATTCTTCTTCGTGAATCTTATGTCGACTATGGACCTTCCCCTTTTAAATTTTTTCACTATTGGTTCGAAATGGAGGGGTTCTCTGACACAGTTGATGCTGCGTGGATTAGCTACTCGAGCAAAGAAGTAAATGCCATCAGATACTTTATGGGTAAACTCAAACATCTCAAATGTAAGATTCGTGAATAGACTAGCTGCAAGGTTGATGCTAAACATGAAAAAAAGATCAACTTCAATAAGAGCTTGCGTCCATTGATTGTATCATTGACGGTGGGAATGGAGGAGATGTGGAAATTCACAACAGACTAAGATTCTCAATAAAATACCGAATATCGAAAAACTTCAGGCTATGGAACTTGCACAGAAAATTAAAATCAAGTGGGCTATTGAAGGGGATGAAAACACTAGTTTTTTTCATGGTATGCTAAACAAGAAACATAATAACTCGAACGTTCATGGTATTATGATGGACGGTGTCTGGTTTGATGATCCTTTCATGGTGAAGAAACAGTTTTACGATCATTTTAGTAATAGCTTCACCTTTCCTAGCCCTATAGACACGAGTATTATGATGGATTTCCCTTTTAAATTATCGGATGAGCAGCGTATGAATTTAGGGCGAGTGGTTTCCATTGATGAACTTAACTTAGCGGATGGGATTGTGGAACGGACAAAGCTCCTGGTCCAGACGGTTTCACTTTTGGCTTCTACCGCCGATACTGGAATCTCATCCAGAATGATGTCGGCTGTCAGTTATTTCTTCTCAAATTGTGATATGCCTAAGGGATGCAATTCCTCTTTTATTGCCTTGATTCCTAAAACCCCTAATGCTAATTTAGTTAAAGACTTTAGACCTATTAGTTTAATTGGAAGTTTCTACAAAGTTATTGTAAAAGTTTTGGCAAACAGACTTGTGGGAGTTTTAAATGGCATAGTTAGTGAAGTACAATCGGCTTTCATTGGGAATATATAGATCCTTGACGGACCTTTTATTCTTAATGAAATGCTTCAATGGTGCAAGGCGAAAAAGAAACAAGCTCTTATCTTTAAGGTTGATTATGAGAAAGCTTTTGACTCGGCTAGATGGAATTTTCTTAATGATATTCTTAAAAAAATTGGTTTTGGTAATAAGTGGTGCAATTGGATCCAATGTTGTCTTCAATCTTTAAGAGGATCTATATAGGTTAACGATAGTCCAACGGGAGAGTTTCAATTCGGTAAAGGCCTAAAACAAGGAGATCCACTATCTCCTTTTTTTTATCCTGATCATGGAAACGTTGCATCTTCCTTTCAACGTGTTGTCAATGCAGGTATGATTCATGGCATTAATTTTGGTGGTGGTTCGATAAATCTCTCTCACATGTTTTACGCGGACAATGCGGTTTTCGTTGGTCAGTGGAGTGAGAACAATATCACTAGTTTAATCAATGTTCTTGAATGTTTCCACAAGGCGTCAGGACTTCGTATCAATATGAGCAAGAGTAATATTATGGGTGTCCACGTTGGTATTGATAATGTTAAAAGAGCTACTGCTAGACTTGGGTGTCTCACTCTTAAAACCCCTTTTACATATCTTGGTTTTATTGTGGGTGGAAATATGTCTTAAATTCATATGTGGAAAGATACTATAGACAAAGTTAAGCACAGGTTATCCAATTTGAAATTGAACACGCTCTCTATTGGTGGGTGTCTTACCCTAGTGAAATCGGTCTTAGGGTCTACGTCGCTATATTATTTCACTATCTTTAAAGCTCCGGTTGGTGTTCTAAATAGTATTGAAGCTCTCTGTCGTAACTTCTTCAATGGGCATACTATTAATAGTAATAAAGCTACTTAGGTAAATTGGAAGAAAGCTCTTGCTTCTAAGGCTCGAGGTGGGCTGGGGATATCGAATATTTTTTATATGAATATAAGCCTTTTATGCAAGTGGGTTTGGTGTTTCATTACTCAAAAGAACTCCTTGTGGACTCGTGTCATACAGGCCATTCATGGTGTTAACGGTAGGATTGGGGCGAATAATACTCGTAGTTACAACTCCTGCTGGAGCATAATTATTCAAGAAATGAATTCGTTGGTTTCGAAAGGTATTGACATTCTGCAATTTTTCCGCTTAAAATTGGGGAATGGGGAGAACACTAAATTTTGGGAAAACAAATGGTTCGACGGGGTCTCAAAAGACAGATTTCATCGTATTTATGCCCTCGAGAATCACAAGAATATTTATGTTCGTTCAAAACTTTCTCAACCCATGTCTTTCTCGTTAGGCAGAAACCCTAGAGGTGGCATTGAGAAGGAGCAGTTTGATATGGCGACTAATTTGGTTAACGAAGTTACTCTTAGTTCCAATCCAGATCGTTGGTTATGGTCTTTAGAGGCTTCGGGGGAATTTTCGACTTTTTCTGCCATAAATCTTATTGATGGTATCATGCTTCCAAGTTTGGAGTTCAAAACAAGATGGAACAACTATGTCCCCATTAAAGCCAATGTGCACACTTGGAAGATCATGTCAAATTCATTACCAACCAGATTCAATATTTTTAGGAGAGGTATTCCTATTAACTCTATTTTATGTCCATGTTGCGATAAAGGAGTGGAGACAACCAACCATCTTTTTTCTCTTGTTCGACTGTTAAAGAGATGGTTAATTTGATCGCGAGATGGTGGAGTATACCAGCTGTGGAGTTTGATTTCTTTGAAGAATGGGAGAACTAGTTTAGCAGCGTACATCTTCCCCGGAAAAATAAAAAGATTCTTGAAGGATTCCGTAACAAGATGCTTTTTGATTCCAAGTTTCCAAAGAAGATGTTTTTAATTGATGATGTTATGTGTAATTCTTTCTATTGGTGTCGTTCTAGAAGTAAAGCTTCGTTCGGTTGGAATAATTGGCTTAAAAACCCTAATCTTTTAGCATTGTAATTCTAGCTTCTCGCTAGCTCTTTCTTTTAATAAATCATCAGCCGTTCAAAAAAACCATTCGACAATTTTATAAATATCAGAGTTTAAATAAAAAGAGATCCCACTAGTTCTTACAAAATTTAATAAAAATAAATGTTTGTCAAATGTTATCGAATGGTAACTGTTTGATTTGCCTTCACTTTATCATGTGCGACTCCATGTTCCACCTCTTAAACCTACATACATGAGAATACATGATAACATGTCAACACAACGGTTGAGTGAATTCATAGGTTTATATATACATACATATATAAAAGATGTCCATAGATCGAATCTATAATGGTATAGTAGAAATCTATAGTTTAAACTATAATTCATAGTTTAAATCTATGTTGTAGTATGAATCCTTAGTTCTGAACACAAGTATATTTATTCATTGGATGAAGCCATAAGTACATTATTACATGAAATTATTACATAGGTAGATGAGATTGCTAACTTGACGGTCTTTGCCCAACCCTATACTCTTGCCTAGTATAGTAACTCTACATACAAATGCATATGCAATGACAAACACATACCGGTGATAGCTAGTCGCCTTCGGACGAGGTTGTCAACCAAATAGATATATTCAATGTACAAGCGTTTACTTAATCAAGTAATTAACAATATATGGATTCGTGGGACTTTTTGCGGCAAGCAGGATGATGTAGGGTAATAGTGTCTAGGTATATAAAGACGAATACCGATTTAGGAAAACCGTTAATGAATTTAAAACCCGACGGATTCGTTCTCAAGGAAATGGATTAATGGCCAATTATCGTTGTTTGGATAAGTTTACGTTTTTGGAAAGAGAAAAGATTAGAAAGCTAAAGATTGATTGCACTAAGACGGGCTAAAACTAAAACGAATTACGCGGACACGTAAATCGAGGCAAAACATATTAAAATAATAAAAAATTCTAAAAAAATCTAAAAAAATCTAAAAAACTTGCAAATAAATCATAAAAAGTCTAATTTATAATGAAAAATCAGAAAAACATCTTTTAGACACTTTAATTAATTATTATTTAATTTTAAAATCTATTTAAAGACCTAAAACTCAAAATAATTAACCAAAAGTTCAATTCAAATTTTAATGTTTGTAAATCTCAATCTATTTAATTAAAAGCTAAAAATAATTTTTCTAAAATTTTAAAACTAAATTTACTATTTTTAATAACTTAAATGAAAACTATTAAATAAAATAATGATTAAAAATATAAAAAAGGGAAAAATCTCAATAAGTTTGAAAAAAGTATAAAATTACTTATAGTATTCTAGGAAAAATAAGATGGACGTGCTAAGTAAACTAAATAAGCCAGAAAAGATGAAATAAGCCACGACTTATTTTTAAAAAAGAAATCAAAAGGCTATTAAGTAACAAACAAAGTAGACCATGACCAGATAAAGGGCCCTGGTACACTGCTATAACACGTTACTCCCACACGATGGGTCGCGTGTTCGAGCCAGGCCAGAGGTAACCTTTTATTTATTTATTTCGTTACTTATTTTCCTTTTTGGACAATAATCACTCCGACAACGGTTGGCTTGGGGAAGTGTTAAAAATCTAAAATCTACAAGATATAAGCACAAAATAAGCTGCAATAAGCACATATATCAAAGTCAAAAAAGCCAAAGTTACTTAACCATCAGATATCGGGCAAAAGCAACAAGCAAGCATGTCAGATATCAGATACCAAAGAAGCACAGGAACTCGGACAGATGCAAATGGCAATTTTTTTTGTGAAATTCAATTTAAGCTACAAGCTAAGATAACCAACCAAATTTCAAAAACCTATGAAACAGATCTGCTACTACCCTAGAGCTACTTGCATACCAGATTTCAACACCGAAAACTTAAAAGTGAAGAGATTATAAATTCTGATGTAAATGGCTAATTTCAAAGCACAAGTTTTGCACAAAGTGGGTCTCAACTCAAACCCAATCAGCAGTTCAAAATAGTTTTCGAATGCCAATTCATAACAAAAATATGTCATACATGTATCCGCATGTTGGAAAACCATCACACTCAAACTTCGTATAATTTCCTCCATAGAAAACCGTTTCGACGCCTACATAGTCTTCATTCTAAAAGTTCCACCCAAATCTATACGAAAATCTCAGGGACCATCCAGGTTCTTTAGACTCCCCTCTAACTTGATATGTAAGAAACTGTGTGTCTTTGCTTTCATGTCTGATACCTTCCAATAGGTATTTGACGGGCACATGTAGTTGTCCCAAAATGTTATCATTCTCGACCTCCTGAATCTTGATTACCAGAACTACTCCTCCAGGCTCATTCATTGTGAATTTGATAGGTTCCGAAGCTCCATTTTTGTCGAATGAGGCTCGTACCTCCTCCTTGTCCCAGATGGAACAGACTGCATATGCGTCTAATGAATTAGTGTTGTTCTTGAAACTTCGTGCGGAGGTGAGTGTGAGCTCTAAACTACTCCTTAGATCCATGATCGTACTCGATATCTGTTAAATCACATGCATGCTGTAGGTTAGGAAATATGTAAATTTCTATATGATAAAATTACATTTGTATACTTGTATATATAAACGTAAATATTAATAACTCTACAACTAGATGACTATTTTTACTATTGACGTGTTACATGCAACATAATTACTACTACCACGCAGGGCTAGAGCTGGTACTACAATATACTGAAAAAAGGCTAATCCATGATGCATGCATGCACGAACTAGAGCTGACTTGATAAATTAAGTACACTTAACCTTAGATCGAGTTTTAGAATAATCATATTGGAAACAAAAGTTAGAAATTTAAGAGTAACATGATAACGTTAAAATAGGAAGTTGACGAGTTAATGTGTTACCTTATAAAAAGAAAAAAAGAAGAATGAGGAATGGTGATCGAGCCACTTATGGTCTTTTTTTCTTTGTTTCTCGGACTACGTCTATGTGTATATATAGAGATAGAACTCTGGATACAAATCCTATTAACAGTCATATACGTATATGCTAACAGTTCTAACCTGATACAAACAAAAGCTTTCTTATTGGGCTTTAAAAGAAGCCTTCACTACAAGAAAAACTACATTTCCTGACACACAAAAAGTGCCAGGAAAAGTACAAAAAAGTGTCAGTAACAATAATTTAGCTTCTCCTTCACAAATAATAAGTGTTAGCAGAAGTCCAGACGGTAAAGGTATATGGTGACAGACCTATCCTGACACTTAATGTGCCAATAAAGGCTGAAATCTTTGCCTACACAAAGTTTGTGTCAGCAATACACAAAACATGCTTTTTACAAACACAATATGGCTAGTATATCCTTTTACAAGATCATACAACTGGTCATACAGAAATTAAGAATTCTAAACTTGCCATTTAGGACAAACTTCACAAAATGAAAACTTCCAGTCTATGATTCCAATTATCATACAGAAATCAATATCCATAAAGAAATCATAATTGGTTCTATAATTCCAAACACCAAACGACTTACACTAACTTAGCACAAGTAAAATGAGATGTTGACAACTTGCACCAGATGTTTACGACTTGCACCAAATGTTGGATTCTTTGGACCAGGCGCGGTCTTGGACTGTTTGGACGAAGACTTGTAGCATTTGATCTTGAACTTTTTGGATGATGGCATGTAGCAGCAGATGTTGGATTCTGTAAAAATTAACTTGAAACACGCTGGTGTGTAAACAGAGCATCATCTTCAATTATCATAAATTTTATGTATATCCCTAATAAAACTATCACAAAACATAAAGTTCGTAGACTCATTTGGCATATTGATCTACAGCTTCATTAGAAAATGTCATTGTTTGATGTCCGGCCATAGTCCCATATATACAAAACTAGAATTAAGTTGCTACAATTTAATTGCTGCAAACGCACAAAACATTTTTTTTCTTCAAACACCAAAAATTCATAATATATATAAAGGAGTCAAAAACATGCAGGGAAAACCGCAACTCGCTAATATTGAATCAGTATATCATAATCGTTCGTTAAGCATATATGCATAAACTTCGCTCGTTAAAATAATCATTATTCAAGTATATCATAATAGATAAGCATCAAATGTGGCTACATACCTGAATGCCAGTACATCCACAAACTCTGTATCTATCTGAACTCTAAAACAGCGTTAAATCACGATCAGTATATGGTAAAAGTTGAAATATCGATATGCACATCTGAGGCTTAACACTCACCCCTGTCTCTTCTTTAACTTCTCTAACTGCCCCTTCAGATATCTCCTCTTCCTAGCGAGTGAACTTTTATCAGTCTATTAAAGAAAGCTAAGAGTAGTCTTGGAAAAACTGGGGGGTCATGCGGGTTGGATAACGGGTCAAAATGGGTTTAGGTTGAAAGGTGTAAGTTTTAAAGCATGCCTTAATGGGTTGGATTCAGTTTATCAGCAAACAATCAATTGTAAACTAGTATTTACTTTTTTGCCAGTTCATTACTATGAGTAGAATAATAATCTCAAAATTTATATGCCTATCTTTGAAATTTGTAAAGCATTAGAAATAAACTTATGAGCAAATTTTGACCAATTTGACCTGTTTGGGAAAATAATGTTTTGATGTACCTCTTCAACAATTCTGGTAGGGAGCTTCCATATACCATAGCAAAGTCAAACGAAGCATATATCAAACGGATTCAAAAGGCTTATATCAAAATGAGTAGCAAACGGATAACGAATCAAATGCTAGGGAACATATAAAAGGATGCCAAAGGTGCAAATAGATACGGAGCAAAGTCACGAGAATCCTTAAAAGAAAAGATAGAATATATGTACCTAAAACAAATAAACGCTTACTTCACAAACCGAATCAACCTACTCCCGCCTCAGATTATCTACATAAACTAATGGACGCAAAATTATCCAAAAGTATTCAATAGCATATTTACTTACTTTAATACTTATTATTTAATAATATTATTAGTTTTAAATGTACATTTTACATCAGTGATACCCGAATATTCGATCCATAGACGGGACCTTATAACTTGTAAAGTTGTCCATATTCACTAAATATTTTGACATTTGTAATCCTTAATAGCCTTGGTACCTTCTAATTTATAATAAAATGTCCGGGTTCATCATATATAGAGTCATACCAAAGATATGAAATGTAGTTTCTTACAAAAGCTTTAAACAAAAACAACTGTGTAAGTTTATTAAAACTATTAAAACCCAATGTATACAACAGCTAAAGAACCACTCGCGAACCAAAATCTTATTCCCACACGAACCGAAACCAATTAAATAGCGTGGTTATCCTTGCAATTTGAATCCAGAAATGACATACCTTGACTCCCATGACCCTGCGCTATCTTGCTAATGAAAACAGTTTTGAGCGCGCCAGTTGCACCAACATGCCCCCTGTGAGTCACAAACAACATTACCGTCTCAAAACTTCTCTTCAAAGAAAATGTTATAACAAAAGGTGTTCCGGTGTCATGCATATTCCTAATATTACCTAAAAACCAAACTTCGTTAATTTAAAGTGACTGTAAATAGCATCATATTGCACATAAATAGTTCAGCCAGGAACTGTTCATACTCCATATTAACACTTAAAATCAACTACCTTGTATCGAACTCCACTTTCAGATGAACCTTATTTATCCCTCGTCACATATTGGCACCAATCTCACTCATCTACTTGGCGAACTTAACTCATCCTTACAACTTAGATAACAATAAACTCATGGACAATCAAACACCCTACGCTCAATCATCAACGCACATGTGCGAAGCCTTTACAATCCAATTTACTCTATAAACTACTAATCACACATATTTAGCAAACGCAAGAGTCTTAACAAGCATACATATACCTAACTGATTACACTACTCGGCAAGAGCTTAGATTCTACATCACTCTAGTCATATAGCAAACTTAATGATAAACAAAAAAATAAGCTGCTATAACTCAATTCATACAACAAAACCTAACACCTATTTCAATCATCCATTCTACAGAAATTAAAGTTCTAAAACATAATCAGCAATGTTACTCATTCAAATATAAATTGTTACCTAACTGGATAGATTGACTCACCACAATTATGGCGGATAACGGTGAGGAGATTCACGACGGAGATTGATGACGGAGAATGGTGACGTCGATTGCCAGCGGAGAATCGTGACGGAGATTGACAACGGGGAACCGTGACGGCGATTGACGGCGGAGAATCATGACGGCGATTGACGGCGGAGAATCATGACGGCGATTGACGGCGGAAAATCATGACGGCAATTGACAACGAAGAACCGTGGCGAAAATGACGGCGGAGATCGGTGACGTTTGTGGTTGGAGTGTGTGTTATTAAGTATTATTTACTTTTTGTTTTTAAGTTTTACTTTAATTTTTATTACTGTATGTGAAAGTAGTTCCTCTTTGAAAGTCTCAAATTAATAGTCCGGTTCAAATGTAGATTAAGTTTACTATATCACCCTCAATTAAGGGTATTATTACAAAGAATAAAGAAGTTGTAAATTAATTGGTTAAGAGTAAAATTGTCTTTGAATAAAAAGTAAGAGAGAGAAAGCTGAAAAAATACTACGTATTTTTCTTCGGTAAACTATTATTTTGGGACGGAGGGAGTATGTGTGTGCATTTTTTAAAAGCCAAAAATAGAACATGGAATTTTCACTCCTTTTCTAAAATGGTGGTAAAACCAATGTTTGTAAAACCTTTATCGATTTAGTAGAGTTATCAGTTTCTTAGTTTGATAGTGTAGAAACTAGAAGGGGGGTTGAATAGTTTCTTAAAATTTTCTCAAGTTTAGCCAATTTCTCCCTAAGTTCATTGATCTCATTTTCAAGCTTAGTTTTGGTTGATTTTAAGGTTTTATTCTTTTCTATAAATTTAAGACTAAGTTTGTGTAAGCTATCATATTTGCCTTCAAATTCAATATCATCTAAAGTGGAACTATCATTGCTATAATATTCGGTTTCGGAGTGTACCTCTTTAGAAGTGTGAGCCATAAGACATTTCTCCTCTTTGGGGTTGTCATCATCATCTTCACCGCTATCGCTCCAAGCGCCACTAACGAATGCCGTGTGGTTCTTATCACGAGCGGGCTTTGGACAATCACCAATGAAGTGATTTGGATCACCACATCTAAAGCAACTCCTATCACCTTTTTCATTCTTGACAAACCGATTCTTTGACAATGGTTTCTTGTCATAGTTTGGTTGCCTAACGTGTTGACCTCGTCTCTTGAAGAACTTCTTGAAATCTCTCACCGCCAATGCATACTCCTCGTCATCACTTTCCGAGGAACTATCATGGTCACTTTGTGCCTTCTTGGCTTTAAGTGCAAGAGATTTCCTTTCACTCTTGGTTTTTACTAATTCCGAGTCCTTCAAAATTATCATCTCATGAACCTTCAAGTTTCCTATGAGTTCATCGAGTGATAAAGTTGAGAGATCTTTCGACTCTTCAATAGTCGTGACTTTTGCTCTCCACTTTGGATGTAAGGCCCTTAGAAACTTCCTAACATTGTTCTTCCTAGAAAACCTTCATCAAGTGCTTTTAGACTAGTAATAATGGTGTTAAACCTAGCAAATGCACTATCAATAGTTTCATCTTCTAAGATGACAAATTGTTCATATTGTTGGACAAGAAGATCGATTTTACTTTCTTTGACTTGGCTATTACCTTGGTGGGTTACTAAAAGAGTGTTCCAAATATCTTTAGCGGTTTCACACATAAAAATTCTTTCATACTCTTTCTTAGGCAAAGCATTATAAATCACCATTTTAGCCTCATTATTTTTTGAAAGTTTCTTTTTAGTATCATCATTAGCTTTGTTAAAAGTGACTAATTATTTTGTTTTAGAAACTTCATTAAATTGAAAGGGTAAAAAATCACCATTGGTAATAACATGCCAAAGATCTAAATCTTTTGATTTCACATAAGTTTCAAATCTATTTTTCCAATAAATAAAACTATCGGTTTCAAAAAGTGGTGGTCTTTGCATAGATTGCCCTTCTAGGTACTTGTTGGAATCCATAGATCGATTCAAGTTTTAAAATACAATATACTTTAAAAATTCTTGAGCAACCCGCTCTGATACCAATTGTAGAAACTAGAAGGGGGGGTTGAATAGTTTCTTAAAATTTACTTGTTAAAATATGATTTCCAAAAATCCTTTTTCAAAAAACTTAGGCTTGAGGAAATATGTGAAATCTTCTATTAACACATGTATATGCAAAAAGCAATAAGGAATGTAAAGAGTTAAGGGTAAAGAAAGATCAAACCGAACACCAAGGATTTATAGTGGTTCGGCAACGAAGCTCACTCCTCGTTCCTACTCCACTCCTCGAGTACTCCTTACTCGAGAGTTCACTACACAACAAGCTCCTTATGGTGGAGAAAACCGTACACGTCGCTTAACCAATTTCCGACTCTAAGCTAAAAGTCGAGCCCTAATCGTAGCTAGGACCAATCTACAAAACTATACTTAGTACATACACAACTTCCAAATAGACACAACTACTTGGATCTTCACAACTATGACACAACTACAAGTATATAAAATTGATCTTCAATGGATCTTTGGTGGTGGACTCAACACTTCACTAGGATAGTGTTCTTCTCTTTGCACTTGGAGAGGAAGAGATGGAAGAACAAGATTCACTTCTTAAACAAGTAATAATCAAACAAATGATCAAAGATTTGAGTGATTAAAGAAGGGGTTTGAATCTGGAAATGAATGTGCAAAAGAGGTGAGGTGAAAAGCTGAGAATGGCCAACTATTTAAAGGACAAAGGAGCCAACGGCTAGTTCTGCCCGCGGTACCTTATCACGGCCCGCGGTACCTTATCGATAAGGTACTGCCTAGGCGCTAAGGTACCGCCGGACTAGACTCCGCTCCTTTTTGTCCTTTAGTGGTGGAGGTCTTATCTGGGTATAAAAATATCCTGAAAGGATATTCTTAACAGAATAAGAATATGCCATTTTCAAATTTCAAATAATTAATTTAATAAAACATTTTCTTAAAAATAAAGTTTAATAAAAACTTGTCACATTTAATAAAAAGTGAGTTTTAAGAAAAGATTAAATCACTTGATCACTTGATTAAGGTTAGTACTTGTTTATCCATACCTTAAGTGAAAATGGGTAAAATGAAAAATACTTGAACTTAAGAATTCGTTTTTCGTTGTTTTCGTAAATGCTTGTTTTTACATATTGTCGTAATCAAAACTAAGCGAGACCGAAAAATTCAAGTAACGTTTTTAGTCATTATTGCATTAACAGATAGGTTTCTTGGAGACTACTGATACCGAGGGCCGTTCGAGATCGTTGCGGACAGCTTTGACGGATATGATATGGTCGAGCTTAATAGATCGAGAATCAATAATCGATCAGATCAAACTGAATCGAACCAAACCAAACCAATCAAATCAAATCGAACATATTTCGGTCCGATCAACTGTTCATTAATTTGCATATTCGGCGACCGGTCCGGTTTGATTTTAAAGCAAAACCGACTAATATATTTTGTTTGATCGGATTTGACCATCAAACCAAAGGGGACCACACTGACGTAGACATGGACCATAAATTTTGGTATGCTCCTTGTGTTCTTGTGGTCATATCAGTTTTTGTCTGGTCTAATCTTTGGTTTTGTGTTTAGGATCGGATCGGATCGGATCAAAATAGACTTTTGCTCACACTTTTTAAAAAATATGGGCGAAAGTTAGACTTTTACTTACACTTTTTGAAAAGTACGGGTGAAAGTTATATTTTTGCTCATACATTTTGAAAAGTGTGGGTGAAAGTTAGACTTTTTCCCACAACTTTGAAAAGTATGGGTGAAAGTTAGACTTTTGCCCACACTTTTTGAAAAGTATAAGTGAAAGTTAGACTTTTGCTCACACTTTTTTTAAAGTATAGGTGAAAGTTAGATTTTTTTTCTTACACTTTTTGAAAAGTGTGAGTGAAAATTAGACTTTTTCCCACACTTTTTGAAAAGTATGAGTGAAAGTTAAACTTTTGCCCACACTTTTTGAAAAGTATGAGTGAAAGTTAAACTTTTGGTAATACTTTTTGAAAAGTATGAATGAAAGATAGAATTTTGCTCACACTTTTTGAAATGTATCGGTGAAAGTTAGACTTTTGCCCACACTTTTTAAAAATTGTGAGTGAAAGTTAGACTTTTGCTTATACTTTTTAAAATTGTGAGCAAAACTAAATTATTACTCACATTTTCATTGAAAAGTGTAAGTGAATATATACTTTTACTTACACTTTTTTATGTGTCATTAAAAAGTGTGTCACTATATACCCTTTTTCTTGTAGTGCTTATAGAAAGCCCATTGGTCGTTTTAACACTTTTTATTTGACAAATTTACCCCAAGTACAATTGTAAAACAAGGTCTAAAATGCCTACCGCACATTACATCATAGATTACATCTGAACCAACATGCTAATGAGACGAGATTACTCATACTTTATGCAACTCGTGGAGCCGTAAGTTTGAGGAACTGATTGAGCACGAAGACAACTTAAGGGGCTGGCCGATGAGGCAAAGTTTTTAAGAATATGTGATGAAAAAGGTAAAAAATAAATTTTGTTGCCGGGACTTGAACCCGGGTCTCTCAGGTGAGAGCCGAGTATCCTAACAAACTAGACGAAAACGGATGTTTATGCTTGTTACGACCAATAACGGAACTTGAATATTTATTTTGAGAGGGCCGAACTATTTTAAATAGAACAAAATAAAAAAGTGGAATACAACTTTAAGACGGAATTAGTAATATTTACACTACTCGTCACAAATTTTGGAGAGGCCGAGGCCCTTCCCGGTCTCCATGAAGTTCCGTCCTTGGTTACGACTCATGAAAAGTAATGTTCAAGTAACTTGAAGACATGACTTAGAACTTTATAAGTCACTGCCAGATTCATCACCTCAAATGGTGCAATTTTGGCTTAGCCGAGTTGTTTTCAAATGCTGCAAAGCATCTTACTTGTTAAAAAAAAGTAGTAATACTTCCAACTTTACAAGTTAGCTTAAAATGTTATGAAAATTCAGTCATCTCCCTAAGAAGAAAAGGATGTTGTAAAGCAGAATGGAATGTGAGTTTCTATTTGAGGAGAGACATTAGAAAGCGATAGCATAATGAAATCACTGTTGCAAATTTCTTACGAATACATACAGTTTTGAGTTAAAAGGCCTATTTTAAAGTTATTGCCAAGGACCTTCAAGTACCACGGGACGGCTTTGCTCAAAGAGATGAGACTTCATACTGACAACTACATCATGAATGCTGCAAAAATATCAAAATCCATGACAAGGTCAATGTATGTTAGATAACAAAAAAAATCGTATATTGGCAAAAAAAAAAGGACTCGTCTTGTGAGCTAAATTTTCTAAACATGATCGGATTGACTTTGAGTTCCTAGGGAACTTGGCAGGCGAACCTTACACTGTGCAGACAAACATATCACCCAAGGTCAAGGTAACCGAGAGCAGCAATTTCAACTATGGTTTGACCCAACAGCAACAGATTACTATAACTACACCATTCATTTGAATCCTACTGAACTTGTGTAATTGAACCAACTCAAAGCACCATTTGTCTACATAATAAACAGTTCTTAGTCATTGCTTATTGTATTGCAGATGTTATGTTGATAGTATTCCAATCCGAGTCTTTAGAAATTATCAGAGTGAAGTGATTGCATACCCAAACCAACAAGGGATGCGAGTCTACTCTAGTTTATGGAATGCCAATAACTGGGCTACAAGAGGTGGTTTAGTCAAAATCGACTGGGCTGATGCGCCTTTTGAGGTTTACTACCCTGGGTTCAGTGCTAGAGCTTGTAAGCGGAACGACCTATTAGTATTAGTGTGCCATTCCATCTAAAGCCAACTTGTGGACATCTAATGTTTACAACTTACAAGCAACTGACAATGAGTCAACAAGGTCAGCTCAAATGCATATGTAATAACCACATGATCTACAACTGTTATACATATTTCATGCATTTTAAGGGACAGATGGCACCTGAATGTTCTAGCCACAATACTGCATCAAATCATTGAAGATCAATTCTATTACGAAAATCTAAGTATTGTTTGTTTCAAAGTTACTAATAAATTCGTATTTGTTCATAGAATGGTAAATATGTTATATTGTGTATCCAGTGCCTCGTATTCTAGTTTCCATCAGCTACATGATACACTAAGATCATTCTGAAACAATAGGTAGCTCTTTGTCCGCTATTATTCTAAACTGATGCATGACAAGTTCTCCATGGTCAAATGCGATATCAGAATAACCATTGATCCGTTAATGCTTCTTACAAGATCAAAAAATAGAGCAACACTGCATTACCACATTGTTATATCCAGATGATTTTCACAGGATATGTGATGCCAAATGAACAATGTTTCCTCGATCTACATATATGGGGTCGGAAAATTCTCAAATAGCTATAGTCTTGATGACCTGTTTTATTTTTTTATTTTATTTTCATTTTTTATAAACATCGTCTGTTCCTATGTTATCTGTTAATAAGCACAACTTAATGGTCTTTTATGATAGGAATTTGATCATGTGATATGTTTTTTATAACTTGAGTATAGGCATTTACTTTATCGTATTCATTGATCCCATAATTGTATGTCAACACCAGTATACAATTTAGTATATCTTCCGGTCTATGACCCATTGTTGCAACGGTATACTGCAGAAAGACAAATTCATTTGCATCAGTATGGACAAAATACGCAAGGGCCCAGTTACTTGTGAATGGGTCGACACGGAAAGATTCCATCTATAACTGGTCAACGTCTAAACATGAAAACGGGATTGCCTTAAATTCAGGACAATCTTGTTTACGCTGAAGCTTCATACCAAAAGCCTAAAGTAATATTAGAAGAAATATTATAAAGAAAAAGAAAACTTAAAGCAAAGTTTGCGAGTTGTAATGTTATGACTAGCAGGATTAAAAATACAGAAGAATGTGATGCTACTGTACCAGTCATCCTGATCTTATTTTACAGTTAATCTCAGAGATCGGTTGGGTTCTCATAAGCAACAAGAGGTTGTTTATGTTAATATCCTACTCGAAATAGGGGTATGCGGTGAGCAAGAGGGGGAAAATCGTGGCTTTTCAAGTAGCCAGTAATCTGGATCCTGCGTGAGGAAATCTAATTTATTATGCAATCACAAGAACTTAATGATGTTTTGTATTTATGTTTGTTATAAAAAGATAGTTGAGAATGAAATAGGGGAAAAGGCTTCAGAAGTGCATATTGAGGTTTCTTGTCCCACATCGCAGGGTTAGCTAAGTGTGTGAGGCATAGATGTGTATAAAAGCAGATGTTGGGCCATGGTATATGCATCTTTGCGCTTGGGGCAATGACACAACTAATGAGGTAATAACCGAGGCGTGTCAATTGCTGGTTGAAAACTATTTCCAAACCCCCTCCTAGGCCTCGGGTTTCCCTTGGCCTTTGAGAATTTCTGGAAGGGCTACCCTTTTAAGGTTAAAGCCCTACAATCTCTAGTTAAAGTTTGATAAACTCCACTGTGAGTTTATCTTCGTAGCTTTTTGCTCTGGTCAAAACCGAGTTAGTTTCTGGTGTCATCAGGCTAACATCCATGAGACATTTTTCTATATATTGGAACTATGATGGTCTTGATTTTGAAAGAAAGTGAAGAAGTTTAATTCGAGTTACTCAAACCTCTGCTTGCTAGTGTCAAAACATAGTGAAGTTTGCAATAGCTTTACGAATCACATACAATTCTCTTCCTTGAAATATTTTGATGATGTATTTCCTCTACATAGGGAGTTCTGCCGGTAGCGCGAGAATTGGGGGAAGGGGTACTTTGGAAATCTGCAGAAAAGCTAAAGCCTTATCTTATGCAAGCTGTGACCCGTCAGATACATGCACTGAAATTGTGATTTCAGTATGTGGAGGGACAACTGCTACATTTTAACATGATGACGAAAATCCCTCAGCTATCATAAACTTATATACGTATTTCGATTAGCCAAAGTTAATAATTGGCGTTGGACGTATTGTGTTGGTGTGTCCACATGGTATTACAAATCCTATCTTTGTAAATCACTATATCATTTACAACATCTATAAATGAATGATTGCTTTGGGTACCAGAAGCGACATGAGTTGATTTATATACCTTGGTGAGTCTATGATAGATTGTTTCTATGCAGTCCTCTTCTGACTCTGTCGTAGAGCCTCCCAAATCTGCTCGACCAACGCAACCCCGTCGCTCTTTCTTTCCATTACTATTTATCTTTTACAATTAGCCATAAAATTACCAACATTAGTTATTAATGTCGCCCTTTAACTTGATCTTATAATCGGTTTTGCTTCCAAAAAATACATATCACAGTTTCTCTAATGACTATGGTTATTGCGTAACACAAATCAATTTACTAGCATAACACTACTGAGAATCTTTGTGTCCAAAGAATGCAGAAAGTCCAAGCAAGTTAAGTTTTTAGAATAACCTTGTATCCATCCCACATCGCCTGGGTGAGATAAACAAACAAGGAGGATTTGTGTATAAAAACAAAGGCCTAGTAATTAAAGAAGCATACCTGTCTCGGCCTTTTGGCTAAGATCAAGTGTAGTATCTGTTCTTATCAGTTTAATATCTGATATGTGAGCCATCGGCTCACTCGATATTAATCTTATTTTTTATGGGGGAAGAACCCACCACAGTAGCTTGCTGCTGGGGTTCTTCTTGTGTCGCCTTTGTGTTGCACTACTGCCTTGGCTGGCGCACCCCTCCAATGTATAGTTAAACTTTGAAGCTTATTTGCTGCAATATTACATGGTGGTTTCTAATCACCATTGGAACTTTTTCATAGTTTGAGCTAATGTAGCTTTTTGGCCAACTTTTCTAGAAGCAAACGTTTGAGAATTAGTGTAACCAATACATTTCTGATTGCAGAAAGACCCACAATTCGGGGCGGTATTATTTGTTTCAAATGGAACAAACAAGCCACTAGGACTTGGAGTATTTGAAAGATGGATTGAAAATCCTTTAGACTACAACATTCCAAAGGTAAAAAGCTACTACAACCTTTTTTCTTGGAGATCTGTTTTGGAACACACCACAAACAACAAAATCCAAGTCTAAAACCTCACCAAAAGCTGGTTGTTAATCAGCTTCTGAACAAGCTTTTGGAACAGTGAGGGTTAGCAGAAAACAAAGAAAACAAGATTTTTTTTCTCAAAAACCTTTGGAACCAGAATTTGCAAAATAAAACTTAGTCACCAACACCAAAGTAACTTAAACTCAAGCCTTCACCACACCTTGATCTTGTCAAGATCAAACTGCTATGATCAAACCTAAGCCTAAGGATCTAAAACAGCTTTGAACAAAAACTTGGAAAATGTAAAATGGAACTTGCAAATAACTTAAATGAAACGAATTAACTTACATAAAAAAATAAAGTTGGAACTCAAAAAACTTTCTTTCATTAACTAAAAAGAAGAAGTACAAATTCTGGAACAGTTGGAATGAAACTATGCTAAGCCTTTTATATGCATACAAAGAAGATACTAAAATCTCTAAAATGCTAAACCCTAGCTGTATGATCTTCCCAAAAGGCCCTTGAAGATATTCGGATCTAATTCAACATCTTTGATTTTTGAAAATAGTCAAAAGGCTCTCATGTGACTTTGTAGAATCATGTGATGATGCCAACTTTTGAAAGTTGATCAAGACCCTCTATTCTTGTTGTGGAGAACAAGGAAACACTATGGACCATTGATCTTTCTGATATGGTTTTGGAATTTTGCCAAACGTTACTTGAAGTGGGGTAGGGGAACCTTTGGTATCACATGTGGGTGACGTGGAGTTGGTTTTAAGGGTGGGGTTTAGTCTAAAAAACGTTTAATCATAGATCTGGAAGAGATTAGGGCAAACCCTTTTGATTTGAACACTTTATGATTTTAGGGTTTATGGTTGGAAAAAAGTAGATTTGATCTGAAATGGTTAAACAATGGATGTTTTGGCGCTCTAACAATAATTAAATACTAATTCAAATAATTAGTTATTAATTAAATGGGCTGGGTATGGTTTCGGTATTGAGGTGGGTTTGGGTTGGATATGGGTTTAAATTGGA
Organism: Glebionis coronaria; assembly: GCA_025667525.1. Taxonomy (NCBI): domain Eukaryota; kingdom Viridiplantae; phylum Streptophyta; class Magnoliopsida; order Asterales; family Asteraceae; genus Glebionis; species Glebionis coronaria. The sequence continues at coordinate 545,639,466 of CM046882.1, forward strand.
CGGCTTCTCCCCTTTATATTTCATTAAAAAAATGCAAAACACCCCCTCACAACTTTTGGTAGAATATTGAGCAAATCCTTTTGTTATATCTTTGATCCTTTTGTAATATTGGTCAATGACTTCAAATGTAATTCTTTCAAACTTCAAGGGCCTTTCTTGTACAACAATGAAACTTTAGGGACCAAACTTGTTAGTTTGAGATTTACAAGGGTATAAAGTGGTCATTTCTTCAAACTTGGAGGACCAATCTTGTACATTCTTCAATCTTTAAGGGTATTTTTGGAAAATCAATACTCGGGTCCGGTTCTCTGTGCGGCTTCATTTTCCGTGTTTGTTTTTCCTTGTTTCTTGTGATCCTTTGGCCATTTCAAGATATTCGTACCTACAATCACACAATTGAACAAACAAAGGGTTTTTGCATGGTTTTATGATATTTTTCCGTATTTTAAGCTTGATTTATACGATGAGACCATGTATAATTAGAGGCTCATCACAGGACCAATGGAAATAACCTTATATTCGGACAACATACAATCGGGTCCCTTGTGTTCAATGTTAAATAAGTAAAGTATTCAAAACTCTTAGTTTCACAAGTAAGTTTTGGATGATTCTAAATCATATAGTAAGCAATTCAAGTTTTGTGAAAATTTTTAAGTAGTGCTTATATCACAATAAGTTACTTAGTTAAAACTAGCATGTAGCCCCCTCGTGGGCTTATAAAAACATATAAAGCAATAAAAGAGAGGCTATGAACTCACATGATATAAAAATACACGTAGATCGAGGAACAACATCGGAAATCTGACACATGACTTTGCAAGATAACAATTACTCCTTGATCGAGACCCCAATGATCGACATATGACCAAACGAGACCTACCATGATGAGATACGTCTTAGATTCGATACTATAACTAAGTCATACATATATGTAAGTAGTGTACTTTAGTATGTTTGGACATTGTATAAGTTTTATAAAACCTTTAACAATAATTTACCATGTATTACCCATTTTGACAGTTAAGCCCATTGTAGCTCATTCGTGGCCCGTTACAAGTTCATGTGAGCTAAGCCCATCTCAAACTCAGTATTGAACTCTAAACTTATTATTAATCACATGTCCAATAATGGCTCAATAGCCATTAAAGCGTGTGTTTGGCTTTATGACCCAATCTACTTTATATGCATTGCGGGTTCTAAAACGCCTCAAAATGATGTCGAATTAATATTTCACGATGGTTGGATATTAGTTCTTCTAATTATCAGTATATGAATGAGTCCATAGTTCCTGATAAGTTGGTCCTATCACTTCGGTTGTTATAACGATCAACACGTTTTACGTTAATTCAATATGATCCAATTCTTACAATATCCCGACATGCCCTGTAGTCTAGATCGTTTCTCCTTAACCGAGAGTCTTCTAGGTGAATTCGTTTTACCAAAATTATCCTCAACTCATGTACTTTACTGATCTTAAGTCTAATTAACCATAATTTATATTTTTCATAGCTTAGTTACCCATTTTCATACTTAGAAACGTTGTTTGTGATTCGCAGCCAACTTCGATTCCACCGTTTCGGCCGCCATTACCAAGAACTGTTTGAAATTGATATACCATCCAATTGATTCTAATATTATATGATTTTATATACCACTTTTAAGTTTGCATATTTATAGGTTGGTATACGAAAATATGAGTTAACAGCCCATCAATACAACATGTCATATTCTGACCTTGTTTACTAAATCGACCATAACTTACTCTCTGGGAATCGCTCCGTGACATTCCGCCTGGAGAATCCATCACCAAATAACCATCAACATGAATGATAAACCAAACTTTTAAACCTATTGAGGTTAACAAATAATTCTTTTTCCTACCAATCACAAACTACTCTTATAAATATTATATTCATAATGCCCATCTAGTCATGCTTTAATTATTAATAATATACAATATCCAACACATACTAATTAGCTATTAAAAGATCAAACTCATTAGTAAGATAAACTTTAGATATATACAAATCAATACATCAATTGAACTCAAATAAAGAAAGATATACACCTTCAACAATGAAGAGCAACAAGATGATAACTGCACCAAGGTGATCATTCTTCCAAAATCCTTATAAGTACTAATCCCACATTGATTTAGCCATGAATTTAACCATTTATATAAGCTCTAAAATCATCCCTAAAATCCTTATATCACTTCCTTAACCAAGCTCCCAAGCTACAAATAACCATAGAAGTATCAACACTAGTTACCAACTATCAATCTTCAACTAGTGTACAATAAATTTTAGGTAGAAAATTAACGAATTATGTGTTGAGGGAGTGGATTTCGTGTAGATGGAGAAAACAAGAGAAATTTTATAAATTTTGGAGTTAACTATGTGAAAATGATTAGGTGTAATCTTATGTAAAGTTTTTAAACCACACGCTACGGTGGTGCCATAGTTGGGGTCGTACGGGTCGTACCTTACCAGCCTAAGAACAATGGCTCACCGCACCTCACTCTCGTGCCATGGTTCTGGCACCGTATTTGCCAGCCAAGAAATGTTTGCATTGTGATTTTTTTAATTATTAAAGTGGGGTATATGTGGACCCCTTATACTATTTGTTACCCTTATAGCATCATTTTTTTCGTGGCTCCCTGCTACCTCATAAAATGTGGTGCCATAGCTTACATGTCAGCTATGGCACCACTTTTAGCTATGACACCACACCACTGTACCTAGTGCTTTTAGGAAGAGTACATGTGTCCATAACATGTGTAGTTTAACACAAACTTGCCACATAGTGGCATAGAGTGTATCATCCACTAACCATAATATAAGTGAGGTGAATTAATTAAGAACTTGCCCCGCAATTTGCAAAAGCAGGTATTAACGAAGCTCAATATTTTAAAAGTTACGCGATTTGGAAGATATTCGTATAACACGAAAATAAAACGATCGATATAAAATAAAAATGTCAACATTCGGAGAACATTGATATTTCGGTTAATAATGAGGCTTATAATTTAATCAATGTTAACGCGTTATATAAGTGAATGACGCCTAAAGGTTTAACTTAAATTACAAAAAATGCTCGTAAAACAAAAAATTAAAGTGAATACAATAGAAAAAGTATTTCTATGTCATAACGAGAATATTTACGGTCGATGACGTTAGTAGACTTTGTTGTTAAATAATAATATACACATATTCGATACGCTAAAGTCCTAACCTTTTCAGGTAGCCGAGAATTCAATATTATTCGTAAAAACGAACGTGGTAAATAAAAGTCGGGTTATAAATATTGGTCCGAAAATTACGAATTGCTAGATTAGTATTAAATACTTATATGCGAATATTGTGATAAATTATCTCAAAAGTGACGTATATCATTATTATCATTCGCCTTACAAAAAAGTTACATATTTAAAGTTTTTACATGATGTATAATCAATTAAATAATTAGTAATAAGGAAAATGAGGAATTATTTATTCAACTAAACAATCACATGGAAGAAAAACAGTCAGAGTAGAAACACGTCAACTTATATATATATAACCAAATCGGGTTTCCTTTTAATTAAAAAGTTGCATTAAAAAAATATGCAAGGAGAAATATATTACTCGATTATATGTTGTTTATCCCGATATATCTTAATTTATTTATCACACTTGAGTTATAAAAACACGTTATTACTTAATCATTCTATCTTTGTAGGACAAAACAAGTTAGTTATCAGATTACATTTTCCAGTAAAGTAATTAACCATGAAAAACTTATTTGACTAAATGAACCTTAAGATCAAAAATTTGACCCTTGAGGCAAATCACGTGCACCATTGAACTTGTAACTTGATCCGGATCTATATTTACAACTTGACATGAACCCACTAAAGCCCCCGAATCCAATCTTCATGAATGAAAAAAGGTTCTTTGTATCGTTATCTTTTTTGGTAATTTTTATCTAAATCTATATTCTGTGATTCGTTATTTATCTAAATAGTTGTTTACATAATTGTTTGTAATGGTAACAAACAAGTGTGGCATATGTTTTCGCCTCTAAAGGGTTTATGGTTTTAGTGAAAATACCATGACAACATTGATGAGACTGCAATTATACATAGTCTCATCATCTAAATCGGGCTTAAAACGCTTAAAATATCATCAAAATACCCAAAAATATGCTTGTGTTTGTTCATTGTGTATTTTAGGTACGGATATCGTGAAATCAACAAAAGATCACAAGAATCAAGCAAAAACAAACACGGGAAACGAAGCCGCACAAAGAACCGGACCAGAATCATGAATTTTCATTGAAGTCCTTGAAGTTTGAAGATTTGGCAAGATTGGTCCCTCCACTTTTGAAGACGTCATTTTATACCCCTGTAAAACCTCAAAATTACGTATGGGTCCCTAAAATATCAAGTATATGCATAAATGGTCCTTGAAATTTGATGAATATGCAAGATTAGCCCTTGGAACAAGTTTGATAAAATTGTTGTGGCCAAAATGGGAAAAATGAAACTTGGTTATAAAGGGATTTCAAAGTTGTGCTGTTTAAAAGTTAAGTGACAAACCTTTGGGAATCGGAGGACCATATGCGACCAGACAACCAAACATACCCACCCAACCAAATCATGCCATGTCACCTCATCAACCAATCAGCACACACCACCTCCTCACACTCACCACGTCATCATCCACTCACAACAAAACCGGATTTATTAATCACTCAGTTTGTAAAAATGTTTTCAAATTATATTCCCACTAAACACTTATTTTTATCTCTAAATCTGATTAAACCCACACACTAACACACACCTAAGAACACTAAACCTAGATCCTAATTACCCATAAAACTAAAGGGGTTTTCCCCTATTTTTCCCGATCACCAATAAACCCTACCCTTATTCAAACCCACTCACAAAAACATCTCCACATGAACCCCTAGACCCCACGAAGACCTCCCCTGTCCCCTGCTTGTTCTAAAATAACAATGAAGAATCTTGCCAGCAAGATAAACGACTCCAACAGATTTCTTGTTCTCCAATAGTCTTCTAAACGGCTGAGATTGGTCCAAAGACAGCTCATATCACATGGCTTTGGCAGAAAGATTCGCAAGACCAGATTTGAAGACTTTTACAAGGGCAAAAATGGGAATTTCATTGATTTGGGTTTTAGTCATTGTATTTTTTTTATTCAGTGTCTAGATTCTTCTACTTGTAGTATAAATACATGCCGACTTGTGGCATTATATTTTTGTTCCAGCTTTTGTAAATTTTTAAATTTCAATGAATATTTAGAGTGTTAATTTTATAAAATCTACTTAAGCCGAGTTCCTTTGTTATCCTGTTTTTAGTGTAACTTCTATATTTTGATGCAAGTTAATATAAAAAGTGAGTTATTTTGTTCAAAAGTTTTTGACAAAACTGATTTTTGAGATCCTTGGGTTCACAAGGGATTGCAACCTTGGTTCTTACAAAACCAAGGTGTATTGAGCTTGTTAATCCAAGTTACATTCCAGTTGTAACTTGTTTTGGTTTCAAGGTCCTTCAAAAAGTATTGAGAATTTTAAGATTTTTCATATAAATTTTTTTTCATCTTTTTCTGTTTTCATTTACTGTAGCAAAAGCCCTTCAACAGCTTGCCTGACAAAAAAGTTGTTGAGGAGTCTAATTACTTGAAGTGTGTTTTCTCTTTTGTTATAACAGGTACAATCCTTTTTGAAGATATATAGGGGTGTTGGACTACGGTAGTCCCACCCTTATTTCTCTACATCAACAGTCATATCATAACCATAAGCTCAGTTTTTAAGCTAAAAGGAGATGGCATTCAGCCATTGAGGGGCCTGGATGTGGGTCTCTCTAGGTAAAATTGGGCTTGAACCCTCTTTTTCGTTATAAAATTGAGTTTTATGTGACTTTTGTGGTTTGACTGTTTTTGTGATTAGTTTAAGCTTTGTTTATGATCATTTATGTTTAATATGCATGTTAGGATAAGTTTATATCAATTTGGAAGTGGTATGCTTGATTATGCTTCATAAAATTTTAGTTAACAGAATTTAAGGGGTGTTTGGATTTGGGATTTAAGGCAAGTTGGTGACAAAATTTTGGTTTAGAAACCAGTCAAACACACTTTAATAGTCTTTACTAGGTAATATCAGTAGTTGGTTTAAGTTTTGTGTGTTGGAACCAAAATATTGCATTCTAGTTCTTGGTAAAAAAAATGGTCTAGATATTCAGTAAGCTACAAGAGGTTTGTTTTAGAAATTTCTTGGTTACAATCTTGCACATCTGATAGATATAGGTGTTATCTAGGATTGTGTGTTGGTGATTTGTGGTTTGGTGTTTGATTGAGTGAGTATTGAGCCTTTGAATCCCACTTATTTGCCAAATATATCAGCAAAAGCCCACATACCCCCATTTAGCTTCACAGTGATTGTTATTGGCTATATTTGGTGTGATTCTTGTGTGTAACTTGTTATTTTTCTTGTTTATCTTGACTCCCTACACTCCACTAAGGGTAGGGGTGCCTTTGTTTCCAAGTAAAACCAAGTAACAAAGAAGTTACAACCTCAAAACCCAACAGACCTCATTTTTTGTTTAGGTCAGTGGGAACTAGGTTCCCACTGCTTGCTTGTTGGTTGCCACTACCTGGGTAAAAGACAAACAGCCCACTAGGTGTCACTATCACTTTTCCAGTTTTTTGTCTTTAGTGGTGATTTTTCACCCTTTTTTAGTATTTCCAATTTTCCTATTTTTGTTATTTTATTTTAGGATTTTTCATTAAGTTTATTTTATTTTACTGTTCATTTGCTATTTTTTAGATTTAAATTGAATTAAATTAGTTTTTAATAATCTGTTTTTTGTCTTTTAGTGCAAAATTTTGATATTTTTCAGTTTTAAAAATTTTCTTAGATTCAAAATATTATTTTAATATTTTTAGTTTAAAAAGTTTTATTGTTCACTCTTTTAAAGTATTTTTTAGATTTAATTTTAGTTTAAATAGTTTTTGATTATGACTGTTTTGTCCTTTAGTGTAAAAAGTTTCTTTTTTTCAAACTTTTTCATTTTTCTACTATTCATTAATATAAAATAGGATTTTTGAAAAAGTAAGTTTATTTTTAGCATTATTTTATTATTTTCAATCATTATTTTAGTTTAAAAACTGTTTTTAGTGTTTTAAAATTAGAAAAATTGTCTTTAAAATTTAGGAAAAATACTTTTTAGTCTTTAAATAATATAAGTGAGTTATTAGTTCAATAAAAGAATATTTTGGGCTTTTCTTAATTATATTTAATTTTAGGGCTTTAATTAGCATTTAAAATTAAATATTTAATTAATAAACGGTTTTAAAATTTATTTATTAAATTTTTATTCTTAATTATATTATTTTAGACTTAGTTTTAATTTTTAAATAATTTTTAGGTTTAATTTTTAATTTTTTCGCGTTTTACGTAATTACGTCATCGTTTTACGTCAATACGGCGTAGTGTAATCGTAGTCATAGCTCGTCTTTAATTTTCTCTCTTCTAAACCAAAAACGACACTAATCCAAATTTGATTTTATATATTTGGCACTTAATTCACACACCTCCGCCGAGAACGAACTCGCACTTATTCGATTCGTCGGTTTTCCTAAATTGTCGAGTTTAAAACTTGCCCGCATTATACGCGTTTTTCCTAAAACGTGTACGAAAATCCTACATCAACATCCATATCCACAACGATTTATGCAAGTTGTTTGGTGTGATGTAATAAACGTTGAAAGTGAATCAAATAAATGAAACACGGTGATGTTTGAGTAAAAATGTAACTTACTTTAGGAAAAGTAAGAAACAAACGTGGTAAGTATAAGTTTAAATGTTTAGGAAAACGTAAAAACCGACGTTTAGTTCGTTCTCGAAGGAGGTGTGGTTTTGTAGGCCAAAATTAAACGGATTTGAATTAGTTTCGTTTTTGGAATGAGAAAAGGGTTGAAAACTAAAGGCGGGTTACACTAAAAAGATTACACTACGTCGAATGCGTTTTCACGCAAAACGAGACGAAAAATAAAAAGTTAATGAAAAATTCTAAAACTTTGCAAATAAATCCTAAAAAGTATTACAAGCGATAAAAAATCAAGAAATTTTAAAATCTATTTAAAGACCTAAAATAAAAAATAAACAAGAAAAAGTTAAATTCAAGATTTTAATGTTTGTAAACCTCCATCCTATTTTATAAAAGCTAAAAGTAATTGTTCTAAAATTTTAAAACTAAGTTTTCTATTTTTAAAGACTTAAATAAATACTGAAAATAAAATAATGATTAAAAATAATAAAAGAAAAGGGAAAATCTAAAACTTTTTGGGAAAGTCTAAAAAGTTAACTAGAATCTAGAAAAAATATAAAGAAGGCACACGCTTATTTAGATAAGCTAGAATAAGCTTAAATACCCACGGCTTATTTAAAACCGGATGAAAAGAAAACTTGCTTAAATAAAACATGAAGTGAAACCTAAACAAGAACGAAAGCTTGGTACAGTGGTAAGACTTGGAACCCCTACAGGCCACTAGTTTGAATCCAGGCCAAGAATTTTTTTAATTTTATATATTTTTTGTTTTCTTTTTGGACAACTCCACCCCGCAAGCAGTTGGCTTGTGTGGAGTGAAAATAAGCACGAAATAAAGCAAATTAAGCACTAATAAGCCATTTAATGAAACATATAAGGTAAAAATGAGCTAATGCCACAGTCTACACTATCAGATAAAGGGGAAGAAATCAGACAAGAAGAAGACTTATTGCTGATGCAAAGTGAAAAAATGTGTTTTAAGCTAACAAAAATTTGAAAATAAGCTGATTAAACACAAAATCTACCTAAAAAAGATCTAAAGCAATGCTAGACCTAACAGGTTCCTAAATGGTAAAAACTAAAACACAAAATCAAACACTTGAGGCCATCTATTGTGATTTGCTTGTTTTGTGTTCAAAGGCTTGCAAAGTTGGGCCACAATCTTTGCAACGAAGAACACTCACCAACCCAATATCACCAGATGTGCAGATACAACCAACAAAAATCCCTACTACACTACCAGATATCATATTTGTACTAAGATAAAACAAAACACAAAGAGATAAATCTAAAACATGCAAATCAAAACATTAAACCAACAATATGAAATCAGAGGCAAATTTGGACTACACTATCATGAACAAAGATGTGCATGTTGTTAAATTCATGTTTTATGTCTCATAAACCCTAGAATTAACATTACCAAACACCCTTTTTTACCACAGATTTCAACTTTAACATACTAAACTGAACATTAAGCTACTATCAATCAAGTGAACAACTTAATCATGCATAAGAACAAATATTAACTAAGATTAAGCTACAAGGAAAACCAAAAACAGGCACAAAAGCAATTTCACCACACCACAAAATCAAGTACATTTACACTATGAGGTCTCTAAGCCTAACCTTAGAAGTGTACATCCACATTTACACTATGAGGTCTCTAAGCATAACCTTAGAAGTGTACATTTCATGGGCTTGTTTTTTGCTATTTTACAAAATATATATATATATATATATATATATATTCATCATTTATAGTTTAATTTACTCCTTTAAAAAAACTATAAGTTTCATATATTATTTATAAATTTTGTATTGTTTTTTTATTAAGTAATATGAATTTATTTTGGTTCAAAATCATGAAAAATAAAATAAAATAGATAGTGATTTGTCTCGAATGAAAATCAGAGGTTTATTATGATAAGATTTTTTTTTGGAATAACCGTGTTAGGTGACTTGACACCCCGTGAAACTTAAATAACCAAGAATTTTCTCTTCATGACACCTAGAGTTCTTAAACCGTATATTTATTTCGAGCTTAGCCCAACTAAACTAATATCGTCTAACAATAACTAGCATGAAGTTAACCATCCAGATGGAGTACCTAATTAATTAGTTCAATAATTACTTAAAAACGACAATGATATAGTAATTGGAACAAAATGCAATATGCAAAGAATGTTCATACATATAAAGCACCTTAGCAAGAAGTGGTTCTTTAAATTTTGCATACAAAATCAATCAGCAATTCAAAATAGTTTTCGAATGCCAATTCATAACAAAAATATGTCATACATGTATCCGCATGTTGGAAAACCATCACACTCAAACTTCGTATACTTTCCTCCATAAAAAACCGTTTCGACGCCTACATAGTCTTCATTCGGAAAGTTCCACCCAAATCTATACGAAAATCTCAGGGACCATCCAGGTTGTTTGGACTCGCCTCTAACTTGATATGTAAGAAACTGTGTGTCTTTGCTTTCATGTCTGATACCTTCCAATAGGTATTTGACGGGCACATGTAGTTGTCCCAAAATGTTATCATTCTCGACCTCCTGAATCTTGATTACCAGAACTTCTCCTCCAGGCTCATTCATTGTGAATTTGATAGGTTCCGAAGCTCCATTTTTGTCGAATGAGGCTCGTACCTCCTCCTTGTCCCAGATGGAACAGACTGCATATGCGTCTAATGAATTAGTGTTGTTCTTGAAACTTCGTGCGGAGGTGAGTGTGAGCTCTAAACTACTCCTTAGATCCATGATCGTACTCGATATCTGTTAAATCACATGCTCTAGGTTAGGAAATATGTAAATTTCTATATGATAAAACTACATTTGTATACTTGTGATTTGCATATATAAACGTAAATATTAATAACTCTACAACTCGATCACTATTTTTACTATTGATATGTTACATGCAGCTACCACACAGGGCTAGAAGCCTAGAACCTACTGTAAAAAAAAAAACAGGCTAATCGTCCATGATGCATGCATGCACGAACTAGTACGTAATTAAGTACACTTAACCTTAGATCGAGTTTTAGAATAATCATATTGGGCCGTAGTAGTATGGGACGACTCATTGTCATCCTTTGGTCGTTTATACAATTGTAAAACAAGGTCTAAAATGCGTCCGAACCAACATGCTAATGAGACGAGATTACACACATTTTATGAGGTAAAAAAAAAGATTCCGTTGCCGGGACTTGAACCCGGGTCTCTCGGGTGAGAGCCGAGTATCCTAACCAACTAGACTACAACGGACCTTGTGATGTATAGACCTTATACGTTCTATACCATTCATTTGAATCCTACTGAACTTGTGTATATATGAACCAACTCAAAGCACCGTTTGTCAAGTTCAAAAACAGCCTTAGCAGAGAGTAACCCGAGCGTGTGACTCAAGTGAGGGCCAATCTTGGTTGGGCCAAGTTCGAAAACAGCCGTACCAAGTTCAAAATGGCCATGATTTCGTCAAACTCTCAATCATTAGATTAGGAGTCTAAGAACAAAACTAGCTTTGAGAATCTCATGTCTTAGTAGTGCCTCGTTGGGCATTAAGCATTATAGATCCAACCTTATTTAGATGAAAGAGATCTTTAATGACTTGTTTCTTAAGTTAAACCAAGGAGGTTCCATCACAACCTGCATCATGAAGCTTATCTCTTCTATGTCGAGTTATTTACAGGCTAATAGCATAATTCGGAGGGCGCGGGTTTAAATCTCATCGCATGTTCCTCTAGTCTAATAGCGGCCTTACATAGTTTACCTCTTATGAGTTACTTGTGATCTCTGTTAGCTGCAAGAGGACGAGGATCTCTTTTTCTATTAGCAATGTCTCTGGCCCTGATTCGCCTAATTGAATAATACCAACTCGCTTAAATAGTCTGCAATCGCCCTATAAAACCCGAAAATTAACAAAAACTACATATGCTTCTATCTAACTACAATCATGTTTTCAGTTAGGCACATACACATTCTAGACCATCTGGAACCAAAATTTTCACTGAGCTGGGTAACACAAGCTTGTTACTCAAATTGGTTAGACTGTGATGGAGTAAGGTTTGGTTGGGTAAAGTCGTTTTTGTGAGAGAGTTTGGACCATAGCTCCTGAGCGACGGCTTGGGCTTCCTAGTTCTTAAGAGTTGATGGTTAGGCCTCAGGCTAGTCTCACAGAGGTGCAGGATACAATGGTATCATCGCTCTCGTCAGTGGAAGGACAACATGCACCCTTGGCTCAAATATCCATGTTGTTTTGTGTAAATATAGTAACTAGTAAGTTTGTTAAGGTAGTAACCATCTCCATCTTCAACATTCACCCTTGGCTCAAATATCCATGTTGTTTTGGGTAAATACAGCTTTTAACATTTTGCCAAATAAAACAATAGTATCAAGTACTCTATAATTTTTCATGTTGCAGCATAAGTAGTGACGGGTCTAAGTGCATGCCCAGCAAAAACTTGTTAAATAGTCACCGCACAAACTCAAACCAAACTCTATAAAAAAGATAACGTGGCCACACAAAGAGTGGTAGTACTCGGACTAATAAACAACTTGATCACCTGACCTTGCGTTTCACAGAATAACTACAAGAATAAGAAGTACTACAAAGTCCATTGCTACATATAGTTGATACTATTGTTTATTTAGAGCAGGGTTAAGATTGATGGGGTGGCGGCACAAGGTAGTGGTCTCGGTGCGTGTTTGATAAATAAGTACTCCAAAGTTGTACATATATGAAAAATGATGTTAGATCCCACATCGCTGGAAAGTATAAATGAAAAGCAGTTTATAAAGAGCACAAGCAAACAAGCAGGCATACCTTACTTGAACAGGATCTTTTCTTTAGGCTCGTACCTCTAAGAGACAGAAACTCACCGTCACGTCAGCTCCACCTCAGCTTTCTCGACAAAAAAACCCATCACCACCTCATCTTTCCACTATCATTTTTTACTTTTTAATTATACATTTAATTAAAAACAATACACGCGGGTATATATAAACGATACACCGATTAATTAAAAACAAAAACTTTTATTAAAAACTTTTATTAAAACGATACATGAGAAATAAAAACATTACAAGGATACTAAAAACAACACATAAATAAGTAAAAACGATACACGGATAATTTAAACATGAGGAAAAAAACGTGACAACCTCCCAACAATGAAGATACTGAAACCGGCACCTATGCTCAACTTCAAATTCACGGAGGGCGTTATTCATAACATCCTCATCAGTAGATTCGGGTCCCCGTGCACGCCTTGCGTTGTTGTAACATTGAAAAAACCTACGCAGGGCACACGTGAGGCCTTTCAATTTCCATATTAGCCTATCGTGGCCTCGTTTCCTTGGATCATCTAAATGACCCTCAATCATTTGCAAAACCGCAGCCCAAAAAGTACGGGTATTTGTCCGGTTTTTCATGGTGTTTTCAGCAACCCAAATCCAAGCGCGACACAAAGCTACTTCTTCCTCGGATGTCCATAGTACAGGCGCCATTTGATTTGAGAAGTGAAAGAAGAAGTTGAATTATGTGTTTGAGAGGAAGAAGATGAATGAATGTGAATTGTGAGAAAAAAAGAAGTAAAAAGGGAGATTATATAGGGATAAATGGGGATAAGAATTGAATTTTATGGGTAAATGTGAATGGTGAGTAACTTACCGTTGGTGGATTTTTGACTGCCTAGATAATGTAACCCACACGTGACTTTTTAAGGTGGGTTTGTGAGGTTTATGGCAAGCCACGCGTGGCTTTTTTCCACATGTACCCCACGAGTGGGTTTTTTGCACCACTCCCCCGCCTAAGATTTGGATGTAGCTTATAATATTTCTTCGTCTTTAGGTCTTTCATGCATCCTTAACTAGTTTAGCATGGCCCCTGCGCAAGGATGACACGCACAAATCGAAAAATGGTCCAATTTTTTTTACCATCCTGCGACCATTAATTTTTGTTTGTTTGGCCGTTTGATAACTGGAGGTCAGCTAACCCATGTTTCAAACAAAGGGTATCGGTTTTGCTTCAACGGAAAATTTATTAAAATTTAGCAATGAGGAGATTGAGTACAAGAATATCTATAAACCAACAATCCTACTTATGTACCATAAAGAATGACTCTTCCACATTTCTTAGTATCTCGCCATTAATCTTGCTAACAAAGCTCATTTGGCAAGGCCTAATCTAACCAGAATTCGAACGTTGTTTAATCTGACATCTGCGGCCCGTCCCTATATAACCAAGGAGAGAAAACGTAGCTCGATCTATCTCAACAAGAAGGTAGGTATCATCATCCTTTTAAGAAGGGACGATCTAACAACCTTTTTATGTAGAGGAAAACAAAAAGCCAAAACAAATAGGCCTATTAGCTCAGCTGGTTAGAGCGTCGTGCTAATAACGCGAAGGTCGCAGGTTCGAGACCTGCATGGGCCATTTCATTTTATTATTTCAACAAGTTTTATCTGTAAAAAAATAATTTTTTCTGCTGCCAGGACTCGAACCTGGGACTCCTAGCCAGAGTAGGAGCCGAATCATATCATTTGATTGATTGTGCTACAGCAGAAATTGTTGTAATAGATATTCCCTAATATTTATTTAAACCGAATAAAAGAAAATAACTCCTTTTTCTTAAGCTTTCTATATCTTGTAATCCTTCCCTAAAACTCTTGTTTTAACAAATAACAATCATTCGCAAGACGTTTCCTATCACGAGCCGTAAAAGTCTCGTGCCAATAATGCTTTTTCATAATCTCTTAATTAACTTTTTTAATAGGAGTATGATATCATATTATGTTTTTTTTAATGTGAACTCGAAAAAAGAGTTAGACATGCCTAACTCTTTACGTAAACACTATTCTGTACAACCTAGACTCACAAGTCACAACAGATTGGTTTGCTGCTACTTAAACATTGTCTCAGCTTATTACTTGTAGGAATATAGTGTTGAATATTGCTTAAATTGGTAATCGTACACGCGCAACTTTTGCTCTAGAGCGCGCACAAATGTCTATGCACTTGTTGAACAACCACACATGATTTTTTTTGCTCAAAACTAATGGAATGATTTTACATTAGAAGTCGGTAAGGATGTACATATGCATAACATACAGCAGATAAAGATGAAGAAAATGGTAGACCTCCAGAGATATATTACATAAACAAAAATTAGCTAACTATGCTCAGGGAAATCATCAAAATTAGCTGTGCTCTTCATCATTTCCTTTAGTATTGACTCCACTTTTCTTATCATATCGCAATTTCCTGAAATAGGGACAACATATGTTGGAGTCGGTAAGGACTTGTAAAAGCAATAATGCACAAGGTGTGATGTTGTAGCTAGAAAGAATTAAGATAAAGGTGTGAGAGAGTTGAAGAAAAGAGTTGGCGGCATAGCTGGATTCTTGATCACCACTATTCATGCGTAAGAAGTCTGCAACTTGCATCACAATGGACCGTTGGCTTGCCATTGTAGTTACTAATTACATATCTTGAATCACTTTTATCATGGATTTAAATTTGTTAGTCAAATGAGCATTGCTATACAAAAAAGCAACTCCTTAGGCACCTCAGGTTCATTCACGAGCACATCAAGACCCGCACCGGCTATCCGCCCTTCAACAAGAGCAGACACCTATTCAGGAACACGTACCCCTACCAATGTTGATAAGAATCCGCTTGGGACCTAATGCATCGATCACTTCACGATTAATTATGTGTCGGGTTTCTTCTGTTAGAGGGAATACCACAACAAGAATTTCACAGTTTGAAGCAAATTCGACGACACTGGGGAAGTATTTGTATTTCAGTTTCTGCGTTATGGAATAGTAACTAAATGGACAACTGAATGCTTCCGCTCTCTTAGCAATCGCTGTCCCGATTCTTCCTAAACCAAGGATTCCAACTTCTTTACCCGTAAACTGCAACAATATGTGAACGCTAACTCTGATCCATGTAATAATCCTTGGTTGATGAGTGCATTTATGCTGTCAAAACACATACTGTAACTGTATATGGTCTCTGTATATAAACCTGTGATATAAACGTAGACACCTTACTTTCAAATGCTGAGAAAACCAACCTTCCAAACAAGTCTGAATACTTTGACCTATCGTAATATGGTATGTTCTAAAGAGTAAACTAAATATAGGTACTCATAAGATGTTGCTGTTTACCGACAGCCGATGAAGATCAGGGTGAGGAATAAAAACATGCAATCTACTCAAAGTGTAGTCGAGCATGATTTCGAGGTTCAATAATTTCAAGTAGTTTGTTTATTTTCATTCTTTTGTTATGCAAGTAGTTGGGTTAAGGTGTCCGATGGGGGAAATTGGCCCGACCCATAAACCGCATAAAGCCACGTTTTTCTATGCTGTTTTAGGCCGGCCTAAACATAGGTTTCAGCTTTAGCCCATATGTATAGTGTACGTCTCTATAATATGTCGTTAACAGAGCTGTAAAACCTGTATGAAATAAGTTTATGAAGTGTTAGGATGTGAGTTACAAACTTGAGTTTATCATTGCATTTGAAAACCGAGTATCTGATTTTAATTTATTTTCCATGGTAACTGTCTGCAATATTCTAGCATTAGTTGTAGATCTGACGGTCTTGTTGTACATCCAGCATTTACATCGAGAACTTGAGAAAACTAACTAAAAAATTTGAACTAAAGATAGGTAGGGGCCGCGTGAACGCAGTATAGTGTCCCTCACATTGTTTAAAAAAAGGAACCTATAGCTGTGCATCTTATTTCGGCCCATGAACTGTAAGTTAAAGACGTGTTTTACTAATATAATCTTTTTTGGGTAGAAACTCCGATGCTAATCAAACCACTTGCGGCTTAGGTACTAGAACAAAGATAAAAAGTTCACTCCAGGGTACCTTTGGTAAATTTTCCCCTCTTTGGCTACACTACAAACGTGTTCAAACAAAATGTTAACACAACAATTACTGTTGTGAAGTTTAACAGCCAAAGCACTTTATAAAAACTTAAACTGAAAAATTGGGCAGGGGCCGCGCGAACGCAGGCCCCCACAGCAACAAATTACGATGTAGACTCGACCACTTGAGCCGATCTTAGGGTGGCACCCCTCCAAAGTGCAATGGAGGTCACCAACCTAGGCCATGAGCTTTCTTGATCACTCATAGACCCCATCCAGGTAAGTAATTGTTCCTCTTGCTTCTTTTGCTTTTTATAGACCTTCCCATCCCTTTATCTTTACTCTCCCAACCGATGTGGGATAAATCAATATGCTCACCTTTTTTTCCTATGTTGATTATTTTTTTTGATCATGTTTTTCACGATATCAATAACTTAATCCTACCATATATTAGAGGTGGCCCGATGAATGGTCTAGGATTAGTTTTAAACATCTCCTGGTTGAAATGGGCCGTATTTGCCTATTTGATACTGGTTGGTTCAAGGTTGACTCGCAAACACTTTTTCATACCTCTAAGATGGACGGGTGGTTACCTTCGCCATCTCAAATATAAACCTTTAAATGGTCCTGAAATTTTCTTAATAATATCTCAGTCCCACAAAATGACCTGGTGAACTCACAAATTCTTGGTTGAAAAAGCGTTAGGATATATCAGGCATATCTTCTTAATCTTAATATACAAAAAGCCCTCTTTTAGTCTCTTTGACATCCAACAGAGCTGCTACATGCACATTTATATCTTTCAATCCTGTCAATGAATGAATATCATTATCAAACAAGCAGAAACCATCTTTCTGCTAACATATACTCCGTATATATTATTGCAGGGTATCTTACTTCTAGTAGTCCATCTCGAGTTGAACATACATGTATGAAATTGACAAACACTAAAAACTTACAAATGGTGGTTCAGAATTTGTTAGAATAATAGAAGCTTTTTAGCCCAATTAAGTACTTCAAAATTTGCTTCTTGTAAGATTCAATTCATTTAGATGCAAATTTAGTACTGGCTAGTTATAAAAGGGTGGCTTGTATGTTCCATGTGAAACAAATAATACCGCCCCGATTTGTGAGTCTTTCTGCAATCAGAAATGTATTGGTTACACTATCGACCGTTTGCTTCTGTACCATCCTGAATTTAAAAGCTGAATTAGCTCAAACTGTGAAAAAGTTGTAATGGAAATTATAAACAACCATATAGACAGTAAGCTTCAAAGTTTAGACTATAGATTGGAGGGGTACTCACCAGCCTAGGCAGTAGTGCAATGCCAAAGCGACACGTGAAGAACCCCAGCAGCAAGCTACCGTGGTGGGTTCCTTCCCCATAAAAAATAAGATTTAATATCGATTGAGCCAATGGCTCACATATCAGATATTAAACTGACAAGAACAGATACTACACTCGATCTTAGCCAAAAGGCCGAGAAAGGTATGCTTGTTCTATTACCAGGCTTTTGTTTTTATACACAACCGCCTCCTTGTTTGTTTATCTCACCCAGGCGATGTGGGATTGATACAAGGGCATTTCATAAAATTAACTTGCTCTGCATTCTTTGGACCCAAGATTATAAACAATTATATAAATTGATTTGAGCTTGCAGCGCTTTATCCAAAGGATAATCTATCACTTTAGGATTGTATACCCGCATAATAGAATCCCCCCCGTGTGGAGAGCTCGATAGAGTTACACAATAAGCACAGTCATACAGTATACATGATTCTTCCCGTGCCCCACCTCAAGCTCACTAGAGAAACTGTGAGATGCTTTTTTTCTGAGCAAAACGACGATAATTAAAATCAAGTTAAATAGTGACAGAAATAACTAATGTTGGTAACGGTTATGGCTAATCGCAAACGATAATCAGTAAAGGAAAGAAAGAGGGGTGGGGTTCTGTTGGCCGAGGAGATTTGGGAGGCTCTACGACATAGTCAGAACTGGAAGAGGATTGCATAGAAACAACCCATCATAGACTCACCGAGGTATATAAATCAACTCATATCGCTTCTGTGATCCAAAAACTCCGGTGGGACTAATAAAACAAAGATTTTTCATTTTCATGTTCATGTGGGAGTGCAGGAGTTAGATATGGCAGAAGGAATCGAATCACATATTCACATTATATGAAAAGGGGCAGGATATTACATAACAAAGTTGTTCATTTAAGTGGGCTGAAAATTGAACTAAAAACACAAACAAATGTCAGGATTCGTTAGAACTATTAAAAAGAATCATAAGGTATTCATCAACCGGTTTAGATATTGCTCCCGAATGGCCAAGCTTAAAACCGTTCCATAGGCATCGAAATTAGATCCTTTACAAGTTCATGTTCTTTCGTGTAAATGTAGTAAGATCGTAGAGGCAGTATACATTTTCAACATTATTGAATACATTACAATTTAAGATCTTTTTGCGATGGACACAATAATATCGGCATATTTATAAGTCGCACCCTTATAAATGTGGTGCTGCAGCCTGCAGGTAGGTACTAGAACTAAGAAAAGGTGCAAGACACTAATGAGATTAGCAATGAGGTTCATTTATGTAATTATGTGGCTTAGTTGTTAGTTAACTAGCACTTATGCAGTTGTAGCAGCACGACTCGACCCACTAACCACTAACATTTTCCGTTTTAAAAAAACCTAGCACGACTAACCATCTCCGATAAACGACCAAGTTTGGTTTAAACAGGAGGAATCATTTGGCATAAAATGTGACTTCTATAATATCTTATGACAGATTTAGTGAACATGCCAACATGAGACTAGCTGCAAGGTTGATGCTAAACATGAAAAAAAGATCAACTTCAACAAGAGCTTGCGTCCATTGATTGTATCATTGATGGTGGGAATGGAGGAGATGTGGAAATTCACAACAGACTAAGATTCTCAATAAAATACAGAACATCGAAAAACTTCAGGCTATGGAACTTGCACAAAAAACTAAAATCAAGTGGGCTATTGAAGGGGATGAAAACACTAGTTTTTTTCATGGTATGCTAAACAAGAAACATAATAACTCGAACGTTCATGGTATTATGATGGACGGTGTCTGGTTTGATGATCCTTTCATGGTGAAGAAACAGTTTTACGATCATTTTAGTAATCGCTTCACCTTTCCTAGCCCTATAGATACGAGTATTATGATGGATTTCCCTTTTAAATTATCGGATGAGCAGCGTATGAATTTAGAGCGAGTGGTTTCCATTGATGAACTTAACTTAGCGGTTTGGGATTGTGGAACGGACAAAGCTCCTGGTCCAGACGGTTTCACTTTTGGCTTCTACCGCCGATATTGGAATCTCATCCAGAATGATGTCGGCTGTCAGTTATTTCTTCTCAAATTGTGATATGCCTAAGGGATGCAATTCCTATTTTATTGCCTTGATTCCTAAAACCCCTAATGCTAATTTAGTTAAAGACTTTAGACCTATTAGTTTAATTGGAAGTTTCTACAAAGTTATTGTAAAAGTTTTGGCAAACAGACTTGTGGGAGTTTTGTTAAAAGGAGTGGTTAAGTAAACCAACTCTCAAGGGGCTTTATTGACAAAAAGGTAAAGTTCAGGTAAAACATTTCAAATACTTTTATACTATTATTACTTGTTTTAAAGTGCAGGGACTCAAGAGTAATGTTTATAGAAGATTAAGGACCAAAGGGGAACTCAGCGTTTAATTGGGAGATTAGTTAGGTTAAGCAGTATATAGCTAAGTTTATTGTCATTGTTTACTTCATCTTGTTGCATTATTTCTCCCTCAAAAACTGGCGATTGTTTCCATCTTGTTCATAGTTTGATCAATCTGTTTTGATCTGTAGTTTGATTTCTTTTCTTTTGTAAGTACGATCACAAACCCAAGTGTTACATTTGAAGTAACAGCTTGAGGCAGTTAATAAAAGAATAAGGGGAGGTTGGTTGTATTAATCTTGATCTTTGTTAAACTTTTCTACATGGTATCAGAGCCTGGTTGGCTGTGATACGAAGATCTTGATTGTTTCAAAAATTAGGGTTTCTAAAATTTTTGGGGTTTTTGTGAATTAAAGGGTTTCTGGTTATTGTTTTTGGTGAATCGTTTGATTTTTGGTATTAATTGATCAGGTTCTTGATCGATTAAGTTTTCCCCAAAAAAATTAGGGTTTGTTCATTTTTGGGGGTTTTGGGTATTTTCCTTATCTAAGTGATTAATCAACATAATTGTTGATTAATTGTGTTCTTTTATTTTTTTTGATTAAAAACCCCAAATTCAGAAGTTGGGGTTTGTTAATCTTGGTAAGTTTTGTTTTTGGTATTTGTTATTTTGTGTACTAATCCTGCAGGTTGTTGTGTTGGTTATTTGTTTCCGCTGCGTTGGTTAAAGATCATCTTGATCTTGATACTCTTGGTTGTTGCTGCGCGTGATAGTATTTTCTCACGCTCTCTCTTTATTTTTCTTGTTTAGTGGGATTAGGTGTCGAGGGTTTTAGTTAGTTGTTGGTTGTTGTGGTGATAAAAGGTGGTTGTTTGTGCTAGTCTGTTTTTGTGTTCTTGCTTTTCTTCTTGATTGGTTTTGTGTTATGGCTCCTGAAAAGGACAAGGGTAGTGAACAAGGGGGAGGGTCACATGACAATGAGATTGACATGTTTGACCCTCTTTATCTTCATAGTAGTGATACTAGTGGTGTTCCTCTAATTGGGTTTAAGCTAGAGGGAACTGAAAATTATAAAATATGGAGAGTTGCCATTGCTAGGGCTATTCACACTAAAAACAAACTTGGTTTTATTGATGGAAAAATACCTAAGCCTGAAGAGGCAGGTTTTTTACAAGATCAATGGGAAAGATGTAACTCTGTAGTCTTAAACTGGATTCTTGGTTGTGTTTCACAAGAGGTTTATTTGGGTCAAGTTTTTTCTGAAAATGCCAAAACAGTTTGGGATGAATTAGAGGAAACATATAGCAAGCAAGATGGATCTGTTATTTTTAACATGCATTATAAGATACACTCACTTACCCAGTCTGGTTCTACTCTTTCTGAGTATTACCACAAGTTTAATGGCTTGTGGAGACAATATGACTCATTAGTGAATTTACCTGAATGTGTTTGTGAAAATGCTTATTTGCTTAAACAGCATAATCAACTGCTTAAGCTTATGCAGTTTCTCATGGGGTTAGATGATGAGTATGCTCCTATAAGAAGTATCATACTCACCACAGAACCCCTTCCTGATGTTAAAGGAGCCTTTGCTACTCTGTCAAGAGATGAATCCCATAGGGGTTCACCATCTCAGAGTTCAGTAAAGGCTGGGACAGCTGCATTTGCTTCAAGACCTAATAATAGGACTAATAATAACTGGAACACAAGTAATAATAACAATAATCAGGCAAGAAAACTTGCTAGGCCTAACTTGGTGTGTACTCATTGTAATATGAATGGTCATACTGTGGATAGGTGTTTTGAACTTGTGGGATATCCTCCCAATTTTAAAAAGAATAATAATTCTAACAAGAATGTTAGTAATAATCATGTGGCTTCAGGTCCTAAAGAACAGTCTACTAGTAGTTCATCTAACTCTTTTACTGATGAACAATTCAAAAAGTTGATGGATTTGATTGGTGATAAGTCTGGAAAAAGTTCCATACCTGCAAATGTTGCAGGTATAAGTTGTGCTTTTAGTTTTTGTACTTCAAAATTTTTTAATCACAATACTGTTATTAAAACTTATAAGTTGTATGTTGGTTGGATCATTGATTCAGGAGCCAGTCAACATATGACTTATACTGTTATTAATATGTTTAATGTGATAAGTGTATCTCATCTTAATATGACTGTTGGTCATCCTAATGGAACTAAAGCTGTTATTACACACATAGGAAGTTTAAAGCTAACTGATAAAATGTTATTCATGATGTCTTAGTTGTGCCAGATTATGAAGTTAGTCTTCTATCTGTGCACAAGCTAAGCAAAGATAGTAAATTCAGAGTTATTTTTGATGAAAGTTCTTGTGATATTCAGGACCCTGTTCAAAAGACTCTAGTGGGGACTGGTAATCAAATAAATGGATTGTATTTTTTTAATACAGGTAAGAAATATTATAACAATAACATTTCACAATGTTGTTTGTCAAAATGTATTTGGCATAATAGACTAGGACATCCTTCAAATCAGGTGTTACATGTGTTAAAAGATAAACTTAAACTTGATAAAGTTGATAATGATATTTGTGATGTGTGTCACAAAGCTAAACAAACTAGGGAGCCTTTTCCTCTTAGTGATCATAAAACTAACAATGTTGGTGAATTGATTCACTTAGATGTGTGGGGTCCTTATAAAGTTCAAAGCAAGGAAGGATTTAGATATTTTCTTACTGTGGTTGATGATTATAGTAGAGCTGTTTGGTTATTTTTATTAAGAGGTAAAGATGAAGTTTTTACTAACATAACTGTTTTCATAAATATGATTAAAAATCAGTTTGGAAAAAGTGTTAAAGTGTTTAGAAGTGACAATGGTACAGAATTTGTTAATAATAATATGGATAAATTTTGTAAGGATAATGGGATTCTTCATCAAACCTCTTGCCCATACACCCCTCAGCAAAATGGTATTGCTGAGAGGAAACATAGGCACTTGTTGAATGTAGCTAGAGCCCTCATGTTTCAGGGGGGATTACCTTTGAACATGTGGACTGATTGTGTTTTAACTGCTGTCTATTTGATTAACAGGATTCCAAGTTCTGTCTTGTCTGGGAAGTCACCTTATGAGTTAGTGTATGATAGTGAACCAAATCTCTCTTTGTTAAAAACATTTGGTTGTCTGTGTTTTGCAAATGTTTTAAATGACAATGACAAGTTTTCATCTAGGTCAGAAAAATCTGTCTTTATTGGATATTCTAATGAGAAAAAAAGGTTATAAGCTTTATAGCCTTGAGAGTAGGAAAGTTTTCTACTCTAGAGATGTTAAGTTCTATGAAACAGTGTTTCCATTTAAGAATGAGTCTGAAAATAAAGAGTATGTTATGAGTTTTGAAAATAAAGACAGTACTAATTTTTTCAACTTAGATGATAATGAGTCTATGTCATGTGATCCCAATGATGATAAGAGAGATAATGCTCAGAATGGTAGTGAAGGCATAGACAATACATTACTAGGAGGTACTGAAAAAGCTAGTGAAACTAGAGAGAATCTAGATGGTCTTAATGGTAGTAAGCTAGCAGAAGCCACCAGTAATGTAGATGATAATGCAACACTTGTTGATAATGGTAGTGATTCTGAGGGTGATGACAGTCAATATCAAGAATTTGGTAATCTTTTTCAAAGTCCTGTTAATTCCCCAGAAAGATATGATTTGGATAATCCTAGGAGGTCATCTAGAAAAGTTGTTTTGCCTAAAAAGTTGAATGATTATAAGCTGAATACTAGTGTGAAATATGGCATAGAAAAATATGTTAATTACTCTTGTCTTAGTAAACAGAATCATAATTTTTCTACTAGTCTAAATAAAATTGTTGAACCAAAAACTTTTTCTGAAGCCTCAAAAGATATAAGATGGCTTATGGCTATGAATTTAGAAATGGAGGCTTTAAACAGAAATGGTACTTGGATTCTTGTTGATCTTCCTGTTGGAAGAAAACCTATTGGTTGTAAGTGGGTTTACAGAGTTAAATACAAGTCTAATGGAGAAGTTGAAAGGTTCAAAGCTAGACTTGTTGCTAAAGGGTATAACCAAAGGGAAGGTATTGACTTTGATGAAACTTTCTCTCCTGTAGTCAAAATTGTTACTGTTAGATGCATTTTAACATTAGCAGTTTATAATAATTGGCCTTTATATCAATTAGATATAAACAATGCTTTTCTATATGGAGATTTAGTAGAGGATGTTTATATGACCTTGCCTGATGGATACTTTGATAAGAATGATCAAAGGGTTTGTAAGTTGGTTAAGTCCTTGTATGGTTTAAAACAGGCACCTAGGAAGTGGAATGAAAAACTTACATCAGTTTTAATAGAAAATGATTTTATACAAAGCAAAAATGATTTTTCTATGTTTATCAAAAACAAAGATGGAGTTTTTATTGTACTTCTGGTGTATGTTGATGATATTATTGTCACAGGTAATAATGTGAAGGAGATTGATAAGTTTAAGGAGTTTTTGAGTTCAAAATTCTTAATAAAAGATCTGGGTAAACTCAAATACTTCTTGGGAATAGAAGTTCTTGAGTCTAATACTTCTCTTTATCTAACTCAAAGAAAATATTGCTTAGAACTTCTTACAGAGTTTGGTATGTTGGCTTGTAAGCCAAGTGGAACACCTATTGATGTTAAAGAAGGTGTGAACAACAAAGCTAAAGTTTTAGAAATTGATAAACCTTTGAAAGGTATTAATAACTATCAAAAACTGGTTGGTAAGTTGATATATCTAACTCATACTAGACCTGATATGAGCTATGCTGTTCATGTCCTGAGTCAGTATATGCATGCACCTATGCAGTCACATCTTAAGCTTGCATTTAGAGTCTTAAGGTACTTAAAGAGTTCACCTGGAAAAGGACTTACTTTTGTTAAAAGTAGTAGTCTTAATCTTGGTGTTTATGTTGATTATGATTGGGCAAAATGCAAGCTTACTAGAAGATCAGTTACTGGGTATTGTGTATTTCTGGGTGATAGTTTAGTATCATGGAAAAGCAAGAAACAGTCCATGTTATCTAAATCATCTGCTGAAGCAGAGTTTAGAGCAATGAATAGTGTTACCTGTGAAGTAATATGGATTATGAAAGTTCTTGCTGAACTTAATATTAATCCAGTTTTGCCTGTTCCTATAAGATGTGATAATAGCTCTGCTATTCAGATAGCAGCTAATCCAGTGTTTCATGAAAAGACTAAGCATTTTGAGATTGAGCTCTTTTTCTTAAGAGAAAAAGTTGCAGCAGGTGTTGTAAGCACTGTTAAAGTCAAGTCTGCTGATAATATAGCAGATGTCTTTACAAAAGGCTTAAGTGTTGCAGAACATCATAAGTTTTGTGATGGACTTGGATTATATGATCTCTATGGAGTTGGTTTAAGGGGGAGTGTTAAAAGGAGTGGTTAAGTAAACCAACTCTCAAGGGGCTTTATTGACAAAAAGGTAAAGTTCAGGTAAAACATTTCAAATACTTTTATACTATTATTACTTGTTTTAAAGTGCAGGGACTCAAGAGTAATGTTTATAGAAGATTAAGGACCAAAGGGGAACTCAGCGTTTAATTGGGAGATTAGTTAGGTTAAGCAGTATATAGCTAAGTTTATTGTCATTGTTTACTTCATCTTGTTGCATTATTTCTCTCTCAAAAACTGGCGATTGTTTCCATCTTGTTCATAGTTTGATCAATCTGTTTTGATCTGTAGTTTGATTTCTTTTCTTTTGTAAGTACGATCACAAACCCAAGTGTTACATTTGAAGTAACAGCTTGAGGCAGTTAATAAAAGAATAAGGGGAGGTTGGTTGTATTAATCTTGATCTTTGTTAAACTTTTCTACAAGTTTTAAATGGCATAGTTAGTGAAGTACAATCGGCTTTCATTGCGAATAGACAGATCCTTGACGGACCTTTTATTCTTAATGAAATGCTTCAATGGTGCAAGGCGAAAAAGAAACAAGCTCTTATCTTTAAGGTTGACTTTGAGAAAGCTTTTGACTCGGCTAGATGGAATTTTCTTGATGATATTCTTACAAAAATTGGTTTTGGTAATAAGTGGTGCAATTGGATCCAATGTTGTCTTCAATCTTTAAGAGGATCTATATAGGTTAACGATAGTCCAACGGGAGAGTTTCAATTTGGTAAAGGCCTAAAACAAGGAGATCCACTATCTCCTTTTTTTATTTATCCTGATCATGGAAACGTTGCATCTTTACTTTCAACGTGTTGTCAATGCAGGTATGATTCATGGCATTAATTTGTGTGGTGGTTCGATAAATCTCTCTCACATGTTTTACGCGGACAATGCGGTTTTCGTTGGTCAGTGGAGTGAGAACAATATCACTAGTTTAATCAATGTTCTTGAATGTTTCCACAAGGCGTCAGGGCTTCGTATCAATATGAGCAAGAGTAAGATTATGGGTGTCCACGTTGGTATTGATAATGTTAAAAGAGCTACTGCTAGACTTGGGTGTCTCACTCTTAAAACCCCTTTTACTTATCTTGGTTTTATTGTGCGTGGAAATATGTCTCAAATTCATATGTGGAAAGATACTGTAGACAAAGTTAAGCACAGGTTATCTAATTTGAAATTGAACACGCTCTCTATTGGTGGATGTCTTACCCTAGTGAAATCGGTCTTAGGGTCTACGCCGCTATATTATTTCACTATCTTTAAAGCTCCGGTTGGTGTTCTAAATAGTATTGAAGCTCTCCGTAGTAACTTCTTCAATGGGCATACTATTAATAGTAACAAAGCTACTTGGGTAAATTGGAAGAAAGCTCTTGCTTCTAAGGCTCGAGGTGGGATGGGGATATCGAGTATTTTTGCTATGAATATAAGCCTTTTATGCAAGTGGGTTTGGTGTTTCATTACTCAAAAGAACTCCTTGTGGACTCGTGTCATACAGGCCATTCATGGTGTTAACGGTAGGATTGGGGCGAATAATACTCGTAGTTACAACTCCTGTTGGAGCATAATTATTCAGGAAATGAATTCGTTGGTTTCGAAAGGTATTGTCATTCTGCAATTTTTCCGCTTAAAATTAGAGAATGGGGAGAACACTAAATTTTGGGAAGACAAATGGTTCGACGGGGTCTCCTCAAAGACAGATTTCATCGTATTTATGCCCTCGAGAATCACAAGAATATTTATGTTCGTTCAAAACTTTCTCAGCCCATGTCTTTCTCGTTAGGCAGAAACCTGAGAGGTGGCATTGAGAAGGAGCAGTGTGATATGGCGACTAATTTGGTTAACGAAGTTACTCTTAGTTCCAATCCAGATCGTTGGTTATGGTCTTTAGAGGCTTCGGGGGAATTTTCGACTTCTTCTGCCATAAATCTTATTGATGGTATCATGCTTCCAAGATTGGAGTTCAAAACAAGATGGAACATCTATGTCCCCATAAAGCCAATGTGCACACTTGGAAGATCATGTCAAATTCATTACCAACGAGATTCAATATTTCTAGGAGAGGTATTCCTATTAACTCTATTTTATGTCCATGATGCGATAAAGGAGTGGAGACAACCAACCATCTTTTTTCTCTTGTTCAACTGTTAAAGAGATGGTTAATTTGATCGCGAGATGGTGGAGTATACCAGCTGCGGAGTTTGATTCCTTTGAAGAATGGGAGAACTAGTTTAGCAGCGTACATCTTCCCCGGAAAAATAAAAAGATTCTTGAAGGATTCCGTAACAAGATGCTTTTTGATTCCAAGTTTCCAAAGAAGATGTTTTTAATTGATGATGTTATGTGTAATTCTTTCTATTTTTGTCGTTCTAGAAGTAAAGCTTCGTTCAGTTGGAACGATTGGCTTAAAAACCCTAATCTTTTAGCATTGTAATTCTAGCTTCTCGCTAGCTCTTTCTTTTAATAAATCATCAGCCGTTAAAAAAAACCATTTGACAATTTTATAAATATGAGAGTTTAAATAAAAAGAGGTCCCACTAGCTCTTACAAAATTTAATAAAAATAAATGTTTGTCAAATGTTATCGAATGGTAACTGTTTGATTTGCCTTCACTTTATCCTGTGCGACTCCATGTTCCACCTCTTAAACCTACATACATGAGAATACATGATAACATGTCAACACAACGGTTGAGTGAATTCATAGGTTTATATATACATACATATATAAAAGATGTCCATAGATCGAATCTATAATGGTATAGTAGAAATCTATAGTTTAAACTATAATTCATAGTTTAAATCTATGTTGTAGTATAAATCCTTAGTTCCGAACACAAGTATATATATTCATTGGATGAAGCCAAAAGTACATTATTACATGAAATTATTACATAGGTAGTTGAGATTGCTAACTTGACGGTCTTTGACCAACCCTATACTCTTGCCTAGTATAGTAACTCTACATACAAATGCATATGCAATGACAAACACATACCGGTGATAGCTTGTCGCCTTCGGACGAGGTTGTCAACCAAATAGATATATTCAATGTACAAGCGTTTACTTAATCAAGTAATTAACAATATATGGCTTCGTGGGACTTTTTGCGGCAAGCAGGATGATGTAGGGTAATAGTGTCTAGGTATATAAAGACGAATACCGATTTAGGAAAACCGTTAATGAATTTAAAACCCGACGGATTCGTTCTCAAGGAAATGGATTAATAGCCAATTATCGTTGTTTGGATAAGTTTACGTTTTTGGAAAGAGAAAAGATTAGAAAGATAAAGATGGATTGCACTAAGACGGGCTAAAACTAAAACGAATTACGCGGACACGCAAATCGAGGCAAAATATATTAAAATAATAAAAAAATCTAAAAATCTAAAAAACTTGCAAATAAATCATAAAAAGTCTAATTTATAATGAAAAATCAGAAAGACATCAGACACTTTAATTAATTATTATTTAATTTTAAAATCTATTTAAAGACCTAAAACTCAAAATAATTAACCAAAAGTTCAATTCAAATTTTAATGTTTGTAAATCTCAATCTATTTAATTAAAAGCTAAAAATAATTTTTCTAAAATTTTAAAACTAAATTTACTATTTTTAATAACTTAAATGAAAACTATTAAATAAAATAATGATTAAAAATATAAAAAGGGAAAAATCTCAAAAAATTTGGAAAAAGTATAAAATTACTTATAGTATTCTAGGAAAAATAAGATGGACGTGCTAAGTAAACTAAATAAGCCAGAAAAGATGAAATAAGCCACGACTTATTTTTAAAAAAGAATTCAAAAAGCTATTAAGTAATAAACAAAGTAGACCATGACCAGATAAAGGGCCCTGGTACACTGCTATAACACGTTACTCCCACACGATGGGTCGCGTGTTCGAGCCAGGCCAGAGGTAACCTTTTATTTATTTATTTCGTTACTTATTTTTCTTTTTGGACAATAATCACTCCGACAACGGTTGGCTTGGGGAAGTGTTAAAAAGATAAAATCTACAAGATATAAGCACAAAATAAGTTGCAATAAGCACATATATCAAAGTCAAAAAAGCCAAAGTTACTTAACCATCAGATATCGGGCAAAAGCAACAAGCAAGCATGTCTGATATCAGATACCAAAGAAGCACAGGAACTCGGACAGATGCAAATGGCAAATTTTTTTGTGAAATTCAATTTAAGCTACAAGCTAAGATAAGCAACCAAATTGCAAAAACCTATGAAACAGATCTGCTACTACCCTAGAGCTACGTGCATACCAGATTTCAACTCCTAAAACTTAAAAGTGAAGAGATTATAAATTCTGATGTAAATGGCTAATTTCAAAGCACAAGTTTTGCACAAAGTGGGTCTCAACTCAAAACCAATCAGCAATTCAAAATAGTTTTCGAATGCCAATTCATAACAAAAATATGTCATACATGTATCCGCATGTTGGAAAACCATCACACTCAAACTTCGTATAATTTCCTCCATAGAAAACCGTTTCGACGCCTACATAGTCTTCATTCGAAAAGTTCCACCCAAATCTATACGAAAATCTCAGGGACCATCCAGGTTGTTTGGACTCGCGTCTAACTTGATATGTAAGAAACTGTGTGTCTTTGCTTTCATGTCTGATACCTTCCAATAGGTATTTGACGGGCACATGTAGTTGTCCCAAAATGTTATCATTCTAGACCTCCTGAATCTTGATTACCAGAACTACTCCTCCAGGCTCATTCATTGTGAATTTGATAGGTTCCGAAGCTCCATTTTTGTCGAATGAGGCTCGTACCTCCTCCTTGTCCCAGATGGAACAGACTGCGTATGCGTCTAATGAGTTAGTGTTGTTCTTGAAACTTCGTGCGGAGGTGAGTGTGAGCTCTAAACTAATCCTTAGATCCATGATCGTACTCGATATCTGTTAAATCACATGCATGCTGTAGGTTAGGAAATATGTAAATTTCTATATGATAAAATTACATTTGTATACTTGTATATATAAACGTAAATATTAATAACTCTACAACTCGATGACTATTTTTACTATTGATGTGTTACATGCAACATAATTACTACTACCACGCAGGGCTAGATCGAGCTGGTACTACAATATACTGAAAAAAAAGGCTAATCCATGATGCATGCATGCACGAACTAGAGCTAACTTGATAAATTAAGTACACTTAACCTTAGATCGAGTTTTAGAATAATCATATTGGAAACAAAAGTTAGAACTTTAAGAGTAACATGATAACGTTAAAATAGGAAGTTGACGAGTTAATGTGTTACCTTATAAAAAGAAAAAAAGAAGAATGAGGAATGGTGATCGAGCCACTTATGGTCTTTTTTCTTTGTTTCTCGGACTACGTCTACGTGTATATATAGAGAGATAGAACTCTGGATACAAATCCTATTAACAGTCATATACGTATATGCTAACAGTTCTAACCTGATACAAACAAAAGCTTTCTTATTGGGCTTTAAAAGAAGCCTTATAGAAATCCCATTGGTCGTTTTAACACTTTTTATTTGACAAATTTACCCCAAGTACAATTGTAAAACAAGGTCTAAAATGCCTACCGCACATTACATCATAGATTACATCTGAACCAACATGCTAATGAGACGAGATTACTCATACTTTATGCAACTCGTGGAGCCGTAAGTTTGAGGAACTGATTGAGCACGAAGACAACTTAAGGGGCTGGCCGATGAGGCAAAGTTTTTAAGAATATGTGATGAAAAAGGTAAAAAATAAATTTTGTTGCCGGGACTTGAACCCGGGTCTCTCAGGTGAGAGCCGAGTATCCTAACAAACTAGACGACAACGGATGTTTATGCTTGTTACGACTAATAACAGAACTTGAATATTTATTTTGAGAGGGCCGAACTATTTTAAATAGAACAAAATAAAAAAGTGGAATACAACTTTAAGACGGAATTAGTAATATTTACACTAATCGTCACAAATTTTGGAGAGGCCGAGGCCCTTCCCGGTCTCCATGAAGTTCCGTCCTTGGTTACGACTCATGAAAAGTAATGTTCAAGTAACTTGAAGACATGACTTAGAACTTTATAAGTCACTGCCAGATTCATCACCTCAAATGGTGCAATTTTGGCTTAACCGAGTTGTTTTCAAATGCCGCAAAGCATCTTGTTAAAAAAAGTAGTAATACTTCGAACTTTACAAGTTAGCTTAAAATGTTATGAAAATTCAGTCATCTCCCTAAGAAGAAAAGGATGTTGTAAAGCAGAATGGAATGTGAGTTTCTATTTGAGGAGAGACATTAGAAAGCGATAGCATAATGAAATCACTGTTGAAAATTTCTTACGAATACATACAGTTTTGAGTTAAAAGGCCTATTTTAAAGTTATTGCCAAGGACCATCAAGTACCACGAGACGGCTTTGCTCAAAGAGATGAGACTTCATACTGACAACTACAGCTTGAATGCTGCAAAAATATCAAAATCCATGACAAGGTCAATGTATGTTAGATAACAAAAAAAATCGTATATTGGCAAAAAAAAGGACTCGTCTTGTGAGCTAAATTTTCTAAACATGATCGGATTGACTTTGAGTTCCTAGGGAACTTGGCAGGCGAACCTTACACTGTGCAGACAAACATATCACCCAAGGTCAAGGTAACCGAGAGCAGCAATTTCAACTATGGTTTGACCCAACAGCAACAGATTACTATAACTACACCATTCATTTGAATCCTACTGAACTTGTGTAATTGAACCAATTCAAAGCACCATTTGTCTACATAATAAACAGTTCTTAGTCATTGCCTATTGTATTGCAGATGTTATGTTGATAGTATTCCAATCCGAGTCTTTAGAAATTATCAGAGTGAAGTGATTGCATACCCAAGCCAACAAGGGATGCGAGTCTACTCTAGTTTATGGAATGCCAATAACTGGGCTACAAGAGGTGGTTTAGTCAAAATCGACTGGGCTGATGTGCCTTTTGTGGCTTTCTACCCTGGGTTCAGTGCTAGAGCTTGTAAGCAGAACGACCTATTAGTATTAGCGTGCCATTCCATCTAAAGCCAACTTGTGGACATCTAATGTTTACAACTTACAAGCAACTGACAATGAGTCAACAAGGTCAGCTCAAATGCATATGTAATAACCACATGATCTACAACTGTTATACATATTTCATGCATTTTAAGGGACAGATGGCACCTGAATGTTCTAGCCACAATACTGCATCAAATCATTGAAGATCAATTCTTTTACGGAAATCTAAGTATTGTTTGTTTCAAAGTTACTAATAAATTCGTATTTGTTCATAGAATGGTAAATATGTTATATTGTGTATCCAGTGCCTCGTATTCTAGTTTCCATCAGCTACATGATACACTAAGATCATTCTGAAACAATAGGTAGCTCTTTGTCCGCTATTATTCTAACTGATGCATGACAAGTTCTCCATGGTCAAATGCGATATCAGAATAACCATTGATCCATTAATGCTTCTTACAAGATCAAAAAATAGAGCAACACTGCATTACCACATTGTTATATCCAGATGATTTTCACAGGATATGTGATGCCAAATGAACAATGTTTCCTCGATCTACATATATGGGGTCGGAAAATTCTCAAATAGCTATAGTCTTGATGACCTGTTTTATTTTTTTATTTTATTTTCATTTTTTATAAACATCGTCTGTTCCTATGTTATCTGTTAATAAGCACAACTTAATGGTCTTTTATGATAGGAATTTGATCATGTGATATGTTTTTTATAACTTGAGTATAGGCATTTCCTTTATCGTATTCATTGATCCCATAATTGTATGTCAACACCAGTATACAATTTAGTATATCTTCCGGTCTATGACCCATTGTTGCAACGGTATACTGCAGAAAGACAAATTCATTTGCATCAGTATGAACAAAATGCGCAAGGGCCCAGTTACTTGTGAATGGGTCGACACGGAAAGATTCCATCTATAACTGGTCAACGTCTAAACATGAAAACGGGATTGCTTTAAATTCAGGACAATCTTGTTTGCGCTGAAGCTTCATACCAAAAGCTTAAAGTAATATTAGAAGAAATATTAGAAAGAAAAAGAAAACTTAAAGCAAAGTTTGCGAGTTGTAATGTTATGACTAGCAGGATTAAAAATACAGAAGAATGTGATGCTACTGTACCAGTCATCCTGATCTTATTTTACAGTTAATCTCAGAGATCGGTTGGGTTCTCATAAGCAACAAGAGGTTGTTTCTATTAATATCCTACTCGAAATAGGGGTATGCGGTGAGCAAGAGGGGGAAAATCGTGGCTTTTCAAGTTGCCAGTAATCTCGATCCTGCGTGAGGAAATCTAATTTATTATGCAATCACAAGAACTTAATGATGTTTTGTATTTATGTTTGTTATAAAAAGATAATTGAGAATGAAATAGGGGAAAAGACTTCAGAAGTGCATATTGAGGTTTCTTGTCCCACATTGCATGGTTAGCTAAAGTGTGTGAGGCATAGATGTGTATAAAAGAAGATGTTGGGCCATGGTATAAGCATCTTTGCGCTTGGGGCAATGACACAGCCAATGAGGTAATAACCGAGGCGTGTCAATTGCTGGTTGAAAACTATTTCCAAACCCCCTCCTAGGCCTCGGGTTTCCCTTGGCCTTTGAGAATTTCTGGAAGGGCTACCTTTTTAAGGTTAAAGCCCTACAATCTCTAGTTAAAGTTTGATAAACTCCACTGTGAGTTTGCCTTCGTAGCTTTTTGCTCTGGTCAATACCGAGTTAGTTTCTGGTGTCATCAGGCTAACATCCAGGAGACATTTTTCTATATATTAGAACTATGATGGTCATGATTTTGAAAGAAAGTGAAGAAGTTTAATTCGAGTTACTCAAACCTCTGCTGGCTAGTGTCAAAACATAGTGAAGTTTGCAATAGCTTTACGAATCACATACAATTCTCTTTCCTTGAAATATTTTGATGATGTATTTCCTCTACATAGGGAGTTCTGCCGGTAGCGCGAGAATTGGGGGAAGTGGTACATGCAAGCTGTGACCCGTCAGATACATGCACTGAAATTGCGACTTCAGTATGTGGAGGGACAACTGCTACATTTTAACATGATGACGAAAATCCCTCAGCTATCATAAACTTATATACGTATTTCGATTAGCCAAAGTTAATAATTGGCGTTGGACGTATTGTGTTGGTGTGTCCACATGGTATTACAAATCCTATCTTTGTAAATCTCTATATCATTTACAACATCTATAAATGAATGATTCTTTGGGTACCAGAAGCGACATGAGTTGATTTATATACCTTGGTGAGTCTATGATAGATTGTTTCTATGCAGTCCTCTTCTGACTCTGTCGTAGAGCCTCCCAAATCTGCTCGACCAACGCAACCACGTCGCTCTTTCTTTCCATTACTGTTTATCTTTTACAATTAGCCATAAAGTTACCAACATTAGTTATTAATGTCGCCCTTTAACTTGATCTTATAATCGGTTTTGCTTCCAAAAAATACATCTCACAGTTTCTCTAATGACTATGGTTATTGCGTAACACAAATCAATTTACTAGCATAACACTACTGAGAATCTTTGTGTCCAAAGAATGCAGAAAGTCCAAGCAAGTTAAGTTTTTAGAATAACCTTGTATCCATCCCACATCGCCTGGGTGAGATAATCAAACAAGGAGGATTTGTGTATAAAAACAAAGGCCTAGTATTGAAAGAAGCATACCTTTCTCGGCCTTTTGGCTAAGATCAAGTGTAGTATTTGTTCTTATCAGTTTAATATCTGATATGTGAGCCATAGGCTCACTCGATATTAATCTTATTTTTTATGGGGGAAGAACCCACCACAGTAGCTTGCTGCTGGGGTTCTTCATGTGTCGCCTTTGCGTTGCACTACTGCCTTGGCTGGCGCACCCCTCCAATATATAGTTAAACTTTGAAGCTTATTTGCTGCAATATTACATGGTGGTTTCTAATCACCATTGGAACTTTTTCATAGTTTGAGCTAATGCAGCTTTTTGGCCAACTTTTCTAGAAGCAAACGGTTGAGAATTAGTGTAACCAATACATTTCTGATTGCAGAAAGACCCACAAATCGGGGCGGTATTATTTGTTTCAAATGGAACAAACAAGCCACTAGGACTTAGGAGTATTTGAAAGATGGATTGAAAATCCTTTAGACTACAACATTCCAAAGGTAAAAAGCTACTACAACCTTTTTTCTTGGAGATCTGTTTTGGAACACATCACAAACAACAAAATCCAAGTCTAAAACCTCACCAAAAGCTGGTTTTTAATCAGCTTCTAAACAAGCTTTTGGAACAGTAAGGGTTAGCAGAAAACAAAGAAAACAAGATTTTTTTTCTCAAAAACCTTTGGAACCAGAATTTGCAAAATAAAACTTAGTCACCAACACCAAAGTAACTTAAACTCAAGCCTTCACCACACCTTGATCTTGTCAAGATCAAACTGCTATGATCAAACCTAAGCCTAAGGATCTAAAACAGCTTTGAACAAAAACTTGGAAAATGTAAAATGGAACTTGCAAATAACTTAAATGAAACGAATTAACTTACATAAAAAAATAAAGTTGGAACTCAAAAAACTTTCTTTCATTAACTAAAAAGAAGAAGTACAAATTCTGGAACAGTTGGAATGAAACTATGCTAAGGATCGAGGGCGTTGCTTGTTGAATCTCTCCAGCCATGTGACCAATGTTGCTGGAGGAGGAGGAGGAGGTACTCGGTGCTGTTGCTGATTGTTGGCAGCCTGCACCTCAGCCCTGATTTCGTTCCTCAGCTGAGGAAGCAAAGCTTGCATCACAGCTTGGACTGCTGCATTGAGTTGTTCCTACTCGCGTGTGAGAACCATCTGACAGTATAACATAAAAATACATGATTAAACTGATCAAAGCATAAAATATATACATGAAAAAAATTTATACCAATAAATCATGAGAAAAATTTTATGTAGGAAAACTAGTACGTGAATGCATGATGTAGTTTCATGAAAACTTTTATATGCGCGAGAGTGAGTGAACGCCTATGGTCAGTTCACTCAAAACAAAAGACATGGCGAGGGGACGCCAATGGGTCGTCCCAAAGTTAAAAGTTTCGATAAAAGCACATGCGACAAAATAGGGCCAGTCCTGTACCAACCATTACTTAGTCATAAACCTACGACAATGACATATATATGAATGCATGAAAACAATGAATGCATGAAAACCGACTGTCAGTTCTAGGAAGACCATAGTGACTACCCACTAATCACAGGTCGTGTTTTGAGAGCCTACAGGTCGAAGCCTTGGCTCTGATACCATAATTGTAACGCCCCATTTTGGTAAATGGAATATCAGGCGTGATTATTTCGTGTCATCAAAGCATACAAGGATAAATGTCTTAAACATTACACGACCATGAAGGAAATACCGGAAACAAACATCGGTACCCCAAAATATAAGCTCATTACACACAAACATAAGTACTGTAAAGGAAAAGGACTAAACAATGTCCATGAAAACAAGTAGCAAAATGTATGATGATAAGCATAAAGTAATGAAGGCTAGAAAGCTT
Source organism: Glebionis coronaria (assembly GCA_025667525.1). Lineage (NCBI taxonomy): Eukaryota > Viridiplantae > Streptophyta > Magnoliopsida > Asterales > Asteraceae > Glebionis > Glebionis coronaria. The sequence goes on from CM046882.1 coordinate 545,676,874, forward strand.
TCAATCCATATGCACGTACGCTTAGAGTCTACGAGCGTCCCTGAGTACCTACCGTTTTGGGAACATGAAAGGAAAACGGCTGAGCATAACGCTCAGTGCACAGATATACAAGCATAGAATGAATAACATAAGCACATACAACATATAGTAGCTGAATTGATTAAGTCCTGGAAAACCTGGTATAACTTAGTAAAACTGGTTTTATAGTTTAAAAATCCTTATGTTCATCTTATGAAAATTGTTTAACATGTTAACTATTAAGCCAATATAAGTCATGAAATATCAACGTGCATGAATACTTGAGGGGTGACCTCGTCATGCAATTAGAGGGGTTGCCTCTAATTAATATAAGTTTGGGTAGGAGGGATCAGCTCCTTGTGAAGGATGCAAGGCACACGCCACATTCACCTGAACAATCTGTTAAAAACATGTAACCTAGGATGAACCCATATGCCCCACATGATAACATAATAATATGGCTAAAAGCTGAAAGGGACGCCACGAGCTATCACTCCGCCATGGTGAAGTCATAACACTGGTGCCTCCAGTGTTATGGTTATGGTACCTCCATAACTAGGTGAAACTGGTCATGCATGTATATGGCTCATGCATTTAATTAAACATAAGCAAATCAAAACATATAAAACATATACTGGGAAAACAGTTGGCTGCATACGGGGAATCCTAATAAGCAAAGAATATCCATACTGAAAGGACGGAGAATCCGTACCTTGTGTCCAGTGAACGAAGAAGACGAACGGAAGAGAGTCCTACTTCGATCTCACTAATGCTACATAAGTAGTGTACGTGTATAAGTATTCTGATTACTGAGTACGTAACTGATTTTATATCGTGTTCTAGCTTGTTTTATATGTTCATGTCTTGTTTTACTGATTTTAGCGTTATACTATGTTATCATTATGTATATTCTGTTTAAGTATTACTTGTATTCCTTGTATTATTATACTTGTGTAATAATGAGTAATTTTCTAAAAATACCAGGTTTCCTAAAATAGAAAGTTTCCAAAAATAGAAAGTTTTTAAAAATAGATTTACTGCTTAAAATAGATAATTTTCCAAAAATAGTAAGTTTCCTGAAATAGAAATTTTCCATAATTAGAAATAAGCTAGATTATTAAGCTAATACGATAAGCTTAAGTTTTATGGATTAAATATACCAAGTCATGTGATTAATGGTATAATCTATAAATTATAACATGTTAATTAAATAAACTATATGTTATACGATTTAATTAAATATAATCATGATTTAATTAAATTAAAGTGTATATAATACTTAGGTTAAAACATGTATTAATATTTATAATAATATAACCTAAATCATGGAAGTTAATTAATTATATGTCATGTTTTAATAATTAATTAATTACTATAGTCTAATTTACATAAATAAATACTTAGGTTAAAATCATGTATTATTAAATATTAATAATAAACCTAAGTCCATGTTTTAATTAAATTAATTATATGACATGTTAATTAATTTAATTAACTTGTAAAAAAATAAACTTGTAAAAATAATAACCCGAACCCATGTATTATTTTTATAAAAACATGTCGTGAACCGGACCCGTGAACCCATGAACCGGCCCGAACCAAAACCCTACCGAAAACAGTGGCAAACCGGCCTAAGCCGGTTGCCCCTGCCTTCGACCCACTGCCACCGGCTGTGTGCCGGTGGTCTTGCCTTCTCGGCCCAGCCGCTGACCACACCGGGTTCCCACCGACTGTGTGTCGGTGGTTCCCCCTGCCTGCCATGTGGTGGTTCCCCCTGCCTGCCTAAATTAGCCACCGGCTTTAGCCGATGGTGGGCTGTGGCTGTCGAGACCAACCGAACCACAAGGACACCCCCTACACGAGTCGGGGTGCCTTGCCCTTGCTACCGACCGAACACCAACACCAGCGAGACCTTTGTCTCGTGTGGTGATGCGAACCAAACGACACCGAGAGTCGTGAGACTCTCGGTTTGTGTGGCGGCCGAACACCAAACGCTAAAGCACCTTCGTATTATTTACCCACCATGGTTTTACTTGTTTTAATTCTTGTGTTTTTAAACCCCATGATCATACATGCATAAAACATAAAAAGAAAATAAAAAGAAAGGTTTTGGATTACCAAACACGTGGAATCAATAGATCTTGAATACACGAACACATTCTTGTGATTTTTTAATTAAAAATCAACCAATCACCCTTGTTCTTTGGTGTAGCCGCCGGCCTAAGGAGAGAGCAAGAGAAAAATAGGGTTTTTGCTTTTCTAAAAAAATTCTTCTGTAATGTTTATGTTTTCCATATTTGTTTCTTTAATAAAATTAAAGTGGGTTGGGCCCCCTCTTTCTCCTTGTGCCGCGTCTACTAGGGCCCACCAAGGAAACCCGTAGCTATTTCGTGTTCTAATATATTACGTGTTCGGGTGCTTGTATTTACGTGACGTTATTATTAAATATTCGTGTTATAATATATACTTGTACGTAGTCGTAATAATAATTACGTAAATACCTAATTATACGTTCGTGATTATTACGTTCATGATTTCATGTTCGTGATTTAATTATTATCTATAATAATTATCGTGCCTTATAACATACTTAATACTTATCGTGTAATAACACGTACGCAATTCTTGTAATTTACGTTCGTGAAACCTATATATGTTATAAAAGGGAAATTTTAATCATGTACGTACGATACTAAGGGTACTATTCATGGTAAAAGCATGCGGGTTTTACATGTATTATGCTATCGGTTAGGTGTTCCCTTATTTTCTGTTCCAAAGCCGTGCTCAGCTTGTTCCAGGGTCTTTACAGGGGATATTTATGGTGATCATGCTATATCGTGTGCTGGTATTGTTGGTATTAAACATCGGCATAACGTTGTGAGAGATACCCTTGTTGACATTTGTGTTCGGTCAGGGATTTCAGTGGGTAAAGAGGTTGATATTGGATTGGGTGGAGGCCGGGACAAACCATTACTCCCAGCTGGATATGTTGCTTTACTCGTGGGATAGAGGTACTGATATATGTGTGGATCTCACAGGGTCATCTCCTTTGACGCAATCTGGGATGGTTGATTTTGCTCTAGGTCGTGCAGTGATTGAGGCAGCAAAGCGTAAACGTGTCAAGTACGAGGCTAAGTGCACGGATATTGGATACGGTTTTCTCCCTTTCTCTTTCTCTTCCTTCGGAGAACTTGAGAAGGATGCTGTGAGCTTACTAAAGCGGATCCGAAGTTTTCCCATGACTCAATATCTTGGAGCACGTGCTGCTATTCACATTTTTAATAGGATCAGTTTCGCTATAACTAAAGGAGTGGGGGCTCAGATAGTATCTCGGCTCCCCACTAACTTTTTGTAAATCCTACTATTCTAATAAAGTGACCTAATAATAATAATAATAATAAAATTATTATTATTTTTATAATAATAATAATAATAATAATAATAATAATAATAATAATAATAATAATAATAGGATCGGGTTTGCTATTGCTAGAGGAGTGGGAGCCCAAATTGTTTCTCGACTTTCCACTAACTTTTTGTAAAATCCTGTTATTTTAATAAACTGATGAATTATTATTAAAAAGAAAAAAAATAAAAATAAAAATAATCATAATAATAATAATATCCCCTTTTCCTTTTCTTTTTTTGGAGAGTTAGAGGAAGATTCAATATCCCTATTGAAGCGGATTCGAAAGTTCTCCATGGCTCAGGACACTGGGGCCCGGGTCGTTGTTCATATATTTATTAGGATTGGTTTTTCTATTGCTAAAGGAGTGGGAGCCCAGAAAGTATCTCGGCTTCTCACTAATTTCTTGTAAAATCCTATTACTCTAATGAAGTGAAGTTAATAATAATAATAATAATAATAATATTAATCCCAATATCCATGTAAAATCCTATTACTCACATGGAATAATTCTATCATAGAGATAAGGGACATAATTCACAGGGATATAGTAAGTCTCGCTTGGGACATAATTCATATGGATATTGGGATTAAGCATCGTCACAATTTGGTACGTGATACTCTTGCTGATATATGCTATCGTTCAGGGATATCTGTCGGAAAGGAAGTTAATATCGGATTAAGTGGAGGACTTGATAATGCCTTACGTCCGGCAGATATTTTGTTTTATTCTTGGGATGGAGGTAAAGATGTGTGTGTTGATCTGACTGGTTCTTCTCCTTTGACTCGTACAGGGATGAATGACTTTGTACCTGGCCGAGTTGTGATTGATGCTGCACAACGTAAAAGATGCAAGTATTTGACTAAGTGTGCAGCTCTCGGATATGGGTTTCTTCCTTTCTCCTTTTCTTCTCTAGGTGAGTTACAGGAAGATGCAGTTGCGTTGCTGAAGCGGATCCAAAGATTTTCTAAGGCTCAAGACATTGGAGTGCGCGCTGCTGTACATATTTTCCATAGAATAGGTTTTGCTATAGTTAAAGGGGTGGGGGCGCAGATAGTATCTCGACTCCCATCCAATTTGTTGTAAATCCATTTTTGTTTCTAATAAAGTGATGGTTAAATAAAAATTAAAAAAATAAAAATAATAACAAGTGATGTTTACCAATCTCCACCAACTGTGGGCGATTGTGGCGATGATCCACTCGTCCTATCTCCAATTTATTACACTTTTGTTTCATTATTAATTCAACATCCTATGTTGAATTAGTACGTAGTATCCATTTGAATTCCTTATTTGTTTGGAGGCTTTTTTTAATATTTATGTCGCTATCATTTGATATCAAATTTGAGGTTTAATTTTTGAAGGCATATAGATCCAATCAATTCGTTCGTTGTGGTGGTCTTTTATTGCACTTGTACGCTTGACAATTGGTGTCTTGGCTTATAGAGGGGTTTTGGTATTTGATTGTTACAGCAGGAAGTGATATATAATTGCTACATCCTTTTGGTGGTATATGTTGTTACAACAGTTCTATTGTTGTTGTGCCATCTAGGCTACGATAAGATTTTGATTCTGTTGTAGCATCATTCTCATATCTCAAATCAGCCGTGATATGTCGATTGTGCGATTTCATTGCCCATTTGCGGGTCTTAGTGGGTGTCTAGATGGTGGTGGGAAGGGGCTTACCAGGACTTCGTTGATCACACATCTTCGTGATCGACATTGTAATGATGACGCGCAAGCTATCACTAAACACTCTCTTCTTACCAATCCTGTCATTTTTGAGGAAGCTGAGTTAACTCTTAAGCGTATGGGGCTCTGGTTATGCGGGGTTTGTTTCAAGACGCACACTCTTCGGTCCAAGTGTCGCCATGGTTCGGATTTTGTGTCACCCCCTGATCGAGGTGATGGTGTTGTTCATTTTGTGCTTTATGACCTTACTAAGCCTCAGGTTCTTCCTTGTTCTGAGCAGTCTGTTCATGTTGACGATGGGGTGTATGACTTACACGACGGTTTTACGTTGACTCTTCTTGACAGTTTGTTTTCTAAGAGATTGCGTACAGTCAAATCCATCCCCCCTAAATGTCGGTTGGGGTTTTCTCGTGTCTTAAAAGGAGCTATTGATAAGGTAATTTGCAAGCCTGATGATATCTCTTGTTGGGTTAGTTTGTTAGTCTTGCCTCTTTGTCTCCTTAAAACCTTTCGTCCGAGGAGTAATCTTGAATGCAAGTCTGCTGTTAAGCGTCAACGCCAGGAAGAGAGTATCAGTAATGCCATTCGATCTTGGGGAATGTCGGGTGGTAGTTTACAGCTTTTTAGGGAAACTTTGGCTGAATCTTCTCCTAGCGTGTCAGTTGTTAAGGATGAAGACCTTGATTTGGGTGAGCGAAATATTAAGCAATGTAAGAGGAAGATTTGTGATGGACATTATACTGCGGCTGTCAGAGTTCTTTCCTCTTCTGGTGTTGCTCCTTATAATGATGTTACCTTTGAGGACTTAAAGACTAAGCACCCTTTCCATCCTTCTCCTGATTTGCCACATGTACCAATTGATTATCATCCTCTCAAAGCATCTTCCACTGTGGTTCTAGATAGAATTAAGAGTTTTCCTCGTGGTACATCTTGTGGGCGGGATGGGTTGCGTGCCCAACACCTCATGGATTGCTTAAGTGGAGCCGCTGTTGCTGTTTCTGATGAGTTAGTCTCCTCTATCACCCAAGTTGTCAATCTATTTCTTTCTGGTAACTGTCCTCATACGTTAGGAGAGTATATTGCTAGTGCTCCTCTCACACCGCTCGTTAAGCCAGGTGGTGGCATTCGTCCTATAGCTGTGGGTACTGTTTGGAGACATCTGGTCTCTAAGGTTAGTGCAATTATGATTGGTCATTCTTTGGATGGTTATTTGGATGGTTTACAATTTGGTGTTGGGGTGTCGGGAGGAAGTGAGGCTATACTTCATCCTGTGAATCGCTTGATTGAGGGTTGTGGCAATGATGTCGGTCTTTCGATGTTGTTGGTGGATTTTAAAAACGCCTTTAATTTGGTAGATCGAGAGGTTATGCTACGAGAAGTTCGTCGCCATTATCATGCTATCTCACGTTGGGTAGAATTCTGCTACTCTAACCCAGCTAGGTTGTATTACGGGGAGCACACGTTATGGTCCTGCCAAGGCGTGCAACAGGGTGACCCTCTTGGCCCTTTGCTTTTTGCCCTAGTGTTGCATCCTTTGATATGTAAGATTCGAGACACTTTCAGCCTTTCTATGCATGCTTGGTATTTGGATGACGGTACTATTATTGGAGATACTTTGGTTGTAGGGAAAGTTTTAGAGTTAATTATGGATGATGGACCTCTATGTGGCTTGCATCTCAACGTTGATAAAACTGAAGTTTTTTGGCCAAATGAAGATCCTCGTAGCAGGCTTGCAGGTGTTTTCCCGCCTAATATTGCTCGACCCATGCATGGTGTTAAATTACTTGGTGGGCCCGCTAGTATGGATTTTGATTTTTGTAATGAGCTTGTGATGAAAAGAGTGGCCAAAACCATTGCGCTTATGGATGCAGTTGGTAAGATTAATGATCCGCAATGTGAGCTGTTTCTCCTTCGTTCTTGTACGAGTATTTCAAGACTATACTTTACTATGCGTACTTGCCCACCTCGTATTTTGAGTCTGCCAAACGTTCTTTCGATGTTGCTTTGCGTTATTCTCTGGAGCGTATTGTTACTGCTTCTGGAACAGGATTTGGAGACTGGCAATGGAGACTTTCCACCTTACCCTTTTCTTTTGGAGGGCTGGGTGTCTATTTTGCAGAGGATGTGTTGCATTATGCCTTTGTTGCATCACGATTACAGTCTGCTGATTTGCAGACTAAGATCCTTCGGCATACTGGTATTGTAGCTTCTGGGCCTGTATTTGTTGATGCCTTGTGTTCATTTAATACATATGTGTAGACTGACCTTTTGGGTAACTCAAGTGAGATCGTTGCCCCCAAACTTATGAAGAAAATGACAGATATATATTTCACACATGTTACTAAAAAAGCAGAATCCACATTTTCCTTATCTCATCGACAAATGGCCTTATGGAAATCTCAAAGGGAGGATCACACCTCTGACTGGCTTAGGACGGTGCCTAATTCTGGGTTGGGGCAAACTATGAATGGTAAGACTTACCATTGTGTTTTGTGTTACCGTTTGGGTATCCCCTTATTTTTAGTGTCGAAGCCTTGTTCATCTTGCTCAAGGGTTTTTTCTGGGGATATATATGGAGATCATGCGGTATCTTGTGCTGGTATTATTGGTATTAAACATCGCCATAATGTTGTACGTGACACCCTTATCGACATATGTTATCGTCAGGGATTTCAGCTGGTAAGGAAGTTGATATCGGGTTGGATGGAGGAGGTGACAAACGATTACGTCCAGCAGATATATTACTTTACTCACGGGATGGAGGCCTTGATGTATGTGTGGATCTGACAGGATCTTCACCTTTGACGCAAACCAGGATGGCTGATTTCGTGCCCGGTCGTGCGGTGGTTGATGTTGCACAACGTAAACGTGTTAAGTATATGGCTAAATGTGCAGCAATTGGATATGGATTTCTCCCCTTTTCTTTCTCTTCCTTTGGGGAATTAGAGGCGGATGCAGTTACATTGTTGAAGAGGATCCAAAAGTTTTCTGTGGCTCAGGACATCGGTGCGCATGCTGCTGTTCATATATTTAATAGGATAAGTTTCGCTATTGCTAAAGGAGTGGGAGCTCAAATAGTATCTCGGCTTCCTACTAACTTTTTGTAAATCCTATTATTTTAATAAAGTGATGTTATAAAAAAAATAAAAAATAAATAAAAAATAAAAAATAATAATAATAATAACTTTTTGGGGCCACGCGTTGCTGCTCACATTTTTAATAGGATAGGCTTTGCTATGGCTAGAGGAGTGGGAGCTTGGATAGGGCTCGATGTGTGGCGGATCTCACTGGATCCTCGCCTTTGACCCAGAGCAGTATAGCCGATTTCATGCCCGGTCGTGTGGTAGTTGATGCCGCAAAACGTAAACGTGTTAAGTATATGGCTAAGTGCGCCCCTATTGGATATAGGTTTCTCCCTTTCTCTTTTTCATCCTTTGGGGAATTGGAAGAAGACGCGGTTACTTTGCTGAAGCGGACCCGGAAGTTCTCCATGGCTCATGGCATTGGGCACGTGCATCTGTTCATATATTTAATAGGATCGATTTCGCTATTGCTAAAGGAGTGGGTGCCTAGATAGTATCTTGGCTTCGCACTAACATTTTGTAAAATCCTATTATTCTAATAAAGTGATGTTATAGTAATAATAAAATAATAATAATAATAACAATAATAAAGGAGTGGAAGCACGGCTTGTGTTTAGACTCCCATCTAACTTTATATAAAGGTTTTAGAATTATTATTATTATTATTATTATTATTATTATTATTTTATTTTTTTTATTATTAATCATCACTTTATTAGAAACAAAAAGGGATTTTACAACAAACTGGATGGGGGTCGAGATACTATCTGCGCTCCCACCCCTTTAGCAATAGCAAAACCTATTCTATGGAAAATATGTACACCAGCGCGCGCTCCAATGTCTTGAGCCTTAGAAAATCTATGGATCCGCTTCAGCAACGCAACTGCATCATCCTGTAACTCACCTAAAGAAGAAAAGGAGAAAGGAAGAAACCCATATCCGAGAGTTGCACACTTAGCCAAATATTATTATTATTATTATTATTATTATTATTTTATATAAACTTCACTTTATTAGAATAGTTATTATTATTATTATTATTAAAAATAATAATAATAATAATAATAAAAAACAATTAAAGAAGGATACGTTAGTCAAACGAGGGTATTATAGTCATTTTATGTTGTTTAACCGGTCAAATTAATAGTTAATGGCAAAATAGACCAAAAGTAAAGAAAAAGCTTACCTTTTAGGTCAAGATCGAAACTATTTAACTTTTTGGACCAAAAGTGAAAAATGGACCAAACTACAAGGACCAAAAAAGCAGTTAACTATCCAATATGATATTTCTTACAAGGGATACATCAAATTCGAGGTTTAAATACAAGAACTATATCTTTTTTATAAGATGAGCGTTTCGACCTGAGTGTAGTTTGTTACATTAGACTTGAGGTCATTTAAGATGAATGCTTCGATATGTGCTTGGTGCATGTCATGATGTTGTGAGTGATTTTTGGGTAGGGATACATACGAGTGATTTTTGTGATATGGTTGGGTTCTTATTTTCGAGTGATAGATGTGGGTTTGAGGTTTGATTTTTGATGATGATGATGATTTATGTTGTTAGGATATTGGATTTGCGTGAAGGCATGTTTGGAAGATAAAAGAAAAGCAAGGAATGTGTAAAATTTGGTAAAATGGGTAAGGAAAAGGAAAAGACCAAGATACCCCTCATATTTTTATGTATTTAATTAAAAACATAGATAGTGTACTGGAACTGTAGAAAAAAGAAACCACAAGGACGTAATCCGACGGAGAAAACATAGGGACTAAAAATGTGGGTTCGACAAACCACAAGGACGATTATGTAATTCTCTATAAATTAAAAACGAACCAAAATTGTTATAGACATAATTTCCATTGTCAATTGTTGCATTAAATTATTTTAATTCTTAAATACATAAATGGTCCTATCGGTCACGCATATTTTGCAAAGTTAGTTTCTAATTACTAACTATGAAACAAAACTCTGACATAAGGACTATTTACGAAATGAATTTACTACAACACTTTTAACAAAGAAAAAACTAACGCTAACTTAGGGACTCTTTACGAAATAAATTTACTAAAACACTTTTAACACACATAAAAACTAACAAAGGTAAAAAGAAGTGTCATGACCAATCTTACCCAATTCGCTCTCACAACGAAGCGCGAAAATCTACCCTCGTTGAACACTATGTAAAATTGATTGAGTTCCAAAAAAAAAAAAAAGATTCGGACCACAATATCGTATAAACACTGTGTAGGTAGAGAGACACTCATATTAGGTGGCAATGTTCATAATTCTTTGCACGTATAAAGGATTTTTGGTGTGTATGTCATTTTACTTGAGTGTGAGTGTCTTATTTATACATGTAACGGCTCCAATTTAGTTTGGTATTTTTTATATGAATCTCAAATCCTCAAACGCAGTTGACTCAATGATAGTAAGTATTAGAGCTTGAACCTTCGCGCTGACCTTTCGCTTGCCACCACACCATCTTTGCCCACCAATCTCTCTCCACAAGCTTTCTCGACAGGGAAATGAAGAAGAAAGAGAAGAAAACTGGTGGGACATTTTTTTTTTTGTTTTTTCGATTTTTTTTCTTTGAGTAGAAATGTGTATACAATTCGAGGAGAAGAGAAGCATGGTTTACTTTTTTTTTGAACTCTCTTAGGCTGTCAGTGTGGTAGGGTTTCCAGGAAGAAGAAGATAAGATATTTGTTTTATGTTGTTTTCTCATGAGTTTTTTTACAAAATATTTATATACTAATTATTTATAGTTTAATTTACTTTGTTTAAATTTTTAAACTATAAGTTTCGTATTTTTTATAAAATTTGTATTATATTTTTATTTTAAATAATATGAAATTATTTTGATTAAAAATCATGAAAAAAATGGATAGTTATGGGTCAAAAATGAAAATGTGAGGTTTGTTATGATAAGATTTTTTTTTGAAATAGGAGTGTTAGGTGACGTATCACCGTGCAACTCAAATAATTTTTTTTTCTGTACGTAACTCCTAGCTAGAGTTATCATTCTAAATTTATTTCGAGCTTAGCCCAACTAAACTAATATCGTCTAACAATAACTATCATGAAGTTAACCATCCAGATGGAGTACTTCAGTGTACCTAATTAGTTCAATAATTACTTAAAAACGACAACGATATAGTAATTGGAACAAAATGCAATATGCGAATGTACATACATATAAAGCACCTTAGCAAGAAGTGGTTGTTTAAATTTTGCAAACAAAATCAATCAAGCAATTCAAAATAGTTTTCGAATGCCAATTCATAACAAAAATATCTCATACATGTATCCACATGTTGGAAAACCATCACACTAAAACTTTGTATAATTTCCTCCATAGAAAACCGTTTCGACGCCTACATAGTCTTCATTCGAAAAGTTCCACCCAAATCTATACGAAAATCTCAGGGACCATCCAGGTTCTTTGGACTCGCCTCTAACTTGATATGTAAGAAACTGTGTGTCTTTGCTTTCATTTCTGATACCTTCCAATAGGTATTTGACGGGCACATGTAGTTATCCCAAAATGTTATCATTCTCGACCTCCTGAATCTTGATTACCAGAACTTCTCCTCCAGGCTCATTCATTGTGAATTTGATAGGTTTCGAAGCTCCATTTTTGTCGAATGAGGCTCGTACCTCCTCCTTGTCCCAGGAACAGACTGCATATGCGTCTAATGAGTTAGTGTTGTTCTTGAAACTTCGTGCGGAGGTGAGTGTGAGCTCTAAACTACTCCTTAAATCCATGATCGTACTCGATATCTGTTAAATCACATGCTGTAGGTTAGGAAATATGTAAATTTCTATATGATAAAACTACATTTGTATACTTGTGATTTGCATATATAAACGTAAATATTAATAACTCTACAATGTTGGAAAATGTTTTGCAAAATATGGTTTTTGCAATACTTTGGACATAATTTTATATATGTATATGTTATATATATTCGTATTACTTAGTAGCTTTGCGTTCTTCTCGAAGAGAGCTTCGCAACGGGCTAAAGTATGTCCAATATGGAGTTAATATGAATGAGATATCATGTCTCAAAGTGAGTCACGTGAAACACAATATTTGGAAAAATATTTGTCCCACATCGCTTGAAACATGAAGTGAAAACATGTTTATAAGGAAATCCTAGTTTCTACCCTACAATATTCATTTGTGGGTTTTTACTCCCACGCCTACGCGCGCGCAGGGGGGGGGGGGGGGGGGGGGGGGCAGAAAGTGGGATTTCTAGGCCAAAAACGGGTTCGAAGCTACTGAACTTGTGCACGAGCGCGCGACCTACGGACACGAATGCAGCTCCGAAAACTGGCTTGGGTGCGGGCAGATTTCGGTATCTTTTTTGCTGCAAATTCGATTTTTTGTTTCCAGAAAATTCTGTACATCTATTTAAGGAATAGATATAGACAGAATTTTCCTGTGTTTGTGAAATATATGCAAATCATGTTTATTTTTAACAGATTTGTGTGTCTGATTATTTTAGAAGCATATATTCTGTCTTGGTGACCAAGACATGAATTAGCTATAAAATAAACTAATCTCATTCAGTTTTTATTATCAGAAAAACGCAGCTTTTCATACTCCATTACCAGACAATTTTTCCAGCAGTTCTCGATCAGAAACGCAGAAGGCTTCCGTGATCTTTCAGGCAAGTTTGTCTAGTCCGGTTGTACAACAGCTTTGGACGTTGTACCCTGGGAAACAGACGGCGAATCTGTTTTAAGGGAAGCGTGTTAAACACGTGCCTCGTCTTAGTTTTACTGCTTTCAATTTTATTTGTTATTTAATTCTGTTCTTTGTTTTCTGTTAATTTTATTATTGTTTTAATAAAAGTATACACCGTTTCCCACAATCTTAAAACAGATTCTGTTTAACAGAATTAAAACTTTTATTAAATCGGATTAATAATTTTATCAGATTTATTTATAAACTGTTTCTACCGAAACCAGGATTGAGTTTCACTAGAAATCAGTTTTAATTTACAGATTTTAATTAACAGTTAAGGTTTTTTTTAGCAGTTGTTCTAATCAGTTTATTGAAACCAAGATTGTGTTTCTGTTAAACTGATACGTTTGATAATTACATCTGATTCATTGAAACCAAGATTGAGTTTCTTTGAAGCAGATCCACTATAAGTATATAGAGATCATGATTGAATTTCTTATATACAGATTTATAACCGTTGTCTAACTGTTTGTGTTTTGATCTTGTGTGATCTTTTAGGATGTCTACCAGCACTCCTGTAACTCCTATAACTCCTGCAACTACTACTGTGAATGTAACTGGTGCGCCAGTTCCCCACACAGTTGCTAATCATGCTGAAAAACTAGAAAAATTCAATGGACATAATTTTAAGAGGTGGCAGCAGAAGATGTTCTTCTATCTCACTACTTTGAACCTTGCGAAGTTCTTAAAGGAGACTGTACCTCAGGTGGAACCTCCTAAAGAAGGTGTACCCGAAAATCAACAAGCCGTGCAAGCTGTTGAAGCATGGAAACATTCAGACTTCTTGTGTCACAACTATATTCTGAATGGTTTGGTGGACTCTTTATATAATGTGTACTGCAAGACTAAGACTGCCAAAGAATTATGGGAGTCGTTGGAACGCAAGTACAAAACTGAGGATGCTGGTACAAAGAAGTTCGTGGTAGCTCGCTTTTTGGATTACAAGATGGTTGATTCAAAGAGTGTGATAACTCAGGTTCAAGATCTGCAGGTTTTGCTACACGACATTCATGCTGAGGGTATGACTTTGAGTGAAACTTTTCAAGTTGCTGCTATCATTGAAAAGTTACCTCCAAGCTGGGTAGAATTTAAAAACTACTTGAAGCATAAGCGAAAGGAGATGACTGTTGAAGACTTGGTTGTTCGTCTTCGTATTGAAGAGGACAACAAGCTGGCTCAGAAAAACAATTATACACCTGATTCTGCCAAGGCAAATATGGTTGAGCATGGTTCGTCTTCTTCAAAGTCTAAAGGCAAGAGCTTTGGAAAAGGGAAGAATGACAAGAAGAGCAAAGGGAAGTCTGAGTACCTTGCTCCTAAGGCTGGAATTGCGAAGCAGAAGTTCCAAGGAAATTGCTTCAACTGTGACAAGCCAGGTCATCGTGTTGCTAATTGCAAAGTGCCAAAGCGGGTGACTCCACGCGAGGCTAATATGGTGAATGATAATGTGGACATGATTGCTATGGTGTCTGATGTCGTTACCATGATCTCTGAAGTTAACCTGGTAGGTTCTAATAATAATGATTGGTGGGTTGATACTGGGGCAACCCGTCATGTGTGTGCTGACAAGAGTATGTTTCACTCTTTCAGAGCGGTTGACAATGGAGAGAAGCTGTACATGGGCAACTCTACAACTGCTGATATCAAGGGCGAAGGAGATGTTATTTTGAAGATGACATCCGAGAAAGAGCTCAAGTTGACTAAAGTCTTGTATGTTCTGGAGATTCGCAAGAATCTTGTGTCCGGATGGCTTTTGAATAAGTTTGGTTTTCGTCTTGTTTTTGAGTCTGATAAAGTTGTACTTTCTAAGAATCAAATGTATGTTGGTAAGGGGTATGTCCTGAATGGTATGTTTAAGCTCAATGTAATAGTTGTTAAGAATGATATCAATAAAATGAATTCTTCTGCTTACTTGATTGAGTCTTCTAATGTGTGGCATGGCCGTCTTGGACATGTTAATTTTAATTCAATGTGTCGTTTGATTAAATTTAATGGCATACCAAATTTTCATATTGATTCAAATTATAAGTGTGAAACTTGTGTCGAAGCCAAACTTACAAGATCATCTTTCAAATCGGTTGAACGAAAAACCGAACCACTTGATATGATACACACAGACATATGTGATTTGAAATCACTACCCACAAAAGGTGGCAATAAGTACTTCATCACGTTTATTGATGATTGCATAAAGTACTGCTACGTTTACTTGTTGAAAAGTAAAGATGAAGCTATAGACAAGTTTGTTCTATACAAAACCGAAGTTGAGAATCAACTTGGTAGGAAAATCAAGGTTGTACGAAGTGATAGAGGAGGTGAATATGTGTCTCCTTTTGCTGATCTATGTGCAAAACATGGAATTAGACATGAGTTTACTGCTCCTTATTCACCTCAGCAAAACGGTATTGCCGAAAGGAAGAACCATACCTTGAAAGAGATGGTTAATGCCATGTTGTTAAGTTCTGGTTTGAGTCGGGACATGTGGGGGGAAGCCATTCTAACGGCTACTTATCTTTTAAACAAGATACCTCGTAAGGATAAAGAGGAAACCCCATATGAACTGTGGATGGGAAGAAAACCATCATACCAATACTTACGAGTGTGGGGGTGTCTAGCCAAGGTAGCTGTGCCGACACCTAAGACCCAAACGATTGGACCTAAATCTGTGGATTGTATATTTATTGGATATGATAAGAATAGTAGTGCGTATCGTTTCATTGTACATGATTCGAAAAATCCAGATATACACAAGAACACAGTTATGGAATCAAGGAATGCGTCCTTCTTTGAAAACATATTTCCTTGTTTAAAGAAGGAAAATGGAAGCACATCTAGAATAGATGATGCAGTTGTCCAAGATAAGAGACAACGCGATGATAATGATCTCCAAGATGAGAGACAAGATCAACCCGAGGAAGAAGAGGTGGAACCTAGAAGAAGCAAACGGGCGAGAACCGAGAAATCATTTGGACCCGATTTTGTCTCTTTTATGGTAGAAAATGAACCCACTTCTTATCAAGAAGCTGTAAATTCCTCGGAAGGGCCTCGATGGAAAGAAGCGATTAATAGTGAAATAGAGTCTATTTTACAAAATCATACTTGGGAGCTCGTGGATTTACCTCCTGGTTGTAAACCACTAGCCTATAAATGGATCTTCAAGAAGAAGATGAAAGCTGATGGCACCATTGATAAGTACAAAGCAAGATTGGTGATCAAAGGTTTTAGACAACGCGAAGGTCTAGATTACTTTGATACTTATTCGCCTGTTACGCGAATAACTTCTATTAGGATGATTCTTGCTATTGTCGCATTAAGAAATTTGGAAGTTCACCAAATGGATGTGAAAACGGCTTTTCTAAATGGAGATTTAGAAGAAGAAATATACATGAACCAACCCGAGGGTTTCATGGCTCCTGGACAAGAGAGCAAAGTTTGTAGGCTTGTTAAGTCATTGTATGGCTTAAAGCAAGCTCCAAAACAATGGCATCAGAAGTTTGATCACGCCATGCTAGAGGGTGGATTCAAAATTAATGAATGCGACAAGTGTGTTTATGTCAAAGACACAAATAGTGGATATGTAATCTTGTGTCTTTATGTCGACGATATGCTTATCGTTGGCAGTAACGACAAGATGATCAAGTCTACTAAAGACATGTTGAAATCAAAGTTTGACATGAAAGATATGGGTTTGGCTGATGTGATCCTTGGAATAAAGATCATACGAACTCAAAGTGGACTTGCATTAAGTCAAGCACATTACGTGGACAAAATTCTTAATACTCATAATGCGGGGGATTCCGGCCTAGCTAGAACTCCAATAGACACCAGTTTGCATCTATCTAAAAATAGAGGCGTAGGTGTTGCCCAATTAGAGTATTCAAGAATTATTGGCATGTTAATGTATTTGATGACATGTACCCGACCTGACTTAGCATATGCTGTTAGCAGGCTGAGTAGATATACTAGTAATCCAAGTGATGCACATTGGAAAGCTATGACTAGGGTACTTCATTATTTGAGATACAGTCGTGATTATGGACTGAATTATGCTAGATATCCATCTGTTATTGAAGGATACAGTGATGCAAATTGGATATCTGACATAAAGGATTCTAGATCGACTAGTGGATATGCGTTTACACTGGGAGGGGCCGCTATATCTTGGAAGTCTTCCAAGCAAACTGTAATAGCTAAGTCCACGATGGAATCAGAATTTATCGTGTTAGATAAATGCGGGGAAGAGGCGGAATGGCTACGTCAATTCGTAGAGGACATACCCAGGTGGCCTAAACCGGTAACGGCCATTAGTATACATTGTGATAGTCAATCGGCAATTGGCAGAGCTCATAGCACAATGTATAATGGAAAGTCTAGACATATCCGTCGTCGACATAATTCGGTACGACAACTACTCTCAACAGGAGTTATATCAATTGACTATGTGAAGTCAAAGGATAACATCGCGGATCCGCTTACGAAAGGCTTAAGCAGAGAGTTAGTTAGTAAGTCGTCTAAAGGAATGGGACTAAAGCCCTTAAAGGAATGAGTTTCTATGAAGGAAAACCTAACCCAGTTGACTGGAGATCCCAAGATCTGGGTTCAATAGGACAACCTAATCATAGAAATGTGGGGGAAGTCACGTCAATGTGGGGGAGTTACTTAATACAGTAACTTTCCTAGTCCATTCCTAGAACAATGTGACTTGTTGAGAGGTTAAACATATGGCTTAATGATTCAGGATGAAATCATAAAGCATAATGATTCAAGATGAAATCATAAAACATATGTTTTTAATGATTCAAGATGAAATCACCTATGTGAGAGAGAAGTGGGGTCGCTTCGAAGGAAATTGTTGGGGCGCAATTTCTAAGAGCTCTTGCAGAACTAGGCGAGTGTTCATGACCATAACGAACACGACTATGAGGACTTGACAAGGTCAGGGAGAGTCTTGTGTGAGTGTGTATTGTAGTCTACGTATACAGAGGCTGAGTTCAAGGACATCGCGTCTACTCAGATCTAGGAGACTAAGTGCATCTCACAAGGGAAGGTTCAAAGGGTTACACCTACCTATCCTATGCAGGACTTAACCACAGAAATTTTGACGAAACTTTCGTGTGTTTTCGACCGATTCCCATTCATGTGGGGGATTGTTGGAAAATGTTTTGCAAAATATGGTTTTTGCAATACTTTGGACATAATTTTATATATGTATATGTTATATATATTCGTATTACTTAGTAGCTTTGCGTTCTTCTCGAAGGGAGCTTCGCAACGGGCTAAAGTATGTCCAATATGGAGTTAATATGAATGAGATATCGTGTCTCAAAGTGAGTCACGTGAAACACAATATTTGGAAAAATATTTGTCCCACATCGCTTGAAACATGAAGTGAAAACATGTTTATAAGGAAATCCTAGTTTCTACCCTACAATATTCATTTGTGGGTTTTTACTCCCACGCCTACGCGCGCGCAGGGGGGTGGGGGGTGCAGAAAGTGGGATTTCTAGGCCAAAAACGGGTTTGAAGCTACTGAACTTGTGCACGAGCGCGCGACCTGCGGACACGAATGAGCTCTGAACTTGTGTATATGTTACATCTATTTAAGGAATAGATATAGACAGAATTTTCCTGTGTTTGTGAAATATATGCAAATCATGTTTATTTTTAACAGATTTGTGTGTCTGATTATTTTAGAAGCATATATTCTGTCTTGGTGACCAAGACATGAATTAGCTATAAAATAAACCATTCTCATTCAGTTTTTATTATCAGAAAAAACGCAGCTTTTCATACTCCATTACCAGACAATTTTTCCAGCAGTTCTCGATCAGAAATGCAGAAGGCTTCCGTGATCTTTCAGGCAAGTTTGTCTAGTCCGGCTGTACAACAGCTTTGGACGTTGTACCCTTGGAAACAGACGGCGAATCTGTTTTAAGGGAAGCGTGTTAAACACGTGCCTCGTCTTAGTTTTACTGCTTTCAATTTTATTTGTTATTTAATTCTGTTCTTTGTTTTCTGTTAATTTTATTATTGTTTTAATAAAAGTATACACCGTTTCCCACACTCTACAACTCGATCACTATTTTTACTATTGATATGTTACATGCAGCATAATTACTACCACACAGGGATAGAAGCCTAGAACCTACTGTAAAAAACAAAAACAGGCTAATCGTCCATGATGCATGCATGCACGAACTAGAGCTAACTAGTTATAGTACGTAATTAAGTACACTTAACCTTAGATCGAGTTTTAGAATAATCATATTGGAAAAAAAAAAGTTAGAAATTTAAGAGTAACCTGATAACGTGAAAATACGAAGTTGACGAGTGTGTTACCTTATGATAAGAAAATAAAAAGAATGAGGAATGGTGATCGGGAGTCTTTGTTTTTTTCTTTGTTTCTCGGACTACGTCTACGTGTATATCATAGAACTCTGGATACAAATCCTAATAACAGTCATATACGTATAGTATATGCTAACAGTTCATAACCTGATACAAACAAAAGCTTTCTTATAGAAAGCCCAATTTTGGGCCGTAGTAGTATGGGACGACTCATTGTCATCCTTTGGTCGTTTATACAATTGTAAAACAAGGTCTAAAATGCACCCGAACCAACATGCTAATGAGACGAGATTACACACATTTTATGAGGTAAAAAAAAAGATTCCGTTGCCGGGACTTGAACCCGGGTCTCTCGGGTGAGAGCCGAGTATCCTAACCAACTAGACTACAACGGACCTTGTGATGTATAGACCTTATACGTTCTATACCATTCATTTGAATCCTACTGAACTTGTGTATATATGAACCAACTCAAAGCACCGTTTGTCAAGTTCAAAAACAGCCTTAGCAGAGAGTAACCCGAGCGTGTGACTCAAGTGAGGGCCAATCTTGGTTGGGTCAAGTTCGAAAACAGCCGTACCAAGTTCAAAATGGCCATGATTTCGTCAAACTCTCAATCATTAGATTAGGAGTCTAAGAACAAAACTAGCTTTGAGAATCTCATGTCTTAGTAGTGCCTCGTTGGGCATTAAGCATTATAGATCCAACCTTATTTAGATGAAAGAGATCTTTAATGACTTGTTTCTTAAGTTAAACCAAGGAGGTTCCATCACAACCTGCATCATGAAGCTTATCTCTTCTATGTCGAGTTATTAATTTACAGGCTAATAGCATAATTCGGAGGGCGCGGGTTTAAATCTCATCGCATGTTCCTCTAGTCTAATAGCGGCCTTACATAGTTTACCTCTTATGAGTTAATTGTGATCTCTGTTAGCTGCAAGAGGACGAGGATCTCTTTTTCAATTAGCAATGTCTCTGGCCCTGATTCGCCTAATTGAATAATACCAACTCGCTTAAATAGTCTGTAATCGCCCTATAAAACCCGAAAATTAACAAAAACTACATATGCTCTATCTAACTACAATCATGTTTTCAGTTAGGCACATACACATTCTAGACCATCTGGAACCAAAATTTTCACTGAGCTGGGTAACACAAGCTTGTTACTCAAATTGGTTAGACTGTGATGGAGTAAGGTTTGGTTGGGTAAAGTCGTTTTTGTGAGAGAGTTTGGACCATAGCTCCTGAGCGACGGCTTGGGCTTCCTAGTTCTTAAGAGTAGATGGTTAGGCCTCAGGCTAGTCTCACAGAGGTGCAGGATACAATGGTATCATCGCTCTCGTCAGTGGAAGGACAACATGCACCCTTGGCTCAAATATCCATGTTGTTTTGTGTAAATTGAAAGTTTATGGACTTAAAATTAATAGTCGTGAGATAGGATCGAACTCGGGATCACGGGATTGCACACATAACGTAAAGAGTTAATTTATTTATTAAATATATTTTATATATATTTATTAAATCAAACCAAAGCTTAACTAACCATCGTTGATAAATAAAAGTTAAGTTATAACGACCGTTATGGAATTAAATAGAAGCTAAAAGAAGGAAAACAGAAAAGTTCCGGAAGCCCTAATTGGGCTTAATGGGGCGTCGGCCTAAGGGAGAAAAAAGGAAGGAGGAAATATTTTCTTTCCTAATTGGTGTTTTACTTGGAGATCAAGTTTTGTCAAGGCTATATAAACACCTAAAAGCCTTCATAATTTTTCACCCATCCCTCTCCCTCTCTTCTCTTGATCGCCGGCCAAACACCCCTTTATTAGGGTTTTGGTTTTCGATTTTTCTACTTAAAATATATCTAGTCCTAATCCCTCTCTAGGGTTATTGGGTAGATAATCCATAAGCATTGAAGCTCGGTTTGTTCGTGCTAGACTCACGGTTAACTCGCCGTATTACGTGTGTACAAGAACGCGATATAATCTTCCTTCAGATTATATTCTTGGTATTGTTCGTGATCAACCCTAGTTGCCGTTCGTTCCGTCGTCTTGTGGATCTTGCTAGGATAAAGGTATGTAACCCTAATCTTGATTAATATAATTGTGTTAATTAATGATCTTGTTAATCGCTTCCGCTATGCGTTCTTTGATCCATATTAGGGTTTTAAATAATTGTTATGAACTCTATAAACCAACAGTGGCATCGAGAGCCGTTTTAACATGATTATAATTATCAAGATCTAAAGTTTTTTAACTAATAATGATTTGTGTTAAAAATTACATGTTGTTTTTTAGGTTTTATGAAAAATTAGGGTTTTGTTTTTTATTATTATTAAAATCGACTTTAGTCGAATTTTTTATAAAAATAAATTTTTTTTTGTAAACCCTAAAATTGCATGGTAATTAACTTTAGATGTTTTGCATGAATTAATTGTTATGTCATGCGTGGTTACGATCCGTAATTTTTTTAATTGTTAAGAGAATGTGGGAGATCCGTAATAAACATGCATGTTTCTTACGGATCATATAATTTTGATTGCTATTTGCTTTATTTGATTCAAAGTTTTAAAATTAGGGAAGACTTTTTATGTTTATAAAAACCCTAGATTTGATATTCTTTGAATAAATTGTTATGCATGCGGCTATTTGATTTAGTTTTTTTTGTACTACTTGTTTTCATACGTTTTTTGTATTGTATGTTGTAAACAAGGGTAATTTTTCTGAGAAAAATAATATGGACTAAATCTTATCAAAATTAATGAATTGTTTTGAGATGTAAAACACATATGATTTGCGTTGATTAGAATTGAAATAGCAACTTAACGGCTACTCAATTTTGGCAAACTATAAAGTGGGTATAACGCACCGCCGGTCATGTACCCGGTAAAGGAAGGAGGTGTTATGCTTCAGCGCTGACCAAATTCTCGGCTCGCCTGTGCGTCAAAATTGGAATTACCTACGGTTGTTATTGGTACAATTCTTTAAGGTTAATTTAACTACATTAATTCACATCCAAAACACAATGAATAAGGTTATTGCTTTGTGCTATAACTATGTTCTAGAAAAAGTACGATGTGAATTTAGTTGTGTGTAAAATCTTTAATTGGTTTAACCAATACCTCAACTTGCAAGTATATGATGAACTTTTAGTCTCACCAAAAAGTTTACTAAATGTTTTATTAAACTTATGTTATGGAGATGTATGCATGCTTCTCCATACATGATTTTGACACCAAAATCTATACCCTAAAATTTAAGTCATATGCCCTCTAATTGACGAACACTTGAAGTTACAATTGTCGTCATATAAGATATCGGACGATGTTGTAATGGAGAGAAAACTTCATGACTGAATAAGATTGCACATGAAGGTTTTACGTTCTTTAGATTAGTCGACTTAATTGAGTTACTCAGTGAGATCTGGAAACTTAAGGCATAAGGAAGGGATAAAACATGTTTACAATGCAAATGATTTTGGCAATGTGAATCCCTGACATATCTAGAAATTGCAATTTGATTTGGCAATTATTGTTCGACAAGTTACTGTGTTGAATACATTTGTCACTAGCAGATCAACTGATGTGATAAATCTATGTCAATATGGATTCTAGTTTTCAAGGAAAATACTATGGTTTTATTACCGGGGTAATTTTATTTTCTTAAATTGTATTATCGAAAATACTAATGTTTGAACTTATTTCTGTAGAAATGGCTCAACCCGAAAACAATCTGACAATAAGCTCGACGTTCAAGGCTTTCTTTGAAACGCCTGAACTTACTGGCCCTAATTTCAATGGTTGGTACCGCTCACTAAGAATTGTTCTGAGAGCAGCGGGTACTATCAATATCTTGGAAACTCCTTTTCCGGAGGATCATGCTGAAGGAGCAACTGATGCGGAAAGGCTTCAACACGCTGCTAACGTTAAGAAGCACCATGAGGTGGCTGCTGTAATGTTAGGAAGAATGGCTCCATCACTTCAAAGGAAGTATGAGCTAGCTTCACCTCAGCAAATGCTTGATGAACTCAAGGCTGTGTATGAAACGCCACAAGCTGTAGAGATCTATGATCTGGTTGATGCTCTACATAGTTGCAAGCCAGCTCCTGAAAAGTCCGTAAGTGCTCATTATATGGAGATGAGGGGTTATATGGAACAACTCATCGCACTAGGACAACCCTTTGATCATAATATGGCTATTAACTTGATCAATAGGTCCCTTAATAAGGACTTCAATGATTTCGTTCGTAACTATAATATGCATTGCACGGGGAAGACAGTTAATGATTTGCATGCAATGCTCATTGACTTCTGTTGGGAATAAAATTGACCAAGTCCCTAGACGCTGACAAGAGGAACTTGGACGCTGACAAGAGTAAACAGGGACTTGGACGCTGACAAGAGTAAACAGGGCGTTGACAGATGAGACGCTGATAAGAATTATCAAGACGCTGACGAGAAGAATCTTAACATAAAGACAAGGACTAAATCTGTCAATGATGAATTCTTCAAGCTGGTGGACAAAATATGAAGATAAGAATTCAGAATATATTCTTAATGTTTAAAAAGATTTAGTCAATATTTTATTTGAGTATGTTTATCTTGTGTCTCTTCCTAAAATAGTTGATCTTAGCTTTTTGTACAAGGCTCCTTAAACCTATAAAAGGAGGCCTTAGGGTTAGACATAAGACACATCTCACATACATCTTTTTCACACACCTCTTCCACATATCTCATAACACTTTCATTGTAATCATTATTTGATATTATTAATCAAAGTGAAAGTTTTGTTTACTTTGTTTTGTTCTTTGTTCTAAGTGTTAAATTCCGCATAACACTTAGTTTGTTCAATACAATAAAGTTTCTCTACGTGTTAAACTTGATTTAATCTCGTTAACACAAAGCTAAATCGATCTAAGTTTGGGATCAACAAGTGGTATCAGAGCTTGTTGAGAAACTTTGATTTGAAGAACGAGATCCAATATCGTGAGGTGAACCAGGCTAAGGAAGAAGGTGAAAAAGAATCTGATGATGTTTTCAGTCAAGGCGAAGTCTACTTCAAGTTCCAACTCATCTTCGTCATCTGATAATGAGGTATGTGATGACTCTTCTTGTAGGATAAATACTGAAAAACTTAATAAAGAGATTTTAAAATTAAAATCAGATCTTTCAGACGTAAGATGCACGTTATCTAATTATCAAGTGGCACTTGTTCAAACTGAAAAGACTGTTTCTGAGTATAAGAAAATGGAGTTTGATTTAAAAGATAAAATAAATATCTTAAAACATGAGTTAAATCAAAGTAATGATATTAACGATATCGTGAATAGGGTTAATGTTGATTTAATAGCTAAGTTAGATGAGGCTAATAAGAATAAAGACAATGTGAGTCTTAAAATTCAGAGATTTGATAAGGCCACACAAACCCTAGGAGAATGTGTTAATAAACAAAGGGATTCTAAGGATATGTCTGGGATTGGGTTGAAAGAATATGTTGCCGTTCCACCACCTGTTGGGGACTTCTATGGTGTCCATAGAAAGGATCTCTCTTGGACTGGTATTCCAGAACTCCAAGAAGAGGAATTTATTCCTCCACCTAGAGTTCTTTCCCCAGTTGAGGAATATCAACAAAAGGTTACTGACCTAGAAGAATGGAAGAAGGCTAACCCCACTTTGTTTGTTAAGGGTGGGATGCTTAGTGAGAGTCCATTCGTGCCTACACCCATTGAGAGTCCAGTAGTATCTAAACCTATCACTGTGACCAATCCCATCACTGGAAAAGCTGTTAATCTTGGCTCCCCAATTAAGAAACAACCTAGTGTTAAATATGCTGAAATGTATAGGAAACCTAGGTCACTCAAAAGCCAAGAAAGTATTAAGGGGACAAGGTTTTACCAGTCTAAGCTTAAGTTTGTGTCTAAAAAGGCTTGTTATACATGTGGGAGCTTTTCTCATTTGGCCTATAATTGTGTCAGTGGACACAATTCATTCGCTGGCAATAGGTCATCCAATGTCAATCATAGACCTTTTGTCCACACTAGACCACAGGCTACTAGACCAACTCCTTTCTTCTCTAAGGCAGCTAATACCCATGGACAAAGGCCCTTTCAAAAGACCAACACTTGGTCAAACAGACAGTATGTTCCTGTAGCAAACCCTAATTTGGGCACTGACATGAACAAATTCAGCGCTGACAACAATAAATTCAGCGCTGACAGGAACAAATGCAACGCTGACAGCTCCAAAATTGGTATGAGACCTTATTTTAGACCATATAAACAAAGATACTTGGTTAGTAAGGGTCAAGGGTCTAGGGCATCATCCCACATAACTTGGAAACCTAAACAAGAGCAAAACTCTAGTTTTACTGGTATTTCAATGACTTGCAATAGATTTAAATATCTTGAGAAGGTCATTACTAGTCTCATTGAGACAAAATGGGTGCTTAGGTCACAAAGGGATGAACAGGTATTTATGGTAAAGAATAATACCACTCTAGTTGAACAACTAGACAGATCCAAGTCTGATAAGGCTTGGATCTCCAAAGAAAACTAATTTGTTTTCTTTTTGAGCAGCCTATCCAAAAGCAGGTTAATGATCAAGGATATTGGGATAGTGGATGCTCAAGGAACATGCATTGTTGGTCTTTCCACTAATATTATTTTTATCCACTGACATGTTATCTCTACCCATTATCATGGGATAGGGTAGCCTCTGTTGGTGTGTGTTTTTGTGGTTTTTGTCTAACTATGCAGGAAAGTGGAGCTACATTTGGATGGATACAGAATTGCAAACTTTTATTTATGATGGTTGGAGTGTTTACATTCCTATCTTGAGATAAAATTTTGGTTCTTCAAATATAATGATTTGTATGCTTCTGTTAAGGGGAGGTAAACCTCTAGGTTTTTGGGTACTCTTAGAGCACTCTTGCACAATTCTAGATTGTGTCCACTGGTGAGTGGGGGTTAGAAATAATGAAGGCTCTTTCCTTATGAATTGTTGGAATTTCTAAATCTCGAGGCACTGTAGCATTCACGTTTTTATTTAAACATGCGTGCTACCAAGACTTTTGACCTAGAATTGGGTGTGGTCGTATGGGTGACTTGGGTTAGATATATTCTTGGGTTACTTGGGGAGTTGCAAAGGTTTTATATGAGTTAACTTTCTATTTGGGGCATTTGTGAACAAAGGACTCTAGAGTTCATGTGTGTCTATCATGCTTTTGCATGAGTGTATGCATGAACAGTGTTTGTCACTCTTGCTTATTAGAGTCTAGTTAATTTCCTTAGGATTATTACCTTTGTCTATGTTCTAACTAAAGTTTTCTACATTCTCAAGTCTATTTTATGCTATTTCATCTCAGTTGGTGTCATTTCTAAACTGATTGATAGACCCAAAACATTTCATCACCCTTACATTTTTCAAATTTTTGGATATCTAGAAGCCTAATGATCATTGAGATGTTTTTCCTAGTGATTGATATCTAGTAGCAGCAGAGATCACTTTCAAAAGGGTGTATAGTGTTATGGAGATGGCTGAGACTATTGGCACTAGCTTTAATGCAGGTCAAGTCAGTCTTATCATCAGTAAGTCCATCCCCATGTCCTATGAATCAACATTGAGGATTCATTTCCCGAATGTGGATGAGGACAGTATGAAACCTTTGACATTAATGGAATTGACGAACATCTGTATTAGCTTGTAAAAGCATAATAAAGAAATGGTACAAATTGTCAAGGATCACAGTTTTAAACTGATAGACTTGTTGTTTTGGAAGCTGATGCAAGGAGGATGTTCTTGGTTCCGTCCTTGTATATTGATCTTGGAGAGGAGTCTTAAAAAGGGGAGGAGCAATTGAATTTGAGTGATTGACTTTTCGAGATTTATTATTACTCAAATTCAGGGATAAGTATGTTTGTAAGAATCCTCTCTGTATGTTTTATTTTATTCAGAAACTTGATTACTATAGTAGATATCAAGTTTAGGGGAGGATTGTTGGGAATAAAATTGACCAAGTCCCTAGACGCTGACAAGAGGAACTTGGACGCTGAAAAGAGTAAACAGGGACTTGGACGTTGACAAGAGTAAATAGGGCGTTGACAGATGAGACGCTGATAAGAATTATCAAGACGCTGACGAGAAGAATCTTAACATAAAGACAAGGACTAAATCTGTCAATGATGAATTCTTCAAGCTGGTGGACAAAATATGAAGATAAGAATTCAGAATATATTCTTAATGTTTAAAAAGATTTAGTCAATATTTTATTTGAGTATGTTTATCTTGTCTCTCTTCCTAAAATAGTTGATCTTAGCTTTTTGTACAAGGCTCCTTAAACCTATAAAAGGAGGCCTTAGGGTTAGACATAAGACACATCTCACATACATCTTTTTCACACACCTCTTCCACATATCTCATAACACTTTCATTGTAATCATTATTTGATATTATTAATCAAAGTGAAAGTTTTGTTTACTTTGTTTTGTTCTTTGTTCTAAGTGTTAAATTCCGCATAACACTTAGTTTGTTCAATACAACAAAGTTTCTCTACGTGTTAAACTTGATTTAATCTCGTTAACACAAAGCTAAATCGATCTAAGTTTGGGATCAACAACTTCGAAAAGGGTTTGAAAGATAAGGCATCCACTGCTACGCCTCAAGTACTGTATGTACAAAAGGGTAGAGTGTCTAAACCTAAACCGCAAGGGAATAAAAAGCAGAAAGGCAAAGGCAAGGCTGATAAGAGCAAGCAAGTTGCGACTACATCTAAGCCGAAGCAGAACTTTGCTAAGAAATCTTAGAAAGATGAGACTTGCCACTACTGCAAGATGACTGGACACTGGAAGAGGAATTGCTCTCTCTATCTCCATGAAATGGCAGAACATAAGAAGAAGGCTGAGCAAGTTGTTGCATCACCATCTTCAGGTAACTTATTTATGATAGAGTTACTTAATCTTTCATACAAATCAAACTCCTGGGTATATGATACAGGATGTGGTATTAACATTTGTAATACCCTGCAGGGATTTGAGTTGAAGAGGAGACTATCCTATGGGGAACAATTTCTGCAAGTGGGCAATGGCGCACAAGCAGCGGTTGAAGCTATAGGAATATTTAAATTAGTTTTACCTTCAGGTTTAGTACTGTCTTTAAATAATTGTCATTATGCACCTACAATTGTTAGGGGTGTTATTTCCTTTTCTTGTATGTTGGATCTTGGATTTACTCACACGATTGATAATAATAGAATTTCTGTTTTCAAAGATGGTCTATTCTATTTTGATGCAATTCCTGTGAATGGTGTTTTTGAAATTAACATGCATGATAAAAATTCCAAGAGGAAAAATAATTCTGTTTTTAGCATGAATAAGAAGAGTAAGTTAGACAAGAACTCTTCTTATCTTTGGCATTGTAGGCTTGCCCATATTGGGAAGACTCGCATACAAAATCTACAAGGTGATGGGCTTTTGGAAAGTATCAATGATGAATCATTTGATAAATGTGAATCTTGTATCTCTGGAAAGATGACCAAGAAACCTTTTAATAGCAATATTGAAAGGGCTACTGAACTACTTGGTTTAATACATACTGATGTGTGTGGACCACTTAGACATGTGTCAAGGAAAGGTGCTAGCTACTTCTTAACGTTTACGGATGATTATAGCCGTTATGGTTATGTTTATTTACTTAAGCATAAACATGAGGTATTTGAAACATTCAAAACGTTCAAAGCAGAAGTAGAGTTACAACTGGCAAAGAAGATTAAAGCTCTTCGTTCTGACCGTGGTGGTGAATATTTAAGTCAAGAGTTTAAAGATTATTTAAGTGAGAATGGAATTGTTCAGAAACTTACTTCTCCATATACTCCACAACAAAATGGTGTATCCGAAAGGAGAAATCGTACATTATTGGATATGGTACGATCTATGTTTAATCTTACAACTTTACCATTATCTTTTAGGGATTATGCTCTTGAATCTGCTGTTCGTATTCTAAATATGGTTCCCACAAAGAAGGTTGATAAGACACCATATGAACTATGGCATGGCAAGAAGCCATATTTGTCTTATTTGAAAGTCTGGGGTTGTGAGGCGTATGTAAAACGTGAATCTGGAGATAAACTCCAACAACGCTCAGTAAAATGTATCTTTGTAGGTTACCCAAAGGAAACTATGGGTTACTACTTTTATTATCCGGCCGAGAACAAAATAGTTGTGGCTCGATATGGAGACTTCCTTGAAAATGATCTTGTAAATCAAGAATTCAGTGGGAGAAATTAAGATATTGAAGAAATACAACATGCATAACTCTAAGAAAGGTTTCTTACCGATGGAGGTTAAGCATGAGTTAAGTCATGAGAAAGATGCATCATCACCTGAAGAGGTGGCTTACATGAAGAAGGTGCCTTATGCTTCGGTAGTAGGATCTATTATGTATGTTGTAAGATGCACAAGGCCTGATGTGGCGTTTGCTCAGAACTTGGTCAGTAGATACCAATAGAATCCAGGAAAGTTCCACTGGACTGCTGTTAAGCATATTCTAAAGTATTTGAGGAGTACGAAAGATATGTTTTTGGTATTCGGGGGTAAACCAGACACAGAACTGAATGTAACAGGGTTCTGTGATGCATCCTGGCAATGTGATAAAGACGATACGAAGTCTCAGACGGGTTACGTGTTTGTCATCAATGGAGGAGCAGTTGACTGGAAGAGCAGTAAGCAAAAAACCATTGCTATGCATGCGACTCAATCTGAGTACATGGCCGCTTCAGAAGCCGCAATGGAGGCTGTTTGGATTAGGAAGTTTATTGGAGATCTTGGAGTGATGCCTTCAATTAAAGAACCTATTGATATATATTGCGACAATTCTGTGGCAATAATATTCGCCAATGACCCTGGAGTCATGAAGGGCGCTAGACACTTTAAACGTAGATATCACTACGTTCGAGAACAAGTGGAAGCTCGAGAAATAAAATTGACAAAAGTTCACACAGATGATAACGTAGCTGATCCTTTTACTAAGGCTTTATCTAGGCCAAAGGTAGTTAAGCATGCCAAAGCAATTGGGCTGCAACTAGCTAGCGAATTCATGCAATAAATCTGTTGATTAGTATTTGGATAAAGGATGTAAGACATTATTAAATTGATGAAATAAAGATTGGGTTTCGTTTATTTTTCTGTTATTTAATTTTGTATCATATTTTACATGTTTTAATCCATGAGCATTTTGATGTTTCTAAATGTCCGTTGTCGATTAATAATATGGGAATATTATTAAACTAAGACAATTCAAAATGGTGACAGAGTATACTTGGAAGTATATTGGTCAATTTTGGATGATATTTGATGGATCAAATATTGGACTTATCCCAACTATGTGATTTTACTTTATAGATCTTTGTCATTAAGTAAATCATAAATAGTTATCCTTAGACCTGAGATGCCAGAAAACTGCATTGAATGTAGTGCGTTTCTGTGAGATAACCTAACGCTAAACGTAACTGGTAGTTATAAGGGTTATTTTCAGAAGTGTTGCGAAGTTCATGTGTTTTGCTTGTAGTCAAAATGGGATTCGTTTCCTTCGAATTATGTTTGAAGTATAAATACAACTGGGCCCCTTGGGGGAGTAGTAAGATGTTTGTGTGGCCACACCCAAATTTGTTTTGGTAATCTTGCTATATCCGTAAACGAGAAACAGAATAGTTAATGAAGGAATGACCGAGATCCATATCCTTATTAACAAGCGTATTTGAAATGAAAGGATAATAATAATGATGTAATCATTAAAAGGTTCTTGTCCAGGAGACCTTACCCAGTTTATACTAGTGACATTGCTAGTGTAACTAGACGCTAGTCAATGTGATCACGATATTAGAATTTTGTCCAAGTGGGAGCTGAAAGTTTATGGACTTAAAATTAATAGTCGTGAGATAGGATCGAACTCGGGATCACGGGATTGCACACATAACGTAAAGAGTTAATTTATTTATTAAATATATTTTATATATATTTATTAAATCAAACCAAAGCTTAACTAACGATCGTTGATAAATAAAAGTTAAGTTATAACGACCGTTATGGAATTAAATAGAAGCTAAAAGAAGGAAAACGGAAAAGTTCCGGAAGCCCTAATTGGGCTTAATGGGGCGTCGGCCTAAGGGAGAAAAAAGGAAGGAGGAAAGATTTTCTTTCCTAATTGGTGTTTTACTTGGAGATCAAGTTTTGTCAAGGCTATATAAACACCTAAAAGCCTTCATAATTTTTCACCCATCCCTCTCCCTCTCTTCTCTTGATCGCCGGCCAAACACCCCTTTATTAGGGTTTTGGTTTTCGATTTTTCTACTTAAAATATATCTAGTCCTAATCCCTCTCTAGGGTTATTGGGTAGATAATCCATAAGCATTGAAGCTCGGTTTGTTCGTGCTAGACTCACGGTTAACTCGTCGTATTACGTGTGTACAAGAACGTGATATTATCTTCCTTCAGATTATATTCTTGGTATTGTTCGTGATCAACCCTAGTTGCCGTTCGTTCCGTCGTCTTGTGGATCTTGCTAGGATAAAGGTATGTAACCCTAATCTTGATTAATATAATTGTGTTAATTAATGATCTTGTTAATCGATTCCGCTATGCGTTCTTTGATCCATATTAGGGTTTAAAATAATTGTTATGAACTCTATAAACCAACATAAATATAGTAACTAGTAAGTTTGTTAAGGTAGTAACCATCTGTCCATCTTCAACATTCACCCTTGGCTCAAATATCCATGTTGTTTTGTGTAAATACAGCTTTTAACATTTTGCCAAATAAACAATAGTATCAAGTACTCTATAATTTTTCATGTTGCAGCATAAGTAGTGACGGGTCTAAGTGCATGCCCAACAAAAACTTGTTAAATAGTCACCGCACAAACTCAAACCAAACTCTATAAAAAAGATGACGTGGCCACACAAAGAGTGGTAGTACTCGGACTAATAAACAACTTGATCACCTGACCTTGCGTTTCACAGAATAACTACAAGAATAAGAAGTACTACAAAGTCCATTGCTACATATAGTTGATACTATTGTTTATTTAGAGCAGGGTTAAGATTGATGGGGTGGCGGCACAAGGTAGTGGTCTCGGTGCGTGTTTGATAAATAAGTACTCCAAAGTTGTACATATATGAAAAATGATGTTAG
The DNA here is from genome assembly GCA_025667525.1 of Glebionis coronaria. Taxonomy (NCBI): domain Eukaryota; kingdom Viridiplantae; phylum Streptophyta; class Magnoliopsida; order Asterales; family Asteraceae; genus Glebionis; species Glebionis coronaria. The sequence continues at coordinate 545,709,347 of CM046882.1, forward strand.
ATCCCACATCGCTGGAAAGTATAAATGAAAAGCAGTTTATAAAGAGCACAAGCAAACAAGCAGGCATTACCGTACTTGAACAGGATCTTTTCTTTAGGCTCGTACCTCTGTATTCTTGATTCCTCAAGAGACAGAAACTCACCGTCACGTCAGCTCCACCTCAGCTTTCTCGACAAAAAACCCACCACCACCTCATCTTTCCACTATCATTTTTTACTTTTTATTTATACATTTAATTAAAAAAAATACACGCGGGTATATATAAACGATACACCGATTAATTAAAAACAAAAACTTTTATTAAAAACTTTTATTAAAACGATACATGAGAAATAAAAACATTACAAGGATACTAAAAACAACACATAAATAAGTAAAAACGATACACGGATAATTTAAACATGAGGAAAAAAACGTGGAGAAGTTTTCACAACCTCCCAACAATGAAGATACTGAAACCGGCACCTATGCTCAACTTCAAATTCACGGAGGGCGTTATTCATAACATCCTCATCAGTAGATTCGGGTCCCCGTGCACGCCTTGCGTTGTTGTAACATTGAAAAAACCTACGCAGGGCACACGTGAGGCCTTTCCATTTCCATATTAGCCTATCGTGGGCTCGTTTCCTTGGATCATCTAAATGACCCTCAATCATTTGCAAAACCGCAGCCCAAAAAGTACGGGTATTTGTCCGGTTTTTCACGGTGTTTTCAGCAACCCAAATCCAAGCGCGACACAAAGCTACTTCTTCCTCGGATGTCCATAGTACAGGCGCCATTTGATTTGAGAAGTGAAAGAAGAAGTTGAATTATGTGTTTGAGAGGAAGAAGATGAATGAATGTGAATTGTGAGAAAAAAAGAAGTAAAAAGGGAGATTATATAGGGATAAATGGGGATAAGAATTGAATTTTATGGGTAAATGTGAATGGTGAGTAACTTACCGTTGGTGGGTTTTTGACTGCCTAGATAATGTAACCCACGCGTGACTTTTTAAGGTGGGTTTGTGAGGTTTATGGCAAGCCACGCGTGGTTTTTTTACCACATGTACCCCACGAGTGGGTTTTTTGCACCACTCCCCCCGCCTAAGATTTGGATGTAGCTTATAATATTTCTTCGTCTTTAGGTCTTTCATGCATCCTTAACTAGTTTAGCATGGCCCGTGCGCAAGGATGACATGCACAAATCGAAAAATGGTCCAATTTTTTTTACCATCCTGCGACCATTAATTTTTGTTTGTTTGGCCGTTTGATAACTGGAGGTCAGCTAACCCATGTTTCAAATAAAGGGTATTGGTTTTGCTTCAACGGAAAATTTATTAAAATTTAGCAATGAGGAGATTGAGTACAAGAATATCTATAAACCAACAATCCTACTTATGTACCATAAAGAATGACTCTTCCACATTTCTTAGTATCTCGCCATTAATCTTGCTAACAAAGCTCATTTGGCAAGGCCTAATCTAACCAGAATTCGAACGTTGTTTAATCTGACATATGCGGACCGTCCCTATATAACCAAGGAGAGAAAACGTAGCTCGATCTATCTCAACAAGAAGGTAGGTATCATCCTTTTAAGAAGGGACGATCTAACAACCTAATTTATGTAGAGGAAAACAAAAAGCCAAAACAGAAAGGCCTATTAGCTCAGCTGGTTAGAGCGTCGTGCTAATAACGCGAAGGTCGCAGGTTCGAGACCTGCATGGGCCATTTCATTTTATTACTTCAACAAGTTTTATTTGTAAAAAAAATGATTTTTTATGCTGCCAGGACTCGAACCTGGGACTCCTAGCCAGAGTAGGAGCCGAATCATATCATTTGATTGATTGTGCTACAACAGAAATTGTTGTAATAGATATTCCCTAATACTTATTTAAACCGAATAAAAGAAAATAACTCCTTTTTCTTAAGCTTTCTATATCTTGTAATCCTTCCCTAAAACTCTTGTTTTAACAAATAACAATCATTCGCAAGACGTTTCCTATCACGAGCCGTAAAAGTCTCGTGCCAATAATGCTTTTTCATAATCTCTTAATTAACTTTTTTAATAGGAGTATGATATCATATTATGTTTTTTTTAATGTGAACTCGAAAAAAGAGTTAGACATGCCTAACTCTTTACGTAAACACTATTCTGTACAACCTAGACTCACAAGTCACAACAGATTGGTTTGCTGCTACTTAAACATTGTCTCAGCTTATTACTTGTAGGAATATAGTGTTGAATATTGCTTAAGTTGGTAATCGTACACGCGCAACTTTTGCTCTAGAGCGCGCACAAATGTCTATGCACTTGTTGAACAACCACACATGATTTTTTTTGCTCAAAACTAATGGAATGATTTTACATTAGAAGTCGGTAAGGATGTACATATGCATAACATACAGCAGATAAAGATGAAGAAAATGGTAGACCTCCAGAGATATATTACATAAACAAAAATTAGCTAACTATGCTCAGGGAAATCATCAAAATTAGCTGTGCTCTTCATCATTTCCTTTAGTATTGACTCCACTTTTCTTATCATATCGCAATTTCCTGAAATAGGGACAACATATGTTGGAGTCGGTAAGGACTTGTAAAAGCAATAATGCACAAGGTATGATGTTGTAGCTAGAAAGAATTAAGATAAAGGTGTGAGAGAGTTGAAGAAAAGAGTTGGCGGCATAGCTGGATTCTTGATTGTTAGATCGTAAACTTGATTTGGTCGCTGAAAGTCGAGTTCATACATGAAGCTTCTAGAAGGTCGAAGAAAGAACCATAGAAAATATCTATGGAAATGTGTAGAAACATTTAGATAAGTATGAAAAGATATTAAGTAAGAAATATCTAGATAAACTTATCTAGATTAGATAAGAATTATGAAGATGATGTAGAAGTATCCATGGAAATATCTTGTATCTAGAAACTTCCATGGAGTAGTATAAATAGGTGGTCATATAAGCACTTGTAACTTGAACTAAGAAGTACCAAGAAAAGTTCAAGAAATAAACCTACATTCCTAAAACTTATCTCTTCCTCTAGTATTAGCCTAAAAGGCCCCGTGTGTTTCCCAACAAACTGGTATCAGAGCTACGCTGAAGATCAAGATGTCGAGTTCAATGAACTTGTTCCAGTTTCCTCGTCTCACCAAAGATAACTATGGTAGTTGGTGTATTCGAATGAAGGCGTTACTTGGCTCACATGATGTGTGGGAGATAGTCGAGAAAGGGATTAAGAAGGTTGAAGATGAAAACTCGTTGAGTGCTGCCCAAAGGGTAGATCTGCAGAAGGCGAGAAAGAAGGATCAAAGTGCTCTTACTCTCATCTATCAATGTCTTGATGATGCGATGTTCGAGAAAGTTGCAAATGCAACCACTTCTAAGGAAGCGTGGGAGATTCTTCAAAATGCTTTCAAAGGAATCGATAAAGTAAAGAAGGTACGTCTTCAAACTCTTAGAGGAGAGTTCGAAAAAATCCAAATGGAGGAATCCGGATCCATTTCGGATTATTTCACTCGTGTCTTGACCATTTCAAATGAGATGAAGAGAAATGGTGAAAGCTTGACTGACACAAGGGTGATAGAAAAGATTCTTCGCTCTTTGCCACCAAGCTTTGATTATATTGTTGTGGCCATAGAGGAGTCAAAAGACATCGACTCTATGACCGTCGATCAACTCATGGGATCTTTACAAGCCCATGAAGAGAAGTTGAAGAAAAGAAGGTGGAAAGAACCCTTGGAGCAAGCTCTATACTCAAAGGTCTCTTTCAAAGAAAGAGAAAAGAGTTTTTTACATGGACGCGAACCAGGACGAGGACGCGGTACTTTTCGAGGTCGTGGTGGTTTCCAAGGCCGAGGACGAGGACGAGGAAGAGAGGATGTTATTAAAGAAGAAGAGAACCAATGGTCTCCTAGTAGGAGAGGTCGTGGAAGAGGCTACCAATCTCAAAGAGGAGGTAAGTCTCAAATACAATGTTATAATTGTCGAAAATTTGGTCATTATGCTAGCGAGTGTACTAGCTCAAGACAAGTGGAAGAAAAGGCCAATCTTGTGGAGGTAGATGACGAAGACGAGCTTACTTTGCTAATGGCGAGACATGGCGAACAAGAAGAAAGGACAGCGCCATGGCATATAGATTCCGCTGCTAGTAACCATATGACGGGTGAAGAAGACTTGTTTTTGGAGATGGAGCAACGTAAAGGCAATGTCACCTTCGGAGATGAATCAAAGGCACCGGTGAAAGGAAAAGGTAAAATACTTATCCGAGCTAAAGATGGAAGTCACCAGTATATTTTGGATGTATACAATGTGCCCAACCTTAAAAGTAACATTTTAAGTGTGGGACAACTATTGGAGAAAAACTACGATATTCATTTCAAAGATCGTAGTGTCACGATAAGAAATCATGAAGGAAAGCTCATAGCAAAAGTGCCTATGACTAAAAACCGGATGTTCATCTTGAACATTCAACATGATGAAGCTAAATGCTTAAAGAGCTGCTTGAAGGACCAGTCGTGGCTTTGGCACATGAGGTATGGACATTTAAATTTTGGTGACTTAAAGTTGTTATCTTCTAAAGGAATGGTGAAAGGGTTAGATCAAATTGATCATCCCAATCAAGTATGTGAAGGATGTCTTCTTGGGAAGCATGCAAGAAGTCCGTTTCCAAAGGAAGCGACGTCAAGAGCGAAGGAGCCTCTACAACTAATTCACACGGATTTGTGCGGTCCCATTACTCCACCTTCTCATGGTATGAATCTCTACTTTATGCTTTTTATTGATGATTATTATAGAAAGACTTGGGTCTATTTTCTAAAAGAAAAATCCCAAGCCTTTGATGCTTTTAAGAAATTTAAAGCTATGGTTGAAAAGGAGAAGGGTCTAACAATTAAATCTATGAGATCGGATAGAGGTGGAGAATTTTTGTCAAAGGATTTTAATAAATTCTGTGAGGATAACGGGATCCGGAGATTTCTAACGGCTCCTTACTCCCCACAACAAAATGGAGTGGTGGAGAGAAAGAATAGAACCATTCTCAACATGGTCCGAAGCATGTTGAAAAGTAAGAAGATGCAAAAGGAGTTTTGGGCTGAAGCAGTTGATTGCGCGGTGTATATATTGAACCGGTGTCCGTCAAAGAGTTTGGACAACAAGACCCCACAAGAAGCATGGAATGGGATGAAGCCTACCGTCTCTCATCTAAGGATATTCGGGAGCATAGAGTATGTTCACGTTCCGAGCCAAAGGCGAATCAAGCTTGATGATAGAAGTGAGAAGCATGTGTTCGTGGGTTATGATAAGCAGTCCAAAGGATACAAGCTCTATAACCCGATCACAAGGAAGGTAGTAGTGAGCAGAGACGTGGAGTTCGATGAAGAAGGATCGTGGGATTGGAGCGTCAAGGAAAACGAAAGGTACGACTTTCTTCCCATGACTAATGAAGAAGAGACAGGTGAATTAAGAGATGAAGTTCAGCAACCTGAAAGTCCAGCTCCAAGTCCAACCCAAGGCTCGCCTGCAAGTTCAAGTGAAGGAGAGACAAAGACAAGAAGCTTACAGGAGCTCTACGAGGTAACTGAAGAGATACCCCTTCTCTGTTTATACGCTGACTGTGAACCTTTATGCTTTGAAGAGGCCGTGAAAAGCAAGAAATGGAGACAAGCCATGGACGAGGAGATAAATTCCATACAAAAGAATGACACGTGGGAGTTGACCATCCTTCCAAAAGGCCAAAAGGTTATTCCACTCAAGTGGGTATATAAGGCCAAGAAGAACGCCAAAGGCGAAGTGGAGAAGTACAAGGCAAGAGTTGTGGTCAAAGGCTACAAGCAGAAGCATGGGATAGACTATGAAGAGGTATTTGCCCCTGTTGCTCGCTTAGAAACTATAAGAATGATTATTGCTATTGCTGCTCAGTATAGGTGGAAAATTCACCAAATGGACGTGAAGTCAGCATTCCTAAATGGAGTTCTAGAAGAAGAAGTTTATGTGGAGCAACCGGAAGGATATGTTGCCAAAGGGCAAGAAGGTAAAGTTTTAAAGTTGAAGAAGGCCTTATACGGACTAAAGCAGGCACCCCGAGCTTGGAATACTAGAATCGACAAGTATTTCCAAGGGCATGGTTTTACAAAGTGCTTAAGTGAATACGCACTTTACGTGAAGTTTGAAAATGGAGGTATATTGCTAGCCTGTTTGTATGTGGATGATTTGATATTCACAGGAAACTCCCAAAGTATGATGGACGAGCTCAAGAAGTCAATGACGAGAGAGTTCGAGATGACAGACATAGGACTTATGTCTTACTATCTTGGCATCGAAGTGAAGCAAACAGATGAAGGAATATTCATATGTCAAGAAAGATATGCCAAGGAGATACTAAAGAGGTTCGGGATGGAAAAGTGCAATCTTGTGGTCACCCCCATTGAACATAAGGCAAAGCCTTCTAAGCATGACGGAGGAGAAGCGGTAAATCCAACTCTATTCAAGAGTCTTGTTGGAAGTTTGCGCTACTTGACGTGTACAAGACCCGACATACTCTATGCAGTAGGATTGATTAGTCGGTTCATGGAAGAACCTACGACAAAACATGTGGAGATTTCCAAGAGGGTCCTCCGTTATATCAAAGGTACCATAGACTATGGTATGTTTTATTCAAGAAGTGAAGACTTCAAGCTAGTCGGATATAGCGACAGTGACTGGGCTGGAAACAAAGACGATGGAAGAAGTACATCAGGATTCATGTTCTTCCTAGGTAACAATGCATTTACATGGTCTTCAAAGAAGCAACCTATTGTTACCTTGTCCAGCTGTGAAGCAGAATACGTAGCCGCGACATCATGTGTATGTCACGCAATATGGCTCAGAACTATGCTGAAAGAGCTACACATGGAGCAAGAAGATGCAACCGAGATCTACGTAGACAACAAGTCAACAATCGACTTAGCGAAAAATGCAGTCTACCATGATCTAAGCAAGCATATAAACACTCGGTATCACTTTATTCGAGAATGCATTGCAAGGAAGGATGTCCGAGTGATACATACGAAGTCTGAAGATCAAGTTGCATATATCTTTACTAAGGCGCTCAACGAGCGAGATTTCTCAAGACAAAGGATGATGCTTGGAGTCGGGAAATCAAGTTTAAAGGGGGGTGTTAGATCGTAAACTTGATTTGGTCGCTGAAAGTCGAGTTCATACAGGAAGCTTCTAGAAGGTCGAAGAAAGAACCATAGAAAATATCTATGGAAATGTGTAGAAACATTTAGATAAGTATGAAAAGATATTAAGTAAGAAATATCTAGATAAACTTATCTAGATTAGATAAGAATTATGAAGATGATGTAGAAGTATCCATGGAAATATCTTGTATCTAGAAACTTCCATGGAGTAGTATAAATAGGTGGTCATATAAGCACTTGTAACTTGAACTAAGAAGTACCAAGAAAAGTTCAAGCAATAAACCTACATTCCTAAAACTTATCTCTTCCTCTAGTATTAGCCTAAAAGGCCCCGTGTGTTTCCCAACATTGATCACCACTATTCATGCGTAAGAAGTCTGCAACTTGCATCACAATGGACCGTTGGCTTGCCATTGTAGTTACTAATTACATATCTTGAATCACTTTTATCATGGATTTAAATTTGTTAGTCAAATGAGCATTGCTATACAAAAAAGCAACTCCTTAGGCACCTCAGGTTCATTCACGAGCACATCAAGACCCGCACCGGCTATCCGCCCTTCAACAAGAGCAGACACCTATTCAGGAACACGTACCCCTACCAATGTTGATAAGAATCCCCTTGGGACCTAATGCATCGATCACTTCACGATTAATTATGTGTCGGGTTTCTTCTGTTAGAGGGAATACCACAACAAGAATTTCACAGTTTGAAGCCAATTCGATGACACTGGGGAAGTATTTGTATTTCAGTTTCTGCGTTATGGAATAGTAACTAAATGGACAACTGAATGCTTCCGCTCTCTTAGCAATCGCTGTCCCGATTCTTCCTAAACCAAGGATTCCAACTTCTTTACCCGTAAACTGCAACAATATGTGAACGCTAACTCTGATCAATGTAATAATCCTTGGTTGATGAGTGCATTTATGCTGTCAAAACACATACTGTAACTGTATATGGTCTCTGTATATAAACCTGTGATATAAACGTAGACACCTTACTTTCAAATGCTGAGAAAACCAACCTTCCAAACAAGTCTGAATACTTCGACCTATCGTAATATGGTATGTTCTAAAGAGTAAACTAAATATAGGTACTCATAAGATGTTGCTGTTTAACGACAACCGATGAAGATCAGGGTGAGGAATAAAAACATGCAATCTACTCAAAGTGTAGTCGAGCATGATTTCGAGGTTCAATAATTTCAAGTAGTTTGTTTATTTTCATTCTTTTGTTATGCAAGTAGTTGGGTTAAGGTGTCCGATGGGGGAAATTGGCCCGACCCATAAACCGCATAAAGCCACGTTTTTCTATGCTATTTTAGGCCGGACTAAAGATAGATTTCAGCTTTAGCCCATATGTATCGTGTACGTCTCTATAATATGTCGTTAACAGAGCTGTAAAACCTGTATGAAATAAGTTTAATGAAGTGTTGGGATGTGAGTTACAAACTTGAGTTTATCATTGCATTTGAAAACCGCGTATCTGATTTTAATTTATTTTCCATGGTAACTGTCTGCAATACTCTAGCATTAGTTGTAGATCTGACGGTCTTGTTGTACATCCAACATTTACAGCGAGAACTTGAGAAAACTAACTAAAAAATTTTAACTAGAGATAGGTAGGGGCCGCGTGAACGCAGTATAGTGTCCCTCCAAAAAAGGAACCTATAGCTGCATCTCATTTCGGCCCATGAACTGTAAGTTAAAGACGTGTTTTACTAATATAATCTTTTTTGGATAGGAACTCCGATGCTAATCAAACCACTTGCAGCTTAGGTTAACTAGAACAAAGATAAAAAGTTCACTCCAGAGTGCCTTTGGTTAATTTTAGGGATGAGCACGGTACCGGTACCAAATTAGTGGTAACGAAATTTTCCCAAGCATAAATTAATGGTACCGGTACCGTACCGAACAGGATTCGGTATCGGTACCGGTATCGGTACCGGGAAATCGAGATTTTCCCTTTTTTTTCGGATTGTATACCCGCATAATACATGATGCTTCCCGTGCCCCACCTCAACCTCACTAGAGAAACTGTGAGATGCATTTTTTCTGAGCAAAACGACGATAATTAAAATCAAGTTAAATAGTGACAGAAATAACTAATGTTGGTAACTGTTATGGCTAATCGCAAAAGATAAACAGTAAAGGAAAGAAAGAGGGGTGGAGTTGTGTTGGCCGAGGAGATTTGGGAGGCTCTACGACATAGTCAGAACTGGAAGACGATTGCATAGAAACAACCTATCATAGACTCACCAAGGTATATAAATCAACTCATATCGCTTCTGTGATCCAAAAACTCCGGTGGGACTAATAAAACAAAGATTTTTCATTTTCATGTTCATTGCGGAGTGCAGGAGTAAGATATGGCAGAAGGAATCACATATTCACATTATATGAAAAGGGGCAGGATATTACATAACAAAGTGGTTCATTTAAGTGGGCTGAAAATTGAACTAAAAACACAAACAAATGTCAAGATTCGTTAGAACTATTAAAAAGAATCATAAGGTATTCATCAACCGGTTTAGATATTGCTCCCGAATGGCCAAGCTTAAAACCGTTCCATAGGCATCGAAATTAGATCCTTTACAAGTTCATGTTCTTTCGTGTAAATGTAGTAAGATCGTAGAGGCAGTATACATCTTCAACATTATTGAATACATTACAATTTAAGATCTTTTTGCGATGGACACAATAATATCGGCATATTTATAAGTCGCACCCTTATAAATGTGGTGCTGCAGCCTGCAGGTAGGTACTAGAACTAAGAAAAGGTGCAAGACACTAATGAGATTAGCAATGAGGTTCATTTATGTAATTATGTGGCTTAGTTGTTAGTTAACTAGCACTTATGCAGTTGTAGCAGCACGACTCGACCCACTAACCACTAACATTTGCCGTTCTAAAAAAAAAACTAGCACGACTAACCATCTCCGATAAATGACCAAGTTTGGTTTAAACAGGAGGGATCACACTACTACACAAACTGTCTTTACCCACGAAATTTTTCCCACGGAACAAAAACCGTGGGAAATTTGACACGGTATTCCCACGGATTTCCCACAGAAATGACAAAAAAATATTCCGTGGGAAATCCGTGGGAAATTACCCACGGATTTCCCACAGAAGCATTGACCAAGGTTTCCGTGGGAAAGTCGTGGGAAAGTCGTGACAAATTACCCACGGACTTCCCACGGATTGCAAATTACCCACGGATTCCCCACGGAGTACAAAACTATTTTAGTTATTTTACACATCCGTGGGAAAGCTGTGGCAAATTACCCACGGATTTCCCACGATATACACATTATTATTATTATTTATCTATCCGTGGGAAATCCGTGGGTAATTTACCCACGGATTTCCCACGGATAACATATTATTTTATTATTTATCCGTCCGTGGGAAATTCGTGGGTAATTTACCCACGAATTTCCCACGGAAACTCATAATATTTTATTAATTATACATCCGTGGGAAATCTGTGGGTAATTTACCCACGGATTTCCCACAGAACTTTCCCACGGAAAACACATTGTTTTGTTATTTACATATCCGTGGGAAATGTGTGGGTAAATTACCCACGGATTTCCCACGGATTACAGATTTTCCACGGATTTCCCAGATATTACCCACATATTTCTCACGGGCTACCAATATTTTGTGATTTATACATCCGTGAGAAAGTTGATAAAAGTTTATTCAATAAAACATACAAACTAGATTATAAAGTCGATAAAAAGTTTTCAACCAAAAAAACAATAGTTTTCAACCAAAAAAACACACTCGATGGAACTGACCATGAGACGTCGGTCCAAATGATGGAAGCTTACTCCATTGTAGCCCAAAGTTTCAGTTATATAAATTGTAGATCTGCTAACACGGTAGATCTGTTGATTTTTTTCGTTAATATAAGTTTCGATCTGCTAACACGGTAGATCTGCTAAGTTTCTTTATATAAGTTTCTGTCTAATGTTTTTTCTTATTGTTCCTCAAAGTTATCGACCAAGTTTTCTTATTCACGGTAGATCTGCTGACGTTTTTTTATTGTAGATCCGGTAGTACTTTACTTTGGGCCACTCGAACAACTTTGAGAAAGCAGAGGAGCAATTACTGGAACGAGTTAAAGGGAATAAATGACAAGATTCGGTTGAAGAAAAAAGATGGAAGATAAGATACGTTGTTTATGTAGAGTTTGATATATTTAGACTTTGTATACATTAAGATTCTGTATCTAGTTTTTGTACATATTTAGTAGTAGTATATTTAGATTGAGATTTTGTTTCTTTTAGTTCATTATGTTATTGTCATATTAATTTAATATATAATAGAATTTTTATATTGGATTTGTTTTTGATAATCTGTGTTTTTGTTGATTTGTGATTTTATTATATTTGTCAAAAAATTAAAAATGCATTATTTTATTAGTATAAGAAATATTACCTAAAATATAAAACTATTAAATTTATTGAAAAATAGTTGGCTAAAAATTGTGGGAAGACAGTGGGAAATTATGTGGGTAAATGATTATTAAAATTTGTGGGAAATTTGTGGGAAAATGTATGTGGGAAATCTGTGGGAAAATGTATGTGGGAAATCTGTGGGAAAAAGTTCGTGGGAAATCCGTGGGAAAAAATCTCACATCATTTATGTTAAAAATGTGTAATAATAACCGTGGGAAATCCGTGGGAAAATGGTCAACGCTCTGTGGGAAATTCCGTGGGAAAATATTTACCCACGATGTTTTTACAAACGGAACAATTCCGTGGGAAATCCGTGGGTAAGGGCCCTTTCCCACTGGATTTCCCACGGAACTTGCTGTGGGTAAAAACTGTTTTTCTAGTAGTGTCATTTGGCATAAAATGTGACTTCTATAATATCTTATGACATATTTAGTGAACATGCCAACATGAGACTAGATATCTTCAAGGGATGTTTGAGGCTGTCGAAATCATCATGTAAAAACGGTTCTGTCTTAATGAATCTGTGAGTGGATAAACTAAAAACAACGGAAATATGAAGGTCTGGTGTCGAAATTCATGGTGAAAAGAAAAGAAAAGAAAAGAAAAGAAAAGAAAAAAATAGAAAGTGGAGATGCGGGGTATCGATCCCCGTGCCTCTCGCATGCTAAGCGAGCGCTCTACCATCTGAGCTACATCCCCGAATTTGATGTTTACCTTTCATATTCTCACTTCATAAAAAAAGTGTATATTTTAACTGCAAAATTGTGCTGATCATATTCTTACTTATTACAACCCAATATTATTAGTTACCTTAACTATGTCCTCTTTGCTTCAATAAAAAAATCAAGACTTTAAATTTGTTCAAGAGATTCTCATCATTATGGACCCAACTCGACGTTTTTCATAAAACAACTCATGGACGTCTTGTTTCGGAGAGTGAGTCTCTCATCATTATTAATGCTTGACATCTGTTTTATGTTCCATACCACGTAGAAGACGAGATTGGGTACCGTTGAGACATCTGTTTTCTCTAAAAATTACATAAAGGAATAAAATATTTGTACTATCAACAAGAGCTTATAGCACGTGTTTGTGAAGTAAGTCAACTATTCTTGTTTACATCGTCTTAGCTTTAAGGAATTTTCTAACTTGCATTTCCGAGAAATGGGTTGATTTGGGCTTTGTTATGTCTCAAACGGATCAAATAAAAAGTTTAACTATAAGGGCAATGGGTCAAATGTGTTGAAAATCACTCAAATTTTTATTGATTCCACAAAAAGGTGAAGATTGGCGGGAACACCTTAACCCCGGGTGCCTTTTGGCACCAGCCATTGTCCACCCCACAAGGAATAGCTCCGGCAACTCTCCTGGCCCAGAGGAGCAACACCTGGAGTGAGACGAGCCGAGACTCGACCCTCGATCTCTTATTCCACAAAGTCTCTCCAGTGTGCCCATAGGTTTTGCGGAGGCGGGTACCTATTTGAAACAAATGCCAAGGATGGGAATTGAACTTGGGTCATTTGACTCAAGCACAAGAGCTCCACCCATTGGACTAATGATCCAATGGTTCAAAACCTTGTACAAATGTGTTGAATAGACTGAAAACCAACAAACTTAGAAATTACATCGATAAACACACAAAAACAAGATACAAATATCATCACAAGTACTCTATAACTTGTTTGATCCAACGGATAGACTAAAAAATTATTCTTACGTATAAAGAGAAAATTAAGGTTATGATACAGTTTAAACATTTTCCCCGCGTTGACCACACATATGCACGAAACCAGAAAACTAAACGAACTTACGATATGCATACAAGAAAAACTATAAAAAAATGGGAAACAATGTTTTTGGACCCGATGTATTGAGGACAAATTAAGGTTTATTTTACCAACATTAACACTACAACAAAAAAATTTATAAGTGTTCATGTGACCCCAACCAACCATGATGTTAATTTTTGTAAAAAGTGGCTTAGTTGTAATACCCTCAATTTCACAATGCAACGGAGTATCAATTTTGGGTGTTACTTCATAGCACATCACACACAGTAATAGAAAATGACCTCAAAAGAGACGTTTTATAAAGATAAACCATTCGACAACTAAAACCGAACCAGTAAACCAAACTCATTACCTTACGCATGTACTTATAGTAGCGAATAAGAAAACCCTTATGGCGGCAAACCACCCTCTTTCATTGATTCTCTAATCGGATCTTGTTAATCCCATTCATTGATTAACATCAGTATATAGGATTGATTTAATATGTTGATCTGTGATCATGTCGCTCTCAATGGTGAGGATATTAGGCCTCGATTTGTCCGTCCCTAAAGCTCCTGTGATCAATCGTTAAATCGGGGGTTATGATTAACACGTTATTTTCTCTTATATCTTTTTTTAATTGATTTGACGGATTTTAGGTTTTCGATTCGAATTCAATTTTGTAGGGTTTCTTATTTGTTAGGGTTCATTATGGCAACACCGGATCTAAGGAAGATGATGTTTCTAAATCTCAACATCACTTTTTTTTACGAATTTCTCAGAATCGATTTCTGCTAAAGATCTTTTTAATTCTTACAAAACTTATGGCCATGTTGTGGATTCGTATATCCCAATAAAGAGGGCTAAGAATGGTAAGCGTTTTGGCTTTGTACGGTTCATCAATGTGTTCGACGTCGATAGGTTGGTGAATAACATTCGTTCTTTGTGGATTGGTAGTCATAAACTAATTGCTAACGTCGCTAGGTTTCAAAGAAGTTCTACTAGAGGAAATTTTGACAGAGGTAAGAATAGTAGTGATATAAAAACACAGTCATTTACTAATCCGAAATCGAATGACAAGGGCTCTAGCCACAACAACGGGCTGTTTAATTCATACCTTGGCGCTGTAACTAGGACTAGGGTTAATGGAGACGTAAATGTGAAGTCGCAGCCCGCTATTGTTATTGACGATGATTGCTTTATATGAAGAGGACCAACTCGTTATTTGGTAGAGTAAAAGATTTGCATCCCTGGCTCATTTCAAAGTGAATCTGATTAATGAAGGATTTGCAGACATTAAAATACAATATACGGGCGAATTTTGGGTCATGTTGGGATTCTCATCTAGCAACACTATGATGAAGTTCTAGTCTAATGTTAGTATTGGGACTTGGTTCACGGAATTTAATGCTGCTTTTATGAACTTTCAACCGTTGAAAAGGATTGCTTGGGTTGAAATCGAAGGGATACCATTCAAATTCTGGTCAAATAAAAAAATTACTCGCATTGCTACTAAATGGGGGGATTTACTCGATGTCGATGATCAAGAGGATACTTGTTTTCACACTAAACGTCTTTGTATTCACACAAGTCTGGTAAGGAGTATATCAGAGGAATTCAAGCTAATTCACCATGCAGTTACTTACAGATTACGTGCTAATGAAACCCCTTGATGGGTTCCAGATTTTTTGGATGAATCAGAGGATTAAGAACCAGATGAAAACAACGACAAAGATGAAAATAATGTTAACCCTGATCATATCCCTGATTTGGTTATAGGTGAAGGAGATGAAGATTTGGTTAGAGATGAAGAAGAAGCAGAATACAATCTTGAACAAGAGGATCACGAGGGGCAGGTGAGCTTAATCATGATGATGGTCATTGTGAACACAACAAGGAGGAAGGTGAAGCTACCCCAGATATAGAAGAGTCTGATAACCCTCTCAACATTTACCCGTTACTTAGAACCATTAACAACAATAAGAAAGCTAATACCTCGGATGTAAGTCTCAAGTACCCCCTGGTTTTCCCCATAAGGAGACGTCTGATGGGAACTCTATTCATGAAGATGTTAACAACGTGACTACTAAAAAGAATAATGTTTCCAGTAAACCTAATTCTGATAGCAATGTTTCCAGCTCATCTGGCCACTTCAAATTATCTGACATTCCTCGTACCGGAGGATCAATCTTAGGTCTTTTAGAAGAACTGGTGAAGGTGGGTCAAGTTATGGGTTATAAAATGGATGGCTGTACTTCTAATATCACTGAGATCATTGAGGCACAAGGAGTCGAAGAGTTGTTTGAATGAATTATCTGTCCTTAAACATTTTAGCTCTTGCTCAAAAAACCAAAAAAGACTGGGTGAAGGAGTTATGTAATAAGAACAAGGTGAATTTTCTGACGTTACAAGAAACTAAGATGAACGACATGAATAATATTGTGTTAGGGCTTGTTTGGGTAATTCGTCTTTTGATTTTGTACATAGTGAGGCGGTTGGTAATTCTGGTGGTATCTTGTGTGTGTGGGATCCAAACACTTTTGTCAAACATAGTTCTACTTTGTCTGATTATTTTGTTATTATCTGTGGTACTTGGAAACTTACTGATCAAAAACTTCTTTTGGTTGCGGTGTATGCCCCTCATGTTGTTAAAGATAAACAAATGTTGTGGGACTACCTTCAGTTGGAGATTATTCGTTGGAAAGGGAATACTGTCATCATGGTTGACTTTAATGAGGTTAGATTTAATTCGGATAGACATGGGTCAGTTTTCAACTCTAATGGGGTTTTTTCATTTAACTCGTTTATTCACAACTTCAATCTTGTGGAGGTTAAACTTGGTGGTTTTCAATTCACATGGTGTCATAAATCAGGAACAAAAATGAGTAAGCTCGACAGATTTTTTTATTTCTGATAGTCTTCTCAGCTCGTGCTTAAGAATTTCAGCGTTTACTCTTGATCGTTATTTGTCTGGCTATAGGCCTATTCTTCTTCGTGAATCTTATGTCGACTATGTACCTTCCTCTTTTAAACTTTTTCACTATTGGTTTGAAATGGAGGGGTTCTCTGACACAGTTGATGCTGCGTGGATTAGCTACTCGAGCAAAGAAGTAAATGCCATCAGATACTTTATGGGTAAACTCAAACATCTCAAATGTAAGATTCGTGAATGGACTAGCTGCAAGGTTGATGCTAAACATGAAAAAAAGATCAAATTCAATAAGAGCTTGCGTTCATTGATTGTATCATTGACGGTGGGAATGGAGGAGATGTGGAAATTCACAACAGACTAAGATTCTCAATAAAATACCGAACATCGAAAAACTTCAGGCTATGTAACTTGCACAGAAAACTAAAATCAAGTGGGCTATTGAAGAGGATGAAAACACTAGTTTTTTTCATGGTATGCTAAACAAGAAACATAATAACTCGAACGTTCATGGTATTATGATGGACGGTGTCTGGTTTGATGATCCTTTCATGGTGAATAAAAAGTTTTACGATCATTTTAGTAATCGATTCACCTTTCCTAGCCCTATAGATACGAGTATTATGATGGATTTCCCTTTTAAATTATCGGATGAGCAGCGTATGAATTTAGAGTGAGTGGTTTCCATTGATGAACTTAACTTAGCGGTTAGGGATTGTGGAACGGACAAAGCTCCTGGTCTAGACGGTTTCACTTTTGGCTTCTACCGCCGATACTGGAATCGCATCCAGAATGATGTCGGCTGTCAGTAATTTCTTCTCAAATTGTGATATGCCTAAGGGATGCAATTCCTCTTTTATTGCCTTGATTCCTAAAACCCCTAATGCTAATTTAGTTAAAGACTTTAGACCTATTAGTTTAATTGGAAGTTTCTACAAAGTTATTGTAAAAGTTTTGGCAAACAGACTTGTGGGAGTTTTAAATGGCATAGTTAGTGAAGTACAATCGGCTTTCATTGCGAATAGACAGATCCTTGACGGACCTTTTATTCTTAATGAAATGCTTCAATGGTGCAAGGCGAAAAAGAAAAAAGCTCTTATCTTTATGGTTGACTTTGAGAAAGCTTTTGACTCGGCTAGATGGAATTTTCTTAATGATATTCTTAAAAAAATTGGTTTTGGTAATAAGTTGTGCAATTGGATCCAATGTTGTCTTCAATCTTTAAGAGGATCTATATAGGTTAACGATAGTCCAACGGGAGAGTTTCAATTCGGTAAAGGCCTAAAACAAGGAGATCCACTATCTCCTTTTTTTATTTATCCTGATCATGGAAACGTTGCATCTTCCTTTCAACGTGTTGTCAATGCAGGTATGATTCATGGCATTAATTTTGGTGGTGGTTCGATAAATCTCTCTCACATGTTTTACGCGGACAATGCGGTTTTCGTTGGTCAATGGAGTGAGAACAATATCACTAGTTTAATCAATGTTCTTGAATGTTTCCACAAGGCGTCAGGGCTTCGTATCAATATGAGCAAGAGTAAGATTATGGGTGTCCACGTTGGTATTGATAATGTTAAAAGAGCTACTGCTAGACTTGGGTGTCTCACTCTTAAAACCCCTTTTACTTATCTTGGTTTTATTGTGGGTGGAAATATGTCTCAAATTCATATGTGGAAAGATACTGTAGACAAAGTTAAGCACAGGTTATCTAATTTGAAATTGAACACGCTCTCTATTGGTGGGTGTCTTACCCTAGTGAAATCGGTCTTAGGGTCTACGCCGCTATATTATTTCACAATCTTTAAAGCTCTGGTTGGTGTTCTAAATAGTATTGAAGCTCTCCGTAGTAACTTCTTCAATGGGCATACTATTAATAGTAACAAAGCTACTTGGGTAAATTGGAAGAAATCTCTTGCTTCTAAGGCTCGAGGTGGGCTGGGGATATCGAGTATTTTTTATATGAATATAAGCCTTTTATGCAAGTGGGTTTGGTGTTTCATTACTCAAAAGAACTCCTTGTGGACTCGTGTCATACAGACCATTCATGGTGTTAACGGTAGGATTGGGGCGAATAATACTCGTAGTTACAACTCCTGCTGGAGCATAATTATTCAAGAAATGAATTCGTTGGTTTCGAAAGTTATTGACATTCTGCAATTGTTCCTCTTAAAATTGGGGAATGGGGAGAACACTAAATTTTGGGAAGACAAATGGTTCGACGGGGTCTCCTCAAAGACAGATTTCATCGTATTTATGCCCTCGAGAATCACAAGAATTTTTATGTTCGTTCAAAACTTTCTCAACCCATGTCTTTCTCGTTAGGCAGAAACCCTAGAGGTGGCATTGAGAAGGAGCAGTTTGATATGGCGACTAATTTGGTTAACGAAGTTACTCTTAGTTCCAATCCAGATCGTTGGTTATGGTCTTTAGAGGCTTCGGGGGAATTTTCGACTTCTTCTGCCATAAATCTTATTGATGGTATCATGCTTCCAAGTTTGGAGTTCAAAACAAGATGGAACAGCTATGTCCCTATTAAAGCCAATGTGCACACTTAGAAGATCATGTCAAATTCATTACCAACCAGATTCAATATTTCTAGGAGAGGTATTCCTATTAACTCTATTTTATGTCCATGCTGCGATAAAGGAGTGGAGACAACCAACCATCTTTTTTCTCTTGTTCGACTGTTAAAGAGATGGTTAATTTGATCGCGAGATGGTGGAGTATACCAGCTGTGGAGTGTGATTCCTTTGAAGAATGGGAGAACTAGTTTAGCAGCGTACATCTTCCCCGGAAAAATAAAAAGATTCTTGAAGGATTCCGTAACAAGATGCTTTTTGATTCCAAGTTTCCAAAGAAGATGTTTTTAATTGATGATGTTATGTGTAATTCTTTCTATTGGTGTCGTTATAGAAGTAAAGCTTCGTTCGGTTGGAACAATTGGCTTAAAACCCCTAATCTTTTAGCATTGTAATTCTAGCTTCTCGCTAGCTCTTTCTTTTAATAAATCATCAGCCGTTCAAAAAAAAGCCATTCGACAATTTTATAAATATGAGAGTTTAAATGTAACACCCGTGAAAGTGCCGTATGATGCTAAGTTATTGTCTCAAGAGCTGTTCAGTATGAGCATCTCTCTTAAGTTGTGGCTCACTTGTGGATGTGATATCCCGAGCCCAACGTCATTTATTTAATCCTATTTTACGTATATTTTTGAAATTTTTAAGAATTTTTATCGTGGATTTATTTGACGGTTTAAGTTGAAACCAATGTTTACGGTCGTAATTTAACGTTTGACGATTTAAGAAGAACCGATGACGACTACGATGCCGACGGATGCCCAAAAATTACATTTTATTATCGATTGATCGATATTTGAGTTTTTCGAGATTTTATTTTTATTACGTGTTAAGTCGAGTCGGAACCATGTGTAAATTCGTTTTGGGTGCGTTTGAGTCATTTAAAAGTATTTTCGAGTGTTCGGGACGACCCCCGACTTCCGTAAAGTTTTTAAACCGACTAGTGAGTCAATCCCGCAAAGTTTTGGTGTCGTTTTTGCTTAAGGCCAAAAGAAAGGTGAAATTGCACCTAGGTCCCTCCCATTTCACAAAAGGGGACAAACACAAACACACACTAAACACTTTACAAAAAAAAAAAAAATCAAACACTCTCTCCTTTCTCTCCTTTAGCCGCCGGCCACCACCAAGCCACCACCACACCACCATTTTTTTTAGGTTTTTGACAAATCGAATCAAATACCACCTTTTCTTTTATCATTGTAAGTAATCTAATCCATTAAAAACACACATGCAACATCTTTGATTTTTCCAAAAATTTGTGATTTTTTTAAAAACGGGTTTTGATCAAATTAAACCATACACATGTTTAATTCATGTGTATATAATGTTAATTCACCTATAAAACAAGATGGGGGTTATGATTTGTGTCTTCCACATCCCCTAAAAGCCACGAAATTTTTGGGGTTTTGGGTGTGTTCAAGGTGTTTGATGAACTGTGTTGTGGGGTTGTGTTTAAAATGGTGTTTTTAGTGTTTTTAAATTGTTTAAACACATTGCATGCTTGTTTTTAGGATTTGATTTATGAGGTTGATGATCAATAGGGGATTAGGACTGAAAATGTTGTTTGGTTGTGATTAGGGATGCATAGGATGATGTCTAGTGATGACAAATGGGTTTGAAAACGAGCGTTAGCGTGATTTTGGTATGGTTGATTTTAGGCAGAAAGTTTAAGGCATTTTCGTAAACATTATTTTGAAAACAGGTCTTGTGGATAGGATATATTTGTAGAGCATCTTCTTAGCTTCGATTTGGTATAAGGTAGAGCTTACGACTCCTAACGAGTCAAAAGTTACGACGTTTTGAAATTCGTGTACCGGGAGATGAAAACCGTCATAATCCGAAATTATGCTTGGTTTAGGTCAAATCCCGGGGACTATAAGTCTAGTTTGGTAAATGGTCAAGGGATGAATTTTGGTGTCAAACCTGCACATTTGAGTCTATTATAGGACTTAGGTGTCGTAGAGGTCAATGGTATATTTTAAATGGGTCAAATGAGTCCGACTTGGTCAAAGTGCAATTTCAGTCCGCAAAATGTAGGTTTAGTAATGTGTTGAGTAACGGGTCGTAAAAGCGAAAACATTTAATGGGATTAAAAATGGGTTTTCTACAGGTCTTATAGTATTTTTGAGAATTTTCTCAAATTTTATAAAAATGGTTAAGTATAGTAAAACAGTCCGTACTTTTGGTAAGTATCGGCGAAACCGTAAAATGGATAGTAACTTTAATAACATTGATAAATGGTATAAGTCTAGTAACAACTACTTGTTTGACTTTGGCGTGAGTTTTCATAAGCATTGAGTGTGTTTGCATTTGCGTGTGTTTAGTACAATAATGTACGCGGAGTATTGATTTGGTTTACGTACCTTGATTTTTAGGTCAAGTGTTTGATTTTCCCGGGCATCCACGTCGTCGGTGACATTTCTCGTTATGTCTTCGCTAGAACCACTACTATTACGCAAGGTGAGTCTATAGCCTCGCTCTTTACTTTATTCAAATGTTTTTAACCCGCGAGGGGGATACATGCTATTTAAATGAAAATGAACATAAGGCTTGAATGATTGTTGGACCCGAATGTTGCCTCGAAATTGTGTTGAGTACCTAGTTGCAAAAGTCCCTAAATTCATGAACTATTAACTATTGTCTTGCCCTTGCGAAGGGGGAAATAGCCGCTTATACAATTTGTAGTACTACGGGGCTAACGACCCAATGCTAGCCGAGAAGCTGTACGTTGAGTAAGTTCTGCGGTAGATTATCTTGTATGAGAGATAAGGTATAATTGCAACTGATGCCTTTAGAAGGGGCACTGGTTTCATCTGAATCACGCCGGTAATCATTACGCGGGTGATTGAGTTAACGGATTAGTGTCATGAGCTTAAAAACAATTGTCATAACCTTGAAAATAGATTGTGAGTACGACAATGCTATTGAATGATCATGATTAGTTTTTAATACTTATGTTCAACTTATGATTTGATAAACCTATAGATTCGCTCAACCTTTGTGTTGACGATTTTAAGCATGTGTTTCAGGTAACCAAGATTTTTAGCAGCGGAGCATGCGAGGATGGAAGTTGTTGTGGCTTGGCGGTCTACTTGTTTTCCTCCCTTTTCGCACTTAAAACTCTTTTATATTTTGTCATGAGAATGAAAATGTACTTTTTGGTTGAGATTCAGTGGGGACCTAAACGCAAACTCTGTTTTGTATTATCTTGGGATTTGGAAAACCGTAGATTTGTATAATTTAAAAATGTTTAAATTCATGCTTAAACTTTTACGTCTCTTTGAGTCGTTTAATATAGCTTATGTGTGATGATAACTACGTAGCACCCAAATGTTGTAGTTCCGCTGCGCATAGCATTTGTGGGGGTGTTACAGATTGGTATCAGAGCCATGAGTTATAGAGAACTAGGTCATTTTGAAAAATCCTAAACTATAACTTTTGGTGTCGTAAGAAATTGTCCAAGCACACAACTATCCTGCATGGCTCCGGTAAGAATTCTTTAGCATTGCTTTATATTTTAGATGTATCCCTCAAAATTGATATGAATTCCCTAGTATTTATTAAGTAAATACTTTGATATATATTGAGATATATTATTGTGTACGTTGAGTACTTATCATCGTAATTTACAAATTTTTGTAAGATTATCGTATATGTTGCATGTAATTGGCATAACGGGCTACATTGCATTACATGGCAACACCGTGTTGTAATCCTACGTGTATGTAGGAATGATTTTTATGTAAAAGTATGTATATACTATGGTGTTTAAAGGCATTGCACGTTAAGCAATGGTCCTTAAGTGATTATCGTACAAGTTATAATGCGGTTTTGTTGAGAATTCGGCCTCACCGCAAATTATCAATCTTGATAATTAATTGATTGTTCGGATAACTGAATATGAACCTCGTTTGATACTATATATACGTAAATGATGCTTCGTAACATATTTTATATCGACTAGATCGCTCTCGATTGTCGTTATCGCACTGTGATGTGTCATTGTGGACATTTTCTTTTGAAACGTAATTTACTTACGTATTACTTTATTTCCTTTATTCCTTGTGGGTTTGATATATTGGTTGGTGTAACTATAATATAGACGAAGTATAATCGACGATGCGTACATCAGGGCGGCAAATCATGTGTGTATATTATGAAACGTGGTTGAGGCGTGTTGCCATTTAATCGTTGTTTACTATTTTACTTGAATTTAAAGATGTGTTTTAAAATGGACTAGCGTTGTGATCAATCGCGATAACTTGGAATTTGGTTGGTTTTGTGTTAATTTTGTGGTGTACGATTTCGAGACTCATCCGAGGCCGATAACAACACTTAGTTGACATACGTATTCTCGTTCCATTTATTTCATTTGTTTTGTTGTTTCATTATTTTGAATTCGATATTTTACATGACGAGGTCCGGCATTTGTGTGAGTTAAGTAAGCATAAAACCTTGTTGATTGAATGATTTAAACATAAAGTGTTTTATATATTTAATATTTGGTGAATGAAACTTTTGGATAAAAATGACGTATGATGTGTCTTATAACAAGTAAAATTCGTGTAGAGAATAAATGGACATTGTGAAATTATTATTTTTTTTTCTCTTCCTTCAACCTTGGTTGGTAAATCGTAATAAGTAATTTGTATTACTCGTAAAATCCTTGTTTTCATATATTAAAATTTGATACTAAAAGATTGTGATGGACTTGTTAAGAATTTATTTAATATAATTTGAAAAGGAGTTTATAATAAAATTTGCGATATGACTATTGAGTATATGTAGCTTCGGATTTGGTATGAATTAATTTTTGGGTCAATATAGTAAACTTTTGACGTATCTTGTAATATAAAACATGAGTAGAAGATGTGGACATGTGTTTTGGAGCTAGAGATTCTGTAAAATTGGTTTTACTTTAAACATAAGGTTATGTTTACGTATGTATTGGTATAAACTAGAACACATTACTTGTTGTATTGAATAAACTGGGTTAAAAATCGGAATGTACACTTTAAGTGAGAAATTATAACGCTTGAAATAAATTTTTAAACATTGATGGAACGTCATTGAAAATCATTTGTTTATTTAATTGTCGTTATAGAGAACCACTATGCATAATTCGATGATGCTTGTTTAAAATCGTTTGAAAAATCTTTCATTTTATTCCGCTGTGAGATGTGTTAATTTTAAAATCACTTGATAATGGGCTAATGATTAAAAGTTGAATTTTATATATATTTTGGAAATAATTGAAATAAGCATTTTGATCACCTACTTCATTATTATATTATCATATTATTATCATTAATTTTTGAGATTCAAGTCTCGACTAAAATCAGTAATTTATCCGAGATAATACTACGTGAAACGTCTTTGACGCCTGATTTGAGCCGCGTGAATAAAATATAGCAAATCAATTGTAAGGAAGACATGTGTGTAATAAAAGTCAAAGGTTGAATTTCTAAGAGTTAATTGGACTAGTTTGAGTCATGTTGGATACGTGTATCTTGGTGATAATATGAGTCGTAATAACAGTAATGAGAAACTTTGAAAACTCTTACTATATACGTTTTGGTACTTAAGATATGAACATTAACGAGATTTTGACACGAGTATGGAGATTTTCAAAGCGAATGATTTGTCGATTATGATAACCGAGTCACCGCCTTACTAATGTTAGTACTTTCCTCTTGAGATTGTAACTTTTCAGAAATTAAAACTTTGTAAGTTGAAAAATGAAAGGTGTAAATTCTTTAATGGTGTAACCCAAATTAAAAATGTGTAAATGTTCGGTTTTACAATGTACAAGGTAACACTAATTATTATACGCAACTGGATTATACAACACACGCCTACTTGTATATTATTTAATAAAGATGTATATATAATGTTTTAAGTCACGATGGTTCGATCGTCCGACATCAGATCTTTGATTTTGCGAGTCTATATCTGAGCTCGAGTAGTCATGAAATTGTTTTTGTTAATATTGTCTATGGTATGAAACCATTATTATTATATTTATTTTAAAGCTACTATTTCGCTAGTACTTGATGATGAGGGTATCTTACCCGGTATATTTTGTCCTGTTTTGATGCGAAAAATCTAGTTTTCCCAAAATTAACCTTTACTAGATTATGACACGGGCAGTGTACCCTTGTCAGTTGTAAAATAGTATTAGCAAATATCGGGTTCGAACACAGGGACTATTTATAGTTGGAAGTATTAGTTTATAAAAACGCGTAACGAGTAACAAGTTGGTTTTAGTCTTAGTGAAGACTTGCTTATAATAACAGTAAAAATATTTAAGATTTCAAATATGAATAAAAGAAACGCTTGCTTGGACCGTTAATGAATATGCGTTATCTCTTAGGTATGAAAATATCGATAAACTTCTAATGTAAAATCCTAAGTTCCTTTCGAATACCGGATTTCTCCAATTCCCTAACCATGCAACGATTCCTTTCGAATACCGTTAACACCTCAAGATATTGTGCATAAAGTTCCAAGCTGATGTGTGAGAATTAATTTATAAGCTTCCTTTCGAATAGCTTACCAACTCCTAAACCGATTTCTCTTAATTTAGTAGCTAGCGTTTGTGTGAATAACTACTTGTAAAAATTGTTGTTAATGACTCCTTTCGAATATCATTCACTTATAATCAACTAAAGACAGGCCGATTAATTCGTTCCTATTTTAGTAAAAATTACGGATTCCTTTCGAATACCCGTTTTTAGATTACCAAACAAGAGTATAAACAATTTTAACAAGATAATTAAGTTATCATCCCAAACGGATCCCCAATTAATCTCAACACATCAATCGAATTTCAAACCCAAAACCTAACACATAAACATCACATAATCCAAGCAAACGTAGTAAGAAATTAGCTACTCATGATCGTAACAAACACAATTAAATATGTAAAAGACATACTTCAAATTGCAATTAAAATGATAGAAGATTCAATACCAAACTGAGAAATAGGTTCCAATGATCTCCCAAATTACAAAGTAGAAATTGAAAACAACGATTGTTCAACAGAAAATTATGATTATGATGATGTGTGATGATAGATGATGCTTCTGTGTATGATGGTAATGCTTCCTTGATCTTCCACTCACTCCTTTGTTATATATTCCTCCTGGTAGTTTAAAAAACGTTCAGCCATAATGTCCCACTAACTCTTTGGGCTCCCCCTTAATTAGGAATAAAAACACAATTTCGTAACTGCATCTGTTGCGCCGCAACTCATGTGTCTTGCGCCGCAACTAGTGATCCGCAAGCACCATGATCTGTAGCCCCTTCAATTGCGCCGCAATAGGTAGGAGTTGCGCCGCAACTCGGCTTCCGAGGCTGGTACTGATTTGGGTGTCAACCACTTGCGCCGCAGTAGGTAGGAGTTGCGGCGCAACATTAGACCAATTGATCCCTGACTTGTTTGCTTAGCTCCTTTTGGTCCCAAATCGCCTCCAATAACTCCAATGAGCAGATTTGATGAGCCTTTACCAAGTAGCTGCTCGCTCTTGGGCTAGCCAGTCTTTCTGGTGGAATAAGCATCACCCTGGGAGACTAGAACCCAGCCCAACTCTTAGAACGTGAATCAATGGTGAGTGGGGGTACCCTGATGATTTTAGGCAAACCATCACAGCCGTCAACGGATTTGATATGTCTTTACCAGAAGCCGTACCCTTCTGGACTCGCCAATTCTTAGCAATGAAGCATCGGTGAATTGAACACCCTATAGCTTTAAGCAAGCTATTACAGCTATCAACGGATTTGATAAAATCTTTACCAAGAGCCGTACCCCCTTGGATTAGCCACTTTTCAGTCTAGGACCATGGCAAGTGAAAACCATCCAGTTTTGGGTAACCTGGCAACCATCAACGGATTTGATGTATCACACCAAGAGCCGTACCCTCAAGGTGAATCAACTCTTTCTTGTCGGTAAGACATGGTGAGTTGAGAACCTATAAAACACACTTTACACAAAATATAAGCAATACGGGGTCTATCCATTACGTTTAGGACACAAAACATAACAAATATCGCTATGAAAAACTCGTATAAATGAGCGATATCAAACCCCCCATACTTAAGCATTTGCTTGTCCCTAAGCAAATCCGACTCAAACCTACTAACAATTTTACAAAACATACAACTTAAGAAAAGCTAAGAGTTTTTTTTTTTTTTTTTTTTTTTTTTTTTTTGCAAGACTCTAAATGACTCAAATGGGACTAAAATATACGTAATGGATATAGGGGACAAAACTAACTAATTTCCCGACTCACCCCCCATACTTGACTAACACATTGTCCCTAATGTGTTCCATCAAAAGAAAATCTAACTAAAAGGGAAAAAAAATAAAAGGGAAAAAGAGAGATAACACCGTGCGAGTTCCGTTTGATGTGGTATGAATTCCGAGTCTACTCCGCACGTGCTGAACTTAATGCCAGTCTTGGTAAGGTACAAACACATAAACAAACACGTTAATGAGCATAAACATATATCCTAAGCAACGAAAGATTAAATAGTTCCAAACGCGACCCGACACAACTGAAAAGTAAATAGTTCGACATCATAAAGTACAACAACAATCAAATAAGCCCCACAAACGGCTTCAACTTCTTCACTCATCATCAGTAGGTGGTGGTTGGTACCACATGGGAGGTGGGTTGTATTCAGTCCACCCACTCGCTGCCTCGGGATGATGCACATGGTACTGGGAAGTGGTCATATATTCCCACATGGGCTGGTATCGCGCCATGTGGTACTGCGTATAATCCCCAAACTGGTGAACATCCGAGCGGGTCCTATCGATCTCTGTCCTGATCTGATGAACCTCCGCATGTGTCTCGTCCACTCGGCGCCCAATCCTATACAGTTCCTGCATCATGGGGTTAAAATCAAACGGGCCAGGTTGTGGGGGAACCGCTCCCGCTGCGTTCGCGTTACCCTCTTCCTCCTCATTCTCTTCCTCAGCACCGTCACCCTCTTCCTCTTGCACATGACCAACATAAACTCTGCTTGCGGTTATAATTTTTGCCCGAAGCAAATCATTCATTGTAACCATCTTCCATCCCACTGGTGGACTGCACTTTTGAATCCCCGCCTGAGTCAGAACACCCAACTTCTTTGCTATCCTCGTAATAAAATGGCCACAAACCATAGGCCCTGCGGCTTGTCGTCCCGACCCTTTCTCGTTCATATACTCAACCAGTGCCCACGGGGCATTCACATACTCAGTCGGGTCCCTTTTTGCGAAGAAATACAACAGCCACAAATCATCGAGATAAACTTTGTCCTGATGCTGAAACCGGTGCAAGAATGAATTGGAGATTCCTTTTTCAAGCACTCTAAATATTGGATTCGTGAGATTGTTCGCTTTATTGGTGGAGGCGTGAGGCCTATGTCCGGACAAATCAAACCACACCTCATTTTTCTTACTCCGGATTGCATTCCAGTTCCAACTTCCCTCAACAATATAATTCGCCATATTGGGTTTATCCATATATTCAGCTTCAGTGAATAAACCCGTCAAATACCCAAAATGTGGCAGGGTGACCTCATGAGCTTTCCCCCCTAACCGAAACTGGATTATCTTTGCATCGTAAACCTCATAACTATTATCCGGGACCGGGTCAACTGTCAAGGTAGAGTAAAACTCGAGACAAAGTTCTCGATAAATATTCTCTCGGACACTGAATGCTTTCTTCCAAACTTCCACCTCAAAAGGTGCCGCTCCTACCCATTTTACAAACCGAGTAGTCAGGAATGGGTTCAACTCTGCAGTTATTCCCAAAGTATCGAGCATACCCCAATCCAAGAACTTCGGGGGATGAACCACTTTATCCTGAAGTAAGGCCAAGTTGTTATTAAATCTGGTTTTTTCATCAGCCGTGCATCCCGGCCATTTGAGCCAAGGGTGCGCTTCCGGTCTCATAAGCATTGATTCAGTGGATGGAACCGGTGGGCGGGTCACTCGATGCGCAGTGGATGATTCTCCCACTTCCGGCTCCCCAACCGCTTGACGTTTGCCCTACAAAAATAAACAAAAACAAAGACAAAACAAACTACATTTGTTAGACTACATTTTTTTTTTTTTTTTTTTTTTTTTTTTTTCGAGATGTCAGGTCTGAGGCCCTTCTTGCGCCGCAACTACTTCCTCTTGCGGCGCAAGTGGGTATTTTCTGGGCGAGATCTGCAGCAACAAAGGAAACCCCGACATGACCAAATCAAAACCTAAGAATCCTAAAGCTAAACGATATTAGGCTAAAACTTATCTTAATTAACTAATGTTACTACTAAAGAACCCTAATTAAACTTTCCCCCAAATCAATTGCAAATCAAGAACCCTAATTAAACTAAAATTGAGAAATTAAAAGGAATAAACAAACATACCGATCTCCTCATGGATGAATTGATTGATTTTTAGAAAAGATGTGATGAGAAATCGAATTGAGATGAGTGTGTGTTTTTTTTTTTTTTGTTTTCTCTTTTTGTTTTTTTTTTTTTTTCTGGTCTGAGACCCTACTTTTAACCACACCTGATGGTCTTGCGGCGCAGGAGAAAGAGTTGCGGCGCAAGAAAAAGCAACACCCAAATTACAACCACCCTCGGATCCGGACTTGCGGCGCAGGATAATAAGATGCGGCGCAAGTGAGGAGAAGAGGTGTTTTATTCCGTTTGTTTTTTTTTTTTTTGTTTTTTTTTTTTTTTTTTTTTAAATTACTTAAACACTTATACAAAACCATACTTTTAAAACTCCTAAGTTACTAAAATAACTAAAATCAGCAAAAATAATCAAAATAAGAGAAATTAAAAGAGAAATGATACAACAAACCGGGGTTTAATCCGGAAGTGCTCGTTTTTTCCTCGAGTCATGAGCTTGACTCCTCGTTGTGCCGAGAATCTAGAACGGGTAAAACCCATCCTCCATCGTCATACCGTTCTCCTCATCTTCCTCATGATAAAGTTTGACTCTTTGACCATTAACGATAAATGATCCGCCCTCATCCGTTTCTAGCTCCACATATCCACCCGAAAAGACCCGTCTCACCAAGTAAGGACCCGTCCACTTTGATCTCAACTTAGGTGCTTTAAATTTGTACTTCGATTGAAACAAAAGCACCTTGTCCCCTTCCTTAAACTCTTTCCGCCTAATTTTCAAATCATGGACCATCTTAGTTCTCGCCTTATAAAGAGCGGAATTCTCGTATGCGTTCCATCTTAACTCGTCTAACTCATGGAGTTGTAGAAATCTGGTTTCGCCACTAGCTAGTAAATCCATGCTACACTCTTTAAGTGCCCAATACGCCTTATGCTCTATCTCCATGGGTAAATGACACGTTTTCCCATATAGCATCTTGAACGGGGTGGTCCCAATTGGAGTCTTGTAAGCTGTCCTAAATGCCCATAATGCTTCATCCAATTTCTTTGACCATAAAGACGGGTTATTGTTGACCGTCTTCTCCAAAATCCGTTTAATCGCCCGATTGGTGTTTTCGACTTGCCCACTTGTTTGAGGGTGGTAGGAAGTCGAAAACCGGTGTTGTACCCCATATTTCTTCAAAACTTTTTCCATTTGGGTGTTTGCAAAATGGGTTCCCCGATCACTTATCAAAGCTTTTGGCATGCCAAACCTACAAAACAAACTTCGTAAAAAATCAATAACAACGTTAGCATTATTAGTAGGTAGTGCCTTTGCCTCGACCCATTTAGATACATAATCCACCGCCACCAAGATGTAGACATTTTTGTTCGACGGTTTAAACGGCCCCATGAAATCAATTCCCCAAATATCAAAAACCTCGCACACTTGTATACTTTGTTGCGGCATCTCGTCTCGTTTTGTAACCGTACCTTGCCTTTGACACGAATCACATGTCCTCACTAAGGTGTGTGCTTCCTTAAAAATAGTAGGCCAATAGAAACCCGCATCAAATACCTTCTTTCCCGTCACGGTTGGACCATAATGCCCTCCCGTTGGACCATGGTGACATTCATCGAGAATTCGCCTTGTATCGGCTCCATAAACACACCTTCTCACCATTCCATCGGCACACATTCTAAATAGAAACGGCTCCTCCCAAAAGTAATACTTGGCATCCGAGTATAGCTTTTTCCGTTGTTGATAAGTAAGCAATCTACTAACGACTCCACCCGCTAAATAATTGGCTATGTCGGCGTACCAAGGACCCCGTTCACCAACTGCTTTTCCAACAAATGCCAATCTTTCATCCGGAAAGGTGTCTCGAATATCCTCCTCATTCAAAGCTCCAAGACTCGGATTCTCCAAACGGCTCAAATGATCCGCCGCCACATTTTCTCTACCCCGCTTATCTTGGATCTCCACATCAAATTCTTGCAAAAGTAAGATCCACCTAATCAATCTCGGCTTCGCATCTAACTTTGAAAACAGAAACTTCAAGGCCGAGTGATCCGTGAACACTACCGTTTTACTCAATACCAAATAAGACCGAAATTTATCGAATGCGAACACAACAGCTAGTAATTCCTTCTCGGTAGTGGTATAATTTTGCTGAGCTTCATTTAATGTCTTGCTTGCAAAATAAATCGGCCTAAAATGTTTCTCAATCCTTTGACCCAATACCGCCCCTACCGCAAAATTGCTCGCGTCACACATCAACTCAAAGGGTAGATCCCAATTTGGCGAGATTAGAATGGGTGTGTTCGTTAATCTTTCCTTCAACAATTCAAATGCCTTCATACAATCCTCCGAAAATTCGAACTTTGTATCCTTCTCTAACAAACGAGTCATCGGCCTAGTTATCTTTGAAAAATCCTTAATAAACCGCCTATAAAACCCCGCGTGTCCTAGAAAGCTTCTAACTGATTTCTCGTTCGTTGGAGGTGGTAACTTTGCTATAACTTCAATCTTTGCTCTATCAACCTCAATTCCCGCCTTAGAAATTTTGTGCCCCAATACTATTCCTTCCTTCACCATGAAATGGCATTTTTCCCAATTAAGCACCAAATTTGTTTCTTCACACCGTGCTAGCATCTTATCTAAACTTTCTAAACAACCATCAAATGAACTCCCATAAACCGAAAAATCGTCCATAAAAACCTCCATAGAATTCTCAACCATATTCTGAAAAATCGCCATCATACACCTCTGAAATGTTCCCGGTGCATTACATAACCCGAATGGCATCCGTCTATAAGCGAAGGTACCGAAAGGACAAGTAAATGTTGTTTTCTCTTGGTCCTCGGGGTCAATTGGAATTTGAAAATAACCCGAGAAACCATCAAGAAAACAATAAAACTCGTTTTCCGCCAACCTTTCTATCATTTGATCCATAAATGGCAATGGAAAATGATCCTTTCGAGTCGCCTCATTTAACCTCCTATAATCGATACAAACCCTCCAGCCCGTCACTGTTCTTGTCGGTACCAATTCGTTCTTTTCATTCAATACCACAGTCATTCCACCTTTCTTGGGCACACAATGGACCGGACTAACCCAGGGGCTATCTGCTATCGGGTAAATTATACCTGCATCCAAGAGTTTAACAATTTCCTTTTTGACCACATCTTGCATATTCGGGTTAAGTCTCCGTTGTCTTTGGACAACGGGTTTTACATTATCTAAAAAGTTGATTTTATGTTTACAAAAATCAGAACTTATACCCGGAATATCAGAAATACGCCAAGCGAAAGCCTTTTTATGGCTTTTAAGGACCGTTAGTAATTTAACCTTCTCGTCTTCCAAAAGTGAGGACGAAATAATAATTGGGAGACTAGAATTACCATCTAAGAATGCATACTCTAGATGTGCCGGTAATTGCTTAAGTTCCAAATCCTTCGGGGGATCCTCAATAGAAGTTTTGATCCTCTCCCCGTCGTTAACTACCAACTCCTTCACTTCATTCGAGCTTTCCTCTTCATTCGCCTCTTCTTTAACAATGGAATTCAGCATTTCCATTTCCGCCTCTGCTTCCAAAATGCCTTCCCAATCGAGGTCATAAGCTTCATCTATAACATCAATTCTAAAACAAGATTCATCAGTAGAATATGAATGTTTCATTGCTTGATTCAAAGAAAATGTTGCCCTTTCATCACCCAAACCCAAAGAAATTTCGGTATCCCGAACCCTGATGATAGCATCCGCGGTGTTCAAAAATGGTCTACCCAAAATGAGAGGAACTTTTTCATCCTCCTCCATTTCAAGAATAACAAAATCCACGGGATATAAAAATTCTCCAACCCGTATGAGCATATTTTCGGCAACACCCAATGGATATTGATAAGATCGATCGGCCAATCTTATGCTCATACGTGTTGGGGTTAAAACATTTGAAGACAATTTAGTGTAAATAGAGTGGGGCATTAAGTTAATGCTTGCCCCTAAATCCGCTAATGCACTAAAAGTAAGTGTATCGTTAAAAGTGCAAGTTAAAAGAAAACTTCCGGGGTCTTCAAGTTTCGGTGGAATAGATCTCTTCACAATTGCTGAACATTCGGCATTTAAGAACGCGGTGATTTTCTCCATGTAATCACCTTTCCCGCTCACGAGTTCCTTCATGAATTTTGCATAATTTGGCATACCCGCAATAAGATCAACTAAAGGAACATTAATCTTAACAGTTTTCATTAACTCGATGAATTTCCCGTATTGTTCCTTTTTCTTTTCTTTTCGAAGTCTATGCGGATATGGGATATGTGGCTTGTATGGCCCTTTTGGTTCGATTTCCGGTTCTTTTTCTTTATTATCACCCTGTGGTTCCTTCCCAGGTTTCGACTCCATTTCTATCTCTTCCTCGTCGTCCGAATCACTATCGATGGGTTCATGGTTCTTTTCGAAGTCTCGGATCTCGAGTTGCGGCGCAACTACATTATCTTGCGGCGCAATTGGTTGGTCAATGACAATCGGGTTCCCCACGGAGTACGAGTTGCGGCGCAAGTCCCTGTTGTTGCGGCGCAAGATGTCTGTTTCAGCTGAAATTTCCGTTTTGTCTTTGTTCAGCACCATTTTTCGGTCCCCCCCATACTTAGGTCCAGACCTAGTCTCCACAACGTTCACTTGCTCATCACGATTATTTGGTGGTACATACTTCGACCCTTGGTTCGATGATCCTCCGGTGTTGTTTTGATTTTGCCTCGGATTTGGTTGGGTTGAACTTGGCATTTGACCCGTTGGTCGGTTCGAGAACTTTTCACTTAATCTTTCAAATTTTCGCTCCAAGTCTTGCATGTTAGCTTGGGTGTTCCGTTGGTTTTGCTCCCATTTTGCGGTGAATCCTTTCATGGAATTAGCCATAATATCATTTGCCGCCTTTTGGGAGTAGACAAAATCTTTCATCATTTCCTCAAAATTCTGTTCGGTATGCTCCTCCTTTTGTTTCGATTGGTTGGGTTGAAATCTCGCCTCATTTCTGTTTCCCTGATTCTTATTTCCATACCCACTATTTCCCCGGTTTTGATACCCATAGTTGGCATAGTTAGCCTCCTCAGATTTCGGCTCACAATCATCCGTGTAGTGAGGTCCCCCCGCATTTCCCGCAACCGTTCTTCACTAAGTGTACATCTTTTTCCAAACGACCCATTCGGTTTTTCATTTCATTACCCAAGGCTTTAATCTCGTTCACCACTTCTTTGTTGCTACCACTACTACCTCCTTCTTCAACTTGGTTCACCGTTCCTCTAACTCTCCTATTCCTATTAACCCGATCCCTAGCAATATGAGCTTGAACTTGGTCTTCCATCATTCGGTGAGCCTCGTTTGGTGACTTGTATAGGAAACTGCCACCACCCGCCAAATCCAAATCGTGTTGAGAACGACTATCCAAACTGTAGTAGAAGATATCAATAACTTCATCTTTATCTAACTCGTGCCCATGGCAGTTCCTTAACAATTCCTTAAGCCTAATCCAAGCACTTGTTATGGTCTCGTTGTCCCATTGTTGAAAAGAACGGATTTGGTTCAATAGCTTCCTGCGCAAGATGGGTGGAAAAAATCTTGTTACAAAAAGCTCCCTCATTTCTTCCCAAGTTGCAATCGTACCCGGC
This sequence comes from Glebionis coronaria, assembly GCA_025667525.1. Taxonomy (NCBI): domain Eukaryota; kingdom Viridiplantae; phylum Streptophyta; class Magnoliopsida; order Asterales; family Asteraceae; genus Glebionis; species Glebionis coronaria. Next base: position 545,744,282 of record CM046882.1, read on the forward strand.
TCTAATTCATTAAACCACGTTTTAGCCTCTCCCGTGAGAGACGATGGAAACAAACTTAGCATAACGCTTTCCTCGTGACCCGCTCCATATCGAAACATTCTACATGTCTCTATGAAACTCGCCACATGCTTGTGCGGGTCGGACTTGAAATGTCCGTCAAAAGTACTATCTTGAATCATCTTTAAGTGGTGACCTTTAACGGAAAAATCATCCCCCAAATCCGGTACCACAATGGCCGACCCATTCGTCTGTGGTACTATCCTATTCCTATCGATCATCGGTATGTCAAAAGGATTGGGTGGGTTGTTTCTTAGTATATCATCATCTTCGTTTTCTGCCATTTCTTCTTCAAAAACTGGTTCAACTTCCTCCTCGGAGGATATGCTTTCACTATAAACTACCGAAGCGGCTGCTCCTAAACCCCGTTTCCTCAAAAGTTTTTCCGGATCCGAAAGAGGACTTTGCAATTGTTTCCCTTGGGATCTCGTGTACATACACAATCAATAATCCTGAAAATCACAACACAAACAAAAACACCCGTGAAAAATATTCAAACAAGTAATCAAACAATAAACTAAAAACTTCAACTAAATCAAGTCCCCGGCAGCGGCGCCAAAAACTTGATGCGAAAAATCTAGTTTTCCCAAAATTAACCTTTACTAGATTATGACACGGGCAGTGTACCCTTGTCAGTTGTAAAATAGTATTAGCAAATATCGGGTTCGAACACAGGGACTATTTATAGTTGGAAGTATTAGTTTATAAAAACGCGTAACGAGTAACAAGTTGGTTTTAGTCTTAGTGAAGACTTGCTTATAATAACAGTAAAAATATTTAAGATTTCAAATATGAATAAAAGAAACGCTTGCTTGGACCGTTAATGAATATGCGTTATCTCTTAGGTATGAAAATATCGATAAACTTCTAATGTAAAATCCTAAGTTCCTTTCGAATACCGGATTTCTCCAATTCCCTAACCATGCAACGATTCCTTTCGAATACCGTTAACACCTCAAGATATTGTGCATAAAGTTCCAAGCTGATGTGTGAGAATTAATTTATAAGCTTCCTTTCGAATAGCTTACCAACTCCTAAACCGATTTCTCTTAATTTAGTAGCTAGCGTTTGTGTGAATAACTACTTGTAAAAATTGTTGTTAATGACTCCTTTCGAATATCATTCACTTATAATCAACTAAAGACAGGCCGATTAATTCGTTCCTATTTTAGTAAAAATTACGGATTCCTTTCGAATACCCGTTTTTAGATTACCAAACAAGAGTATAAACAATTTTAACAAGATAATTAAGTTATCATCCCAAACGGATCCCCAATTAATCTCAACACATCAATCGAATTTCAAACCCAAAACCTAACACATAAACATCACATAATCCAAGCAAACGTAGTAAGAAATTAGCTACTCATGATCGTAACAAACACAATTAAATATGTAAAAGACATACTTCAAATTGCAATTAAAATGATAGAAGATTCAATACCAAACTGAGAAATAGGTTCCAATGATCTCCCAAATTACAAAGTAGAAATTGAAAACAACGATTGTTCAACAGAAAATTATGATTATGATGATGTGTGATGATAGATGATGCTTCTGTGTATGATGGTAATGCTTCCTTGATCTTCCACTCACTCCTTTGTTATATATTCCTCCTGGTAGTTTAAAAAACGTTCAGCCATAATGTCCCACTAACTCTTTGGGCTCCCCCTTAATTAGGAATAAAAACACAATTTCGTAACTGCATCTGTTGCGCCGCAACTCATGTGTCTTGCGCCGCAACTAGTGATCCGCAAGCACCATGATCTGTAGCCCCTTCAATTGCGCCGCAATAGGTAGGAGTTGCGCCGCAACTCGGCTTCCGAGGCTGGTACTGATTTGGGTGTCAACCACTTGCGCCGCAGTAGGTAGGAGTTGCGGCGCAACATTAGACCAATTGATCCCTGACTTGTTTGCTTAGCTCCTTTTGGTCCCAAATCGCCTCCAATAACTCCAATGAGCAGATTTGATGAGCCTTTACCAAGTAGCTGCTCGCTCTTGGGCTAGCCAGTCTTTCTGGTGGAATAAGCATCACCCTGGGAGACTAGAACCCAACCCAACTCTTAGAACGTGAATCAATGGTGAGTGGGGGTACCCTGATGATTTTAGGCAAACCATCACAGCCGTCAACGGATTTGATATGTCTTTACCAGAAGCCGTACCCTTCTGGACTCGCCAATTCTTAGCAATGAAGCATCGGTGAATTGAACACCCTATAGCTTTAAGCAAGCTATTACAGCTATCAACGGATTTGATAAAATCTTTACCAAGAGCCGTACCCCCTTGGATTAGCCACTTTTCAGTCTAGGACCATGGCAAGTGAAAACCATCCAGTTTTGGGTAACCTGGCAACCATCAACGGATTTGATGTATCACACCAAGAGCCGTACCCTCAAGGTGAATCAACTCTTTCTTGTCGGTAAGACATGGTGAGTTGAGAACCTATAAAACACACTTTACACAAAATATAAGCAATACGGGGTCTATCCATTACGTTTAGGACACAAAACATAACAAATATCGCTATGAAAAACTCGTATAAATGAGCGATATCAGACGCCGTAACTTTTCTTCTTTCGGTTAATGGAACCTAAAATTCTGTATTTACTTGAATGATGCTATAAATCTTCATCAAATTGGTTATTTATTTATATTGAACAAAAGCGAGGAGGTGAAGCCGCTTTACCAAATTGTAGAGGTGAAAGAACTCGATCTTCCTGGTGAAATTGTTTCTATTTAACCAAGTGATTATTCTTCTCTCCCTGTATGCCCTTGGTGGAATGTGTGTGAAACTCGAGATGATGGGAATTATGATCGTTGTTTTATTTTTGACGCTTGCGTTGATATTCAAATTTTTACTCCATGTATTCGTAGATCGCTCTTGTTATCCTGAGACTTTTGTCGTATGTTTGAAGTATTTTCATTTCTAATATAGTTAAATTCAGTTGGCAAGTATATTGCTCGTTTACCTCGTTCGATCTCATTGATTTTTGATTTTATTACTTGTTGTGCTTGCAATGATCTTTAATCATGAACCACCTTACCGTTATTTTGTGAGTAGTCTATTTTGAAAATATGTATGAGTGTGTTAAATGGTTCGTTCAATCAAATGCAAATAGTGTCGGGTTATTTATTTAATTATCTATTTATTTTCCTTATAAAAAGGCAAAGCAAAAGTATGCTTCCAAAGTGGACGAAAAATGTTTAATGTGTTTCCTTAAAACGATGGTAACAATATTTTCCCATTTCAAATTTCATTTCAAATGGTTTAATTATTTTGAAGATTAGGTCGAAAACTTTCGTAGTCATATTTGGTATGTAATAATAATGTTTGTGTTGTCACTCGATCCTCAATTATGCACAGCTTAGCTAACTATGCATAATTCGGGAAGAGTCCTGTTTTGTTAATTGTCGTTGCTTGACCCTTAAGTATGCATGATCTAGCTAATTATGCATAGTTTAGGAAGGGCACTATCGTGTCAAACAAATTGGTCATCTTGAAACTTGTAGTGTTTTGATAGACGTTTGGATGAGAACGTTTCTTTTTAAAATGGTGGATCATTTTTGCAAGTAGTCGTAATTTCTTTGATTCTTAAAGACAATTTTTGAATTTTCTTGTGTTCTTTGAAATCTTTTCTTTTTGTTTGGCGTTGACTTGGTAAGTCACTGTGGCCGAGTAATTTTGGAAAATGTTTTTTTTTATGTGTTGTATGTAACATGTGAATTCCATTGGAATCACGAGGGTGTTGATTAAATACAAAAGGGGTTCATACCGACACTGAGAAGAAATTTAAACAAGAATAGAAGACTGCCAAAGTAGAGGAAATCAGAGTTCAAGGGACTCTGAGGGGAATGACGAAGACTTCTCCTACATCAAACGCATCGTACCTTATTTACTTTCTTTCTCGTTCTTTTGATATGTTTGAACGACACGCGATAAACTGTTGAAGTTTACCAACTGTGCATCAGTGATTGGAAGACAATTCCATCGTCGTTTTCGTTTATTTAAGTGAGGAATCCTCTATGCTTGACTCAACCATCCTTGATTATCGATGGTTAAACGATAGATAGCCATAGTTGATGTTTGTGTGGTAAACCACTGCTTTTTATGTATTTATGTGTTAAGAGATCTGGTCGAGTGATCGTAAGTTGTCAGAACTTGAGACGACATTGTCCAATGAAGTCCGATCATGGAGAATATGTGCCATGTAATATATTTATTTTTATATTTAACTGTGAACGGTGATGCTTGTTGATATTTTGACCACGTTTGGGACGGAAGTGAGATGGTGTTCTTGTAATATCTTTTGGGTATGGATCCGTGTGTGAGCACCCTGCGATGACATATGTATGTATTTTATTTCTTTTTGGATATGCATCCATAGCTAGCAAGCTCGTGAATCTTCGTAATATTGCAATTTTCTTTTGACTAGACTCATCCGAGAAATGTGTCAACATTTCTTATTTTATCATGGCTTGGCCGATTAGCAAGCGTCGATTAACTTGATTGAGCGGATTGACTTGGCATGGTTTGGCTATGTTGCAAACATGTCGTAATGTGATTGTATGTGTTTCATAATGGCTTTTGTGTTTGTTTGGATTGTGATGTCTTCGAGAGAGTTATGTATACGCCGAATGATTCCGTATCGATGAATTCATTTTTGACGAACTAGGGTTGTATGTACGTAATATTGCGATAAGGTGATTTTGTACGACTAGTAATAATTACTTCGTCTTGTATATTCTGAACGTTTTCGATGGGGTTATGTGTGACCTGTGCGATTTTATTTTGTGAGTAGTGTCTTTATGAGATGATGAACCAGGTGAAAGGACAATTCGAAAGTTGGAAGACATGCTCCGAACGTGTGTGATTGATTTTGGTAGTGGTTGAAGATCGACATGTGTCCTTGATGGAATGCTTGTACAACAAAATTTACCGTGCTAGAGTGGAAGCTGCACCAGTGGAAACATTTTGTGGATGAAAATGTAGATCGCCAGTTGGATAGGATGAAGTAAGGAAAATTCAGTTGAATGGACTTGAAATGATTTGAGAGGCTACGAAAGAGATGGTGTAGATTAAGAAGTATTTGCTAACCGCGAGAAGCTTTGGAAAGAGATGTGTTGAGTCGTAGGAAGAAATTGGGAAATTGAAGTGGAGACCATGGATCGAGATGTTAAGAGAATTAAAGCAAGGTGTAATACTCATCGTGAAGGTGTGATGGAACCCGAGACGTGAACCGAAGTCCATATCGGAACGTAAAGACCTCTTTAGGAAGGAGTACCCTTATCTTCCCAGTAGTACGAAATGCGAGTATAAGAACCAGAGAGCGCTGGGACGTCGCTCCCTTAAGGAGGGGAGGATGTAACACCCGTGAAAGTGCCGTATGATGCTAAGTTATTGTCTCAAGAGCTGTTCAGTATGAGCATCTCTCTTAAGTTGTGGCTCACTTGTGGATGTGATATCTCGAGCCCAACGTCATTTATTTAATCCTATTTTACGTATATTTTTGAAATTTTTAAGAATTTTTATCGTGGATTTATTTGACGGTTTAAGTTGAAACCAACGTTTACGGTCGTAATTTAACGTTTGACGATTTAAGAAGAACCGATGACGACTACGATACCGACGGATGCCCAAAACTTACATTTTATTATCGATTGATCGATATTTGAGTTTTTCGAGATTTTATTTTTATTAAGTGTTAAGTCGAGTCGGAACCATGTGTATATTCGTTTTGGGTGCGTTTGAGTCATTTAAAAGTATTTTCGAGTGTTCGGGACGACCCCCGACTTCCGTAAAGTTTTTAAACCGACTAGTGAGTCAATCCCGCAAAGTTTTGGTGTCGTTTTTGCTTAAGGCCAAAAGAAAGGTGAAATTGCACCTAGGTCCCTCCCATTTCACAAAAGGGGACAAACACAAACACACACTAAACACTTTACAAAAAAAAAAAAAATCAAACACTCTCTCCTTTCTCTCCTTTAGCCGCCGGCCACCACCAAGCCACCACCACACCACCATTTTTTTTAGGTTTTTGACAAATCTAATCAAAGACCACCTTTTCTTTTATCATTGTAAGTAATCTAATCCATTAAAAACACACATGCAACATCTTTGATTTTTCCAAAAATTTGTGATTTTTTTAAAAACGGGTTTTGATCAAATTAAACCATACACATGTTTAATTCATGTGTATATAATGTTAATTCACCTATAAAACAAGATGGGGGTTATGATTTGTGTCTTCCACAGCCCCTAAAAGCCACGAAAGTTTTGGGGTTTTGGGTGTGTTCAAGGTGTTTGATGAAATGTGTTGTGGGGTTGTGTTTAAAATGGTGTTTTTAGTGTTTTTAAATTGTTTAAACACATTGCATGCTTGTTTTTAGGATTTGATTTATGAGGTTGATGATCAATAGGGGATTAGGACTGAAAATGTTGTTTGGTTGTGATTAGGGATGCATAGGATGATGTCTAGTGATGACAAATGGGTTTGAAAACGAGCGTTAGCGTGATTTTGGTATGGTTGATTTTAGGCAGAAAGTTTAAGGCATTTTCGTAAAAATTATTTTGAAAACAGGTCTTGTGGATAGGATATATTTGTAGAGCATCTTCTTAGCTTCGATTTGGTATAAGGTAGAGCTTACGACTCCTAACGAGTCAAAAGTTACGACGTTTTGAAATTCGTGTACCGGGAGATGAAAACCGTCATAATCCGAAATTATGCTTGGTTTAGGTCAAATCCCGGGGACTATAAGTCTAGTTTGGTAAATGGTCAAGGGATGAATTTTGGTGTCAAACCTGCACATTTGAGTCTATTATAGGACTTAGGTGTCGTAGAGGTCAATGGTATATTTTAAATGGGTCAAATGAGTCCGACTTGGTCAAAGTGCAATTTCAGTCCGCAAAATGTAGGTTTAGTAATGTGTTGAGTAACGGGTCGTAAAAGCGAAAACATTTAATGGGATTAAAAATGGGTTTTCTACAGGTCTTATAGTATTTTTGAGAATTTTCTCAAATTTTATAAAAATGGTTAAGTATAGTAAAACAGTCCGTACTTTTGGTAAGTATCGGCGAAACCGTAAAATGGATAGTAACTTTAATAACATTGATAAATGGTATAAGTCTAGTAACAACTACTTGTTTGACTTTGGCGTGAGTTTTCATAAGCATTGAGTGTGTTTGCATTTGCGTGTGTTTAGTACAATAATGTACGCGGAGTATTGATTTGGTTTACGTACCTTGATTTTTAGGTCAAGTGTTTGATTTTCCCGGGCATCCACGTCGTCGGTGACATTTCTCGTTACGTCTTCGCTAGAACCACTACTATTACGCAAGGTGAGTCTATAGCCTCGCTCTTTACTTTATTCAAATGTTTTTAACCCGCGAGGGGGATACATGCTATTTAAATGAAAATGAACATAAGGTTTGAATGATTGTTGGACCCGAATGTTGCCTCGAAATTGTGTTGAGTACCTAGTTGCAAAAGTCCCTAAATTCATGAACTATTAACTATTGTCTTGCCCTTGCGAAGGGGGAAATAGCCGCTTATACAATTTGTAGTACTACGGGGCTAACGACCCAATGCTAGCCGAGAAGCTGTACGTTGAGTAAGTTCTGCGGTAGATTATCTTGTATGAGAGATAAGGTATAATTGCAACTGATGCCTTTAGAAGGGGCACTGGTTTCATCTGAATCACGCCGGTAATTATTACGCGGGTGATTGAGTTAACGGATTAGTGTCATGAGCTTAAACACAATTGTCATAACCTTGAAAATAGATTGTGAGTACGACAATGCTATTGAATGATCATGATTAGTTTTTAATACTTATGTTCAACTTATGATTTGATAAACCTATAGATTCGCTCAACCTTTGTGTTGACGATTTTAAGCATGTGTTTCAGGTAACCAAGATTTTTAGCAGCGGAGCATGCGAGGATGGAAGTTGTTGTGGCTTGGCGGTCTACTTGTTTTCCTCCCTTTTCGCACTTAAAACTCTTTTATATTTTGTCATGAGAATGAAAATGTACTTTTTGGTTGAGATTCAGTGGGGACCTAAACGCAAACTCTGTTTTGTATTATCTTGGGATTTGGAAAACCGTAGATTTGTATAATTTAAAAATGTTTAAATTCATGCTTAAACTTTTACGTCTCTTTGAGTCGTTTAATATAGCTTATGTGTGATGATAACTACGTAGCACCCAAATGTTGTAGTTCCGCTGCGCATAGCATTTGTGGGGGTGTTACATTAAATAAAAAGAGGTCCCACTAGTTCTTACAAAATTTAATAAAAATAAATGTTTGTCAAATGTTATCGAATGGTAACTGTTTGATTTGCCTTCACTTGATCCTGTGCGACTCCATGTTCCACCTCTTAAACCTACATACATGAGAATACATGATAACATGTCAACACAACGGTTGAGCGAATTTATAGGTTTATATATACATACATATATAAAAGATGTCCATAGATCGAATCTATAATGGTATAGTAGAAATCTAGAGTTTAAACTATAATTCATAGTTTAAATCTATGTTGTAGTAGGAATCCTTAGTTCCGAACACAAGTATATTTATTCATTGGATGAAGCCATAAGTACATTATTACATGAAATTATTACATAGGTAGATGAGATTGCTAACTTGACGGTCTTTGCCCAACCCTATACTCTTGCCTAGTATAGTAACTCTACATACAAATGCATATGCAATGACAAACACATACCAGTGATAGCTAGTCGCCTTCGGACGAGGTTGTCAACCAAATAGATATATTCAATGTACAAGCGTTTACTTAATCAAGTAATTAACAATATATGGATTCGTGGGACTTTTTGCGACAAGGAGGATGATGTAGGGTAATAGTGTCTAGGTATATAAAGACGAATACCGATTTAGGAAAACCGTTAATGAATTTAGAACCCGACGGATTCGTTCTCAAGGAAATGGATTAATGGCCAATTATCATTGTTTGGATAAGTTTACGTTTTTGGAAAGAGAAAAGATTAGAAAGCTAAAGATTGATTGCACTAAGACGGGCTAAAACTAAAACGAATAACGCGGACACGCAAATCGAGGCAAAATATATTAAAATAATAAAAATTTCTAAAAAAATCTAAAAAACTTGCAAATAAATCATAAAAAGTCTAATTTATAATGAAAAATCAGAAAAACATCTTTTAGACACTTTAATTAATTGTTATTTAATTTTAAAATCTATTTAAAGACCTAAAACTCAAAATAATTAACAAAAAGTTCAATTCAAATTTTAATGTTTGTAAATCTCAATCTATTTAATTAAAAGCTAAAAATAATTTTTATAAAATTTTAAAACTAAATTTACTATTTTTAATAACTTAAATGAAAACTATTAAATAAAATAATGATTAAAAATATAAAAAAGGGAAAATTTTCAAAAAATTTGAAAAAAGTATAAAATTACTTATAGTATTCTAGGAAAAATAAGATGGACGTGCTAAGTAAACTAACTAAGCCAGAAAAGATGAAATAAGCCACGACTTATTTTTAAAAAAGAAATCAAAAAGCTATTAAGTAATAAACAAAGTAGACCATGACCAGATAAAGGGCCCTGGTACACTGTTATAACACGTTACTCCCACACGATGGGTCGCATGTTCGAGCCAGGCCAGAGGTAACCTTTTATTTATTTATTTCGATACTTATTTTTCTTTTTAGACAATAATCACTCCGACAACGGTTGGCTTGGGGAAGTGTTAAAAGCTAAAATCTACAAGATATAAGCAGAAAATAAGCTGCAATAAGCACATATATCAAAGTCAAAAAAAGCCAAAGTTACTTAACCATCAGATATCGGGCAAAAGCAACAAGCAAGCATGTCAGATATCAGATACCAAAGAAGCACAGGAACTCGGACAGATGCAAATGGCAATTTTTTTTGTGAAATTCAATTTAAGCTACAAGCTAAGATAACCAACCAAATTTCAAAAACCTATGAAACATATCTGCTACTACCGTAGAGCTACTTGCATACCAGATTTCAACACCTAAAACTTAAAAATGAAGAGATTATAAATTCCGATGTAAATGGCTAATTTCAAAGCACAAGTTTTGCACAAAGTGGGTCTCAACTCAAAACCAATCAGCAGTTCAAAATAGTTTTCGAATGCCATTTCATAACAAAAATATGTCATACATGTATCCGCATGTTGGAAAACCATCACACTCAAACTTCGTATAATTTCCTCCATAGAAAACCGTTTCGACGCCTACATAGTCTTCATTCAAAAAGTTCCACCCAAATCTATACGAAAATCTCAGGGACCATCCAGGTTCTTTGGACTCGTCTCTAACTTGATATGTAAGAAACTGTGTGTCTTTGCTTTCATGTCTGATACCTTCCAATAGGTATTTGACGGGCACATGTAGTTGTCCCAAAATGTTATCATTCTCGACCTCCTGAATCTTGATTACCAGAACTACTCCTCCAGGCTCATTCATTGTGAATTTGATAGGTTCTGAAGCTCCATTTTTGTCAAATGAGGCTCGTACCTCCTCCTTGTCCCAGATGGAACAGACTGCATATGCGTCTAATGAATTAGTGTTGTTCTTGAAACTTCGTGCGGAGGTGAGTGTGAGCTCTAAACTACTCCTTAGATCCATGATCGTAGTCGATATCTGTTAAATCACATGCATGCTGTAGGTTAGGAAATATGTAAATTTCTATATGATAAAATTACATTTGCGTTGCACTACTGCCTTGGCTGGCGCACCCCTCCAATATATAGTTAAACTTTGAAGCTTATTTGCTGCAATATTACATGGTGGTTTCTAATCACCATTGGAACTTTTTCATAGTTTGAGCTAATGCAGCTTTTTGGCCAACTTTTCTAGAAGCAAACGGTTGAGAATTAGTGTAACCAATACATTTCTGATTGCATAAAGACCCACAAATCGGGGCGGTATTATTTGTTTCAAATGGAACAAACAAGCCACTAGGACTTAAGAGTATTTGAAAGATGGATTGAAAATCCTTTAGACTACAACATTCCAAAGGTAAAAAGCTACTACATCCTTTTTTCTTAGAGATCTGTTTTGGAACACACCACAATCAACAAAATCCAAGTCTAAAACCTCACCAAAAGCTAGTTTTAATCAGCTTCTGAACAAGCTTTTGGAACAGTGAGGGTTAGCAGAAAACAAAGAAAACAAGATTTTTTTTCTCAAAAGCCTTTGGAACCAGAATTTGCAAAATAAAACTTAGTCACCAACACCAAAGTAACTTAAACTCAAGCCTTCACCACACCTTGATCTTGTCAAGATCAAACTGCTATGATCAAACCTAAGCCTAAGGATCTAAAACAGCTTTAACAAAAACTTGGAAAATGTAAAATGGAACTTGCAAATAACTTAAATGAAACGAATTAACTTACATAAAAAAATAAAGTTGGAACTCAAAAAACTTTCTTTCATTAACTAAAAAGAAGTACAAATTCTGGAACAGTTGGAATGAAACTATGCTAAGCCTTTTATATGCATACAAAGAAGATACTAAAATCTCTAAAATGCTAAACCCTAGCTGTATGATCTTCCCAAAAGGCCCTTGAAGATATTCGGATCCAATTCAACATCTTTGATTTTTGAAAATAGTCAAAAGGCTCTCATGTGACTTTGTAGAATCATGTGATGATGCCAACTTTTGAAAGTTGATCAAGACCCTCTCTATTCTTGTTGTGGAGAACAAGGAAACACTATGGACCATTGATCTTTCTGATATGGTTTTGGAATTTTGCCAAACGTTACTTGAAGTGGGGTAGGGGAACCTTTGGTATCACATGTGGGTGACGTGGAGTTGGTTTTAAGGGTGGGGTTTAGTCTAAAAAATGTTTAATCATAGATCTGGAAGAGATTAGGGCAAACCCTTTTGATTTGAACACTTTATGATTTTAGGGTTTATGGTTGGAAAAAAGTGGATTTGATCTGAAATGGTTGAACAATGGATGTTTTGGCGCTCTAATAATAATTAAATACTAATTCAAATAATTAGTTATTAATTAAACGAGTTGGGTATGGTTTCGGTATTGAGGTGAGTTTGGGTTGGATATGGGTTTAAATTGGACGGCTTCTCCCCTTTATCTTTCATTAAAAAATGCGAAACACCCCTTCACAACTTTTGGTAGAATATTGAGCAAATCCTTTTGTTATATCTTTGATCCTTTGGCAATATTGGTCAATGATTTCAAATATAATTATTTCAAACTTCAAGGGCCTTTCTTGTACAACAATGAAAATTTAGGGACCAAACTTGTTATTTTGAGATTTACAAGGGTATAAAGTGGTCATTTCTTCAAACTTGGAGGACCAATCTTGTACATTCTTCAATCTTTAAGGGTATTTTTGGAAAATCAATACTCGGGTCCGGTTCTCTGTGCGGCTTCATTTTCCGTGTTTGTTTTTCCTTGTTTCTTGTGATCTTTTGGCCATTTCAAGATATTCGTACCTACAATCACACAATTGAACAAACAAAAGGTTTTTGCATGGTTTTATGATATTTTTCCGTATTTTAAGCCCGATTTATACGATGAGACCATGTATAATTAGAGGCTCATCACAGGACCAATGGAAATAACCTTATATTCGGACAACATACAATCGGGTCCCTTGTGTTCAATGTTAAATAAGTAAAGTATTCAAAACTCTTAGTTTCGCAAGTAAGTTTTCGATGATTCTAAATCATATAGTAAGCAATTCAAGTTTTGTGAAAATTTTTAAGTAGTGCTTATATCGCAATAAGTTACTTAGTTAAAACTAGCATGTACCCCCTCGCGGGCTTATAAAAACATATAAAGAAATAAAAGAGAGGCTATGAACTCACATGATATAAAAATACACGTAGATCGAGGAACAACATCGGAAATCTGACACATGACTTTGCAAGATAACAATTACTCCTTGATCGAGAACGAAACGCCCAATGATCGACATATGACCAAACGAGACCTAACATGACGAGACACGTCTTAGATTCGAGACTATAACTAAGTCATACATATATGTAAGTAGTGTACTTTAGTATGTTTGGACATTATATAAGTTTTATAAAACCTTTGACAACAATTTACCATGTATTACCCATTTTGACAATTAAGCCCATTGTAGCTCATTCGTGGCCCGTTACAAGTTCATGTGAGCTAAGCCCATCTCAAACTTAGTATTGAACTCTAAACTTATTATTAATCACATGTCCAATAATGGCTCAATAGCCATTAAAGCGTATGTTGGGCTTTATGACCCAATCTACTTTATATGCATTGCGGGTTCTAAAACGCCTCAAAATGATGTGGAATTAATATTTCATGATGGTTGGATATTAGTTCTTCTAATTATCAGTATATGAATGAGTCCATAGTTCCTGATAAGTTGGGCCTGTCACTTCGGTTGTTATAGCGATCAACACGTTTTACGTTAATTCAATATGATCCAATTCTTACAATATCCCGACATGCCCTGTAGTCTAGATCGTTTCTCCTTAACCGAAAGTCTTCTAGGTGAATTCATTTTACCAAAATTATCCTCAACTCATGTACTTTGCTGATCTTAAGTCCAATTAACCATAATTTATATTTTTCATAGCTTAGTTATCCATTTTCATAATTAGAAACGTTGTTTGTGATTTGCAGCCAACTTCGATTCCACCGTTTCGGCCGCCGTTACCAAACTGTTTGAAATTGATATACCATCCAATTGATTCTAATATTATATGATTTTATATACCACTTTTAAGTTTGCATATTTATAGGTTGGTATACGAAAATATGAGTTAACAGCCCATCAATACAGCAGGTCATATTCTGACCTTGTTTACTAAATCGACCATAACTTACTCTCCGGGAATCGCTCCGTGACATTCCGCCTGGAGAATCCATCACCAAATAACGATCAACATGAATGATAAACCAAACTTTTAAACCTATTGAGGTTAACAAATAATTCTTTTCCTACTAATCACAAACTACTCTTATAAATATTATATTCATAATGCCCATCTAGTCATGCTTTAATTATTAATAATATACAATGTTCAACACATACTAATTAGCTATTAAAAGATCAAACTCAGTAGTAAGATGAAATTTAGATATATACAAATCAATATATAAATTGAACTAAAATAAAGAAAGATATACACCTTCAACAATGAAGAACAACAAGATGATAACTGCACCAAGGTGATCAATCTTCCAAAATCCTTATAAGCACTAATCCCACCTTGATTTAGCCATGAATTTAACCATTTATATAAGCTCTAAAATCATCCCTAAAATCCTTATATCACTTCCTTAACCAAGCTCCCAAGCTTCAAATAACCATAGAAGTATCAACACTAGTTACCAACTATCAATCTTCAACTAGTGTACAATAAATTTTAGGTAGAAAATTAATGAATTATGTGTTGAGGGAGTGGATTTCGTGTAGATGGAGAAAACAAGAGAAATTTTATAAATTTTGGAGTTAACTATGTGAACATGATTAGGTGTAATCTTATGTAAAGTTGTTAAACCACACGCTACGGTGGTGCCATAGTTGGGGTCGTACCTTACCAGCCTAAAAAACAATGGCTCACCGCACCTCACTCTCGTGCCATAGTTCTGGCACCGTATTTGCCAGCCTACAAATGTTTGCATTGTGATTTTTTTAATTATTAAAGTGGGGTATATGTGGACCTCTTATACCATTTTTTACCCTTATAGCACCATTTTTTCATGGCTCTCCACCACCTCATAAAATGTGGTGCCATAGTCTACATGTCAGCTATGGCACCACTTTTAGCTATGACACCACACCACTGTACCTAGTGCTTTTAGGATGAGTACATGTGTCCATAACATGTGTAGTTTAACACAAACTTGCCACATAGTGGCATATAGTGTATCACCCACTAACCATTATATAAGTGAGGTGAGTTAATTAAAAACTTGCCCCGCAATTTGCAAAAGCGGGTATTCACGAAGGTCAATATTTTAAAAGTTACGCGATTTGGAAGATATTCGTATAACACGAAAAATAAAACGATCGATATAAAATAAAAATGTCGACATTCGGAGAACATTGATATTTCGATTAATAATGAGGCTTATAATTTAATCAACGTTAACGCGTTATATAAGTGAATGACGCCTAAAGGTTTAACTTAAATTACAAAAAATGCTCGTAAAACGAAAAATTAAAGTGAATACAATAGAAAAAATATTTCTATGTCATAACGAGAATATTTACGGTCGATGACGTTAATAGACTTTGTTGTTAAATAATAATATACACATATTCGATACGCTAAAGTCCTAACCTTTTCGGGTAGCCGAGAATTCAATATTATTCGTAAAAACGAACATGGTAAATAAAAGTCGGGTTATAAATATTGGTCCAAAAATTACGAATTGCCACATTAGTATTAAATACTTATATGCGAAAATTGTGATAAATTATCTCAAAAGTGACATAGGATCATTAGTATCATTCGCCTTACAAAAAATTTACATATTTAAAGTTTTTACATGATGTATAATCAATTAAATAATTAGTAATAAGGAAAATGAGGAATTATTTATTCAACTAAACAATCACATGGAAGAAAAACAGTGAGAGTAGAAACACGTCAACTTATATATATATATATATATATATATATATATATATATATATATAACCAAATCGGGTTTCCTTTTAATTAAAAAGTTGCATTAAAAAATATGCAAGGAGAAATATATTACTCGATGATATGTTGTTTATCCCGATATATCTTAATTTATTTATCACACTTGAGTTATAAAAACACGTTATTACTTAATCATTCTATCTTTGTAGGACAAAACAAGTTAGTTATCAGATTACATTTTCTAGTAAAGTAATTAACCATGTAAAACTTATATGACTAAATGAACCTTAAGATCCAAAATTTGACCCTTGAGGCAAATCACGTGCACCATTCAACTTGTAACTTGATCCGGATCTATATTTACAACTTGACATGAACCCACTAAAGCCCCCGAATCCGATCTTCATGAATGAAAAAAGGTTCTTTGTATCATTATCTTTTTTGGTAATTTTTATCTAAATCTATATTCTGTGATTCGTTATTTATCTAAATAGTTGTTTACATAGTTGTTTGTAATGGTAACAAACAAGTGTGGCATATGTTTTCGCCTCTCAAGGGTTTATGGTTTTAGTGAAAATACCATGACATCATTGATGAGACTGCAATTATACATAGTCTCATCGTCTAAATTAGGCTTAAAACGCTTAAAATATCATCAAAATACCCACAAATATGCTTGTGTTTGTTCATTGTGTATTTTAGGTACGGATATCGTGAAATCAACAAAAGATCACAAGAATCAAGCAAAAACGAACACGAGAAACGAAGCCGCACAAAGAACCGGACCCGAATCATGAATTTTCATTGAAGTCCTTGAAGTTTGAAGATTTGGCAACATTGGTCCCTCTACTTTTGAAGACTTGTCATTTCATACCCCTCTAAAACCTCAAAATTACGTATAGGTCCCTAAATATCAAGTATACGCATAAATGGTCCTTGGAATTTGGTGAATATGCAAGATTAGCCCTTGGAACAAGTTTGATAAAATTGTTGTGGCCAAAATGGGAAAAATAAAACTTGGTTATAAAGGGATTTCAAAGTTGTGCTGTTGAAAAGTTAAGTGACAAACCTTTGGGAATCGAAGGACCATATGCGACCAGACAACCAAACATACCCACCCAACCAAATCATGCCATGTCACCTCATCTACCAATCAACACACACCACCTCCTCACACTCACCACGTCATCATCCACTCACAAAAAACCGGATTTATTAATCACTCAGTTTGAAAAAATGTTTTTAAATCATATTCCCACTAAACACTTCTTTATCTCTAAATCTGATTAGACCCACACACTAACACACACCTAAGAACACTAAAACTACATCCTAATTACCCATGAAACTAAAGGGGTTTTTCCCCTATTTTTCCAGATCACCAATAAACCCCACCCTTATTCAAACCCACTCACAAAAACATCTCCACATGAACCCTGTACCCCATGAAGACCTCCCCTGCTTTTTCTAAAATAGCAATGAAGAACATCTCCACATGAACCCCTGGACCCCACGAAGACCTCCCCTGCTTGTTCTAAACTAGCAATGAAGAATCTTGCCAGCAAGATCAACGGGTCCAACAAATTTCTTGTTCCCCAATAGTCTTCTAAACGGCTGAGATTCGTCCAAAGATAGCTCATATCACATGGCTTTGGCAGAAAGATTCACAAGACCAGATTTGAAGACTTTTCCAAGGGCAAAAATGGGAATTTCATTGATTAGGGTTTTAGTCATTGTATTTTTTTATTCAGTAACTAGATTCTTCTACTTGTAGTATAAATACATGCCGACTTGTGGCATTATATTTTTGTTACAGCTTTTGTAATTTTTTAAATTTCAATGAATATTTAGAGTGTTATTTTTATAAAATCTACTTAAGCCGAGTTCCTTTGTTATCCTGTTTTTAGTGTAACTTCTAAATTTTGATGCAAGTTAATATAGTTTTTCATCAAAAGTGAGTTATTTTGTTCAAAAGTTTTTGACAAAACTGATTTTTGAGATCCTTGGGATCACAAGGGATTGCAACCTTGGTTCTTACAAAACCAAGGTGTATTGAGCTTGTTAATCCAAGTTACATTCCAGTTGTAACTTGTTTTGGTTTCAAGGTCCTTCAAAAAGTATTGAGAATTTTAAGATTTTTCATATAAATTTTTTTTCATCTTTTTCTGTTTTCATTTACTGTAACAAAAGCCCTTCAACAGCTTGCCTGACAAACAAGCTGTTGAGGAGTCTAATTACCTGAAGTGTGTTTTCTCTTTGAAGATATATAGGGGTGTTGGGTTGCGGTAGTCCCACCTCTTATTTCTCTACATCAACAATCATATCATAACCATAAGCTCAGTTTTTAAGCTAAAAGGAGATGGCATTCAGCCATTGAGGGGCCTGGATGTGGGTCCCTCTAGGTAAAATTGGGCTTGAACCCTCTTTTTCGTTATAAAATTGAGTTTTATGTTACTTTTGTGGTTTGACTGTTTTTGTGATTAGTTTAAGCTTTGTTTATGATCATTTATGTTTAATATGCATGTTAGGATAAGTTTATATCAATTTGGAAGTGGTATGCTTGATTCTGCTTCATAAAATTTTAGTTAACAGAATTTAAGGGGTGTTTGGATTTGGGATTTAAGGCAAGTTGGTGACAAAATTTTGGTTTAGAAACCAGTCAAACACACTTTAATAGTCTTTACTAGGTAATATCAGTAGTTGGTTTAAGTTTTGTGTGTTGGAACCAAAATATTGCATGTTAGTTCTTGGTAAAAAAATGGTCTAGATATTCAGTAAGCTACAAGAGGTTTGTTTTAGAAATTTCTTGGTTACAATCTTACACATCTGATAGATATAGGTGTTATCTAGGATTGTGTGTTGGTGGTTTGTGGTTTGGTGTTTGATTGAGTGAGTATTGAGCCTTTGAATCCCAGTCATTTGCCAAATATATCAGCAAAAGCCCACATACCCCCCATTTAGCTTCACAGTGATTGTTATTGGCTATATTTGGTGTGATTCTTGTGTGTAACTTGTTATTTTTCTTGTTTATCTTGACTCCCTACACTCCACTGAGTGTAGGGGTGCCTTTGTTTCCAAGTAAAACCAAGTAACAAAGAAGTTACAACCTCAAAACCCACCAGACCTTATTATTTGTTTAGGTCAGTGGGAACTAGGTTCCCACTGCTTGCTTGTTGGTTGCCACTGCCTGGGTAAAAGACAAACAGCCCACTAGGTGTCACTATCACTTTTCCAGTTTTTTGTCTTTAGTGGTGATTTTTCACCCT
Organism: Glebionis coronaria; assembly: GCA_025667525.1. Taxonomy (NCBI): domain Eukaryota; kingdom Viridiplantae; phylum Streptophyta; class Magnoliopsida; order Asterales; family Asteraceae; genus Glebionis; species Glebionis coronaria. The sequence goes on from CM046882.1 coordinate 545,763,240, forward strand.
TTTTTAGTATTTCCAGTTTTCCTATTTTTGTTATTTTATTTTAGGATTTTTCATTAATTTTATTTTATTTTACTGTTTATTTGCTATTTTTTAGATTTAAATTGATTTAAATTAGTTTTTATTAATCTGTTTTTTGTCTTTTAGTGCAAAATTTTGATATTTTCAGTTTTAAAATTTTTCTTAGATTCAAAATATTATTTTAAGATTTTTAGTTTAAAAAGTTTTATTGTTCACTCTTTTTAAGTATTTTTTAGATTTAATTTTAGTTTAAATGGTTTTTGATTATGACTGTTTTGTCCTTTAGTGTAAATTTTTTTTTCAAACTTTTTCATTTTTCTACTATTCAGTAATATAAAATAAGTTTTTTGAAAAAGTAAGTTTATTTTTAGCATTATTTTATTATTTTTAATCATTATTTTAGTTTAAAAAGTATTTTTAGTGTTTTAAAATTAGAAAAACTGTCTTTAAAATTTAGGAAAAATACATTTTAGTCTTTAAATAATATAACTGAGTTATTAGTTCAATAAAAGAATATTTTGGGCTTTTTCTTAATTATATTTAATTTTAGGGCTTTAATTAGCATTTAAAATTGAATATTTAATTAATAAACGGTTTTAAAATTTATTTATTAAATTTTTATTCTTAATTATATTATTTTAGAATTAGTTTTAATCTTTAAATAATTTTTAGGTTTAATTTTTAATTTTTAATTTTTTCGCGTTTTACGTAATTACGTCATCGTTTTACGTCAAAACGTCGTATTGTAATCGTAGTCGTAGCTCGTCTTTAATTTTCTCTATTCTAAACGAAAAACGACACTAATCCAAATTTGATTTTATATAATTGGCACTTAATTCACACACCTCCGCCGAGAAAGAACTCGCACTTATTCGATTCATCGGTTTTCCTAAATTGTCGAGTTTAATACTTGCCCGCATTATACGCGTTTTTCCTAAAACGTGTACGAAAATCCTACATCAACATCCATATCCACAACGATTTACGCAAGTTGTTTGGTGTGATGCAATAAACGTTGAAAGTGAATCAAATAAATGAAACACGGTGATGTTTGAGTAAAAATGTAACTTGCTTTAGGAAAAGTAAGAAACAAACGTGGTAAGTATAAGTTTAAATGTTTAGGAAAACGTAAAAACTGACGTTTAGTTCGTTCTCGAAGGAGGTGTGGTTTTGTAGGCCAAAATTAAACGGATTTGAATTAGTTTCGTTTTTGGAACGAGAAAAGGGTTGAAAACTAAAGACGGGTTACACTAAAAAGATTACACTACGTCGAATGCGTTTTCACGCAAAACGAGACGAAAAATAAAAAGTTAATGAAAAATTCTAAAACTTTGCAAATAAATCCTAAAAAGTATTACAAACAATAAAAAATCATGAAAACTTTTTAATTAATTATTATTTAATTTTAAAATCTATTTAAAGACCTAAAATAAAAAATAAACAAGAAAAAGTTAAATTCAAGATTTTAATGTTTGTAAACCTCCATCCTATTTTATAAAAGCTAAAAGTAATTGTTCTAAAATTTTAAAACTAAGTTTTCTATTTTTAAAGACTTAAATAAATCCTGAAAATAAAATAATGATTAAAAATAATTAAAGAAAGGGAAAATCTAAAACTTTTTGGGAAAGTCTAAAAAGTTAACTAGAATCTAGAAAAAATATAAAGAAGGCACACACTTATTTAGATAAGATAGAATAAGCTTAAATACCCACGACTTATTTAAAACTGGATGAAAAGAAAACTTGCTTAAATAAAACATGAAATGAACCTAAACAAGAACGAAAGCTTGGTACATTGGTAAGACTTGGAACCCATACAGGCCACTAATTTGAATCCAGGCCAAGAATTTTTTTTAATTTTATATAATTTTTTGTTTTCTTTTTGGACAACTCCACCCCGCAAGCAGTTGGCTTGTGTGGAGTGAAAATAAGCACGAAATAAAGAAAATTAAGCACTAATAAGCCAATTAATGAAACATATAAGCTAAAAATGAGCTAATGCGAGAATCTACACTATCAGATAAAGAGGAAGAAATCAGACAAGAAAAAGACTTATTGCTGACGCAAATTGAAAAAATGTGAGTTTTAAGCTAACAAAAATTTGAAAATAAGCTCATTAAACACAAAATCTACCTAAAAAAGATCTAAAGCAATGCTAGACCTAACAGGTTCCTAAATGGTAAAAACTAAAACACAAAATCAAACACTTGAGGCCATCTAATGTGATTTGCTTGTTTTGTTTTCAAAGGCTTGCAAAGTTGGACCGAAATCTTTGCAACGAAGAACGCTCACCAACCAAATATCACCAGATGTGCAGATACAACCAACAAAAATCCCTACTACACTACCAGATATCAGATTTGTACTAAGATATAACAAAACACAAAGAGATAAATCTAAAACATGCAAATCAAAACATTAAACCAACAACATGAAATCAGAGGCAAATTTGGACTACACTATCATGAACAAAGATGTGCATGTTGTTAAATTCATGTTTTGTCTCATAAACCCTACAATTAACATTACCATACACCCTTTTTTACCCACAGATTTCAACTTTAACATACTAAACTGAACATTAAGCTACTATCAATCAAGTGAACAACTTAATCATGCATAATAACAAATATTAACTAAGATTAAGCTACAAGGAAAACCAAGAACATGCACAAAAGCAATTTCACCACACCACAAAATCAAGTACATTTACACTATGAGGTCTCTAAGCCTAACCTTAGAAGTGTACATCCACACTTCTTGAGTTTGAGCTGATGTACTCAAAAGTACAAACTTCCTTTTGAGTTTTAGCTTATGGAGAAGCTTATGTGATGTGAAGATTACAACAGTCTTAACACCTAGACTACAATAGTCTAGGTGTTTTGTTCTTTGTCTATTTTGAACACAACAACAACAACAAACAATTCAAGTGCTAAAAACCACACCAAAAATCTATGTGTCAAGTAGCTTATGGGCGAGCTTATGGAACAGTAAGCTTAAGTAAATAAACAGGTTTTTGAAAAACTAACTTTCGGACAGATTTCTTGCAAGGGAAATAAAAACGGCAGAAACTAAACACAAGCTAATAAACCAAGTCCACAAACTTATTTTATCAGAATAAGCTTGTGAGTAGCTTATTGATTTATGGGTCTCAAAAGCTTAACAAAGTTTTGAAAAATCTTTTGATAAGGAAAAGTAAAAAAATTGTGCAACGAAATTAAAAGAGACAAAAACTTAGACACTTTAACAAAACAATAAGATGGAACTCATAGTTTTTCTTTGCATTGATTTTAGAATATCACTGCATTACTTTTGATACAAAAATTTGACAAAGTAAAAATTATGGAACAAAAGCTAATACTATGCTAAGGTTGCTTTATATATAACATACAACATGGTTCTAGAAAGCTAAAAACGAAAACCCTAATTGCTTGTGAAGTTCCAGAAAAGCGCCTTGTAGATTTGGATCATTTGAGCATCTTTGAAATCTTTGAAATTGGTCTTGATGGTATCATGTGAGTCTCTGCCAATCACAACTGTAAGGGTTGATCTAAATCCTTTATTTGGTGTGTCCAACAAGTAAATAAATCAAAATCGTGCAAAGCATTTGCCATATATTGTCTTGGTGCCAAAACGCATGTGTATTGGGGCAGGAGAGGGTCCACTACGTCACATGGGTGAAAATGAGAGCAATTTGAGGGTATGGTTAAGTGACAAATATGGTTAATTAACATTCTGCAACAAATCGAGCAAAACCCCCTTAGTTTGTTTGTTAATTAGGGGTTAGGGTTTAAGGTGTTGTGGATGGGTGTTTGATCTATTTTGTTAAACAATAATGGTTAGGCGCCTTTTTATTAATATTAAAAACGTTTAAAAACGGAATAATATTAATAAAAGGTTTTGGGTTTGGAACGGGTAAAAGGATTTTGTTTGTGGGCTTGGTGTGTTCTGATGGGTATGGGTAGGGTTTGTGGATTTGTTTTGACTCGTTTTCACCCTTGCACTAACAACATGGCAGAATCGACCCTCCTCTTTTGGTAGAGAAATAGACATCATTTCCCTTTGTTATAACTTTCACCTTTTAACAATTTTAGTCCTTTTATGTTTATAAATCTTGAAAATGAATAATATGAACTTGTTGATTTCTTCAAGGGCTTTTCTTGGCAATTCATGAAACTTTAGGGACCTCAATGCAAATGTTGATAGATGAGGGGTATAAAGTGACAATTCTTCAAAAGGAAATAGAGAAAAATTCTACTAGTTTACAACTTGGAGGACCAAACTTGTACATTCTTCAATCTGCAAGGGTATTTTTGGGAAATCAACATTCGGGTCCGGTTCTTCGTGCGGCTTCGTTTCTCGTGTTCGTTTTTGCTTGAATCTTGTGTTCTTTTGGCAATTTCATGATATCCGTACCTACAATCACACACTGAACAAAACAACGGGTTTTTGCATGGTTTATGATATTTTCCGTATTTTAAGCCCGATTTCACCGATGAGACTATGTATAATTAGAGTCTCACCACACGGCAACACGTGATTTCGTGTCGTGATTGAATGAAAAAATTATGAGTGGTTATATAATGAAATTGGTGGTTGTATATATGATGGAATCAATTATTGAATAAACCATTGATTACCAAGCTCAAAACTTACATAACATTTTCATTTCATTTTAATAATTTATTTTATTCTAGATTCATGCATAACAAACACTAAGTAAGTTATTTTTTTATGGGCCGAGTAGTTTTATAAGTTCATCTCCAATGATAATGTAATACAAAATATAATACATTTTTACGTCATCGCTACATCAACATATCAACTTTCATACAAAACTTTCGCATTGCATTAAACTCAATACAGTTTAATAAATTACCACATCACTATCCTTTTTCTAATAACTAAATTTTGATAAACGAATCAAATCAATTTATAAAAAAAGACAATTACATATATATCTACTAAAACTTGCGCATTTACATATGTATTAAATATATTTAACTTGCATTATAAATCATACATTAAAATTTTGTATATAGTGGGTACGTATGCAATTTCTCATATAAAAATACTCCAAATAAAACATTTGCTACGCATAAAAATATTTAGCTTGCTTTATAAATCTTACATTATAAATTTGTATATAGTGGGTACGTATGCAATTTCTCATATAAAAAAATACTTCAAATAAAACATTTGCTACGCATAAAAACATTTAATCGTTTATTAAAATTTATAAAATGTGACAAAAATAACTTTTTAAAAAATCACACATGCGGTTCACATTATTGATTATATAATATTAAAAAATTAGTTTTAATTAAAAGCAAAAATATTATACATAAGGATTACTACTTGACAATCTCTTTTCCAACGACACACCCACTTTCTCATATAAATTAAACCCACTTTCTCATATAAATTAAAAACAAATCAAAATTTCTAACAACACACCCACTTTCTTACATGCATTCAAAACTTTTCAAAATTACTATCTTCATAATTGCTAATGACAAATGCTACATTAATCTAGTTTTTACCACACTTGAATTTTGTTAATTCCAAACCTTCATTCTCACTTAAATTAAAAACAAATTAAAATTGTTATTGATAGAATTGCCATTGTCTATTGTTGCATTAAATTATTTTAATTCCTAAACACATAAATGGTCCTTTCGGTCAAGCATATTTTGCAAAGTTAGTCCCTAATTACTAACTATGAAACAAAATGCTAACCTAAGGACTATTTACGAAATGAATTTACTACAACACTTTTAACAAGAAAAAAACTAACGCTAACTTAGGGACTCTTTATGAAAAAATTTTACTAAAACACTTCTAACACGCAATCTTACCCGACTCTATCTCGCAGCGAAGCACAAACATCTACCCTCATTGAACAAAATGTAAAAATGATTGAGTTCCATAGAAAACCGTTTCGACGCCTACATAGTCTTCATTCGAAAAGTTCCACCCAAATCCATACGAAAATCTCAGGGACCATCCAGGTTGTTTGGACTCGCCTCTAACTTGATATGTAAGAAACTGTGTGTCTTTGCTTTCATGTCTGATACCTTCCAATAGGTATTTGACGGGCACATGTAGTTGTCCCAAAATGTTATCATTCTCGACCTCCTGAATCTTGATTACCAGAACTTCTCCCATAATTGTATGTCAACACCAGTATACAATCTAGTATATCTTCCGGTCTATGACCCATTGTTGCAACGGTATACTGCAGAAAGACAAATTCATTTGCATCAGTATGGACAAAATGCGCAAGGGCCCAGTTACTTGTGAATGGGTCGACACGGAAAGATTCCATCTATAACTGGTCAACGTCTAAACATGAAAAAGGGATTGCCTTAAATTCAGGACAATCTTGTTTGCGCTGAAGCTTCATACCAAAAGCGTAAAGTAATATTAGAAGAAATATTAGAAAGAAAAAGAAAACTTAAAGCAAAGTTTGCTAGTTGTAATGTTATGACTAGCAGGATTAAAAATACAGAAGAATGTGATGCTACTGTACCAGTCATCCTGATCTTATTTTACAGTTAATCTCAGAGATCGGTTGGGTTCTCATAAGCAACAAGAGGTTGTTTCTGTTAATATCCTACTCGAAATAGGGGTATGCGGTGAGCAAGAGGGGGAAAATCGTGGCTTTTTAAGTAGCCAGTAATCTCGATCCTGCGTGAGGAAATCTAATTTATTATGCAATCACAAGAACTTAATGATGTTTTGTATTTATGTTTGTTATAAAAAGATAGTTGAGAATGAAATAGGGGAAAAGGCTTCAGAAGTGCATATTGAGGTTTCTTGTCCCACATCGCAGGGTTAGCTAAAGTTTGTGAGGCTTAGATGTGTATAAAAGAAGATGTTGGGCCATGGAATACACATCTTTGCGCTTGGGGCAATGACACAGCTAATGAGGTAATAACCGAGGCGTGTCAATTGCTGGTTGAAAACTATTTCCAAACCCCCTCCTAGGCCTCGGGTTTCCCTTGGCCTTTGAGAATTTCTGGAAGGGCTACCTTTTTAAGGTTAAAGCCCTACAATCTCTAGTTAAAGTTTGATAAACTCCACTGTGAGTTTGCCTTCGTAACTTTTAGCTCTGGTCAAAACCGAGTTAGTTTCTGGAGTCATCATGCTAACATCTAGGAGACATTTTTCTATATATTGGAACTATGATGGTCTTGATTTTGAAAGAAAGTGAAGAAGTTTAATTCGAGTTACTCAAACCTCTGCTGGCTAGTGTCAAAACATAGTAAAGTTTGCAATAGCTTTACGAATCACATACAATTCTCTTCCTTGAAATATTTTGATGATGTATTTCCTCTACATAGGGAGTTCTGCCGGTAGCGCGAGAATTGGGGGAAGGGGTACTTTGGAAATCTGCAGAAAAGCTAAAGCCTTATCTTATGCAAGCTGTGACCCGTCAGATACATGCACTGAAATTGTGACTTCAGTATGTGGAGGGACAACTGCTACATTTTAACATGATGACGAAAATCCCTCAGCTATCATAAACTTATATACGTATTTCGATTAGCCAAAGTTAATAATTGGCGTTGGAAGTATTGTGTTGGTGTGTCCACGTGGTATTACAAATCCTATCTTTGTAAATCCCTATATCATTTACAACTATAAATGAATGATTGCTTTGGGTACCAGAAGCGACATGAGTTGATTTATATACCTTGGTGAGTGATATGAGCTAAATTACTCATATCAATTATATCATAAAACAATGAATATATGCAATTAATGTATCAAAAATGCCTTGTATATGTTGTTTTGTTGTTTTGATGTGTGTACGTACCAAGTTCGCGAAAACCGGCAAATATCGACACGAGTTTGAAGATTAAGATCAACAAAGCCACGATTCGAGCTCGACTTTAGCGGATTTCATCATTTATCGAGCTAATGGGCCAAGTGGGACCCACATTTTAGAAAATGGGCTCAAAAGCCCATTTGAGATTGAAGTTAATACTTTGCTATGTTTTAAATCCAAACGGCCCAAACATAAATACACGGATGGGAAATTTAATCTGGGCCAAAAGCCCAATGTCCTCAAATATTAAGACGAATGAAGCTGATGGGCCTTTAGGGTTTGTTTTTATTTTCAGTCAACATATCATTCACACAACTTAAATAAATGTTACCCACTCAGTTACTTCACCTTCACACGTTTATTCTCATCCACTCATTCCCACACATCACACGTTACCCAATAAATAAAGAAAACACACCTCACCACTTTTATTTACCAACACACGTTTTCCCGTCTTTTCACACAATAAAAAAGGTTTCGATATAACCTATGTATCTTCATCTCTTACCTTTCATCCCCAATAAACAGTAAATTCATTTTCCACTGTTCCAAAAACCCTAATTAGCCGAAAGTTTAAATTAATAAGGGGTTTTTACTCACACATGCAATTCAAGTGTGTGGGAATAAAATCCCCATGGTTTAAGGAAGAGAAAAGATGGAAGGGCTTGGCTACGTGGCGAATTTTTATTGGAGATGACACCTCACGTTCCCTAATCAGCCAATCAAGAGGCTTAAAAGAAACACAACTAGCACACACGGATGCCACGTTGGCAATCCGTGTGCTAGTTGTGCCCTATCAACCATCAGATCAACAAAGAAAGAGAAAATGAAGATCTAAGGGCTGGAATAAAAGAAGAATATGCTTGTGAAGATGCGAATATCCCTCCTCAGCAAGCCTTGGGATGGCTATAAACCCCCCCCCCCCCCCCCCCAAATACTTGTAATCACATCCCTTTTTTATTTTTAATGTTATTATGTTAAAATTAGTGTAGGCTTGTAATCTCTTTTTCGACAATGTAATGTTACTTTGAGTTAATGAAAAGTTTAAATTTAAAAAGTTCTTGAGTTCCTGTTTTTTAACCTTTTGAATTACTGTTTTTGCAACCTTAATAATTTTGATATTTAACAACTGATAATATTATTTAATTGGGCTAAATAATAGCTTTAATTAAGTGATTCAGTAAAATTGGGATTATATTTTTTCCCACTGGAAGAAATTTAAATCAAAATCAGTTTGGTTCGAGATGTATGTTCGAATGATATCTAATGGTGGTGGTGTTTCGTTTGACGATTAATGGTGATTGATGGTGGTGTCATTTCGTGTATAAGGTGGCTCAGCGCCAAACCTTCGTCTCAAAGGCTTTCTCCAATAGGTGCATTTTCAGTTTACATTTCATGTATTTGATTTACCTATGTTTATGAATCTGCTTATGTTAATAGGAGTAATGGTTTTAATTGATTTTGAGTTAATGTTTTATAAAGTTTAAGATTAGTTGGATTTGCAGATTATGCTGATTTTAAATAATTTTAGATCTGCTGTTATGTATGCCTTGTTATAGTTGGATTGAATTTGTATTTTGCTTCAACAGTTTTTGTTTATTACTGTATTACTTGAGTAAGATGATCGAATCTGATTATTGTGTAAACTGTTAAGTTTTTTATTGTGTAAATTATTGTGATTCTTTAACCACCTCGGGTTCTTGCTCCACTTCCCTCACCGGAGAGGTACTCACATGTGGAAGCAAAGGTCCGTCTAAAGCTTTCCCACTACGTGTGGTTATAGCTTTCATCTCACCCTTCGGGTTTGGAATGGTGTTACTAGGTAAGCCACCCGAAGACGAGGAAGGTTTGGTCATAAAAGATTCAAACATTGAAAGCAATTTATTTTGACCTTGTTCCATACTTTGTTGCATACAATTTTGACTTTGCTCAAACATTTGCTCAAATCTTTGTTCAATTCTTTGTTGATTAAGCTCAATCTTGTTATTTTGCCCCTTTAGCGTATTTTGAAACTCATTGTTCAATGTTGCCATTTGTCCTTGAATGTTGTTTTGAAAAGCTTTCAAATTTGCCTCATTCGTTTTAATGTAGCTTGACAAATCATTTTGGTTATTGCTTTGAAAACCTTGATCGTTTTGATTAGCGTTAAACCCATTTCCTTGGTTGTAATTCCCTTGGTTACCACGGTTAAAATTATTCCCATTGTTTCCATTGTTGTACCTATTTTGAACCGGTGGAAAACCCGGTGGAGCAACATGATTTTGACGAGGAACTTGACCGTTGGAGCCATAAGTTCCCGTCGTGGCAAAAGCACTAGCTTGATCAAACCCCGTGGTCGAACAAGCATAATTAGGATGTGCTCCACCACATGATACACAAACATTCTCAACCATAGTAATCGATCCATGAGGATTCTTCCTAATCTCATTCAACAAAGTCACAAATCCACTATCAATCTTAGAGTCCAATCTAGCAATCTCGGGATTAAATGAATTCACATTGGAAACACCCGGTGTGTTTTGTGAATATCGTGCTCTAGACTTATCCTCAATTATTCTCCATGCGTCTCTCGGAGTTTTTCTTAAAAGATTACCACCCGCGGCGGCATTTAAAGAATCTTGTTCAATCATATTAAGCCCATTATAAAAAAGTATTTATTTGATGCAATTCCGAGAAACCGTGGTGTGGACATTGTCTCAACAAATCTTTAAATCTTTCCCATGCAACCCCAAACGATTCATGCACTTTTTGTTCAAATCTAGTGATCTCATTCTTAAAGTGTGTTGTTTTGGACGGTGGAAAGAAATAATTCATGAACTTAGACACTAAATCATCCCATGTTAAGATCGAACCCGGTGGTTCTTTCTCATACCAAAGCTTAGCATTACCCTCAAGCGAGTACGGAAAAAGCATGAGCTTAATCACGTCATTCGGCACATCTCTAAACTTGAGAGTCGAGGTAATTCGATTAAAATTCCGAATGTGAGAATGCGGGCTATCGGTCTCATTGCCATGAAATTGGTCGGCACGAATGAGCGATAAAAGACCCGTCTTAATCTCAAAATGATCCACCAAAATAGCCGGCACAACGATTGCTTCCCCATACCCTTCGGTGGGTGCACGGAGCAATTCCTTCATTGTTCGGTTATCGGCCATCTCTACAACAATAGGTGGAAGCTCGGGTTCTACTATTCGTTGTTGACGATTTCTACTTCTACGAGGAATATTTTCAAGCCTATTAAACTCAATCACAAGACGAGAAGAACGTAATTGCATACACTACAAAGACGAGAATTTAGAGGATTGAAGAAAAGAAATTAGACAAGAATAAGATTATTTTTGGTATTTTATTTGATATTGCTCAATCAAAATTGATCGATAAAAACAAGGAATAAGGATAACTACTATGGAAACCCTCGGTCGACTTTGAAACGATAGGTGAAAACCTAAACGTCTCGAGGTTCAATAAGTAAACTACAAAAATAAGATTTATTACTACTTGAGTCGGCAAACCAATAATAGGTTGTCCCTCTCAATATACGCACAAGCAAGCGGGGAAACGAGGTGGCACAAAGCACTTAAAAACCTTTTTCCTTAGACGGCTTTTTATAGCACGTCGCCTTATACCCACCTTATAGTTTGTATAAATCGAGTTCAAACTTCTTATTAGTATTTATCTATTTTGCCTTTTATTTTTGTTTTGGATTCGACTACAATAGCTAGGTGATGAAATCCCAACTAAGGCCTTATTTGATAAGTATGTAAAATTATTGTTCTATGTAATACAATATATTATTCACAAAAAAACGAGAAAAACGATACATACTATATAATAGAAATATAACAAAACTTTCCGAGGACGGAAAGGGTCTTCAAATCAACGATTAACAAATATCCACAAAAGCGAATCGTACACAAGATCCCCGGCAGCGGCGCCAAAATTTTTGATGTGTCGTTGATAGTATAGTGATAATTTGATTACGTTATAGGGTAAATTAGAAAATTACCTTTAGGAAAAAGTAATAGACTAATATTACCAATGACGAATCCAATTAAACACGTTGGTGAATCAAGTTCGTTGTACACGAAGATCTTATGAATTTGAGACGTTTTGCTTTGATTTGGACAATCGATTTCAATTGGTTTTCGGTTTTTAAACTAGAAACTAAATCTACCAATTTTAAACTATTTAAAATTAACCTAAAGTGCATGAATCGTAAACCCCGCTATATTTAAAATCTACAAACAATTACTTAAAATTAAAACAATTTAAAAATTAAACTATTAAACAATCTATAAAAATTAATTCTATTTAATAAAAAGTAACTTTCAATTTATTTTTTAAAAATCTATTTAACTTTTTAAACTAATAAAACTTTATTAAAATTACTTTAACCAAATTTCTATTTTTTAAACCAATTATATTTAAAATCTAAAATTATAGGAATCTAATTATTAAAATAAACTAATTAAAACTTTTTAAATTAATAAAAACATTTTTTTTATTTATTATTTTATTTTATTTTGAAACTAATATTATTTTAGAAATTAAAACTTTACTTTAATAAAAACATATATTAAAATTATTAAAAAACGGAATTAAAGTAAAAAATGTAACTAAATGAAATATGCCAAGATTAAGCTTTACTATATTAATTAAATGCGAGACAAATAAATCAAAAGAGCATTGAGCTCAGATGGTTAACACACTATGCTATTGCCCTTGAGGTCAAGGGTTCGAGTCCCAATTTGGACAATATTTTGCGATTTAATTCTTTTTGAACAAACAAGAGTTGCAGTCACAGGAGGTGACTTTTGACTGAATTTTTGGGACTGATATGGATATCAGTAAGTGAGAATCAACGGATCAAAAGGATCTGTAATTCTTTGCTTCCAACAAACAAACAACTTTAATAATAAAACTACTCAAATCAATCAATATATCACACAAGAAGAACCAGCAGATTCTAACATTCAGTAGATTCAGTACACAGTCTCAATATATCAAATCATAGAAGACAGACGCAAAATATTAAACCAAATTCAGCAACAAACTAATCAAATAAACATTCAGGTAAACAGAATGATATCAACAAAGTTATAAAAGACTAAACAAGCTAAATCCAATAAATCAAATGCCACACTAAAGCATAACATATTCATTATAACAGCTAGAACAATCTCAGTAAAAGCAAACCAGTAACCATAACTAATACATTCAAGCAAGTCTAAACAAATTATCAGATCCTAAGAAAATGTACTCCATCACAATATAGCACTACAAAGTAAAGATTTAAAGAGATTAACATTCAGCCTATCAAGTATGAAAACCAGTACACTACTAAGTCTTACAGAAATCAGAAAGCACTCCATCAAATTCCATCAATAGCATCAAAAACTTAACAGTTTACACAATACTCAGATTCGATCATCTTACTCATGTAATACAGTAATAAACAAAAACTGTTGAAGCAAAATACAAATTCAATCCAACTATAATACGTAACAGCAGATCTAAAATTATTTAAAATCAGCATAATCTGCAAATCCAACTAATCTTAAACTTTATAAAACATTAACTCAAAATCAATTAAAACCATTACTCCTATTAACATAAGCAGATTCATAAACATAGGTAAATCAAATACATTAAATTTAAACTGAAAATGCACCTATTGGAGAAAGCCTTTGAGACGAAGGTTTGGCGCTGAGCCACCTTATACACGAAATGACACCACCATCAATCACCATTAATCGTCAAACGAACCACCACCACCATTAGATATCATTCGAACATACATCTCGAACCAAACTGATTTTGATTTAAATTTCTTCCAGTGGGAAAAAATATAATCCCAATTTTACTCAATCACTTAATTAAAGCTATTATTTAGCCCAATTAAATAATATTATCAGTTATTAAATATCAAAATTATTAAGGTTGCAAAAACAGTAATTCAAAAGGTTAAAAAACAGGAACTCAAGAACTTTTTAAAATTAAACTTTTCATTAACTCAAAGTAACATTACATTGTCGAAAAAGAGATTACAAGCCTACACTAATTTTAACATAATAACATTAAAAATACAAAAGGGATGCGATTACAAGTATTTGGGGGGGGGGGGGGGTTATATCCATCCCAAGGCTTGCTGAGGAAGGATATTCGCATCTTTACAAGCATATTCTTCTTTTATTCCATCCCTTAGATCTTCATTTTCTCTTTCTTTGTTGATCTGATGGTTGATAGGGCACAACTAGCACACGGATTGCCAACGTGGCATCCGTGTGTGCTAGTTGTGTTTCTTTTAAGCCTCTTGATTGGCTGATTAGGGAACGTGAGGTGTCATCTCCAATAAAAATTCGCCACGTAGCCAAGCCCTTCCATCTTTTCTCTTCCTTAAACCATGGGGATTTTATTCCCACACACTTGAATCGCATGTGTGAGTAAAAACCCCTTATTAATTTAAACGTTCGGGTAATTAGGGTTTTTGGAACAGTGGAAAATGAATTTACTGGTTATTGGGGATGAAAGGTAAGAGATGAAGATACATAGGTTATATTGAAACCTTTTTTGATGTGTGAAAAGATGGGAAAACGTGTGTTGGTGAATAAAAGTGGGTGAGGTGCGTTTTCTTTATTTATTGGGTAACGTGTGATGTGTGGGAATGAGTGGATGAGAATAAACGTGTGAAGGTGAAGTAACTGAGTGGGTAACATTTATTTAAGTTGTGTGAATGATATGTTGACTGAAAATAAAAACAAACCCTAAAGGCCCATCAGCTTCATTCGTCTTAATATTTGAGGACATTGGGCTTTTGGCCCAGATTAAATTTCCCATCCGTGTATTTATGTTTGGGCCGTTTGGATTTAAAACATAGCAAAGTATTAACTTCAATCTCAAATGGGATTTTGAGCCCATTTTCCAAAATGTGGGTCCACTTGGCCCATTAGCTCGATAAATGATGAAATCCGCTAAAGTCGAGCTCGAATCTTGGCTTTGTTGATCTTTATCTTCAAACTCGTGTCGATATTTGCCGGTTTTCGCGAAATTGGTACCTACACACATGAAAACAAGAAACATACAAATGCAAGGCAATAATGATACATTTTATGCACTTTTAAGTTGTTTTATGATATAATTGATATGACTAAAATAGCTCATATCAAACTCCCCCTTGCTAAGCAATTTTCGTGTCCTCACGCAATGATAAAATAAAATACTAACTACACCATTATTCAACTTTTGACAACTTTATTTTGCAAAGACATAATGTATTTCTTTCATTATTGAAAAATAACTTTTAGGATCATAAAACTCAAATAGATTCTTCGTCCCCGACTTTTCACTTTTCCATGCCAAGTGCAAAAACAAGATCATTGTCAATCATAAGCCCCAAAATTAAACCAACTCATACAAGTAATTTGTGTTAAACTCAATCTCCTATTATTCATAATTGTATCTCTAGATTTTATTTGTCATTCACCCAAAGGCTCATTTGACTTTATTTTGATATTTATTAGTCCAAAAATGAAGGCAAGAACGGTGTAAACTCAACACTCAAAACCTAACCTCGACTTCAAAAACCGTTTTCACTAAAGAAAGCCCACATCAAGGATAACTTAGCACGATTTAGGGGTAAATCCCAGACCCGAAATTTGGCTAATATGGCTACTTAAAAGCAACAATAAAAACCTCCAAAGTCAATTATGAATAGCACAATAATTTTACCAAGGGGATCTTGATTTACTTTTTAAGTTTTAATAAAGTAAATAAGTGCTTTGGACACGAATGTAGGCTTTTCGTTGGTGAAAATAAGAATAGTTTTTGACTCGACTCGGTTTTTAACCTTAGATTTTCCTTAACGTATTTGAATTAAGTTTTGCTAGGCTTTTATATAGGTAGCTTTAAAACGCGAAAGTCTTAATTCATACGAGTTAAGAACAAGAACTTTTCGCAAGTTCCTATAATTGATCCTAGAAAGTCGTTTATCAAGGGAACTTTAAAACGCAAATTCTAAAACTTGAAAAAGTATAAGAAGATGCAAGATCCTATAGATGACTTGAAAACCCAAAACTTTGATTTAATAGGCTAAGTATCCATTGATTTCACATATTTGAAATTTTACAATATGGAGAACAAGAGATGATAGAGTTCAATCATAAGTTTCTAAGGTTAAATTCTTCTTTGTGCAAGTATTTTTGTGTTTGATTTAATCTCCTCGTACTTACTTTCCACACTTGAATAATAATTGCTTAATAAATGAAGTTTTTAGCGGTTTAGGCTTGATATCTTAACTCGTAACTCCTTCTTTTTCTTCCTTTGTAATTAAAGTGAGAACACATTAAGGGTGTCAGCGTCATGGACTTTTGATCATGGGATTGCGGAAATTTGGCTTACTATAAATATCATATTAATAAAGAAGAATAAATAAAAACATGTTCTCTAGGAGCCTTCGGGTGGGAGTCATGTAGCACTAACCTTGTCATTAGAGCCTTAGGGTGTATGTCAAGGGGCGTGTTGAATAAAAATTGCTTCATCATTATGATTCGTAAGGTGGGATGGTGAAGTCAATTCCTTTATTTTTGTCCAAGGAGCCTTAGGGTGTGGATTTTAAATAAGGAGCACAGTTGCATCTTAAAGAGCCAAAAGGTGTTATGATTTAGTTGTTGCTAACTCCATTAATAAGGTCATAATTGACTTTGGAGGTTTTATTGTTGCTTTTAAGTAGCCATATTAGCCAAATTTCGGGTCCGGGATTTATCCCTAAATCGTGTTAAGTTATCCTTGATGTGGGCTTTCTTTTGTGACAACGGTTTTTTGAAGTCGAGGTTAGGTTTTGAGTGTTGAGTTTACACCGTTCTTGCCTTCATTTTTGGACTAATAAATATCAAATAAAGTCAAAAGAGCCTTTGGGTGAATGACAAATAAAATCTAGAGATACAATTAGGAATAATAGGAGATTGAGTTTAACACAAATTATTTGTATGAGTTGGTTTAATTTTGGGGCTTATGATTGACAATGATCTTGTTTTTGAACTTGGCATGGAAAACTGAAAAGTTAGGGACGATGAATCTATTTCCTTAAAGTTATTTTTCAATAATGAAAGCAATACATTATGTCTTTGCAAAATAAAAGTCAAAAAGTTGAATAATGGTGTAGTTATTGTTTTATTTTATCATTACGTGAGGACACGGCAATTGCTTAGCAAGGGGGAGTTTGATATGAGCTAAATTACTCATATCAATTATATCATAAAACAATGAATATATGCAATTAATGTATCAAAAATGCCTTGTATATGTTGTTTTGTTGTTTTGATGTGTGTAGGTACCAAGTTCGCGAAAACCGGCAAATATCGACACGAGTTTGAAGATTAAGATCAACAAAGCCAAGATTCGAGCTCGACTTTAGCGGATTTCATCATTTATCGAGCTAATGGGCCAAGTGGGACCCACATTTTGGAAAATGGGCTCAAAAGCCCATTTGAGATTGAAGTTAATACTTTGCTATGTTTTAAATCTAAACGGCCCAAAGATAAATACACGGATGGGAAATTTAATCTGGGCCAAAAGCCCAATGTCCTCAAATATTAAGATGAATGAAGCTGATGGGCCTTTAGGGTTTGTTTTTATTTTCAGTCAACATATCATTCACACAACTTAAATAAACGTTACCCACTCAGTTACTTCACCTTCACACGTTTATTCTCATCCACTCACTCCCACACATCACACGTTACCCAATAAATAAAGAAAGCGCACCTCACCCACTTTTATTTACCAACACACGTTTTCCCATCTTTTCACACAATAAAAAAGGTTTCGATATAACATATGTATCTTCATCTCTTACCTCTCATCCCCAATACCCAGTAAATTCATTTTCCACTGTTCCAAAAACCATAATTACCCGAAAGTTTAAATTAATAAGGGGTTTTTACTCACACATGCGATTCAAGTGTGTAGGAATAAAATCCCCATGGTTTAAGGAAGATAAAAGATGGAAGGGCTTGGGTACGTGGTGAATTTTTATTGGAGATGACACCTCACGTTCCCTAATCAGCCAATCAAGAGGCTTAAAAGAAACACAACTAGCACACACGGATGCCACGTTGGCAATCCATGTACTAGTTGTGCCCTATCAACCATCAGATCAACAAAGAAAGAGAAAATGATGATCTAAGGGCTGGAATAAAAGAAGAATATGCTTGTGAAGATGCGAATATCCCTCCTCAGCAAGCCTTGGGATGGCTATAAACCCCCCCCCCCCCCAATACTTGTAATCGCATCCCTTTTTTATTTTTAATGTTATTATGTTAAAATTAGTGTAGGCTTGTAATCTCTTTTTCGATAATGTAATGTTACTTTGAGTTAATGAAAAGTTTAATTTTAAAAAGTTCTTGAGTTCCTGTTTTTTAACCTTTTGAATTACTGTTTTTGCAACCTTAATAATTTTGATATTTAATAACTGATAATATTATTTAATTGGGCTAAATAATAGCTTTAATTAAGTGATTGAGTAAAATTTGGGATTATATTTTTTCCCACTGGAAGAAATTTAAATCAAAATCAGTTTGGTTCGAGATGTATGTTCGAATGATATCTAATGGTGGTGGTGGTTCGTTTGACGATTAATGGTGATTGATGGTGGTGTCATTTCGTGTATAAGGTGGCTCAGCGCCAAACCTTCGTCTCAAAGGCTTTCTCCAATAGGTGCATTTTCAGTTTATATTTCATGTATTTGATTTACCTATGTTTATGAATCTGCTTATGTTAATAGGAGTAATGGTTTTAATTGATTTTGAGTTAATGTTTTATAAAGTTTAAGATTAGTTGGATTTGCAGATTTTGCTGATTTTAAATAATTTTAGATCTGATGTTATGTATGCCTTGTTATAGTTGGATTGAATTTGTATTTTGCTTCAACAGTTTTTGTTTATTACTGTATTACTTGAGTAAGATGATCGAATCTGATTATTGTGTATACTGTTAAGTTTTTTATGCTATTGATGGAATTTGATGGAGTGCTTTCTGATTTCTGTAAGACTTAGTACTGTACTGGTTTTCATACTTGATAGGCTGAATGTTAATCTCTTTAAATCTTTACTTTGTAGTGCTATATTGTGATGGAGTACATTTTCTTAGGATCTGATAATTTGTTTAGACTTGCTTGAATGTATTAGTTATGGTTACTGGTTTGCTTTTACTGAGATTGTTCTAGCTGTTATAATGAATATGTTATGCTTCAGTGTGGCATTTGATTTATTGGATTTAGCTTGTTTAGTCTTTTATAACTTTGTTGATATCATCCTGTTTACCTGAATGTTTATTTGATTAGTTTGTTGCTGAATTTGGTTTAATATTTTGCGTCTGTCTTCTATGATTTGATATATTGAGACTGTGTACTGAATCTACCGAATGTTAGAATCTACTGGTTCTTCTTGTGTGATATATTGATTGATTTGAGTAGTTTTATTATTAAAGTTGTTTGTTTGTTGGAAGCAAAGAATTACAGATCCTTTTGATCTGTTGATTCTCACTTACTGATATCCTTATCAGTCCCAAAAATTCAGTCAAAAGTCACCTCCTGTGACTGCAACTCTTGTTTGTTCAAAAAGAATTAAATCGCAAAATATTGTCCAAATTGGGACTCGAACCCTTGACCTCAAGGGCAATAGCATAGTGTGTTAACCATCTGAGCTCAATGCTCTTTTGATTTATTTGTCTCACAACTAATTAATATAGTAAAGCTTAATCTTGGCAGATTTCATTTAGTTACATTTTTTACTTTAATTCCGTTTTTAAATAATTTTAATATATGTTTTTATTAAAGTAAATTTTTAATTTCTAAAATAATATTAGTTTCAAAATAAAATAAAATAATAAATAAATAAAAATGTTTTTATTAATTTAAAAAGTTTTAATTAGTTTATTTTAATAATTAGATTTCTATAATTTTAGATTTTAAATATAATTGGTTTAAAAAATAGAAATTTGGTTAAAGTAATTTTAAAAAAGTTTTATTAGTTTAAAAAGTTAAATAGATTTTTTAAAAATAGATTGAAAGTTACTTTTATTAAATAGAATTAATTTTTATAGATTGTTTAATAGTTTAATTTTTAAATTGTTTTAATTTTAAGTAATTGTTTGTAGATTTTAAATATAGCGGGGTTTACGATTCATGCACTTTAGGTTAATTTTAAATAGTTTAAGATTGGTAGATTTAGTTTCTAGTTTAAAAATCGAAAACCAATTCAAATCGATTGTCCAAATCAAAGCAAAACGTCTCAAATTCATAAGATCTTCGTGCACAACGAACTTGATTCACCAACGTGTTTAATTGAATTCGTCATTGGTAATATTAGTCTATTACTTTTTCCTAAAGGTAATTTTCTAATTTACCCTATAACGTAATCGAATTATCACTATACTATCAACGACACATCTGTGAGTCTATGATAGATTGTTTCTATGCAGTCCTCTTCTGACTCTGTCGTAGAGCCTCCCAAATCTGCTCGACCAACGCAACCCCGTCGCTCTTTCTTTCCATTACTATTTATCTTTTACAATTAGCCATAAAGTTACCAACATTAGTTATTAATGTCGCCCTTTAACTTGATCTTATAATCAGTTTTGCTTCCAAAAAATACATCTCACAGTTTCTCTAATGACTATATACAATGCCCAACACATACTAATTAGCTATTAAAAGATCAAACTCAGTAGTAAGATGAACTTTAGATATATACAAATCAATACATCAATTGAACTGAAATAAAGAAAGATATACACCTTCAACAATGAAGAACAACAAGATGATAACTGCACCAAGGTGATCAATCTTCCAAAATCCTTATAAGCACTAATCCCACCTTGATTTAGCCATGATTTTAACCATTTATATAAGCTCTAAAATCATCCCCAAAATCCTTATATCACTTCCTTAACCAAGCTCCCAAGCTTCAAATAACCATAGAAGTATCAACACTAGTTACCAACTATCAATCTTCAACTAGTGTACAATAAATTTTAGGTAGAAAATTAACGAATTATGTGTTGAGGGAGTGGATTTTGTGTAGATGGAGAAAACAAGAGAAATTTTATAAATTTTGGAGTTAACTATGTGAAAATGATTAGGTGTAATCTTATGTAAAGTTGTTAAACCACACACTACGGTGGTGCCATAGTTGGGGTCGTACCTTACCAGCCTAAAAACAATGGCTCACCGTACCTCACTCTCGTGCCATGGTTCTGGCACCGTATTTTCCAGCCAACAAATGTTTGCATTGTGATTTTTTTAATTATTAAAGTGGGGTATATGTGGACCCCTTATACCATTTTTTACCCTTATAGCACCATTTTTTTCATGGCTCCCTGCTACCTCATAAAATGTGGTTCCATAGCCTACGTGTCAGCTATGGCACCACTTTTAGCTATGACACCACACCACTGTACCTAGTGCTTTTAGGAAGAGTACATGTGTCCATAACATGTGTAGTTTAACACAAAATTGCCACATAGTGGCATAGAGTGTATCACCCACTAACCATTATATAAGTGAGGTGAATTAATTAAAAACTTGCCCCGCAATTTGCAAAAGCGGGTATTAACGAAGCTCAATATTTTAAAAGTTACGCGATTTGAAAGATATTCGTATAACACGAAAAATAAAACGATCGATATAAAATAAAAATGTCGACATTCGGAGAACATTGATATTTCGATTAATAATGAGGCTTATAATTTAATCAATGTTAACGCGTTATATAAGTGAATGACGCCTAAAGGTTTAACTTAAATTACAAAAAATGCTCGTAAAACGAAAAATTAAAGTGAATACAATAAAAAATATTTCTGTGTCATAACGAGAATATTTACGATCGATGACGTTAGTAGACTTTGCTGTTAAATAATAATATACACATATTCGATACGCTAAAGTCCTAACCTTTTCGGGTAGCCGAGAATTCAATATTATTCGTAAAAACGAACATGGTAATAAAAGTCGGGTTATAAATATTGGTCCGAAAATTACGAATTGCTACATTAGTATTAAATACTTATATGCGAATATTGTGATAAATTATCTCAAAAGTGACGTAGGATCATTATTATCATTTGCCTTACAAAAAAGTTACATATTTAAAGTTTTTACATGATGTATAATCAATTAAATAATTAGTAATAAGGAAAATAAGGAACTATTTATTCAACTAAACAATCACATGGAAGAAAAACAGTGAGAGTAGAAACACGTCAACTTATATATATATAACCAAATCGGGTTTCCTTTTAATTAAAAAGTTGCATTAAAAAAATATGCAAGGAGAAATATATTACTCGATGATATGTTATTTATCCCGATATATCTTAATTTATTTATCACACTTGAGTTATAAAAACACGTTATTACTTAATCATTCTATCTTGGTAGGACAAAACAAGTTAGTTATCAGATTACATTTTCTAGTAAAGTAATTAACCATGAAAAACTTATTTGACTAAATGAACCTTAAGATTCAAAATTTGACCCTTGAGGCAAATCACGTGCACCATTGAACTTGTAACTTGATCCGGATCTATATTTACAACTTGACATGAACCCACTAAAGCTCCCGAATCCAATCTTCATGAATGAAAAAAGGTTCTTTGTATCATTATCTTTTTTGGTAAGTTTTATCTAAATCTATATTATGTGATTCGTTATTTATCTAAAAAGTTGTTTACATAATTGTTTGTAATGGTAACAAACAAGTGTGGCATATGTTTTTGCCTCTCAAGGGTTTATGGTTTTAGTGAAAATACCATGACAACATTCATGAGACTGCAATTATACATAGTCTCATCGTCCAAATCGGGCTTAAAATGCTTAAAATATCATCAAAATACCCAAAAATATGCTTGTGTTTGTTCATTATGTATTTTAGGTACGGATATCGTGAAATCAACAAAAGATCACAAGAATAAAGCAAAAACGAACACGGGAAACGAAGCCGCACAAAGAACCGACCCGAATCATGAATTTTCATTGAAGTCCTTGAAGTTTGAAGATTTGGTAAGATTGGTCCCTCTACTTTTGAAGACTTGTCATTTCATACCCCTGTAAAACCTCAAAATTACGTATGGGTCCCTAAAATATCAATTATATGCATAAATTTTTCTTGGAATTTGATGAATATGCAAGATTAGCCCTTGGAACAAGTTTGATAAAATTGTTGTGGCCAAAATGGGAAAAATGAAACTTGGTTATAAAGGGATTTCAAAGTTGTGTTGTTTAAAAGTTAAGTGACAAACCTTTGGGAATTGGAGGACCATATGCGACCAGACAACCAAACATACCCACCAACCAAATCATGCCATGTCACCTCATCAACCAATCAGCACACACCACCTCCTCACACTCGCCACGTCATCATCCACTCACAACAAAACCGGATTTATTAATCACTCAGTTTGAAAAAAAAAAATTTAAATCATATTCCCACTAAACACTTCTTTTTATCTCTAAATCTGATTAAACCCACACACACTAACACACACCTAAGAACACTAAACCTAGATCCTAATTACCCATCAAACTAAAGGGGATTTTCCCCTATTTTTCCAGATCACCAATAAACCCCACCCTCATTCAAACCCACTCACAAAAACATCTCCACATGAACCCCTGGACCCCACGAAGACCTCCCCTGTCCCCTGCTTGTTCTAAAATAGCAATGAAGAATCTTGCCAGCAAGATCAACGGCTCCAACAAATTTCTTGTTCCCCAATAGTCTTCTAAACGGCTGAGATTGGTCCAAAGACAGCTCATATCACATGGCTTTGGCAGAAAGATTCACAAGACTAGATTTGAAAACTTTTCCAAAGGCAAAAATGGGAATTTCATTGATTAGGGTTTTAGTCATTGTATTTTTTTATTCAGTATCTAGATTCTTCTACTTGTAGTATAAATACATGCTGACTTGTGGCATTATATTTTTGTTCCAGCTTTTGTAATTTTTAAATTTCAATGAATATTTAGAGTGTTATTTTTATAAAATCTACTTAAGCCGAGTTCCTTTGTTATCCTGTTTTTAGTGTAACTTCTAAATTTTGATGCAAGTTAATATAGTTTTTCATCAAAAGTGAGTTATTTTGTTCAAAAGTTTTTGACAAAACTGATTTTTGAGATCCTTGGGTTCACAAGGGATTGCAACCTTGGTTCTTACAAAACCAAGGAGTAATGATCTTGTTAATCCAAGTTACATTCCACTTGTAACTTGTTTTGGTTTCAAGGTCCTTCAAAAAGTATTGAGAATTTTAAGATTTTTCATATAAATTTTTTTTCATCTTTTTCTGTTTTCATTTACTGTAGCAAAAGCCCTTCAACAGCTTGCCTGACAAACAAGCTGTTGAGGAGTCTAATTACTTGAAGTGTGTTTTCTCTTTTGTTATAACAGGTACAATCCTTTTTGAAGATATATAGGGGTGTTGGACTGCGGTAGTCCCACCCCTTATTTCTCTACATCAACAGTCATATCATAACCATAAGCTCAGTTTTTAAGCTAAAAGGAGATGGCATTCAGCCATTGAGGGGCCTGGATGTGGGTCCCTCTAGGTAATATTGGGCTTGAACCCTCTTTTTCGTTATAAAATTGAGTTTTATGTGACTTTTGTGGTTTGACTGTTTTTGTGATTAGTTTAAGCTTTGTTTATGATCATTTATGTTTAATATGCATGTTAGGATAAGTTTATATCAATTTGGAAGTGGTATGCTTGATTATGCTTCATAAAATTTTAGTTAACAGAATTTAAGGGGTGTTTGGATTTAGGATTTAAGGCAAGTTGGTGACAAAATTTTGGTTTAGAAACCAGTCAAACACACTTTAATAGTCTTTACTAGGTAATATCAGTAGTTGCTTTAAGTTTTGTGTGTTGGAACCAAAATATTGCATGCTAGTTCTTGGTAAAAAATGGTCTAGATATTCAATAAGCTACAAGAGGTTTGTTTTAGAAATTTCTTGGTTACAATCTTGCACATCTGATAGATATAGGTGTTATCTAGGATTATGTGTTGGTGATTTGTGGTTTGGTGTTTGATTGAGTGAGTATTGAGCCTTTGAATCCCACTCATTTGCCAAATATATCAGCAAAAGCCCACAGACTCCCTATTTAGCTTCACAGTGATTGTTATTGGCTATATTTGGTGTGATTCTTGTGTGTAACTTGTTATTTTCCTTGTTTATCTTGACTCCCTACACTCCACTGAGTGTAGGGGTGCCTTTGTTTCCAAGTAAAACCATGTAACAAAGAAGTTACAACCTCAAAACCCACCAGACGTCATTTTTTTGTTTAGGTCAGTGGGAACTAGGTTCCCACTGGTTGCTTGTTGGTTGCCACTGCCTAGGTAAAAGACAGACAGCCCACTAGGTTTCACTATCACTTTTTCAGTTTTTTGTCTATAGTGGTGATTTTTCACCCTTTTTCAGTATTTCCAATTTTCCTATTTTTGTTATTTTATTTTAGGATTTTTCATTAAGGTTATTTTATTTTACTGTTCATTTGCTATTTTTAGATTTAAATTGATTTAAATTAGTTTTTATTAATCTGTTTTTTGTCTTTTAGTGCAAAATTTTGATATTTTTCAGTTTTAAAAATTTTCCTAGATTAAAAATATTATTTTAAGATTTTTAGTTTAAAAAGTTTTACTGTTCACTCTTTTTAAGTATTTTTTAGATTTAATTTTAGTTTATATAGTTTTTTATTATGACTGTTTTGTCTTTTAGTGTTACAAATTTCTTTTTTCAAACTTTTTCATTTTTCTACTATTAATTAATATAAAATATTTTTGAAAAAGTAAGTTTATTTTTAGCATTTTTTTATTATTTTTAATCATTATTTTAGTTTAAAGAGTGTTTTTATTGTTTTAAAACTAGAAAAATTGTCTTTAAAATTTAGGAAAATTACTTTTTAGTCTTTAAATAATATAAGTGAGTTATTACTTCAATAAAAGAATATTTTGTGCTTTTTCTTAATTATATTTACTTTTAGCGCTTTAGTTAGAATTTAAAATTGAATATTTAATAAATAAACGGTTATAAAATTTATTTATTAAATTTTTATTCTTAGTTATATTATTTAGACTTAGTTTTAATTTTTAAATAATTTTTAGGTTTAATTTTTAATTTTTTCGCGTTTTACGTAATTACGTCATCGTTTTACGTCAATACGTCGTAGTGTAATCGTAGTCGTAGCTCGTCTTTAATTTTCTTTCTTCTAAACCAAAAACGACACTAATCCAAATTTGATTTTATATAATTGGCACTTAATTCTCACACCTCCGCCGAGAAAGTGAATCAAATAAATGAAACACGGTGATGTTTGAGTAAAAATGTAACTTAAAACGTCGGTTTTCCTAAATTGTCGAGTTTAATACTTGCCCGCATTATACACGTTTTTCCTAAAACGTGTACGAAAATCCTACATCAACATCCATATCCACAACGATTTACGCAAGTTGTTTGGTGTGATGCAATAAACGTTGAAAGTGAATCAAATAAATGAAACACGGTGATGTTTGAGTAAAAATGTAACTTACTTTAGGAAAACTAAGAAACAAACGTGGTAAGTATAAGTTTAAATGTTTAGGAAAACGTAAAAACCGACGTTTAGTTCGTTCTCGAAGGAGGTGTGGTTTTGTAGGCCAAAATTAAACGGATTTGAATTAGTTTCGTTTTTGGAATGAGAAAAGGGTTGAAAACTAAAGGCGGGTTACACTAAAAGGATTACACTATGTCGAATGCGTTTTCACGCAAAACGAGACGAAAAATAAAAAGTTAATGAAAAATTCTAAAACTTTGCAAATAAATCCTAAAAAGTATTACAAACAATAAAAAATCAAAAAAACTTTTTTATTAATTATTATTTAATTTTAAAATCTATTTAAAGACCTAAAATAAAAAATAAACAAGAAAAAGTTAAATTCAAGATTTTAATGTTTGTAAACCTCCATCCTATTTTATAAAAGCTAAAAGTAATTGTTCTAAAATTTTAAAACCAAGTTTTCTATTTTTAAAGACTTAAATAAACACTGAAAATAAAATAATGATTAAAAATAATAAAAGAAAAGGGAAAATCTAAAACTTTTTGGGAATGTCTAAAAAGTTAACTAGAATTTAGAAAAAATATAAAGAAGGCACACGCTTATTTAGATAAGCTAGAATAAGCTTAAATACCCACGGCTTATTTAAAATTGGATGAAAAGAAAACTTGCTTAAATAAAACATGAAATGAAACCTAAACAAGAACGAAAGCAGGTACACTGGTAAGACTTGGAACCCCTACAGGCCACTAGTTTGAATCCAGGCCAAGAATTTTTTTAATTTTATATATTTTTGTTTTCTTTTTGGACAACTCCACCCGCAAGCAGTTGGCTTGTGTGGAGTGAAAATAAGCACGAAATAAAGCAAATTAAGCACTAATAAGCCAATTAATGAAACATATAAGCTAAAAATGAGCTAATGCCACAATCTACACTATCAGATAAAAGGGAAGAAATCAGACAAGAAGAAGACTTATTGCTAATGCAAATTGAAAAAATGTGAGTTTTAAGCTAACAAAAATTTGAAAATAAGCTGATTAAACACAAAATCTACCTAAAAAAGATCTAAAGCAATGCTAGACCTAACAGGTTCCTAAATGCTAAAAACTAAAACACAAAATCAAACACTTGAGGCTATCTATTGTGATTTGCTTGTTTTGTGTTCAAAGGCTTGCAAAGTTGGGCCACAGTCTTTGCAACTAAGAACACTCACCAACCCAATATCACTAGATGTGTAGATACAACCAACAAAAATCCCTACTACACTACCAGATATCAGATTTGTACTAAGATAAAACAAAACACAAAGAGATAAATCTAAAACATGCAAATCAAAACATTAAACCAACAACATGAAATCAGAGGCAAATTTGGACTACACTATCATGAACAAAGATGTGCATGTTGTTAAATTCATGTTTTATGTCTCATAAACCCTAGAATTAACATTACCAAACACCCTTTTTACCACAGATTTCAACTTTAACATACTAAACTGAACATTAAGCTACTATCAATCAAGTGAACTACTTAATCATGCACAAGAACAAATATTAACTAAGATTAAGCTACAAGGAAAACCAAGAGCAGGCACAAAAGCAATTTCACCACACCACAAAATCAAGTACATTTACACTATGAGGTCTCTAAGCATAACCTTAGAAGTGTACATCCACACTTCTTGAGTTTGAGTTGATGTTCTCAAAAGTACAAACTTCCTTTTGAGTTTTAGCTTATGGAGAAGCTTATGTGATGTGAAGACTACAACAGTCTTAACACCTAGACTACAACAGTCTAGGTGTTTTGTTCTTTGTCTGTTTTGAAAACAACAACAACAACAAACAATTCATGTGCTAAAAACCACACCCAAAATCTATGTGTCAAGTAGCTTATGGGCGAGCTTATGGAACAGTAAACTTAAGTAAATAAACAGGTTTTTGAAAAACTAACTTTCGGACAGATTTCTTGCAAGGGAAATAAAAATGGCAGAAACTAAACACAAGCCAATAAACCAAGTCCACAAACTTATTTTATCAGAATAAGCTTGTGAGCAGCTTATTGATTTATGGGTCTCAAAGATTAACAAAGTTTTGAAAAATCTTTTGATAAGGAAAAGTAAAAAAAATTCTGCAGCGAAATTAAGACAAAAACTTAAACACTTTAACAAAACAATAAGATGGAACTCATAATTTTTCTTTGCATTCATTTTAGAATATCACTGCATTACTTTTAATACAAAAATTTGACAAAGTAAAAATTATGGAACAAAAGCTAATACTATGCTAAGGTTGCTTTATATATAACATACAACATGGTTCTAGAAAGCTAAAAACGAAAACCCTAATTGCTTGTGAAGTTCCAAAAAAACCCCTTGTAGATTTGGATCATTTGAGCATCTTTGAAATCTTTGAAATTGGTCTTGATGGTATCATGTGAGTCTATGCCAATCACAGCTGTAAGGGTTGATCTAAATCATTTATTTTGGTGTGTCCAACAAGTAAATAAATCAAAATCGTGCAAAGCATTTGCCATATATTGTCTTGGTGCCAAAACGCATGTGTATTGGGGCAGGGGAGGGTCCACCATGGGTGAAAATGAGAGCAATTTGAGGGTGTGGTTAAGTGACAAATATGGTTAATTAACATTCTGCAACAAATCGAGCAAAACCCCTTTGGTTTGTTTGTTAATTAGGGGTTAGGGTTTAAGGTGTCGTGGATGAGTGTTGGATCTATTTTGTTAAACAATAATGGTTAGGCGCCTTTTTATTAATATTAAAAACGTTTAAAAACGGATTAATATTAATAAAAGGTTTTGGGTTTGGAACGGGTAAAGGGTTTTGTTTGTGGGCTTGGTGGGTTTTGATGGGTATGGGTAGGGTTTGTGGATTTGTTTTGACTCGTTTTCACCCTTGCACTAACAACATGGCAGAATCAACCCTCCTCTTTTGGCAGAAAAATATGCATCATTTCTCTTTGTTATAACTTTCACCTTTTAACAATTTTAGTCCTTTTATGTTTATAAATCTTGAAAAGGAATAATATGAACTTGTTGATTTCTTCAAGGGCTATTCTTGGCAGTTCATGAAACTTTAGGGACCTCAATGCAAATGTTGATAGATGAGGGGTATAAAGTGACAATTCTTCAAAAGGAAATAGAGAAAAATTCTACTAGTTTACAACTTGGAGGACCAAACTTGTACATTCTTCAATCTGCAAGGGTATTTTTGGAAAATCAACATTCGGGTCCGGTTTTTTATGCGGCTTCGTTTCTCGTGTTCGTTTTTGCTTGAATCTTGTGTTCTTTTGGAAATTTCATGATATCCGTACCTACAATCACACACTGAACAAAACAACGGGTTTTTGTATTGTTTTATGATATTTTTCGTATTTTAAGCCCGATTTCACCGATGAGACTATGTATAATTAGAGTGTCATCACACGGCAACACGTGATTTCGTGTCGTGATTGAATGAAAAATTTATGAGTGGTTATATAATGAAATTGGTGGTTGTATATCTGATGGAATCAATTATTGAATAAACCATTGATTACCAAGCTCAAAACTTACATAACATTTTCATTTCATTTTAATAATTTATTTATTCTAGATTCATGCATAACAAACACTAAGTAAGTTAGTTTTTTTTATGGGTCGACTAGTTTTATAAGTTCATCTCCAATGATAATGTAATACAAAATATAATACATTTCTACGTCATCGCCACATCAACATATCAACTTTCATACAAAACTTTCGCTATGCATTAAACTCAATACAGTTTAATAAATTACCACATCACTATCCTTTTTCTAATAACCAAATTTTGATAAACGAATCAAATCAATTTATAAAAAAAGACAATTACATATATACCTACTAAAACTTGCGCATTTACATATGTATTAAAAATATTTAACTTGCATTATAAATCATACATTAAAATTTTGTATATAGTGGGTACGTATGCAATTTCTCATATAAAAAAAACTCCAAATAAAACATTTGCTACGCATAAAAATATTTAGCTTGCATTATAAATCTTACATTATAAATTTGTATATAGTGGGTACGTATGCAATTTCTCATATAAAAAATACTTCAAATAAAACATTTGCTAGGCATAAAAACATTTAATCGTTTATTAAAATTTACAAAATGTGACAAAAATAACTGTTTAAAAAAATCACACATGCGGTTCACATTATTGATTATATAATATTGAAAAATGCTACATTAATCTAGTTTTTACCACATTTGAATTTTGTTAATTCCAAACCTTCATTCTCACTTAAATTAAAAACAAATTAAAATTGTTATTGATAGAATTGCCATTGTCTATTGTTGCATTAAATTATTTTAATTCTTAAACACATAAATGGTCCTTTCGGTCATGCATATTTTGCAAAGTTAGCCCCTAATTACTAACTATGAAACAAAACGCTAACCTAAGGACTATTTACGAAATGAATTTACTACAACACTTTTAACAAGAAAAAAACTAAAGCTAACTTAGGGACTCTTTACGAAACAAATTAACTAAAACACTTCTAACACGCAATCTTACCCGACTCTATCTCGCATCGAAGCACAAACATCTACCCTCATTGAACAGAATGTAAAATTGATTGAGTTCCAAAAACAAAATGATTTGGTCACACTATGGTATAAACACTGTGTAGGTAGAGAGACGCTCCTATTAAGTGGCAATGTTCACAATTATTTGCACGTACAAAGGCTTTATGGTGTGTATGTCATTTCACTTGAGTGTGAGTGCCTTACATACACATGTAATGGCTCCAGTTTAGTTTGGTATCTTTTTTATATGAATCTCATATTCTCAAACGGATTTGACTCAAGGATACTAAATATTAGAGCTCTAGGTATCACGGCTACTCATCTCTCTGAATACTACGTGGCTTTCACCACCAACTTGCCACCACACGATCCTTGCTCACCATTCTCTCTCCACAAGATTTCTTGTCGGGGCAATGAAGAAGAAAGAGAAGAAAGATGGTGAGACATCTTTTTTTTTCTTTTTCTTTTTTCGATTTTTATTTTCTTTAAGTAGCAATGTGTATACAATTCGAGGAGAAGAGAAGAATCATATACTTTTTTAAAAAAACTCTCTTAGGGTGCCAGTGTGGTAGGGTTTACAAGAAGAAGATAAGATATTGGTTTTGTGTAGTTTTTTCATGGGCTTTTTTTGGCTATTTTACAAAATATATATATACTCATCATTTATAGTTTAATTTACTCCTTTAAAAAACCTATAAGTTTCGTATTTTTTTTATAAATTTTATATTGTATTTTTATTAAGTAATATGAATTTATTTTGGTTAAAAATCATGAAAAATAAAATAAAATAGATAGTGATTTGTCTCTAATGAAAATGTGAGGTTTATTATGATAAGATTTTTTTTTGAAATAACCGTGTTAGGTGACTTGACACCCCGTGAAACTTAAATAACCAAGAATTTTCTCTTCATGACGCCTAGAGTTCTTAAACCGTATATTTATTTCGAGCTTAGCCCAACTAAACTAATATCGTCTAACAATAACTAGCATGAAGTTAACCATCCAGATGGAGTACCTAATTAATTAGTTCAATAATTACTTAAAAACGACAATGATATAGTAATTGGAACAAAATGCAATATGCAAAGAATGTTCATACATATAAAGCACCTTAGCAAGAAGTGGTTCTTTAAATTTTGCATACAAAATCAATCAGCAATTCAAAATAGTTTTCGAATGCCAATTCATAACAAAAATATGTCATACATGTATCCGCATGTTGGAAAACCATCACACTCAAACTTCGTATAATTTCCTCCAAAGAAAACCGTTCGACGCCTACATAGTCTTCATTCGAAAAGTTCCACCCAAATTTATACGAAAATCTCAGGGACCATCGAGGTTCTTTGGACTCGCCTCTAACTTGATATGTAAGAAACTGTGTGTCTTTGATTTCATGTCTGATACCTTCCAATAGGTATTTGACGGGCACATGTAGTTGTCCCAAAATGTTATCATTCTCGACCTCCTGAATCTTAATTACCAGAACTTCTCCTCCAGGCTCATTCATTGTGAATTTGATAGGTTCCGAAGCTCCATTTTTGTCGAATGAGGCTCGTACCTCCTCCTTGTCCCAGATGGAACAGACTGCATATGCGTCTAATGAATTAGTGTTGTTCATGAAACTTCGTGCAGAGGTGAGTGTGAGCTCTAAACTACTCCTTAGATCCATGATGTACTCGATATCTGTTAAATCACATGCATGCTGTAGGTTAGGAAATATGTAAATTTCTATATGATAAAATTACATTTGTATACTTGTATATATAAACGTAAATATTAATAACTCTACAACTCGATGACTATTTTTACTATTGATGTGTTACATGCAACATAATTACTACTACCAAGCAGGGCTAGAGCTGGTACTACAATATACTGAAAAAAGGCTAATCCATGATGCATGCATGCACGAACTAGAGCTAACTTGATAAATTAAGTACACTTAACCTTAGATCGAGTTTTAGAATAATCATATTGGAAACAAAAGTTAGAACTTTAAGAGTAACATGATAACGTTAAAATAGGAAGTTGACGAGTTAATGTGTTACCTTATAAAAAGAAAAAAAGAAGAATGAGGAATGGTGATCGAGCCACTTATGGTCTTTTTTTCTTTGTTTCTCGGACTACGTCTACGTGTATATATAGAGATAGAACTCTGGATACAAATCCTATTAATAGTCATATACGTATATGCTAACAGTTCATAACCTGATACAAACAAAAGCTTTCTTATTGGGCTTTAAAAGAAGCGTTATAGAAAGCCCATTGGTCGTTTTAACACTTTTTATTTGACAAATTTACCCCAAGTACAATTGTAAAACTAGGTCTAAAATGCCTACCGCACATTACATCATAGATTACATCTGAACCAACATGCTAATGAGACGAGATCACTCATACTTTATGCAACTCGTGGAGCCGTAAGTTTGAGGAACTGATTGAGCACGAAGACAACTTAAGGGGCTGGCCGATGAGGCAAAGTTTTTAAGAATATGTGATGAAAAAGGTAAAAAATAAATTTTGTTGCCGGGACTTGAACCCCGGGTCTCTCAGGTGAGAGCCGAGTATCCTAACAAACTAGACGACAACGGATGTTTATGCTTGTTACGACCAATAACGGAACTTGAATATTTATTTTGAGAGGGCCGAACTATTTTAAATAGAACAAAATAAAAAAGTGGAATACAACTTTAAGACGGAATTAGTAATATTTACACTACTCGTCACAAATTTTGGAGAGGCCGAGGCCCTTCCCGGTCTCCATGAAGTTCCGTCCTTGGTTACGACTTATGAAAAGTAATGTTCAAGTAACTTGAAGACATGACTTAGAACTTTATAAGTCACTGCCAGATTCATCACCTCAAATGGTGCAATTTTGGCTTAGCCGAGTTGTTTTCAAATGCTGCAAAGCATCTTACTTGTTAAAAAAAGTAGTAATACTTCAAACTTTACAAGTTAGCTTAAAATGTTATGAAAATTCAGTCATCTCCCTAAGAAGAAAAGGATGTTGTAAAGCAGAATGGAATGTGAGTTTCTATTTGAGGAGAGACATTAGAAAGCGATAGCATAATGAAATCACTGTTGCAAATTTCTTAGGAATACATACAGTTTTGAGTTAAAAGGCCTATTATAAAGTTATTGCCAAGGACCTTCAAGTACCACGGGACGGCTTTGCTCAAAGAGATGAGACTTCATACTGACAACTACAGCATGAATGCTGCAAAAATATCAAAATCCATGACAAGGTCAATGTATGTTAGATAACAAAAAAAATCGTATATTGGCAAAAAAAAGTACTCGTCTTGTGAGCTAAATTTTCTAAACATGATCGGATTGACTTTGAGTTCCTAGGGAACTTGGCAGGCGAACCTTACACTGTGCAGACAAACATATCACCCAAGGTCAAGGTAACCGAGAGCAGCAATTTCAACTATGGTTTGACCCAACAGCAAAAGATTACTATAACTACACCATTCATTTGGATCCTACTGAACTTGTGTAATTGAACCAATTCAAAGCACCATCACTCTCAGAAAACGGATATCCTAACATCTTAATCAGGAAATTCAGGTTAGGGTTTATTGTTCAAGAGACGAGTGAGACAAACTCGAGGACGAGTGATACCAACTGATGTAGCGGAAACAACTCTTCCAACTGATGTAGTTTAAAAATAACAAGGATAGATAATTGAATCTGTTGATTCTAAAGAATACCAGAAACAACTCTTCCAACTATCGTTGATTCAAAAGAATACCGATAATTAGGCAAACTCCAATAATCTTGATTCAACGAATACCCGATTATTAAGAGAAAATTGAACAATAAACCCGAACCTGGATTCAAGTCAATTAACAAAGACTAAAAGTCTGTTTTTTTATTCATAACTTCATTATAATTTAATACAAAAAGTCCTAATTATATAGAAAAACTAAACTTGGGAAAAAAGATAACAATATTCTTCCCAGGAAACACAAAATCAGAATAATAAATAAAACATACCACAAAATAAGAAAAATAAAATAATAAAGGAAACTAAATAATCAGTTTATTCTTCTTTCTCCATCAGTGAAGTGATTGCATACCCAAACCAACAAGGGATGCGAGTCTACTCTAGTTTATGGAATGCCAATAACTGGGCTACAAGAGGTGGTTTAGTCAAAATCGACTGGGCTGATGCGCCTTTTGTGGCTTACTACCCTGGGTTCAGTGCTAGAGCTTGTAAGCGGAACGACCTATTAGTATTAACGTGCCATTCCATCTAAAGCCAACTTGTGGACATCTAATGTTTACAACTTACAAGCAACTGACAATGAGTCAACAAGGTCAGCTCAAATGCATATGTAATAACCACATGATCTACAACTGTTATACATATTTCATGCATTTTAAGGGACAGATGGCACCTGAATGTTCTAGCCACAATACTGCATCAAATCATTGAAGATCAATTCTTTTACGGAAATCTAAGTATTGTTTGTTTCAAAGTTACTAATAAATTCGTATTTGTTCATAGAATGGTAACTATGTTATATTGTGTATCCAGTGCCTCGTATTCTAGTTTCCATCAGCTACATGATACACTAAGATCATTCTGAAACAATAGGTAGCTCTTTGTCCGCTATTATTCTAAACTGATGCATGACAAGTTCTCCATGGTCAAATGCGATATCAGAATAACCATTGATCTGTTAATGCTTCTTACAAGATCAAAAAATAGAGCAACACTGCATTACCACATTGTTATATCCAGATGAATTTCACAGGATATGTGATGCCAAATGAACAATGTTTCCTCGATCTACATATATGGGGTCGGAAAATTCTCAAATAGCTATAGTCTTGATGACCTGTTTTATTTTTTTATTTTATTTTCATTTTTTATAAACATCGTCTGTTCCTATGTTATCTGTTAATAAGCACAACTTAATGGTCTTTTATGATAGGAATTTGATCATGTGATATGTTTTTTATAACTTGAGTATAGGCATTTCCTTTATCGTATTCATTGATCCCATAATTGTATGTCAACACCAGTATACAATTTAGTATATCTTCCGGTCTATGACCCATTGTTGCAACGGTATACTGCAGAAAGACAAATTCATTTGCATCAGTATGGACAAAATGCGCAAGGGCCCAGTTACTTGTGAATGGGTCGACACGGAAAGATTCCATCTATAATTGGTCAACGTCTAAACATGAAAACGGGATTGCCTTAAATTC
This sequence comes from Glebionis coronaria, assembly GCA_025667525.1. Taxonomy (NCBI): domain Eukaryota; kingdom Viridiplantae; phylum Streptophyta; class Magnoliopsida; order Asterales; family Asteraceae; genus Glebionis; species Glebionis coronaria. Next base: position 545,799,473 of record CM046882.1, read on the forward strand.
AGGACAATCTTGTTTGCGCTGAAGCTTCATACCAAAAGCCTAAAGTAATATTAGAAGAAATATTAGAAAGAAAAAGAAAACTTAAAGCAAAGTTTGCGAGTTGTAATGTTATTACTAGCAGGATTAAAAATACAGAAGAATGTGATGCTACTGTACCAGTCATCCTGATCTTATTTTACAGTTAATCTCAGAGATCGGTTGGGTTCTCATAAGCAACAAGAGGTTGTTTCTGTTAATATCTTACTCGAAATAGGGGTATGCGGTGAGCAAGAGGGGGAAAATCGTGCCTTTTCAAGTAGCCAGTATCCTGCATGAGGAAATCTAATTTATTATGCAATCACAAGAACTTAATGATGTTTTGTATTTATGTTTGTTATAAAAAGATAGTTGAGAATAAAATAGGGGAAAAGGCTTTAGAAGTGCATATTAAGGTTTCTTGTCCCACATCGCAGGGTTAGCTAAAGTGTGTGAGGCATAGATGTGTATAAAAGCAGATGTTGGGCCATGGTATAAGCATCTTTGCGCTTGGGGCAATGACACAGCTAATGAGGTAATAACCGAGGCGTGTCAATTGCTGGTTGAAAACTATTTCCAAACCCCCTCCTAGGTCTCGGGTTTCCCTTGGCCTTTGAGAATTTCTGGAAGGGCTACCTTTTTAAGGTTAAAGCCCTACAATCTCTAGTTAAAGTTTGATAAACTCCACAGTGAGTTTGCTTTGTAGCTTTTTGCTCTGGTCAAAACCGAGTTAGTTTCTGGTGTCATCAGGCAACCCACCACAGTAGCTTGCTGCTGGGGTTCTTCATGTGTCGCCTTTACGTTGCACTACTGCCTTGGCTGGCGCACCCCTCCAATATATAGTTAAACTTTGAAGCTTATTTGCTGCAATATTACATGGTGGTTTCTAATCACCATTAGAACTTTTTCATAGTTTGAGCTAATGCAGCTTTTTGGCCAACTTTTCTAGAAGCAAACGGTTGAGAATTAGTGTAACCAATACATTTCTGATTGCAGAAAGACCCACAAATCGGGGCGGTATTATTTGTTTCAAATGGAACAAACAAGCCACTAGGACTTAGGAGTATTTGAAAGATGGATTGAAAATCCTTTAGACTACAACATTCCAAAGGTAAAAAGCTACTACAACCTTTTTTCTTGGAGATCTGTTTTGGAACACACCACAAACAACAAAATCCAAGTCTAAAACCTCACCAAAAGCTGGTTTTTAATCAGCTTCTGAACAAGCTTTTGGAACAGTGAGGGTTAGCAGAAAACAAAGAAAGCAAGATTTTTTTTCTCAAAAACCTTTGGAACCAGAATTTGCAAAATAAAACTTACTCACCAACACCAAAGTAACTTAAACTCAAGCCTTCACCACACCTTGATCTTGTCAAGATCAAACTGCTATGATCAAAACTAAGCCTAAGGATCTAAAACAGCTTTGAACAAAAACTTGGAAAATGTAAAATGGAACTTGCAAATAACTTAAATGAAACGAATTAACTTACATAAAAAAATAAAGTTGGGACTCAAAAAACATTCTTTCATTAACTAAAAAGAAGAAGTACAAATTCTGGAACAGTTGGAATAAAACTATGCAAAGCCTTTTATATGCATACAAAGAAGATACTAAAATCTCTAAAATGCTAAACCCTAGCTGTATGATCTTCCCAAAAGGCCCTTGAAGATATTCGGATCCAATTCAACATCTTTGATTTTTGAAAATAGTCAAAAGGCTCTCATGTGACTTTGTAGAATCATGTGATGATGCCAACTTTTGAAAGTTGATCAAGACCCTCAATTCTTGTTGTGGAGAACAAGGAAACACTATGGACCATTGATCTTTCTGATATGGTTTTGGAATTTTGCCAAACGTTACTTGAAGTGGGGTAGGGGAACCTTTGGTATCACATGTGGGTGACGTGGAGTTGGTTTTAAGGGTGGGGTTTAGTCTAAAAAACGTTTAATCATAGATCTGGAAGATATTAGGGCAAACCCTTTTGATTTGAACACTTTATGATTTTAGGGTTTATGTTTGGAAAAAAGTGGATTTGATCTGAAATGGTTAAACAATGGATGTTTTGGCGCTCTAATAATAATTAAATACTAATTCAAATAATTAGTTATTAATTAAACGGGCTGGGTATGGTTTTGGTATTGAGGTGGGTTTGGGTTGGATATGGGTTTAAATTGGACGGCTTCTCCCCTTTATCTTTCATTAAAAAAATGCAAAACACCCCCTCACAACTTTTGGTAGAATATTGAGCAAATCCTTTTGTTATATCTTTGATCCTTTTGCAATATTGGTCAATGACTTCAAATGTAATTCTTTCAAACTTCAAGGGCCTTTCTTGTACAACAATGAAACTTTAGGGACCAAACTTGTTAGTTTGAGATTTACAAGGGTATAAAGTGGTCATTTCTTCAAACTTGGAGGACCAATCTTGTACATTCTTCAATCTTTAAGGGTATTTTTGGAAAATCAATACTCGGGTCCGGTTCTCTGTGCGGCTTCATTTTCCGTGTTTGTTTTTCCTTGTTTCTTGTGATCTTTTGGCCATTTCAAGATATTTGTACCTCCAATCACACAATTGAACAAACAAAGGGTTTTTGCATGGTTTTATGATATTTTTCCGTATTTTAAGCCCGATTTATACGATGAGACCATGTATAATTAGAGGCTCATCACAGGACCAATGGAAATAACCTTATATTCGGACAACATACAATTGGGTCCCTTGTGTTCAATTTTAAATAAGTAAAGTATTCAAAACTCTTAGTTTCGCAAGTAAGTTTTCGATGATTCTAAATCATATAGTAAGCAATTCAAGTTTTGTGAAAATTTTTAAGTAGTGCTTATATCGCAATAAGTTACTTAGTTAAAACTAGCATGTACCCCCTCGCGGGCTTATAAAAACATATAAAGCAATAAAAGAGAGGCTATGAACTCACATGATATAAAAATACACGTAGATCGAGGAACAACATCGGAAATCTGACACATGACTTTGCAAGATAACAATTACTCCTTGATCGAGACCCCAATGATCGACATATGACCAAACGAGACCTAACATGACGAGATACGTCTTAGATTCGAGACTATAACTAAGTCATACATATATGTAAGCAGTGTACTTTAGTATGTTTGGACATTGTATAAGTTTTATAAAACCTTTGACAACAATTTACCATGTATTACCCACTTTGACAGTTAAGCCCATTGTAGCTCATTCGTGGCCCGTTACAAGTTCATGTGAGCTAAGCCCATCTCAAACTCAGTATTGAACTCCAAACTTATTATTAATCACATGTCCAATAATGGCTCAATAGCCATTAAAGCGTATGTTTGGCTTTATGACCCAATCTACTTTATATGCATTGCGGGTTATAAAACGCCTTAAAATGATGTCGAATTAATATTTCACGATGGTCGGATATTAGTCCTTCTAATTATCAGTATATGAATGAGTCCATAGTTCCTGATAAGTTGGTCCTATCACTTCGGTTGTTATAACGATCAACACGTTTTACGTTAATTCAATATGATCCAATTCTTACAATATCCCGACAAGCCCTGTAGTCTAGATCGTTTCTCCTTAACCGAAAGTCTTCTAGGTGAATTCGTTTTACCAAAATTATCCTCAACTCATGTACTTTACTGATCTTAAGTCTAATTAACCATAATTTATATTTTTCATAGCTTAGTTACCCATTTTCATACTTAGAAACGTTGTTTGTGATTCGCAGCCAACTTCGATTCCACCGTTTCGGTCGCCATTACCAAAACTGTTTGAAATTGATATACCATCCAATTGATTCTAATATTATATGATTTTATATACCACTTTTAAGTTTGCATATTTATAGGTTGGTATACGAAAATATGAGTTAACAGCCCATCAATACAGCATGTCATATTCTGACCTTGTTTACTAAATCGACCATAACTTACTCTCCGGGAATCGCTCCGTGACATTCCGTCTGGAGAATCCATCACCAAATAACCATCAACATGAATGATAAACCAAACTTTTAAACCTATTGAGGTTAACAAATAATTCTTTTTCCTACTAATCACAAACTACTCTTATAAATATTATATTCATAATGCCCATCTAGTCATGCTTTAACTATTAATAATATACAATATCCAACACATACTAATTAGCTATTAAAAGATCAAACTCAGTAGTAAGATAAACTTTAGATATATACAAATCAATACATCAATTGAACTCAAATAAAGAAAGATATACACCTTCAACAATGAAGAACAACAAGATGATAACTGCACCAAGGTGATCATTCTTCCAAAATCCTTATAAGCACTAATCCCACCTTGATTTAGCCATGAATTTAACCATTTATATAAGCTCTAAAATCATCCCTAAAATCCTTATATCACTTCCTTATCCAAGCTCCAAAGCTACAAATAACCATAGAAGTATCAACACTAGTTACCAACTATCAATCTTCAACTAGTGTACAATAAATTTTAGGTAGAAAATTAACGAATTATGTGTTGAGGGAGTGGATTTCGTGTAGATGGAGAAAACAGGAGAAATTTTATAAATTTTGGAGTTAACTATGTGAAAATGATTAGGTGTAATCTTATGTAAAGTTGTTAAACCACACGCTACGGTGGTGCCATAGTTGGGGTCGTACCTTACCAGCCTAAGAACAATGGCTCACCGCACCTCACTCTCGTGCCATGGTTCTGGCACCATATTTGCCATCCAACAAATGTTTGCATTGTGATTTTTTTAATTATTAAAGTGGGGTATATGTGGACCCCTTATACCATTTGTTACCCTTATAGCACCATTTTTTTCGTGGCTCCCTGCTACCTCATAAAATGTGGTGCCATAGTATACGTGTCAGCTATGGCACCACTTTTATCTATGACACCACACCACTGTACCTAGTGCTTTTAGGAAGAGTACATGTGTCCATAACATGTGTAGTTTAACACAAACTTGCCACATAGTGGCATAGAGTGTATCACCCACTAACCATTATATAAGTAAGGTGAATTAATTAAAAACTTGCCCCGCAATTTGCAAAAGCGGGTATTAACGAAGCTCAATATTTTAAAAGTTACGCGATTTGGAAGATATTCGTATAACACGAAAAATAAAACGATCGATATAAAATAAAAATGTCGACATTCAGAGAACATTGATATTTCGGTTAATAATGAGGCTTATAATTTAATCAGTGTTAACGCGTTATATAAGTGAATGACGCCTAAAGGTTTAACTTAAATTACAAAAAATGCTCGTAAAACGAAAAATTAAAGTGAATACAATAGAAAAAGTATTTCTATGTCATAACGAGAATATGTACGGTCGATGACGTTAGTAGACTTTGCTGTTAAATAATAATATACACATATTCGATACGCTAAAGTCCTAACCTTTTCAGGTAGCCGAGAATTCAATATTATTCGTAAAAACGAACATGGTAAATAAAAGTCGGGTTATAAATATTGGTCCGAAAATTACGAATTGCTACATTAGTATTAAATACTTATATGCGAATATTGTGATAAATTATCTCAAAAGTGACGTAGTATCATTATTATCATTCGCCTTACAAAAAAGTTACATATTTAAAGTTTTTACATGATGTATAATCAATTAAATAATTAGTAATAAGGAAAATGAGGAATTATTTATTCAACTAAACAATCACATGGAAGAAAAACAATATGAGTAGAAACACGTCAACTTATATATATATATAATCAAATCGGGTTTCCTTTTAATTAAAAAGTTGCATTAAAAAAATATGCAAGGAGAAATATATTACTCGATTATATGTTGTTTATCCCGATATATCTTAATTTATTTATCACACTTGAGTTATAAAAACACGTTATTACTTAATCATTCTATCTTTGTAGGAAAAAACAAGTTAGTTATCAGATTACATTTTCCATTAAAGTAATTAACCATGAAAAACTTATTTGACTAAATGAACCTTAAGATCCAAAATTTGACCCAAAATTTGACCCTTGAGGCAAATTAAGTGCACCATTGAACTTGTAACTTGATCCGGATCTTACAACTTGACATGACCCACTAAAGCCCCCGAATCCAATCTTCATGAATGAAAAAAGGTTCTTTGTATCGTTATCTTTTTTGGTAATTTTTATCTAAATCTATATTCTGTGATTCGTTATTTATCTAAATAGTTGTTTACATAATTGTTTGTAATGGTAACAAACAAGTGTGGCATATGTTTTCGCCTCTCAAGGTTTTATGGTTTTAGTGAAAATACCATGACAACATTGATGAGACTGCAATTATACATAGTCTCATCATCTAAATCGGGCTTAAAACGCTTAAAATATCATCAAAATACCCAAAAATATGCTTGTGTTTGTTCATTGTGTATTTTAGGTACGGATATCGTGAAATCAACAAAATATCACAAGAATCAAGCAAAAACGAACACATGAAACGAAGCCGCACAAAGAACCGGACCCGAATCATTAATTTTCATTGAAGTCCTTGAAGTTTGAAGATTTGGCAAGATTGGTCCCTCTACTTTTGAAGACGTCATTTTATACCCCTGTAAAACCTCAAAATTACGTATGGGTCCCTAAAATATCAAGTATATGCATAAATGGTCCTTGGAATTTGATGAATATGCAAGATTAGCCCTTGGAACAAGTTTGATAAAATTGTTGTGGCCAAAATGGGAAAAATGAAACTTGGTTATAAAGGGATTTCAAAGTTGTGCTGTTTAAAAGTTAAGTGACAAACCTTTGGGAATCGGAGGACCATATGCGACCAGACAACCAAACATACCCACCCAACCAAATCATGCCATGTCACCTCATCAACCAATCAGCACACACCACCTCCTCACACTCACCAAGTCATCATCCACTCACAACAAAACCGGATTTATTAATCACTCAGTTTGTAAAAATGTTTTCAAATTATATTCACACTAAACACTTCTTTTTATCTCTAAATCTGATTAAACCCACACACTAACACACACCTAAGAACACTAAACCTAGATCCTAATTACCCATCAAACTAAAGGGGTTTTTCCCCTATTTTTCCAGATCACCAATAAACCCCACCCTTATTCAAACCCACTCACAAAACATCTCCACATGAACTCTTGGACCCCACGAAGACCTCCCCTGTCCCCTGCTTGTTCTAAAATAGCAATGAAGAATCTTGCCAGCAAGATCAACGACTCCAACAAATTTCTTGTTCCCCAATAGTCTTCTAAACGGCTGAGATTGGTCCAAAGACAACTCATATCACATGGCTTTGGCAGAAAGATTCACAAGACCAGATTTGAAGACTTTTCCAAGGGCAAAATGGGAATTTCATTGATTAGGGTTTTAGTCATTGTATTTTTTTATTCAGTATCTAGATTCTTCTACTTGTAGTATAAATACATGCCGACTTGTGGCATTATATTTTTGTTCCAGCTTTTGTAATTTTTTAAATTTCAATGAATATTTAGAGTGTTAATTTTATAAAATCTACTTAAGCCGAGTTCCTTTGTTATCCTGTTTTTAGTGTAACTTCTAAATTTTGATGCAAGTTAATATAGTTTTTCATCAAAAGTGAGTTATTTTGTTCAAAAGTTTTTGACAAAACTGATTTTTGAGATCCTTGGGTTCACAAGGGATTGCAACCTTGGTTCTTACAAAATCAAGGTGTATTGAGCTTGTTAATCCAAGTTACATTCCAGTTGTAACTTGTTTTGGTTTCAAGGTCCTTCAAAAAGTATTGAGAATTTTAAGATTTTTCATATAAATTTTTTTTCATCTTTTTCTGTTTTCATTTACTGTAGCAAAAGCCCTTCAACAGCTTGCCTGACAAAAAAGTTGTTGAGGAGTCTAATTACTTGAAGTGTGTTTTCTCTTTTGTTATAACAGGTACAATCCTTTTTGAAGATATATAGGGGTGTTGGACTGCGGTAGTCCCACCCCTTATTTCTCTACATCAACAGTCATATCATAACCATAAGCTCAGTTTTTAAGCTAAAAGGAGATGGCATTCAGCCATTGAGGGGCCTGGATGTGGGTCTCTCTATGTAAAATTGGGGTTGAACCCTCTTTTTCGTTATAAAATTGAGTTTTATGTGACTTTTGTGGTTTGACTGTTTTTGTGATTAGTTTAAGCTTTGTTTATGATCATTTATGTTTAATATGCATGTTAGGATAAGTTTATATCAATTTGGAAGTGGTATGCTTTATTCTACTTCATAAAATTTTAGTTAACAGAATTTAAGGGGTGTTTGGATTTGGGATTTAAGGCAAGTTGGTGACAAAATTTTGGTTTAGAAACCAGTCAAACACACTTTAATAGTCTTTACTAGGTAATATCAGTAGTTGGTTTAAGTTTTATGTGTTGGAACCAAAATATTGCATGCTAGTTCTTGGTAAAAAAATGGTCTAGATATTCAGTAAGCTACAAGAGGTTTGTTTTAGAAATTTCTTGGTTACAATCTTGCACATCTGATAGATACAGGTGTTATCTAGGATTGTGTGTTGGTGATTTGTGGTTTGGTGTTTGACTGAGTGAGTATTGAGCCTTTGAATCCCACTCATTTGCCAAATATATCAGCAAAAGCCCACAGACCCCCCATTTAGCTTCACAGTGATTGTTATTGGCTATATTTGGTGTGATTCTTGTATGTAACTTGTTATTTTTCTTGTTTATCTTGACTCCTGACACTCCACTGAGGGTAGGGGTGCCTTTGTTTCCAAGTAAAACCATGTAACAAAGAAGTTACAACCTCAAAACCCACCAGACCTCATTTTTTGTTTAGGTCAGTGGGAACTAGGTTCCCACTGCTTGCTTGTTGGTTGCCACTGCCTGGGTAAAAGACAAACAGCCCACTAGGTGTCACTATCACTTTTCCAGTTTTTTTTGTCTTTTGTGGTGATTTTTCACCCTTTTTCAGTATTTCCAGTTTTCCTATTTTTGTTATTTTATTTTAGGATTTTTCATTATGTTTATTTTATTTTACTGTTCATTTGCTAGTTTTTAGATTTAAATTGAATTAAATTAGTTTTTATTAATCTGTTTTTTGTCTTTTAGTGCAAAATTTTGATATTTTTCAGTTTTAAAAATTTTCTTAGATTCAAAATATTATTTTAATATTTTTAGTTTAAAAAGTTATACTGCTCACTCTTTTTAAGTATTTTTTAGATTTAATTTTAGTTTAAATAGTTTTTGATTATGACTGTTTTGTCCTTTAGTGTAAAAAGTTTTTTTTTTCAAACTTTTTCATTTTTCTACTATTCATTAATATAAAATAGGATTTTTGAAAAAGTAAGTTTATTTTTAGCATTATTTTATTATTTTTAATCATTGTTTTAGTTTAAAAAGTGTTTTTAGTGTTTTAAAATTAGAAAAATTGTCTTTAAAATTTAGGAAAAATACTTTTTAGTCTTTAAATAATATAAGTGAGTTACTAGTTCAATAAAAGAATATTTTGGGCTTTTCTTAATTATATTTAATTTTAGGGCTTTAATTAGCATTTAAAAATGAATATTTAATTAATAAACGGTTTTAAAATTTATTTATTAAATTTTTATTCTTAATTATATTATTTTAGACTTAGTTTTAATTTTTAAATAATTTTTAGGTTTAATTTTTAATTTTTTCGCGTTTTACGTAATTACGTCATCGTTTTACGTCAATACGTCGTAGTGTAATCGTAGTCGTAGCTCGTCTTTAATTTTCTCTCTTCTAAACCAAAAACGACACTAATCTAAATTTGATTTTATATATTTGGCACTTAATTCACACACCTCCGCCGAGAACGAACTCGCACTTATTCGATTCGTCGGTTTTCCTAAATTGTCGAGTTTAAGACTTGCCCGCATTATATGCGTTTTTCCTAAAACGTGTACGAAAATCCTACATCAACATCCATATCCACAACGATTTACGCAAGTTGTTTGGTGTGATGTAATATACGTTGAAAGTGAATCAAATAAATGAAACACGGTGATGTTTGAGCAAAAATGTAACTTACTTTAGGAAAAGTAAGAAACAAACGTGGTAAGTATAAGTTTAAATGTTTAGGAAAACGTAAAAACCGACGTTTAGTTCGTTCTCGAAGGAGGTGTGGTTTTGTAGGCCAAAATTAAACGGATTTGAATTAGTTTCGTTTTTGGAATGAGAAAAGGGTTTAAAACTAAAGGCAGGTTACACTAAAAAGATTACACTACGTCGAATGCGTTTTCACGCAAAACGAGACGAAAAATAAAAAGTTAATGAAAAATTCTAAAACTTTGCAAATAAATCCTAAAAAGTATTACAAGCAATAAAAAATCAAGAAAACTTTTTAATTAATTATTATTTAATTTTAAAATCTATTTAAAGACCTAAAATAAAAAATAAACAAGAAAAAGTTAAATTCAAGATTTTAATGTTTGTAAACCTCCATCCTATTTTATAAAAGCTAAAAGTAATTGTTCTAAAATTTTAAAACTAAGTTTTCTATTTTTAAAGACTTAAATAAATACTGAAAATAAAATAATGATTAAAAATAATAAAAGAAAAGGGAAAATCTAAAACTTTTTGGGAAAGTCTAAAAAGTTAACTAGAATCTAGAAAAAATATAAAGAAGGCACACGCTTATTTAGATAAGCTAGAATAAGCTTAAATACCCACGGCTTATTTAAAACTGGATGAAAAGAAAACTTGCTTAAATAAAACATGAAATGAAACCTAAACAAGAACGAAAGCTTGGTAGAGTGGTAAGACTTGGAACCCCTACAGGCCACTAGTTTGAATCCAGGCCAAGAATTTTTTTAATTTTATATATTTTTTGTTTTCTTTTTGGACCCCGCAAGCAGTTGGCTTGTGTGGAGTGAAAATAAGCACGAAATAAAGCAAATTAAGCACTAATAAGCCATTTAATGAAACATATAAGGTAAAAATGAGCTAATGCCACAATCTACACTATCAGATAAAGGGGTAGAAATCAGACAAGAAGAAGACTTATTGCTGATGCAAAGTGAAAAAATGTGAGTTTTAAGCTAACAAAAATTTGAAAATAAGCTGATTAAACACAAAATCTACCTAAAAAAGATCTAAAGCAATGCTAGACCTAACAGGTTCCTAAATGGTAAAAACTAAAACACAAAATCAAACACTTGAGGCCATCTATTGTGATTTGCTTGTTTTGTGTTCAAAGGCTTGCAAAGTTGGGCCACAATCTTTGCAACGAAGAACACTCACCAACCCAATATCACCAGATGTGCAGATACAACCAACAAAAATCCCTACTACACTACCAGATATCATATTTGTACTAAGATAAAACAAAACATAAAGTGATAAATCTAAAACATGCAAATCAAAACATTAAACCAACAACATGAAATCAGAGGCAAATTTGGACTACACTATCATGAACAAAGATGTGCATGTTGTTAAATTCATGTTTTATGTCTCATAAACCCTAGAATTAACATTACCAAACACCCTTTTTTACCACAGATTTCAACTTTAACATACTAAACTGAACATTAAGCTACTATCAATCAAGTGAACAACTTAATCATGCATAAGAACAAATATTAACTAAGATTAAGCTACAAGGAAAACCAAGAACAGGCACAAAAGCAATTTCACCACACCACAAAATCAAGTACATTTACACTATGAGGTCTCTAAGCCTAACCTTAAAAGTGTACATCCACATTTACACTATGAGGTCTCTAAGCCTAACCTTAGAAGTGTACATTTCATGGGCTTTTTTTTTTGGCTATTTTACAAAATATATATATACTCATCATTTATAGTTTAATTTACTCCTTTAAAAAAACTATAAGTTTCGTATATTATTTATAAATTTTGTATTGTATTTTTATTAAGTAATATGAATTTATTTTGGTTAAAAATCATGAAAAATAAAATAAAATAGATAGTGATTTGTCTCGAATGAAAATCTGAGGTTTATTATGATAAGATTTTTTTTTGGAATAACCGTGTTAGGTAACTTGACACCCCGTGAAACTTAAATAACCAAGAATTTTCTCTTCATGACACCTAGAGTTCTTAAACCGTATATTTATTTCGATCTTAGCCCAACTAAACTAATATCGTCTAACAATAACTAGCATGAAGTTAACCATCCAGATGGAGTACCTAATTAATTAGTTCAATAATTACTTAAAAACGACAATGATATAGTAATTGGAACAAAATGCAATATGCAAAGAATGTTCATACATATAAAGCACCTTAGCAAGAAGTGGTTCTTTAAATTTTGCATACAAAATCAATCAGCAATTCAAAATAGTTTTCGAATGCCAATTCATAACAAAAATATGTCATACATGTATCCGCATGTTGGAAAATCATCACACTCAAACTTCGTATAATTTCCTCCATAAAAAACCGTTTCGACGCCTACATAGTCTTCATTCGAAAAGTTCCACCCAAATCTATACGAAAATCTCAGGGACCATCCAGGTTGTTTGGACTCGCCTCTAACTTGATATGTAAGAAACTGTGTGTCTTTGCTTTCATGTCTGATACCTTCCAATAGGTATTTGACGGGCACATGTAGTTGTCCCAAAATGTTATCATTCTCGACCTCCTGAATCTTGATTACCAGAACTTCTCCTCCAGGCTCATTCATTGTGAATTTGATAGGTTCCGAAGCACCATTTTTGTCGAATGAGGCTCGTACCTCCTCCTTGTCCCAGATGGAACAGACTGCATATGCGTCTAATGAATTAGTGTTGTTCTTGAAACTTCGTGCGGAGGTGAGTGTGAGCTCTAAACTACTCCTTAGATCCATGATCGTACTCGATATCTGTTAAATCACATGCATGCTGTAGGTTAGGAAATATGTAAATTTCTATATGATAAAATTACATTTGTATACTTGTATATATAAACGTAAATATTAATAACTCTACAACTCGATGACTATTTTTACTATTGATGTGTTACATGCAACCTAATTACTACTACCACGCAGGGCTAGATCGAGCTGGTACTACAATATACTGAAAAAAAAGGCTAATCCATGATGCATGCATGCACGAACTAGAGCTAGCTTGATAAATTAAGTACACTTAACCTTAGATCGAGTTTTAGAATAATCATATTGGAAACAAAAGTTAGAACTTTAAGAGTAACATGATAACGTTAAAATAGGAAGTTGACAGTTAATGTGTTACCTTATAAAAAGAAAAAAAAAGAAGAATGAGAAATGGTGATCGAGCCACTTATGGTCTTTTTTTCTTTGTTTCTCGGACTACGTCTACGTGTATATATAGAGAGATAGAACTCTGGATACAAATCCTATTAACAGTCATATACGTATATGCTAACAGTTCTAACCTGATACAAACAAAAGCTTTCTTATTGGGCTTTAAAAGAAGCCTTATAGAAAGCCCATTGGTCGTTTTAACACTTTTTATTTGACAAATTTACCCCAAGTACAATTGTAAAACTAGGTCTAAAATGCCTACCGCACATTACATCATAGATTACATCTGAACCAACATGCTAATGAGACGAGATTACTCATACTTTATGCAACTCGTGGAGCCGTAAGTTTGAGGAACTAATTGAGCACGAAGACAACTTAAGGGGCTGGCCGATGAGGCAAAGTTTTTAAGAATATGTGATGAAAAAGGTAAAAAATAAATTTTGTTGCCGGGACTTGAACCCGGGTCACTCAGGTGAGAGCCGAGTATCCTAACAAACTAGACGACAACGGATGTTTATGCTTGTTACGACCAGTAACGGAACTTGAATATTTATTTTGAGAGGGCCGAACTATTTTAAATAGAACAAAATAAAAAAGTGGAATACAACTTTAAGACGGAATTAGTAATATTTACACTACTCGTCACAAATTTTGGAGAGGCCGAGGCCCTTCCCGGTCTCCATGAAGTTCCGAACTTGGTTACGACTCATGAAAAGTAATGTTCAAGTAACTTGAAGACATGACTTAGAACTTTATAAGTCACTGCTAGATTCATCACCTCAAATGGTGCAATTTTGGCTTAGCCGATTTGTTTTCAAATGCTACAAAGCATCTTTCTTGTTAAAAAAAGTAGTAATACTTCGAACTTTACGAGTTAGCTTAAAATGTTATGAAAATTCAGTCATCTCCCTAAGAAGAAAAGGATGTTGTAAAGCAGAATGGAATGTGAGTTTCTATTTGAGGAGAGACATTAGAAAGCGATAGCATAATGAAATCACTGTTGCAAATTTTTTACGAATACATACAGTTTTGAGTTAAAAGGCCTATTTTAAAGTTATTGCCAAGGACCTTCAAGTACCACGGGACGCCTTTGATCAAAGAGATGAGACTTCATACTGACAACTACAGCATGAATGCTGCAAAAATATCAAAATCCATGACAAGGTCAATGTATGTTAGATAACAAAAAAAATCGTATATTGGCAAAAAAAAAGGACTCGTCTTGTGAGCTAAATTTTCTAAACATGATCGGATTGACTTTGAGTTCCTAGGGAACTTGGCAGGCGAACCTTACACTGTGCAGAAAAACATATCACCCAAGGTCAAGGTAACCGAGAGCAGCAATTTCAACTATGGTTTGACCCAACAGCAACAGATTACTATAACTACACCATTCATTTGAATCCTAATGAACTTGTGTAATTGAACCAACTCAAAGCACCATTTGTCTACATAATAAACAGTTCTTAGTCATTGCTTATTGTATTGCAGATGTTATGTTGATAGTATTCCAATCCGAGTCTTTAGAAATTATCAGAGTGAAGTGATTGCATACCCAAACCAACAATGGATGCGAGTCTACTCTAGTTTATGGAATGCCAATAACTGGGCTACAAGAGGTGGTTTAGTCAAAATCGACTGGGTTGATGCGCCTTTTGTGGCTTACTACCCTGGGTTCAGTGGCTAGAGCTTGTAAGCGGAACGACCTATTAGTATTAGCGTGCCATTCCATCTAAAGCCAACTTGTGGACATCTAATGTTTACAAATTACAAGCAACTGACGATGAGTCAACAAGGTCAGCTCAAATGCATACGAGATAACCACATGATCTACAACTTTTATATAGATTTCAAGCCGTTTTAAGGGACAGATGGCACCTGAATGTTCTAAGCCACAATACTGCATGAAATCATTGAAGATCAATTCTTTTACGGAAATCTAAGTATTTTGTTTCAAAGTTATTAATAAATTTGTGTTTGTTCATAGAATGGTAAAAAATGTTCTATTGTGTAATCCAGTGCCTCGTATTCTAGTTTCCATCAGCTACATTGTACACTAAGATCATTCTGAAACAATAGGTAGCTCTTTGTCCGCTATTATTCTAACTGATGCATGACAAGTTATCCATGGTCAAATGCGATATCAGAATAACCATTGATCCGTTAATGTTTCTTAAAAGATCAACAAATATAGCAAGACTACATTACCACATTGTTATATCAAAATGATTTTCACTGGATACGTAATGCTAAATGAACAATGTTTCCTCGATCTACAAATATGGGGTATGAAAATTCTCTAATAGCTATGTGCTTGATGACCTGTTTTATTTTTATTTTATTTTCATTTTTTATAAACATCGTCTGTTCCTATGTTATCTGTTGATAGGCACAACTTAATGGTCTTTTATGATAGGAATTTGATCATGTGTTTTATAACTTGAGTATCGGCATTTCTTTTATCGTATTCATTGATCCCATAATCAACGGAAGCAAGACACAAAACGACCAGGTGCATTTGCAATAAACTAAATAATACTACAAACACAAATTTTAGGACGAGGTGCATTTAGCACAAATCATACAAAAATCGAATTTTTTTAACAGATTTAACACTATGCAACAAAAATCTATGGGTGTCCCGGGAACCCGCGGGACCCACCCTGGTTTCGTCCCTGCCCATAATTGTATGTCAACTCCACTATACAATTTAGTATATTTTCTTGTCTATAACCCATTGTTGCAACAGTATACAGCAGAAAGACAAATTCATTTGCATCAGTATGAACAAAATGCTCAAGGGCCCAGTTACTTGTGAATGGGTCGACACGGAAAGATTCCATCTATAACTGGCCAACGTCTAGTTTCAAGAACATGAAAACGGATTGCCTTAAATTCAGGACAATCTCGTTTGCGCTGAAGCATCATACCAAAAGCCTAAAGTAATATTAGAAGAAATTTCAGAAAGAAAAAGAAAACTTAAAGCAAAGTCTGCGAGTTGTAAGTTATGACTAGCAGGATTAAAAATACAGAAGATTGTGATGATACTGTACAGTCATCCTGATCTTATTTTACAGTTAATCTCAGAGATCATTGGGTTCTCATAAGCAACAAGAGGTTGTTTCTGTTAATAGCCTACTCGAAATAGGGGTATGCGGTGAGCAAGAGGGGGAAATCGTGGCTTTTCAAGTAGCCAGTAATCTCGATTATGCATGAGGAAATCTAATTTATTATGAATTCACAAGAACTTAATGATGTTTTGTATTTATGTTTGTTATAAAAAGATAGTTGAGAATGAAATAAGGGAAAAGGTTTCAGAAGTGCATATTGAGGTTTCTTGTCCCACGTCGCAGGCTTAGCTAAAGTGTGTGGGGGCATAGAGGTGTATAAAAGAAGATGTTGGGCCATGGTATAAGCATCTTTGCGCTTGGGGCAATGACACAGCTAATGAGGTAATAACCGAGGCGTGTCAATTGCTGGTTGAAAACTTTTTTCAAACCCCCTCCTAGGCCTCGTGTTACCCTTGGCCTTCGAGAATTTCCAGAAGGGCTCCCTTTTTAAGGGTAAAGCCCTACAATCTCTAGTTAAAGTTTGATAAACTACACTGTGAGTTTGCCTTCGTAGCTTTTTGCACTGGTCAAAACCGAGTTAGTTTCTGGTGTCATCAGGCTAACATCGAGGAGACATTTATAATGGTCTTGATTTTGGAAAAAAGTGAGGAAGTTTCAGTTGAGTTTGCGATTGCATTAAAGTGGGTTGAACTGTTGAGGGCATTAAAGTGAACTATTGTCTTTACCCTTAACACGAGCTTGTGACTCAAGTGAGGGCATTAAAGTGGGTTGAACTGTGATGGAGCCAATCTTGGTTGGGTCAAGTTCAAAAACAGACATACAAGTTCAACATGGCCATGATTTGGTCAAACTCTCAATCATTAGATTAGGAGTCTAAGAACAAAACTAGCTTTGAGAATCTCACGTCTTAGTAGTGCCTCGTTGGGCATTAAGCATGGATCCAACCGTATTTAAGTGAAAGAGATCTTGAATGACTTATTTCTTAAGTTTTACCTCTTATAAGTTAGCTGCAAGAGGATGAGTATCTCTTTTTCTTTTAGCAATGTCTCTGGACCTGATTCGCCGAATTGAATAATACCAACTCGGTTAGTGTTGTTTTTACAATCTGCCAAAGTGTCTTGCAACTTTGGTATTGTGTTATATTTTCTTTGTTACTTGTGGTTGTTTGTGTTTTCAGGTTTTGGGCTTCTGGTTTCCTTTGGGCCTTCGGTTTCTTACTTGATGGGCTTTGTTGTCGTTGGAGCCCCTTGACCAACAACGTGTATATCACCCTAGTCATTGACTAGGGTTTCTTATCACACACACACAACACACACATTTTGTGTGTGCGCAGCTCTCTCTCTCTCTCTCATTTCATCCATGGAGGTCTGACCTGGGAGTTTGAAGTTTCATCTTTTATAGCTGAGTGTTTGAGTGATCTATTGTATTGTGAGGGAGAACGGATCAACCTAGTTGGGACGTTCTCATTATTTCTATTGTAATCGTTCGATTAGCACCCGTTTGGGGACTAATCTTTATCTTTGTCTTTGAACTCTGTTTTATAATAAATTACACCAAGGGGTGGTTGGTTGGGTGTAAGATCTGCTTTGTCTGTGATATTATGTTTCTTTACATGGTATCAGAGATCTGGTTATAGATCTTTCAGCCATCGAAGCTCTCTCGGTTCTTTTTTATTATAATCAGTTTTTTGATTTTTCGAAACCCTAATTAATTTTTTAGGGTTTTATACTTTGGGTTATGATTCTGGCTCTCTTGTCACTTTTGGAAGCTTGATTTGGTGGTGCCGTTAGTTTTCTTGGAAAATATTTTTAGGGTTTTCACAAACCCTAATTTATTTTTTGGGGGTTTTGTCTCTAAGGTGCCCAGGAAGCTTTAGTAGGTGTTGCCATTGATTTATTTGGTGGTGCCGTTAAAAACCTAGAAGATTTGATTAGGGTTTCTTGAAACCCTAATTTAATTTTTTGGGGGTTTTCTCTATTATTGGTATCCTGGTATCACCTTGGTGGTGCCGTTACCATTTTTTTGCTTTTATACACAGGTACACTTGTTAGGGTTTGCTAACCCTAACTTTTTATTATTTTTTGGGGGTTTCTGATTGGTGGTTCACCCATCCTCTAGACTAAGTGAATCTAGAGATTGGGTGTATTTTCTTGCTATTTCCGCTGTAAGTCTTTTCTCATTTTCCCTCTTGCCTTCTTCTTGGTTACTTTTGTGGGTCACTGTTGTCTTGTGTGTGGGTGCAAACGGATTCGGTTAACATCTTGACCCTCCAGCCTTGACTGGTGTGGATACCTGCTCTGGCCAATCCCAGTCCACAGCCTGACATTTCTGGTGCTCACCTTCTGGGTGTTTATTGTGGCTTTTTTTTTGTCTTGTTCTATCTGCTTTATTTTTTCCTGCCTTGATTTATATATTTTTTTGTTTGCTCTCTGTTTGTTGCCTTGGTTTATATTCTATTGGTTTATTTCTGTTTGTTGCTCTCTTTGTGTGTGACCTATGAGTGCTAGTGGTACTCCTCCTCCACCACCCAATGGTGGTGGAGGAAATGGTGGTGGTGGGGCCTTCCCTGAGACCACCACCAATCCTGTTGCTCTCATCAGCAACTTGGATGCTGGAAATCCACTTCACATTCATAATAGTGATAATAGCAGCTCTGTCCTTGTCCCTTTCAAGTTGTTGGGGACTGAGAACTATAGGATGTGGAACAATGCTATGAGACTTGCTTTACAAGCTAGGAACAAATTTGCTTTTGTTGATGGGTCCTATTTAAGAGAGTCTTATACTGATGATGTGTTGTGTGCTCAATGGGATAGATGTAATGCTATGGTTCTTACTTGGATTATGAATGTGGTCTCTAGTGATGTCTACATGGGTCTTGTTTATTCTGAAAATGCTGCTAATGTTTGGAAAGAGCTTAATGAAACTTATGACAAAGTTGATGGTTCCATTGTTTATAATTTGCTTCAGAAAATTGGGTCTGTTAAACAAGGGGGTAGTTCTATTTCTGATTATTATCATAGGTTGAACTCTCTATGGAGAGAGTTTGATGCTGTGTCTAAGATTCCTAAATGTGTTTGTGCTATTAAATGTTCTTGTTCTGCTAGCACTGAATTAGCTTTGCATCAGCAGATCATGAGGCTTATGCAGTTTCTTATGGGGCTTGATGACTGTTATCAGCCTGTTAGGACTGCTCTTCTCACCAGGGACCCACTCCATGATGTTAAGGAAGCTTATGTCACTGTTTCTAGAGAGGAATCCCATAGGGGTGTTCCTGATAACTCTGATCATGCTGAAGCAAAATTGAATGCTACTTCCTTTGCTGCTAAGACCTTTAATCAAAATAGGAGAAACACTTCCAATGTTTCTAATAGAACCCCTAACAAAGGCAATGGGTCTAAAAACTTTAGGGGACCTAACCCTAATCTTTTGTGCACTCATTGCAATCAGATTGGTCATACTATTGATAGATGCTTTGAATTGATTGGTTATCCTGCTGGTTATGTTAAAAGGGGGGGTAATAATCAAAGGCAAACTGTTTTCAAACCCAATTTTAATGCTAATTGTGATATTAAAACTGGAGAAAAACAAGCTTCCACTTGTAATTCTCCAAACTCTTTCACCACTGAACAAATGCAGAAACTCCTCAACTTGATCAATGATTCCTCTGGCAATACTCAGTCCAACATGGTAGGTAGATTTTCCTTCTTCAATGCTAATGTGTGGTTTAATGTGAATTTCTCTAAGTTTTTTTGTGGCAACTCTAAATTTCTTGTTAAGACTATTACTTTGGGGTGGATTATAGATTCTGGGGCTAACCAACACCTTACCACTTCCACAGTGGGTATGTTCAATGTTGTTGATATTTCCAACCTCAACATTTCTGTTGGTCACCCCAATGGCACTGTTGCCAATATCAGTCACATTGGTGACCTCAAACTTTCTAACAATGTTGTTCTTCATGATGTGTTGGTTGTTCCTGGATACTGTGTTAGCTTGATGTCTGTTAACAAACTCATTAAGGATAGTAAATTGTTTGTTGGTTTTGATGAGGATAAATGTTACATTCAGGACTTGGCCAAGGGGACTACTCTGGGGACTGGTAGTGAATCTGGGGGGCTCTACTTGTTTGATGACCTTAAGACTAATTGCCTTGGTACTGTTAATACTGCTATGACTTTTAATACCTCTAAGGATATCTGGCATTGTAGACTTGGTCATCCCTCTGACCAAGTTCTTAATGCCCTCAAAACTGACCTTAATCTTTCCAAAAACACCTCCATATCTGTTTGTGCGACTTGTCATAGGGCTAAACAAACAAGGGAACCCTTTCCCTTAAGTGATCATAAGTCCAGTAAACTTGGTGAACTTGTTCACTTGGACTTGTGGGGCCCTTACAAGGTTTCTAGTAAGGAAGGGTATAGATACTTCCTCACTATTGTGGATGATTACTCTAGAGCTGTGTGGGCATATCTTTTAAAATCTAAGGATGAAGTGTTTGAATGGTTAAGCCAATTTATTGACCTTGTTAAAACTCAGTTTGATACCAAAGTTAAAATTTTCAGATCTGATAATGGGACTGAATTTGTTAATAACAAAGTTCACACTATGCTCTCTTCCTTGGGTATCATCCATCAGACCTCTTGTGCTCATACCCCTCAGCAAAATGGGATTGCTGAAAGGAAACATAGACACCTTCTCAATGTTGCCAGGAGTCTTATGTTTCAGGGTGGGATTCCTATCACCTTTTGGTCTGAATGTATTTTAACTGCTGTCTATTTGATCAACAGGCTCCCCTCTTCTGTCTTAAATGGTAGGCCCCCCTATGAATTGCTATTTAGCAAAAAACCAAATCTCTCTCACTTGAAATGTTTTGGATGTCTTTGTTTTTCTACTTGTTTGAATAACAGTGATAAGCTCACACCTAGGTCTGAGAAATGTGTTCTCATTGGTTATTCTTCTGTTAAAAAGGCTTATAAATTGTTTAGCTTGGATAATAGAAGAATTCTTTTCTCTAGGGATGTGAAATTCTATGAAACTGTCTTTCCTTTCAAAATGAAAAGCAATAGTGAAAAGGACTCAACTGATGTAGTCATTACAAGTGATGTTGATCTCTTAACATTTTTTGATAACCAAACTAACACAAGTCCCAATGATGATGAGAGAGCATCACCTGGTTTGGATGGTAGGGTTCACCCCATTACTGATGATGCCTTTGAGGATCATCAAGAGGAGAACCCTGCAACCACTATAGGTGAGAATGTGCAAACCTGCTCTGAGGGCAATCTTGAAAATGAAAGCTCTAGTTATTTTATTGATCATAGTGGGGACCACTCTATAGAAGAAGAGCAACCTGTTAGAAAGTCTAGTAGACCTACTAAGTTGCCTGCTAAGCTTAATGATTTTGTCCTTGATAGCAAACTCAAGTATGGTATTGAGAAGCATGTTAATTACTCTAGGCTGAATACCACCAATTTTTGCTTTGCTACCACTCTTAACAATTCTGTTGAACCCTCCACCTACTATGAAGCTGTTAAGGATAGTAGGTGGGTTGAGGCTATGAACAATGAGATTGAAGCCCTTTTAAGGAATAATACTTGGACCTTAGTTGATCTTCCTGCTAATAGAAAGGCTATCAACAACAAATGGATCTATAAGATCAAATACAAGTCCTCTGGTCTTGTTGACAAATTTAAAGCTAGGGTTGTTGTTAAAGGTTATAGTCAAAGGGAAGGCATTGATTTTGATGAGACTTTCAGTCCTGTTGTTAAAATGGTTACTGTTAGGTGTCTTGTTAGTATTGCTGTTTCTAATGATTGGCCTCTTTTCCAACTTGATGTTAACAATGCTTTCTTGTATGGTGATCTTGATGAGGACATTTACATGACTCTTCCTTTGGGGTTCAATTGCAATGATAAAGGTAAGGTGTGTAAGCTTAATAAAGCTTTGTATGGTCTCAAGCAAGCCCCAAGGCAGTGGAATGCAAAACTTACCACTGTTTTGGTTGAGCATGGCTTTTGCCAAAGTAGATTTGATTATTCTCTTTACACCAAGCAGAATGGTAATATGTTTATTGCTCTTCTTGTTTATGTTGATGATTTTATCATTACTGGTAACTGCATTGAGGAAATTGAATCATTTAAATGCATTCTTAAAACCAAATTCATGATTAAAGATCTTGGCATTATGAGGTATTTCTTAGGTATTGAAGTTCTTGAAAACTCCAATGGGATCTGCATGACCCAAAGGAAGTACTGTCTTGAACTCATACATGAGTTTGGGTTACTTGCTGCTAAACCTGTTGCAACCCCTCTTCCTGAAAATTGTGTTTTGGCTGTTGATGAAAGAAATGATGACAAGTTTCTATTAAATGTGTTTGAATATCAAAGATTACTTGGGAGACTTATTTATCTAACCCATACCAGACCTGATATTTCTTATGCTGTTCATTGCCTTAGCCAACACATGCATGCACCCCTTCAGTCTCACCTTAAAGTAGCCTTAAGGGTTATTAGGTATCTCAAAAACTCACCTGGTATTGGTATTCAGTTTTACAAGGATACCTCATTAAAGGTTTCTTGTTTCACTGATGCTGATTGGGCTAAATGCCTTAAAACCAGGAAGTCTGTGTTAGGATACTGTGTTTTCCTTGGAAGGTCTCTTGTCTCTTGGAAGAGCAAGAAGCAACCCACAGTTTCCAGATCCTCTGCTGAGGCTGAGTATAGGTGCATGGCCAGTGCCACTTGTGAGGTTATTTGGATCACTAACCTTCTTAGTGATCTAAAGTTGAAATCCTTGTTCCCTGTTAACCTTTATTGTGATAGCAGTGCAGCTATTCAAATTGCTGCCAACCCAGTCTTTCATGAGAGAACTAAACACTTTGAAGTTGATTTTCACTTGGTTAGGGAAAAGGTTCAGAATGGTGTCATTAACACCATCAAGATTGCCTCTATTGATCAAACTGCTGACATTTTCACTAAGGCTCATGGGATTCAGCAGCATCTCAAACTTTGTGATCAGTTGAGACTTGTGAATATGTTTGGCAAATGATGGTTTCTGCTCTCTCCTTTGTCAGATTGAGGAAGGGTGTTGTTTTTACAATCTGCCAAAGTGTCTTGCAACTTTGGTATTGTGTTATATTTTCTTTGTTACTTGTGGTTGTTTGTGTTTTCAGGTTTTGGGCTTCTGGTTTCCTTTGGGCCTTTGGTTTCTTACTTGATGGGCTTTGTTGCCGTTGGAGCCCCTTGACCAACAACGTGTATATCACCCTAGTCATTGACTAGGGTTTCTTATCACACACACACAACACACACATTTTGTGTGTGCGCAGCTCTCTCTCTCTCTCTCATTTCATCCATGGAGGTCTGACCTGGGAGTTTGAAGTTTCATCTTGTATAGCTGAGTGTTTGAGTGATCTATTGTATTGTGAGGGAGAACGGATCAACCTAGTTGGGACGTTCTCATTATTTCTATTGTAATCGTTCGATTATCACCCGTTTGGGGACTAATCTTTATCTTTGTCTTTGAACTCTGTTTTATAATAAATTACACCAAGGGGTGGTTGGTTGGGTGTAAGATCTGCTTTGTCTGTGATATTATGTTTCTTTACAGTTAGTTTCTGATAGACAGTGACTAAACTTGTTGAGCGGACTTTTGTGATGTTAAATGCATTTTATGCATTAAGCAGTGAGCAAAACAATTCATTAGCACTATCTGACTATATTCTAGCTTCAACGGAAAATTTAATAAATTTTTGCAGTGAGGAGATTGAGTCAAGAATATCTATAAACCAACAATCCTACTTATGTACCATAAAGAATGACTCTTCCACGTTTCTTAGTATCTCACCATTAATCTTGCTAACCAGAATTCAAACGTTGTTTAATTTGACGACATCTGCGGCCCGGCCCTATATAACCAAGGAGAGAAAACGTAGCTCGATCTATCTCAACAAGAAGGTTAGGTATCCACAACTCATCGTCAGTACCTTCATCTATAATCCCCTTCTGTAATTCATCAACCTCGTTGACATCATCCTTTTAAGAACGGACGATCTAACAACCTAATGTATCCAGAGGAAAACTAAAAGCCAAAACGAAAAGGCCTATTAGCTCAGCTGGTTAGAGCGTCGTGCTAATAACGCGAAGGTCGCAGGTTCGAGACCTGTATGGGCCATTTCATTTTATTACTTCAACAAGTTTTATCTGTAAAAAATTATATTTTCTGCTGCCAGGACTCGAACCTGGGACTCCTAGCCAGAGTAGGAGCCGAATCATATCATTTGATTGATTGTGCTACAGCAGAAATTGTTGTATTAGATATTCCCTAGTATTTATTTAAACCGAATAAAAGAAAACACCTCCTTTTTCTTAAGCTTTCTATATCTTGTAATCCTTCCCTAAAACTCTTGTTTTAACAAATAACAATCATTCGCAAAACGTTTCTTATCGCCAGCCGTAAAAGTCTCGTGCTAATAATGCTTTTTCATAATCTCTTAATTAACCTTTTTAATAAGAGTATAATATTATATTATGTTTTTTTTAATGTGAACTCGAAAAAAGAGTTACACATGCCTAACTCTTTACGTAAACACTATTCTGTACAACCCCAACAGATTGGTTTGCTGCTACTTAAACATTGTCTCAGCTTATTGATTGTACGAATATAGTGTTGAATATTGCTTAAATTGGTAAATCGTACATGCGCAACTTTTGCTTTAGAGCGCACACAAATGTCTATGCACTTGTTGAACAACCACACATGATTTTTTTTTTGCTCAAAACTAATGGAATGATTTTAAATTAGAAGTCGGTAATGATGTACATATGCATAACATACAACACATAACGATGAAAAAATGGTAGACCTCGAGAGATATATTACATAAACAAAAATTAGCAAACTATGCTCAGGGAAATCATCTAAATTAGTTATGCTCTTCATCATTTCCTTTAGTATTGACTCCACTTTTCTTATCGCAATTTCCTAAAATAGGAACAACATATGTTGGAGTCGGTAAGGACTTGTAAAATCAAGAACGCACAAGGTGTGAGGTTGTAGCTAGAAAGAATTAAGATAAACGCGTGAGATAATTGAAGAAAAGATCGAGTTGGCGGCATAGCTGGATTCTTGATCACCACTATTCATGCGTAAGAAGTCTGCAACTTGCATCACAATGGACCGTTGGCTTGCCATTGTAATTACTAATTACATATCTTAAATCACTTTTATCATGGCATTAAATATGTTTGTCAAATGAGCATTACTTTTGATAAGTTTGTCTATGTTCCCGGGGAGACTCTCAATGATTACCATCTGAGATTTACCCTATTGCTGAATGAGCTCAATATCTATGGAATGGCAATTCCTACGTTTCAATTGAACACCAAGTATTTGAACACTCGTCCTTCATAATGGAAAAAAGTATGTGACGGATGTTAAATTGGCTAAGGACTTGCATAACACCAATGTGGATCAACTTCAAGCTTTTCTTCAACAACACGAATGCCATGTGATCGAGGCTCGGTTGTCTGCACCTCAAGTTCATGATCCACTTGCCATGTATGCTTCTCAACAAAACATGGCTTATACTTATCAAAGACCATCATACTTGCAGCAGCCACCATCACACAACTATCAGCAACCACAACAACCATCTTATCAACCACTAATGATGCCACAACAAGCATTTCAACAAAGTGTTCATCAACAATCTTTTCCACAGCAACCATCACATCAGACATCACCATCACAAGCCAACACTTCTCCAATTGGTTATACTCCTCAGCAAGGATATTTTTCAATTGAAGCACAACCAGCACAAGCCTTCTACTCCAATGAACTTCCACCAATCCAAGCATCGGTCTTTACTCCAAATGATACGCCAGCTGATGTTCTAAACCATCTCACTGCCTACTTGTCAAAACTTGTTGCAACTAGAGGATTTCACCAACAAACAATCAGCTCCTCACCTCTTCAAATCCTCGACAACAAGTCACTGTTCAAGATGGTCAAGTGACGGTGCAACCTATTCAGGAAAGGCAAACTTCATATGGACCTCCTACAAGGACTGTGAATACTCAAGCTGTGAATTCTCAAGCTAATGGAAATAGAAGCCCTATTGGTCCATAAAAGGTTGTGACTTGCTACAATTGTAGAGGACAAGGTCATATGGCCAGGGAATGCATTCAGCCAAAAAGGAGAAGGGATACAACGTGGTTTCATGAGAAGATGTATTTGGTCGATGCTCAGTCCAAGGGAAAGATCTTGGATTCAGAAGAGTTAGCATTTCTTGCAGACCCAGGGGCAGCAGACAATGAAGGCATTGCAGTCGTTTCCACTTCTAATGCAGCTTATCAAGCAGATGATCTTGACGCATATGATTCGGATTGTGATGACATTCACTCTACCCAAGCTGCTCTCGTTGCTAATCTCTCTCACTACGGTTCTGATGTCATCAGTGAGGTATCCACCACAACCAATCTTGGTAATGATGATTACCCACATCAAGTTGGGCATGAAAATGACAACCTCGAACAGCATTCGGGAACTAGTAACTCAAATGATGTGGTACCCAATCCTACACATTTGAGTGAACCTCAACCAAATGCTACGACGGATATGGAATCTTATGCTCAACATGATTTGGTCATGGTGCCTAAACATATTATTGATCAAATTCATATGGCTCTCAGACAATCCGTATATACGAATTCCACTCATAAGTGTGAAAACGCTTATCCTTTTACCACTTAATTATAATAATAACCAAGCCAAAACGTGTATTTTATGTCGTAAATGTTGGAATTATGCGTGGTTTGTGTTTTTGTTGTGATTTAGGATCAAAATGTGAAAAGGGAAGAAAACACGAGCTTTCACGGGCTTTTATCAAAGAAAAAGACAAAAGACGAAGTCAAAAGATCAAGAGTGCAAAAAGAACGGAAGTCCAAGGCCTATTCTGAAGATTTATCGAAGAAAAAGTCCAGATATGGAAGTTTAATAAAGCCGAAGAACTCAAGTCTAATTAATGAAGAAATTACAAGACGAGTTTAATTAATCCTGAGACAAAGTCGAAAAAGTAGAAGAATTAAGAAGACGAAAAGACGAGAAAGAAAAGACGTGAAGAAGAAAGAAAAGAGCAACACATGCTTCCTTCCCTTCTCCCTATAAATAGACTTCATTTCACCTCATTTTAGTTTTGTTGTCTATTTTGACAAACTAGTCTTCCACCATTTTCATTACTTGCACATTTATTTTCATATCATTTACTTAATTGTCAATATAAATTACCTTGTTTTGCACCTTAAATTTCTTGCCTTTAATTCAAGTAAGTCTTTTAGTTTTGTTGTTGAATCTTTGTTTTCCTTTAATCAAGTTTTTTATTATTCGTCTTATTCTACTTTTCTTGCTTTTGATTTTGATTATTAATTCGGATTAAGCATTCTTTTGCTTAACCTTATTGATTATTTGAGTAAAAAGTTTATCTTTTTATTTCTATCTAGGCTTTTATACGAATTAAGCTATAAGCTTGACAATCTTATTAGCTTATTTTGTATTTAGCTTATTTGTTTTAAAGTTTTCTTAAAAGTTTTGTCTTTTTAAAGTTTGATTTAAAAAGTTTGTTTATTTTGTGTCTTGAATGTTTTAAAATTTGTGCTTATTTAGTTTTACTTATTCTTGTTTTAATTAAGTTTTTGGTATTTGCTTATTGTCAAAGTGCTTATTTGGTTCAGCTTATTTGCTTATTCGATTCCATCGTAACTTTATTAAGAGTTTACCCATTCCGATCAAGTAAGTGTGATCGCATAAACCCTAGGGTTTCTACTTGCGATCCTTTACTTCGATCAAGGACTAAGATCAGACTACGATCGTCCATCACGATCTAAGTCACGATTGCCCTTTTGCGATCTGTGACTGCGATCGTTGGTTGCGATCTGTAGATATGATCACTTGGTCACGATCGTCCACTGCGATCCACTTGTTGCTATCGTGGTGGAGTACGATCCAAAACTTGTCCAGAGTACGATCTGGGAGTACGATCATCACTGCGATCGCTTGTTGCGATCTGTGGCTACGATCCAGAGTACGATCCAGGGTACGATCGTGAGTTACGATCGTGACTACGATCTAACTTTTGTCTTTATTTTTATCTTATTTTTCCAAGCTTACTTTTCATTACGTTTTAATTTCCAAGAATTGCACGCTTCCCGAAATCTCTGTTTTTACCAAGTGTTTTTCTAGTAATTTTTAGTTTAATTTTTAAAGCTTATTTTTCCGCTATTTTACTTTAGTGTTATTTTAATCGTTTTTCTTTATTTTAAATTTCAAGTTTACATTTTTATTACATTGTCAAATTAAGTTTTCGTCAAGCTTTAATTTTTGTCATTTAATTAATTACTTTTAAAGTTTTAAATTTTGCACAATTACTTTTTAATTAGTTTTAGCTTTAATTACCTGCCATTTACTTTTAACGTTTTGCACATTTAACTTTACTACAACGACAAATTATTGTTTTCCACCAAAAGATGACTGAGTCGCACGTTAATCCCTTTTTCAATTCGATTAGACCGATTTCAACAAACAATTTTTCTAACTAAATTCTAGTTATTAAATGGTGCCGCTGCCGGCTCTTTTCGTAAAGATTAACGGTTTTCTGTGAGAGACGCGTTGAATTTTGGGATCCGGTCACTCGTGAATGTTATTTTTCTTGCTCAAAAATTTTCAAAAATCCATAAAAATTAAAAATTGTTAAAAATCCATAAAAATTTCAAAAAATTTCAAAAAATCCAAAAAGATTCTTAATTTTATTTTTACACGTACATATATATTCTCTATTTCTTTGGTATCTTTTTCTTTTGCTTTTGCAGGTGCATGCGTACTAGATCTTCAACTTATCCAGAGCCCGAGACTCGTGAAGATTTAGATATGGCTGGTGTGAACAACAACAATAACCTACCGCACCTCAACAATAATAATAACAACAATGTTCCCCCACCCGACCTTCGAACGATGGAGGAGTTGTGTCAACCTACAATGAATGGACGAGGAGGACCGATTGCGCCGATGCAAATCACGGCTCCATAGTTTTCGTTGAAGCATCACATGATCCAACAAGTTCAAAACACTTGTCCATTTCGCGGATTACCGGATGATGATGCCAACAAACACCTCGACAAATTCATTACCGTTACTCAAAGCATGAAGTTGCCCGGTGTTACTATGGATTTTCTTCGCCTTCACCTATTTCCACACACCTTATCCTACCATGCCGAAAAATGGTTTGATCGTCTTCTGAAGAATTCAATTCATACTTGGGACGAGATGACTCAACGATTTTTGTCGCGCTACTTTCCACCATCCATGGTCACGAGCCTTCGGAATCAAATTAGTGGATTTACACAAGAACCTGATGAATCACTTTTTGATGCTTGGGAACGATATAATGTTTTGATCGTTCGATGTCCAGACCATAACATGCTCCCCGTCACCTTAATTGATACTTTCTACAACGGTTTGACTTTTCGTGATCGTGATACGATTAATGCAGCCGCCGGTGGCACATTTATGAAAAGAAGACCTGAGGAGTGTAGAGAGATTATCGAGAACATGACTGCTCATCACAAAAATTGGGATTCATCCGCATCCTCAAGATCAAACCCTAGAGTCAATGTGTCTTCTACTTCTTTAAACCCTGATATCACTGAATTGACCCGCGCAATGGTCGAAATGAGCAAGAATATGCAACTCTTGGCTACAAATCAACAACAACAAGTTAAAGCTATAGCAACTTCTTGTGAGATTTTCGGGGGTCCTCATTCATACACTGATTGTCCTTCTACTCATGACAATCCGGAAAACGTGTATGCAGCTTATGGTAACTATTCAACAGAAAACCATCAAGCTCGACCTCAAGGTGATCGTAACTTGCTAAGTTACCGTTCTAACAACTTTCTTGCACCCGGTTTTTCTCCTCAAAACCACAACCCCAACAACTACAATAGAAGCAACCCAAACCCACCACGAGCTTCTAATCCTTATCACCCACCCACTCAACAACCACCACCCATTAATCAAGATGTTGAAACCTTAATGAGGACCCAAGGAGAGCAAATTAAGAATCCGCAAAGCTAAATTATCAACTTGAAAGGAGATATCACTAAGCAAGGTAATTGTCACACCCCACCATGGCGGAATATAGGGCACGACGTATGGATATCATCACAACAATAGCGTGTCTATAGAGATAACTAAATGAAAATATAATGTCAAAAATGGCGACACAAATGTCATGACAATACCTCAACAATGCAGGAGTCTAGGTAAGTAGGTAACAGTCCTACCACTTACCCAAGACAAACAATAAACATAAACCAAACAAACATATAGGTGCCAACATGTATCACTTATCAAATAAAAAAAACATAAAGGTAAACTAAGAAGGAATGGGGATCTCCTTCTATATGCAATCCTAATGCATCCAAATCTAGCCACTCCTATCCTCAAGCTTAACCACATACTCACCTGAAAGAGACACTAAAACACGTCAACATAAAGTTGGTGAGAGTCATAGGTTTAGACTCAAACGCCAAATCATACCAAAAAGCTGTGAGTAACAACCATCAACACAATAACATATGGACAATGTGTTACAATTATGTATTAACAACTAACATTCAAGATCAAACATTCCAAACCAAAATCCAAGGCCCTCAGCCTTACCAAACACCATGGTACCATAGATGATCACACTATGTACCTATCCCAAGGCCACTACCTTGTCATTATCCATTGGTCCCATAGACGATCACGCTATGTACCTATCCCAAGGCCCCTACCTTGTCAAACCACAATAACTGAGACGGCACGTGTCCCCCGATCCAAATCATACACAATCAAGAATCACATAGCAGTTAATCACATAATGTACACACAAGTCCATCACAAACCTTAAAAACATTCACAGCATCAATTTATAAAATAACTCAACACAGTGTCTCTTCCATCCCATCTGGAAGTCAATATCAATAGTAAACATGGGACTATGAAACTCACCTGATTGAGCTTCCCCAAACATCCGCGCACTAGCAAAAAGCTAACAAACCAAAAACACATAATCAAAACATGAACCAAACACTAAAATGGCTCATCAACCTATGATGGACATCTAACCTTATCCCATATATATACCTCATATATATGCTCTAAGCATCTCATTACACCCCTCTATAAAGCCCTTAACTCGTTTTACTTCATAACCCGTCCCGTTAACATTTTACCCAAAACAATCCCAGTTTTAGGTCTCCAAACTATAAGCCAAACGCCCACTTAAACATACCCATGATCTCTGTAAATGGAATATTTATTCCCTTACATATGTTAGCTAACACCTCCCATTTGCCCTAACCTTAAAGCTATTGTTAAGGCCCTGATATATATATATATATATATATATATATATATATATATATATATATATATATATATATATATATATATATATATATATATATATATATATATATATATATATATATATATATATATATATATATATATATATATACTTTTGTCATTCCAGTTTTACTGATTTTAAACATACAAAAGGTTTGTTAGGGTTACGGGATCTTACCCTAAACCACAACCTTAGCCCAAGTGCAGATACTTACTATAATATATAAACCATCTTTCATGTTCGTTAGAAGATCCCAATGCAACCCTAAGTACCCCAAACAACCCAAAACTTAAAAAGAAAACAGGCTGAATTCAAAACTGTTTTGACCACCGACTGTTGTAACCTGTTTTTGACCCACTTCCCGACCTCCAATTTAGTTCTCGTTTCTTGCATTGGAAAGCCACTTCAATTAACTTTTCAGGGGTACTTGGATCGTAAAATAAGAGTTTGTAGAACTCCTAATATGATCAAAACAATTGACTCAAAATTCTGCCCAGTTTTTAAAAACGAGTTTAATCAAATTGAACTAATTAATTACCCATAACCCCATTAAATACAAGCCCTAGTTTATGTAATCATCATCTTATGATTAATATAACATTAATTTACTGTTTTTATATTAAACCCTAACCTAAATCCATCAATAGATGATTAAAGAAATCATAAAAATAATTTAATTGAAAAGGGTTTGAAGATTTTACCTTAGATTTTTTGGAAAACAAGATTTTTGATGAAGAACCCTAATTTTCTCCATGGATGTCGACCCATACTTGATCTCAGGGATTTTATGAAGTGTTTTGATAAAAATAAGGTTTTCTATAGTTTCCTAACAAGTCCTTGGCCCATATACAAAATCCCGGTTCCCTTTTTCCCTTTTTTCCCCTTTTCTTTTCTTTGGTGCGTCTAAACCGACCCAAACACCCCTAATTTCGTTTTTTTTATTTTTATTATTTAATATTATGTTATTAACATTACCTTAATTTACCTTAATTTATTTCAGCTCCTAAAGCTTCCAAAACCTCAAAACCGTCAAACTAGTCAAATTTACGCGTTTTACCGTAAAAGACGTAAAATATACACTTTTAATAAAAATCTCAAATTTTGAAATAAACTTTATAACTAAGTCCTAAATGACTTAAAACCATCCCGAAAAATATTCATATGACTAATTACCTCATCCGAGACCTCTAAATGCTAAACCGTAAATCGTAAAAATACGATTTTCTATAATACATATACGTATACGTAAAACCACTAAATAACACCATCTCACTTCATAGTCACCACCATGTGAACTCATGAACATGAAATCATCACACATCGTTTCACTCACAAGGTACCCCGTACCGGAAACGATATCCAAACCACAATCTATTCACACCAATTAGCACATAAACACGTAAAGACACGTAACTAGCACAAAACAAAACTAAGCGACGAACCTCAAAACTAGGATTGTCACAATAATGATATTAGAACTGAGATTTGACATGATATACAAACCTCTTTTAGCACTCAAACAAATGATTTGAAGAATATGCTGGCTAGTTTCTTACCAACTCCTCAACCCTCTACTTCGGGCTCTCTACCTTCAAATACCGTCACCAACCCAAGAGCGAATGTGAGTGCTATTACTACACGCAGTGCAACAACCTTAGTAGGACCATCTATCCCTCCCCCAGTTAGTCCATCTATACCTCCTCCACCACCATTTATCGTTATCCCTCCTACTCCCACGCCTAGTATTAGTTCTCCATTACCGTCTCCACCTATGCATGAAGAAGCACCCAAGAAGAACCCTTCACCAACCACACCTTCCACCTATAAACCCAATATCCCTTATCCTTCTCGCTTAGACAAGGCCAAACTGCAAACCAAGGATGACATTCAAGTGTCGAACTATTTGAAGAAGATTTCAGGACTGACCATCACCTTTAGCCTTGTTGAAGCTCTTGCACAAATGCCTAAATTTGTTAAGATGTCTAACGAATTGCTTAATAAGAAGGAGAAGATGGCCGAGTTTGTTAATACTCGATTAAATGAAAACTGTTCTGCAGTCCTTCTTAAAGAACTTCTGGAAAAACTTGGAGATCCCGGTCGTTTTGTGCTACCATGTACTTTTAACCAAACCGAATAATTTACTGCCTTAGCCGATCTCGGGGCAAGTATAAATTTGATGCCTTTAAGTGTTTGGAAAAAGTTATCATTACCCGATCTTACTCCAACAAAGATGGCTCTTGAGCTAGCAAATCGCACTCTCGCTTACCCCGTTGGTATTGCCGAAGATGTGTTCATTAAAGTTGGCACCTTCACTTTTCCGGTCGACTTTGTTGTTGTTGATTATGAAATGGACCCTCGTATTCCTTTAATACATGGTCAGCCATTCTTGAGAACCGGAAAAGCTTTAGTCGATGTTGCCGAAGGTGAGTTAATCTTAAGAGTCGGGAATGAAGCACAAGTATTTAAAATGGGGAAGATCACAACCAAACCCAATGGAAGAGAGTCAGCGAATATGATTAATGTGCTTGATGATTTTGTCGTCTACAACACTCCTCTATTCGATTCTTTCTATGATAATCCACTGTTCCAAGATGATGTGGATGATTCTCTCTCCAATTTTCATCCTCCACCAATTTATGATTCTCCACCGATCTATGATGCTTATGATGATGATTCTAGTTCAGATGGGGATGATTATGATAATTTTACTTCTGAGTATCCAGACATGCCCACTTATGATGATTTTGATGAGGATGATACTCTCTCGAGTGATTCTTCTCATGATGACCTTGCACCTACTTTTGATGAAGATCCTCCGCCAACAATGCTTAATCCTACTTTGGATGACTACTCATTTGAGGAAGATTTTGCTACTTTTCTCAACACTTACTTCCCAAATGAGAGTGATGCCCCTCCTTTGGACTTTGATGATTATGGTCTTTATCCTCTTTTGGATATGAAGAAACCCGTTTCAAAGGAGAAGAAGCCGGCTGACACCGATATCCGCAGCACTTATGACTTGACACCTCTCTATCCACCTTCTGAGGATGAGATTGTGAGATTTATGAGCGGATCCTCTTCAAGGACTACTGAACCTGAGTGTTATTTTCCCCTAAAGGAAAAGGTGTTCGATCCCGGTATTGCAATTTTTAAGCCATCTCAGTATCCATCTGATGAAATAAAAGGAAATACTTTTGGAAACCATGGAGATATGCTTGCATCTCATCACCCTTGCTACCACCGTGCTCAACAACTACTTAAGGGAACCTTTCCTACTCTTTTTTGGCTTGCCTTGTTCGCCTTAATCTTGTGCTACTTGATGGATGAAAACCATGTCTTTGATCCCGGTGGATGTGTTTCAAGCTTCTTCCTATGCTAATCAAGGTCGAGTCAGGCTCACGACTCGGTTAACAAAAACAAGCGCTTCTCGGGAGGCAACCCGCAGTATCTATCCTTTTTCTTGTATTTTTATAATAAGTGTAGAGGGAGACCCTAGTATGTGTTTGTTGTTTTCTTTCTTATCATTTGCAGGGATTCGAGTTTTCAAAGATACATTGTTGATGACTTTTGACGACCCATGATTCTGTGTACCCGTCTTCCCGGTTCTATCCTAAACTCTTTTGATTCTCTATTTTATATTCTTCAATATTGAAATAGGAATCACTATAGTTGTCCTTTCCTTAGCAAGATTTAAACAAAGTGCACAATGTCCTAAGTGTAGGGGAGTTTACTTCCACATGCTTAAACATTGAGGACAATGTTTATATCAAGTGTAGGGGGACTTCTATCGAAGTTAAGTGGGCTTTTTCCTTGTATTTGTCCTCATTTTAACCAGAAAATTGATTTTTCGATATTTTTCAAAATTTTTGATCTATTTTGGCCTATTATTATTTACCTTTGTTATAGTTATTTTCTTTCTTTGTTAGAATAACTTTTAATAAAGTGGTTTTAATTTTTAAACGTTGTGAATCTTTTGACTCAACCCGAGTTTACTTATTCAAGTTTACTCTAGCTAGTATCCTTAAGTGTTTAAGTCAAGTTTTGCTAGGCTTTTATATAGGGAACTTTAAAACGCGAAAGTCTTCACTCTCAAGGGTTAAGAACAAGAACTTTTCGCAAGTTCCTATAATTGATCCTAGAAAGTCGTTTATCAAGGGAACTTTAAAATGCGAATTCTAAACTTGAAAGAGTCTAAGAATTTGCAAGATCCTTTAGATGACTTGAAAACCCAAAACTTTGATTTAATAGGCTAAGCATCCATGAGTCTCATTCATTGAGATTTTAAATTGTGGAGAACGAGAGATGATAGAGTCAATTATAAGTTTGGTATTCCTTCATGAATTTATGTGAGTTGATTATAAGTTTTTTCTCCCATCGCTTGCTAATAAATATATTTTCAATAAATAAGGTTGTACGATTTGAAAAGTTACTTAGCTTCTAGCCCAAGATCGTTTAAAAGTTGCTTGGTATTAATTAGAGTTCATAGCCAAGGCATAACTTATAGAAGCGGGATGCGAAGATTGGCGAGTCCGAAAAGGTCCTAACAAGACATGAGGGCTACATTTTGTTGCTAAAGATCCCAAGTGATGTGAAGAATCATTTATCAAAAATCAATATGAAGGATCGAGACACACGACGAAAAGCAAATACTCCCCTAAAGATCATGGAGAAGTCTATCCAAGAAGGCCCTAACAAGGTATGAGGATAAATAGATCCAAGCCCTAAAAGGAGGCGGATCGTTGTATATCAAAATCCCAAATAAGGATTGGAGAAAAATGAAGAAGTCGTGGTCCAAGTATGAAGAATCTCTCAAAAACTTCAAGTGAAGAAATTCCTGTTGGAAATACGTTTTTCCAAGGAAAGTCTCGGTCACATCATTATTAGCATAGATCACGAGCTATAGACTATTTAGAAAATTGTAACTTGGAGTGACCTCCCTTTGGGGGAGATTGTTGGAAATACGTTTTTATGTATTTAGAAAGGATCGGTCACTCCAATGATATTGGGCTCGTGATCCAATATAGTCCATATATCCCACATGTAGGGTGGGCTATATAAACCCCCTCCTAGCATGTTAGGAGGGGTTGGTCATTCACTTTTCACACACTTAATCTAATATTTCATTTTTCTCTCCAACCTCTCTCTAGTTTCTCTCTCTACATGTTCATCTATCTCTCTCTCTAATAATCATCTCCGTAGTTAGATAATCCAAGTATTACGATAAACTAACAATTGGTATCAAGAGCCATGGGATGATTGTTTGGTTTTTGTGTTTGTGTTCTTGATTATCTCGCCTATTTTGATCCGAATTCACAAGTACAAAATTTTTTGTGTTTTTATGGTTTAATCTTGATATACTTCATCTAGTTACTTATTATTGTGATTTGGTATTGGTATTTTGGTTAAAAACACAAAAATTTTGGGTGTTTGATTCGTTTCTTGGCTTGATATTCCGAATTGGTTGTGTACTATCCGAGAAAATTGGAAAAATACTCCATCGCAAAGTTGGAAGGGTTTTATATTCCGATCTGAATATTGCGATCGCAAAAGCCTAGGGTTTCTACATTGCGACGAATATTCAGATAGTGTATTCCGATACCCCTTATTCCGATCGAGGATTGCGATCGTGGATTGCGACGGAATTAAGAGATATTGCGACGTTACTCTGTCCATATTTCGATCAGACATTGCGATAGGCAACATTGCGATTGGCACTGCGATCCAACATTGCGATAGGTAACTTTCCGATAGGCAATATTGCGATGAGTATTCCGATGGGAAATATTGCGATGGGTATTGCGATGAGTATTCCTATGGTTTAAACACTAATATTCCGACAGGTATTCCAATCCACATTCCGACAGACTTTCCGATAGGACATTCCAATGGTTATTCTGATGGGTATTGATAGGTGTGAAAACACCCATCTTTTCTACCACTTAATTACATTAAAACGGGACCTAAACGTATATTTTATGTCGTAAATGGCGGAATTATGCGTGGTTTTTGTTTTTATTGTGTTTCAGGGTCAAAATGTGAAAAGGAAGGAAAGCACGGTCTTTCACAGGCGTTTATTGAAGAAAAAGACAAAAGACGAAGTCAAAAGATCAAGAATGCAAAAAGAACGTAAGTCCAAGGCTTATTCTGAAGATTTATCGAAGAAAATGTCCAAAGATGGAAGTTTAATAGAGCCGAAGAACTCAAGTCTAATTTATGAAGAAATTACAAGACGAGTCCAAAGAAATCCCGAGACGAAGTCTTAAAAGTCGAAGAATTTAAAGAAGACTGAAAGACTGAGGACCAAGAAAGAAAGAAAGAGGAAGCCACCAACCACTCCCCTCTCCTATAAATACCACCCTCACTTGTTGTGAGGAGGTTGGTTAGTTTTAGTTTTAGAAGTAGGAGTAGTTTAGTTTTAGAGAGAGAAAGTGACAGTTTCTCTCACTAGAACTTTAATCTTTCATCTTTTATCTTTCTTGTTTTTAATCAAACCTTTACTTTTTAAGCTTAATCTTGTCTTAATCTTCATATTATTAATCTTTCTTGTCAATCTCAATCTTGTTTTCATCATCTTTTTCATCAAGTTCTTATTTAAAGTTTTGATCTTTTAAATTTTCGTGACTTTAAGTTCATCTTTTTATGTTTTGATTTTAAAGTTTGTTTATTTTAAGTTTGATAAGTTGATGTTCGTGCTTATTAAGTCCATTTCCATTATTGATTCGTTCTAGTGTTAGAGATTAGCTTATTATTGTAGCTTATTTTCTTTGCTTAAGTTTCAGATCACACACAAATCGGAAAAGGTTTTAAAACCCTTTTCCGATCACCACTTTCCGAGCAGCCTCCCCTTATTCTGATCAGTAGATCAGAAAAGGGTTTTGAAGTTATTCCGATCAGGACCTTAGGGCTTATTCCGATTACATGCATTTTACATATTCCGATCGCACCACTTTTCTGTCATTCCGATTTGGGTGATATTCCGACGGATGGACTTGTCTACATTCCGATAAATCGATCGGAATACATTCCGATCTGGACTTCTTGCATATTCTGATTTGTACTTTCCGACGGGTACATTCCGATCGGATTCCGATTGGATTCCGATCGGGTGTATTCCGATTGGGTATTTTGTCTTGTTTTGATATTTTGTTTTAGTTTAAGTGTCAAGTCTTCTTGTTTTATTTTTAGTCTATTTTTAATTTCGTTTTTCATTTTTATTCAATTGTCATTTTACTTTTTGTTAAGTTTTAATTTCGCGTCATTTAATTTCTCGTCATTTACTTTCCAAGTTTTAAATATTGCATCGTTTACATTTTAACTAGTTTTAGTTTGAATTACTCGTCCTTTATTTTTAAGTCTTGCACATTTATTTTACCAAAACCAAAAATATTATATTTACCAAGAACAACTGAGTCGCATAATTAACCAGAGATCAATTCGAGAAGATACCGAGAAACGAACTTTTTCGACTAGTAAAATCTCAATTTCAAATGGCGCCGCTGCCGGCTCTTTTCGTATGGATTAACGGTTTTTTGTGAGAGACGCGTTGGCTTTTGGGATCCGTTCACTTGTGAACGTTTTTTTGTATCAAAAATTTTCAAAAATACAAAAAACATTTGAAAAATCATAAAAAGCATTTCTTTTTCAAAGTTTTGCACCAAAAATATTCTTCTTGCTTGTCTATTTTTCTTCATGGATTCGTCTTGTGTACGGTGTGGGAGACCATGGCATGGTTTTCAAACATGTCAATGGTGTACTTGTGAGTGGTGTGGTTCTGATATCGACGATACACAATTTGGATTTTGTCCATTTTGCAATTCAACAAATTCGTACTTCTCCTCTTACAATACTTTCTCACCCTCTCCCGTCTATGACGATCCTTATCCTCAAAATGCACCGGATTTTTCTCCATCCCCGTGGTGCTATAAGTGTGGGGGTCCTCACGAAAGTTTTCACTGTCTTACGGGGGATCAAAATTACTATAATTATACCCCTTCCAGTTTTGACCAACCCCTGCAATACCGAATTGATCATCAGCCTCGTCACGGGATGAGTTACCAAGAACCAATTGACGATCTTGCTACAGCCTTTCAAGAACAAAGAAACGATCTTGCTACAGCTTTTCAAGAACAAACGAAAGAGCTTTTACACACGCTGCAAACTTGTATGGAGTCATTTTTACAGCAGCAAGATCAGACGAGTACTCATATCCCTGATCTTATTATTAGCCCTTTAGGTATTAAGGAGAGCGATGACGATATTGAGGTTATTTTCGACGAGGAGGAATTTCTAAAGCAACGTAAGACTTCTCCCATTCCTCCTTCGTCTATTGCTATCACACCCGAGGAGCCCGTTGGCTCTCTCATCATGGAGGATGAGCATCTTGACGTTATCTCGGCAACTGAATCGGACAAAATCCTAAAGTCTAGTGTCGAGGAACTTGTCGTCATCCCAAGTGAGCCCGCGGGTATTCCGGAAAATCTGTGTGATGTGCCGACTTTTGCGGAGCTTACGGACAAGTTTGCTTCGCTAGTCAATGATCACATACTCACAACTCCACATGCGATATTTGATCCTCCCAACAAGAGTTCAACATGTGGTGAGTATGATCATTTCATCTTCGAGCCCGAGATTGAGGAAATTATCGACCGAGAGCTAGCTCTTTTACCTCCGCTTTCTCCTACAAGCGAGGTCGATTTTTCCAACATCGATGCCGAACTTGATGAGTTGGAACGTCTTATTTTTCATAATAATGACGAACCAACTCACTTGACCAATCATCCTATTCTCGAGGAGTTACCTAATCAACACTCCTCTTATGAGAATTACGTTTACCACATTCGTGAGGATTTACCTTATCAACAATCCCCACAAATGAATGATGGTTTCGTACTTGATTGTGATCTTTTCAAACGAGTTTCTACACTCTTTATCTACGAGGATATCGACAAGATCTACTTTCATGAGGATAAATGCTTTGACCCGGGAGGTGACATGGACCATTCTATGATTGATAATTTTACGGCTTTGCCAATTGGTCTGCATCCATTGTCTTTGGAGGATGACAATGTGATTCCCTTACCCACCCCACCTCCCGTCAATCTGGATTTCACATGCTTTTCTTATATTGAGCAGACTTTCCTACCATTCAAGACTTATCCTCCCGCCTCTCCTTTGTTGATGTCCTCCGGGAACGAGGACAAGGTCTTTGATCCCGGTATCACATTCGAGGCTTCCCCATGGACCATTTAATTCGGGGACGAGTCAGGCTCGTGACTCGGTTAACAAAAACAAGCGCTTTTTGGGAGGCAACCCAATTATCTATCTATTTTCACCATAAGTGTAGGGGGAGCCCCGTGGTATTTCTTGCTTTCTTTCTTATCATGTGCAGGGAGCTTTAAAAATACACTCTTGATGATTTTTGACGAACCGTGATTCCGTGTTCCCTTCTTCCCGGTTCTATCCTAAACTCTTTTCGATTCACTATTTTATATTTCTCAATATTAAAATAGGAATCTCTTTAGTTGTCTCTTCCTTAGCAAGATTTAAACAAAGTGCACAATGTCCTAAGTGTAGGGGAGTTTACTCCCACATGCTTAAACATTGAGGACAATGTTTATATTAAGTGTAGGGGGACTTCTATCGAAGTTAAGTGGCCTTTTCCTTGTATTTGTCCTCATTTTAACCGGAAAATCGATTTTTCGACATTTTTCAAAATTTTTAATCTATTTTGGCCTAGTTGTAGTTCCCTTTATTTTTGCTATTTTTCTCTTATTTTAATAAAATGGTTTTAACAAGTTTAGTTATCTGAGATATATTAGGCCCGTTGTGAATTTTTTGACTCAACCCGAGTTTACTTATCCAAGTTCACTCTAGCTAGTATCCTTAACCGTGTAGACCTTAATTGGTTTATTGGGCTAAGCATCCACGAGTCCCATTCCTTGAGATTTTAAATTGTGGAGAACGAGAAATGATAGAGTTGGTTACAAGTTTGGTATTCTTTCATTAACTTATGTGAGTTAATTATGATCTTTTTCTCCCCTCGCTTGTAAATAAATAAATGCAATAAGTAAGGTCGTACGATTTGAAAAGTTACTTAGCTTCTAGCCCAAGATCGTTTAAAAGTTGCTCGGTAATGATAAGAGTTCATAGCCAAGGCATAACTTATGAAGCAGGGCGCGAAGATTGGCGAGTCCGAAAAGGCCCTAACAAGGCATGAGGATTCAATTTTATTGCTGAAGATCCAAAGTGATGTGAAAAGCATTATTCTCAAAATTAATATGAAGGATCAAGACTCACGAAGAAAAGCAATCAACTCCCATAAAGATCATGGAGAAGTCTATCCGAAAAGACCCTAACAAGGTATGAGGATAAATAGATCCAAGTCCGAAAAGGAGGCGGATCGTTGTATCTCAAAATCCCAATTAGAGATTGAAGAAATAATCATGAAGTCGTGGTCAACAAAGCTGGAGTACCCCTCAAAAGTCTCCAAGTGAAGAAAATCTATAACGAAGAGAAGACCATTATCTCAAAAACGTCTCTCGAAGATATGAAGTATGAAGTACATGCCAAATATCGGCCCGAGAAAGGTCTCAAATCGTGAACCAAGTTATGCCAAGATATGAACTTTTTGATATCCCGAGAAGCAGTTTTAAGAGATTTTGTCCTTTAGCTAACTATTGATCAAATAGTCCTACTTTGCTTTCAGCCTAAATAAATTATCGAAATAAGTCAACAATGCATCCTCGTGATCATTCAAGACATCAATAAAATATAAGAGATACTCGTAGGAATAAGGGAGTTTAAGTGATTAATTGAACCACATGAGTAAATGTTTGTTATGCTAACTTGTACTAACAATGATCTTGTTTTTAAGCTTGGCATGGGGAACGTGAAACTTGAGGGTGATGAACATTCATGACACACAAGCCCTAATGTAAGTCTTAGATTTCTTTACAAGTTTCTTCCTTGTTGCATCTTGTTATTTTCTATCTTTTTGATTTTCCTTAGTTGTTTAATAAAGGCCAAGGTAGGTTGATTATGATGGAAAATGTAAAACGTGCTTTGTAACTAATGCATTGCATGAGGAAATTGCAATGGTTAAGTATAAGGGATTTGATAGGTGTGAAAACACCCATCTTTTCTACCACTTAATTACATTAAAACGGGACCTAAACGTATATTTTATGTCGTAAATGGCGGAATTATGCGTGGTTTTTGTTTTTATTGTGTTTCAGGGTCAAAATGTGAAAAGGAAGGAAAACATGGTCTTTCACAGGCGTTTATTGAAGAAAAAGACAAAAGACAAAGTCAAAAGATCAAGAATGCAAAAAGAACGGAAGTCCACGGCTTATTTTGAAGATTTATCGAAGAAAATGTCCAAAGATGGAAGTTTAATAGAGCCGAAGAACTCAAGTCTAATTTATGAAGAAATTACAAGACGAGTCCAAAGAAATCCCGAGACGAAGTCTTAAAAGTCGAAGAATTTAAAGAAGACTGAAAGACTGAGGACCAAGAAAGAAAGAAAGAGGAAGCCACCAAGCACTCCCCTCTCCTATAAATACCACCCTCACTTGTTGTGAGGAGGTTGGTTAGTTTTAGTTTTAGAAGTAGGAGTAGTTTAGTTTTAGAGAGAGAAAGTGACAGTTTCTCTCACTAGAACTTTAATCTTTCATCTTTTATCTTTCTTGTTTTTAATCAAACCTTTACTTTTTAAGCTTAATCTTGTCTTAATCTTCATATTATTAATCTTTCTTGTCAATCTCAATCTTGTTTTCATCATCTTTTTCATCAAGTTCTTATTTAAAGTTTTGATCTTTTAAATTTTCGTGACTTTAAGTTCATCTTTTTATGTTTTGATTTTAAAGTTTGTTTATTTTAAGTTTGATAAGTTGATGTTCGTGCTTATTAAGTCCATTTCCATTATTGATTCGTTCTAGTGTTAGAGATTAGCTTATTATTGTAGCTTATTTTCTTTGCTTAAGTTTCGGATCACACACAAATCGGAAAAGGTTTTAAAACCCTTTTCCGATCACCACTTTCCGAGAAGCCTCCCCTTATTCCGATCAGTAGATCGGAAAAGGGTTTTGAAGTTATTCTGATCAGGACCTTAGGGCTTATTCCTATTACATGCATTTTACATATTCCGATCGCACCACTTTTCTGTCATTCCGATTTGGGTGATATTCCGACGGATGGACTTGTCTACATTCCGATCAAACGATCAGAATACATTCCGATCTGGACTTCTTGCATATTTCGATTTGTACTTTCCGACGGGTACATTCCGATCGGATTCCGACTGGATTCCGATCGGGTGTATTCCGATTGGGTATTTTGTCTTGTTTTGATATTTTGTTTTAGTTTAAGTGTCAAGTCTTCTTGTTTTATTTTTAGTCTATTTTTAATTTCGTTTTTCATTTTTATTCAATTGTCATTTTACTTTTTGTTAAGTTTTAATTTCGCGTCATTTAATTTCTCGTCATTTACTTTCCAAGTTTTAAATATTGCATCGTTTACATTTTAACTAGTTTTAGTTTGAATTACTCGTCCTTTATTTTTAAGTCTTGCACATTTATTTTACCAAAACCAAAAATATTATCTTTACCAAGAACAACTGAGTCGCACAATTAACCAGAGATCAATTCGAGAAGATACCGAGAAACGAACTTTTTCAACTAGTAAAATCTCAATTTCAAATGATTAACTCACATAAATTTACGAAAGAATACCAAACTTATAATTGGCTCTATCGAAAATCAATATGAAGGATCGAGACACACGACGAAAAGCAAATACTCCCCAAAAGATTATGGAGAAGTCTATCCAAAAAGACCCTAACAAGGTATGAGGATAAATAGATCCAAGTCCTAAAAGGAGGAGGATCGTTGTATATCAAAGTCCAAAATAAAGATTGGAGAAAAATGAAGAAGTCGTGGTCCAAATATGAAGAATCTCTCAAAACTCCAAGTGAAGAAATTCCTATTATGAAGAGAAGACCATTATTTCAAGAACGTCTCTCAAAGATTTGAAGTATGAAGTCGCTGCCAAATATCGGTCCGAGAAAGATCTCAAATAGTGAAGCGAGTTATGCCAAGATATGAACTTTATGAGGTCCCGAGAAGCAGTTTTAAAAGATTTGGTCCTTTAGCTAACTATTGATTAAATCGTTCACTTTATTTTCGGCCTAATTAA
The DNA here is from genome assembly GCA_025667525.1 of Glebionis coronaria. NCBI lineage: Eukaryota > Viridiplantae > Streptophyta > Magnoliopsida > Asterales > Asteraceae > Glebionis > Glebionis coronaria. The sequence continues at coordinate 545,844,407 of CM046882.1, forward strand.
CTATCGAAATAAGTCAAACAATGCATCCTCGTGATCATTCAAGACAAAAATAAAATATAAGAGATACACCTAGGAATAAGGGAGTTTAAGTGAATAATTGGCCCACATGAGTTCGTGTTAGTTTGCTAACTTATAATAACAATGATCTCGTTTTTAAGCTTGGTATGGGGAAAGTGAAACTTGAGGATGATAAACGTTCATGGCTGCCAAAACCAATGTAAGTTTTTAATTTCTTTACTTGTTTCTATCTTTTTATGTTTAGTACTTAATAAAGGCCAAGGTGGGTTATTTATGATGGAAAATGTAAACCGTGCTTTAAAATTAATGCATTACATGAGGGCATTGCAATGGTCAAGTGTAGGGGATTTAATAAGTGTGAAAACACTTATCCTTTTTCCGCTTATTTCCAATAATAACAAGACCAAAACGTGTGATTTATGTCGTAAAAGTCGGAATTATGCGTGGTTTGTGTTTTTATTGTGTTTTAGGACCAAAATATAAAAAAGGAAGAAAATACGGGTTTTCACGGGCTTTTATCGAAGAAAACGGGAAAAGACGAAGTCAAAAGATCAAGAGTGCAAAAAGAACGGAAGTCCAAGGCCTATTCTGAAGATTTATCGAAGAAAAAGTCTAAAGACGGAAGTTTAACGAAGTCGAAGAACTTAAGTCTAATAGAAGAAGAAAATTAAAAGACAAGTTCAAATCCCGAGACGACATCGAGAAAAGACAAAGAATTAAAGTCGAGTCGAGAAGACGTGAAGAAAGCAAGAAAGAAGATGCAACACATGCACTCCTTCCACCTTCCCTATAAATACCCTCCTAATAGTCATTAGGAGGAAGTTAGTTAGTTAATCTTTAATTTTTTAGTTTTTCACTTTTTCATTTTCTTTCTAGTTTTAGAGAGAGAAAGTCTTAAACTTTCTCTCACTAAGTTTCATTTTTTCTCTTAATCTTTCAAGATTAAACATTTATGTATTGCTTATTTCATTAATCAAGTTCTATTTAAGCTTTTAATCCTTAATCTCATTCTACCTTTCTTTGATTTTAGATTGATTTTGGCGCGGCTTTCATATGATCCGTGTTGTTCTTAATGATTTCGTGCTTAAAAAGTTAATATTTTGATCATTACCTAAGTTTTCATGCGAATAAGCTTTGAGACTTTTGTGCTTATTGGCTTATTTTTATGATTAGCTTATTTACTTATAAAAAGTTTTCTTAAAAAGTCATATTTTTATGTTTGATCTAAAAGTTTGTTTATTTTAAGTTTAGATAAGTTGATCCTAGAGCTTATTTGATCCGGTTTAGTATTGGTTCGTTTTAGTTTTGGGAATAAGCTTACCAATATAGCTTATTTCTTGGCTTATTACCGAATCCCATATAAATCGGAAAGGGTTATAAACCCCTTTCCGATCTCCGTATTCCGAGCAGCCTTCCCCTTTTTCCGATTTGCCAATCGGAAAAGGGTTTCTCCATATTCCGATTGAACACCCCCTTATTCCGATCGAGTGATCGGATTAGGGTTTACACTTTCCGATCTGAGCCCTCTTTGAACATTCCGATTGGGAATTTTTGCATGTATTCCGATTTGAACTATCCCTGTATTCCGATTATCATCATCTTTTTGATATTCCGACGAGGTCATTTTAACTATTCCGATTGGAGGTGTTTGTAAACATTCCGACCAGTAGACATTTATAACATTCAGATTAGTCTTGTTTTCTATAATATTCCGATCAGGTTTCTGTTTGTTTTCCGATGGTTTAAATTTCTTGTTTTTACAAAGTTCCAAGTGTTAGTTTTATTAAGTGTTTTAGTATTTTTCTTAATCTAGTCTTTAAGTTTTCAAGCTTTTATTTTTACTCGTCACTTTAATATTAATATTTTAACTTCTACTTTATTCAACGACACTTAAATTTCTTGCTACTATTTTATAATAGATAATCAAAACCAAACCATTCTCTCGTTCACCAAAAGACAATTGAGTCGCACTTAAGACCGGTTTTCAATTCGAAAAGGATTCGGACGATAAGATTTTATACTTGGTTGCAAAATAAAGTATTATGTATTCCGACGGATTAAATTTGAGGATTCCGATACAGTGACATGTATTTCAAGATTTTTCAAAAACGTGTTTTTGAAAATTCGTGTGTAATTTTGTCTTGGAATTTTTGGTTTATCGAGGACAATTATTAGGGGATTTTAACATTATTTCTCGACTTCTACTCACAACAACAAACACAATTACTTTCTTACATTGATCGATTGACAAGTAATCCTTACTTTCATTTATCATCGATTTTTAATGGATTCGTTGAATTCGACATCTCGAGAGGGAGACTTGCATCTCATGCAAAACACAGCTAGAGAAAGTGGTATAACGTTCTTTCGACTACTCCAGTCTCATCTAGTAACCATTTCTTGGTTTCAAGGAGGAAGCGAATTTCTGACACTCTTCGGTCAAGATCGTTATATATTCATCGATTCCATATTCCTCAACTTGAACCAACTAGCTGAGCAACTTCACAAAGAAGACTTTAATCACTCTGCATCAGCATCTGCATATCAAGCTCTAGTGACACAACTTACGCACTTCTTCAAATTCAACATTCTTAAGTCTGACAATTCAGGGATATGTCAATCATTTCTTTAGTACACACAAACGGAAATTAAAGAGTTTCGTGGTACATTGTTGAAATTAATGATATCAGTCTCGTCTTCGATTTATGAAAGATCTCGACTTCAGCAAGAGTATGATAATGGAGTGCAAGAATCTACGATGCAGATGCAACAGGAGAATGATCATACGGTTGACAACTTGGAGCCTAAATATTGCAAGAGCAAGGATTCGGGAGGAAAGCATGATACAAGCAGCATGTCAGGGATTGATGACACCATACCCGTATCTGACGAAGAGTCTACAAACACGGTACAAAGGAATGTGGTATATGATGTCTATGCCGATGAACTACCGCATGTTGCGCATTCCGAACCTAATTATGACAAACATGGGATGGAAAAGGGTGATAGTTTTACCACTTCAGATTCATCCGATGTGAGTCAAAATAGGAAAGAAATTGTTCATAATGCTATAGTTCATCATGATAAATGCTTTATGACTGCTTCTCTAACCGATTTTGATTCCAAGATTAAAGAGCTTGAAACGATTTTAGCTCAGCAATCTAAAGCTCTTGAGGATGCCAAAATTGAATTTTCGAAGAAAACGGATAAATTTGAAAAGTATTTTGAAAAACTTAAAAATTCAAACGTTGTTCTTGAAAGAAAATTAAATCAAAAAATTCAAGATTCTAAAGCTGAAAAGGATAATTTTGTGAGACAAATTAAGTCGCTTGAATCTAAGTCGGCATCCCAAGATGAATTTCTCAAAGTGAATGAGATTTTAAAGGATCAAGTACAAGAAAAGGTCTTTGCTATAGCTGCGTTGAAAAACGAATTGAGAAAAACTAAAGGATCTAGTGTGGATACTAAGCTTGAAAAACCATCAATCTTGGGGAAACCGCCTCAAATTCAGTCTGTTAGACAACCGACTGCATTTAGATCTGAGCGACCAAAATCCTCGAGACCGTGGTTTGCCTCCCAAGTTGATATGGTTCATCTTTCTAGACCAGTCACTCCACTATTTAGGCCCATTGTGACTATAACAGCTTCTGCAAGACCTAATCACATGATTGCCTCTAGTCTCCCTAGACATAGTCCAAAGAACACGTCTCAAACTCGTTCAAATGACGTTTTCCATACATTCGGTCTAAAGGAAGCTAAGCTAAAGACACAAGTAAGAGATAGAAATTTCAAACCTAGCCAGATGCCTTCTAGTTTACCCAACACTGCTAACCGTAGCATGTCACTTCCTAGGAGCATCAATCAATCATCTAGGAATTCTAGATCTTACTCGGACATTAAATATGCTACTTGTAAAACATGTAGGAAATGTGTCTTTAAAGCCAATCATGATTCTTGCATCAAGAAATTACTTAATGAGGTGAACTCCCGTGCTAGACTTAAATCCCAGTGGGTTGCTAAAATCAAACCCATTGGTAAAATGTGGCGCCCCACTGGTAGAACTTTCACTATTGTAGGAAACGAGTGCCCTTTAACTAGGATAGTCTCTGATTCTACCAAGACTGCTAGGGTGGAAATTGAAAAGGATGATAAATCACTTAAGCCTGAACTTAAGGTTTTCTATAAAAGGAAACGTTTGCCAGCTAAGATAAGTGAATCATCTACTCAGATCGCCTTTGACACAAGTAAAGCCAACTGTGAACCCCCACGTGCTTCTAAAATTGATATCGCTAACCCATGTCAAATCATGCAAATTCCTAATGAGAATGCAGGTACCAAAGTTTATGTTCCAAAAGAACGAAGCGGTCCAATCGTTGTATACCGTTCAACTAAGGACACTCTTAGAGTTTGGTTGCTAAAGAAGCAGATATCAGAGAAACAAGTGTCTCAGGGGATTCATGGTTAAGCTTACCAAAGGACTTATAGTCACATCACAGACTATAACTCGATCTTCAAAGAAAGGAAAGTTTATCGCTGATGATAAACTTATCCTAACAACGAGAAATTAATTTTTCTCGGGCATGAGCTTATATCAAAAACATTCCAAGTTTTTAAGCTCATGCACAATGACTTACAGTTAAATATCAGACTGTAACTCGGACTTCAATTTTAGGAAAGCTTATCTTTTAAGATAGCTTATCCTCGTAACGGGAAATTAAACTTTCTCGGTCATGAGCTTGTATTAAAACATTCCAAGTTTTAAGCTCAGAAAGGAAAGTGTATCTTTTAAATAAGAGAACTTTTCCTCATAACGAGAAATTCATCTTTCTCGGTCATGAGCTTTCCGTTAAAACATTCAAAGTTTTCAAGCTCATGAACACGACTTCTAAGTAAATGTCAACTTAGGACTCGTTCTTCAGTTAAAAGGAAATTTTATCGCCGATGATAAACTTATCCTTAACAACGGGAAGTTTACAACTTCTCAGACTTGAGCTCGTCTTATAAGATATTCAACATCTTAAGCTCAAGTAATTGGTTTTCAAAACATTGAACACAATTTTTCGAGAACTTCTCAAAAGGTTTTTTCAAAATTGTGTGTTCAATAATGTTTTTGATAAAAAGAGCATGTCTTCTGGAATCGATAATATTTACGATACTAGAAATGTCATTCAATAATGACACGGGATTGTAAATAAAGTTCGAATAGAAGTTCAAATGTTTTAAAACATGCTCAAAATGGCTTGCTATTATTTCTGATAGTAACCCGCTTTTCACTTTAAAGTCAAGCATTTCACCGGAAAGCTTTGACTAAACAACGGGAATTAATTTTCTCGGGCATGGTTTACTTTATAACCATGTAAGGGATTGTGTTTACGTAATAACACAATCTAACACAAATTTATGTACGTGTCAGTGCATTTATTTGTTAAAACAAGAGAAATCTTGTTTTTATGAAGTTATCATCTCCACCAACCGTAGCAATTTACAATTGATATCTACATACTCGACGATGCGACTACTCAAACGGTGACTACAACTCTTTCAATAGAACACGGGTCAACAATTGAGGGGGAGCAATTGTCCAGCATTCAGAATCTTTGACGCCGAAAGTGCCAAGTTCACATGTTGGTGTCAAGATAACGATATCAATCGTACACATGGAGTCAAGAGATAACTTCAGACGTGATGAGGCGACCAACATTCGTGAACAAGAACCATGTGCTTCTTTCATATGATGTTCTCCATCATTCAGGTCCAACCTCATAAATTGTTAATCTTGTGAATACATTATCATATATGATCTTTGCACGTGATAAATACCTTACACTTGTGTTTAAAAGGTATTTAATTTACGTTTCAAGTACACCCTCATTAATTTGAGGGGGAGCTTGTGTAATTCATGAAGATAATTGGATTTGCATCTTTCTTCCCAAATTTTCTTAAAATACTATTAAATCAATTGATATTAAAAACATCGATTGGGTTAATATTTTTAATATGGGGGAGAAAATGTGATTTAATATGGGAAATGATTAATCATAAATGGTTTGACTTAACGTGATAGCTCATCCCGACATGTGCGAAATGTTTTCGGATATCGTGGCATACGTTAAGGGGGAGCAAAATGGATTTGCACTTCAAAATGGATTTCATGGTGACATACACTTACCCAAAACATCTCTATTCACGACGGTGAAGATTGTGGTGACATAAGGATGGTAGGATAGGTTAAAGTCTAATGATTCTCTAGAACCGGAGGAATCTTCCCAAGGACATTCCATAGCTAGAAATAGTAGTCCTTAGGAAAGATGGAGAAAGATTGTGAACGTAGCTGAATGCCGACCAAGTACTTAAGTTAGCACTGGAACAATCACAACAAGGTGCTAGTGATGACGTATTGGTAAGCATTGAAGGGGTTGAAGAATGAAAAAGAATTGTAAAGATAAAGGGTGTAAAGAAAGAAGCCCTCCTTACAACTTTAGGCAGAAACCGGGTCAACACATATGCTATTGAGATCATTTTAATGATGCTCGATATTGAAGATAGACATCATGGACCCAGTGATGCATTACACAACCCATCCCATCTAACTCAAATATCTCTCAAAAGGTATTTGTTTTAATCACACGGAGACAACACATCATCTATTGATTTATTCACTCCGAATAAATTGGTATTGAAAAGGTGGCACTCCTCTCCAGCCTCCGATCACTAAAATCCAAAATGCACGATCGAGTCTAGAGCCATTTGAGATCATCAAATATCTCATTAGGACACATTTCCATATTTCCTTGCTTCTTCACACACTGTGAAAAGTAAGAAAGATTTTAAGAGTCCTACGCAAAATCTTCATGGTCTTGCCTGAACATCCGAGTAATACGAAAGTATTTACAATGAAGATGGAAATCCTTCTTGAGCGAATATCAAAAAACTCATGGTAGGTGACTTGTGCGATTCTTTATGAATCAAACTTGTGATAACTGGAAAGAAACAGTTGTTTAATTCTTAACTGAACTTAAACACGTTCCAGGACTCTACGCAATATCTTAGTGATCTTGCCAGAACATTCAGAGTAATACTATTAAGTATTTATAGTGACGAATGGAAATCCTTCTAGTGTTAACATCAAACAGCACTTGCTAGGTAACTTGCAAGATTCTATATGAATCAAGCTCGTGACAACTGGAAAGCAACGATGGTGCGGTTCTTAATTGAACTTCACTTGTTCCAGGAATATGAATTGACGGCTTCAAATCATGTGGATAATATTATCCAAATGATTCACTCTTTACGTTCGCAGTCAGCTTTGGACGGTCGAGTAAAGAGAACGGGTTTACCCGCGAAATCTTGTCAAGGAGGTTCTTTATTGAAACTACCTGCCACAAGTACGATATTTAATATCATCCAACGGTCTTCACCGACCGGAGGTAAAATGCTACCGAATTAGAATGAAATGTTCAAGGCCATTTCATCCGTGTATATGGTTTGTTGCTAACTGTCTTATGCAGCGTAACACGAAGGTGGCATTGCGGTGTATAATCCAGAAGAAGTCGTCACCACATGCTTATACTACATACACTTAGCACTTCAACAAATTCAAGAAAGTCTGAAGGTCAAGTCTTCCGCTGTATCAAACTCTGAAGCTTTCAAGAATTTAAAGGTATAAGTATGTGGAACATGAAGTCACGAAGAGGCGAATATCACAAGTGATGAATGCACAAGGTCAAGGCAAGGAAACATGCTCAAGACTTAAGTCAAATATCACATCAAGCATATTCACACGAACAAGATCGAAGACTCAAGCATAGATGCTAGGTTTAAGATTTTGTAAAATGGTCTGACCTCCCTTTGGGGGAGATTGTTGGAAATACGTTTTTCCAAGGAAAGTCTCGGTCACATCATTATTAGCATAGATCACGAGCTATAGACTATTTAGAAAATTGTAACTTGGAGTGACCTCCCTTTGGGGGAGATTGTTGGAAATACGTTTTTATGTATTTAGAAAGGATCAGTCACTCCAATGATATTGGGCTCGTGATCCAATATAGTCCATATAGCCTACATGTAGGGTGGGCTATATAAACCCCCTCCTAGCATGTTAGGAGGGGTTGGTCATTCACTTTTCACACACTTAATCTAATCTTTCATTTTTCTCTCCAACCTCTCTCTAGTTTCTCTCTCTACATCTTCATCTATCTCTCTCTCTAATAAACATCTCCGTAGTTAGATAATCCAAGGATTACGATAAACTAACAATCATCATCATCAGACTGATCAGACTCGTCAGACTTGTCCTTGTTACCGCTATCCCTGTTCTCATCATCATCCTCATCGTCGTCCCTGTTGCTATCCTCATTTCCACCATCACCATCATTATCATCATCATCACCATCACTACCTTTATCTTCATCTTCTTCACCATCACTCTCTTCTTGCTCACTATCCTCCTTATCAGAGCCTCGGTTCATTCCTTGGATCATGTTTTTGTTTCGATTTGGTGGTCTAAACATTTTTTGTTGGGTCTCGTTCTATATTTTTTTTTGGTCCGATGTGTTAACTTTTTGTCACCTCTTGTTATCATTTTGTCCAAACAGTTTCTTTTGTCACGTCTTGTTATCATTTTCTTGGTCCAAATCTGCCTAAAAAGTCACTTTATCAGTTTGTCTCACAATCCATATCTGATTTTTACATCCCACTTGTTTTTAGTCCCTGGTTTAACCCACAACTTCATATCTATGTCCCTGGATTTATGGTTTTTACATTGAGTCTAATGTTTGCTGTTTCTGAACTTATTTTTATATGATTTCATTTTTTTCTGGGTGTCTATTGTTCTTTATGAAGATGTAGTTACCCAGAAAATTTGCCATAAACAAGTTCCTGAAAATATGGAAAAAGGACAGTACTTTTGGATAAGATTTTTGTGATGGTAACAGTCAGATCGGAATATTGCGATCGCAAAAACCATTGGTTTCTACATTACGATCGAATATTCTGATGGAACATATTCCGATGGAACGCATTCTGATGGAACGCATTCCGATGGAACGCATTCCGACAGGGTGTAGAAGAGAAGACATTGTGATGGACTTATTTAGATTTAAACATTGCGATGCAAGTCTTTGACTTTGCGATGGGTTTTATAAAACATTCCGATGGACTGTTTATAAAACCAGTGGACCAAAAATGTGACCGAACCATTATCAACACATCCAACCTTTTAACTCCTCAAACACCAAATCTAAACCTACACCCATCGACACCTAACCCATCTACAAATCATCAAGACTCGGACTTAAACAGAAACTTAGTAAATGATCTCAGATTCATTTTTTTCGTGTTTTGCACATGCAACCAAAGATCTTTTAAGATCTATACACGAAAAAATTTATATCATCATTGACCCATGTTTGGTTTTGCACCAAGTTTTATATACGAAATTAAATAAAGATCTATAACAAAATCGTTATTATCCTTATTCTGTTTCGATTCCTTAATCAAAACCAACATGCAATTAGTAAAAACCCTACCCGAGACCTTGTGGCAAGATCTTGAAGATGATTCGTCATGATTTTTGACTCCCGAAACGAGATTCGATTATTACAAATCGATCTATGGACTGGTGTTATCATAATTATGTGATTTGGTGGTGTGTTTTTTTAATTAAACAAAGATTTAAGGTCATTTTGTTTACTTTTCTGATGAGATTGAGGATCTATGCTCGGTTTATGAAGATGATATGTGTTTACGTTTTACGTATATTAGAAGTATCGGTCACTCCACAATATTATTTATGTTGTAATAGCTCGTAGTTAACAAATAGTCATTAGTTGCTTATTAAGTTAAGTAAGAACCGGTCCATGGGCTTGTCATGGACCGGCCCAAGCCCATTGTAAGCTTGGAGTATAAATACCCCTTTCCACCATGGAAAGGGGTTGGTTGTTGTCATTTTCTAGTTTCCACTTAATGAAATAACACATAGTTTCTCTCACTTTCTCTCTCTAACTTTCTCTCTCTAGAAATCAACAAACCCCTTCATAGATTCATAGGTTATCAATATTCTACATTTGGTATCAAGAGCTATGGGGTGATTTAAGGTAGTGATTTGTGTGGTTTTTTAGTTTTTGATTGTATTAGTGTTCTTTAAGAAAAACCATCTTGATTGGTGTTTTTGGTGTTTTTGTGATTGGGATTAGTGGATAAGTATTAGTTTTTACTTATTATTGTTGAAATCACAAAACTTTTTGGGTTATTTGGTCAAAATCTGGGCTTAATCTTCATTTTTAGTGTTCGACTGTTCATCGGAACAAGTTTCTGATTATTCAGCAAAAGTTCCGAACCAACAAGTTCCGGATCAACCAAAGAAGTTCCGGATCAAGAAGTTCCGGATCAATAAGTTCCGGATCAAGAAGTTCCGGATCAAGAAGTTCCGGATCAAGAAGTTCCGGATCAAGAAGTTCCGGATCAAGAAGTTCTGGGTCAAGAAGGGTCAAGAAGTTCCGGATCAAAAAGTTCCGGATCAAGAAGTTCCGAACCAAGAAGTTCCGGATCAAGCCACAAGTTCCGAACCAAGAACTTCCGAACCAAGAAGTTCCGGATCAAGCCACAAGTTCCGAACCAAGAACTTCCGAACCAAGCAGTTCCGGATCAAGCCAAAAGTTCCGAATCAAGGTAATTCCAAGCTAAATCTTCCGAATCAAACTTCCGAATCAACAAAAAGTTCCGAATCAAGGGTTATTTTGCTTGTTTTTTTGACGATTTTTTTAGAGGATTTAATCTTGGTTTCTTACAACAAAAACTCAACACAATTCACAAGCTTTACTTCACTGCTCGATCAACCGATAATCTTTGTCTCTTTGAAGTTAACAAAATGAATCCGAATTCAGTAATGCCTTAGATGACATCACTTACGGATATTTCGGTGATTACAGGAACGGATAATCGCCCGCCAATGCTCATCAAAGAAGTTTTTGAAGCTTGGCAAGGCCGGATGATGTCTTATCTTAAGGGAAAACCGGTCTATGGGAGGCTTATGGTTAAGTCAATCTTAAATGGTCCACTTGACTATGGTACCATTGTGGCGAACAATGTGTCTCGACCAAGAGAATTTGAAGAACTTACACCAGCCCAACAACTTGTTGCCGATGCAGACGAGAAAGCTCTTCAAACAATTCTCCAAGCTCTTCCCCATGACATCTATAGGATGGTAAGTCAGTATACAGTAGCAAAGGATTTATGGGAACGTCTTAAGGTGTTGCTACAAGGCACGTCTCTCACCAAACAGGAAAGGGAATGTCAATTGTATGACCTGTTTGACAGATTCACTTACAACCCAGGGGAAACGCTTCATGATTATTACTTCAGATTCACCACACTCATGAATGATCTGAATGTATACAATCTGGTGATTGCTCCATTCCAGGTTAACACCAAATTCTTGAATACTCTACCTCAAGCTGAATGGGGTGAGTACATTACCGATGTTAAGTTAACCAGGGATTTGCATAAGTGCAATTTGGATCAACTATATGCCTTTCTTCAGCAACATGAGAAACATGTGATCATGCACCGTTCTCCACGAGGTATGTACCCTGATTCATTAGCTTTGATGGCGAATCAACCAAGCTTGTCTCACAACAACACTCCTTATATTTTGGGACATCAAGCCTATCATCCATCACCTTACATGACACCAGCCTTTCCCCAATACTCCATTTTACCACAACCACCCACCTCACATCAGCAACAATATCGGTTCAGTGCACCTTCATCACAATATGCTACACAACCTCACCCAGCTAGTATTGCACCTTATGCTCAATCTTCATATTCATCTTATCAAGAGAATGCAGCATATCCAACAAGCTACCCTGATCAAATGAGTATTCCTTCTAGTGATTATGCAGCTCAAGATCAAGCAATGTACTGTGATGATGAGGAAGTCCCCGTTCCTGTATTTAAACAAGGTGCTGATCCAGTTGAAGTGTTAACCACTATGTCTGCCTATCTCACAAGGACTTTAAGCAAACGAGGATTTAGGGGATCAGCTCCTACCAACAATCAGTTGAGGAATTCATCCAATTCTCGCCAACAAGCTACTATTAAGAATGGCAGGGTAATGGTTCAGCCAGTTCAACCATATCAGGGGAGACCTACCACATCAACTACCAATGCTCGCACGGTCAATCAGGCACCAATGGTCAATCCTGCTCCACGGGCTAATTCCACGGGCAAGTTGCGAATGATTACATGCTACAACTGCAAGGAAGAGGGTCATATGTCCAGGGATTGTAAGAAACCCAAGAGGAGAAGGGATGGACAATGGTTTGCAGAAAAGATCTATCTGGTGAATGCTCAAGCACAAGGAAGGGAACTTGATGAAGAGGAGCTTGCATTTCTTGCTGATCCAGGGATTGCTGAACAAGACACGGTCACCACACAGAATGCAGCATACCAAGCAGATGATCTCGATGCGTATGACTCAGACTGTGATGACTTTCAATCTGCAAAGGCTGCTCTCATGGCAACTATCTCCAGCTTAGGGCCAGAAAAGAGATCTGAGGTACTTATTAATACCACCGATAATACCACTGATGCTAGTATTCAACCACATCAAGTTGTGCAAGAGAGTGCTGATTCGAATGAATCTTCGGTGGTGAGTCTTTCAAACGAGGAGACAAACAATGATAGCAATATCAATGTGAGTCCCCAGACTTTGAGTGAATCACAACCGGGACCCATTTCGCATACGCCTACTCCTGCTCAACAAGATTTGGTCATGGTTCCTGCTACATTACTTAGCCAAATGAATGCTGTACTCTTAGAAACCTTAGCTAAGAATAAGAATTTGTCTGATGAGCTTGCCTTAAGCAATGAGAAAGTTCAAACCTTGGAATTAGTGCCTTCGTCTAGTGTTCTAACTAATCCCGAATATGATCACTTTAGAAACAAACAAATGGGTCACTTGCAAGAAATCGAAAACTTAAGAGCAAATCTGTCTAATGAACTTCAAGAAAAGGAATTAGTGGTCACTAATTTTCAAAAACTTCAAACGGATTTTGAATCACTTGAGTCTAAGAAGAATGAAATGGAGATTAATGCCACTAATAAGATTAGAAGTCTAGATTACTTGCTGTTAAGACAATACGCTGCTTCTCAACTAGTGCACTTATTTGATGCTTCGTTTAGAGAGTTTAACTTATCACGTCTAAAAGGCCTTCCCCCTAATCCACGGTATGCAAAACAAGCTTTAAGACATAGTCCTAGACTTTATAATGCAACTCAATTAGGATTGGCTTTAGACCCGATTGTTTTTCCCGATGATCGAACAAGTAAGGATCTAGTTGATGAGGATCGGTCATACAATTCTGCAAAATATCCCGAGTGTGATTATTTTAAATTGAATAAGGAGCTTGCAAAAACGGATTTTAGAATTCGCTTCCATATGGACAAAGATCTCATAACAGCACCGACCTACATATTAGATGAAGAAAACCCTAGTACATTTCCTACACTTGTCAATATGGAAGGTCCTAAGGAAATTCCAAAGGATCTTCCACCTGTTAGCACTGTATGGTTAAACTTGCAAGAGATTAATCAATACTTTACTAATTTTGACAAGGTCATCTTGGATTGTACGACTTCAAATGGCTTAAATGCCGGAGAATGGGCTTTCGAACATATGAACGAGGTGTTTAAAAATGAGATCAATCCGTTTGTCGAAAGTCTAAAAGGAACTTTTGCATCTCTTAAGGAAAATCTTGTGTTTGAAATTGGTGAAGTTCAAAAAGTGTTTTATGAAATGGACACCGCTTACGAACTACAACTAATTGAAAAAGAAAAGATTTTAACCGAATATGACCGATTCTTGTCTGCAGTAATCTCGTGTGATGTGCTTACTACTGTAAATGTTAATTATTCGAATGAGCTTACATCCGCTATGATTAATTGTGATGATGTGCATAAATGTGATAATGTTTGTAATCTCTCTATAAATGTTGCTGATACTGTAAATGAGGTAGATAATCATTCTTGTCACGAATCTAACGCTGAGTTTTTAAAGCTACAAGATTCTTACAATTTACTTTCAAAACGCTTTAATCAACTAGAACAACATTGTATATCTTTAGAATTAAAACAACAAACTCAAAATGAGGATCTTTTGATATCAAATGGTTGTGAAAACGGTGTTGAGACAAGTGACAAGATGATTGCAATTGTTAAGACATTAGAGGAAGAAATCATGAGATTGAAGAGAGAGGTATCATCAAAGGAAACATTAAAATTGGAACTAGAGGCTGCAGAGTCTAAAAACCAAGTCTTAGAAATTAGACTATCGTCTGTTCTAGGGGAGATGGATCGAACTAGACAGGGACTATCCGCTCTTTATGGTTCACTAGAAGAACGCTTCGCTTTTAATGCGGCACAGCAACAATCTTTTGTTGAACAATTGAACCAAAAGTGCGAGGAAATCTCTGATTTGAACATCCTGCTCATTGACAAAAATATGGTTTTGGCTGAGTTAAAGGAGACACTTCTTCTCACCCGACAAGAAGTTGTTGATAACTTAGCTACCGACTCTGCACCGTCCACTAGTGCTCCAACAACCAAGTCAGTAGTGCTTTATAAGAATCCGCTTCATAAGAGAAACCCGGTTACCTACGATGATTATATGAGGAATGCCATTAAGAATGTCGATCTTCTTAGGGATATTTTAGACGATCTTTATGCATTAGATCCCTCAAGTAGCGACTATTATTCGGCTCATGAATATGTTAAGCGAGTTCAATATTGCTTAGCATATTTGCAATACATAGGTACACCAGGTTCGGCACTACTTAATAATAGGCCCATTGCTGTCACTCCATTTAATAAGACTCCAGGAGCGAAATCGTCATTGGCACAATCAAGTAAGACACCTTTAAAATCTGTTGCTAATATTCCCACTTTGCCTTCTACAGGATTAAAAGAGACTACTAAGGCTAAAGGATCGCCACTCAAGAAAGATAAGATCAAGCCCTCCACTAGTAGTGCCACAAAGAAGAAAGTAGAAGTTCACAATAGGAATGCTAATTCAGTTTTAAATAAAAAGAATCATGTTAAGACTAAAAGCTCTGTGCCTGTGCAGCAGCCTAAACCATTCGTGAATTCTGATTTGAATTGTTGGAATTGTAATGAATGTATGTTTTCCCAACGTCATGATTTGTGTCTGATTGATCACGTGAATGAAATGAATGCTATTAAGAATGGTCTTGAATGGAAGCCAACGGGTAGAACTCGTGCCCAAGTTGGCTGGCAATGGCGTCCAACTGGTAGGACCTTTACATTAGATGGAAAAATGTGCCCTTTAACTAGGAATGCATCCATTGAGGTTAGGTCTGAGCGTCCTTTAGTTAGGAACACTCGCACTCAAGTATGGAAACAGCGCCCTTTAATTAGGTCAGCCCCCACTATAGTGCCTATCAGTGCAGAAATACCTCAGGATTTAAGCCAACTAGAATCTACACCACCTATTAAGAAAAGGAAGGCTAGGAAATCTAAGAAACCTAGAGTTAGCAAATCTAAGATTATTAAATCTGTACCTGCTAATAACAAGGAACACTCAGATTCCGATACCTCTACATTGTCTTCGTGTGGTGATATTTTCAGGTGGTCCAAATCATCCTGTGGTATTTGGACTCCGGTTGTTCAAAACATATGACCGGAAATCGCTCGATGCTCCGAAATTTCGTCAGCAAGTTTCTGGGTACGGTTAAATTCGGGAATGATCATATAGCAAAGATTATGGGGTATGGTGAATATCAGATTGGAAACGTGACGATTTCAAGGGTATACTATGTAGAAGGTCTTGGTCATAATTTATTCTCAGTAGGACAGTTTTGTGATTCCAACCTTGAGGTTGCTTTTCGACAACACACTTGTTTCATCCGCAACTTGGAAGGAAAAGATTTGTTGAAGGGATCTCGTGGTGCAAATCTCTATACCTTGTCCTTACAAGACATGATGGCCGCCTCTCCAGTATGTCTTCTCTCTAAAGCATCTAAGACCAAGTCATGGTTATGGCATCGCAGATTATCTCATCTTAACTTTGATGCTATTAATCATCTGGCTAAAAACGATTTAGTTCGTGGTCTTCCAAAGCTTAAATTTCACAAGGACCATTTATGTTCCGCGTGTTCAAGGGGGAAAAGTACGAAGAAATCTTACAAGCCCAAAGCTGAAGACACCAATCAAGAAAAACTTCATCTTTTGCATATGGATCTTTGTGGGCCGATGAGAACTGAAAGTGTGAGCGGTAAGAAATTCATTCTGGTAATTGTGGATGATTTCTCCAGGTTTACATGGGTTAGATTTCTACGTACAAAGGATGAAGCACCGAAGGCTATCATCACTTTTCTGAAATTCATTCAGGTACGTTTGAATACCACTGTCCGCCGTATTCGTACAGACAATGGTACAGAGTTCGTCAACCAGACTCTTCATGATTATTATGAAGGAGTTGGTATATCACATGAAACATCCGCTGCACGCACTCCACAACAAAACGGTGTCGTTGAAAGACGGAATCGTACACTTATGGAAGCTGCTAGGACCATGCTTATTTATGCGAACGCTCCATTGTTCTTGTGGGCAGAGGCTATTTCTACTGCATGTTTCACCCAAAACCGTTCTATCCTTCGGAAACGCCATGGAAAAACACCTTATGAGCTTTTACATGACCGTAAACCCGATGTTTCATTTTTCCATGTGTTTGGTGCTCTTTGTTATCCAAACATCAATAGTGAGAACTTGGGTAAGCTTCAACCGAAAGCAGATATAGGTATTTTCATTGGTTACTCACCGTCCAAGAAAGCATACCGAATCTATAACCGTCGTCTTGGCAAGATTGTAGAAACTATGGACGCAGATTTCGACGAGATGACAGCGATGGCTTCTGAGCAACACAGCTCTGAACCCGCGCTTCATGAGATGGGAACCGGTGCTATTAGTTCCGGATTAGTTCCCAATAATCCTACTTCTACATCATTTTTACCACCATCAAGGCCCGAGTGGGATAAACTGTTTCAACCGTTGTTTGATGAATTCTTCGATCCCCCGACTGATGAAGTTCCAGCACCTGTAGTAATTGCTCCAATACCTGAAGTGGTTGCTCAAGCTAATGAACCTTTATCTAATGCATCTACAATTCACATTGAACCGGATGCACCTTCACCAAGTGATTCTCAAACTACACCTGAATCATCACCCCTACTTGTGCCTAATGATGTGGAAGAGGATTCGACTGATCACGACTTGGAATATGCTCATCTGCAAGAGCTTCCTTTCTTTGGTGTAGCGATACCTGAAAACCCTTCAGCCGCGTCTACCTCAGAAGAAGCTCCTTCTATTGTTCACTCCAGACCACCTAGGATTGAAAACCATAGCACTAAATGGACAAAAGATCACCCAATTAGGAATGTTATTGGAGATCTAGATCGACCAGTCTCTACACGCCACCAATTACAAGAGAGTGCACTTTATTGTTACTTTGATGCATTTCTCTCTGAAGTTGAACCCAGAAATTGGCAGCAGGCTATGACCCAATCATCTTGGATTGAAGCTATGCAGGAGGAACTAAATGAATTCCAATGACTTGAAGTATGGGAATTGGTTCCTCTCCCTGACAAGGTTAACATCCTAACTTTGTTATGGGTTTATAAGGTTAAACTTGATGAGATGGGTGCGGTATTGAAGAATAAGGCTAGATTGGTCGCTAGAGGATATAAACAAGCCTTGGGTATAGACTTTGAAGAATCTTTTGCTCCTGTGGCTAGATTGGAGGCTATTAGACTATTCCTTGCGTATGCTGCTCATATGAACATGATCGTCTATCAAATGGATGTGAAGACGGCATTTTTGAACGGTGAACTAAGGGAAGAAGTCTATGTTAGTCAGCCGGATGTGTTCGTCAGTACGGAGTTTCCTAATCATGTGTACAAGATTAAGAAGGCTCTCTACGGGTTGAAACAAGCTCCACGCGCGTGGTATGATCTCCTGTCAACATATCTCATTTCGGAAGGCTTCTCCAAAGGCAAGGTGGACCCCACTCTATTCACTCTCAAGGAAGGCAACGACATGATTCTGGTACAAATTTATGTTGATGATATAATATTTGCTGCCACTAACATAGAATTGTCAAATCGATTTGAGAAGATAATGTCCACACGCTTTCAGATGTCGATGATGGGAAAAATTTCATTTTTCTTAGGATTACAGATTTCTCAAAATCCCAGAGGCATCTTTATTAATCAATCCAAATATGCTCTAGAATCTCTTAAGAAATATAACTTTGAAAATTGTGACCCCGTGGACACTCCAATGGTGGAGAAATCCAAGTTAGATGAGGATAGGAATGGGACTATTGTCGATCCAAAACTTTACCGTGGGATGATCGGCACCCTTCTATATCTGACTGCTAGCAGGCCTGATTTGCAATTTGCTGTATGCATGTGTGCCCGGTATCAGGCTCGGCCTACCGAAAAGCACCTACATGTTGTGAAAAGGATCTTTCGGTATCTAAAAGGAACACTTCATCGTGGTCTATGGTATCCGAAAGATTCCTCTATTGCTTTAATATCATACGCAGATGCCGATCATGCTGGATGTCAAGACACGAGGCGTAGCACCTCTGGATCTGTGCAACTCCTTGGAGATAGATTGATCAGTTGGTCTTCAAAAAGGCAGAAAAGCGCTGCAATATCAAGCACGGAGGCTGAATACATCGCCATGTCCGGTTGTTGTGCTCAAGTCCTTTGGATGAGATCACAATTAACTGACTACGGTTTGAAATTCAACAAAATCCCGATGTATTGTGACAACAAGAGCGCCATTGCCCTTTGCTGCAACTATGTTCAACACTCCCGGGCCAAGCACATAGACATTCGCTACCATTTCATTAAGGAGCAGGTGGAGAACGGAGTGATCGAGCTGTATTTTGTCACTACTGAGTACCAGCTGGCGGATATGTTCACCAAAGCACTAGATCGAGGACGAATCGAGTTTTTGATCGACAAGCTTGGTATGAAATCATTCACTCCAACGACTCTCAAAGAGTTGGCAGAAGAATCAGCTGAATAGTCGTGGTAAACTATTCAGAGTATCCTTTGTTCGTGATCATGTATATTATCGTAAATATATAAACCACAAAAGAAAAATACAAAAATATAAAACCAACAAAAATCATAAAAAATATAAAACCTAGAAAAACCATAAAAATTATAAAATCAAGAAAAACAAAAATATTTTTCGTTTTAAATCGGGCATGTCTTTTAGTACGGTAATATTTACGGCCTTAGAAATGTCGATCAATATTGACACGGTGCCATAAATAGAGTCCGTATAAAAGTTGTACATTTTTTAAAACATGCCCATAATGGCTTGTAGTTATTTCTGACTGCAACCCGGTTTTCATATTAAAGTCACGTATTTCCTTGGAAAACGTTGGCTCAGAACGGGAATTAATTTTCTCGGGCGTGATTTACAAGCCAAATCATGCAAAGGGATCAAGTTTACTTTACAACTTGGTCTAACATGAATTTGTGTACGTCTCAGTGCATTAATTTGTTAAAATAAGAGAAATCTTATTGACACCACGAATCAAATTTTTTCAAGATAAAAATTGGAAATGCTTTCATCAATATTTAACTCTTTAAACAATGACTACATCTCTTTAAATAGAATACGGGTCATCGTTTAAGGGGGAGAAAATATTAAAATCATCTTCGTCATTAAATTGATTTTCAAAAGTGATTGTGAAAATTAAGGGCTACATGGTAATTGAGTGGTTTTGCTTTAGAATACGACTTGTGTTCGTTCTAAGTGATAGGCATTGCTTTTAGATATTGGAGATATGCTAATAGATTGCGTTTGCTAAGTTGTGTGTAAGTTAAACAAGGATTAAGTGAATTAAAAAAGTTAGAAACAAAAAGGATAAGGAGTGAAATTGGAGGGACTAAAGGTGATATTTATTGGAACTAGTCAAAAAATTGACCTAAGTCAAAACTAAACCACCCCGCCTCACTTTCTTTTCACTGTATCTTCATCACTTTGCCGCCATTGTTGAATAATCACACACACAAGCTCTAAAAAATCATTCGCTTATTCATCCATCCGTTCCTTTCATTCAAGTAAAAAGGTAATTACATCAACGTTTAAACTTCTAATTCATATTATTCATCCTGTAATTCTGTTAAAATTACTCAAATAATCAGTTTAAATCAAATTAGGGTTTATGATTATTTTAGGGTTAATTAACTAAGGATTATTGGTGGGTTTTGTGCGGATTAGCATGATATGATGTTTAAATGCCTTAGATTGCCTTAGAAATGCACACACGCGAATAGATTAATCATCATAAGCTGTGTTGTTGATGTTCCGGAGGAACAAGGATAAGAACTTCCGAATGAAGGATTTTTTCTGAAAAACTTCCGAATGAGGAAGTTCCGAATGAAGGACTTCCGAATGAAGGAAGTTCCGAATGAAGAACTTCCGAATGAAGAAGTTCCGAATGAAGAACTTCCGGATGAAGGAAGTTCCGAATGAAGAACTTCCGAATGAAGGAAGTTCCGAATGAAGAACTTCCGGATGAAGGAAGTTCCGAATGAAGAACTTCCGAATGAAGGAAGTTCCGAATGAAGAACTTCCGGATGAAGGAAGTTCCGAATGAAGGAATGTTCCGGATGAAGGAAGTTCCGAATGAATAACTTCCGGATGAAGGAAGTTCCGAATGAAGAACTTCTGGATGAAGGAAGTTCCGAATGAAGGAATCTTCCGGATGAAGAAGTTCCGAATGAGGAAAAGTTCCGGATGAAGAGTTGTTTGTTTGCATGTTATATGTACTTGTTGTATTATGAAATGTGTTATGCTTATAAGTAAGAATGATATATATCTATATGTTTTTGTGCATCAACCTTTCATGTCTTATCTTAAGCAGATACAATGACTAATCCAACAGTACAAGCAATCCAAGACTCTAGAGAAGCCGATATTGCTAAAGCACGAACCCTTAAGTTTATACCCAATAATTACCGGCTGAAGCAAGTCTCAAAGTCCACTCACCATGGTT
Source organism: Glebionis coronaria (assembly GCA_025667525.1). Lineage (NCBI taxonomy): Eukaryota > Viridiplantae > Streptophyta > Magnoliopsida > Asterales > Asteraceae > Glebionis > Glebionis coronaria. The sequence goes on from CM046882.1 coordinate 545,865,525, forward strand.
TTAAGGTCGCCATAGCCATCCTCGATAACTCTCATTTCAAGAACGCCCTTAGGAGTAGTGCCTCGGTGCCTTATGAGTATATGTATGAATTTTGGGCTACCAAGGAAATCACTTCAAACAAGATCACCTTCACCATCGACAACAAGCAGCAGACACTCACAGTTTCAGACTTCCGTAAGATTCTTGGTATACGGGATACACCCAAAGGCATGTCATTCTCGAGAGATCCTACTAAAGATGAACTCGTGGAGTTATTTGACGCTCTTGGATGTCCGGAAATACGAGTTGCGTCTGAGTTTACCACTGCTAAAGTAGGACAACCTTGGAGAGCATTGATGGGTATTCTCAGTAAATGTCTTACACCAAAAACAAGTGGCCATGATGCTCTGCGCAGTCCTATAATAAACCTCTTCTATTGCATGTACAAAGCTGCAAATTCAGATTATGCTTTGTTGATATGGGAAGAATTCACCTTTCAACTCTTCTATAACAAGAAGCTGAAGACAAACTTCTTTCCTTATCCTCGGTTTATCAAGCTTATCATTAATTATTTTATGAAGAATGATGCTACTATTGATAGGCGTGCAGGAAGTCGCTATCACACTGAAGAAGCTGATGATACTGTGGATCTGAGGCATGAAGGACCGTCTATTGGTGTGATTCCGGGTCCTATTCCTGATTACCTTCTGTCTGAGAAAATCAAAGGTTCTGCTGATTACAAGCTACTGCAGATAGAAATCAAGAAGCTGAAAGCAAACCTTCAGACTGGAGAAGACTCGTCTACAACGGTTAAGAGTAAAGGTAAACGCAAACAACCAGCTGCGTTACCTGAACCCGAAACCAAGAAGAAGAAGACAGAGGGTAAGAAGGGAAAGGGTAAGGCTGATGAGATGCGTCTACGTGACGAAGAAGACGTTGTTGATCCTACTCTTGATAAAACTGAGAAACAAATGATGAAAATAGCTATTCAAAGGAGTAGGAAAGATACTGGCGGTAGTGGTTCAGGTGCAAGGGTAGATGTTGAGGATGAGTACGTGGAACCCGATGATGTTGATGAGTTTGGGTCACCTGAACATTATTCCACTTCGAAGGAGCCATCAATCCCTATTTTAGCAAGTGTGGAAAAGGAGTCTGTTGCTCCTACGATCATGGTGTCAACCCAACCTTTAGCAACTCAACCTCCACCAATACAACCCTTACCAACCAGACCGGCTTCAACACCATTTCTTCCACCACCTATAATTCCCATCCTCAGTACCGCAGTAACAACCGAGGCTCTCCAATCAACCCAGAGCAGCTCTACAACATCTACAATGGCTGCATTGGTGATGGCCGAACTGTTGGATAAACATGTGGACACTCACAAACGAGAAATGGACGAACTTCGCCAAGAGTTACAAAGACGAGCTCAAAGTGAAGAAGCATCTAGGAAAGCCCAAGAGGAGATGAATGCTAGGTTCGCTTCAGATATGGAGTTGACTCGAAAAGCACATGCAGAAGAACTAGCTCGGGTTAAGCAGGCTGAGGCTGATAAGCATGCTGCACGTATCACCAGACTTCAAGCGATGAGGGATAAATACAAAGAGCAAAAAGAAGCACTTGAAGCCTCTGTGAAAGAAAGAGTGCAAGAATCCGTTGAATCCATTGTGCCTAAACTACGTGATGAATTGAAGACGCTAGCAGCTGATAATTTGTTGATCAAGTCATCCAATCCTTCAGAATCCGCCTACAAGATTGCTTATGACTTGACGGATTTTGAATTGAAGAAGATCCTTAAGGCTCGTATGGTGGAACTTGGATCGTTTGATAAGTCTAGGATTCAACGGGCTCTATACAAATCCCTGAATGATGCTATCATGGAGGATGATAGGTTATTCAAAACGTTTGGAAGTGTGGTACCTTATCACATTCTACCTGAAGAGGAAAGGGAAGAAAGTGAGCAGGAAGAGGGTACTGGTGAAGAGGAAGAGGAAGAAGAAGGAGAAGAAGAGGAAAAGGATGACGATGATGGTGATGATGAGGATAAGGATGAGGATGATGATGACGATGATGAGGATGATGATGATGGCGATGATGGTGGTGATGGGAATGAGGAGAGTGCTAGGGGTAGTAACGGGGATGACAATCAGGATGATGATGGGGGTGAACAGCCTAAAGAGGGAGACAAGGTTACAAGCTCCAAGAAAACTGCTAAGACTGGAACCAAGTCCAAGAAAGATGCAGCGCAGAAGGACAAATCTACATCATCGGAATCAAGACGAACTAAGTGGCGCCACGATGTGAATGCCACTACAGCGTCATCGGTTCCTGGTACCTCTATCGCTGTATCTTTACCTATTACCACTAACCCCATTAGTTCTGTTGTTGTTGCTCCTGTGATTGCAGAATCAGTAACGGAACCCGAAGCTGCACAACACTCACCAGTTCACGACACTGCCGAAATGCCTGAAACTGAACCAACAGATGTTCGCACTTCTACTCCTCAACAACTAGCACAACAATCTACGGTTCCTGAACCAAGCACACGAGACTGGGCAGACACGTTGGAGATAGACGAGACTGCACCACCACAGGCTTGGATCACGGCATCAACACAATATGATCCGATCACAGACGCTGACAAAGATGTGTTGTATCTCCGTATCCGAAGTCCGATTGACTTATGTGCATTTTTTGCTCATGAGTATAAGACTTCGGTTACTCCATCCTTGGTGAAGAAAGCGCTGAAAGATAAGAGACTGCGTGCCAAAACCCGATTAACCCGAATGGAGTTCGAGTATTATGCCGATGAGATCTTGAAGGCTCTGAATACCGTTCAACGGCCAGGACTTCATGAATCAGAAAGAGCTCCACCTCCAATGGATCCTTCTCAAGATAATCAGATTGCTCTTGACTTCTTCGTCACCAATGATCTTGTGTATCTACTAAAGGGGTCATCAAAGTACGCAACATCCCTGACCTTGCTGAAAGCTGCCAACTGGGGGACAATACCCTTTATCGAGGAAAAGGTAAACCGACTCTGGGTCCCAAAAATAAATCGTAATTATGATATGTATGCTGTCATAGGTGCATCTCATTGGGACGAACGAGTCCGAAGGGCGTACAGGGGTTGCTGCCTAGTCAATTCTGGAAGTATCGTTAGATCCGATATCCGCATCTCCAGCATTTTAGGGTTGAAAACTGAAGCCAAGAACGGCTATTATCATGTGACGGAGATTCGCTTGAAAAGGGAGGTTGACAGGGAATACAAAATCCAGCAAGGAGATTTTTCCATCATTCGCCTTGAGGATATCGAAGATATGCTGCTTCTGATGACCCGAGATCAACTCACACATATTCCTCGTGAAGACCTGATTGCTTTGAATACAGCACTTCGTATGTTCACACGAAGCGTTGTCATCAAGTCACGAGTTGAAGATCTTCAGTTGGGAGTCGAAAGCTATCAATGGAAGCTTAACCTAACCCGTCCAGTGAATCAAGTGCTACCTCAACATGTAGAAAGATGTCCCTATACCGGCATTTCTGTCCCGAATTACGGCATCTTCTACTTAAACAGTCGAGGTTTGATGAAGTTTATGAGGGTAGGTGAGCTCCATAAGTACAGTGATGGGACTCTTCTACAAGTCAGAGGAAAGTTGGAGCATCTGAACTCGGGTGGGACTTTGCTAGAGATGACGGAGGATTGGCATCCGGGTTACCGGCAGATGGCGAAGTATGTGATCAAGAAGATTGATCAAAAGCTCCGTGAACGTAGATTGATGAGGAGCTTGGAAAGATTCGTGGGTGGAAGACCATATCTAGTGCACCACAACCTACTGCAACGATCCATCTAATGGGTCGTACATTTCAGGTCCACTTTATATTGGTTTTCAATTGTGAATATGTATATTTGTGAATATTGTGCTTGTATGGCTTGCTGTAGTGTTAAGGTATGATAATTTTTCAAGAATTTCTCACGAGATTCTAAATCTTTCAAAATATATCATACTAAAGCACTACAACTATCCCTTATTAACTTAAGGGGGAGCAATAACTTGTTCTATGGCCAAACATCAATTTCATTTTTACCCAAAGACCGGTTAATCCATTCAATATCCCAAATATTAATGGTTAACATTTTGGATAAGGGGAGAAAATGGGATTAAGGAGACTTAAGTGATACTTGGCTAAAAGATGAAAAAAGACTTAACGATAATCCATCTTAATATGTGTAAAGCACGTGTTAAGGGGGAGCGTTTTTGATGAACAAAACACCTAAGGTACAAAACTTTTGATTTCAATATCACAAGTACTTTAGGTGATTTTCAATGATTTTTCATGGTGGCAATTCCTTCCCAAAACACGCTTAATTCACGACGGATGTGGTGACAAAAGGGTGGTAGGAATAGGATTAGTCCAATGATTCATCAGAGCCGATGGAATCTTCCCAAGGACAATTCCCTAGATAGAATTAGAAGTCCTAGGAAAGATGGAGAAAGAATGTGAACGTAGCTGAATGCCGACCAAGTACTTAAGCTAGCACTGGAACAATCACAACAAGGTGCTAGTGATGACGTATTGGTAAGTATTGAAGGGGTTGAAGAATGAAAAAGAAATGTAAAGATAAAGGGTGTAAAGAAAGAAGCCCTCCTTACAACTTTAGGCAGAAACCGGGTCAATACATATGCTATTGAGGTCATTTTTGCTAATGATTCTCGGTATTGAAGAAAGACATCATGGACCCAGTGATGCAATGCATAACCCTTCCCAGCTAACTCAAATATCTCTCAAAAGGTATTTGTTTTAATCACACGGAGATCAACACGTTATCTATTGGTTTATTCACTCCGAATAGACTGGTATTGAAAAGGTGGCACTCCTCTCCAGCCATCGCTCACTAAATCAAAACGCACAATCGAGTCTAGAGCCAAGAGATCATCAAAAGTCTCATTAGGACACTTTCCATTTATTCCTTGCTTTCTCACACACTGTGAAAAGTAAGAGATTTTCATGAGTCCTACGCAATATTCCTGTAATATTGCCAGAACATCCGAGTAATACGTAAGTATTACAATGAAGATGGAAATCCTGCTTGAGCCAACATCAAACAAGCTCATGGTAGGTTACACGTGCGGTTCTTTTAGAACCAATCTTGTGAAAAACTGGAAGGTAACAGTGGTTTAATTCTTAATTGAAATTAAACTCGTTCCAGGCCTCTTCGCATTATCATATGATCTTGCTAGAACACTCAGAGTGACTCTTTATTGACCACAGTGACGAGTGGAAATCCTTCTAGTGTCAACATCAAACAGCACTTGGTAGGTGACGTGCAAGATTCTTTATGAATTGAGCTCGTGACAACTGGAAAGCAACGATGGTGAAAATCTTAATTGAAATTCACTTGTTCCGGGTTTCATGAATTGACGGCTTCAAATCACAAGGATAACTTATCCAAGTGATTCACTCTTTATGTTCGCAGTCAGCTTTGGACGGTCGAATAAAGAGAACGGGTTTACCCGCGAAATCCTGTCAGGAAGTTACTTAATTGAAACTATCCGTCACGGGTACGATATCTAATATCGTCCAACGGTCTTCACCGATCAGAGGTAAAATGCTACCGAATTAGAATAAAATGTTCAAAGCCATTTTATTCGTGTCGTTGCTGTGTACCTGTTAAAGACGGTGGCGTTGCTGTGTACCTGTTGAAGACGGTGGCGTTGCTGTGTACCAGTAAAGACGGTGGTGTTGCGGTGTACCTGTAGAAGTCGTTCCCACATGCTTATGTTTTTCTGCATCAAAGTTTAGCAAAAATTCAAGAAAGTACAAGATAAAGTCTTCCGCTGTACCAAACTCTGAAACTTTCGAGAATTCAACAAAAAGACATAAGTGTGTGGAACATGGAGTCACGAGAAGGCAAATTCACAAGAGAGGCAAAGATCGCACGTGAAAGGCCAAAGAACAATGCTCTCAAGCCAAAGCCAAAAAGATCAAACCAACATATTCACAACAAAAGAAAGAAAAGAAGAAAAGACTACGAGCTAAAGAACGAAGACTTAGTATAGTATGCTAGGTTTAGAATTTTGTAACGTGGAGTGACCTCCCTTAGGGGGAGATTGTTAGAAATACGTTTTACGTATATTAGAAGTATCGGTCACTCCACAATATTATTTATGTTGTAATAGCTCGTAGTTAACAAATAGTCATTAGTTGCTTATTAAGTTAAGTAAGAACCGGTCCATGGGCTTGTCATGGACCGGCCCAAGCCCATTGTAAGCTTGGAGTATAAATACCCCTTTCCACCATGGAAAGGGGTTGGTTGTTGTCATTTTCTAGTTTCCACTTAATGAAATAACACATAGTTTCTCTCACTTTCTCTCTCTAACTTTCTCTCTCTAGAAATCAAAAAACCCCTTCATAGATTCATAGGTTATCAATATTCTACAATATGTGTTCATCTTTGATGGTTGTGTATTGTTTATGGTGGCTGGGATGATAAAGAAATGGTGGGCGGAGGTTTTCATGTGGATTGACTGGTGATTGAGGAGATGAAGAAGATGGGGGACGGAGATGTCTATGTTTACTGTTTGGAGAGAGTTTGGTGAGGGACGGATGTTAAGAAGTGAATGGAAAGTGATTAGGCTTACCTAATCTTTAGGGTTAGGAGTTATAACCTAGGTTGGTGGACCGGGTATTAGCTTTGCAATGACTTGGGCCTTGGACTCGTTTTTTTAATACATTTGATTTGGGCCGTGTGTATTAAGTTTTAACACACAATTTGATTTGTGTGACTTCATTCATACACACAATTTTCTTTTTAAAAAACAATTTTTAAATAAATTTTGTGTGTATTAAGTTTTACTTCGGTCATCATCGGGACGAGACAACAAGTGACGTGACAAAGTGACTAAGTGACGAGATATTGTGACAAAATTTATTTGACGAGACCAAGAAAAATTTGGGTATATTTTTAGTGACTACAGATTTTGTTTGATCGGGTATTAATTACGTGACGTTGAAGACGGATTTTTTTGAAGGCGTGTATTTATTTTATCTTCAACGATAACTTACTCGTGCGTAATCTTAGAATGAAGACTTGTTTATCTGGTTTCCGGGTTCGGGGTGGATGGTTGATGACTCGGATAACTATCACTTAAAGGGGTTACATTGTTGTACTTAGTGTCACGCGCTTAGTCGACGTGGATAATTTTAAGAGGTGTTGTGCTTATAGACTTCTTCAGTGATGCATTGAGTACTTAGAGATTTCTCCACCGTTCTTCATTCAACAATTGTGCAAGCTTAAGTCACAAGATCGAAGGATTCTTATTCAGTTTCACGTTTGATGTATCTGGTTCATTCAATCAGTGCTCACTTCAAATTTCTTTCACGTGGGTTGGTAAAGTTGGCCATGGAGAGTTTATGAGAAGAGATTTTCGATCAACAGCTGATTCTCACAAAAAATATATAATTCAGCTTATTTATTATTCTCACGAGATTTCAGGTTCATGTGCTTACGATTTGTTGATGGTTCCGAGTTTTGAAACCATCAAGGGGGAAGAAGAAGACACATTGAACGCACAACGAGTACACGTGATGAACTTCATACCTTCTTTTGATTTGAAGACATTCCGGGATGACATTTGTCATAGCCACAGAGAAAATCAGTGTTTTAACTCGTGGCGTTATCAATCTCTAAACGGTACACTACTGATTCGATGTTTAATTGTTTGGTTGTTGCAATTATTCATCATCATTATCCTATATGCATTCCCGGGACTTAATTGACTCTGGTGCATCTCCGGAAGAAGATATGTGCATTTCCGGGACTTAATTGACTCTGGTGTTACGATGTCAACTTCATGAATGGGATAAAGTATCCACTTCAGTATTTAAGCTTCATAATTGGGATTGATTTACTTTCTTCAACTATGTTGGGGAAGAATGTCTTGATTCTTTCTGGTATGCATAACTTGAACTCTCAGGGGGAAGAAAAATTCAGAAGAATTATTCAAGCGTGAGAAGAGAAGTTGTTGATCTACTTGGTCTGCCCCAAGCTTTCAATCTCTCTTAGCAACGTTATCATGTTATATGATGGGATTTGCTTGTTAGATTACGCTGTGCGCTTAATTATTCTAAGCTTTATTGAAAGCTTGGAAGTTGCTTACGAGGATTGTCGGTTTAGGGGGAAGCTATTTAAAAGCTTCTACACCAAGTCTATGTGGCATGAATTAGGGGGAAGTTAATTCAGAAGCTTCTCCTTAACCAGAAGTGTATGGGTTACTTAGCTCGTGCCGTTACAGTACTTCTACTACAAGTTACTTTAAAGATGAGTTGTTTTGAAGTCAAAGGCCTCAGAAGACATCATCAGCATTGGACGCTTCATGAAAGCTCTTGTTCTTAATCATTATGTACTTGTTAGGAAAAATATTGTAAGGAATTCTACACGTCGTCCCATGGGGGAAGATTGTTGGAAACTCACTTTATGTGACGACATTTAAGAATTCCCATTAGTTATCATAGTCACACACGCTTAGACTAGACTAGGTACAATGTATAGTTTAAGGGTCGTGTGTGACTATATATACCCCTCCTTAGCTTCCAAGGAGGGGTGTTGCTTGTGTCATTTTCTCATTTTTATATATTTTCCTTTCTTTCACACAACCACTCTCTCTCTCTCTAAGCTCAACAATGGCTACCACCACCTTCTACCATCCACCTAGACCACCGGATTAGCTTAATGCAAATCCACAATTCCTATTATGAAGAGAAGACCATTATTTCATGAACGTCTCTCAAGATTTGAAGTATGAAGTCGCTGCCAAATATCGGTCTGAGAAAGGTCTCAAATCGTGAAGCGAGTTATGCCAAGATATGAACTTTATGAGGTACCGAGAAGCAGTTTTAAAAGATTTTTTCCTTTAGCTAACTATTGATAAAATCGTCCTACTTTATTTTTGGCCTAAATAACTATCGAAATAAGTCAACAATGCATCTTCGTGATCATTCAAGACAACAATAAAATATAAGAGATACACCTAGGAATAAGGGAGTCTAAGTAAATAATTGGCCCACATGAGTTTGTGTTAGTTTGCTAACTTATAATAACAATGATCTCGTTTTTAAGCTTGGTATGGGGAACGTGAAACTTGAGGGTGATAATCATTCATGACATTCCAAAACCCCAAGGTAAGTTTTTGATCTTTTTATTTGTTTTCTTCCTTTGAATATTTTATAATTTTCTATCTCTTTAATAAAGGCCAATGTGGATTGATTATGATGGAAAATCTAAAACTTGTTTTGTAATTAATGCATTGCATGAGGACATTTCAATGGTCAAGTGTAGGGTATTTAATAAGTGTGAAAACACTTATCCTTTTACCACTTAATTATAATAATAACCAAGCCAAAACGTATATTTTATGTCGTAAATGTCGGAATTATGCGTGGTTTGTGTTTTTGTTGTGATTTAGGATCAAAATGTGAAAAGGGAAGAAAACACGAGCTTTCACAGGCTTTTATCGAAGAAAAAGACAAAAGACAAAGTCAAAAGATCAAGAGTGCAAAAAGAACGGAAGTCCAAGGCCTATTATGAAGATTTATCAAAGAACAAGTCTAAAGACGGAAGTTTAATAAAGCCGAAGAACTCAAGTCTAATTAATGAAGAAATTACAAGACGAGTTTAAATAATCCCGAGACAAATTCGAAAAAGTCGAAGAATTAAGAAGACGAAAAGACGAGAAAGAAAAGACGTGAAGAAGAAAGAAAAGAGAAACACATGCTTCCTTCCCTTCTCCATATAAATATACTTCATTTCACCTCATTTTAGTTTTGTTGGCTATTTTGACAAACTAGTCTTCCACCATTTTCATTACTTGCACATTTATTTTCATGTCATTTACTTAATGGTCAATTTAATTACCTTGTTTTGCACCTTAAATTTCTTGCTTTAATTCAAGTAAGTCTTTTAGTTTTGTTGTAGAATCTTTGTTTTCCTTTATCAAGCTTTTTATTATCAGTCTTATTCTACTTTTCTTGCTTTTGATTTTGATTACTAATTTGGATTAAGCATTCTTTTGCTTAACCTTATTGATTATTTGAGTAAAAAGTTTATCTTTTTATTTCTATCTAGGCTTTTATACGAATTAAGCTATAAGCTTGACAATCTTATTGGCTTATTTTGTATTTAGCTTATTTGGTTTAAAGTTTTCTTAAAAGTTTTGTCTTTTTAAAGTTTGATATAAAAAATTCGTTTATTGTGTCTTGAAAGTTTTAAAATTTGTGCTTATTTAGTTTTACTTATTCTTGTTTTAATTAAGTTTTTGGTATTTGCTTATGGTCAAAGTGCTTATTTAGTTCAGCTTATTTGCTTATTGGATTCCATCGTAACTTTATTAAGAGTTTACCCATTCCGATCAAGTAAGTGTGATCGCATAAACCCTAGGGTTTCTACTTGCGATCCTTTACTTCGATCAAGGACTAAGATCAGACTACGATCGTCCATTACGATCTAAGTCACGATTGCCCTGTTGCGATCTGTGACTGCGATCGTTGGTTGTGATATGTGGATACGAACACTTGGTCACGATCGTCCACTGCGATCCACTTGTTGCGATCGTGGTGGAGTACGATCCAAAACTTGTCCAGAGTACGATCTGGGAGTACGATCGTCACTGCGATCGCTTGTTGCGATCTGTGGCTACGATCCAGGGTACGATCGTGACTACGATCTAACTTTTGTCTTTGTTTTTATCTTATTTTTCCAAGCTTACTTTTCATTACGTTTTAATTTCCAAGAATTGCACGTTTCCCGAAATCTCTGTTTTTACCAAGCGTTTTTCTAGTAATTTTTAGTTTAATTTTTAAAGCTTATTTTCCCGCCATTTAACTTTAGTGTTATTTTAATCGTTTTTCTTTATTTTAAATTTCAAGTTTACATTTTTATTGCATTGTCAAATTAATTTTTCGTCAAGCTTTAATTTTTGTCATTTAATTAATTACTTTTAAAGTTTTAAATTTTGCACAATTACTTTTTAATTAGTTTTAGCTTTAATTACCTGCCATTACTTTAACGTTTTGCAATTTTACTTTACTACAACGACCAATATATTCTTTTCCATCAAAAGACGACTGAGTCGCACTGTTAACCAATAGTCAATTCGATTAGACCGATTTCAACGAACAAATTTTATAACTAAGTAAAATCTAGTTATTATCCACCCTAACAGCTGAGCTTGCATTGCATAAAGAAAAGGTCAAAGCTTTTGAAATGGTCCCTCAAGCTGAAAAAATAACTTATTCTGAATTCGACCAATTTCGTTTTGAAAAGATTGAACACTTGAAAGAAATAGAATCAGTAAAAGCTAATCTTTCCAATGAATTAAAAGCAAAAGAGTCGGTTGTCAATGATTTTCAGAAACTTAAAATGGATTTCGAAACTCTCGAGTCTAAAAAGTTTGAATCGGAAATTAATGCTACCAAACTTCTTAAATTCAAAGAACAACAGCTTTTAAAACAATACGCTTCCACAGAAAAGGTTCATCTTTTAACTAAATCATTTAAAGAACTCGAACTTAAGCGTCTTCAAGATTTACCACCTAATCCTGGTTATGCAAAACAATCTCAGGAATATATTCCTTGTCTTTATTATGTGACCCTTATTGGCAAATCAAAAGAAGCACCTTATGTTCATAGTACTGAGGAGACACAGTCACTTGCGGAAGAAACTCATTCTAAAATGCTTTCAAAATTCCATAAGATTGATTATGATCAGTATAACAAAGATCAATTGTCTAAAAATACCCGTATTCGTTTACAAAAGGAATTAGCTCAATTAACAGTTTTTGTGCCTCAAAGTTTGTCAACGGAAAACCCTCCTAGTACGTCTCCTACACTTGTCAAAAAGGATTTAACTAAGTTAATTCCACCGGTAAGTAAGGCATCCGTTAGCTTAAATGTGGTGCACCAACACTTAGCCGATTTTGACAAGGTCATTTTGGAACGTACGACAACTTCGGCCATAACGGAAGGTGAATGGAATTTTGAGCACACAAGAGCTGCATTTCGAGACGAAATTGTTCCATTTGTAAACAATGTTAAATCTTGTCTTAGTACTATTGATCAAGATTTGCTTTTGGAAATAGAAGAAGTTAGACGTGTTTTCAATGAAATGGATGATGCTTATGAAAACAGTTTACTTGAAATAGAACGGGTTTCACGCCAAAATGATCAGCTTCTGAAGCAAGTGATGTCTCATGATATAGTTTCCGTCTGTGTGAATAAAAGTGTTGATAATGATTCTATTGTGCATAATGTTGAATCTGTGGATAATGTGGTAGATAGTACTTGTCACAAATCTGACGCTGAATTTTTAAAGCTTCAAGAGTCTTATACTTTGCTTACAAAAAGTTTTGATGAGATTCAAACGCATTGTATTTCGCTTGAATGCAAGCAACAATTTATTCAAGAAATCTTTGAAACGTCATTTGAAGGTATTAATATCGATGATGCAAATTTTCAAAAGAATTTTCGATTGAATCTACAATCAAAACAACGTCAGCCAAGTGACAAGGTTACTAAATCTTTGCCGATAGACATAGAGAAATCTAAGAAGCTTAACTGTTTAAACGTACTTGAGGCCGCTGAGAACTTAAAACTTGATCTAGATAATCGAGTTTCCAAGATTTTGTCCAAAGTTAATAACTTAAAACAGAAAAATACACAACTCTTCGATTCAGTAAAGCCCGCATGTGCTAATACAACTGCACAGAATCAATCTTTGATTGAACAATTGAATCGAAAGTCGGTGGAAATATCTTATTTGAGGGAACAAATTTGTGATAAAAATCTGGCCTTGGATGAGTTAAAGGAAATACTTCGTACTCTAAAAGGTAAGAATGTTGTGGATAACGCAGCCACTGTCTCAGCATCGTCCTCTAGTGCAATCAAAAGGAACCTTATAGCCGTCACACCATTTAATAAGGGCCCTAGGACTAAACCATCAATTGGTCACTAAAGATAAGGCAAAATCAAAACCAGCTTCTAATATTCCCGTGTTGCCTTCTACAGGAGTAAGCACCACTACTAAAGCTCAAAGATCTAAGCTTAAAACAAACAAGAAGAATGATAGGATCTTGCCCCCATCTAGTAGTCAAGTGAAGAAGAAAGTAGAAGCCCATCCTAGGAATGTTATTTCTATTTTGAATAAAAAGAATCATGTAGCTAAACCTAAAGGCTCTGCGGTTGTGCATCGTTCTAAGACTACTGTGAATTCTAATTTGAAATGTTGGAATTGCAATGAATGTATGTTTTCTAGTCGTCATGATTCTTGCCTTATTGACCATGTGAATGAGATGAATCCCCGGAAAAATGGATTAGAATGGAAACCGACTAAAAAAGTGTTAACCCAAGTTGGTTGGATGTGGCGCCCCACTGGTGGAACTTTCACTATAGTAGGAAATATGTGCCCTTTAACTAGGATCACTCCCACTAAAGCGAGGAAAGCGTGCCCTTTAACTAGGAGTACCAAGGCTACCAAAACACAAGCGTGCCCTTTAACTAGGAACACCGACACTACTGTAGGAACCAAGTGCCCTTTAAATAGGTCTACTCCCACTGTAGTGCCCGCGAATAATCCAAAACCTAAGAAAGTTGGAACAGTAAAACCTGTTAGTGCTAAAACTCACATTATAAAAAGCAAGAAATCTAAGGGTCACACAAATGTTATCAATTATGATAATATCATATGTGTATCGGCTAACACTCCAGAACCAATAGTTTCCAATGCATTGTCTACTGTTGTTGTTGAAAACAGGTGCTCCAAATTGTTCTCTGGTATTTGGACTCTGGTTGCTCTAAACATATGACCGGAGATCGCTCTCAGCTCAGAAATTTCGTCAGCAAGTTTCTTGGTACGGTTCGATTTGGAAACGATCATATTGCAAAGATAATGGGTTATGGTGAATATCATATTGGGAATGTTATAATTTCAAGAGTGTATTATGTGGAAGGTATCAGTCACAAATTTTTTTTGTGGGAAAATTTTGTGATGCAAACCTAGAAGTTGCTTTTCGAGAGCATACCTGCTTCATACGTAATTTGGAAGGGGTTGATTTATTGAAAGGTACTCGAGGGAATAATTTGTATACTTTGTCTCAACAAGACATGATGGCCGCTTCTCCCGTATGTCTTCTCTCCAAAGCATCGAAGACTAAGTCATGGTTATGACATCGACGGTTATCTCATCTTAACTTTGACGCTATTAATCATTTGGCGAAAAACGAACTTGTTCGTGGTCTTCCTAAACTTTCATTTCACAAGGATCATTTGTGTTCCCCGTGTACAATGGGGAAAAGCACTAAGAAATCATACAAACCCAAGACTAAAGACACAAACCAAGAGAAAAATTATTTGTTGCATATGGATCTTTGTGGGCCAATGCGTGTTGAAAGTCTTAGTGGCAAAAAGTACATCCTCGTAATTGTCGATGATTACTCTCGGTTTACATAGGTGAAATTTCTTACAGCAAAAAATGAGGCACCTAAAGTCATCATTGGATTTCTCAAGATGATTCAAGTGCGTCTCAACACTACTGTCCGACGCATTCGTACAGATAATGGAACCGAATTTGTGAATCAAATTTTGCGTGATTATTATGAAGAAGTTGGCATATCTCATGAAACATCCGTTGCTCGCACTCCACAACAAAACGGTGTCGTTGAAAGGCGAAATCGCACACTTATGGAAGCTGCTCGAACGATGTTAATTTACGCAAAGGCTCCATTATTTTTATGGGCAGAAGCAGTATCTACAACAGTGTACACCCAAAACTGGTCACTAATTCGTAAACGCCATGGTAAAACACCTTATGAGCTTCTCCATGGAAAAATACCAGATTTATCATATCTTCATGTATTTGGTTCTCTTTGCTATCCAAATAATGATGGTGACAATTTGGGAAAACTTCAACCAAAGGATGATATTGGTATTTTCATTGGTTACGCACCCGCAAAGAAGGCATACCGAATCTACAACCGTAACTCTCGCAAGATCCTCAAAACTATGAATGTTGATTTTGATGAGCTGACAGCAATGGCTTCTGAGCAAAGCAGCTCTGAACCCGCACTTCATGAAATGGGACCCAGTAACATTAGTTCTGGTCTTGTCCCAAACAACCCTACTTCATCATCATTTACACCACCTACTAGGAATGAATGGGATACGTTGTTTCAACCGTTCTTTGATGAATTATTTACTCCTCCAAGTATTGTTGCTCCAGAACCTGAGGTAATAGCTCCGGTAACCGAAGTTGTCTCTCTAGAAACCGAAGCACAATCAGATGCGTCTGCACCTACAATTGGTCAAGATATACCTTCAACGAGTAATTCTCAACCAACTACCGAATCAACTACTCATGTCATGCATGTTGATGATGAATAGGATGATGATGATGATCACGATTTGGAATTCGCTCAAATGCGTGAACTTCCATTATTTGGTGTACCAATTGGTGACCCTAATCGTCCGGTATCCACACGAAGTCAGTTACAAGAAAATGCAATGTTTTGTCATTTTGATGCTTTTCTCACTGAAGTTGAACCTAAGACATGGCAAGAAGCTTTTACACAATCCTGTTGGATAGAAGCTATGCAAGAAGAACTTAATGAATTTATACGTCTTGAAGTATGGGAACTTGTCCCATGTCTGGATCAAGTGCAATTACTCACTTTGAAATGGGTTTACACGGTGAAACTCGACGAGTTAGGCGGAATATTGAAGAACATAGCTCGACTTGTAGCTCGTGGATACAAGCAATTATTGGGCATCGACTTTATGGAATCCTTTGCACCTGTTGCCCGTTTGGAAGCTATTAGACTATTCCTAGCTTATGCAGCCCACATGAATATGATCATCAGATGGATGTGAAGACGGCATTTCTCAATGGTGAAATCAAGGAAGAGGTCTATGTTCAACAGCCGGATGCTTTTGTGAATCCTAAATATCCTAATCGTGTGTACAAGCTTAAGAAGGCTCTCTATGGGTTGAAGCAAGCTCCTCGCACATGGTATGATCTATTGTCACAATTTCTTATTACGCAAGGCTTCGCTAAAGGCAAGGTAGATCCCACGTTGTTCATTCAGAAACGAGGTAAAGATATGATTATGGTACAAATATATGTTGATGATATTATATTTGTAGCCTCGACCCAAACCTTATCCGATGAGTTTGGGACACTCATGTCTTCTAAGTTTAAGATGTCAATGATGGGCAAGGTATCATTCTTCTTAGGTCTTCATATATCTCAAAGTCCCAGAGGCATCTTTATCAATCAATCCAAGTATGCCCTTGAATCGCTAAAGAAGTATAAGATGGAATCTTGCGACCCCGTGGATACTCAAATGGTGGAACGAACTAAACTTAATGCAGATCCACATGGAGTTGTCGTTGATCCGACACTTTATCGTAGAATGATCGGTACCCTTCTGTATATCACAGCTAGTCGACCTGATCTTCAGTTTGCTATATGTATGTGTGCTCGGTATCAAACTCGACCTACTGAGTTACACTTAGCTACTGTTAAACGGATCTTTCGGTATCTTAAAGGAACAATTAATCGGGGACTTTGGTATTCGAAGGAATCTTCGATTGCACTTATGGCATATGCAGATGCGGATCACGCGGGTTGTCAAGATACAAGGCGTAACACGAGTGGAACATTGCAACTACTAGGAGATCGTTTAATCAGTTGGGCATCGAAAAGGCAAAAAAGCGCTGCAATTTCAAGTACGGAAGCATAATACATAGCTATGTCCGGTTGTTGTGCTCAAATTCTTTGGATGAGATCGCAATTAACCGACTATGGTCTAGGTTTCAACAAAATTCCGATGTACTGCGACAACAAAAGTGCAATTGCCTTATGCTGCAACAATGTTCAATTCTCCCGGTCGAAGCATATTGACATTCGATACCATTTCATCAAGGAGCAAGTGGAAAATGGAGTGATCGAGCTTTACTTTGTCCGATCTGAGTATCAATTGGCGGATATTTTCACGAAGGCTTTAGATCGCGCTCGAATGGAAATTTTGGCCGACAAGCTAAGAATAAGAAATTTCTCGCCTGAGACTCTAAAGGAACTGGCAGATGAAGCGAAAGAATAGTGGTGGTAAACTATTCTCCGTATCCTTGGTGATCATTTGTATATATTGTTTATATTTTTATCCACAAAAGCAAAATACAAAAATATAAAACCATATAAAAACCATAAAAATTGAAAAATTCAGAAAAATCCAAAAATATTTTTACTTTATTTTACAAAGGCATGTCTTTTGGTATGATAATATTTACGGCCTTAGAAATGTTGATTAATATTGACACGGCGCCATAAATAGAGTTCGTACAAAAGTTGTAGATATTTCATAAAACATGCCTATATGGCTTGTAGTTATTTCTGACTGCAACCCGGTTTTCATATTAAAGTCAAGTATTTCATATGAAAGCTTTGGCTCATCAACGGGAATTAATTTTCTCGGGCATGGTTTACTTTATAACCATGTAAGGGATTGTGTTTACGTTATAACACAATCTAACACGAATATATGTATAATTCAGTGCATTTATTTATTAAAACAAGAGAAGTCTTGTTTTTATGAAGCTATCATCTCTACAACCATAGCAATCTACAATTGGTATCTACATACTCGACGATGCGACTACTCAAACGACGACTACAACTCTTTCAATAGAACACGGGTCAACAATTGAGGGGGAGAAATTGTCAAGCATTCAGAATCTTCGATGCCGAAAGTGCCAAGCTCAGTAATTGGTGTCAAGACAACAATACCAATCATACATGTGGTGTCAAGAGATGACTTCAGAAGTGACGAGGCGACCAACATATGCTGACAAGAATCATTTGATCTTATCATATGATGTTCTCATCAATCAGGTCCAACCTTATCCATTTTTTAATATGGTGAATATGTGATCATGTTACAAATCGGTATCATATTTCATACATTTGGTATCATGAAGATAAAACGGACTTGCATTTTTTTTCCCAAAACCTTTGTTAAAACTTCATTAAATCAATTGACATTAAAAACATCGATTGGGTTAATATTTTTAATATGGGGGAGAAAATGTGATTTAATATGGGAAATTATCACAAATGGTTTGACTTAATGTGCTGGCTCATCCCGACATATGCGAAATGTTTTCGAATATCATGGCATATGTTAAGAGGGATCAAAACCGATTTACATATCAAAATGGATTTTCATGGTGACATATACTTACCCAAAACCCATTTATTTCACGACGATGAAGATTGTGGTGACATAAGGATGGTAGGATAGGTTAAGTCCAATGATTCTTCTTAAACCGGAGGAATCTTCCCAAGGACATTCCATAGCTAGAAATAGTAGTCCTTAGGAAGATGGAGAAAGATTGTGAATGTAGCTGAATGCCGACCAAGTACTTAAGTTAGCACTGGAACAATCACAACAAGGTGATAGTTATGACGTATTGGTAAGCATTGAAGGGGTTGAAGAATGAAAAAGAACTGTAAAGTTAAAGGGTGTAAAGAAAGAAGCCCTCCTTACAACCTTAGGCAGAAACCGGGTCAACACATATGCTATTGAGATCATTTTAATGATGCTCGATATTGAAGATAGACATCATGGAACCAGTGATGCAATGCACAACCCATCCCAGCTAACTCAGATATCTCTCAAAAGGTATTTGTTTTAATCACACGGAGACAACACATTATCTATTGATTTATTCACTCCGAATAAATTGGTATTGAAAAGGTGGCACTCCTCTCCAGCCTCCGATCACTAAAATCCAAAGTGCACGATCGAGTATAGATCCATTTGAGATCATCAAATATCTCATTAGGACACATTTCCATATTTCCTTGCTTCTTCACACACTGTGAAAAGTAAGAAAGATATTAAGAGTCCTACGTAAAATCTTCATGATCTTGCCTGAATATCCGAGTAATACGAAAGTATTTACAATGAAGATAGAAATCCTTCTTGAGCGAATATCAAAAAGCTCATGGTAGGTGACTTGTGCGATTCTTTATGAATCAAACTTGTGATAACTGGAAAGCAACAGTGGTTTAATTCTTAACTGAATTTAAACACGTTCCAGGCCTCTACGCAGTATCTTAGTGATCTTGCCAGAACACTCAGAGTGATACCTTAGTGTTCACAGTGATGAGTGGAAATCCTTCTAGTGTTAACCTTAAACAGCACTTGGTAGGTAACTTGCAAGATTCAATATGAATCAAGCTCGTGACAACTGGAAAGCAACGATGGTGCAATTCTTTAATGAATCAATCCTGTTCCAGGAATCAGAATTGACGGCTTCAATCATGCGGATAATTTTATCCAAATGATTCACTCTTTACGTTCACAGTCAGCTTTGGACGGTCGAGTAAAGAGAACGGGTTTACCCGCGAAATCTTGTCAAAGAGATTTTTAATTAAATCTACCTGCCACAAGTACGATATTTAAAATCGTCCAACGGTCTTCACCGACCGGAGGTAAAATGCTACCGAATTAGAATAAAATGTTCAAAGCCATTTTGTTCGTGTCTACTTATGTTGCGGCATTTGAAGACGGTGGCGTTGCGGAATCCAAGAAGAAGTCATCCCCGCATGCTTATACTTTATGCACTTAATACCTCATCTAATTCAAGAAAGCCTAAAAGTTAAATCTTCTGATGTATCGAACTCTGAAGCTTTCAAGAATTACGAAGGTATAAGTATGTGGGACATGGTGTCACGAAGAGGCGAAGATCACAAGTGAAGGATGCACAAGATCAAGGCGAGAGATTAATGCTCAAGATTGATATCAAAGATCACATCAACATGTTCACCAGAAAAGAAAAAGAAAAGAAAGACGAAGACTACGAGCTCAAGACAAGCATAGTATGCTAGGTTTATTTTATTATTGTAACTTGGGTAACGCCCTTGTTTGGAGTGACCTCCCTTAGGGGGAGATTGTTGGAAATACGTTTTTACGAATTTAGGAAGATTCGGTCACTCCAACAATAAATTAAGTAGTAGCTCGTAGTTGTTGTTATTAAATTAAACAAAGTTGGCAAAGCCTAGTCCACAAAGACTAAGGCCACGGCCCAATGTTAGCCCAAGCCCATCTCATGGGCTTGGGTATATAAACCCTCTCCTTTGATGGAGAGGGTGGTGGTTTCATTTTCATTTTACGCATAGTTAATCACTTTCTCTCTCTAAAGTGTGTGTGAAATCATCTATCTTTCTATCTCTTTCTCTCTCTAAAACATAAGCAAGATTTATAATATCTTACAGTGCCCCCTTATTTTACCCCATCCGATTTAATTATTTTTCTCCCTTTTTTCTTTAAAATCCCCATTTTACTTCTATTATTTTTCACATCTTCTTCCTCAAACACATAAAAATCATATTCTTTCATCACATACCAACAATGTCCGGCCACCAAACCCCACAATCCGGTAGATTCCGGCAATGAAGAACTACCACCGCCTCTCCACCGACACCTACCAAAACCTTTGATCTTTACAACCCGTCACCAAATCAACCATATCGATAACCCAACCCATATCATAACCAACCATATCCAAACCAACTGCACCGCAACTCGATGTCGGTACACCGATACGAGCACCGATGTCGGACTCATACCCGAACCACCGTTATCCAAACCCTTATAATTTTACCCAATACTCTCAAACACCCGACTTTCAAGACTTTTGTTCACAAACCCATACCCTTTTAATAACTATGTTGGTGGTTCATTATCACAACACAATATCGACTTACCCACCTCTCCCATACCCTCCTCCCCAACGGAAGATTTTTACATATCATCTTTTTCAGGGTCATTTCAGGGGAGTCAATATGAGAAGAAACACACAGTTTAAGTTTCATCCCCAACCCCACCAAATTTGAGGTCATGTAGAGGACGAAAAGCTCCACCGGATCCAGACCAAAGTCGTCAGAATTCACGAACACACTTCGAAGAAGTTGAGTTATGTAAAGGATGGGTATCCGTTTCTGAAAATAGCGTGAAGGGTAATGATAGGAATGCCCAAGGTTTTTGGACCGAAGTTTTGTAGTACTTGGAGGGCAATGCAGGGGAGGTCGGTAAAAGAACGTATGATAGCGTAAACGAGAAATGGAAGGTGCTACGCCCTCAAGTGTGTAAGTTTGTTGGAGTCTACAACAACTGATGCGAATAGGAGTGGTGAGTGGAGCTGACAATGAGACGTACATTAACAGAGCATGTGATGACTATCAAGTTGAGTATAGGACGAAGTTGAGGTATCGTCATTGTTTGGAAGTTTTAAAAAATAGTCATAAATTTATGGGGGTGAGATGAACAAGTGGAAAGCAAACGATGAAGAAGAAAGCCTAGACATCAATAGGTTTAAGACATCGGAGTCTGGGGATGCTAGTTCTTTTCAAAGTGTTGACGAAATCCAAAGCAGTATTGTTCAACGACCAATGGGCTGGGATAAAGCCAAAGCTGCTGCTGCAAGGAAGAAAAAGGGCCAGTCGTCGCGTTCGTCCATTGCGTCACAAGAAAACGAGTTTGCTAGGTTGATGGTGACCAAGATGGTCAATGCAGGCAAACACAAACACATCAGGTTTTTGGCATTGAAGGGTAAAGAGTTGGAGCGTCGTCGTCTCAAGTTGGCAAATCAAGCCAAACATTAACTTGACGCCGAGCATCAAAGAATGAAAAAACTCAGAGCAAAACGTGAAGAAATGACATTCTATATGGCTCCCTATGATCACTTGGAAGAGGGAGCACGAGCATACCATAAGTCACTCAGGGTCGAAATCAGGAAGCGTTATAATTTGGATTTTTAGTTTTTTATTTTATTTTTGGTGTTCGTTTTTAATTTCGTCGGTTTAAGTTTTTATTTACTAGTGTATCGTATTTTATTTTATAAAATAAAAGTTTTATTTTATGAATAAGTTAAATAAAGTGATAATGAAAATGTGAGGTGGAGGTGAGTTTTTTTTTTTCAAGAAATGCTACATCCACAAATAATCTACAAAATTATGTCCACATAATGACATGGCAAAAAAACTTGACCAATCATGATATATAATGTTTTCTCTTTCATATGATTAATTCACGATACTCACATCACATGACATATATGTTTGTGGATTTTGAGTTGTAAACATTTTGTAGATCTAGCATTTCTCTTTTTTTTCTTAGTACAGTAAGAAGTGAGAGAAAACTGATGTGACGCTGATGTGGCGGTTAGTTTTTTTTTGCCACTCCCGACTCCTTTTGTTTTTCGACGAAGGTACTAGTTTTTATTTACTTATACGTTTACTAAAACCCACTTACCTTGTCACCCTTCAAATTTATCATCACCATACTATCTTCATCATATAAAACTAGTCACAACACAAAAAATTTGATGACCCATGTTCGTATGATGCTCTGGGCCGTTACCCACTCCGCCCACCCTAGGGTCGACCATGAATTTAACAATCCCTCTTTATTAGGAGACGAGCCCAAATTTTAAAACCCATGTACACATACTAAACGTGGCATTATGACTCACCCATAATTTTTAAAGTGGAACACCCCAACCAAACGGGCCCATAATCGATGTCACATGATAAAGCAGGCCAACGTTTTCTGCCAAGCCCATTATGGTTATCTTAAGTCCAAATGTAACCCTAAATGAACCCTCTATAAAGCACAGCATATACCACACCAAATTAGGGTAAAGTATGCACTCTGCCGTCATATAGAGTATAGCTTGAGATTTCTTTTTTCTATCACATATTGTGCTTCTCTGATATTAAAAGATAGCTGATTCGTTTTGTGTTTGGGGTGTTGGGTTGTTTATAGTATGACCTAATCACATATGATAAACATCTGTGCCATCAAAGTCTGATAGAAGCGATGTATCAATCATGGGTTGATTGCACGAAGTCGCGGAAGAACTTAATCGAGCAAGCGTGCCATAGATTGTCTAAAAAAGACATACATTTGTTGTTGTCAAAATCATATTTTTAGTATACTGTTTTTAGTTTTGCTTATCAAATTACAAGGTAGCATAAATGTACATTTTGAAGGTTATATTGCATTCAGCAATTGTAACAAAATATATACATTTGTCATTTTAAAAGTGTTTTGGTAGGTGAGGTGATGCTCGACATTTGGTTAGTTGAGGTCAGTCAGACATGTTGATTCGGCCCATTTCTAAAGACGTATCGTTACTGAAGAATGCATTTGTATAGACATATATCTCCTGTTTGTTAGGCACGTTTCACAGTTTTTGCTATAACACATGTCTCAGCATTCAAAGTCGCGACTTAGGTAACGTCCATTGCATTTGGTAGTGAATTTCTTTCTTCAAATCCAAATGAGCGTCATACTCTTCGTGACAAATCTTTATAGAGCATTGTTCTGTTCTAATCTAATTGATCAGATTAAAACATGGACCTTTTTCTAGTTCTTTTAACAGATTGTTGTTGACCTGATCACTCTTTTTCATTTATTACTCCATAGCTGCTTATAAGTTCTCAGTTATCCCTATAACTGTGACGGAATCCTGGGTGCCAGGGTCTGGTAGGGCCAATGAAAGTTACGCGAACATGGCAAATGCATAGACTTTTAACAATGATTTGGTTAAACGTGTTTTGACTGGTTCGGGCGCCTACTCGCCTAGTTAACCTGTTATTTTGATGAACTCGTATATTTTAATGAAGAAAAGAGGCCCAACTGGCAACTATGGTGTGTGTTTTATAAACGGGAGTTCGGTTTATGCTCTTAATCATGGGGATTCGAAAGGGAATTTCTCTGATAGGTTGTGTGTTGTGAATAAAGGGGCAGATTCAGCTAGTTAGCAAGACGGATTGATTTCGGCATGTGGACAATGGCAGCGAACTGCGCAAGGCAGCCATGTTGCGTACCTAATACGGTACACAATCAAGCTTCTCAAACGTATAAGGTGAGCATTCGGACGAAACCGACCCGTCCCGACTCATCCCGAAACCGATATCGTGGAAAACTTAAACCGAATCCCGACCCGATTTAATCTTGAGTCCCGAACCGAACCGAGCATAGTATGCTAGGTTTATTTTATTATTGTAACTTGGGTAACGCCCTTGTTTGGAGTGACCTCCCTTAGGGGGAGATTGTTGGAAATACGTTTTTACGAATTTAGGAAGATTCGGTCACTCCAACAATAAATTAAGTAGTAGCTCGTAGTTGTTGTTATTAAATTAAACAAAGTTGGCAAAGCCTAGTCCACAAAGACTAAGGCCACGGCTCAATGTTAGCCCAAGCCCATCTCATGGGCTTGGGTATATAAACCCTCTCCTTTGATGGAGAGGGTGGTGGTTTCATTTTCATTTTACGCATAGTTAATCACTTTCTCTCTCTAAAGTGTGTGTGAAATCATCTATCTTTCTATCTCTTTCTCTCTCTAAAACATAAGCAAGATTTATAATATCTTACAGTGCCCCCTTATTTTACCCCATCCGATTTAATTATTTTTCTCCCTTTTTTCTTTAAAATCCCCATTTTACTTCTATTATTTTTCACATCTTCTTCCTCAAACACATAAAAATCATATTCTTTCATCACATACCAACAATGTCCGGCCACCAAACCCCACAATCCGGCAGATTCCGGCAATGAAGAACTACCACCGCCTCTCCACCGACACCTACCAAAACCTTTGATCTTTACAACCCGTCACCAAATCAACCATATCGATAACCCAACCCATATCATAACCAACCATATCCAAACCAATTGCACCGCAACTCGATGTCGGTACACCGATGCGAGCACCGATGTCGGACTCATACCCGAACCACCGTTATCCAAACCCTTATAATTTTACCCAATACTCTCAAACACCCGACTTTCAAGACTTTTGTTCACAAACCCATACCCTTTTAATAACTATGTTGGTGGTTCATTATCACAACACAATATCGACTTACCCACCTCTCCCATACCCTCCTCCCCAACGGAAGATTTTTACATATCATCTTTTTCAGGGTCATTTCAGGGGAGTCAATATGAGAAGAAACACACAGTTTAAGTTTCAGCCCCAACCCCACCAAATTTGAGGTCATGTAGAGGACGAAAAGCTCCACCGGATCCAGACCAAAGTCGTCAGAATTCACGAACACACTTCGAAGAAGTTGAGTTATGTAAAGGATGGGTATCCGTTTCTGAAAATAGCGTGAAGGGTAACGATAGGAATGCCCAAGGTTTTTGGACCGAAGTTTTGTAGTACTTGGAGGGCAATGCAGGGGAGGTCGGTAAAAGAACGTATGATAGCGTAAACGAGAAATGGAAGGTGCTACGCCCTCAAGTGTGTAAGTTTGTTGGAGTCTACAACAACTGATGCGAATAGGAGTGGTGAGTGGAGCTGACAATGAGACGTACATTAACAGAGCATGTGATGACTATCAAGTTGAGTATAGGACGAAGTTGAGGTATCGTCATTGTTTGGAAGTTTTAAAAAATAGTCATAAATTTATGGGGATGAGATGAACAAGTGGAAAGCAAACGATGAAGAAGAAAGCCTAGACATCAATAGGTTTAAGACATCGGAGTCTGGGGATGCTAGTTCTTTTCAAAGTGTTGACGAAATCCAAAGCAGTATTGTTCAACGACCAATGGGCTGGGATAAAGCCAAAGCTGCTGCTGCAAGGAGTTCGGTTTATGCTCTTAATCATGGGGATTCGAAAGGGAATTTCTCTTATAGGTTGTGTGTTGTGAATAAAGGGGCAGATTCGGCTAGTTAGCAAGACGGATTGATTTCGGCATGTGGACAATGGCAGCGAACTGTGCAAGGCAGCCATGTTGCGTACCTAATACGGTACACAATCAAGCTTCTCAAACGTATAAGGTGAGCATTCGGACGAAACCGACCCGTCGCGACTCATCCCGAAACCGATATCGTGGAAAACTCAAACCGAATCCCGACCCGATTTAATCTTGAGTCCCGAACCGAACCGAGTTAATCCCGGTTTGTGTGGTTTTCTTTGTGCGATCCCGATTTAATCCCGAGTCCCGAACCGAACCGAGTCCCGACATCGTGGAAAACCCATCCTGAGTCCCGACCCGAGCAAGGTCGGTTTGTGTCGGTCGGTGTCGGTTTCGGTCGGTTTTCAGTCGTCGGTCAGTTTTGCTCACCCCTAATAACTACTACCAAAGAACGCGTAGTTTAGGTAGAACGTTTAGTTGCACGGGGATATTGACTAACGTTGACCCTACCCTAGTATCCTTTACTTTCACCAAACAAGATTATAATTAAATGGGTAAAGTTTGTATGGGTCGAAACACATTGCCCGGGTTGACCGGTACATAAATGTTTGTCTAAACACCATATCAGAGGGTAATGCCAAAAAAATTTATAACCCCATTCAAAAGATTCAATTTGTGTGTTTACCTTACAGGTTATGGATCCTGCATATTTACAGGAAGGTGGGCGAATACAAACCTGTAGGACGTCAGTTCATTACCACAAGTCCACAAGTGTCTTAATATTTTTATCTTAGTTTGGCTTGATTGCTAATGAGTAAAATGTGTTTTGTAATAGTTCAAACGCAAGCACCAGTCCGCCGGCCTTCGCCTTATGGACTAACCTGGTCCTACAGCGAATATATCACCACCACAATGGAATCCTAAAATCGGGGGTGGGGGATGCTTTTGGTTTTTAGAAAGATTTTTTTCTTTCCCAATTCCCCTTGACATGCTTTCATTGCAGTTGATAGTTCTCATTAATTTTGTCTGGCCTTGTCAATACAGTATTCTCTCCTAAGGTCCCAACTGGGGGCCTTCGAGTTTTTTTTTATCAGAAATTAACCAAACCAAAAATGAATATGAAGAATCCATGGTCTTTGATATGGTTCAAGTAAAAACAGCCCAACATTTATAAAGGCAACTAAGTTATTCATATATGCATACAGGAAATACAGTTAAATGATCACAGTTTAAATGAAATACAGTTGTAAATCTTGTAACATAATGCCTCTCAGATCTGACTTCCAAAAGTACCGAGTTTGACCTCAAAAGTCATCAGGTCCCCAAGTTCATGGGACTAAACAAGATAGCCAAAATAATACATCAAAACTATAGTCAATAGACTCTCAATGGTTTTCTGGGACATGCTTATCTAAAAATGCCTGAGCAAGATTGCTAAAACTAACACTAACAGCACCAGCAGCTGCATACCTTTTGACAATATCCACCACTTCCGGTCTTATGATCTCTTCCCTCGTAGATGCATCACACAGATAATAAAGCGCCCCAAGAGCATAATTCACCTACCAAATGAATAAAATGCAAAAGATATAACCATCAGTACTATTAAATGATCGCTTCCCCTGTTACTATTGATCACAAAGTTTGAGCTCTCGATAATGAAAAATAAAGAATCCTCTTAGACCAGTTAGACAGAATCAATACATATTAGAAATTTAACTTTGGAACACAAGTACAACTTTTTGGGACATCACAAAACGAGAACTCCAAAAGTTGTGAAATATGTAAGGGGAATTTGAGCCTAGGTAGATAGTTTATTGATGGGGTGCCAACGT
This sequence comes from Glebionis coronaria, assembly GCA_025667525.1. NCBI lineage: Eukaryota > Viridiplantae > Streptophyta > Magnoliopsida > Asterales > Asteraceae > Glebionis > Glebionis coronaria. Next base: position 545,893,099 of record CM046882.1, read on the forward strand.
TATACTTGTCTTAGGGGCAAGTTAGTACTGCACTACTGCTTTACTGATGCTTTAGGTATGTGCTTGCATATAAATCACATTTTTAATTACCAATTAAACGAAGATAAAAATACTGAAAACATTAAAGTTTGTAACCCGTACTGTATTTTTGACAGGACTTGATAAACACTGTATAAGAAGAGATACCCCATCACATTTGATTATTACCGCAGCATTTGCAGGATCTATAGACATAAATATTTTGGTTAGTGCAGATGGTATCATTCTATATTTTCTGGCACGAATAATAATGCAGAGGCAAAACGGGTTAGGTCGAGTTGGTCAGACACAGGCAATACTAGTTTGTACATTTTCATATATAAATGTATTAATTGTTATGCTAACAACTTCATTTACACAGAACAAGTTAACAAGCTTTTGCCCTGTTTAACCCATTTTACTTTTAGCAACTATATTAATTTGGATCAGTTATCAAACATATACAGCAAGGGTTGGCCCGTTTTCATAGAAATGAACTAAAATGCCACCTCTACCTCATTGTATCACGAGCTAACAGACCTATCCAATGGCTTAGAACAATTATAACCTACCAACACACGAATTGCAGATCCCACCAGCACCAAACTCTATAAGCTTTTCATTGGGTTCTGTTATGCAGTCGAGGAAAAGTTCCAAAACGTTAAGCTGTTAACAGTCGAGTATGATTGTCAGTAGATATCGACAGTACAGATTACAAAGTAGATAAATCAAAAAATTAACCTGTCTTAAAAACGTATAATTGAAGGGATCATAGGCAAAATTTGCTAAATTAGCAGCAATTTTCTCCTTCGATGCTGCAATTTCAAAGAATCGTCAGGTACAAAAACATTAAATACAAAATCAACATAAGATACATAATCACTCTAAAACATACCTTCAGTTGAAGCGTTTTGAAACTGAGATACGAGTTCCTATACACATAAAGGAAGAAAAACGAGTTCATAAAACGGTTGTCTAAATTAAAGGATTTCTAGTTCCACAAAGAGGAAAGAAAAAAAGTAACTTTTTTGGTAGTTTTGTGTATCGCGCACCTGAAGATATCGTACCCTAGGAGTGCCATATTGTCCGGTGCGCTCTTCTTGTCTTTGATCATTAGTGAACATATGGTAGTCTGTCACATCCACGTGTAAAAAAAATACTAGAATATAAGTAGTCTGTCAGCATCTTATCATATGACCAAACAAAAAGACAGAAGAATTATCGACAATAGGTTAAACCGTAAGACATGAATATATATGGTTTTTGTACAAAATGAAGGCCTTTATATAATAGAATACAACAATACCAATGGGGGGGTTCTTATTTTATGATGCTCAAGGAAAACGCAAGAACTAAAGAGCGAAAATATAGTAAGAACGCAAAGGTAAACGGATCTGGTTTTCCTGTTTGGGTTACAATGGGAGGGCGGGTCTTTTTGACTCAAATGCACCCGACCACACCAGGTTAATCCCGGGACCGTTTCTGACCCTTCCCAGGCCACCCCAAATGTACACACCTAGAGGTTTGAACCATTACCTCTTATTTGAAAGCGAAGACCACTAGGCCATTTGGTGGTGGTTAGTAAGAATGCAATGTCATGTAGAATATAACAACTACTAAAAGACCGTAGAAGTTGGTTGTCTTATTACACTAAGTTGATGCTGAAGTTAAGGGTATCCTAATCATTTATCATGGTGAGTCTAAAAAGGTTAAATTCTAAAAGTGAAATTAAACATTACTATAATACTAGCAAAAGTAAATGATAAGCAGGGTTCATAAGTAAGCAAGTAATATAATCAACACAAAAAGTGTTGATTGGAAAGTAAAATTAGAGATTAATTAAAATTAAAATTGAAGGATGCGACTGACTGACCTGAGTGAGTTTGGGGGAAAACAATTAACACTCAAATTTCTGAGTTGCAATATAAACTATGCAATAAGAGTTCATGAAATAAGTAATTAGTTTGAGTTTTGAGATATTTAAACAGATAGGGGATGTAGCTCAGATGGTAGAGCGCTCGCTTAGCATGCGAGAGGTACGGGGATCGATACCCCGCATCTCCACTTTTTTTTCTTTCTTTTAAACTTGAAACTTATTTGCACGTGTCGCCTTGGTGTTGCACTACTGCCTTAGCTTGTGCACCCCTCCAATCTATTTTAAACTTGAAACTTATTTGCAGCATTATTAACTATCTTTTTTAGATGGTTGTTTGTAATTCCATTGTAACCTTTTCATTAGTTTGAGACTTTGAGCTAATCAGCTCGTTGGCCAACTTTCCTAGTATGTGTTCTTTGTATGTACTGTTAAATTTATGATGGTACAGAAGCCAAGGGCAGATAATCAGTGTAACCAATAAATTTCTGATTTCACCACAAATCCGGGAGGTTTTATTTGTTTCGGATGGAACATACAAGCATCTAAAAAGGTTTACAGGCTATCTTCTTACCAATAGCTGCACCCACGGGTTTACAAACGCGTCAGCCCTCAGGTTTTAAAAAAAAAAAGACTCCAATACTAGATTTGCATCTAAATGAATTGAATCTTACAAGCGATAAGTACTTTCTTTTTTTGCCTTTAGCCATTTTAGTTTAAGTTTCATCTTTCAATTAATCATATCAAGAAGCAAATTTTGAAGTACTAATTGGGCTAAAAAAGATCTATTGTTAACAAATTGTGAGCTACCAGTTGTAAGTTTTTAGTGTTTGTCAATCTCATAAATTCAAGAAATACCATGGGGTTAGACAGAGTAGCATATGATCACTCGAAAGATGGTTTAACAAACAATGAAGATTGGCTTGACAGGAAGAGAAACTCGTTAATGGTTGTGGCGTCATTGATTGTGATTATGGCCTGACAAGCAGGTGAAAACCAACCTTCTGAATTCCAAACAACATTGAATTGAATAGTTGACAACTTAAGTTCAGTGATTTAAAGACATTATAAAGGTTGAGCGCTACTTTTTTCATAGAGCATCGCCTCTGTTTGATCCTAATGAATCCTGGCCCGGGTTTTCTATGAGATCTGAAATGTAAATAGTTAATACTTCATCTGAAATGTAAACAGTTTACTCTCATTTAGATGTATGAAAGTAGGGAAAAAAAGAAGCAATTTATTGAGATCCCACATCAGATGAGAGGGAAAAGTGAAAGGAAGGGGAAGGTGTATAAAACAAAAACCATGCTATTGGTTTAGGCACTTACCTGGATGGGGTCAATGAGTGATCAAAAAGGCTCATGGCCTAGGTTAGTGACCTCCATTGCACTTTGGAGGGGTGCTATCCTAAGATCAGCCCAAGTGGTTGAGTCTACATCGTAATTTGTTTCTGAGGGGGCCTGCGTTCGCGCGGCTTCTGCCCAATTTTCTAGTATAATTGTGTTATTGTCTCTTGTTTAGATTCTGGTCCATCTGTAACAGAATGTGCTCTGTTTGGTTATACAAAATTCAACTTGATCCATTCACATTTCTCAATAAAGTGTGAGATTCATTTTTGTTATAAAGGTTGTAAACATCCCTGTCGCGGTCTCTGTCCAAAGCCTAATGCGAGGCTAGGTAGCGGTGACACCAGCACATATCTTGATACTAGATGTGAGGTACGTCTGTATAAAAGACACACCTGACTATTAAAATATCCATTTTCATTCTAAAGCCACGCCATTTAATATCGAAACATGATAAATTGATATCCTTTGTGTTGAATGATATTGGATGTAAAAGATTGTTAGATGGGTGATCAAGTTTGTGGCTACAACAATGTATTTATTTATATTATTAACACTTAATTATCAGTTTATTATTCATAGCAACAGGACTTCCAAGCTTAGCACAAATTGGAAAACATCTAATTCATAGATTGTAATTATCAATTAAAAGACATACGAATACACAAAATTAATTCCCACATTGCCCAATAGTTTATAAAGGTGCCAAACAAGCCCATCCAGCATCGTGGCTTTGTTGCGCTTGTCTGTAACTCAAGTGAAGGGATAAACTCATGAAAGTGGTTGGACTTCGTCTTGGTCTAGCTGGTTGGGTCTGCTCGTGCAGTATCTGGCTTAACCGTTCCAACTCAAGAGATGGGTCATGTAATCATGTGGCTCTAGCGAAGGCTTGTGTCACATGGAGCCTAGAGTAGGGGGCAATGCGTTAGGCTGGATGTTCATTTGATTAGGACCAGTTGGAAAGCGAGTCTGAAGTGCCCAAGCTCGTTATCCTTCCACGTACTGTCGATAAAAGGGGTTGTACTTTGTCTTGGTCTAGCTGGTTGGGTCTGCTCGTGCAGTATCTGGCTTGCCCGTTCCAAGTCAGGAGATGGTTTATGTAATCATGTGGCTCTAGCGAAGGCTTGTGTCACATGGAGCCTTGAGTAGGGGGCAATGCGTTAGGCTGGTTTCACAGAGCTGCAACAACCCCTCGCTGGAAGGATAACGAGCTTGGGCACTTCAGACTCGCTTGCCAACTGGTCCGAATCAAATGAACATCCACTTTTTAACTTTTTGTGTAAATATCCAAATTGCTTAACTCATTTAGTTTCATCAAGTCTTTTATAAAACATAACTTTGTTTATAATACTTATTCGTTTGAGCTCAACTGCTAAAACGCTGGTCACTGGTCTGAATCAAATGAACATTCACTTTTTAACTTTTTTGTGTAAATATTGAAATTGCTTAAGAGTCTCGTTCCAAGTCTTTTATTAAACATAACACCGTTTATAATACTTTTTCGTTTGAATTCAACTGCTAAAGGCTGGTCGGGAGGACTAAAGAGTCATAATTGTATACACCAACCGGTTGTCGATACTGGAATCCGTAGCCGGCATAGGGGCTGATTTTTTACCTACAATTCCGATGCCTATGGAACGGTTTTAAGCTTGATCGTTGGCATTTGCGTCTTGCGATCAATATCTAAACGTGTCGATGAGTACCCTTTGATTCCTTTCCAAATTTTTAACGACTCCTTCCATTCTCAGTGTTTTTGCTGCAAACTTCAGCCTCGCCAACATCAACGATAAGCATAAGTTCCTTGTTTGACATGTATCCCAAAAATCAACCACCAAGCATGAACCCCTTTGCGGAGTAATGTCCTGCCTCTTTTCAGAGAATATGTTTCCTTCTACCATGTCAACTCCCACGTGAAAATGAGAATTCATTTGTTTAACAGTCCTACTTGAGTTTTTTGAATCACACAACGTCTACATTGTACTTACTACTTACGACTGCGTGACAGGATTTATTTGATCCACGGTTGTGGATTTCGCCTTTTATTACCTCTTCAATTTTGCTTTCATTATATCTGGTTATCAGTTTCTATCATAAATTCATTTGGTTATCAGGCATAATAACATAGTATGCATCAAACGGATTTATTGATATGTTATCCTATGTTTAGCTTGTGACCTTGTGTTGAGGTCCTTCACGTGTCGCCTTGGTGTTGCACCATTGCCTTGGCTTGGTGCCACCCTTCAATCTATAGTTTAATGTTGCTAGCGTGGGTCGGCGTGACAACACCGTTGAATGCTGCGTGGAAGACGCCGTGGCTCCAGCCACGCGCGTGGAAGTTTGTTTAAAAAAGAAAAAGTTTCCTTTTACCCCCTATTTGAACTTTTAATACACACCTTATTTTTTGGTTTTTGGCAAATGCCCAACGGTTTTATGACCGTTGGGTTTAAAAAATTTCAATTTTTTTTTGAAAACCCTTCCAACGGCTATATGACCGTTTTAAGATTTATTTATTATTTTTTTTAAATACCTCTATATATACAAACCTTATTTTTTTAACATCTCACACAAATCAAATATACACACACACAAAAATAATGGCATACCAACCTTCCGCGTTTGACATTGATGAAGAATCCGACATTGATATGTTGGTTGCCGCGTATAATTACTTGCAAGAAGAAGAAAACAAACCCCGACTCACCCGAAATGTTATTCAACGTGATCGTGAGAATGCCGAAGTTCGTTTGAGGGCGGATTACTTTGACGAGCCTTGTAAGTATCCGTTACATATTTTTCGTAAAAGATATCGTATGAGTCGAACATTATTTTTAAAAATTGTCCATGATATTATTGAAAATTATTCGGCGGATACTCTTCCAAAACACTTTGATTACTTTAGAGTTCGGCCCGATGCTACCGGTCGAATGAGTGCAAGTGTTATTGTCAAATGCACAGCCGCCATACGCCAACTGGCATACGGCAGCGTGCGCGACCAGTTTGATGAATACTTGCAATTGGCCGAACGTACTGTTACTGAAGGTTTGTTTTACTTTAATATGCGTATTATGGATTTGTACATGAACCACTATTTGAGAAAACCAACTCTTGAAGACGTTCATAAAATTTATGCGAGGCATAAGAATGTTCATGGTTTCCCGGGAATGCTTGGAAGCATTGATTGTATGCAGCGCCGGCCCTGGTACCGGGCGAGATGGGCGACGGCCCAGGGCAGCAAGTTTTGGAGGGCATCAAATTTAAGCTTCATATATATTGGTAGAAACAAAATAAAAAGTAGGAGATCATAGTTTTTCTTCTACAATGGAGGAAAAAGATACTGTAAATAATGAAGGAAGAAGATGATAAGTTGGGGAAAATGACAAAAATAAAAAATGATGATTTATTTTGGTATTGTCACGTGGGTTAACATATGTAGTATATTGTCTAGTACTTGCCTTTTTCAAAAATTTCACATGTATCTCACTATCTTGTATGCGTCTTAAATCTTGACTTGATTTTATCAACAAAATAAATCTTAAACTTCTTTTGTTCGTATAAAATCTATAATACTACGTAATTCTTTGGAAAGTGCTCGTTGAATATCTGATTCACCACTATTCTATTAGTAGTATGTTAGCTCGTATTCTATATCGGTCTATTATATTATATGTACTGAGCTTTAGCCCGAGACGAGAAGCATGGGCGGACCTACGATTTTAGAAAAGATGTTGCACAAAAAAACCGTTAAACCGAGTTACAATTCAAAGTTCATTTGTATATTACAACATTTTCCTTATTAAGGAAAACTTGGCTTGAAAATGAGCGACATAACTTAATATATTACGATGTTTAAAAAAATATAGCATGTCATAATGTTATTCGCTCAAGGGGCATTTTTCTGTCACCTCGCCCAAGGCATCCGAAAACTCAGGACCGGCCCTGATTGTATGCACTGGGAATGGATAAAATGTCCAGTATCATGGAAGGGACAATTCGGGAGGGGTGATAAGAAATACCCAACAATTATGCTTGAGGCAGTTGCTTCTCAGGATTTGTGGATTTGACATGCGTTTTTTGGTGTAGCAGGCGCCTTGGTTTAAAAATGCGTGCATCATTGCGCAAATTGCACGCATCAATGTGTTGCATTCAAAATTTCGCATCAAGGTTCCTAATGCAATGCCATCCCAAAATACGTCCGCATTAAACCGCAGTTTGTCGCATTTATGTAATGCTAGCAATGGTAGCAATTGTCGCAATCTAGTACTTATGTCATTTTTGTCCAATTTTAACCTTTTAAAAGAGACCTATATATTTTTAATAGCTTTTTAAAGATAAGAACTGTTAGAAAAACATCTAAAGAAACACAATAACAAAAATATAGTATTTTGTATTTTGCTAAGTTTTTTTAAGCTTTACTATCAATTTACTTGTTTTACAAGGGATTATAAGCCTAATTTAAATATGCTAGTAACTTATTTTGTAACTTTATTGCATTTATTTTGTACTTATATAATTTTGCACTTTTTTATACTAAACGCATCGCGTCTAAATTGCTCTCGCAATCGCATCACCCATCACGCAATGGCTTTTGAGACCTTTAGCGCAATGGATCGCAAAACGCATTTTTAAACCAAGCGAGACGTTTCTCTATTATTTGACGAACTTCTTAATGACTTAGCACCTGTTGCTCCGTATAGAGTAAATGGGGTTACGTTTCAGAACGGGTATTACTTAGCCGACGAGATTTACCCACAGTGGGCTAGTTTTGTGAAATCCTTTTCGGTTGCAAGTCAACCCAAAAACATTCATTTTAAAAGAAAACAAGAAGGAGCACGAAAGGACGTAGAACGTGCTTTTGGTGTTCTTCAAGGTCGTTGGGGAATATTACGTCAACCGGCTCGATCATACAGAGTAAACACCATCAGTAGAATCATGTATACTTGCATCTTATTGCATAACATGATTTTAGAAGATCAAAAGATGGCGATTGGTCAAGAACATGAAGCCGAATTTCGTGTCGATGATTCTAATGATATTTTTGTTAATCCATCGACAAGAATGCAACGTCGATGGATAGATAGGCATGACACGAACCGTACCAAATCAAAAGAGTTACGAGATAAAAATACACATCTTTCACTTCAACGAAACCTTATGGAACACCTTTGGGCACGACGTGTACAAGATGAAGATGAAGACGAAGAAATGGAGGATTATCCTTTTTATTTTATGTCATTTGTTTTTTTTCTATTTGATATGTTATGTTTTTATTTATTTTGTAATGTTTTTTATTTAAATGAGTAAAGTAAATTAGGATTTGAATAAATTTAATTGTTGATGGTAGTTTTTGTAAAAATTTGAAAAAATGGTTAAATTGGTGTGGAAATGGTGTGATGATAAGATGCTTGTTTTTGGTGTGGATGTGGTGTGGATGTGGAAGTGAAAAAGCTGACGTGCCAAGGTGTTTTTTGATGTGGTGGTGTGACCACTCCATGTGCTCTAACAACTTCATTAGCAATTCTTCACTTGTTTCACCATAGTGCTTAATGAAGGAACCAATTTTTTTTTAATTTTTATGGGCCTTTGTTTTATTTTACATTAAACAAACCTCCACTCACAACAACCTGGCCATGTTCACTTTGAACTTCCTAGTCTTTTTTTTCCTAATAACTTGATTAGACCCACGGTTTAGGCCACTTCCTTTTGTTTTGGATGATAATACCCGTTGCACGACGGACGTAAGTGGAGACCGGGGATGGCCATGTCGCTCGGGAACACAACCACTAAACGACAAAAGCTGCTATCTAGGGGCGTTGACGGTCAACATATTACAAAACAACGGGAAACCGTGGAACGCGTGGCAACATTAGTACTTATTTAATTAAACTTTGCTAATTAGTCACGATAATCTCCGACGACATGTCGTTGTAGAAAACTGTCCACCGTGGCACACATATATCTGACTGAAATTTTGTGGGCTAGGGTTGTCGCTGGGGAAAGTATGAAAGTATCCCATCGGACGTTCCCAACGACATGTCGCCAGGGAAAAGTATCCCCATCAACAAGTCGCTGGGAAAACTCCTATATTGTCGATATTCATTGTAGATGCAAAAGTTCGTTGGACCTCTAAATAGGCTAAGAATGACTCTGGGCCGTCTGGGCAATCTTCTCCACAAGCCTATAAGAAAATAGCACACGTTAGCTCGCCTAGGGAGGGGAGACCCGAGACCAACTCCGGTGTGAGAGTAAGAGTCTGATTGAGCCGGATGGCCAATAATATAGAGAGCCGAAGGGCCAAATAGTGTGTGTAATAAATATGAGTGAGAATGTCTGCCTTACATTGAAAAAGGGGGCATTTATAGTGCTGAGAACACTGTAGCTCACTGTAGCTCCTCGGAGGTCGTACTCCTTGAGCCTTGTGATCTGACAGGCCAACCCTTGGTCCAACAGGTAATGTGAGGCCTCGGGGCAATACGGTGTACTGGTTGTTCCCAAGGGAATCTGCCCTACTTTTAAGGTGTGCAGATGGATTAGTCTTCTATCCGAGCGCTATGTGAAAGTCCACTAGGTAATGGGGTGCGCCGTTCCTTCCCGATGTATTGGACTACTTTTGAGGATTCCCTCTAGACCTGTGCTTAGTGGGTAGGCCGGGCTGCCAGGTCTGTATGGCCAATCTTGCTTCTACAAGATGGTCAATATGTGAATATGGCCTAGCGGCCATATACGCGAACATTCATCGAATTAGCTAGCTAGAGCGAGTTAAGCCGAGGATCATCTGTGAAACTATATATCATGCATCCCAATGCATCCCAATTCAGGTCTCCACTAACGTCCGTCGTTTATTTATGAACTAAGAAAATGAAATTTAAACATCAAATTCGGGGATGTAGCTCAGATGGTAGAGCGCTCGCTTAGCATGCGAGAGGTACGGGGATCGATACCCCGCATCTCCACTTTTTTATTTTCTTTTCACCATGAATTTCGACACCAGTCCTTCATATTTCCAAGTGTTAGCATCTTCATATTTCTAGGTCCGCCCACAGTGTTATGTTTTTATAAAGGACTTGAAACTAAACGAGTTAAGCAATTACGATATTTACACAAAAAGTTAAAAAGTGGATATTCATTTTTACACAAAACCTAAACGAGGCAAGCGAGTCTAAGTGCCTAAACGAGGCAAGCGAGTCTGAAGTGCCTAAGCTCGTTATCCTTCCACTGTTGAGAACAAGGGGTTGTCGCAACTGTGTGAAACCCAGCCTAACTTGCCCCCTACTCTAACCCAGCCTAAACGAGATGCGACAACCCAGCCTAACACATTGCCCCCTACTCTAGGGTCCATGTGACCCAAGCTTTCGCTAGAGCCACTTGAACCATCTCTTGACTTGGAACGGGCAAGCCAGATACTGCACGAGCAGACCCAACCAGCTAGACCAAGACAAAGTCCAACAACTTTTATCCCCTCACTTGAGTTACAGGCATGCGAGTCTGAAGTGCCCAAGCTCGTTATCCTTCCACTGTCGAGAGCGAGGGGTTGTCGCAACTCTGCAGAAACATTACTTAAAAGCAATGAGATTGTTCAAGATGTTTTACTTAATGTGGCTAATATTGAGGTGCGCACGAATGACCCATAATCAATCATGATAGATGACTGATTCGAAAGAGGAGATACAGATATCACTTCAAAACCGTAAGGAGCTAGGATTCACTTAGAAACCGTAAACCGTAAGCATCATTACGCTGTTACATTCATTGAATTCTTTCAAGACATGGTGTTAAGTGAACCCCTTAGCTCAAATATATCACTTTATAACTATGCAACTTAACAGTATATCCATTTTCTTGGACTCTACTTAGTCGAACAGTTAACTTCTAAAGACCGAGCTGTATTGCGGTCAACATAACAAGTTACAATACCAAGGCTTAAGATCTTTCTTTGTGGTGATATGCACTCAATGTCTAAAGGTCTCTAAGATTAGCAGATTTGTCACCTGCGTTTGTATTCAGGTGGTATGGCTTATGTAAGTTATGTTCCTTGGCCTACGACTCTACGAGTATGGTCAGACTTTCTCATTTAGATTAAATTCTCTTTCAGCTGTAAGTTTTGTAACCCGTTCCACGTATCAACAATATTATAGGATAGGGCACAGGTCGGCTTCAATGCTAAGTATCTAGTATCATGAATGCTAGTTTTTCTACTTACTTTACAGCTTTGGTATCCAATTGTGAACTGGTGATACATGTAATTTAGCAATCAAATAGCATCTTTTTTTTTCAAATGGTTTATTAGTGCAATAAGTAGTTATAACTAATAAGCGTTCATCTAACACCTGAGGGTTGGCTCGTTGGTAAACACGAAATTTCAGCCACGGGTGCGTCTATTTGGTAATAAAGCAACTCGTTGACTAGTTACAAAACGGCGGCTTGTATGTGCCATTCAAAACAAATGAATCCGCCCCAATTCGTGGGTAGTAGTGCAACGCCAAGGCGACACATGAAGAACCCCAGCAGCAAGCTACTGTGGTGGGATTGATATTAAACTGATAAGAACAGATACTACACTTGATCTTAGCCAAAAGGCCGAGAAAGGTATGCTTACTTCAATACAAGGCCTTTGTTTTTATACATAAGTCTTCCTTGTTTGTTTATCTCACCCAAGTGATGTGGCATTGATATAAAGTCATTCTAAAACCTTAACTTGCTTTCATTTTCTGCATTCTTTGGACACAAGATTCTCAGTAGTGTTATGCTAGTAAACTGATTTGTGTTACGCGATAACCATTGTCATTAGAGAAACTACGAGTTATATTTTTTGGAAGCAAAATCGATGATAAAATCAAGTTAAATGGTGACATTAATGACTAATGTTGATAACTTTGATGGCTAATTGTAAAAAATAAATAGTAAAGGAAAGAAAGAGCGGCAGGGTTGCGTTGGTCGAGCAGATTTGGGAGGCTCTACGACAGAGTCAGAAGAGGACTGCATAGAAACAATCTATCATAGAATCATCAAGATATATTAATCAACTCATGCCGTTTCTGGTACCCAAACAATCATTCATCTGAGGGCGTTGAAAATGATATTGTGAGTTATAAACCATGTAGACACCATGTGACTAATAAAACAACAGCTTTTCATCTTCATGGGGTAGTGCTGGAGTTAGACATGGCGGAAGGAATCACATATTCACATTATATAGAAAGGGGCAGGATATTACATAACAAAGTGATTCATTTGGCTAGGCTGAAAATTAAAGAAAAAACACAAACAAATGGCAGGATCCGTTAGAACTATTAAAAGGAATCATAAGGTATTCATCAACCGGTTTAGATATTGCTCCCGAGTTGCAATTGTCAAGCTTAAAACCGTTCCATAGGCATCGGAATTAGACCCTTTACAAGTTCATGTTCTTTTGTGTATATGTAGTAAGATCGTAGAGGCAGTAAATATCTTCAACATTATTGAATACATAACAATTTAAAAGCTTTTTGCGATTGACACAATAACATCGACATATTTATAACGCACGCCCTTATAAATGTGGTGCTGCAGCCTGCAGGTAGGTACTTGAACTAAGAAAAGGTGTAAGAAGTTAATCCTATCAGAAGATTTTCACATTTTTTGGTAGATATCTCGTGACAGTTTATTCTATGCTATCTTAGATAAGGTTATGGCTTTTGGGGTCATTGATAAGGTGTTAGAATTCCTTTGATTTTCTTATAATGATTTGACTTACAAAACTGATATTAATAACATTTTTTTCTACAATTAATCCATCAAGACTTGTGGGACCAAAAGTTAAAGAAGATTGGGAACCAGTTATGCAAATACTACGAAGGTGATGATTTCTGTCATTTTAACTTACACGGGTTTAGTTTTGCGAGCTACTCGTTTATTCTCACTGCTTCGCAAGCTGCTTTGCATATTCTGGTTTCTTATTGATTACCAGAGACCTCCACCACCTAGCAGTGATGGTCACCATCACAGATCCGAAAGTCCTTCACCTGACAGTCGATATTCTCGTGGCGACATCTGTGATGTTCCTTCACGTGCCTCCTCAAAAAGAAAATCTTCTAGTGATCGGTATGATTAAGACGACTATGATGACGCACACCACCACCGACACTCGCAACAGCCTAAGAGTCACCAGCAACATCCGATTCCAAGACAGTTGCACACAAGCAGCAACTGCAACAAGTGCAGGTGCAGCCAGTGATCAAAACATAAGGTGAGTGTCTTTCTCGCATCAGATTCGCCGAGGAACAAGCTTTAGCAGCTGCTGCAGCTTCCAAGAAACGCGAAACATCAAGTTCCTCTGAAGCTGCATCTGCTGGGGTGTCTGCACCGGTCTCTAGAAAGAGCAGCAGTAAGACCGCTGCTGAAAGCTTAGACTATGAATCTAGTGATGATGATAGGCATTTTAAGAAGAGACCTTGGAGATATGAGTCGTTTCCAGTTAGAGAGCGTGAATGTGATCAAGACCATGAAAGGGGACGTGATCGAGAGCATTATAGCAAGCGTAGATAGTTTAAGCAATCGTGAGATATGATCTCCTTTTCCCTCCTTTGAGAGGCTGAAGTCACGTGTTTCGTTTTTTAAGGGTAAAAGTAATTTGGTGAAATAAGTAAAATTTATTATCATCATTTTTTGCCATCCTGAAAGATAAAGTCAAGGGTAAAAGTGTAAAACAGCTCACTATTCACTTATGCAGAACCACCTGAGGCATAAACACCCAAACTATATCGATGAAGATAAGGCAGGATTGTTGACAGTTGTTAAGTGTATCGATTTGCCTTAATCGACTTGTTAATACTAGTAACATGTAGTATGAGAATCATGAAGATGGGTGTGTCGGCAGTTTTAAAGGCCTAAGCAATGGAACACGGCAAGCATGCGGAAAGCAGAGAAAAAAATGATTATCTTTTTTTAGAGTAAGGTTAAGATTGACGGCGGTGCGTGTTTGATGAAAAAGAAGTACTCCAAAGTTGTACATATTGTGATAAAGTATGATTTAAGTTCATTTGGATACCAAATTTTATTTTGGATACCAAGGGACTAATCTCCATCCTCCATCTTAATCAAATGGATAAGATTAAACAAAAAACTTATTTTCCATTTTTTTTCAAACATTAATATCTCTTAAACCGTTAATCGTTATGCGAAAAAATATATACCGTTACGACGAGCATTTAATTATCTTTCTACAGATATGCTATATGATATACTTTCGAAAAAAAAAATTTCGTTTTTTTTCACGTCGAAAATTATCATATATGATACTAAATATCATATATGATAGTAACACTAAGTATCATACATGATATAATTTATCATATATGATATAAACCAATATCATATATGGTTCAATAATAATTTGTAACCTAACACTGATATCATATATGATAAAACACTATTATCATATATGATATTTTACGCAAATTTTAAAAAACAAAAAAAAAGACGAAATTTTTTTTCTTTAAAAGTATTTTATAATGCATATTTGTAGAAAGCTTATTAAATGCTCGTCGCGATGGTATACTTTTTTTTCGTTTAACGCTTAACGGTTTAAGAGATATTTAAATTATAAGAATAAGTGAAATAATAAAATACTTTTATTCCTATCCATTAGATGAGATGGAGATGGATGGTGCGGATGAGTCCCTTGGTATCCAAGATTAATATGGTATCCAAAATAACATTATTCATAAAGTATTGATTAAGTAGAGATAAAAGTTGTATGATGTTTGATCCCACATCGCTGGAAAGTATAAATGAAAAGCAGTTTATAAAGAGCACAAGCAAACAAGCAGTCACGACCTTACTTGAACAGGATCTGTTCTATAGGCTCGTACCTCTGTATTCTTGATTCCTCAAGAGACAGAAACCCATGTCTGGTTGATGCATCATCACCATGTGATCAGAGCATAATTAACCGAGCCTTATGGTCTCGGCCATGGCTCAGTAGAGGATCGTTGCCAGCTCATGTTGATGGGTCTTGGCATGGTCACATGGTTGTCTGACAGACAAATTTACTCTTTTTTTTTTAGATATTAGGTGCCAATGAAACAGTAGAGTTGTATGCAAATTGTTGGTAACTTGGAGAGATATTCACTTGTTTCTATTTGATTCACTTCAAACATAGCTTCTCATCGTTTCAAATTATGCCAATTTAAGGTATCAGGAGGAACACTAATGCTTTTTTCATTTACTTTATGAAACAAATAAATTTCCTACTTAACTAGCAACTAAGTAGCTACAACATCACTCACTTTTTTAGATTAAATCTAGGTGTATGTATGACTCATAAAAAACTCACAGATCACTTGTCACGGGATTAGGACCCAAAACCATATTAATGAAGATAATGCAGGATTCTCGACAGTTGTTAACTGTATGGATTTTGCTCGGTAGATTTTTCAATGATAGTTTTGCAGGACTTACTTTGGGAGAGTCAGACAACAAGTAATATAGATTTGGATTTTGAACATCACTTTTGATCTTAGGCTAAGATTTGAACTTTGAACCAATTAACCCATTTGATTAGAAGTATAGCTTATAATATTTCTTCGTCTTCATGTCTTTCATGCATCCTTAACTAGTTTAGCATGGCCCCTGCACGGCTGCACAAGGATGACATGCACGAATCGAGAATGGTCCAATTTTTTTTTCTACCATCCCGCAACCATTAATTTTTGTGTGTTAGGCCGTTTGATAACCGGAGGTCAGCTCATCCATGTTTTAAACAAAGGGTCATCGGGTATGCTTATTCCAAAGTTTATCTCGGGGAAGGAATATTTATATCTTAGCATCATTTGGAAGCAAGAACCGTAACTGGTTTATGCAAATTGATCTCTGTAACGAGGTTAGTTTCTGATATACAGTGACTAAACTTGCTGAGCGAACTTTTGTGATGTTAAATGCATTTTATGCATTAAGCAGTGAGCAAAACAATTCATTAGCACTATCTGACTATATTCTAGCTTCAACGGAAAATTTATTAAATTTTAGCAATGAGGAGATTGAGTACAAGAATAACTATAAACCAACAATCCTACTTCGAACGTTGTTTAATCTGACATCTGCGGCCCGGCCCTATATAACCAAGGAGAGAAAACGTAGCTCGATCTATCTCAACAAGAAGGTTAGGTATCCACAACTCATCGTCAGTACCTTCATCTATAATCCCCTTCTGTAATTCATGAACCTCGTTGACATCATCCTTTTAAGAACGGACGACCTAACAACCTAATCTATCTAGATGAAAACAAAAAGCCAAAACAAAAAGGCCTATTAGCTCAGCTGGTTAGAGCGTCGTGCTAATAACGCGAAGGTCGCAGGTTCGAGACCTGCATGGGCCATTTCATTTTATTACTTCAACAAGTTTTATCTGTAAAAAAAATGATTTTTTCTGCTGCCAGGACTCGAACCTGGGACTCCTAGCCAGAGTAGGAGCCGAATCATATCATTTGATTGATTGTGCTACAGCAGAAATTGTTGTATTAGATATTCCCTAGTATTTATTTAAACCGAATAAAAGAAAATACCTCCTTTTTCTTAAGCTTTCTAAACCCTTTAGTATTGACTTCATTTTTCTTATCGCATTGTAAAAGCAAGAACGCACAAGGTGTGAGGTTGTAGCTAGAAAGAATAAAGATAAAGGCGTGAGAGAATTGAAGAAAAGAGTTGGCGGCATAGCTGGATTCTTGATCACCACTATTCATGCGTAAGAAGTCTGCAACTTGCATCACAATGGACCGTTGGCTTGCCATTGTAATTACTAATTACATATCTTAAATCACTTTTATCATGGATTTAAATTTGTTAGTCAAATGAGCATTGCTATACAAAAAAGCAGCGTAGATATTTCCGTTGATCATGGTTTGTCAAAACTAAACTATGGAACAACTGAACAAGTAATGCTTATCATTGTGCGTGGTAAAATTACACCTCATGAGGCATTCAGCTCGTATGATACATTCAGATAATATTTTTTTCCTCTAAATATTATTTGCTAAAAATCAAAGGCATGCGTCAGGAGAAACATGCCTGTTGCAACGTCTATATCATTAAAGTAGGGCTTAAATGAACTAGGACACTATAAGTCGAAACATTCAAGCTGGCAATCACTAGAAATAATCGTGTAAACTTAAACCACCAGCAAAAGACGAGGCATGAATGCATTGTAAGCAAGTTTGCTCCCCTACGTGTTCTTGCATTTAGGTGACCGTGGTGAAGCCAAACAATTGTTACAAGATTTAGTAATGTGAGTAACTGTAACAGAAGTATTGAGATACTCCCTCACTTGTGTAATAGTCTTCCCATTCTCCACACTTCACACATGCACCCAAAAAGTTTTCCCAAAAATCAGGATTCTCACATATTAAGCACTGCTATACGATCTGATTTTCAGTTAGCTGTCATATGATCATTGCATAGAACTTTTATTTAAACAAACCATAAAACAAAATAAACTGATCGACAGAAAGCAGTCCGCCAGTTTGAGCTTCCAACCACTGGTCTGACGAAAAAATTAGGCTTTAGCAATAAAAAAAGGTTTGAGAAAAAAATTTGGACCATTTCTCGATTTGTGCGTGTCATCCTTGCGCAGGGGCCATGCTAATCTTCTCTGTATCGTTCCAATTTTATCGGATGTCCCCGTAGGGACAAATGCTATGCAACTTTCAGGGGTATATATAGTGTCTATATGTTCATATTTTGGTCGATGTGGGATAAAATCGACTACAGCATCTTATTCACTACTTTTGGACTTGTTTCACTCTTCTTTATATTTGCAATCCAATGAATCAATTTTATCGAGCTCATTCAACTTGAACTTATATTGAGTTCCGGTCCGAGCTACCCAACCTTGCTATATATATTGTGCAAAGACATAGTATTATCGTGAAAATATATTCTTGATAAACCTGTATCAACTGGTTCAAATTTATATATGGTAGAAGTTTTGTTCCAACTTTTAGGACATTTGAAATGGGTTCTCATCACCTAGTATTATCGTGAAAATATATTCTTGATAAATCGTCTTTAAGTCAAGCTAAAGCCCAGTTCGGATCAATTGCAATACTCTGCTGAACTCCAACGCTTTAACAACTTAAGAAGTGCAAACATCTTCGTCTCATCGTTCTTACAAGCTGCAAGATTTGAACCAGCTCATAACTCTGCAGAAACATTACTTAAAAGCAATGTGATTGTTCAAGATGTTTTATTTTCATTTGAGTTTAAAAAAAATTGAAAACCCGTGAGGTGTTATACTTTATTGACCGATATATAATACACAGAAACTCTAATGACCTAACCCACAACGAGGCTCAGCCAAACATAATACTGGCTAATATTGAGGTGTACACGAATGACCCATAATCAGTCATGATAGATGACTGATTCAAACGAGGAGATAAAGATATCACTTCATAACCGTAAGGAGCTAGGATTCAGTTAGAAACAGTAAGCATCATTAAGCTATTACATTTATTGAATTCTTTCGAGACATGGTGTAAACTGTAAAATGAACCGCTTAGCCCAAAGATATCACTTTACAAAGTCCAGGCTTAAGATCTTTCTTTGTGGTGATATGCTCTCAATGTCTAAAGGTCTATAAGATCAAAAGATTTATCACTGCGTATTCAGGTGGTATGCATATGTTCCTTGGCCTACGACTCTACAAGTATGGTCAGAGTTTCTCATTTGGATTACATTCTCTTTCAGCTGTTAGTATTGTAACCCGTTCCACATATCAACAATATTTATAGAATGGGGGCAGAGGTCGGCTTTTGTGCTTCCTAAGTATCTAGTATCATGAATGGTAAATTTTGTGCTTACTTTACAGCTTTGGTATCCGTTGTGAACTGGCGACACATGAATAACTCAAGTGAGCCGATGGCTCACATATCAGATATTAAAACTGATAAGAACAGATACTACACTTGATCTTAGCCAAAAGGCCGAGAAAAGTATAATTTTTCATATCCTAGGCCTTTGAATTTATACACAACCCCTCCTTGTTTGTTTATCTCACCCACGCGATGTGGGACTGATACAAGGGCATTTTACAAAATTAACTTGCTTGCACTTTCTGCATTTCTTTGGACACAAGGGCTTGTTTGCTTTTTTAAATGCTACTATCTTAGCCTCTTAGTGGGAAGAGAGGGGTTTTTGTGGGAGTGTGGAAAAAAAGGTTCAAAATGATTTGGGACTACAACTTTTCCCATTAAGAGGCACAAAAAGAAAAAAAACACCCCCTAAGTAGTGTTATGCTAGTAAATTGATTTGTGTTATGGGTTAACCATAGTCATTAGAGAACTCTGAGATGTATCTTTTGGAAGCAAAATCGATGATAAAATGAAGTTAATAAGTGACAAAAATGACTAATGTGGGACGAGGAGATTTGGCAGGCTATGCGACAGACAGAAAGGGATTGCATAAAAACAAGGGAAAATTATCAAAAGAGTCCAAAACCTTTTTTTCAATTCCCACAAGAGCCCTTAACTCTTCTGTTTCCGAAAAAGGACATATTTTAGAGCAACAGGGCAACTGGGTGCAGAATGCGCCACGTGTCCACTGTTGCCCTATTTTTTGAGGCAATCTGTCAGAATTGCCCTACTTTTTTGGGGCAATCTGTCAGAATTTCCCTACCTCTTTTGTTTTCTTGGCCAATATGGGAAAAACATGTTTTTTAGACTAAACGACATGTTGCTCTAAATTGAAGAACTCTTTTGATCATTTCTTGAGAAACAATCTATCATAGAATCATGAAGGTATATAAATCAACATTACAAGTAAGTGGTGACGTAAGATGGTGAAAGTAATGTGAAGTGCATTTTGTGGTTTGTACTGAAGAAGAAATATATGTATCTATATCTATATTTATATCTATATCTTTATTATATAAAGAGGTTAACTCCAATCTTAACTCCGATCTTAATTCCGAACCTAAAATTTCCAAACCTAACTCCAAACCAAAAATTAAGATAAGAAGGTTAAATTTAAACCATTTGATTATATTTTGTTAAATTGATTTCATCCATCCATATCTTTCTATAACAAACTATTATAACAACTTTTGTAACAAACTATTAAAAAAACTTTTATTTTTAAATTGAAATATCTTTTGGTTTATTTATTTTTTTTATAATTTGATTTCACCATATTTTCTAAAATTTTGTGCTCTTTAATAGGGTTGAGCTTCGGGCCGAAACCGACCCGTCTCGACCCGACCCGAGTTAAACCGAAACCGAAGCAAAGCAAAAAGAGGACCGACACCGAAACAACTCGGTTCGGTTCGGTTTTAGTCAGGCTTAGTTGGGTTGTGAATCGGTTTCATACCGAAAACCGAAATAAGCCCAACATATATAGAAATGTTTGATGTTTATATGTCCAATTGAATACAACAAATTGCAAAACCACACACCCCTTTAAAATACCCAGAAAATTGCAAACCCACACATGTCACACCCCACCATGGCGGAATATGGGGCGCGACGTATGGATATCATCACAACATGGCGTGTCTATAGAGATAACTATATGAAATAAGAAATGTCATAAAGTGAAGACACAAAGTCATGACAATATCTCATCAGACTCAGGAGTCTAGGTAAGTAGGTAACAGTCCTACCGCTTACCCAAGACAAACAAATAACATAACCAAACAAATATATGTGTGCCACAGTATCACTTATTAAAAGAACAAATAAAAACTAAGAAGGAAACGGGGATTCTCCTTGTATATGCATTCCTAAGCTTCTCCAATCCTAGCCACTTATGTTCTCATGCTTAACCATAGTATCACCTGAAAGAGACACTAAAACACGTCAACATAAAGTTGGTGAGAGTCATAGGTTTAGAATCCAACGCTAAATCAATTACAAGCTGTGAATAACGAACACAAATACAATAACATATGGACAATGTGTTACATGTATGCATCAACAACTATCAATTCAAGATCAAACATTTCAAACCAAAACCAAGGCTCCTACCTTGCCAAACAACATGGTACCATAGATGATCACACTATGTACCTATCCCAAAGCCACTACCTTGTCAAACCACAAGGCCACTACCTTGTCAAACCACAAGGCCACTACCTTGTCAAACCACAATAACTCTGACGGCACGTGTCCCCCGATCCAAATCATACACAATCAAGAATCACATAGCAGTTAATCACATAATGTACACACAAGTCCATCACAAACCATAAAAACATTCACAGCAACAATTTAGAAATAACTCAACACAGTGTCTCTTCCATCCTATCTGGAAGTCAAAATCAATAGTAAACATGGGACTATGAAACTCACCTGATAGCTTCTTCACAAGTCCTCGCAGTAGCAACAAGCTAACAAACCAAAAACACGAAATCAATACACGAACCTGTCACTAAGATGGCTCGTCAACCTATGATGGACATCTAGTCTATTCCCATATAAAAACCTCATTGATAAGCTCTAACCATCCCATTACCCTTCCTTAACAAGTCCTTAACTTGGTTAAGTTTAATAACTATCCCGTTCATATTTTACACAAAACAGTCCCAGTTTTTAGGTCTCAAAACTTTAAGTCAAACGTCCACTTAAACATACCCACGGTTTCTGTAAAAGGAATATTCACACTTATATACATGTTAGATAAACCCCCCCCATTTGACCTAACCTTAAAGCTATTGTTAAGACCCAGATATATGTGTATATATTGCTACCTATCCAGAATTCACTGATTTTAAACGTATGAAAAGTTCATTACCATTAGAGGGTCTTACCCTAAACCACAATCTTAGCCCATGTGCATATCCTTACTACAATATATAAACCATCTCTCATGTTCGTGAGAAGATCCCAATACAACCCTAAGTACCCCAAACAACCCAAAACTTAAAAAGAAAACAGGCTGAATTCAAAACTATTTTGACCTCCGACTGTTGTAACCTGTTTTTGACCCACTTCCAGACCTCCAATTTAGTTCTCGTTTCTTGATTTAGAAAGCCAACTCAATTACCTATCCAGGGATAGTTTGATCGCATCTTGAATGTTTCTAGAACTCGAGATATGATCAAAACAATAGACTCAAAATTCTGTCGAGTTTTTAAAAACGGGTTTTAAACAAATTGATCTAATTAATCACCTATAACCCTTCTAATACAAGCCCTAATTTATGTAATCATTATGAACTCATTATTATAACATTAATTTACTGTTCTTAAATTAAACCATAACCTAAATCCATCATAAGATGATTATAAAAACATAAAAACAATTAAATTAAAAAGGGATTAAAGACTTTACCCCCAAAATTATGAAGAACCCTAAAAACCTTCTATGTAACCCACGAATTTTTTAATATCTCCAGGGAATAATAATGAATTTAATTGTTATTAAAACAATATATAGGGTGTACATAAAATCCTAGTCCAAGAATAAGCCCACTTTCCTTTTTCTCCTCTTTTCCCTTTTTTTTTTCTTTCTTTGGTGCGTCTAAACCGACCCAAACACCCAATAAATTCATTTTTTTTTATTTTTATTATTTAATATGATGTTAATAATATTACCTTAATTTTCCTTAATTTATTTCAGCTCCTAAAGCTTCCAAAACCTCAAAACCGTAAAACTAGTCAAATTTACGCGTTTTACCGTAAAAGACGTAAAATATACACTTTTATAAAAAATCTCAAATTTTGAAATAAACTTTATAACTAAGTCCTAAATGACTTAAAATCATCCCAAAAAATATTCATATGGATAATTACCTCACCCGAGACCTCTAAATGCTAAACCGTAAATCCTAAAAAATACTATTACTATAATACTTATACGTATACGTAAACACCACAGTATCACCATTTTCATTTCATAGTCACCACTTGTGAGCTCATGAACATGAAATAACCGTTCCTAGATTTACTTATGAGTACTCTATACTCATAAACGATAACCACACCAACCTCGCTCACACAAAATAAACACGTAAACACATAATTCAAGTAAGCACACATAAAATAACCTAAAAGTAAGACCAAGTGACAAAACCAAAACCACGGTTGTCACATCACTCCCTCCTAATAGAAATCTCGTCCCGAGATTCACTCCCAACTCAAACTTATTCTCAGCAAACAAACGAGGATGCATATCACTGATAAAACCTTCACGTTCAAACGTGAACTCAGTTTACACGAAAATAATCTCAACCAACAACACATGAGCCTTAACCGTCCGCGAGGAAACTTATCAAAACCATAAAGTTATGTAACCAACCTAACTAAATCTCGCAACTCATCAAACAAGAACTGTCTTGAAACCAAGTTAGGAGCCGTCACATAACTCAACGGGTTTAAAACTGTCACCCCGATTTCAGTCTTACTCATAAATACCATAAATCAAAACTCATCAAAATATAACCACGTATAATAAGGTCTAAAGAACTCTCAAATTCCTTCCCAACTCATCTCTATGTTTACCCTCCAAGTGTTCATTACCGCAAAATACCCAAAACACGAGTTTAAACCATGTTGTCCGAAAATTAACCTTGAACTCAACACTTGTACAATTATTCGACCAAGCTACCGACTTCCAATTACGAAACTTTCTGAATATTTGAAAAGTATGTTCCAAGTACATAATTTTAGGCTTTTGAATCACCCAAAAACCTTTAAAAACGAATAAGTTATGACCAAAACGATTTTTCTCAAAATCTGCCTAGGCATTAGCGACAGTTTCTGACAGTTAGCGACATATTTTGACAGTTTAGCGACAGTTTCTGCCTACTCCGATTTATACCAAAAAAAAAACGATTTTTAAACCCTAAAACCCCCAATTAATTACCAAAACTAGAACCTATTTTATTTTAATTCCAGAAAATTAAAACTCTATTAATTACATGATTTTAACATATTTCACTAAATAAGAACAAAATTTTTAACTTAAGAACAATAACTTTAGGTGATCAAAACCAAAATATTTTAAAATAACCGAGTCATGCTTATATGTTAAAAAATTTATATTCCACCTTATTTGAAACATGATCCAGACACTTCCTTATTTCATCGACTACCAACAACTATTTTTTTTTCAATTTGCAAGTTCTATTTTTACCATGTATAACTCGAAACAAAAGAAATCGTTACCCCAAAAAGAAATCTCCACCATCTCAAAATCCTTCACGCCAAAAGTACCGTACAAACAAACACGTGAAATGAGGACCCGAGAAATCCGCTACTACAGAAGTTGAACATCTCAAGAGAAACGAGCTAGCAACCATCCCAAGAATACAACCGGTAAGTAGAAAATAATTTTACGTACATAGGCATAAGCGTACATACACTCAAATCCATCCAACATATACTATACAAGCATGTATTAACTCTCTTTCATGCAATCATACTTGAAAGTCTAGTGGTGTTGTGTCACATATATAATTATGCAGGCCTCCATAATTATACATGTTCCCTTTCACCAATGTACTCCCTCCTATGATGACACTTATAAGAAATTAATACTACACATAACACATAATCCAACAACTCACAAGCACATAACCACACAAGATAAAATCCATAACCCCATGTATTAAAATAACATAGCCAATGCACGAAACAGTTTTGTTTAATTAACTTCATGTAGATTTATGATTATATAATAGTTTTTATATTCAGAAGAGAGTGGAAGCACAATTGGTGTCTAGACTCTCATCTAACTTCATGTAAAGATTTATGATTATATAATAGTTTTGTTTAATTATTAAAAAAATATTAATAATAATAATAATAGGATTACCTTTGCTATAACTAAAGGAGTGGGAGCTCTGATTGTATCTCGACTTCCCACTAACTTTTTGTAAATCCTATTATTCTAATAAAATCACGTTTCATAATAATAATAATAATAATAATAATAATAATAATAATAATAATAATAATAATAATAATAATACTAAAGGAGTGGGTGCTTCTTATTTACATGACTTTCAGTTTGATGTAGGTGTGCCTGGTAGGTGTGAGGTTGTTCTTTATTCTGTTAGTAGGTTTGTGGAAGCTAGGGGAATGAGGTTGGGCTTTCTATGCTTTTGGTGAACTTTAAGAATGCTTTTAAACTGGTTGATAGGGGTTCCATTCTTCAGGAGACTCAGTTGAGGTGTCCGGCTATCTCTCACTGGGTGGAGTTTTTTAAGGGTAAAAGTAATTTGGTGAAATAAGTAAAATTTATTATCATCATTTTTTGCCATCCTGAAAGATAAAGTCAAGGGTAAAAGTGTAAAACAGCTCACTATTCACTTATGCAGAACCACCTGACGCATAAACACCCAAATTATATCGATGAAGATAAGGCAGGATTGTTGACAGTTGTTAAGTGTATCGATTTGCCTTAATCGACTTGTTAATACTAGTAACATGTAGTATGAGAATCATGAAGATGGGTCTGTCGGCAGTTTTAAAGGCCTAAGCAATGGAACACGGCAAGCATGCGGAAAGCAGAGAAAAAAATGATTATCTTTTTTTTAGAGTAGGGTTAAGATTGACGGCGGTGCGTGTTTGATGAAAAAGAAGTACTCCAAAGTTGTACATATTGTGATAAAGTATTGATTAAGTAGAGATAAAAGGCAACTAAATACAAAGAAAAATAATATTATAGGTAATAGTTGTATGATGTTTGATCCCACATCGCTGGAAAGTAAAAATGAAAAGCAGTTTATAAATAGCACAAGCAAACAAGCAGTCACGACCTTACTTGAACATGATCTGTTTTATAGGCTCGTACTTCTGTATTCTTGATTCCTCAAGAGACAGAAACCCATGTCTGGTTGATGCATCGTGACCATGTGACCAGAGCGTGATTAACCGAGCTTTATGGTCTCGGCCATGGCTCAGTAGAGGATCGTTGCCAGTTCATCTTGATATGGGTCTTGGCATGGTCACATGGTTGTCTGACAGACAAATTTACCCTTTTTTTAGGTAACAGGAGGACACAAATGGTTTTTTCATTTACCCTTTTTTTAGCTTTAGATGCTGGTCTATTAGGTGCCAATTAGATAATGGAGTTGTATACAAAATTGTGGGTAACTTGGAGAGATGTTCACTTGTTTCTCATCGTTTCGAATTATGCCAATTTAAGGTAACAGGGATGTCGTTTATAAATTGTAACATGTGGGCTAGCTTTTCTTGTTCGTGACTGGTACAACTTTTTTTTGTTCCTCAAAATTGATTTAGCTGTTTGATCATAGCGATAGAAACTATACACAATAGCGAGCTTTTCTGCAGTGGCCATTGAAGTTTGTTTTTGCTTCTAACCCATGTTTATGATAACCATCGCAAAAACGAAAGGCACACAAAATTGTGAAATAGGACTTTGAATGAGAAAACACCCAAGTTCATCCAAATGTGGAACAGGTGTTAGAACTAGTATTAGTGCAACAAATAAACTTAGAACTATAGATTGGAGGGGTGCGCCAAGCCAAGGCAATAGTGCAACGCCAAGGCGACACGTGAAGAACCCCAATAGCAAGCTACTGTGGTGGGTTCTTCTCCCATAAAAAATAAGATTAATATCGAGTGAGCCAATGGCTCACATATCAGATATTAAACTGATAAGAACAGATACTACACTTGATCTTAGCCAAAAGGCCGAGAAAGGTATGCTTCTATCAATACTAGGCCTTTGTTTTTATATACAAGTCCTCCTTGTTTATTTATCTCACCCAGGCGATGTGGGATGGATACAAGGTTATTCTAAAAATTTAACTTGCTTGACTTTCTGCATTCTTTGGACACAAAGATTCTCAGTAGTGTTATGCTAGTAAATTGATTTGTGTTCGCGATAACCATTGTCATTAGAGAAACTGTGAGATGTATTTTTTGGAAGCAAAATCTATGATATAATCAAGTTAAAGGGCGACATTAATGACTAATGTTGGTAACTTTTATGGCTAATTGTAAAAGATAAATAGTAATGGAAAGAAAGAGCGACGGGGTTGCGTTGGTCGAACGGATTTGGGAGGCTCTACGACAGAGTCAGAAGAGGACTGCATAGAAACAATCTATCATAGAATCATCAAGATATATAAATCAACTCATGCCGTTTTTGGTACCCAAACAATCATTCATCTGAGGGTGTTGAAAACGATATTGTGAGTTATAGAAACAGGAGTTCTTGGTACCATGTAGACACCGTGTGAACCAAAAACTCAAGTGGGACTAATAAAATAACAACTTTTCATCTTCATGCGGTATTGCGGGAGTTAGACATGGCGGAAGGAATCACATATTCAAGTAACAAATTCATTTGACTGGCCTGAAAATTAAAGCAAAAACATAAACAAATGGCAGGATCCGTTAGAACCATTAAAACGAATCATAAGGTATTCATCAACCAGTTTACATATTGCTCCCGAGTTGCAATGGTAATGCTTAAAACGACCAAGTTTTGTTTAAACAGGAGGAATCATTTGGCATAAAATGTGACTTATAAAAAAAATGTCGTTAAATCACTGAACTTAAGCATGTTGAAAGTTCGTTTGGCTCATTAACTATTCAATTGAATGTTGTGTGTACAACATAAGCTTCTCCTGTCGAGTTTCCTACGAACTCGAAGTCAATCTCATCACGTTTAGCACTTGCACAAGACAACTGTCAAAAATAGCCCGTGTTTACCAAATGTAGATCACTAAGAGGAGTCCTTTTTTGTGCCAGTATATCCAACATTGTTTCTCCATTCATGCTTGTAGCTAGAATTCACTTCTATCGTCGTATTAAGTAGCAAGAATCTAGTGGTCTAAAATTTTCCGAAAATAAAACTAATCAATCACATATAATCATCTTTTGAACATGAGAAGATGTTGGTTTATATAGTACATAACAATTATTTAAAACCCTAATATGGATCAAAGAACGCATAGCGGAAGCGATTAACAAGATCATTAATTTAACACAATTATAATTAATCAAGATTAGGGTTACATACCTTTATCCTAGCAAGATCCACAAGACGACGGAACGAACGGCAACTAGGGTTTATCACGAACACCACCAAGAATATAATCTAAAGGAAGATTATATCACGCTCTTGTACACACGTAATACGGCGAGTTAACCGTGAGTCTAGCACGAACAAACCGAGCTTCAACGCTTATGGAATATCTACCCAATAACCCTAGAGAGGGGCTAGGACTAGATAAAATAGACTTAATCGAAAACCAAACGAAACCCTAATTGGGGTTGTTTGGCCGGCGATCAAGAGGGACAAGAAAGAGGGATGGGGTTAAAAAATTATGAAGGCCTTGGATGTTTATATAGGCTTAACAAAACTTGTTTTCCAAGCTAAACACCAATTAGGAAAGAAAATCTTTCCTCCTTCCTTTTTCCTCCTTTAGGCCGACGCCCCATAAGGCCCAATTAGGGCTTCCGGAACTTTTCCGTTTTCCTTCTTTTAGCTTCTATTTAATTCCATAACGGTCGTTATAACTTAACTTTTATTTATCAACGATCGTTAGTTAAGCTTTGGTTTGATTTAATAAATATATATAAAATAAATTTAATAAATAAATTAACCCTTTACGTTATGTGTGCAATCCCGTGATCCCGAGTTCGATCCTATCTCACGACTATTAATTTTAAGTCCATAAACTTTCAGCTCCCACTTGGACAAAATTCTAATATCGTGATCACATTGACTAGCGTCTAGTTACACTAGCAATGTCACTAGTACAACTCGAGTAAGGTTTCTTGGACAAAACCTTTTAACGATATATAATCATTATTATTATTATCCTTTCATTTCAAATACAACGTTAATAAGGATATGGATCTCAGTCATTCCTTTCATTAACCATTCTGTTTCTCGTTTATGGATATAGCAAGATCACCAAAACAAATTTGGGTGCGGCCGCACAAATATCTTACTACTCCCCCGAGGGGCCCAGCTGTATTATACTTCAAAATAAATTTTGAAGGAAACGAATCCCATTTTGGCTACAAGCAAAACTTATGAACTTTGCAACACTTCCGGAAATAATCCTTATAGCTACCTGTTACGTTTAGCGTTAGATTATTCCACAGAAATGCACTAGATCCACGACAGTTTCTTGGCATCTCAGGTCTAAGGATAACTATTTATGATTTACTTGATGACAAAGATCCATAAAGTAAAATCATATAGTTGGGATAAGTCCAATATTTGATCCATCAAATATCATCTAAAATTGACCAATATACTTTCAAGTATACTCTGTCACTATTTTGAATTGTCTTAGTTTAATAATACTCCCATATTATTAATCGACAACGGACATTTAGAAACATCATAATGATCATGGATTAAAACATGTAAAATAGGATACAAAATTAAATAACAGAAAAATAAACGAAATCCAATCTTTATTTCATCAATTCAATAATGTCTCACATCCTTTATCCAAATACTAAAAATAGATCAATGCATAAAACTGGTACATGCATCATGCCTCTAGTAATGACATTCATACTTGTTTGGCAAAGCATAAAATAACCAATCTTGACCTATTGGAATTTTGAGAATACTTTCTTCAAGAATTCAATTCATTGAAACTCTTGTACATGTGCATCCAAACAATTTGATATTGCCACATAGTATCAAAATTGTGAAACATCCTTGATCACCAATTTCCTAAACTTCCAAAAACACATTTGAAGTTCAAAGTATTCTAATTCTTTAATGTATAATGCAACTTTAATCAACATGTCATCTCCAAAAGATCCCATGACTAATATTGTGTGTTACCTCAATTATATCTTTTCAAGTTTTACAACTTGTCATAAAAGATATAAATACGTTACCTTTAATATCTATTATGTAATGTTTGATTCCAACCAAAACCTTCAAGTTTGTTGGCTATGATAATTTGCACAACGATTGACAAATTATTCATCTATAGAATATGGAAGCCGATCCAAGATTTAGGATGTTATTCTATTTCCAAACATATTCCTTCAGAATATTCATTACACAAGTTATTTAATAACTTCTTAAATAGATTAATATATTCAAATCATCATGTATTTTAAGCATGATATAAATACAACACGACACACATGAAAATTTCTCAAACCAGATTTAGATTTCTTCATGTCCTAAATATCCACGTAAACATACTACATGGCATATTACGTTGTATTTCCACCGCATAAATAAATAAATTTATTTGTTCCAAGGTTATGTATATCTTATTTCCTAAATCTTCAAAGTAAAGTTTCATCTCAAATCTAAACCAAATCAACATTTAATTTGAATGAAAACTCAATTTCTTACATGTCTATTTGACACATATAATTTAAGAAATATACTCCCACTAGCTTTTAGGAATACTCAGAAACCATCTTATTCAATTTTAAATCCAATCTTGGATTTTCAAATTAAACATAAGAATAATCTCCTAGATGCATGCTTTTATCATTCATGGATAATTGCATTTTGTACTTTTCCAAAGATTTATATTTTGAAGTAATAAACTCATTTCGATTACTTAAGTCCTTTCTCAAGTAGTCATTCAAGAAATAGTTCATACATATCCAAATTTGTCAATTAAAATATGACCATCAAAATCTTTATATATTTAATGTATTTAGGAAAGAATACTCAATCACAATTAATTACTTAAATGTGACTAATAATCTATTCACAATACATACATTAAATATGTGTACAATTTTGTCCATATAATTTCGACACAAAGATTAAACCACTATAATTGGCGTTTTTTTCTTCCTTTGACGAAACTTATCTTCAATTTCTAGTCAAACTATTTAAGATAACCCAAAACCGAAATTTGATTATCTTGTTGGACAACATCTATAACAATATTTGGTAATAAATCATAACAATTATTTGTAACTCATAATTCTCAGCATATAAATCGCATATCCGAGATATCCTTACGGACCTATGACATAAATTCCTTTATCTTGAGGTTTAGCATTTACACGCCTACCTCATGATAATTACTAGTGTATTTTAGAAGATCATGCATCTTGTAATTTTATCTTTCAAGATCAAAACTCCCACTTGCTTTTAGTAACTTAAAATTACTCTTTAAATACATAGCAAATAGATCAACACTCCAATGTTATCTATATGGGACATTACAAAACACAATGACAGTTCCATACCATTTATTTTCTAAACAATCCACTTCATAAGTAGTTTAGCAAAATCCGAACTCCATTTAAGATATAACGTGATTCATCACATTCCATATATAATGGTATCTTATTAATCTTCTTAGATCAAGTCATACTCAACTTTATAACCTTGATTTCTTTTGGAATAAAGGAAGATATAGTTATCTTGAATCAAACATCACCATCATATTGAGAATTTTGATTCTCCTAATGAACATACCATAACAATGATGTATTTCATTTAGGGAAATATTGTAAGTCAATCTTAACAATATTTAAGATAAATATATCTTTAGGCTTACCTATATACCAACTAAATCATCTTAATGGTATAATAGATTTCCTAACTATTTTGCATGCTTTATAACTCAAGTACTTTTAATACAAAGTCACTTCATAAAAGTTATAAGTCCATTACACGTTACATGTATATGTCTTCAGTGAAATAGAGACAATACATTAACGTCTTACTTTATATTATACGTCTTCCAAGACTTTATGTTTGTGACTTTATACAATAAATCATAAACATGTATAGCTAAAGTAAATCATGAACACCACTAGGTTTCATTCATCTTTTCAAGTTAATTCACTCATATACTATTATATGAACACCACTAGGTTTCATTAGTAGTATAAGAGTACTCTATGTATCTTATGTCATTCCAGGAATTTGTCCATTTTAAGAAACTCCAAAACATTCCACGCCCGATCTTACGACATGTGGATATTTTACCCTTTAGTTTACAATTTAGTCCAAGATCTTACATGACTAAATCAAAACAACAAGTGTTTCTTAAAGTGAATGATATATATACTTTTAAGTAGTCTTTTAATCATATTGACACATGATCTAAATATTAATTAGATTGTTAGTCTCTTATCTTAAAGACAAGAGAATCATATCTTTATGAGTTGTTTCTTGCACACAATGTTCATTTCTCCCACTTGTGCATGGAACAACCTCATATATAAGATAAACATCACGTCTAACGTTCGTCTATACAAAATATGATTGTGCCACATATATTAGCTTTTACAAGTAGATGTAGAACCACTTAATCAACAAGAATCAGTACATAACTATCTTTGAAGATATTAGTGTCAACAATTCGAAAGTAATTATCTTAGGACATACTAAAGATAACATGAGTTATTACCACGACAACAAAGCTTGTAACTCCCACTGACTTAGAGAATGTTTTAACAGACTCAAAATCAGTAATACAACACAATTCTCCCACTGAACTTGACAACATTGAAAATGTTTCATAATCGGTGAAAATAATTAGTGTTGTGTTTACTTTCTTACACTTTTGAAAAACACATTCGTAACAATTACTTATAGTGTTTAAGAGTGTACTCTACTTCGTAAATGATGACTTACCCATCAAATGCTTTTTAACTTTAAAGACTTGACATGCAATTTCTTCCTTAATAGGTCTACCAACCCTACAATGGTATGTAGTGCCTATAAGTGGTCAAAGCACAACTACTAGACAAATATGCTAGTTTGCCTTATAACCAATTAGCGGTAACTTTTAATAACTCAAAATATGCACTTTTCTTAACTATTAAAATTTGCTATGAGTTACGGATTTGAATTTGGCATTTCTAAAATCCTTATTACTCCTTTTTTACTCATGAAAAAGAGTTTTAGGTTTATCTTTCATTTGTAAATTGACTCTATCCTCAACCATACGGTTTGTAGATCAATAAATGAATAAACCACGTTTACGGTGTAACGTTGCATTAATACATTTGCAAAAGAATTTACAAAATTCAATTTTTAGTATTTTCGATAATACCATTCAAGAAAATAAAATTACCCCGGTAATAATAACCATAGTATTTTCCTTGAAAACTAGAATCCAAATTGACATAATTTCATCACATCAGTTGATCTGCTAGCAATGAAAGTATTCAAGATGGTAACTTGTCGAACAATGATTGACAAACAAATTTTCAATTTCTAAACATTTAAGGGATTTACATTGCCAAAAGTCATTTTGCATTGTAAACATGTTTCATCCCTTCTTTATGCCTTAAGTTTCCAGATCTCACTGAGTAACTCAATTAAGTCGACTAATCTAAAGAACGTAAAACCTTCATGTGCAATCTTATTCAGTCATGAAGTTTTCTCTCCATTACAACATCGTCCGATATCTTATATGACGACAATTGTAACTTCAAGTGTTCGTCAATTAGAGGGCATATGACTTAAATTTTCGGGTATAGATTTTGGTGTCAAAATCATGTATGGAGAAGCATGCATACATCTCCATAACATAAGTTTAATAAAACCGTTTAGTAAACTTTTTGGTGAGACTAAAAGTTCATCATATATTTGTAAGTTGAGGTATTGGTTAAACCAATTAAAGATTTTACACACAACTAAATTCACAACGTACTTTTTCTAGAACTCAGCTAAAGCACAAAGCAATAACCTTATTCATTGTGTTTCGGATGTGAATTAATGTAGTTAAATCAACCTTAAAGAATTATACCAATAACAACCGTAGGTAATTCCAATTTTGACGCACAGGCGAGCCGGGAATTTGGTCAGCGCTGAAGCATAACACCTCCTTCCTTAACCGGGTACATGACCAGCGGTGCGTAATACCCACTTTATAGTTTGTCAAAATTGAGTAGGCCGTTAAGTTGCTATTGCAATTCTAATCAACGCAAATCATATGTAATTTAGATCTCAAAACAATTCATTTATTTAATATGATTTAGTCCACATTAATTTTTCTTGTAAAAAATTACCCTTGTTTACAACATACAATCAAAACAAAACGTATGAAAACAAGTAGGTACAAAAAAAAAACTAAATCATAAACACATAATAACAATTTATATGTGCAATAAATAAATCAAATAGCCACATGCATACGATTTATTCAATAAATAATATCAAATCTAGGTTTTTATATTTATATAAAAGTCTTCCCTAATTTTAGATTTATTGAATCAAATAAAGCATGTATAAAAAAAACGTAACAATTACCACATAAAACATATGATCCATGAAAAACATGCATGTTCATCATGGATCTCCCACATATCTTAACAATTAAATCTCTATGGATCGAAACATGAATTTACATAACATAACAATTAATCATGCAATTCATCAAAATTCCACCCAAATCACTTAACAATTAATGAAATCACTACGGATCGTAACCACGCATGACATAACAATTAATTCATGCATACATCTAAAGTTAATTACCATGTAATTTTAGGG
This sequence comes from Glebionis coronaria, assembly GCA_025667525.1. Taxonomy (NCBI): domain Eukaryota; kingdom Viridiplantae; phylum Streptophyta; class Magnoliopsida; order Asterales; family Asteraceae; genus Glebionis; species Glebionis coronaria. Next base: position 545,927,739 of record CM046882.1, read on the forward strand.
TTTACAAAAAATTTTTTTTTTTTTAATAAAAAAATTCGGCATAGCCGATTTTAAAAATAATAAAAAAAACCCTAATTTTTATAAAACCTAAAAAACAACATGTAATTTTTAACACAAATCAATATTAGTTAAAAAACTTTAGATCTTGATAATTATAATCATGTTAAAACGGCTCTCGATGCCACTGTTGGTTTATATAGTACATAACAATTATTTAAAACCCTAATATGGATCAAAGAACGCATAGCGGAAGCGATTAACAAGATCATTAATTTAACACAATTATAATTAATCAAGATTAGGGTTACATACCTTTATCCTAGCATGATCCACAAGACGACGGAACGAACGGCAACTAGGGTTTATCACGAACACCACCAAGAATATAATCTAAAGGAAGATTATATCACGCTCTTGTACACACGTAATACGGCGAGTTAACCGTGAGTCTAGCACGAACAAACCGAGCTTCAACGCTTATGGAATATCTACCCAATAACCCTAGAGAGGGGCTAGGACTAGATAAAATAGACTTAATCGAAAACCAAACGAAACCCTAATTGGGGTTGTTTGGCCGGCGATCAAGAGGGACAAGAAAGAGGGATGGGGTTAAAAAATTATGAAGGCCTTGGATGTTTATATAGGCTTAACAAAACTTGTTTTCCAAGCTAAACACCAATTAGGAAAGAAAATCTTTCCTCCTTCCTTTTTCCTCCTTTAGGCCGACGCCCCATAAGGCCCAATTAGGGCTTCCGGAACTTTTCCGTTTTCCTTCTTTTAGCTTCTATTTAATTCCATAACGGTCGTTATAACTTAACTTTTATTTATCAACGATCGTTAGTTAAGCTTTGGTTTGATTTAATAAATATATATAAAATAAATTTAATAAATAAATTAACCCTTTACGTTATGTGTGCAATCCCATGATCCCGAGTTCGATCCTATCTCACGACTATTAATTTTAAGTCCATAAACTTTCAGAAGAGACACACGCTCAGTTGTCCCAGTAAAGTGGCACCTGAACCTACAAATTCTTGGTTGAATGGGCGTTATTAGGATAAATCTGGCATATTAACAACAGTATCGGCATATTACGTTTTACATTAAATTGTTTATTACACTTCTTATTATTCTTGTCATGTAATTTGACCCTTAAAATTCAAGTCTTGACTCTTTCTTTGTTACTATAAATTTGACAGTTTCTTGTATACCGGAGATTTCTGTGACATGTACATCGGAGATTATGCCCTATGAAATAAGAGTAAAACAGAAATCGGATAAAATGCGGTCAATATGATGAGAAGGTGCTGAGTTATGCATTATTTCTACCATCGTAAATGAGCAATTGGTTAAGATAGTTATGACATCCTGCTTTCAAGAACGAAGACACGAAAAAGAGATTTGTTATCGAACTTTAAGTAGAGGTTAAGTCGTTACACTTTCGCGAGTTGCAGAAAAATTTTGTGTAATCTCGTCTCATTAGCATGTTGTTTGAGCTGTATCTACCTTTAAAAACACACAAGTAATATGAAAATGTAGCTTGTATGAATCAACTATTGGTAGAGTATTTATAGAAAAGAATGATGTAATATTTCTGTAATATATGTATGTGATAGTTACTAAGAGCATACGCATGACACTGCAAGTGGATGTACTTTAGTTAGTGTATCTCGAGTTGACCGTTCATCTAAATATGTGCTACATGACATATCATGGCATTTACTTTCTTACATAGTACATAGCTACACTTGATTTAAATATTAAAGTAGTTTTTGCAAATTTAAGACATTAACAGAACACTAACAACTAAAATGAAATTACAAATGGTGGTTTTTGAACTTAAAGAAGTGCTTATAAAAAGATGTACAAAGGGGGTTCAAGATTCGATAGAAAAATAAAGGTGAAACATGCATTAATATGGCTTTAAGGAAAAAAGTACTTACCTATTCTAAGATTTAGGTCATTTAGATGCAAATTTAGTATCGGAGAGGTATATTTATTTTGTTTTAGTGTCACTTTAGAAAGGCTTTTCTAGACCTTGTTTTACAATTGTACTTGGGGGTAAATAAATTTGTCAACTATGGAGTAAAATATTCAAACAATCAAGGGAGGAAGAGTGAGAATTCACTTGTCATCCAAAGGCTAGCCTGTTGGTAAACACTTAGATTCGAAGTTACACTAGTTATTGCAGCGTGTATTTGCCATACAAAAAAAACAGAAGCGGCCCAAACAGTGGGAATAACCCAGTTAGAAAAAAGTATCAACTAGCTGGTGATACAAGTGAAGAGTTGCTGACAATCCACATCAAATGACAGTATGAATAACAAACGTTAAACTATAGATCGGAGGGGTGCACCAAGCCAAGGCAGTAGTGCAACGCCAAGGCGACACATGAAGAACCCCAGCAGCAAGCTACTGTGGTGGGTTCTTCTCTCATAAAAAATAAGATTAATATCGAGTGAGCCGATGGATCACATATCAGATATTAAACTGATAAGAACAGATACTACACTTGATCTTACCCAAAAGGCCGAGAAAGGTATGCTTATTCCAATACCAGACCTTTGTTTTTATACTCAACCCTCCTTGTTTGTTTAGCTCACCCAGGCGATGTGGGACTGATACAAATCCATTTCTATTTGCTTGCACTTTCTGCATTCTTTGCACACAAGATTTTAAACAGTGATATACATTGATTTGAGTTACACGATAACCACAGTCATACACTATACATGATACTTCCCGTGCCCCAACTCAAACTCACTAGAGAAACTGTGAGATGCATTTTTTCCTGAAGCAAAATAGACGATAAAATTAAGTTAAATAGTGACAGAAATAACTAATGTTGGTAACAGTAAAGGAAAGAAAGAGGGGTGGGGTTGTGTTGGCTGAGGAGATTTGCGAGGCTCTACGACATAGTCGGAACTGGAAGAGGATTGCATAGAAACAACCTATCATAGATTCACCAAGGTATATAAATCAACTCATGTTGCTTCTGGTACCCAAAACAATCATTCATTTGAAGACGTTGTAAATGATATAGAGTTTTACAAAGATAGGATTTGTAAGTACCACGTGGACACTGTGTGATTTAAAAACTCAGTTGGGACTAATTAAACAACGATTTTTCATTTTCTTGTTCACGCGGGAGTGCGGGAGTTAGACATGGCAGAAGGAATCACATATTACATAACAAAGGGGTTCTTTTAACTAGGCTGAAAATTGAAGCAAACACACAAACAACAAGTGGCAGGATTCGTTAGGAACTATTGAAAGAATCATAACGTTTTCATCAACAGGTTTAGATATTGCTGCTCCCAAGTTGCACGATCGAGCTTAAACCGTTTCATAAGCATTGGAATTGGAGCATTTTTAAGTGCATGTTCTTCTGTGTGTATGCAGCAAGATCCTAGAGGTAGCAAACATCTTCAACATTGTTGAATACAGTACAATTTAAGAGCTTTTTGCGAAATAAACAACAGTATCAACATATTTAAGTCAGTTTCTTGATGTGGTGTGCACTGCAGCTAGGTACTTGAACTATTTAAGTCAGTTTCTTGATGTGGTGCGCGCTGCAGCTAGGTACTTGAACTAAACAGAACTACAAGAAGTGAATGAGATTTGCAAGGAGGTTCGTTTATGTGGCTTAGTTGACAGTTGACACAAGAAATTGATACACATTCTATAATAGAGGAGTACACAATTAGTTCATCACTAAACAACAGTGTGAAAGGTCAAACTTACCAAGATAGCTATAATGCAAAAGTAATACTAGTAACTCTTCTTAAATTTGATTGTTTATGAGAGATATACTAGCAATACCTATCAGCACCTAACCACTTGTAGTAGCACGACAAACCATATCTGGTAAAATGAATGACAGAGTTTGGTTTACGTATCCTTTGGAGACCTATTAGATTTCACATTTTTTGGTACAGAGTTATAAATACCTGCCAAATCTGATTTCACTAGCCACTCAATGCAGGCAACAATGTAACTACACTCATCCCCAAACCATCCGTCATTGATACGAGTTATAGATACCTGCCAAATCTGTTATGACGGACCACCAAAAATATGCAGGTTCTGACACGAACGCATTTACAAGTATAGACCAGCCTACATGGCCAAATCATATTTTCTACTTGTGATTTTTACGCTGAGTTGCTGGTTAGGATGTACTTTGGAGCCTCGTACCAGCGTTTTTGTGGTCTAGAATTATCGAAGGTTTTCTTAATTTATGTGGCGTTCAACTTGGTTAAGGGTTCAAACTCCACATGGGACAAAGGTGTACCTTGGTGGTTATTTGTTAGGTATAAGAAGTTAAAAGAAACCAATCCGAGTCGCCTCGTCTTTGGATCTCAATTACATTGTCCTTGAAGAGTATCTTTTATATGAAATCGGGATAGATGCATCAGTCATGAAATTAATGCATAATCACTTGTGATACATAGTAACTGGAACTTCCTTGTAGCTACATGTCATCGAGCAACTTGTTATTCAGGGTACCTCAAACACAATGGCCATTTAGATAATATTTTTTCCTCTAAATATCATTTGCTTAAAATCAAAGGCATGCTCAGGAGAAACATGCCTGTTGCAACGTCTATATCATTGTTGAAGCAAATTTCCGAGAAGCTTCTTCAGCCCTGATCCTTCGGGTATCTTAAGGCTAATCCTTCTAATGAAGCCTTGGCTTGCTCCCTCAGAGTATCTTGTGGCTACTCCTTCCTTATGAAGCCCTAGCTTCCTTGTTCAGAGTTCCTTAGTCTAGCCCTTAGTCTCTTAGGCTGAAATAAGAAAGAACACTGTTAGCTCGCCTCGGGGTTTGAATCCGAGACCAACTCCGGCGTGAGAGTAAGTATGTGGTTCTAGTGAGTGATAATTCTAGAGAGAGAGAGTAAGTAGTGAAGTGTGTGTGTAGAACTTAACCTTTGTTCCTGGAGGAACATCTCCTTTTATACTACTTGGAGGTGGCTACAAGACACACGAATTGTGGAGTCAATGTAGGAGCAGCACCTAAATAGCTGATGAGCACCAGGTCTATCCTTCGTGGTCAGAGTTGTCCTCATGCTTCTCTAGTACTCGTCGTGGTCCAGTCTGTACCATTCTTACATCATCGTACTATGTAGACTAGGTGCAATCGTCCTTCCTCCGATGGAGGTTATGCTCCATGTGCATAGGACTAGCCTTGTCTGGGTCTAGCCTTGTCTGGGTCTAGCCTTGTCTGGGTCTAGCCTTGTCTGGGCCTAGCCTTGTCTGGGCCTAGCCTTGTCCGGGTCTAGCCTTGTTTGGGTCTAGCCTTGTCTGGGTCTAGCTCTTGTCTGGGACTAGCCTTGTTCGGGCCTAACCTTGTCTGGGTCTAGCCTTGTCTGGGTCTAGCTCTTGCCATTGTCTCTGGACCTAGGGTGCTCTTCATCACCCCAACTATTCCAGTGAGCTGTTCTGGCCTAAGATAGTTTTGCTCATGGAGCATTAGGAATTAGTTGTACTTTGTCTCACCTTAAGCATGGGGTGAGACTATACCTCATCATGTCCCACCAGTCTAGTATCAACTTATTCCTTTAGTTAATGCTAGACTCAGAGTAGAAATATAAGTTCCTCTCTGCCCCTTTTTCTTTTAATTATATTTTTTTACAAGAAAAACGAGCTTCGTCTTTTTCTGTCTTTCGATAGAGGGCCACTCTCAGTCGAATTACTTTATGGGCCCACAAAGCCCATTTTAACTATCCACCTTTCCTTATAAATACAAGCACTCATATTTATTTTTACACATACACTTTTCACAATCCACCCCTTGCCTTCATCTTCTTTTTGTTATTCCTCCAGCGGCGGCTCCCTCTGGGGTTTCGTCCGGTGCTCCCCTTTTAGGAAATCTGCTCCTTCGGTTAAATCTGATCCTCCGTCTAGGGTCTCCTTCGGTTTTGGGAAGGGAGGTTTGTTCCTTCGGTTCGAATCTGCTCCTTCGGATCGAATATGCTCTTTCGGATCGAATATGCTCCTCCGGTTTTGGGGTGTAGAGGTTTGCTTGTCCGGTCGCTTGCTCATCCGGTTTTGGAGGGGTGTTGTTCGTCCGGTCGATTTGCTCGTCTGGTTTTGGTGACAAAGGAATTTGCTCGTCCGGTTTTGGAGGGGCATTGCTCGTCCGGTCGATTTGCTCCCCCGGTTTTGGTGGCAGAGGAACTTGCTCGTCCGGTTTTGGAGGCAGAGGGATTTGCTCGTCCGGTTTTGGAGGCAGAGGGATTTGCTCGTCCGGTTTTGGAGGGAAGAGGTAGTTCGTCTGACGCTTGCTCATCCGGTTTTGGATTTGCTCGTCCGGTTTTGAGTTTGGCTTTGGCTCCTTCTGTTTTTGACTTGCTCACCCGGTTTGCTCCTTCGTTAGGACAAGGGAGCTTCTCTTAGGTATTATATCCATTCCTTTTTCTATTTATTTATGGCTAAAAAGGATATGCACCTTCACACTTCTGAGTTAGGAAATAGGGAGTTTAAAGACTTAGTTATTAAGTATAAAATCCCTTTGAGCTTACACCCTCGCTTGCCTGACTCCAATTTTCGGATGATAAACCTTCCTGCTGGGGATACTGCTATTGGCATTTACCATAAGATTTTTTATTTATCGGACGTTAGGATCCCTTTCTCCACCTTCCTTCTAGATGTTATTAGACATTATAAGGTTCATATATCCCAGCTGGTTCCCTTGGGTTTGTGCAAGGTCACTGTAGAAACTAGAAGGGGGGGGGGGTTGAATAGTTTCTTATATTTACTTGTTAAAATGTGGTTTCCAAAAATCCTTTTTCAAAAACTTAGGCTTGAGGAAATATGTGAAATCTTCTTATGCACCATATGAGCAATGATAGTGTAACTAAACTAATACTAACAAAAATATATCCACAAAGAATAAAGAATGATAGTGTAACTAATCTAGTACTAACACATGTATATGAAAAAGATATAAAGAATGTAAAGAGTTAAGGGTAAACAAAGATCAAACCGAACACCAAGGATTTATAGTGGTTCGGCAACGAAGCTCACTCCTCGTTCCTACTCCACTCCTCGAGTACTCCTTACTCGAGAGTTCACTACACAACAAGCTCCTTATGGTGGAGAAAACCGTACACGTCGCTTAACCAATTTCCGACTCTAAGCTAAAAGTCGAGCCCTAATCGTAGCTAGGACCAATCTACACAACTATACTTAGTACATACACAACTTCCAAATAGACACAACTACTTGGATCTTCACAACTATGACACAACTACAAGTGTATAAAATTAGATCTTCAATGGATCTTTGGTGGTGGACTCAACACTTCACTAGGATAGTGTTCTTCTCTTTGCACTTGGAGAGGAAGGGATGGAAGAACAAGATTCACTTCTTAAACAAGTAATAATCAAACAAATGATCAAAGATTTGAGTGATTAAAGAAGGGGTTTGAATCTAGAAATAAATGTGCAAAAGATGTGAGGTGAAAAGTTGAGAATGGTCCACTATTTATAGGACAAAGGAGCCAACGGCTATATCTGCCTGCGGTACCTTATCTTAGCCCGCGGTACATTATCGATAAGGTACCGCCTAGGCGCTAAGGTACCGCCGGACTAGACTCCGCTCCTTTTTGTCCTTTAGTGGTTGAGGTCTTATCTGGGTATAAAAAATATCCTAAAAGGATATTCATAACCAAATAAGAATATGCCATTTTCAAATTTCAAATAACTAATTTAATAAAACATTTTCTTAAAAATAAAGTTTAATAAAAACTTGTCACATTTAATAAAAAGTGAGTTTTAAGAAAAGATTAAATCACTTGATCACTTGATTAAGGTTAGTACTTGTTTATCCATACCTTAAGTGAAAATGGGTAAAATGAAAAATACTTGAACTCAAGAATTCGTTTTTCGTTGTTTTCGTAAATGCTTGTTTTTACATATTGTCGTAATCAAAACTAAGCGAGACCGAAAAATGCAAATAACGTTTTTAGTCATTATTGCATTAACAGTCTCCCCCTTTTTGATTCCGACAATACATAAACTCAATCACACAAGAACAAGATTTTCGAAGACGAGTTTATTCATTTCTCCCCCTTTGTCGAAGCAAAAAGGTTGCGTAAGCCGGTGTTGAAGAAACGGACTTTGCAAAGACTCCCCCTTGGTGCTTACTCCCCCTAGCTTGGGGCATCGAGGAATCGAGATATGGTGACAAGCTACATAGAAGGGTTAGTTGAACAAAAGAAACAACCAACAATATATAGCAATAGGTCACAAAAAAAAGAGAAGAAAACACAAAGACAAAGATCCAAGATAGGTTACTAAAAGAACATCATACAAAGAAGTATGGAAAAAGAAACAAGCCAAAAGCATAAATCTAATCCTAGTTATTCTAGAATTCTAAGATTTGCTTGAATTTGGTGTCTTGTGGATAAGCAACCAATGCTTATATGAAAGACAAGGTAATAGCGGAGGGTGGTGGTGGTGGCTTGTTGGAGATCTCATAATCAAAGTGAAGAGGAGGCTTGATTAAGAGACTCTTGATGTAGCTCAACTCCTCATAGATGTGTGCCATAACAAGATGTTGATATTGAAAACAATGACAATATGTTCCATGGTGCATGACATTATCATGAGAAGGAGGAAGAACACTAAAGGGTGGTGGGGGAAGAAAAGATGTTCCACAATCAACATTCTTGGTAGGAGATATGTGATTAAGAGTGTTCTTGGGTGGGTTTGGATTGAAAGAAATTGGAGAAAATGGAGGAGATTCAAGGCTTTCATTGGGAGAATAAGACATTTTAGATGTGAGGTAATGCAAAATGCTTATGGTTTAAATAGGGAAGGCTTAGGGTATTTTTAGGGTGGTCAAAGGGTTTGAAACAAAGATTCTCAAAAATGTTGGAGCAAATCTGGAGTTTCAGACAACAACCCGAAAAAGGAAGGCCACTGTAGGCGGTTCCTTATCTAGGGTGGCGGTACCTTATCAATAAGGTACCGCGGTTCACATATGGAACCGCCTGCAGAAGCAGGGTTTGGTGTTTGGAGGAAGATTTTTCAGCAAATCTTATTTTTCTAGTCTAACTTATCATAGGGATATGCTTAAAAGCAAAGATAGAAAAAGAAAACATATGCAAACTTACCAGATAGAGATTTGACAAAAAAACATGGATAAAAAATCGATGTAGGAGGTGTGTAAGACAAGACCTTAAGTCATGACACAATGATCCTCCATGATTCTATCTTGTTCTTGCTATGTTTGAGAGAATCATACATATGAATTATGTAAGCTCTAAATTAATAGCGAGAATCTATGAAAAATCGTTTTTAGATTGAATTAACAATGTCAAACGAATTTCTTAACCATTTTCGAAAGAGACTTTGAGAGTTTTGAAAAGGAGAGGAGAAGATTTTTCAAAAGGAGTTTAAAAGACTTAAGGACTCAAAGAGGTAAAAGAGAACACACAAGAAGAAAAGAATTTAAAGAAGATGTTCCATTAATCCTAGACCTAGACGCAAGTAATTAAAAGGTTCCCTCTTAAGTGGCTTAGTGAAGATATCGGCTAAGTTGTCCTCGGAGGGCACCTTTTCAATAGTAATGTTCCCCTTTTGAACATTATCCCTAAGGAAATGGTGTCTAATTTCTATGTGTTTGGTTCGCGAATGTTGCACGGGATTCTTGCTTAGGTTTATAGCGCCTTTATTATCGCACATGATGAGAACATCATCAAAAGAAATCCCGTAATCAACAAGCGCTTGCTTCATCCATAGAGCTTGTTGGCATGCTTTTCCGGCACTCACATACTCGGCTTCCGTGGTGGATATCGCAAGAGCGGTTTGTTTCTTGGAGAACCAATAAGTTAAACAACAACCCATGAAGGTACAAACTCCACTAGTGCTTTTCCGGTCCACATAGTCTCCCGCATGATCCGAGTCCGCATAGACAACGGTTTCTACGCCGGTCCCTTTAGGATACCATAATCCTAAATGTATAGTGCCTTTAATGTATCGGAAGATACGCTTAACCGCTTCAAGATGAGAGGTTTTGGGAGCCTCTTGGAAGCGAGCACAAAGGCAAACACTAAACATGATATCCGGTCGACTTGCCGTTAGGTACAACAAACTACCAATCATACCTCTATATTTGGTGTTGTCTACCGACTCACAATCATCATCTACGTTGAGTTTAGTATCCGAGGCCATAGGGGTCTTCATTGGTCTAGATTCTTCTAATCCAAATTTCTTTAGCATTTCTTTAGCGTACTTAGATTGACTAAAGAAAATACCATCGTCCATTTATTTAATTTGGAGTCCTAAAAAGAAGTTAAGTTCTCCCATCATACTCATTTCAAACTCATCATGCATGATTTTGGCAAAGTCATCACACAATTCTTGACAAGTTGAGCCAAATATAATGTCATCAACATATATTTGTACAATTATGAGGTGAGGACCTTTCTTCTTTGTAAAGAGTGTATTGTCTACCATTCCCATGGTATACTCATGTTTAACAAGAAACGCTTTAAGTCTGTCATACCAAGCTTTGGGTGCTTGTTTGAGTCTATAAAGTGCTTTCTTAAGCTTGTAAACATGGTCCGGTTTCTCAAAATCAATGAAGCCGGGAGGTTGAGCCACATATACCTCCTCATTGATCAAACCGTTAAGAAATGCACTCTTTACATCCATTGAAGCTTAATATCTAAGGCACAAGCGTAGGCTAAAAGGATTCTAATTGATTCTAATCTAGCTACCGGTGCATATGTCTCGTCATAATCAATCCCTTCTTGTTGATTATAGCCTTGAGCTAGAAGTCTAGCCTTATTACGATACACAACACCATTCTCATCTAGCTTATTCCTAAATACCCATTTGGTTCCTATAATGGTAGAACTTCTAGGTGGAGGAACAAGTTCCCAAACATCATTGGCAACGAATTGATTCAATTCTTCTTGCATCGTAATGACCCAACTCTCATCTGTCAAAGCTTCTTTAACATTCTTTGGTTCAATCAAGGAGACAAAACAAAAGAAGTTGCTTTGGTTTTGGACTTGAGATCTAAGGTCCTTTGATTTAAGTCACCAATGACATTATTGAGAGTATGATCCCTAGACTCCTTAATGTTTACTTCCTTTTCAACACTAAGGTCTTCAACTCCTATTTTTCTAACCTCTTTGGATTTAACTACTTCTAATTCATCCAAGTCATCATCAACCAATGGTGGTGTCTTGGGTGAAGGAGGGGTTTCATCAAAGGTTACGTTGAGTGATTCTTCAATAACCCCCGTGGTTCTATTTAGGACTATGTAGGCTTTACTAGTTTGGGAATAACCTAAAAGGATACCTTCGTAAGACTTTGGGTCAAACTTGGTAAGGTAGTCTTTGGTGTTGAGGATAAAGCACTTGCTTCCAAACACCCTAAATTATTCTAATGAGGGTTTCTTACCTTTAAGAATCTCATAGGGGGTCTTTCCTAGGAAAGGTCGAATAAGAATTCGGTTGAGAATATAAGTCGATGTGTCCACGGCATTGCACCAAAACTTTTGAGGCAAAGATTGCTCGTTTAACATCGTCCTACTCATCTCTTGGAGAGTCCTATTCTTCCTTTCAACTACCCCATTTGATTATGGAGTGAGAGGAGCCGAGAAGTTATGGGTAATACCATGAGCTTCACAAAAGGCACCAAATTGCACTTCATTATCAAATTCCCTACCATGATCCGTCCTAATAGAAACAATTGAACATCCTAGTTGATTTTGAATTCTTCAACTAAAGATTTCGAAGTGATCGAAAGCTTCATTCTTAGATGCCAAAAATCTAGTCCAAGTGAATCTAGAATAGTCATCAACTATAACTAGGGTATAAAGGTTACCTCCATAACTCCGTATGGCGGAAGGTCCAAAGAGATCCATATGTAGGAGCTCTAAGCACCGAGAGGTCGAAACCAAATTCTTGGCTTTGTGACTTGAGTGAACTTGCTTTCCAACTTTGCAAGCATCACAAAAGTGACTATCAAACTTAATCTTGGGGAGGTGTCTTACCAACTCCTTAGAGACTAAAGATTGAATTAAACGCATATTAGCGTGACCTAATCTCCTATGCCAAAGAGTAGAACTATCATCTATAGTCGCAAGACATATGTTGTCTTTTGACTTCTTATTAACCTTTATGACATAAAGCCCATGCTTTCTAACACCTTTTCCAATGACTTTTCCATCTTTTACGATTTCACTGTCATGTTCCGAAAAGATGACCTTATACTTATTATCACAAATTTGACCTATACTTAAAAGGTTAAAACCTAAGTTATCTACAGGCTCAACATTTTCAATGGTCATGGAGTCAAGAGAAACCGTACCTTTGCCAATGATATTACCACGTAGACTACTAGCGAATGTGACGTTACCTCCATCATATGCTTTGTAATGCGACAACAAACTTCGATTACCCATCATGTGTTTAGAACATCCACTATCCTTAATCCACTCATCGGGATCCATATCAATTCCCAAGCATATCTAGGTAACAACACACAAGATCAAACATTTGGTCCCCAATATCTCATGGGTCCAAAATTGTTAGTTCCAAACATCCCTTGCATTTGGTTAGGATGCATGAATGAGGAGGGGATTCCCCATGGAGAACAAAATGGAGGAGGGTAGTAATTCATGTAACCATTTTGTTGTTCATTATTTCTCCTAGGTGTATTTGATCTAGGTTTAGAGTTATTATTATTCCTTCTAGCTGTTGGAGTTTTACTTCTAGGTCGTGAGTTGTTTTGATTATCTCTTGTAGGCGTTGTCATTCTACTTCTAGGATTAGACTCATTCCGTACTCTAGGTGGAGTAGAGGATAGTCTAGATAAACTTTTATTTCCCATGAGAGGTTTACTTAAAGGCTTGTAGAACTTACCAATAGCATTGTCGTCAAGTATGGGTAATTTTACCTTATTAATAGTAAGATGCTTTAGTTTTTCATCTAACTTAGACTTTTCAGAAAATTCAGGATTTTCACAGAATTCATCTTCTGGCCGCGGTACCTTATCTATGGCGGCGGTTCCATAGTGATAAGGAACCGCGCCATACAATTTGGAACCGCGTCTAGTGGGCGTTTTTTGTGAAAACCTGACATGTTTTGGTTCACTAGTTGAGGCTTCATTTGAGTTAAAAACTAGACCAAGTCTTTCCTTAGAATGAACTTGTTTGTTTAACATATCATCAAGAGCACTAGTACCTTTCATGAACTTTTCCAGTTTAATGGAGGTGCTTTTGAGATCTTTATTCTCTAATCTAAGTTTCTCACAACTTAAGCAACCTAAATCAACCTCTTTGTTTTTCTCAAGTTTAGCCAATTTCTCCCTAAGTTCATTGATCTCATTTTCAAGCTTAGTTTTGGTTGATTTAAGGTTTTATTCTTTTCTATGAATTTAAGACTAAGTTTGTGTAAGCTATCATATTTGCCTTCAAATTCAATATCATCTAAAGTGGAACTATCATTGCTATAATATTCGGTTTCGGAATGTACCTCTTTAGAAGTGTGAGCCATAAGACATTTCTCCTCTTTGGGGTTGTCATCATCATCTTCACCGCTATCACTCCAAGCGCCACTAACGAATGCCGTGTGGTTCTTATCACGAGCAGGATTTGGACAATCACCAATGAAGTGATTTGGATCACCACATCTAAAGCAATTCCTATCACCTTTTTCGTTCTTGACAAACCGATTCTTTGACAATGGTTTCTTGTCATAGTTGGGTTGCCTAACGTGTTGACCTCGTCTCTTGAAGAAATTCTTGAAATCTCTCACCGCCAATGCATACTCCTCGTCATCGCTTTCCGAGGAACTATCATGGTCACTTTGTGCCTTCTTGGCTTTAAGTGCAAGAGATTTCCTTTCACTCTTGGTTTTCACTAATTCCGAGTCCTTCAAAATTATCATCTCATGAACCTTCAAGTTTCCTATGAGTTCATCGAGTGATAAAGTTGAGAGATCTTTCTACTCTTTAATCGCCGTGACTTTTTCTCTCCACTTTGGATGTAAGGCCCTTAGAAACTTCCTAACATTGTTCTTGCTAGAAAAACCTTCATCAAGTGCTTTTAGACTAGTAATAATGGTGTTAAACCTAGCAAATGCACTATCAATAGTTTCATCTTCTAAGATGACAAATTGTTCATATTGTTGGACAAGAAGATCGATTTTGCTTTCTTTGACTTGGCTATTACCTTGGTGGGTTACTAAAAGAGTGTTCCAAATATCTTTTGCGGTTTCACACATAAAAATTCTTTCATACTCTTTCTTAGGCAAAGCATTATAAATCACCATTTTAGCCTCATTATTTTTTGAAAGTTTGTTTTTAGTATCGTCATTAGCTTTGTCAAAAGTGACCAATTCTTTTGTTTTAGAAACTTCATTAAATTGAAAGGGTAAAAAATCACCATTGGTAATAACATGCCAAAGATCTAAATCTTTTGATTTCACATAAGTTTCAAATCTATTTTTCCAATAAATAAAACTATCGGTTTCAAAAAGTGGTGGTCTTTGCATAGATTGCCCTTCTAGGTACTTGTTGGAATCCATAGATCGATTCAAGTTTTAAAATACAATATACTTTAAAAATTCTTGAGCAACCCGCTCTGATACCAATTGTAGAAACTAGAAGGGGGGTTGAATAGTTTCTTATATTTACTTGTTAAAATGTGGTTTCCAAAAATCCTTTTTCAAAAACTTAGGCTTGAGGAAATATGTGAAATCTTCTTATGCACAATATGAGCAATGATAGTGTAACTAAACTAATACTAACAAAAATATATCCACAAAGAATAAAGAATGATAGTGTAACTAATCTAGTACTAACACATGTATATGCATAAGAAATAAAGAATGTAAAGAGTTAAGGGTAAAGAAAGATCAAACCGAACACCAAGGATTTATAGTGGTTCGGCAACGAAGCTCACTCCTCGTTTCTACTCCACTCCTCGAGTACTCCTTACTCGAGAGTTCACTACACAACAAGCTCCTTATGGTGGAGAAAACCGTACACGTCGCCTAACCAATTTCCGACTCTAAGCTAAAAGTCGAGCCCTAATCGTAGCTAGGACCAATCTACACAACTATACTTAGTACATACAAAACTTCCAAATAGACACAACTACTTGGATGTTCACAACTATGACACAACTACAAGTGTATAAAATTAGATCTTCAATGGATCTTTGGTGGTGGACTCAACACTTCACTAGGATAGTGTTCTTCTCTTTGCACTTGGAGAGGAAGGGATGGAAGAACAAGATTTACTTCTTAAACAAGTAATAATCAAACAAATGATCAAAGATTTGAGTGATTAAAGAAGGGGTTTGAATCTGGAAATAAATGTGCAAAAGAGGTGAGGTGAAAAGCTGAGAATGGTCCACTATTTATAGGACAAAGGAGCCAATGGCTATATCTGCCCGCGGTACCTTATCTTAGCTCGCGGTACCTTATCGATAAGGTACCGCCTAGGCGCTAAGGTACCGCCGGACTAGACTTCGCTCCTTTTTGTCCTTTAGTGGTGGAGGTCTTATCCGGGTATAAAAAATATCCTGAAAGGATATTCTTAACCAAATAAGAATATGCCATTTTCAAATTTCAAATAATTAATTTAATAAAACATTTTCTTAAAAATAAAGTTTAATAAAAACTTGTCACATTTAATAAAAAGTGAGTTTTAAGAAAAGATTAAATCACTTGATCACTTGATTAAGGTTAGTACTTGTTTATCCATACCTTAAGTGAAAATGGGTAAAATGAAAAATACTTGAAATCAAGAATTCGTTTTTCGTTGTTTTCGTAAATGGTTGTTTTTACATATTGTCGTAATCAAAACTAAGCGAGACCGAAAAATGCAAATAACGTTTTTAGTCATTATTGCATTAACAGTCACCACTTTTGAGGTTCTTTGTCGTAACCTGGATATAGAGCCTACAATTACCTTATTTCGGGTATTTTTAACGCTTTTCCAAGCAAGGGGATTGGTTTTCATTTGCCAAGCGTAGGGGTGATTTATCGGTTATGGAAGATCCTAAGACTTACCTTAAGGAATGGAAGAACAAGTTTTTCTTGGTAGACCGTAGAGCTATTCCATTCCATATGCCTTGGAGGCACCCAGATTCTCGTATTACGGACAAGGTTCCCACACAGTTTAATCAGGTTCATGTGAACCGACTAAGTTCTCATATTATTAGACTCCGTGATATTCCTGAGGGGGTGTTGGTCCGTTCTAGTATTAGCAGAGTGTGGGGTGATTCCTCGTGTGATCCGGTTATTAGAAATCGTGATGGCACCGGTACGAGGGGCTTCCTTTACTTTACATTATTCTGATACATTCTTGTTTGGCCCTCTTTTCTCCTCCACTCTATCTAACACTTGCTTCTTTTTTTTCAGTTATGAGTATCTTTGATTTTCTTCGTTTCCCATTTTGAAGGATGTTGTGGTTGTAGCTGAGCCACATGAGCAGGATACGTCTATCTTGCAATGAGTTACTGCTCACACTATGGTGCCTGCGCCTGCTGGTGCTAGCATTCCTCCTGCTACTGATGAGGAGATTGTTGCTACTCACCCAGATCCTCAGGTTCTCTAGAATGCTAAGGGTGTTGTGAAGCGTAAATCCTCTACTTCAGCAGACGCCCCTACCGGAGGAGCTAAGAAGACTAAGGCATGTAAGGAGCGGGCTAGTGCAGGGTCTAGTGGTCAAATAGCTGAGGGTGAGTATGAGTTAGCTATCGATGATGATGGCGATGTCGATCATGATGTCGCGGCTGATGATCTTGATGATGCGATCGAGCAGTCTGGTTGTGTTTCCTCTGGTGAGCTTTTAACTGTCATACCCCTTCGATCTTTTGACTCAGGGACTGGACTAGATGTGTCTTATCCTCCTATTGTTCTTTCAGGCAAGGGAGTTCCTGCTACCTTTAGTGCTGAGGTGTCAGGAGTTCGTGGGGTGTCGACTAGGGATAGTTCTCATGTGTCTCATGGTAAATTTCTATTCTTGGACTCCCTTTTTATGCATGTAGCCTCTTATTTGACTTTATTTTCTTTGGGTTTTGCATGTACTACTGATGACACACATCTTTCTGTTGGGGAAACTGCTCAGGTGCCTTCTACTAGCCTAGCTGATCCTGATGCTCATGTTACTGTGGATGAGCATGTTGATATTGATGGGGATGACCATCAGGATGATGTTGGCCACCATGATGACTTAGTTCTTGGTGAAGATGATGTTGAGGATGATACCGCTCCTTATGATGACATAGCTCATGTTGGAGCTACTGCTGGGGGTGAGTTTCACAGGGGAGATTGCTCATCGCAGGCTGAGGCTTGTCATTTGGCCTACCCTTATGATGAGGATTCTGTTCCTATTCCTCCATGTACTCGAGAGGAATGTGAGAGGAGGCATGTTGTTGATTTTGGTATTTGTTCTGATGAGGTGTTCCAGAATCCTCAGGTTTGTAGGAGTCTGCGGGATCACTTTCCTACCTCAGCCGAGGTTTACCGAACATCTCAGCTCTCCTCACGCCAGCTGGTGGAGCAGATGAGTGTGCTTCAGTGTCAGATGATGTCTCACGGGAACGAGTTGTCAAACCGATACGTTGTTCTTGAGAGGAACCATAATCAGCTCCTTACTAGGTATAAGCATTTGGGAAAAATCTTTCCGAGAGGACTGCTTCTCTTAGGCGTCAGACTAAGCTTACTAGACGTGCTGAAGAATCAACTAAGGGTATGAGTTAGGGTCTTGCTGATCAAGAGAAGAAGTTAAAGAGGTACAGGTCAGAGAGGGATGCTCTTAGAGCTGAGGTGAAAGGTCTTAAGGGTGAGCTTGTGATTGTCAGATCACAACATGCTTCTAAGGTGAAGGACTTGGATCATCGGCTGACTCTTCGTGGTAATGACATACTTTCGAGGGATGACACGATTGTTGATATGGATGTGCGACTTTGATCGATCGGGACGGGGTCACTTCCTTTTTCAGTCTAGTTTTGAGCCATTGGTTAGAGGTTTTCTTGGTAGTTCAGAGTTCAGCCAAGAGTTTGCCCGAGTGTTGGATTTAGATGTTAGCACTGGTCTCGAGCGGGGTTTGCGTATGGGAAGGTCTAAGGAGGAATTTCAGGATATTTTTCAAAGGGTTGAAAAATTTATCCCTGACGCGAAGGCTTAGCTTGTTGTTGCTTCGAAAGCCTTTCCTGGTTGTCGCTTCCCCTTCTTTGGCAAGGTGAGCCGGAGTGCTGATGCTACTTTTTCAGAAATTGCTCAGATTAGGCCTGATCCAGTGGATCCTCCAAGCCAGGCTCCTGCTGTTCCGGCTCCTCCGACTTTCGGCCATACTGTTTCCTATCGTCAGAAGAAGAAGTCATCAGGACCAGGATCTTCCTCAGCCGTTTGATGTAGTTTGTGCCTTGTACTTTCTTTACTTTTATTTGTATTGTTAGCCCTCCCTGTTTTGGGCTTTTGAGTACTTTATCTTTCTTTGTATGTTACCATGACTTTGTTGTCAATTTTCCATCGTATGTATGACGACCCTTTGTGTGCATGTGTGCTTGATTATCTTATTAGAGTGATTCATGCTTTACTTTGTTGTAGTTTATTTAGATAGTATCTAAATTTTATGCCTCTAGCACGTTTTGTTAGGCGTCGTCCTTTATGATTGGCCGACGACGTGTTAGCCTTATTGAGCTAGGGTTGAGGTGTATCACGTGTGACTCATATTCGTTGCCTAGTATCTTCACAAGTGCCTGTGAGGGTATATCAGCTTTGCTAGCGAGTTTAGCGTGCTACTTCCCATATATCCCTTATTTAGTGAAACTCAATCATTTGTTTACGTGGTATAGGTGTAACAATCGCCTTGTAGGCTCATGCTACTCCCTCTTCCAGGTGTAGCTACTTACCGGAGGGTAATTTTACGTGAGAAGAGTAGGAAGGTTTGTTCCTATTCTTCTTCAATGGAGTCAATTTGCAAAGGTTGCTCAGCCTAACCACCATGGTATCAGT
This sequence comes from Glebionis coronaria, assembly GCA_025667525.1. Classification (NCBI taxonomy): domain Eukaryota; kingdom Viridiplantae; phylum Streptophyta; class Magnoliopsida; order Asterales; family Asteraceae; genus Glebionis; species Glebionis coronaria. The sequence continues at coordinate 545,946,736 of CM046882.1, forward strand.
TTCACCATGGGGAACTAAATGTTAGGTGTTACCCTCTGCAGCTGGAGGTAGCAAACCATCCATTGTTGTGTGCTTTGTTTTATAGCTCAGTATTTTAAACGTATGGTCTTAGCAGAAAATATGAGGAAAATTTTGTTTCATTCATATCACTAGAGAAGAAATAATACATTAGTTATGGCTATGGTCATCTCTGGAGCGAGACTACACTTTGAAATTGCTCCTCCGAAGGAAATACATAATAACTTGCTAACATAGTTATGTGTTCTACATGTAGCACTTTCTTAGGTTGCTGGCGTGCCAGGTCCTAGGTATTTCTCTTCCTTCCATGGTGCTTAGCTTGTAGGCTCTGCTTTGGAAATCTTTGATGACTTTGTAAGGTCCTTCCCAGTTGGGTCCGAGCTTGCCTGTGTTCTCTACCCTTGAGGCCTCGTTCTTTCTTAGGACAAACTCTCCTACTTTGAATTGCACATGTCGCACCCTTTTGTTGTAGTATTTCTCCACCTGTTGTTTGTACCTGGCTTCCCTGATAGCTGCTATTTCTCTACGCTCTTCTAGCAGGTCTAGGTTCAAGCGGAGTTCTCTGTCATTGATTGCTTTGTCTATGCTAGAGACTCTGTGTGTCGGCATGCCAATCTCTGTTGGGATGACTGCTTCAGTGCCATAAGTTAGGCTAAAAGGTGTTTCTCCATTGCTAGTCTTTTTCCATTGTTAGGTGCGCCCATAACACATTAGGAACTTCTTCAACCCATGTTGACTTCCCTTTCTCAAGTCTCTTCTTAATTCCTTATAGCAAGCTTCGATTCGCTCTTTCCACTGCTCCATTCCCTTGTGGGCGGTATACTGAGGTGGAGACTAGCTTTATTTTCAGCTTCTCAGCCCACTCTTTGAGGGGGTCGTTTATGAATTGAGTTCTATTGTCTGTGACTATAGTGGTTGGGATCCCAAACCTGCACACGATGTTATCCCACACAAAATTTAGTACTTGCTTCTCGGTGATGGTTGCTACTGGTTTTGCCTCCATCTATTTTGTGAAATAGTCGATTGCTACTATCAGAAATTTCACTTTTCCAGGTCCCAATGGAAGAGGTCCGACTATGTCCATTCCCCACTTCATGAATGGCCATGCCGATGTTACTGAGATCATGTCTGCCTTGGGTAACTTGGGTACAGAGGCATGTGCCTGACAGTTTTCACATGCCTAGGTGAGCTTCCTAGCATCCCTATGCATAGAGGGCCAGTAGTACCCCAAATTCATTGCCTTAGCTACCACTTGCTTAGTTCTGTCGTGCATACCACACGAACCCATGTGCACTTCTCTCATGACATAATCAGCTTGTAGAGGCCCGACACACCTCATCAATGGGACTAGGTAGGACTTCTTATGTAAGACATCATCTTCAATGGTGTAGTTTTCAATCTTTTCCATTAGTGTCCTGGCTTCCACCGGGTCTTCTGGCAACTTTCCCATCTCCAAGTAGTCTCTGATTGGAGTCATCCATGTTGGACCTTCCTCTTCAACCACTATATTTACTTCTTGTGTTTCGACTAAGCGCTCATTTAGCACTTCTACTAGCACTTCTTTGGACAGGTGATCGAATTGTACTGCGACTAGCTTGCTAAGAGCGTCTGCCTTCCTATTCTCGGCTCTTGGGATGTGGGATATCTGGAATCTATTGAATGAGCCAGCCAACTCTAGGACTTTTTCTAAGTACTTTATCATTTTCTCCCCTCTAGCCTCGTATGAGCCCTCTACTTGACTAGTTACCAACTTAGAGTCTATAAAGGCATGTATGTCCTTTACTCGCATCTCTACTGCTATTCGCAGTCCTGCTAGCAGTGCTTCGTACTCTGCCTCGTTATTTGAGTTGGGGAAGTTTAACCTGAGCGCATAGGATTACTCTACATCGTCTGGGGCGATTAGGATGAGTCCTGCTCCTGATCCTCCACTGTTTGATGCTCCATCGGTATACAACCTCCATGCTCCCGGGCCTAGAGTTAGGTCTTCCTTGGAGTTGGAGGACTCTGGGATGTCTTCTACTATGGGTGTTAGATCTGCTGCTGAGGCCACTGCTCTCTCCACTGGTGACTCTGCTAGGAAGTCTGCTAGTACCTGCCCCTTCACGGCTACCTTTGGTATATAAGTTATGTCTTATGTCCCCAGCTCGACAGACCATTTTGCGAGTCTCCCTGATGCTTTACATTTGATCAACACTTGCTTGATTGGGCTATCGGTTATGACTTTTATTGGGTGAGCCTAGAAATATCTCCTCAGCCGCCTGGCAGCGTGGACCAGGGCTAGGGTGAGTTTCTCAATTGGAGCATAATTTGCTTCTGCTCCTTGCAAGGATCTTCTAACATAGTGAACATGCATTTTCTTTCCCTGTCTTTCTGTGAGGAGGACTGCACTGACTGCTTCCTCAACGGCTGATAGGTACATCATCAAGGTTTCTCCCTTCTTCGGGGTGGTGAGCGTAGGTAGTTGTGACACTAGTTCTTTCATTTCTTGGAATGCTACTTCTACAGCCTCCGTCCACTTGAAGTCCTTCTTGTTGGTGCATCTCTTTAGGGTGTCAAGGAAGGGCAAGGATCGTTCAGCCGATTTGGACAAGAAACGTTTCAATGCTGCCAGCTTCCCGCTAAGAGATTGCATTTGCTTCAGGGTCTTGGGTTAAGACATGTCTGTGACTGCTTTCGTCTTCTCAGGGTTAGCCCGTATTCCTTCCGAGGTAACTATGTAGCCCAATAACTTTCCCTCCTCTACTCTAAATGAGCACTTTTTGGGATTGAGCTTCATGTTTATCCTCCTGTAGGTGGAAAAGGTTTGTTCCACGTCTCTAACGATGTCTTGCTCGGTCCGGCTTTTGATTACCATGTCATCTACATATGCTTCAAGGTTTACACCGATCTGCTCCTTGAAGGTAGAGTCGACTAACCTTTGGTATGTAGCCCCCGCATTCTTATGACCAAACGGCATCTTGGTGTAGCAAAAGACTCCTTCTATGTGAAAGGCAGTATTTTCTTCGTCTTTCTTACTCATCTGGATCTGATGATATCCCTTGTAAGCATCCAAGAAGCTCTTGTATTTGTATCCTAACAAATATTCTATCTTCCAGTCAATCTCTGGTAGGGGGTACAAATCTTTAGGGCAGGCTTTGTTAAGAGCCTTGTAATCGATGCACATTCTCCAGCTTCCATCAACTTTCTTTACTAGGACTGGGTTAGCGACCCATGAGGGGTATCACACTCGTTTCATGATTCCAGCCTTGAGCCACTCATTGACCTCGTATGTGACTACCTTCCTTCTACCCGGTGCAAGACTTCGCTTTTTTTGTACCTTAGGCTCAATGTGAGGATAGGTGTCTAGGTGATGTTCTGTGATTGTTCGGGGTATACCGGTCATATCGGCTGGTGTCCATGCAAAAAGATCAGCATTATTTCTGAGAGTCCTTATGAGTGCTATTTGACATTCTTGGGAGAGGTTTCCTCCTATTGTGACTAGCTGGTCAGGGTAGTCATCGTTCACCACTATCTTTTCATCAGGCTTTAACTTGGGTGCTGACCCTGGCTTAGACGGCTTCATCCTCTTAGTGGGTTGTGGTTCTTCTTCCTCCCCTTGCTCCATGGGCTCCTTCCCTGGCCTTCTAGGGTAAGTTTCATTTAGTGGTGGTGGGGGAGGAGCACCATGGGCTAGCCTTCCTAGCGTACCTCTTTGGGCTAGCTCGTCTGTGCGAGCTCTCAGAGCTCGCGATTGCGCCTCTTCCATGAGTCTACATTCTTTCAAGGTCTCTCTGCTTGTAATCAAAGTCGATATCCCACTTGACGTTGGAAATTTAACCATTAAGTGTATGGTGGAGGCTACAGCTCCTAAGCTTCTCAATCCCGTTCTCCCGAGTAAAGCATTGTTCGGCGAGGGACTTTTGACTATAGCGAATTCCATCATCACCGTCCTGGTTCTCCCGTACTCTCCCATCGTGACCTCTAGGTCAATGACGCCTAGAGGGTAATGAACTTCACCTGAGAAGCCTACCAGAGATATCCTAGATTCTCTTAGCCTTGACCTTGTTTGGTAGCTTAGGTTTCTGAAACAATGCTCGTACATTATTTCTGACGAGGAGCCCCCGTCAACATACACTCTTCACACTACGTATCCTTCGATCATGGCATCCACTATCACTGGGCAATCCTTCAGCTGATAGCGCTGTACGGACGGGAATGTTATGGCATTGTCCATCCATTTCTCCACTCTGTCGTAAGGTCTCTTCCGGTACCCTTGTGATCTCATCATGTTTATGATCTTTTCCTTCCCTTTGGCTGGTCCTTTGTCTTTCTGGACTCCTTGCCTGATATCTTTCACCAAGTGTGCTAGTCTCCCTGAGGCTACTACTTCTTCAATTCGCTTTTTGAGGTTAAAGCAATTATTCGTGTCGTGACCCCGATCTTGGTGAAAGTCACAGAACTTGTTCATGTTTCTCTTTTCAGGGGTTCCTACCATGGGGGAGGGGGTGGAAAATTCATGTTTTCCGTGGTTAAGATTTCCTTTGGAGTCTTGGTCAGTAGTGTGAACACTTCTTTCCAAGCGTAGGGAGGGCATATCCCCATGTCCCTTCCTTGGCTCCTCCTTTGGTTTCTGTTCCTAGATCCACCTAGGTTCCCTGTCCAGCCAGCTTTGTTATTCCCCCTATCCCATTGTGGAGCCTTGACTATGGCTATGGTGTCAGCAGCTGTCTCTCCTCTGATGAAGGCTCTGACTCTTTCCCACATTTCATCCACTGCTTTTAGGATCTTATCGTTGAGTTTCTTAGCTAGTTCTGGGTGTCCATGCCCGTGTATGAATGCCGAAATCCTTAGCACCGGGGGCACACCCTTAATGTGTGAGCTTTCAGCTTTAGAGTGATCCATAAATGTCTGGAGGCTCTCATTGGGCTTCCGTTTGATCCCATGTATCTCGGTGGGATCTTTATCATATCATTTCTGTTGCGAGAACTCCTCTAAAAACTTGCTGCTTAATTCTTCAAACCCATCCACACTCTTTGGGTCTAAACTATCGAACCAGTTCCTTGCAGAGCCACCCAAAGTCTGACGAAACATCTTGCACCACACTGGCATGGGCCACTATTCTTGCTCAGCAGCAGCATAGAAGATGCTGAGGTGGTCTTCTTGGTCTTTGCTTCCTTCGTAGACACGGACATTAGCAGGAAGCTTGGCTCGCCTATGATACCTGAAACGCGTGATCCGAGAGGTGAAAGGCATGGGCTTAGGCCGCCTGTATGGTGTGCTCAAATCCTCCGAATCACTATCCGACCTTGAGTCATATCTGGACTCTGAGCTCTCCTTCCTATGGAAAGACCTAGCTGATCGTGACTTGGTCTTAGCACTCTTGTCTTTGCTCATCCTATTCGAGCGATATGACTTAGCGATAGATTTCCTACGTGAAGGACTTCTATGACGTCTTCGAGCGGACCTAGACCGACCTCGGTTTCCAGACTTAGATGAGCTGTCTGAGGAGTATCCTCTTCCTTCCCTCACCGAGGGGCTTCCACGAGAGTTTCCTGACTCTATCTCTTCAACCTCCTTGTTAAAAAGCTTTCGGGGAGTCATTTTCTCACGATTTTACTCATCAATTTCCTTTATCATAGTGTTTAGTGTTTCAATGTGTTGTTTGACATACATTGGGGTGAGGCGTCCCTGATCAAGTATGGGAGGAGGAGGAGTTACCTCCGGAGGAGCCCTCTCGGCCCCAGGTGTCCCCGTGTTCAGGCTTAGGCCTAGCCCCAGTGTAGGACCTTGGTCACCGTCTTCCATTACTTAGTTTTTGGTAGATTGGTATTCCCGGTCCCACGGATGGCGCCAGATGTTGAAGCAAATTTCCGGAGAAGCTTCTTCAGCCCTGATCCTTCGGGTATCTTAAGGCTACTCCTTCTAATGAAGCCTTGGCTTGCTCCCTCAGAGTATATTGTGGCTACTCCTTCCTTGTGAAACCATAGCTTCCTTCTTCAGAGTTCCTTAGTCTAGCCCTTAGTCTCTTAGGCTAAAATAAGAAAGAACACCGTTAGCTCGCCTCGGGGTTTGAATCCAAGACCAACTCTGGCGTGAGAGTAAGTATGTGGTTCTAGTGAGTTATAATTCTAGAGAGAGAGAGTAAGTAGTGAAGTGTGTATGTAGAACTTAACCTTTGTTCCTGGAGGAACATCTCCTTTTATACTACTTGGAGGTGGCTCCAAGACACACGAATTGTGGAGTCAAGGTTGTCTTGTAGGAGCAGCACCTAAATAGATGATGAGCACCAGGTCTGTCCTTCGTGGTCAGAGTTGTCCTCATGCTCCTCTAGTACTCGTCGTGGTCCAGTTGTCTGTACCATTCGAACATCATCTTACTATGTAGGCTAGGTGCAATCGTCCTTCCTCCGATGGAGGTTATGCTCCATGTGCATAGGACAAGCCTTGCTTAGGTCTAGCCTTGTCTGGGTCTAGCCTTGTCTAGGTCTAGCTTTGTCTGGGTCTAGCCTTGTCTGGGCCTAGCCTTGTCTGGGTCTAGCCTTGTCTGGTTCTAGCCTTGTCTGGGTCTAGCTCTTGTCTAGGTCTAGCCTTGTCTGGGCCTAGCCTTGTCTGGGTCTAGCCTTTTCTGGGTATAGCCTTGTCTGGGTCTAGCTCTTGTCATTGTCTCTGGACCTAGGGTGATCTTCATCACCCTAGCTATTCTAGTGAGCTGTTCTGGCCTAAGATAGTTTTGCTCATGGACCATTAGGAATTAGTTGTACTTTGTCTCACCTTAAGCATGGGGTGAGACTATACCTCATCAATCATTAAAGTAAGGAAAAAATGAGAAGTTTAAATGAACTAGGACACTATAAGTCGAAACATTCGAGCTGGCAATCACTAGAAATAATCGTGTAAACTTAAACCAGCAAAAGACGAGGCATGAATGCATTGTAAGCAAGTTTGCTCCCCCCGTGTTCTTGCATTTAGGTGACCGTGGTGAAGCCAAACAAATGTTACAAGATTTACTAACATTTTCCACACTTCACACTGCTATAGGATCTTACTTTTAGTTAGCTATCATATGATCATTGCATAGAATTTTCATTTAAACAAACCATAAAATAAAATAAACTCCCACAGAAATCAGTCCGCCAGTTTGAGCTTCCGACCGCTGGTCCGACGAAAAACTAGGCTCTAGCGATAAAAAAAGGTTGAGAAAAATTTTTTTTGGACCATTTCTCGATTGTGCGTGTCATCCAGGGGCCATGCTAATCTTCAATGTATCGTTCCAATTTTATCGGAGTTTTCTGAAGGGTCAAACGTTATTTAACTTTCAGGGGTATATAAGTGTCTATATGTCCATATTCTGGTCGATGTGGGATAAAATCGACTAAAACATCTTATTACATTATCAACTTATTCACTACTTTTGGACTTGTTTCACTCTTCTTTATATTTGCAATCCAATGAATCTTATATCGAGCTCATTCAACTTGAACTTATGTTGATCTCCCGTTCGAGCTAACCAACCTGGTTATATATATTGTGACAAAGACATATAGTATTATCGTGAAAATATATATTCTTGGTAAACCTGTATCAACTGGTTCGAACTTATATATGGTAGAAGTTTTGTTCCAACTTCTACGACATTTGAAATGGGTTCTCATCACATAGTATTATCGTGAAAATATATTCTTGGATAAATCATCTTTAAGTCAAGCTAAAGCCCAATTCGGATCAATTGCAATACTCTGCTGAACTCCAACGCTTTAACAACTTAGGAAGTGCAAACATCTTCGTCTCATCATATCGTTCTTACAAGCTACAAGATTTGAACCAGCTCATAACTCTGAAGAAACATTACTTAAAAGCAGTGTGATTGTTCAAGATGTTTTATTTTCATTTGATTTTAAAAAGACTGAAAACCCGTGAGGTGTTATACTTTATTGCCCGATATATAATAATACATAGAAACTCTAATGACCTAACCCACAACGAGGCTCGGCCAAACATAATACTGGCTAATATTGAGGTGTACACAAATGACCCATAATCAGTCATTATAGATGACTGATTCAAACGAGGAGATAAAGATATCACTTCAAAACCTTAAGGAGCTAGGATTCAGTCAGGAACAGTTTGCATCATTAAGCTATTACATTTATTGAATTATTTCGAGACATGGTGTAAAGTGAACCCCTTAGCCCAAAGATATCACTTTACAAAATCAAGGCTTAAGATCTTTCTTTGTGGTGATATGCACTCAATGTCTAATGGTCTCTAAGATCAACAGATTTGTCACATGCGTATTCAGGTGGTATATATGTCTTATGTTCCTTGGCCTACGACTCTACAAGTATAGTCAGAGTTTCTCATTTGGATTACATTATCTTTCAGTTGTTAGTTTTGTAACCCGTTCCACACTTCCACATATCAACAATAATTATAGAAACGGAGCAGAGGTCGGCGTTTGTGCTTCCTAAGTATCTAGTATCATGAATGGTAAATTTTGTGCTTACTTTATAGCTTTGGTATCCATTGTGAACTGATGATACATGTATTTTAGCAATCAAATTAGCATCTTTTTTTTTCAAATGGTTTGTTACTGCAATAACTAGCTATAACCTATAAGCGTTCATCTAATACTTTCCACTTTCGAAGGAGCTCACTATGATCTGATCTTTTTTAATTTTTTTAAGAAATATTGAAGTACAAAACCCTGCGGATATGCACGAGACATCTTCGCTAATAATCAAATATATGCACGCGTGCACACTATTTACATAAACTCATTTGTCTTTAAGTGCAGGGTTAATTTCTCTAGATTGACCAAAATACATCCAGGATTTCAGGAATTAGCAAGCGAGGTTAGCAGGCGATTGTGTTATGGGACCAACGACCGAACCATGTCTATATAGGATTGCTCATATGCCTCAGAGATAACCGAGGATTATATGTCTGAGCAAGCTATAATAATAAGATAACTCATTATTGATCACATGGACTCAATATCTATTATAGTTTCCCATAGTCTTCATGCCTTATCCATTGCAAATCACAACAATTGTCATAAGACCTCGCAGATGGAGTTTTCAACATCTAGATACCTTACCATTGAATTCATTGGCATGTTGTTGGTGGCATAAGGAGTACCAACCGTATTCTCATATTCACTAAGCAACCATGGGTTGACGTATCCACTGTTGCCGCCTCTAGGCATCAACTTGAAAGAACTCCTCTAACTATGGATAGGAAAGTGCAGTGGAACCACACATTGCTTGAATATTTGCAACGATAATTTTGCATCCTGGAATTTGAATATCTATGAGATTTATAATGGGTATTCTGAATGGATGGCTAAGTATTTTGTAAATCTTTATGACATAATTAGGCCATTTCTATCAAGGAGGATAACCGCTAGCTGGTGTTTTAATATTTTGAGTATTATCTTGGGAGAACTAGAAGAGGATTCCTTTATGGTATTTGAATTTTCTGGAAAAGTTTTACAATACAAATCCGTGTTGGAGATACACTGTTGGATTTGGGATCAGAGTTTTACAGATGTCAACATTTTGAGTTCATTGCATCTTACGCTTATGTGTAATTATGTCTTTCTGTTTCAGGTTTGATTATCTTATCCTATGTTGTTCTGCCACCACATGAGTTTTCATCTACTATTTCAATTTATAGAAAAACGTTTGTTGGATCCACTCATTGACTCCCTTCTAGAGTAAAAATTAGAAGTTGAGGTTAAATGAAAACTATGAATGTAAAGCAACCTGCAAGTTCTGCGTGAACTGTTATAGCTGGTGTTTTATTGAATGCAAGTTACAAACTCAGTTTTAACTTAGCATACTCTCGCAAATCAAATTTTTAGATGGATTAGTTATGTGACCTTGTTTCTCTTACAAAATCCAGAGAGATGAGGATCATCTTTGTCATGTACATAAAACTGAAATTTTAATCAAGCTGAAGTCACGCATTACTTGTAAAACCGACTGAAAAAGTCACTTGTTGCTTATAAAACTAACTAAAGGAAAACATCTTATAATTGACTGAATAATAAACAAGCCAAAACCTATTACCACATCCAATATTGTAGAAAATAAACTTTGAACTGGTGATTGGAGGGGTGCGCCAAGCCTAGGTAGTAGTGCAACACCAAGGCGACACGTGAAGAACCCCAGAAGCAAGCTACAGTGATGGTTAAGCTACAGTGATGGTGATAGACGACAACTTAATAGTTGGATCCGAGGTCAGCCCGAACAAAGGATTTAAGAACAACGTTACCTCTAAGATACAAAATTCACCACTCACAGATTTCGCTGGAAAAAATCCAACTTGGAGATCTCGTTACAGACACACCACGAGCTTCCAAGATCACCTCCTAATTCTACCAAGACTAGGATAGCAAAGGAATAATAACCATCTCTAAACAAAGAGAAAAGAAATTTAGGAAAATCAACAACTGCCTTTTCATTGATTAACTTTTGCCTTACATACTAGAGAAAAAGGAAATAACCACCCACACAACTACATTTAGGGAAAAGTAAATAACTTCTTTGAAAATGTCAAATAAAGGAAAAATAATAAAGAAAATAAAATGACATGGAAATGACTTGACTGGGAATTAAGGTTGACTGGTATGTAGCACGGGTGGACGTGAACAACCTACGATTAGATGGTATGTGACTAAATCAAGCTAACCCATCCTTGTCCCACTTGACTCGAATCTTGACCCGAGTACGGGTCTCGTATGTTAATCGGTTCTTGAGGAGGGTTGTACCTATCATCCTCCCCAGCTTCAATAAAGTTTGTCCTCAAACTTAGGATAGGTTCGTCCGAGTCATAGTAGGGTTGAAGATCACTCACATTGAACGTAGCTGCTGCAGGTGTTCCAGGGAGATCTACCTTATAGGCGTTGTCGTTAACCTTGGTTAGGATTTTAAATGGACCTTCCCCCTTGGGGCTAAGCTTGTTACGACGCTTGGCTGGAAACCGATACTTTCGAAAGTGAAACCAAACTAGATCACCCGGTTGAAACAATATGTGCTTACGTCCCTTATCGCGGCGATACTTAATGAGTTTGTTGGACCTGGTGATCTTGTCATATACAAGCTGATGCAAAGCCTTAATATCAGAAGCACGATCACTAGCTTCCTGATTGAATTTAGTTGATGTGTCAAGAACAACAAGGTCTAACGGTGTCTTTGGATTCAAACCGTAAACAACCATGAAAGGACTACTACCAGTGTTCTTGTTGGGAGCCCTATTATAAGCAAATTCAGCCTGAGCCAGCAATTCCTCCCACTATTTTAGATTGGTATTGATAAGTGATCTAAGTAGAGACCCGAGGGTGCGGTTAGTTACCTCCGTATGTCCATCGATTTGGGGGTGACAGGAAGTACTAAATTTAAGCTTAGTACCCATTTTCCTCCACACAGTTAACCAAAAATGACTAAGAAACTTTGCGTCTCTATCACTAACCATTGAACGGGGGATCCCATGGAGTCGAACTATTTCTTTGAAATAGAGATTAGCTACCTGAACCGTATCATAGGTGGTATGACAAGCAATGAAATGAGCCATTTTTGAGAAACGGTCGACCACTACCATAATAGAATCTTTCTGGCGCTGTGTTCTTGGTAAACTAATGATGAAATCAAGGCTAATGTCTTCCCACGGGGCAACATGTACTGGCAACGGCATGTACAAGCCATGGGGAGACGAGTGACTTTTAGCTTGGTGACAAGGCAAACAACGTCTCACATAATGCTCCACGTCACGCTCCATCTTGGGCCAAAAAATTAATTTTGTAACATTGTAGGAGTTTTATCAATGCCCAAATGCCCAGCTAATCCACCCTCATGCGTTTCTTTGATCAACAACAATCGAATGTTATGCCTAGGAATACATAATCTGCTTTTCTTGAAAAGGTAGTCATTACAGATATGATATTCACCCGTAGCATGATTTTGGCAGCTAGAAAATTGTTCTCCAAAATCAGGATCACATGGGTAATTCTGTGGGAGTAGTTCGAGCCCAACAACTCTTGGCCTTAGTGAATTAACCAATGTATATTTGCGAGATAAAGCATCAGCTCCCTTATTTAGTTTTCCTAACTTGTGCTTAATGGTGAAATGAAATGCTTGTAAATACTCCACCCACTCAGCGTGTCGTGAGCGTAATTTCTGTTGCCCTTGAATATACTTGAGTGCCTCATGATCAGAATGTAGTATGAATTCCTAGGAGATTAAATAATGTTGCCACTGATCCAAAGCTCTGACTATAGCGTAAAATTCTTTGTCATAAGTCGAATATCGTTGCTTTGCTTCATTTAGTTTCTCGCTGAAATAGGCAATCGGTCGGCCCAATTGTGACAGAACAACACCAATTCCCACTCCTGACGCATCACATTCGACCTCAAAGACTTCATCAAAAGATGGAAGGGCTAAGACCGGGGTAGATGAAAATTGTTTCTTGAGCTCTTCAAATGCAGCTTGCGCTTGCACGTTCTAGGCAAACTGCTTTAGCTTAGTAATTTCAGTCATGGGTGCCACGAGGGTGCTGAAATTCTTCACGAAACATTGATAAAAGGAAGCTAGGCCATGAAAGCTTCGTACTTGTTGAATAGATCGTGGAATTGGCTAGTCCCGAATAGCTTGGACCTTTCTTTCATCAACCTGAATACCCTCTGCTGACACTAAATAACCAAGAAAGGTTACTTGGGTAGTGAAAAACTCACATTTGTCTAAATTCCAATAAAGCTTTTCTTGATCTAACACCTCGAACAATTGTTGAAGGTGAGATTTGTGATCATCTTCGGTTCTGCTAAACACGAGGATATCATCTAAATACACGACAACAAACCTGCCTAAAAAGGGTTTTAATACCTGATTCATCAAGCGCATGAAAGTACTTGGTGCGCTGGAAACCCGAAAGGCATGACGAGCCATTCATATAAGCCCTCTTTTGTTTTGAAAGCTGTCTTCCACTCATCTCCTTCATATATTCTAATCTGATGAGAACCGCTCCTTAGATCGACCTTAGAAAACAAGGTAGCACCATAGAGCTCATCCAACAGGTCACTGAGTCGAGGAATTGGAAAACGGTACTTAATTGTTATCTTATTTATTGACCTACTATCCATACACATTCGCCATTCTCCGTTCTTTTTGGGCACAGTATAGTAGAACTGCACACGGACTAAGTGATTCGCGTATAAGCCCCTTTTGGAATATCCCATCAACTTGTTTCCTCATCTCGTCTGTTTCTTTGGGGTTCGAGCGATAAGCGGGTTTGTTAGGTAGAACCGACCCGGGAATAAAGTCGATCTTGTGTTGAATGTAACGTAGGGGTGGCAACCCGGAAGGAATCTCAACGGGGAATATATGGTTATAGGATTATAGCAAAGGCTGGATATGGGGGTTAAGGGTGTTGGGGGGGTTAGGTTCAGTTTCATCAAGACCCATGAGAATAAAGTCGGTAATGGAATAATACTCTTGTTGTTCAGCTTTCAATAGGGTACTCAAAGGTTGGGGGTGTTTGGTTGAAGTGGTGACTGGAGACATTGGGGTGAGAACGATTTTTTTATCGTTGTGGTTGAATGAGTAGGTGTTCAGATAACCATCATGCATCACCCGACGATCAAACAACCATGGACGTCCTAACAGAACGTGACAAGCATCCATTGGAATGACATTACACCAAATCTTGTCCACATATGATCTGCCAATACTAAGAGACAAAATAATTCGATGAGATACGTGTATTCCTTTACCTTGGTTCAACCACTGAATCACGTAAGGCGAAGGATGAGGCTCGGTGATCAGGTTCAGCTTGGAGACCAAAGTTTGTGAAGCCACATTGGTACAACTGCCACCATCAATAATCACCATGAAAACCCTTTCGGAAATGGTACATCGGGTATGAAAAATGGCTTCTCGCTGGAGGTTTTCTTCCCGATCATGTGTGTTGCTTATTGTTCTCCGAACAACAAGACAAGCCCCTTCATCAGGTCCTACAATTTCTTCTACAACATATTCGGAAGTTACTACCGATCGTAATGACGGGTCAACCGCGTAGGAATTGTCCCCCTCTGCATATTCAGCTAGAGTAACAAGCTGCTTGTTTGGACACCCAGAAGCGATGTGTCTGAGTCCTTGACATCGGAAACACCTTCGTGGGGCTTTAGTAGGGGTCACTGAATATTCAGATACATTTGGAGTTTTGTTTTTTAGGTTGTTTTAGGTTGGATTGGGTTTTTGGAAAATGTTCGACCTGTTTAAATTTTTCCCTTGTTTCTTTGCTGACTATCTAACTTGTGAGCTAGTAAGGTTAATTCATCTAGGGTCGAGTATGGATATAACTCCATGACATTAGAAACACGAGTTTCTAGCCCACCCAGATACCGAACCAAAGTCTGTGGATCATCCTCGGGCAGATCACACTTCATAAGTAAATACTCGAATTCTCGATAATATTCTTCTACGGACGTTTATTCTGCTTGAGATGATGTAATTGAGAAAAACTTGCCTGAATAAAATATGAGGGCAGAAACTTTTGCTTCATTAAATGCTTCATTTTTTGCCAATCCTTTACCTTCTTCTTTCCTAGACGTTCCTGTTTAGTACACGTGTTGGCCCACCAAGTTGACGCATACTTCCTCAACTTCATGGCCACAATTTTTACTTTGTGTTCATCAGTCGTTTCTTTGTAGTCGAAGGTACACTCCACCGTCCTCAACCATTCTACAAACTCGTCTGGGTCAAGCTTTTCATCATACTCTGGAATGTCAACCTTAATGCCGTTGGGATGCCATGTTCTAGATCCCTTTTGGTTGACTCCTGATCCACCGGTTTCAGTTTCATCTTCATCTCGGCGGTTAACTGAGAGTTCAAGAATTTGTTCTTGCATAGCCTTTAACTGTTCGGCCATGGTCTTCTTCTCAGCCTCAAGTTTCTCAATAGTTTTCTTCAAATCACTAGCACTTAGGGTATCCATGGCTCTTGATACCAAATGATAGACAACAGCTTAATAATTGGATCCGAGGTCAGCCCGAACAAAGGATTAAGAACAACGTTACCTCTGAGATACAGAATTCACCACTCACAGATTTTGCTGGGCAAAATCCAACTTGGAGATCTCGTTACAGACACACCACGAGCTTCCAAGTTAGCTTCCAAGATCACCTCATAATTCTTCCAAGACTAGGATAGCAATGGAATAATAACCATCTCTAAACAAAGAGAAAAGAAATTTAGGAAAATCAACAACTGCCTTTTCATTGATTAACTTTTGCCTTACATACCAGAGAAAAAGGAAATAACCACCCACACAGCTACATTTAGGGAAAAGTAAATAAGTGCTTTGAAAATGTCAAATAAAGGAAAAATAACAAAGAAAATAAAATGACATGGAAATGACTTGACTGGGAATTAAGGTTGACTGGTATGTAGCATGGGTGGATGTGAACAGCCTGCGATTAGATGGTATGTGACTGAATCAAGCTGACCTATCCTTGTCCCACTTGACTCGAATCTTGACACGAGTACCGGTCTCGTATTTTAATCGGTTCTTGAGGAGGGTTGTGCCTATCAGATGGGTTCTTCCCCTATAAAAAATAAGATTAATATCGAGTGAACCGATGGCTCACATATGAGATATTAAACTGATAAGAACAGATACTACACTTGATCTTAGCCAAAAGGCCGAGAAAGGTATGCTTATTCCAATACCAGACCTTTGTTTTTATACTCAACCCTTATTGTTTGTTTAGCTCACCCAGGCGATGTGGGACTGATACAAAGCCATTTCTATTTGCTTTCACTTTCTGGCACACAAGATTTTAAACAGTGATATACATTGATTTGAGTTACACGATAACCACAGTCAAACACTTCTGGTGCAATTCATAAAACTACTAAAAGGTTCTTTATCTTTCATGTTTGTGGAACGAGAAATTCATCATAACTTAGACAGTCGTTTTATGAACTTGTTATGTGCACACTCACTGTTACATGGCTCTGCCTCTACGTGTTTGTGATGTTACTAAACTTTGTATTGCTTTTCTTTTCTATAATTCCGTTGTTTCCAAACTTGAAAATCACCTCTTTACCAGCTATCATTGATAATATATGTTGATTCTATAGATTTGATATGTGAGGCTTCTTTACTTTAGTCATTATTGGCGCATTTTATAGTACTGATAATTATATCATTGCATTTTACTAATTGGTAGGTGAATTATGCTCTTGGGGCACTTTATTATCTATGTAATGCGTCTACAAAGGAAGAGATCTTAAGACCGAAAGTGGTGGATATTGTCAAAAGGTATGCAGCTGCTGGTGCTGTTAACGTTAGTTTTAGCAATTGCTCATGCATTTTTAGATAGGCAAGTCCCAGAAAACCATTGAGAATATATCAACTATTTGGCTATCTTGTTTAGTCCCATGAACTTGGGGACCTAATCACTTTTGAGGTCAAACTCGGTACTTTTTATAGTCAGATTTGAGAGGCATTATGTTACAAGATTAACAACTGTATATCATTTAACGTGTGATCACTGAACTATATTTCCTGTATGCGTGTATGAATAACTTGGTTGCCTTTATAAATGTTGGCTGTTTTTACTTGAACCATTTCAAACGTTCCACCTAAACCATGCTTTCTTTGGTAGTAGTCATTATACGTTTGAGAAGCCTGATTGTGTACCGTATTAGGCACGCAACATGGCTGCCTCGCACAGTTCACCTGCCTTTGTCCACATGCCCAAATCAATATGTCTTGCTAACTAGCAGAATCCGCCCCTTTTTTCACAACACAAAACCTATCGGAGATACTCCCTTTCAAATCCCCAAGATTAAGAGCATACCCGTTTATAAAAAACACACCATAGTTGCCAGTTGGGCCTCTTTTCTTCATTAAACATTGGGTATATGAGTTCATCAAAATACCAGGTTAAATTATTATTAGAAGCCTCTGCATTTTCCGTGTTCGCATAACTTTCATTGGCCCTACCAGACCCTGGCCACCAGGATTCCGTCACAATTATTATAAGCAGCTATGGAGTAACTTTCATTATGAAAAAGAGTGTTCAGGTCAACGATCTGTTTGGCCTCCAAAAGAGGCTGGAAAAGAGCATAATGAATAAGAAAAATCCCATTGCTTCGCATAAATAATCGAATGATATTTAACATGTCAAAAGAACTAGAAAAAGGCGTCAATGTTTTAATCTAATCAACTAGAGTAGATTAGAACAGAACAATTGCTTAATACAATAACCTTCAAAATGAACACACCCATTTTGATACTTCCGTGAACTGTTTTGCTGTCACAACAGGACCCATATTCTTAATTCGCTTATCAAACTATACTAATTAAGTTATAGAAGCATTTGAACAATCATTCTAGAAATAAACTTCATAATGCACATTAAATGTACATCTTTTTGTTTGTAAAGCAAAACCCAAAGTAAGGACTTTTTCAAGAGATTCTTTCCTTAATAAGAAATAATTTTTTTATTTATTCCTCTCTATAGTTGATTAATTCTTTATTTGGCAAAAAAACGTTTGTAAGTTCGTTCTTTAAGACAATTGGGCTAAAAACATACATGTGTCAAATATTAAGAGATAAAAAGTTATTGGAAGGAGGGGTACATAAAAATTTCAAAAGGTTTAATTTATAAATTAAGCCAAACATCCTCACCTTTATCAAATACTCTGTAATATAAAATTCTTCATCCCTCAAAACCTAAATCGAATTCATGAACCCTAAATCAATGAAAAATAAAAGTCGATAATAACATCTGATCTCCACCTCTAGAAGAAAAACCCCAAACTTTGATCAAACCCAACTGATGTACAAGTTAGCATGATAAAAAAAAGTGCAATGGCACCCTCGGATTAGATATGTTACTTTGGTAATATCTTATTTGTGTTTGTCAATCTATTTTAGTATCGAACCATTGTTTTTCTTTTCATAATATTAGTGATCTATGGTTAGCGGATTTGTTTTTAGGAATTAGAGAAAAAAATTAATGCTTTAACTTTATCTTTAATTTATGAAGTGGAATAGCAGTTGCAATGTTTCCTGTCCAGAGTTTGAACAATGATCCTTTGAGCTCAATGCCAACAAACTTGAGCTCAATCTTCTATTTTATTATGAAAGGACAATGGTTATATACTGGTGGTTGGACAATGGTTAGTGAATCTAAGATGTAGATTAACACTCATAATAGTCACGTGCATTTGACTTTTTATTCCAGAAGGTTTTGTTTTTGTAGAAAAAACACATGATATTATATTTATTTAGATTTACAAAGCAATGGTTTTCAAAATTGAGCAATGTAACATCATCAGAACTTTGATAGAAAGATGGAGACCTACAACGTGAACTATATATGCCATCACATATCCTTTACTTATGAATGTGTTTATTATATCTATGAGTCTATGACTAGATAATCTAAAAGGTTCGACCGATACAGATAATAACAAGAACAAAGGTGCAAATGTCAATCAAGTAATATGGTCATAAAAATGAAAGTTCTAAGCCCCATTTTGAATTTTGGATGATAGACATAAATAAAGACGTTGAGCAAGATTCTTATTTGTATTATGTTCAGGTGGAAAATGGGGTATGAATGAGGCTGGGTCAAAATGGGTTGGTCTGGATCAGACCTTTTTATACATGGTCTAGGTCGGACCAAGTTCACCCACTAACTTTTCAGTTCATAGAATTAAATGACAGAAGAATTTAGTTTGCACAAAAATCAGTAAGTGTTGTTGCCAGGGGCGGACATATGTTTTAGCTTCGGGGTGGCGGTAAGAAAACGAGATTTTAATGTATTTTTTTGTTAATTTTGAGCGTTATTTAATAAATGCCCCCCACACTTTGAATTTCCACATTTAACACCGTAAAACTTAGAAATCCTCAACTTTTAAGTTATAATATTCGATTTTTTTATTCGGATTATAGTTTTTTTGCATTGTATAAGAGCACGTTTTTATGGTTTCTGTAGGTACCTGATGGAAAAATCTCACGCCACCAATATGGCAAAGTGTAGAAATATGAATATACAAATATGAATGTGTAGAAATATGGCGAAGTGTATTAACAATTAATGGAACATGTTATTCGTGTTTGGTTACTTTAATTGTAATCCAAGAACACCTCTTAGTAATAAATTTATGATCATTAATCATGAGCAATGTTTTAAAAACCGGGTTGACCCGGCCGGTTGAACCGTGAACCGGCTCGGAGACCGGGCCGGATGTGACCGGATTTTTGCTTGTTTGAGAACCGGATTGAACCGCCGGTTTTTCGTTGACCCGGGTTGACCCGGTTTGATTAACCCGGCCGGGTCACGATTTTTTATAAAAAAAATATTTCAAAAACTATTTTTTTATAAATATTTTGAATTTTTAAAGATATATATTGAAGTAATAATTACTAGTGTTAGTTAAAATAAAGTCAAAATAACTTAAAATGTTCACTAATATTGTTTTTGGTTATAATCTAATACAAATTGTAAGTATAAATTAATTTTTTGCACATGTTTACGATAATATTATGAATATAGAACTAAGGCTAGTGAGTAAAAAATAAATACTACACATTAAAAATATAAAAAATATACATAAATAAGGAACCGGGTACCGGTTGAACCGGTTGACCCGTGAACCGGTCACTAGACCGAGTCAACTAAAAAACCGGGTTTTAAAACATTGATCATGAGGTGATAAACTCCTTTATTATGAACGACTAAAGTGCGTATAATGCTGAGATTTTGCAATATTATACTTGTGTTTACTATATGCTGAATGAGTTAATTTCCCACATAGCTTTGACTATTCTCTATAATACAGTAACTGTTATGTAATTGTGTGTGTAATCGCAAACATAGTAAGTAATGTTTTTTCCATTTATCGGCAGGCTGTGAGTTTTAGAGGGTTCATGTTACCTAGGGTAAGAACTCACCATGTCCAACTTCATAAGAAACTAACCAAAAAAGCGAAGAGTAATTAATATATAAAAATTGTAAGTTAAAATTTCGTGCATGCACGGGTATTATATTAATGAATAATGACGCATAGTTAAAATTTTAGAAAAAAACCCGTGCGTGCACGGGTATTATAACTAGTTTATGCTATATACAAAAAATAAAAAACTTCATAGAATACAAATAAATTTCATTGCAAGTAAATTAATATAGATTTAACATGATAAACAAATATGATTTTGACAACAACAAATTGATGTCTTTTTTAGAGATTTTGGGCACGCAACACGCTTGCTCGATTAAGTTCTCCCGCGACTTTAAACTCACGTTCCAATCATTCCGAATACACTCATACATGAGTTTCCTTGTAAAGAATACTTAAAACTGTGTTATTAGACTTTGGCAACACATACATATGCTTATCATATGTGATTTAGTCATACTATAAACAACCAACACGGGTAACTTTAAACAGAGGAATCAGGTGTAATGATATCATACCCGAATCAATGGAAAATATGTTGGATTCCATCGTACAGATCCAACAAAAATAACAACTCCATGTGAAACCCAAACAAAAAATGAATCAGCTGAAAACATAATTCAAGCTATACTCTACATGACGGCAGAGTGAAATACTTTACCCTGATTTGGTGGTATATGCTGCACAAGGGGTTCGAGTGTGCTTTATACAGGGTTCATTTAGGGTTACATTTGGACTTAAAATAACGATAATGGGCTTGGCAGAAAACGTTGGCCTGCTTTATCATGTGACATCGATTATGGGCCCGTTTGGTTGGGTGTTCCACTTTAAAAATTATGGGTTACGTTTGGTATGAGTACATTTTATTTTATCTATAATAAAAGGGGGAATCTCGGTTCCGTAGGAAAAATTCCCCTCACAATGGATTTGTTTATTCATTTTCCCACTGTTCCTTCCAGTGACGAAGCTAGGATTTTATATACGGGTGGGCCAAGTATCAACGTGTCGTCGTGATAAAATGATATTAATTGTGGTTTTCTATTTCAAATACATGGATCCTACACAATATTACATGAAAGAATATTTTGATCTAAAAATGGTTTCAAAATAAACGAAATATACTTTCATTATACTTGGAACATCTAACGAGTGATAACATCTTTACATACTTTCAACTTCATATAAATGAAATTTAATATTAATGCTATATATTCTGGTTGTTTAGCCTCTTGTGTTCTATCCTGATATCTCAATAGGGTGAGCCAATTTATCTATTAGCATACCAATTTTAAATCGATTGTATATATGTGTAGTAACTCCTAAAGTTTTGGGGTGGGTTTTGGCCAACCCAAGTTTATTAGTGGCTCCGTCCCTGGTTCCTTCCTCTCACATAAGAAAAAGCAATACATTTTTCCCTGTGTGTGTTAGTGTCGATTTCTGTAGCACTTCCCTCTTTATGGCCGTTGATCTGAGTCCTACTTGATATGTTTCGTCTCCATCGTTGATCTATAGGGAAATATCGCATTATTTTTCATCCCAGCCTCACCACTCTCATCTACACATACACAAAACATAGATCTACACACAAACAACATGAGAGATAATATTTTTTATCAAACCAACAAGATGAGTAGGATGTGGAATCACCGGTTCACTGAAGATGAAGAAGGCATTTCCCAAATCAATTTTGTAAGTTTATTAAACCTACTTTCTGCTTCTTTATTAATTTTGTGTGTTGTAAATTACCTAGCAATTAAAAATATATTGCCCTCTCTCATAGTCTGAGTGGGTGCTGAAAATGAGTTGTATCCGTTGATTACTTTTGTGGTAATTAAACTCTCGACATTGATTTGGTTGGTTTTGATCGGATTTCCTTCTCCAAGTTTTGATCACACGTATTGATTGTGTTAAATTTTACTTGGTTGGTTTTATGGTGTTTGGTGTGAGATGATCTCTCATCTCATCGCTGATTTGAACCACACACCCAAAGCCCACAACCCTCTTCGTTGCCGTCGTTCATGGTGTGTGATGCTGATGGTCGGTAGGTGGCGTTGGTTGGCTTAGGTCAGTGGTTTCTTTTGTGGTTTATCTTCGTTTATGGGGGATAGATATAAAATTTATGTTGGATTTAATTTACTCATGTTGATTGTGGCGGAATGAGTTGTTGATTATCAAATCTTATGTTTTGAAGACATTCATGTAAGTTTTTTAATTAATTTTGTTTTTATTTTTTTATCAATTTTACAATTAGATAGGGGTTTTATTAGTTTATGATTCTATAATATAGATAAAGACGTGTCTAATTGCAGATTATATTTTTTTGGTGTCTCGGTTTAGGAGGGTACTGATGTATCGAGGAATGTCGGTGTACTTTAATTAGATACGTTATAGAGCAAATTTAGGAAATTACCTTTAGGAAACGGTAATAATCCATAAATAAGCTAAAGACGAATTCAGTTAAACACGAGAGTGATCCCGGTTCGTTGTACACAAGGACCTTATGAATTTGAGACGTTCGATTTAATTTGGACAACTGATTCGAATTGGGTTTCGGTTTTTAATCTAAAAATAATCCTACAATTTTAAATCCTAAAGTGCATGAATCGTAATAATAAGTGTGAAAATACTTATCATTTTACCACTTATTTTCAATAATAACAAGACCAAAACGTGTAATTTATGTCGTAAAAGTCGGAATTATGCGTGGTTTGTGTTTTTATTGTGTTTTAGGACCAAAAGATGAAAAAGGAAGAAAACACGGGCTTTCATGGGCTTTTATCGAAGAAAACGGGAAAAGACGAAGTCAAAAGATCAAGAGTGAAAAAAGAACGGAAGTCCAAGGCCTATTATGAAGATTTATCGAAGAAAATGTCTAAAGACGGAAGTTTAATGAAGTCGAAGAACTCAAGTCTAAATTAAAGAAGAAAATTAACAAGACAAGTTCAAATCCCGAGACGACGTCGAGAAAAGACAAAGAAACTAAATCGAGTCGAGAAGACGTGAAGAAAGAAAGAAGATGCAACACATGCACTCCTTCCATTTTCCTATAAATACCCTCCTAATACACATTAGGAGGGTAGTTAGTCTTTTTAGTTTAGTTTTCATTTTTGCACTTTTCTTCCTAGTTTTAGAGAGAGAAAGTTCACTAAGTTTCATCTTTTCTTTTAATCTTTCAAGATTAAACATTTGTGTATTGCTTATTTCATTAATCAAGTTCTATTTAAGCTTTTAATCTTTAATCTCATTCTACCTTTCTGTGATTTTTAGATTGATTTTGGTGCGAATCAAATTAAATCCGTGTTTATCTTAATGGTTTTGTGCTTAAAAAGTTAATCTTTTTGTTCCTACATAAGCTTTCATTTGATTAAGCTTTAAGATTCTTGTGCTTATTGGCTTATTTACATGTTTAGCTTATTTACTTTTTAAAAGTTCTCTTTAAAAGTTCATATTTTTATGGTTTGATTTAAAAGTTTGTTCATTTTTAAGTTTAGATAAGTTGATGTTAGTGCTTATTTGATCTGGTTCAGTTTTGATTCATTCTAGTTTGGTGTGAGCTTATTCAATGTAGCTTATTACTAGCTTTTTACCGAATCCCACTTATATCGGAAAGGGTTTAAACCCCTTTCCGATCTACTTATTCCAACCGGCAACACACCCTCTCTTTTCGATTGGAAAATCGGAAAAGGGTTTCTAGATATTCTGATTAGCACCTCAGTTATTCCGATCAAAGTGATCGGATTAGGTAATTGGTATTCTGATCATGACCATCTTTGGCATATTCCGATTATGATGGTTTTTGTAACATTCCGATTTGGTTAATCTTGTGACATATTTCGATTGGATTCGGTTAATGTATTCCGACAGTGGCCTTGTAGTTATTCCGATTAGTGCTTGTTGTTATATTCCGATTGCGCATGTTTTGTGGCATTCCGATTGGTAAGGTTTTACATCATTCCGATTAAGGAATTCTTGCTGTTGATCCCAAACTTAGATCGATTAGCTTTGTGTATACGAGATTAGATCAAGTAATACACGTAGAGAAACCTTTGTATATGCCTTATGAATCTAAGTGTTATGCGGAATCTAACACTTAAACAAGAACACACAATGATATAAACAAACTTTCACTTTGATTATTAATATCAAACTTGCTTACAATGAAAGATGTTTACGAATGAAAACTTATATGAAACTTATATCTAAAGGTCTTCTTTTATAGACATAAGAAGCCTTGTACAATAATCTACGTATCAGCTATTCTAGGTAAAGATAAATATAGAAAATACATTGTTGTTCCTATCTTTACTAGAAGTATTATAGAATATAATAAACGTGTAGAATATATCTTCCATCAGTGCTTGTCTTCAATGTGTCAACGCTTGACTTTAACTTGTCAACGCTTGAGCTGTCAGTGCTTGTTTTGTTCTTGTCAACGCTTGTTTTGTTCTTGTCAGCGCTCAAGTGATCTGGCCTTAATTTATTCCCAACAATCCTCCCCTAAACTTGATATCCACTCTTATGATCAAGTTTCTGAATAAGCATTAAGGACTAGGAGGAATCTTACAAACCTTCTCATATTGGTAATGAATAAATCTGATCAAATCTTTTGCCACGTCACTTGAATAATCTATTTCCAGCTGAGTGTCCTTCATCTTCTCCAAAATAGCCTTGGATATGAAATACTGAGCATCCACAAGTAGATACTCAACAAACTTTGTAGAACTCAAATGGTATACACCAGCAGTTGAATATAACCTCCATTGAAGACCACTGAGGTCATCTTCAATATCCTTCCAAATTGCAGGATCCTCATCTTTTGGTCCACACATTCTTTTGAATGTGGTCCAAAGTTTTATTCCATTAGCTGAAGTTGGTGCTTCAGCCTCATACTTGGTCTCCAGCAACCTCCAAAGGTCCACTAAGTCTTCTCTATCACAACTTGCAAACAAAGATATAAGAGTGGTAAAAGTGTGTACCTCCTTGCCAAATCTGCCAATCTTCCAGAACCCACATTCATCTTCTTCATAGCTCACAATTGGGTTCCTGGAATCTAATGGTAACACTTGCACCATATCTGAAGCTTCTAATGGGGAGAGCTTGAGGCTCTTTCTTATAACTGCTTCACTTGGATATAGTGGATCCATATCTTTTGGAAACTCAAATGAAATTCCCTTCTTCACTGGCCTGGGAACAATCATAGCTTTCTTGAGTTCCATTTCTTCTGCAAGTTCCTCCTTTCTTTCATCTGAAAGAAGTCTGAGAGTGTTTGCTTCCTGCACTCTCACCCAAATGGGATAAGCCCTGTTTTCCAACTCATCAAATGTCAAAGCCTTCAACTTCTGATATGTCCATCCAACTCCATGACATCTGAGCAGCATAAAGTATAGCTCCCTTCTATCCCTTTTCAACTCTAAGAGAATATTGCTTGCCTTGTGTTTCAAAATTACCTGGCAATCCTTCTGAACTCTAAGAAGAAGCTCCAAACCCCATATTTGATCTGAAATGGTCAAGTCTGGATTATCCATGCATCTTTCTTCCCAAGCATTGTACATTTGAACCACCTCTGGCATGTCAAAGTCAACCTGCAATTTCAATTCTCTCAACTTTTCCCTAGCAAACTCATCACCATACTCAAGCCTTTCTGGTTCTATAATCATCACACTTGAGTCTGAGCTAGCTCCATCACTTTCTTCTTCTGAAGTCACAAAAAATGGTGACATTTCCTTTTCATCTTGTTCCATAATTTGTGCAGCCAACCTTTTATCAGATTCAACTTGAGCTGCATCCTTTGGAACACTTTCTTCTACCAAAATACCCTTACCTTTATCTGATGGTGCAATGGTTGGTAAGGTAGATGGTAATACCTGAGTAGAAACCTCCTTGATGATAGATGATGACTGGGATACATCACCTTCATGTGCAGGTCTGTCAACGCCCAAATTTGTCCTATCAGCGCCCAAAATATTTCTGTCAGGGTCCAAATTTTCCTTGTCAACGCTCAAATATCTTCCCTCAGCGCCTTGTGTAACCTCTCTCAACATAGCTGTAAATGATAATTTTAAGTTTGCCTGAGAGACTAAGGACGTATCAAAACCTGTTTGTTTCTTCAAAGTTGTAAGGGCCTCAACAACATCCATTGATTGACCATCATGGCTGCCCTTATCACTTAGATTTATTTGATCTTCCTCCCCTTTGGAAGATTCCTCCATACCCCTCCTAGCAAGATCACTTTCCAAAACAACAATCCTCTCCCTCAATTGCTTGAGTTCAAGGCCTTGTGAGCTGACAATTTGTACTAAGTCTGCATTTTGCTTTTACAAGCTTATGCAGACTGCCGTCAATTCAAATTTTGTTGTTCCAAATTTGATACTGATAGTTCTTAAACACATGGAGTTTAGATGGATCAAAACCCTATTTTGATCTTTAAATCCTCTTTAGGGTTTTCAAATTTGGTTGTTCCAGATTAGGGTTTTCAATGGGTGTTCTTCAAGAACTACAGCAGGATATGATTATCTGAGTTCAGAAAGTTTGTATACAGCAACAAACTAACATCAATATTGGTTCTTGGATCATGGTTTATGATCACGTAAGTTTTCAAGAGAAAAAGTAGGGATGTTTGTTGCTTACTGATGAATACAACTGTTCCAGAAGAAAGGTACAGATAATACAACTTGCGTTTTTTATTAAGTCTATTTTGGGAGAATATTTGTTTGCTTTTAAGGTATTCATCACGTGGGGATTCTACAAGATATATTAGATATGTGAGTTGCTGTGAGACAAAGTAGGAGAATAGATGGCAAAAATCCTGGATCTGGAATGCGTTTAATGATCAGATGTATTCACGTGGTTTATTATTTTGGATGATACACTTTGGTTTATTATTTTGGTGGAAAGTGATATACGAGTATCACGTGAATATTATAGCTACAGATATTAATTCATGGTCAGAATTATGGTACGTGATAAGTTCTATTTTGTAGGGATATGACTATCATAGTTTATAGGATGGAAAGGATCATGATTTAATAAGGGTGAATTACTGCGTGAATTTAGGTATGTTAGCAGTTAACATTTCCACGTTATTTGTGAATAAAGGATATTCACATATTATTACTGTTACATATCCTAAATAGAATCTTAGTCACTGTCACGTTACCAGTGATCATGTTTGTGGTTATTTTCGATGCTGACAGTATATATTCGAGACACTATCATATGCTATTTACCCGCTGATGGAAGAGACGCTGACAATAAGAAGAGTTGGCGCTGACATATTGGATCTTGACGCTGACAGAATAAGTCAACGCTGACAGGTTGACAGTGTTGTCCGAGATATGGCTGTTCCAACGCTGATACGTGTTGTCCGATATCAGACAATACACATGGAAGGATATTGGACAGAGGAGGATCTCGGATAACACACTGATTGCTGCTGTTTGAGAAAATTGGTACGTTTTGAGCACACAAAAAGGTGGATTATACACACGAAGGTACATGGAATCTCCGTTTTAATATAGAATATCATGCTGATATTTATGGCTCGGATATTTTTAAAAGGAATTAATGATCTTAATGCGAGTTGGCAACTATTCGTGCGAATTTGATGGATATTTAAAGTATGTAATCGGGTTAGCCTTGTAAAAGAGTTATCCGTAAAATCAACTTTTACATATGATATATTATTTCATAAAGATTCGTCATGAAGAGGTGTTAGCTTAAGGGGAAGAATTCTTATGGTAAGTTTGATGATTGAAGAAGATTTTCGCAAGTTTGTGTTCTATCATATCTTAAGGTCGTGCACTCCCAGTCATAGACTTTAAAGATAACTTGTTCATGCTTTAAATGTTTGGTGACGAAGACTTGTCATAACACTTGAAGGAGTTACATTATCATGCTCAGTGTCTCACAAAGGATGAGAATATTGACAAGGGATCGAGGTCTACTTATATTTCCTCTATAAGTTCTTCATCACGTGGATAATACAAGACATGGAACACAAGGTTGGGTTATTCTACTTCTACATCAAAAATATTATATTAATTGTTCTTTAAGATCATTACATAGAGCTACATTGGGAGAATCTTCAAAGATTGCAACATTGTTTACTTTCCTGTTGATGTGACAAAAAGGGGAAGAAATACGTGCTACACTTGAGGGGAAGCAATTTGAAGATCATGTACAACTTACAAGAGATACACATAGAGTTTTGCCACTATCAACTAGGGGAAGATTGTTGGGTCAAAAAGTTGATGTGGCAGAAACTCAAAAACGAAGAAAACGTGAAGTTATTGTCCAAGCGTTGTCAAGAGCAATTTAGGCGTTGACAAGAACAAATCCAACGTTGTTGGCTCAAGAGTTGTCGTGTGCAATTCAAGAGTTGTTACATGCAATTCAAGAGTTGATAGAATTGTAGACAAGAAGCTTTTAGAAGATTCTATTTGGATATATATGCAGGATTTATTCTGTATATAGTTATTTAAATAGAAGATTCACATGTTTATTCATTCTTATCTCATGTAAAACCCTAATCCTTACACTATAAAAGGAACCAAGGGTTATTAGATTTTTCATATAATTCATTCACAATGTAAACCTAAACGTGTGTGTGCACTAGACGTGGGATTCAATGTATACACGTCTAGTGGATGTTTGTTATTAATATAATGAACATCCCTATTGTTTTAATTCATGTTATTCGTGCCTAAACACCTTGTTAATGTATCATGTTCTAATTCCGCTTTGATTGTATAATCATATGAACATGGTGCATTCGTAGTAGCTTCAAAGATCCGGAAACCAAGGTTTCCACACTAAGTGTCTTGGCTTCATTTTATTCCCAACAATCCTCCCCTAAACTTGATATCTACTCTAGTAATCAAGTTTCTGAATAAAAACTAAGTACAAGGAGGATTCTTACAAATACAAATTACTTATTAAGTTGGAAATAAATAAACCTAATCAAATCTTTGCCAACGTCACTTGTGTAATCCATCTCCAGCTGTGTTGACACCATTTTCTTCAAAACTTCTTTGGAGATAGGATATTCAGCATCCACAAGAAGATACTCAGAAAACTTTGTAGTACTCAAATGATACACACCAACTGCTGAATGTAGACGCCATTGAAGTCCACTGACATCATTAAGATCCTTCCATATTGGATCCTCTTCATTTGGCTCACACATCCTCTTGAATGTCGACCAAATCTTTATTCCATTGACTGAAGTAGGTGCTTCAGTCTCATACTTGGCCTGCATCAACCTCCACAGATATGCCAAGTCTTCCCTATCCAGGCTTGCAAACAAAGACATAAGAGTAGTGAAAGTATGTACCTCTTTCCCATATCTGCCAATCATCCAAAACCCACTTGCATCTTCCTCATAGTGAACTATAGGGTTTCTGGAATCATGAGGTAACACCTCTACCATATGTGAAGCTTCCAAGGGTGAGAGCTTAATACTCCTTCTAATAACAACTTCACTAGGATTCACTCTATCTAATTTTTATGGGAACTCAAGTGGAACTCCTTTCTTCAATGGTCTTGGTGTAACTAAAGCCTGTTGGATATGCATATCTTCTGCAAGTTCTTCCTTTCTATCATCTGAAAGAAGCCTGATAGTATTCTGCTCTTGAACACTTGCCCATATAGGATAAGCTTTATATTCCAACTCATCAAAAGATAAATCCTGCAACTTCGTAAAAGTCCACCCTCCTTGATGACATCTGAGCAACATGTAGTAGAGCTCCCTTCTATCATTCTTAGTCTGTTAAAGAACTTTGCTAGCCTTATACTTCAAAATCACCTTGCAATCCCTTTGAACTCTTAAGAGAATCTCCAAACCCCAAATTTGATCTGAAAGTGTCATGTCTGGATTCTCAATCACCTTGTTCTCCCATGCAAAGTACATCTGAGCAACTTTAGGCATCTCATAATTTACCTGATTCTTAAACTCTGCAATCCTTTCCTTTTATTCAAGTCTCTCTGGTTCTTCAATAATCATTACACTTGAATCTGTACTCCCATCATCACTGCCATCCTTACTCTCAATAACAGTCTCCTTCATCCTCTCCTCTTTCTCAAGTTGTGTAGCCAACATGGAATCAAACTTTACTTGGGCTGCATCCTTGGGAACTACTGTTTCTACCATAATCCCTTTACCTTTATCTAATATATCGATGGTGGGTAAAGATGATGATGTTACCTGTGTAGACACATCCTTGATGATAGCTGATGACTGGGATACATCCTATAGGTCTATTAACGTCCAAAACCCATGTGTCAACGCCTAACTTACTCCTATCAGCGTTTAGCTTGTCAGCGTTAAAAACCTGCTTGTCATCACTCAACTTACTCTTGTCAGCGCTTGGCTTAGAAACTTGTTCTAGCATCTCCATAAATGATATTTTCGTTGGAGTTGCCAGTGAAACATCAAGAACCGGCCTCTCCTTCAAGCTGGTCAAAGCTTCAACCATCTCCACACCAATAGAACCACCTGAGCCTTTGTCACTTAAATGAGATGGCTTAGTAGCTTCCTCCCCTTTGTAAGAATCCTCCCCTGATGAAAGAACTCTTGTCTGCCTTCTCCTAGTCTCAGCATCTTCCAAAACAACAATCCTCTCCCTCAATTGCTTGAGTTCAAGGCCTTGTGTAGAGACAGTATGTACAAGGTTTGCATTTTGCTTTTGCAAGCTAATGCAGACAGCCGTCAATTCTAACAATGTGTAAGGTTCCAATCTGCCCTCCTCTAAAATGGGAATTTGACCACCCAAAGTAGAGTCATGGGGCATGGATGGGGTCTTAATGATGTTAGGATTGGCTTGGCCTGCATCTAAGCTAGTACAATAGTCCTAGCCCCACCCATGTCACCAACCACACTTGTGGTGGTGGTTCTCTCTACAACATGGCTAGGACCACTAGAGGAGAACACTCTTGTAGTCCTTCAACATTTTTCCATCCTAAAGTCTGGGGGTGTAGAAGATGATGTAGATTGGGTGTCTGTTTGAAGGTTAAGGGATGTAATATCCCGTACTTAACGTCATCGTTTTACCCTAACTATGTAACGTATTTTGAGTTTCTAAGTAATGGTGAGAATTGTTATGTTTGATGGTTTACGTTGAAACCGGTAATGTGTGCATATATTTAATTGTTTTGATGACTGAAGAGTACTACTAGTGATTGTGATGCCGATGGATGCCCAAATATTATATTTTATTATCGATTATTTCGATATTTGATATTCATGATATATTTATTTCATGACGTGTTAAGTCGAGTCGAACTTTATTATTTCGTTTTGTGTGCGTTTAATTATTAAAAGGTCGATTTAACAAACGAAATTTATATTTTTATGAACCCGGAACGAAACCCGACTCTCGTAAATATTCTTAAAATTGACTGGAAGTCATTTTCCGCTTTTTAAATAATATTTACAACTTGGTCCAAAAGAATGCACAAATTGCAACTTTAACCCTTCCTCCACTATATAAAAGGAAATCTTTTTTCACTTCCACTCATTCTCACACACACATTTTCTCACTCTAAAAACTTTCTCTCCCCTCTTTCTTTCCCTCTCTATGCCATGACCTCCCACCCCACAAACACCCCTTGATCATCAATTTTTAGGATGATCCAAGAAAAACTAATTAAAGTCCCATGTTGGAAATTAAAAGGAGAACATTTTGGTGTAAAAATCTTCTACATGCAAGAACATTGATTTTCAAAATCATCTTTGGTGATGAACATGAGGTTTGATCCATTTTATTGTTGAAGGATAGTGTTATTATTATTATATATTAAATTTTTTTGTTATTGCATGTATGTTTTGTGTAGTGGGTTTTGAGAGTATTAATCATACAAGTGATTTAGGGATGATATGAGATGATTTAGATGATGGGTGTAGCATACTTGAGGTATAGATGATGTTTAAAATGGGTCAAAATGGTTGTAGATGTGATTTTTAAAAAGGTGTTTTGCATCAGTAGGTTTAGGCCCGATTTTCGTACAGTAGATGTTGGATAAGTGTTGGTATTATTGGATATTGTTGTAGTAGTCGCCGAGACGCTCGTTTCGGTATAAGGTAGAGCTTCTAACTCATAACGAGTCAAAAGTTATGCTAGTTTGATTATTCGTGTACCGGGAGACGAGTATTGACACAATACGAAATTGTTGTCAATATTTGGATCGAATCTCGGGGACTATAAATTGAATTTTAAAACTGATCAAGGGCTGTTCTCAGGCCCTAAACTTAGCATTTTGAGTCTATTTTCAAATTCAAGTGGCGATATTGTAAATGGGAATGTTTAACAAGATCAAAATGGTTTTACGAGTCAAGTGTGTAAAACAGTCCGGTTTTTAAGGTCGAAAGATGTGTCGAGCAGGTGGGTCTAAAATTTGAATCATTTGATGAAATTTTAACTGAGTCTTCTACAGATATTGAGTGAGTTTGTCACCAAGTTTCGTCGAAAACGGAGATGTGTAGGTATGGGAAAACAGTGGGTACTTTTGGTAAGTACCGGCTGAGTATTATTGAGAGGTACTTAACCTCGCGTCATAGTTTGAGGCGAGAGGCTAATCTATTAGTTTCTAAAAGTTCTAGAAGGATATAAGTATTAGTATTGAGTGTATATTCTGAGATTGGAGACCCGTGTTGGGTACTTGAACCGTGTTGATTTGGCATCTTGAGATGGATCAATATCGAAGGTACTAGTTTTAGAAAACTAGTATATGTTGTGGGGTTTTAGAAAGGATTCACTTGCATTGGTTGGTCATGTCTATGTACATACTATTTTGAATCGTTGATTTTATTATACTAAGTATGTTTGAGATACTTGGGTATGTTGTTAAGCGCGCACCTTATTTGTTAGGTGGCGGCTTTTGACGTGTATATTTGGGAGGCATCTTCACTTCGGCGATCACTACTACTACTAGCTTCGTGTATCATCTAAGGTGAGTCTATAGCCTCGCTTTTATACTGGTTTTAAATGATTTTAACCCGCGAGGGGGAATACATGCTATTTGAAACAAATAGAACACAAGTCTTTGAATGATTGCTTAAACCTAAATGTTGTTTTGATTGTAACAAGTACGCTGAGTACAATGGAATTGGTACGTTGAGTACAATGGAATTGGTACGTTGAGTACAATGGATTGGTACGTTGAGTACAATGAATTGGTGTGGACTCATATACCAACGTAGGGTCACACAAGGGAATTATGATTGAAATGGATTGGTACGTTGAATACAATGGATTGGTACGTTGAGTACAATGAATTGGTGTGGACTCGTATACCAACGTAGGTTCACATAAAGGAACTGTAAATGAAATTGCTTTTTATATACTTGTGTTCAAATGATGATTTGCAAAACCTATAGATTCGCTCAACCTTTGTGTTGACCCTTTTAAGCATGTACTTCAGGTAATCAAGATGGATAGCAGCGGAGCATGCAAGGAGGGAGTTGGTGCTTACTTGTCTAAATTTTGTTTATTTTTCAACCTTTTTAAATTAACCATTTCATTAAAGTATTTTGAGGAACATGTTGTGTTGGTAACGGTTTTTGGGACTAAAACGCTACTCTGATGGTATCTTTGGGATGGAAAATATTTTAGACAATGTTGTATTTATACATTTTAACGTCTCTTTTGGGATTGTTTTCTATGATTGTGAGTGATGTGCTATGAGTAACGCCCAATGTGGACATTCCGCTGCGTGGTAATTTGGGGCTGTTACAAATTGGTATCAGAGCCACAAGTTATAGAGAACTAGTTCGACTTTTTGAAAATGTCCTAAACTATAACTTTTGGTGTGTCGTAAAAGTTTTAAGCACGCAACTACTCCGCATGGCTCCGATAAGGCTATTCTTGTATTACTTTATATTTGACTATGATTATGTGAACCTAGGTGTATATAGGAATGGTAGTATGTATATATATGAATATACTATGATATTTAAAGGCATTGTACGCGAAGCAATGGTCCTTGAATGATTGTTGTACATTTTATAATTCGGTTTTGAATAGGATTTGGCCTCATCGCCAATCACCGATCTTGATAATTATGTATTATGAATACGAGTGTGAAACTCGTTTGATACTTTGGGTACATGTATGTTGTTTCGTAATCTATCGCATATCGACTTGTTTAAGTTCGGTCGTTGTCGTCACATCGTGATGTGCTATTTTAGGACATCTCATATTGAAACGTAATTGATTAACGTGATATTTTTTTATTTTCGTTACTTCTTATGATTTTGAAGAATCATTTATCCAAGGCGACATCTTCTACGTAATGCGACGTGTGATTTGGTTTTATATGACTACGTTTTACTGGCGAAAAGGAGGATGCCAATGTTGGGCTTAAGATATATATATCCTAATCAAATATATATGGTTTGGGTACAACAAAGATATGCTCGTAGTAGTCATTCGGTTGAGTGGCTTAATGCCTTGTATCTAATTGGAATGGGACATTTAGATATAGAGATTTTAACTCGCCCAACTATGAGTTGTTTAAGGTTGTCTTATTTAAATGGATTGGGACATTTGAATAAGAAAGTTTTAAACTACTGGACCCTAGATTGTTTGTGTTTTTCTTATTCAGATGGAATGGGACGTTTGAATACGGAAATCATGAAGTAAGTTTTATAACCTTGTACTTACCATGTTATTTAATTTGGATTTGACATCGTGTTGAGAGGTAGTAATACTTGAGTAGGATGACTTATAATCGTCTCGTTGAAATGGATTGGGACGCCTTTTCATTTGAACAAGAAAGTTATAAGTTACCGAACCGTAAATTTATAAACTCTTGTATACATGAAAGGGGACGCCTTTTGATGTAGACAAGGAGTTATAAATGAGTGGACCCAAGTATGTCTGGCTCGATTTGTGGATGTTTGGTGTGCGTACGGTTTCCTTCGAATCGTGTTTCGTTGATATGAATCGTTCAGTGTCGTCGTCATTATGACGATCTTCGATTATCATCTATGTACGAATAACCCGTTGTACTTCTCTCGAGTTGTGATTTGTTTTGATGGACCATTTCTAATGTGTCTCGATGGTCGCGAGCTTTATAAGCTAATCGTTTAGAACCGATTGACCGTTCCGAGAATAGGCGACTTGTTTAAGCGTCACCGGGATTTATGCATGTATTTGTGGATTGACTGAGGATCGAGTTATCAATGGCAACTTATCATGGGTTTGAAGCTCTTGTAATTTTACTTGCTACTATCAAAGGGTCACCAAAGACTTTTCTTATTGACGAAACTCTTGGGGGCTAGTATGATGAACTAAACGAGGAATATGATGCACCGCCTTGAGTATTGAAGTAGAAATTATCGGAACGTCTTGTATGACGAATGATGAAGTAGA
Organism: Glebionis coronaria; assembly: GCA_025667525.1. Classification (NCBI taxonomy): domain Eukaryota; kingdom Viridiplantae; phylum Streptophyta; class Magnoliopsida; order Asterales; family Asteraceae; genus Glebionis; species Glebionis coronaria. The sequence continues at coordinate 545,982,070 of CM046882.1, forward strand.
AGCTATTGGAACGCTTTTGCTTGATGAATACTGAAGCAGAAGTTATTGGAACGCTTTTGCTTGATGAATACTGAAGCAGGAGTTATTGGAACGCTTTTGCTTGATGAATACTGAAGCAGAAGTTATTGGAACACTTTTGCTTGATGAATACTGAAGCAGGAGTTATTGGAACGCTTTTGCTTGATAAATGCTGAAGTAGAAGTTAGTGGGACACTTTTGCATGTTGAACCTTGGAGCAGAAGATAATGGTACACCCGATATGTTGTTAATTCTCGCCAATGGACCGAATTTCTTAATGACTGGAATTAACAAATTCGTTTTCACTTCGAAGAGTATGTTGTTGCCGACACCACAAGTGGAAAGACTTTAGAGATCGAGTTGTATTATCAAGGGCTAGTCCAAGGTTTTATCGATGATCAACGACGGAGATTTACATTTGATGTTTATGTTTGACCTTTGTTTTTAGGTACTTATGTGGTATGTGATCTAGTTGAGTGATCGTAAGTTGTGAGAACTTGAGGCGGCATTGTCCAATGACGTCCGATCACGGAGAACGTGTACCATATAATAATTTTTTTCGACTTTCAACGACGATGCTTATTGAGACTTTGAATGCGCGTGGGGGGAAGTGAGATGGTGTTTTTGTATTATCTTTTGAGTTTGGATCCGAGTGTGAGCACACTCCGATGACGAAAATATTTTTCTTGTTATTTCCTTTGATGTGCGTCCATGGCTATCCGGCCAGTGGATGTCCTTTTGCTTGCAATTTTCATTACTTCCCACTGGGCGAGAAGTGCACCTAACCCACCTACCCACTCCTCAATCACGGTGCTCAGCCGACTTGCACTGATAGACCCCTATTGTATTGTAATTAGGCGCCCATCTTTTGACTGTTGTCAACTAATATCTTCAGTGTCATTTCTATTAGCTTATGGCCTTCCTTTACAATCACATTGGTGGCAACAAAGACAACTATCCTTAAACTCAAGCTAACTACACATCTATTATCCAAACCTGCTTGACAGATACCAACCCTAGCACCTGAACCAATTGACTGGACTTGCCCGAAGGTCTTGTCAAGTGATCTTATTTATCATGGCTTGGCTATTTAGCAAGCATGAGTTAACCCGATTGAATTTATTTATGTGGCATGGTTTGGCTTTTGACAAACATGTCGTGACTTGATTTTGCGTCCATGGTGTTGTCTTTTGTGTTTGAATTAGATCGTAATGCGTCCAATAGCGAAATGTATACGCCGAAGGATTTCCGTATCGACGAACTCGCGTTTGACGAAGTAGGTTGGCATGTTCGAGAATACGCAATAAGGTGATTTTGTACGACTAGTACCAATTACCTCGTCTCAATTCTTTTCTAGAATGTTTTCGATGGAGTTTTATGCGACCCATGCGACTATCTTTCGTGAGTAATTGTTTTTGTGAGGACCGTTGGATCGTTTGAGATCGCCCAACGGATGGGACCGATTATTTATAATTTAAAATCGTTGGATGAGCTTCTTGTAATTTGTGTAAATTTTCGTGTGTCGAGCTTGAAGAAGTTCCTGTCGGATAAGGACTCATTCATCCCCTTTTGGTGAGATACAACTTGGCGACAAGTTGCATTTTGTAGAAGAACCAGTAGAGATCTTTGATCGAGAGGTTAAGCGTTTGAGACCGAGTAAGATTATCATTACGAAGGTGCGATGTATTTCGAGACGTGGAAGGAGGTTCACATGGGAACGTGAGTATTTCTTTATAAGAAGTGCCCTCGTTTTTCCTAGGAGAGCGCGATACGAGTATGGGCGAGGCGAGCGCCGGGACGTCGCTCCTTTAAGGAGGTGAGAATGTAATATCCCGTACTTAACATCATCGTTTTACCCTAACTATGTAACGTATTTTGAGTTTCTAAGTAATGGTGAGAATTGTTATGTTTGATGGTTTACGTTGAAACCGGTAATGTGTGCATATATTTAATTGTTTTGATGACTGAAGAGTACTACTAGTGATCGTGATGCCGATGGATGCCCAAATATTATATTTTATTATCGATTATTTCGATATTTGATATTTATGATATATTTATTTCATGACGTGTTAAGTCGAGTCGAACTTTATTATTTCGTTTTGTGTGCGTTTAATTATTAAAAGGTCGATTTAACAAACGAAATTTATATTTTTATGAACCCGGAACGAAACCCGACTCTCGTAAATATTCTTAAAATTGACTGGAAGTCATTTTCTGCTTTTTAAATAATATTTACAACTTGGTCCAAAAGAATGCACAAATTGCAACTTTAACCCTTCCTCCACTATATAAAAGGAAATCTTTTTTCACTTCCACTCATTCTCACACACACATTTTCTCACTCTAAAAACTTTCTCTCCCCTTTTTCTTTCCCTCTCTATGCCATGACCTCCCACCCCACAAACACCCCTTGATCATCAATTTTTAGGATGATCCAAGAAAAACTAATTAAAGTCCCATGTTGGAAATTAAAAGGAGAACATTTTGGTGTAAAAATCTTCTACATGCAAGAACATTGATTTTCAAAATCATCTTTGGTGATGAACATGAGGTTTGATCCATTTTATTGTTGAAGGATAGTGTTATTATTATTATATATTAAATTTTTTGTTATTGCATGTATGTTTTGTGTAGTGGGTTTTGAGAGTATTAACCATACAAGTGATTTAGGGATGATATGAGATGATTTAGATGATGGGTGTAGCATACTTGAGGTATAGATGATGTTTAAAATGGGTCAAAATGGTTGTAGATGTGATTTTTAAAAAGGTGTTTTACATCAGTAGGTTTAGGCCCGATTTTCGTACAGTAGATGTTGGATAAGTGTTGGTATTATTGGATATTGTTGTAGTAGTCGCCGAGACGCTCGTTTCGGTATAAGGTAGAGCTTCTAACTCATAACGAGTCAAAAGTTATGCTAGTTTGATTATTCGTGTACCGGGAGACGAGTATTGACACAATACGAAATTGTTGTCAATATTTGGATCGAATCTCGGGGACTATAAATTGAATTTTAAAACTGATCAAGGGCTCTTCTCAGGCCCTAAACTTAGCATTTTGAGTCTATTTTCAAATTCAAGTGGTGATATTGTAAATGGGAATGTTTAACAAGATCAAAATGGTTTTACGAGTCAAGTGTGTAAAACAGTCCGGTTTTTAAGGTCGAAAGATGTGTCGAGCAGGTGGGTCTAAAATGTGAATCATTTGATGAAATTTTAACTGAGTCTTCTACAGATATTGAGTGAGTTTGTCACCAAGTTTTGTCGAAAACGGAGATGTGTAGGTATGGGAAAACAGTGGGTACTTTTGGTAAGTACCGGCTGAGTATTATTGAGAGGTACTTAACCTCGCGTCATAGTTTGAGGTGAGAGGCTAATCTATTAGTTTCTAAAAGTTCTAGAAGGATATAAGTATTAGTATTGAGTGTATATTCTGAGATTGGAGACCCGTGTTGGGTACTTGAACCGTGTTGATTTGGCATCTTGAGATGGATCAATATCGAAGGTACTAGTTTTAGAAAACTAGTATATGTTGTGGGGTTTTAGAAAGGATTCACTTGCATTGGTTGGTCATGTCTATGTACATACTATTTTGAATCGTTGATTTTATTATACTAAGTATGTTTTGAGATACTTGAGTATGTTGTTAAGCGCGCACCTTATTTGTTAGGTGGCGGCTTTTGACGTGTATATTTGGGAGGCATCTTCACTTCGGCGATCACTACTACTACTAGCTTCGTGTATCATCTAAGGTGAGTCTATAGCCTCGCTTTTATACTGCTTTTAAATGATTTTAACCCGCGAGGAGGAATACATGCTATTTGAAACAAATAGAACACAAGTCTTTGAAAGATTGCTTAAACCTAAATGTTGTTTTGATTGTAACAAGTACGTTGAGTACAATGGAATTGGTACGTTGAGTACAATGGAATTGGTACGTTGAGTACAATGGATTGGTACGTTGAGTACAATGAATTGGTGTGGCCTCATATACCAACGTAGGGTCACACCAGGGAATTGTGATTGAAATGGATTGGTACGTTGAATACAATGGATTGGTACGTTGAGTACAATGAATTGGTGTGGACTCGTATACCAACGTAGGGTCACATAAAGGAACTGTAAATGAAATTGCTTTTTATATACTTGTGTTCAAATGATGATTTGCAAAACCTATAGATTCGCTCAACCTTTGTGTTGACCCTTTTAAGCATGTATTTCAGGTAATCAAGATGGATAGCAGCGGAGCATGCAAGGAGGGAGTTGGTGCTTACTTGTCTAAATTTTGTTTATTTTTCATCCTTTTTAAATTAACCATTTCATTAAAGTATTTTGAGGAACATGTTGTGTTGGTAACGGTTTTTGGGACTAAAACGCTACTCTGATGGTATCTTTGAGATGGAAAATATTTTAGACAATGTTGTATTTATACATTTTAACGTCTCTTTTGGGATTGTTTTCTATGATTGTGAGTGATGTGCTATGAGTAACGCCCAATGTGGACATTCCGCTGCGTGGTAATTTGGGGCTGTTACAAGGGATGTTTGGGTTTGTTGTAAAAGTGTATCAACGTCTGGATTTGGAATGTCAACGCCAACATTTAATGTGTCAGCGTTGAAGGGTTCTTGGTCAATTTCCATATGCTGGGGTGATGGTGGCTGTGTAGGTAATGGGTCTGGTTGTGGTTGAGGGTCTTGTTGTGGTTGTGCTGCTGTAATAATAGCAAGCATGGCTTGGGTAAGGGGTAAGTCTATGTGAGGTGGTGAATCCATCTTTCTAAAAAGTTTTTTCTTTTGAACAGGGATCGTATAAAAATCATTGTGATCCCTATTGCAGTATCTTTGTTCATCAAAACCATTTGTAAAAACCTTGGGTAAGCAAGAGTCATCTTGCTACCCTTGTTATGACACAAACCATCAAAAATCATTATGGAAAAATTATATTTTCGCCCACTAGCAATGCACACAATGGCACTCCCAATTGATCTGTTAATTTCATTGTGTGCAGTACATTTGGGACTCAAACATTGAATAATGACATGTATTAAGTACTTCCAAGCCGGGGGAAATTCCTGTTTTGTATATTTATTTAAATGGCCTTCCTCTAGTAAAGGATAACCCAAAGCTTGGAGTCCTTGTTCTAGCTCACCAATGGGTAGGGTGGTTATACCATCTTCATCATTAAGATGCAAAGCTTGGCGAACCAGAGCTTCAGTAACCACCCATGGAAGCCCATGGACTGTAGCAGTCAATGTAGTCACATTATTAACTATTGAGGAACTGACAGTATTCTAAAACTGTTTAATATATGTAACAGGGATAAGAGGAGCATGAGAAAGTGCATACCTTAATGGGGATGCATTTAAATACTCCTCCATCTGAGTATATTCGGGAAACAGAGCATTGTCAGCCTCTAAATAAGCAACCATGTTATGCTGACTTCTGAACCCCAATTCCAAATCCATTGGTTTAAATTTAGGCGCCATTGATGTAGAAAGCTATGATAAATGTTATGAAAGATGAAGGTTTGTGAAAATTTAGTTAGACAAGAATAAGTAGTTACCCTGTTTCAAAGGAATGAGCCAAATATATAGGAGAGGTGAAAACATGTGATTGGCCAAAGATGAGGCAGTTATTTTCAAAATATAATGATTAAAATCTTGAAAATATATAACTTATCTTGTGAATTAATAAAAAGTTACCAACTCCTAAAATTACGGCCCAAATTTTCGTCAAAAATAACAACTGGGTAGGACCCAATGTTTATCAACGGTAAAAAATAACTTAACAACGCCCAACGGCTATATTCTTGTCAACGTTGGAATTTGCCATGTCAACGTAAAAATTGGTCCTAACAACGTTTGGAAATAAAACTGTCAGCGTCCAAAAATAAAAATAATAAAAAAGAAAAAGGACCTTAACAAAGTAATTTATCCTAGTGAAGATAACCTATAGACTGAAAATTACCATAGGGTGGCAAGCACTGTCCAATCATGCACCCTTGCTTAAGGAAGATAGACATAATTGTCCTCAAGTGTCCCTTGCTAACCAAAGTTCTTAACAATGAAGTTTTCTTATAAAATACTTTGTAACTTCCCAGGTAAGCCCAATAAAAATCATACCCAAGTCTCCCAACAGACCACATCCAATTCTAGGTCAAAAAGTCTTGGCAACGTGCAAAGTATATCAACTTTGCATGCTACAGTGCCTCACGATTTAGTAAACTAAGTCGTACTCACAAGTGGACACAATCTAGAATTGTGATAAAATATTATATGAATACCCAAAAAGTCCTAAAGGTTTCCTAAACCTCCCCTTAAAATAAGATATACAAGTTGCCAAATAAAATACATGCAATAAAAATTTATGTCAAGATAGGAATATAAATATTCCAACCATCATCCATAAACTTGAACATGCTCCAAGTAAGCTCCAAGGATCTATAAGCAACTCTGTATCCATTTGCACAATGCAAACAATGTCTGCATAATTAGATCAAAAACCACAAAACTAACATATTGCTGTCAACGTCATTTTAACACTTATCAGCGTTAAAATAACCTTTGCCAGCGTTAGACAAATAAAGTGGAAAACCTAATTTTGTACAAAGACCAATAACAATGCATATCCTGTACATAATTTATATAAAAAGTTTCAAAAACACATATTAGGTAAGATTGATCATTCCAATACTTGTTACCAAGTATTGAAATCTCCCAGTATCAAAAGGTTTAGTTAATAAATTAGCCACATTTTCTTCTGTGTCAACCCTATCTGGTTGTATTAAACCTTTTTCAAAACAATCTCTTATAAAATGATGTCTAATTCCTATGTGTTTCGTTTTAGAATGATGTACATGATTTTTGATAATGCATAAAGTACTGTTATTGTCTACAAAAATCTTGGTATGCATAAAATTATACCCATAATCCAATAGTTGGTTCTGAATCCATAAGACTTGTCCACAACAAGCAGATGCAGCTACATATTCTGCTTCAGTTGTAGAGTTGGCCACCACTGTTTGTTTCTTGCATTGCCAAGATATCAACCTACTCCCAAGAAATTGGCATCCACCAGTTGTGGATTTTCTATCAAACTTGTCACTTCCATAATCACTGTCTGAATAAGCAATGAGATCCAATGGAGAATCCTTTGGATACCATAATCCCAAGGTGGGATAACAACTAAGGTATCTAAAAATCCTCTTGACAGCATGAAGATGACACTCTTTGGGAGTCACTTGATGGCGTGCACATGCACACACAACAAACATAATGTTAGGTCTAGAAGTTGTAAGATACATCAATGACCCAATCATTGACCTATAATGCCTGACATCCACCTCTTTTCCATCTCCAACCTTTCCCCAAGGGTGTTCCCTATCCATGGGTGTGCTAGCCCGTCTCTCATGTAGAGAAAAGCCAAACTTCTTCAAGATCTCTGCTATATATTTGTCTTGAGAGATGAAGATACCATCTTCTTTCTGCTGAACTTGTAACCCTAGAAAGAAGTTCATCTCTCCCATTGCACTCATCTTGAACTTGTCTTTCATGAGCTTGGAAAAGTCTTCACTCATCTTTGGACTTGAAGAGCCAAAGATAATATCATCCACATTGTAACACCCCATTTTGATAATGGTATGTCACGCGTAATTATGGCGTGTCATCAAAGCATACAAGGATAAATGTCTAAAACTACATGACCATAAAAGGAAATACCGGAATCAAACATCGGTAGTCCAAAAGTAAAGCTCATCACACACAAACATAATTACTGTAAATGAAAGGACTAAACAATGTCTATGGAAAGAGTATCAAATTATAGATAATGCATAAAGTAAAGAAAGGCTAGAAAGCTTCCAGTCCATATGCACGTACGCTTAAAGTCTACGAGCGTCCCTGAGTACCTGCCGTTTTGGGAACATGAAAAGGAAAACGACTGAGCAATACGCTCAGTGCACGTATGTACAATAAAGCATGAATAATATAAGCATATAAGCATATAACAGTGGAAGAAACTAAGTCCCAAATAACCCGGTTAAGTCTTAGTAAAACTGGTTTTATAGTGTGAAATGCCTTATGTTTATCTTGTAAAAACTGTTTAAGATATTTTACCGTTAGCCAATATAGGTCATGAAAATCCACCGTGCATGAATACCTGGAGGGGTGACCTCATCATGCAAATTAGAGGGTCTGCCTCTAATTTAATATACTGGTTTTGGGTAGGAGGGATCAGCTCCTTGTGAAGGATGCAAGGCACACACCACATTCACACTGATTAAATCTGCTGAAAAACATGTAACTAGGATGCACCCATACGCCTCACATGATAAATATAATAATATGGCCAAAAGCTGAAGGGACGCCACGAGCAATCACTCCGCCGTGGGGAAGTCATAACACTAGTGCCTCTAGTGTTATGGTTATGGTACATCCATAACTAGGTGAATCTGGCCATGCATGTATATGGCTTTAGGTATTCTAATTAAACATAAGCAATCAAACATATAAACTTATACTATGGGAAAACAATTGGCTGCATACGGGGAATCCTAATAAGGAAAGAATATCCATACTGAAAGGACGGGAATCCGTACCTTATGTCCAGTGAACGAAGAAGACGAACGGAAGAGATTCCTACTTCGGTATCACTAATGCTACATAAATACATACGTGTATAAGTATCTGATTACTGAATACGTAACTTGTTTTATGTCATGTCTTAGCTTATTTTATACATTCATGTCATGTTTTACTATTTTAAGCCTTATACTGTGTTTATCTTATATTCTGTCTATTCTGATTAAGTATTTCTTGTATTTCATGTATTATTATACTTGCTGTGTAATAATAAGTAACTTTCTAAAAATAGCAGATTTCCTAAAATAGAAAGTTTCCAAAAATAGAAAGTTAACCAAAATAGAAAGTTTCCAAAAATAGAAAGTTTCCAAACATAGAAAGTTTCCAAAAATAGAATGTTTCCGAAAATAGAAAGTTTCCAAAAATAGAAAATTTCCAAAAATAGAATTACTGCTTAAAATAGATAAGATTCTAAAAATAGAAAGTTTCCCATGAATAGATTAGCTGCCTTAATTAAATAAGTTTCTAAAAATAGAAAGTTTCCATAATTAGATATAAGCTGGTTAAATAAGCTAATTATATAAGCTTAAGTGTTTTCTGATTATTATTCTAAGTCATGTTGTTATAAAGTATAGTTTATTAATTATTACATGTAAATTAAATAAACTATAGGTTAAAAGTATTTAAATAAATATATCATGATTTTAATTAAATAAGGTAAAATACTTAGGTTAAAATTTGTATTATTAATTATTAATAATATAACCTAAGTCATGTTAATAAATTAATTATAGTCATGGTTTTTAATAATTAATTAATTATAAAGTCTAGTATAATATAAATACTTAGGTTAAAATTCATGATCTAATAATTAAATTATAACCTAAGTCATGTTAATTAAATTAATCATGTCATGTTTTATTAATTTAATTTTTTTAACACATAACTATTAAAATCATAAACTTTAAAAGAAAATCTATGAACCGGACCCGTGACTAGAAACCATGAACCGGACCCGTAATCAACACCATACCCCGAACCATGGTCGGGGTTCCCCTTGTTTGCTGTTGTCGTGGGACCACCATCACCATACCGAGACCATGAGGTCTCAGTAGTGGTTAATAAGCCAAGCCGAGACCCCCTCCCCCTTGGGCTCGGTTAGGCGTCGGCCAACACAAACACCCCTAAAAACCCTTGTTTTGATTTACCCCATGATCATAGACACGTTTTAATAATTGTTTTTAATTAATTTTTAAAAACATCATGATTTTATGTGATTCATTAAATCAAAACATAAAAGAAAAGGGTTAAAAAGGTTATACCGATTACGTGGATCAATTAAGAATGAACACACACGAATGCTTGCACAATATTCAAGATCAAAATCAACTCGAACACCCCCTTTTAGTGTTGTATATCCGGTGGCCAAGGGAGAGAAGGAAGAAGGAAAAGATTTTAGGGTTTTAACTATTTTTCTTGTTCTGTAAATAATAAAACATATTTTCCTAATTCCTTGTTTTAGTAAAAATTAAAATGGGCTTGGCCCATTCTTCTTGGTGTAGCCGCGGGTAGGGGGCCCCACTTGGGGCAACCCGTACCTTTTCCGAGTCTAAATATTATAGTGTGTTCGTGTTTTATCGTGTTCGTGTTTTATGTGTTCTAATTAATTATTGATCGTGACTTAATATATTTATTCGTGTTCGTAATAAATATATATACGTAAATAATATTCACTCGTGATTAATTTACGTTCATGATTTCATGATCGCATGTTCGTGATTATAAATATTATTTGAATAATTATCGTGTGTTCATACGTAATAAATACTTATCGTGTTCTAACACGTACGTAATACTTAAAATTCTTATACGTGAACGTAAATATACTATAAAAGGAAATTTTTAATCTAGTACGTACGATCTAAAGGGTACTATTCATGGTAAAAGCCTGCGGGTTTTACAACTCTTCCCCCCTAAAAATAACAATTCGTCCCCGAATTATAGATAAAGTAAACTAGAAAAGAAGAACATACCCGAATTCAAAATATGAAATGAGGGTAAGAAGCCCGGATAGACTCCTTTGTTTCCCAAGTGGCTTCCCGCTCGGTATGATCCCTCCAAAGGATTTTGACGAATGGAATCGTCTTCCTTCTCATGACTCGTTCTTGTCTGTCAAGAACTCGTTCGGGTTCTTCTATGAAAGTGAGATCTTCACGTATCTGTTCCAGTGGATACTGAACCATGTGAAGGGGATGATATTGGTACCCTCTGAGTAAGGACACATGAAACACATTGTGCACATGCGAAAGCTGCGGAGGTAACGTTAACCGGTAAGATACTTCACCGACTCATTCAATGATATCAAACGCTAACCGGAGGTAACGCTAACTGGTAAGATACTTCACCGACTGAGCTTCCCTTTAATCCCGAAGCGTCTAACACCACGTTCCAGCGAAACCTTAAGAAAGACGTGATCTCCTACATTAAAATGTATGTCCCTAAGATGCTTATCGGCGTAGCTCTTCTGACGTGACCGTGCTTCCTGAAGTTTCTGCTTAGCTACTGCGACCCTCTCATTAGTGATCTCTATGATCTCTGGTCCTTCAAGTGTTCGTTCGCCAACCTGATCCCAGCAGATTGGGGCGCGACACTTTCTGCCATACAACATCTCGAAAGGAGCACACTTGATACTTGCGTGCCAACTGTTGTTGTATGCAAACTTCACCAAACAGATATAATCTTCCCAATCACCCGTCCATTCCAACGCACATGACCTTAACATATCCTCCAATGTCTGAATCGTTCGCTCCGACTGCCCGTCTGTTTGAGGATGAAAGGTCGTGCTAAGCTTAAGTTGCGTACCCCAAGCTTTCTGCAGACTCTTCCAAAATCACGAAGTGAATCGAGGATCTCTGTCTGAGACGATGCTGGATGGAGCACTGTGGAGTCTCATGATCTCTCTTCTATACATATCGGCGAGTTTACTAACCGAATCTTCCTTGCAGATCGGTAAGAAATGAGCTGATTTGGATAGTCGATATACGATAACCCAAATTGCATCGTGCTTCCTCTTGGTTGGCGGAAGACCAGTAACAAAATCCATGGTGATTTTGTCCCACTTCCACTCTGGGATATCTAACGGTTGAAGGAGACCGCCAGATCGCTGATGCTCGATCTTAACCTGCTGGCAGGTAAGACATTTGGAGACGTAAGTGGCCACATCCTGTTTCAAACCACTCCACCAAAAGTACTGCTTGATGTCATGGTACATCTTAGTCGAACCAGGATGTATAGAGAATAGGGAGCTATGAGCTTCAACTAACAAGGCTTCCCGGAGTTCTTGATCATCAGGAACACAAAGTCTCTTGCCCTGCCATACGATACCATCTGCATCTACTCTGAATTCCGTCTGCTTCTCCAAATTCCGAACTATCGCCCAGATTTATCCATCATCTTTCTGAGCTTCCTTGATCTTAGAGATTAACTCGGGTTCTACTCTAAGATTAGCCCAGTAACCGTGCTGTCCATGTACCATGATCTCGATGTCTAGTCGCTCCAAGTCTCTTATGATTTCCTCCTTAATTTTGATGTCGTTGATCATTCCGGACTTCCTACTAAGTGCATCTGCTACTACATTCGCCTTTCCGGGATGATACTGCAGATTAATGTCATAATCCTTCAACAACTCTAACCATCTCCTCTGCCTCTTGTCTAATTCACGCTGAGTGAAGATATACTTCAAGCTCTTGTGGTCTGTGAAAATGTCACATGATTCTCCATATAAGTAGTGCCTCCATATCTTCAATGCAAACACGACTGCAGCAAGTTCCAAGTCATGCGTAGGGTAATTTTCTTCATAAGGCTTAAGCTGTCATGAAGCGTACGGGATCACTTTCCCATGTTGCATGAGAACACAGCCAAGTCCCTTCCCCGATGCATCACTGTAGATTTGAAATACACCCGTACCAGATGGGAGAGTAAGAATAGGTGTAGATACTAGCTTCTGCTTCAGGTCTTCAAAGCTCTTCTCTCGTTCTTCAGTCCAGACGAATTTCTCCCCTTTCCGCATCAGTTTGGTCAATGGTAGTGCTAAGCGGGAAAAGTTCTCCACGGCCTACGGTAATAGCCAGCTAAGCCTAAGAAACTGCGGACTTCAGTCGCTGATGTCGGCCTCGGCCACTTAGTAATAGCCTCAACCTTCGCTGGATCCATAGTGATTCCTTCTGCTGATACAATGTGACCTAAGAATGCCACCTTGTCTAACCAGAACTCACACTTGGAGAATTTAGCATACAACTGCTTCTGGTGAAGAATCTGTAGTACTGTACGAAGATGGTCTTCGTGTTCCTCCTTGGACTTTGAGAAAATCAGGATATCATCGATGAAGACAATGACGAACTTGTCCAGAAATTCATGGAGATTCTGTTCATCAAATCCATGAACACTGCTGGAGCATTGGTCAGGCCGAATGGCATGACTACAAATTCGTAGTGGCCATAGCGGGTACGAAAAGCAGTCTTGGCGATGTCCTGCTCCTTAACCCGTAGTTGATGATAGCCTGACCTAAGATCAATCTTGGAGAAGTGTTTGGCCCCTTGAAGTTGGTCAAACAGATCGTCTATACGCGGCAATGGATACCTATTCCTGATAGTAATCTTGTTGAGCTCGCGATAGTCTATGCAAAGACGCATACTGTCGTCCTTCTTCTTAACAAATAAGCCCGGTGCGCCCCATGGAGATGCGCTCGGTCGAATGAAACCTCGTTCAAGAATTTCTTGTAGTTGATCCTTCAGCTCCTTTAACTCTATGGGAGCTATGCGATAAGGAGCTTTGGAAATCGGTTCAGCTCCTGGAATAAGCTCGATATTGAATTCCACTTCTCGTGCAGGTGGTATGCCCGAAAGTTCTTCTGGAAATACATCTTGGAATTCCGACACTATTGGTTGATCCTGAATTGATGGAGATTCAACATCCATGTCGTGAACTGTAGCTAGATAACCCTCGCAGCCATGTGACAGTAGTGCACGTGCTTGCAGGGTAGATATGATTTGTACAGACCATCCGGGTATGACCCGTTATGAATGTACTCTGGTGCATTAACATCACCGAAGATGACTCGATATGAATGGCAGTCTATGGTAGCATGATGCTTGGATAGCCAATCCATGCCCAAAATCATGTCAAAATCATTCATGTCCAGCGGAAGTGCGTCAACAGGACGAACCTTATCGTCAAATTCTAGGGGAAGACTCTTGTATACATGGGTTATGCGTACAGAGTCTCTTAAAGGCGTGGAAATACTCAGTATATTATCTAGTGGCATGGGAAGCATCCTAACGTTCTTGGCATAAGCAGTAGAAATGAACGAGTGAGTAGCACCCGTGTCAAATAGCACACACGCAGCCTGACCATACATATACAAGATTCCAGTGATGGTACCTGTAGACTTGTTGGCCTGATATCGAGATGTCGTGTAGACACGTCCAGTGGTAGGAGGCGGCTTGGTATCAGCATGTCCCGATGTGCCCTCCATCTCGCCCTTACGGAAGTCCTTCATGAGATGGCCAGGAAGACCACACTTGAAGCATACGTTAGTGTTACGACGACATGGCCCTGGGTGCCTACGATGGCAAGTTGAGCAAAGAGGATGAGTATATCCTCCAGCGGGTGCTCTGGCTGGCTGAGGACCTGATAAAACATTTTTTCATGAGACATGATAATAGGGTACAAAGGACAATGCGAAGAATCGTAAGATTGAATACCAGTGATAGCTGGACGGCTAGGCTGTGAACCTCTCTGGTTCTGGTCCCTACCATTTCCATGGTTCATGGTAGAAGATTTGCTAAAGTGTCAGAATTATGAGTTATAACATGAAATCATAAGATAATGCGTAAGTATTAGGACCTGATGCCGTTGGAGTGTCCAACGTTGTTACGGTAATTATCATTACCCCCACGCCTATCCGTAGCAGAACGGTCGTTAGTCTGACCGTTTCCCCTGGGCTGATTAGGCTGCTGCTGAGTAGCCTGCTAAGACCGGTCCCCAGTTTTATGCCTGGAAGATACAGTTTAAAGAGATGAATAATTGACATATACAGATAGAATATGGTTTGGTCACCGCTTGAATACGAATGTTTACCTCTTGTCGGATTTCTCAGCTTCCCCGAACTCATCTCTCTCATGCAGCATCTCCAGCGTACGTGCCGCATCGGCCACTTGTGCTACTGTGTTGAACGTATCACACACCAAGTTGTTTGCGACCGATGTGCGAAGAGCCCACCTAAAGTGGTGTGCCTGCTCTTCTGGAGTACCTGCCGCTGCACCAAGGAAACCAGCTAAGCGAAGAAAGCGCTGCATGAACTCGTTGCTATTCTCCCCAGCTCTCTGTCGGATCCCATGGTACTCCCTCTTAAGCTTATCTTGCTCAGCCTTGGGAAAGAACTGCTCCATCACTTTATCTCTGAACTGAGCCCGTGTCAAACCAGCCACCCAATTATCACCTCCCTCAGACTGCCTCAATGCTAACCACCAATTTAACACATCGCCTTCGAACCGGTAGCATACCAACCTCGCCTTGAACACAGGGTCACAACCCATAGCATAGAAAATCTTCTCGATGTGAGCCAACCAGCTTTCAGCTTCACTGGGGCTATCTGTTCTCTTGAAAGCTCGAGGACGGAGCTTGTTGAATCTCTCCAGCCATATTGCCAACGTCACCAGAGGAGGAGGAGGCAGGAGGAGGTGCTTGGTTTTGCTGCTGATTGTTGGCATCCTGAACCTTAGCCCTGATGTCATTCCTCAGTTGAGAAAGTAAAGCTTGCATTGCAGCTTGGATTGCTGCATTGAGTTGTTCTTGCTCGCGTGTGAGAACCATCTGACAGTATAACATAAAACATATGATTAAACAAATCAAAACATAAATATATATATACATGAAAAAAAATTATACCAATAATTCAAGAGAAAAATTTTATGCAAGAAAATTTGTATATGAATGCATGATGTAGTTTTATGAAAACTTTTGTATGCTCGAGAGTGAACGCCTATGGTCAGTTCACCCAAAATAAAACACATGGCGAGGGGATGTTTAAAAAGTTTCGATAAAACACATGCGACTAAATAGGGCCAGTCCTGTACCAACCATTACTTAGTCATAAACCTACGACAATGACATATATATGTATGCATAAAAATGATGAATGCATGAAAAACGACTGTCAGTTCTAGGAAGACCATAGTGACTACCCACTAATCACAGGTCATGTTTTGAGAGCCTACAGGTCGAAGCCTTCGCTCTGATACCATAATTGTAACACCCCATTTTGATAATGGAATGTCACGCGTAATTATGGCGTGTCATCAAAGCAATACAAGGATAAATGTCTAAAATATTACATGACCATAAAAGGAAATACCGGACTCAAACATCGGTAGTCCAAAAGTAAAGCTCATCACACACAAACATAAGTACTGTAAATGAAAGGACTAAACAATGTCCATGGAAAGAGTATCAAAGTATAGATAATGCATAAAGTAAAGAAAGGCTAGAAAGCTTCCAGTCCATATGCATGTACGCTTAAAGTCTACGAGCGTCCTTGAGTACCTGCCATTTTGGGAACATGAAAAGGAAAACGGCTGAGCAATACGCTCAGTGCACGGATGTACAATAAAGCATGAATAATATAAGCATATAAGCATATAACAACGGAAGAAACTAAGTCCCGAATAACCCGGTTAAGTCTTAGTAAAACTGGTTTTATAGTGGGAAAAGCCTTATGTTTATCTTGTAAAAACTGTTTAACATATTTTACCTTTGGCCAATATAGGTCATGAAAATCCACCGTGCATGAATACTTGGAGGGGTGACCTCATCATGCAAATTAGAGGGGCTGCCTCTAATTTAATATACTGGTTTTGGGTAGGAGAGACCATCTCCTTGTGAAGGATGCAAGGCACACACCACATTCACACTGAGTAAATCTGCTGAAAAACATGTAACTAGGATCATCCATACGCCCCACATGATAAATATAATAATATGGCCAAAAGCTGAAGGGACGCCACGAGCAATCACTCCGTCGTGGGGAAGTCATAACACTAGTGCCTCTAGTGTTATGGTTATGGTACCTCCATAACTAGGTGAAACTGGTCATGCATGTATATGGCTTTAGGTATTCTAATTAAACATAAATCAAACATATAAACTTATACTATGGGAAAACAGTTGGCAGCATACGGGGAATCCTAATAAGGAGGGAATGTCTATACTGAAAGGACGGGAATCCGTACCTTATGTCCAGTGAACGAAGAAGACGAATGGAAGAGAGTCCTACTTCGGTATCACTAATGCTAGATAAATACATACGTGTATAAGTATCTGATTACTGAATACGTAACTGGTTTTATGTCATGTCTTAGCTTATTTTATACATTCATGTCATGTTTTACTATTTTAAGCCTTATACTGTGTTTATCTTACATTCTGTCTATTCTGATTAAGTATTTCTTTTATTTCATGTATTATTATACTTGCTGTGTAATAATAAGTAACTTTCTAAAAATAGCAGGTTTCCTAAAATAGAAAGTTTCCAAAAATAGAAAGTTACCAAAAATAGAAAGTTTCCAAAAAATAGAAAGTTTCCAAACATAGAAAGTTTCCAAAAATAGAAAGTTTCCAAAAATAGAAAGTTTCCAAAAATAGAATTACTGCTTAAAATAGATAAGTTTCTAAAAATAGAAACTTTCCATAAATAGATTAGCTGCCTTAATTAAATAAGTTTCTAAAAATAGAAAGTTTCCATAATTAGATATAAGCTGGTTAAAGAAGCTAATTATATAAGCTTAAGTGTTTTCTGATTATTATTCTAAGTCATGTTGTTATAAAGTATAATTTATTAATTATTACATGTAAATTAAATAAACTATAGGTTAAAAGTATTTAATTAAATATATCATGATTTTAATTAAATAAGGTAAAATACTTAGGTTAAAACTTGTATTATTAATTATTAATAATATAACCTAAGTCATGTTAATTAATTAATTATAGTCATGGTTTTTAATAATTAATTAATTATAAAGTCTAGTAAAATATAAATACTTAGGTTAAAATTCATGATCTAATAATTAAATTATAACCTAGGTTATGTTAATTAAATTAATCATGTCATGTTTTATTAATTTAATTTTTTTAACACATAACTATTAAAATCATAAACCTTAAAAAAATAATCTATGAACCAGACCCGTGACTAGAAACCATGAACCGGACCCGTAATCAACACCATACCCCAAACCAAGGTCGGGGTTCCCTTTGTTTGCTGCTGCCGTGGGACCACCATCACCATACCGAGACCATGAGGTCTCGGTGGTGGTTAATAAGCCAAGCCGAGACCCCCCCCCTTGGGCTCGGTTAGGCGTCGGCCAACACAAACACCCCTAAAAAACCCTTGTTTTGATTTACCCCATGATCATAGACATGTTTTAATAATTGTTTTTAATTAATTTTTAAAAATATCATGATTTTATGTGATTCATTAAATCAAAACATAAAAGAAAAGGGTTAAAAAGGTTATATCGATTACGTGGATCAATTAAGGATGAAAACACACGAATGCTTGCACAATATTCAAGATCAAAATCAACTCGAACACCCCCTTTTGGTGTTTTATATCCGGCGACCAAGGGAAAGAAGGAAGAAGGAAAAGATTTTAGGGTTTTAACTATTTTTCTTGTTCTGTAAATAATAAAACATGTTTTCCTAATTCCTTGTTTTAGTAAAAATTAAAATGGGCTTGGCCCATTCTTCTTGGTGTAGCCGCGGGTAGGGGGCCCCACTTGGGGTAACCCGTACCTTTTCCGAGTCTAAATATTATAGTGTGTTCGTGTTTTATCGTGTTCGTGTTTTATGTGTTCTAATTAATTATTGATCGTGACTTAATATATTTATTCGTGTTCGTAATAAATATATATACGTAAATAATATTCACTCGTGATTAATTTACATTCATGATTTCATGATCGCATGTTTGTGATTATAATTATTATTTGAATAATTATCGTGTGTTCATACGTAATAAATACTTATCGTGTTCTATCACGTACGTAATACTTAAAATTCTTATACGTGAACGTAAACATACTATAAAAGGAAAGTTTTAATCTAGTACGTACGATCTAAAGGGTACTATTCATGGTAAAAGCATGCGGGTTTTACACATATAGACCTGCACAAGTAAGAAGTCATTTCCAGTCTTCTTGGTAAACAAAGTCTGATCTATGGTGCCCCTCTTGAATTCATTTTCCACCAGATAGGTGGACAATGTGCCATACCATGCTCTTGGGGCTTGATGAAGTCCATACATTGCTTTCTTCACTCTATACACCTTGTCTGGATGTTCATAATCTTCAAAACCAGGAGGCTGCATAACATAAACCTCCTCTGCAATTATGCCATAAAGAAAAGCACTCTTCACATCCATTTGATAAAATGTGAAGCCCATGCAAGAAGCATAGGCTAGGAAAATCCTTATTGCTTTAATCCTTGCAACAGGTGCAAAAAACTCCTCATAGTCTATCCCTTCCTCTTGTGTATAGCCTTGAGCAACTAAACGTGCCTTGTTTTTTTACCACAATTCCTATCTCATCCTTTTTGTTTCTTAGAACCCATCTTGTCCCTATAGGTTTGACATATCTGGGACAATCAACTAACTCCCAAACATCTTGAATAGAAAATTGGTGAAGCTCATCTTGCATTGCTTCCACCCAACCTGGTTCTTTGAGAGCATCAAATATCTTTTTGGGTTCCTGTTGTGACAGAAAACAAGTAAACAAACATGCCTAAACAAGCGGGGTATCAACCTTCTTGTGAATATTGGCAATAAAACCTCCATGATTCTGATGAGATCTTCTAGTTTGTACATAATACATCACATCACCAATAATTAGAGAAGAAGGGTGATTCTTGATAGTAGATGTAAGCACTCCTCCTTCAATATTTGTGTTGTCTTCAATTTCAGTCTCCAAGTTGCCAATATCATCTTCAAATTCTTCTTCATCATCACCTGAATGAACCTCTCCATGTATGTTGGAAGGTTCACCTTGTTCCAAAACACTGGAAGAGAATAAATGGTCAAAAGAGTTGTCAACGCCTGAATTAAGGTTGTCAACGTTTGAGCCATCAACGCCTGAATTTGGCCTGTCAACGCCAAATTTTCCTTTGTCAGCGCTTGAAGATTCATGCATGTTTTCATCAACTGGTGTTTCTTGTGGACCACCTTTTTCCTTTCCAGCAGCAGCAGCAAATGCATCTGTCCATATAGGAATGGTGACATACTCAAGTATGGGAGCTGATTTGTCTGCATGTGATCCTATCTCCTCATCAACCTGTATACCTGAAATTTCAACTGGTTCTTCCACAACATTTGAATTCACCTTCACAATGTCTGGATTAGTAACAGACATATAATTTAAGGTTCTATATAGAGGTTCCAAGTCAAATAACCAATTTGGTCCACTCTCAGGATCACTAGGTTTACTTTCTAAAAACCTAACATGTACCTTTTCAAGTATACATTTTTCTTACTTAAGATAAACTCTATATCCTCTACTATGCACTGAATAACCCATAAAATAGCCTTCATCACCTTTACCACTAAACTTTCCTAAGGCATCACTAGTATCTAATACAACTACATGACAGCCAAAGGGTTTAAGAAAACCAATATTAGGTTTCCTACTCAAAAATAGCTCATAAGGTGTCTTATTGTGGATTTTGTTGATCAATGCCCTATTCTGAACATAACAGGCTGTATTCACAACCTCAGCCCAAAAAGAAATGGGAAAGTGAGCAACAACCAACATTGTCCTAGCTGCTTCTATGAGTGTTCTATTCTTCCTTTCAGCCACCCTATTTTGTTGTGGGGTTCTAGCTACACTAAACTGCCTAGTAATCCCTTTCTTGGCACAAAAGTCATCTAAAAGATTATTTCTAAACTCACCACCATTATCACTTCTAAGGATTTTAACCTCATTCCCAGTTTTCTTTTCAGTTTGGGTAATAAAGTTAATCAAAACATCAGCAGTTTCACTTTTCATAGCCAAAAAGAAAGTCCAAGTAAATCTAGAAAAAATCATCAGTTATGACAAAACAAAAAGATTTACCATTTGAACTTTCTATATTAGTTGGACCAAACAAGTCCATATGCAGCAGGTGAAGTGGTTTAGAACTAAAGTGCACAAGTTTAGACTTAAAAGAGACTTTGTGTTGTTTGCCTTTAAGGCGTGCAACACAAGAGTGATCATTGTGGGAATCCTTTTCAGGCAAACCATCAACTAAACCATGTCTCACAAGTCTGTTTATGTTCTTAAAATTTATGTGCCCTAACCTTCTATGCCAAAGATTACTCTCATCAACTGAAGCCTTAGCATATAGACATGACAAATTATTATTCATCCTAATTCCATTAAGATTCACATTATAAATGTCCTTATGCCTAGGTGTTCTATAATCAATGAATTTCTCATCAAGTAATTTAATATCTTTGCTTAACACCAAGCATTCAGTATCAGTGAAAAGAACCTTATTTTTGTTATCACAAACTTGTGATACACTAAACAGATTATAATCAAGTTCTTTTACCAGAAATACGTTTTCAAAACGCAAATTGTTGGTGATAAGAGTGCCTTTGCCAGTAATAGTTCCATATCCTCCTCCAAAGTACACTTTGTCACCATCCTTAATGGGGGTAAAGTTGGTCAAATAATCTTCCTTCCCCGTCATGTGCCTAGAGCATCTACTATCCCAATAGCCATGATCATTAACCTGCTTTTGAATGCCCTGCACATAAAGAAAACAAATTAGTTTTCTTTGGGAACCCAAGCCTGAGTAGACTTGAATTCATTTGGTTGTTCAACAAGAACATACTTAGTCCTTATAACAAACCCTTGTTCATCCCTTTTTGGATTAAACACCCAGTTAACCCCAATTGGTTTAGTTATGACCTTTGAAATATATGAAATATGTTACATGTTATAGAAATCCCATATGAATTAGGATTTTGGTCTTGTTTGGGTCTCCAAGATAAGCTAGAAGAAGCTTTAGACCCCTTTCCCTTTGGTTGCAATTATTTGGCATTACTTGGTCTAACAGCGTTGGAAACATTCCTGTCAATGTTAAAATTGTTCTTGACAACGCTTAAATTACCCTTATCAACACCAAAGCTAGGGTTTGCTATAGGATCCCATTGTCTGTTAGACCACGTATTTTTGTTTTCAAAAGGTCTTTGTCCACAAGTATTAGACCCTTTAGTAAAGAATGGGGCTGGTCTAATGACTTGTGAACTTGGTTGGGCAAAAGGTCTGGGTTTGACCATGGTTGACTTTCTATCAGCGTTGACCTTTGAAGCATTGAGACACTTATAAGCCAAATGTGAAAAACTCCCACAAGTATAACAAGAATTTCTAGACGTAACTCTAGGTCTAGATGAAAAGAAACCTGTCCCATTATCACTCACTTGACTTTTTGGTGACCTAGTTTTTCTATACATTTCTGCATATTTAATACTAGGTTTTCTATCAACGTTTAAGCCAAGTTCAACAGTCTTTCCATTAGTAGGGTTGGTCACTTTTATAGGTGTTGACTCATTTGGGCTTTCACTAAGCATGACACCTTTAACAAACAAGGTAGGATTGTCCTTTTTCCATTGGTCCAAATCTGTCAATTTCTGCTTATATTCCTCTACTGGAGTAAGAACTCTTGGTAGAGGAATAAATTCCTTTTCTTGAAGTTCTGGAATACCAGTCCAAGACAAATCCTTTCTAAGGACACCATAGAAGTTCCCAGTAGGTGGTGGAACACCAGCATACTCTTTCATCCCAATCCCAGTCATATCCCTAGAGTCTCTTTGTTCACTAACACATTTTTCTAGGGTTTGAGAAGCTTTATCAAATCTTTGAATTTTAAGCCCTACATTATCTTTGTTTTTAATGGCCTCATCCAACTCAGCTTGTATAACACCTTTGGATCTCTCCAAGATGTCCCTTACCTCAATACTAGCATTGAGGTCATGAGTCTAAATATTGATTTGATCTTTTAGGTCAAGCTCCATTTTCTTATATTCAGCCACAGTCTTTTCAGTTTGAACAAGTGCAAGTTGATAACTAGATAACTTGCATTTTTCATCAAAAACATCTGATTTTTACTTTAAAATTTCTTTGTTAAGTTTTTCAATGTTGAAACGACAACCTTTACTACAAAGTGCATCATCATATACCTCATTGTCTCATGAAGATGAAGAATGTGCCATGAGAGCATAGTGAAAATGCTCCTCTTCCTTCTTTTCTGCAATCAAGGCTATGTTCTCTTCCACATCTTTGGCCAAAAAGCTCCAATCCCAACCAATACCATCAATCTCTTGCATGGCCTTTGTATCTTCAACCTTGATGATTTGGCTTGAAGGCTTTCCAGCATCAGATCTTCTTGGAGATCTACATTCTCTCATAAAGTAACCCATTATATGGCAATTGTAACACTCAAATTTGGATTTATCAAACCCAACAGTGTCTTTAGCATTAAAGGTCATCTTCTTCCTGAATCTCCTATTCCATCTGTTGGCCCTTATGCTTGCAAGTGCCATATTCCACTTTATGTCCATTTCCTCCAAATGCTCATCACTAATTTGCTCAAGATCCTCATATGTAATGTAACACCCCCAAATTTATACAACTCAATATAGCGGAAGACTCGTTGGTGTTACGGGATAGCACATTACTCACATCATAGACAACGCTTAAAAATCGCGTCGTTTAATAATAAAGCTTTTCCATTCATAAATATCAATTTTTACATAGGTCCCAAGTCATAGTATTTCATACAATTTTTACAAAACATTTGAATGGAAATTATTGTTTAAGTGCGGGCCATGAATTCTTGTTGTCTTCCCGAGAATTACCTTCAAGTACCTGAGATAAAACATGTTAAAAGAAAAGGTCAGCGATAACGCCGAGTGAATTCATGGAGTTTAATAAAATCCATCAATATAATATCGGTATAAAATTATTACCGAAAATCATTTTGTACAAATCATTGTAATAGGCCATAAAATAGCCAAAGTCATTTTATACAAATACTTATCAAAAATCATAATATAGGCTTTCGCCTTCAAAATCATTATACGAACCAATGTCGTAAAAATATCATACAATACGTTTTTATAACGTCGTGTAGAGTTAAATAAAAACCGTTATATGAATATGGTTATGTAAAACCAAAACACAAAAAAATAATATCAATAATAAGACCCCGTATTGCTAGTCAGGCAATATAACGTAATTCGGTGCGTATAGCAGTATTTCGTTAATTGGATTATTATAAGCCGCATGACATTGTTACCTTACTACAACAAACAACGGGTAGCTAGCCCGAAACTCATTTGCCCATATAAATTAGCGTGTCGTCACAATAATCACACTTGTGTAAATCTTCTTATACATAAATTCGCTTACCAATCAATGTGGCACGACGGGGATCAACCGTCAAGCCGCGAACTAGGGTGATCGTCCCCAAATAGTACTATTATATGCATAAGCGTCTACCAAATCCCGGTAGTTCACAATTCATGCTAATGGGACTTTTAGTGACATAACCTAACTTTAATAATCCATCTCATTTCATCTATCGGGTCATATAATCATTCATCGGGTCATACAATCATTCAGGTCCAAATCAATAAACAAACAATCGGGACAAATGGTGTCCTATTTTATCAAAACTAACACGTTATCTCCCTCGCGGGTTTATAAAACATTTCATAAAAACATTTAAAAGAGTGCGAGGCTATGAACTCACGTTGATGTGGGAAGGCGGTTATCGGTAATCCGGATGTACGGTACGTGCTTCAATCACGAAAACCTAGACAAATAATACTTGTCTTAGACTCTTGTCCAATGACTTTATAAAAATAACAATTATGTATACATATGATGATTTTATATATATGATGATCAAGTGGGTTTACATATTCTCATTTACTCATTTTAGTGTTATGTGTTGATAACTTTTATACTAGTTTACTAGTTTTACCTATTTACATGTTTTAGGTCCAATAAGCCTATTATAAGTCCATTAACTTGTATTAGTCCATTTTATACTTGTATTATAATTATTTATACTTTACATGTGGGGCCCAAATGGGTTAAGCCCAATAAGTAATTTTTATAAGTGTTTAACTTATTTGGTTAAATTATTAGTCCAATATGCTAACTTAGCTCGTTATTGTCCGTATGTCATATAGTTCGGGTTTTATCGGTTTTTACTTGTATTAGGTACTTATATATCAGTATATGACTTTTAAAAACATTACATTAGACGGGTTTGATCGTCTAAGTTTTAATTGGCGAAAAACGTTAATTTTACGGTAATAGCCGAAAAAGTCGTAAAAATCATGTTTATAGTTTTTATAACTTATAAATCTTATTCAACTACCATCTTTATAAAGAGTCCATTTATTTAACCTTATAAATATCTATATAAATGAAATTTATAAGTTAGTGGGTTTTCATGTGTATATATTTTATAAATATATAAGTGAGTGCTTATTTTATATAAGTTTTTATTATACAAATCTGATTTTAAATTTCATGTTCACCAAAACAGCCATATCTAGAGTTCTATATGGAGATAGAAGCCCAAATGTTTATGGCATAAACTACATAATATGTGCTCTATTTAACTCTGCTATGGCTACTTTTGAATCAGCCTCTACGTATTTTATAAAAATCGTCCAAAACGGTCTATGCAGATTTGTACTCTAATATTGTTTTGATCATATCTCACTCATCCTAATGATTCCATTGCATGGCCAACTCACCACATGTGTAAAAATCATATACCTTTCTTTTTCTTTAATAATCTATGCCATTTTAACAGTTTATCATGAGTTTCTTCACTGTTTTATACAGCCTAGTCCTTACATCATGATTTTAACACTTTTTCATGTAGATTCTTATCTTTTTAATCAAATCTATCAACACCAAATCCCCACATAATATTTTTAATCATCATTCATCATCATATACATATACATAAGTAAAAGAAAATACAAGATTACATAATCAAAATAACAAGAAGGATAGGAAGAATGATCCTTATACCACCATAGTGATGAAAAGATGAGGTTGATGAACAAGGCTTGGATTTGGATGGCAAAACTTGTGATATACCAACATCAACTTCAAGATCACCTATCTTAATGAATCATCTTGTGGAAAATCAGCCCCAAGACACCAACAAAACCTCTCCTTGGATGTTAAAATGACCACCAATCAATAGAGCTTCAAGAGTCCTTCATCATGTGTATAAATAACACATGATTTCATGGTTGAATCAAGATCAAATGGGGGTTGTTTTAGGTGAGTTTGGGACGAAATATAGAGGGATAGGAGAGAAAAGTGGTGGTTTGTATGTTAGATTTGTGAGAAATGGTTTCTAGGAAATGGTTTTGTGGTTTGGTGTAGCTTACATGTTAAGCTTAGCTAACAAGTGTAACTTGTTAGTTATAACTTGACACATCATGAGATGTGGTGGCATACTTTGGCCTTCCCATGTTAGTGGGGTGGGGAAAACTTATTTTGTCTCATCCCACTAATTTACGGGTATTCCTCGATTCTAGTTTCCTCGATTTGCGTGCCCTCGGGTCGTTTTACGAAAAACGTTTTTATAAATTATGAATCAACGGCACAAAACGAATCTAATAAAAATTGTCTCATCAAAAACGGAGTTCAAAAACGTAAATACGTAATCCTAAGGTTTCCGGTTTAATCGTAAAGGACGTTAAATTATAATCGTAAGTCCAAATCTCTTCTCGTAAATTTGTGAGTTTATGAGCCAACACAAATTTAAAATCTCAAAATAATATTCACGGATAAATTTATTTTCTGAAATGTCGGACTGTCATAAAAAACGGTGTATGTAAACGTAACCACGTAACGTAGAGTCCTCCGGTTTAGACGTAGTCGATGCTACTTCAGGACGTAAATCCAAATTTCTTCCTAAAAAATAAGTGAGTTCATAATATAACATTAAAATAATGTTTTGAATTATACTTGAGAATAAAATATCAACCATAAATTGACAGATTGTCACAGCATTTACCCTAAACAGGATCTTTGTCCTCAAAGATCAATTTACCTTACTACTCGATTCTTATAGAGTTAAAGCCATGTGGGTATTTCCTCCACATTCGGTCTTTTCTCTCAAGTGTAATCCATTAGAATACGCGAGTTTCATCAAACATAACTATGGGAATAAGATCAGGCTTAATGTCGACTTACTTTCTCTATCCATGATGTTCACGGGTTTTTGATGAATGCAACTTTTCGCCGATCTAAACTTTACTAAGAAACAATCAGATTCTCACTTGATAGAAATTTCATCAAGTTCGATATACGAAACATAATTCACGCATCCCTTGAAGTCCTAGGGTAGATCCAGCTTATATGCATTTCAAACCAACTTTTACATCATCTATATGGTCCCATACTACGGGGACTTATTTCCCATGATCTTTTAGATCATTTATTCCTTTTTCCAAAGTAAATTTTTTTGGCATAACTTCGCTACCCATCCGGCACTTCAAGATCTACATTTCATATTCACATAACCTCCTGCCTACTACCGGCAGTCAATAATCAGATCCTAATTTCAACAATCATTTCAGGTCTCGAGGGTCGGGTACTTAGTAAGGTTAGGTTTGTCATCATAGGCAACCTTAAACCTAAAAGACATGTTCAACTCACAATAGGTGTATGTCGGGTGTCTTTCCCCCAACTCCAGCTTACAGATGCTCTAATATTTAGATCCTCACAAGATTCAATCTCGATCCTAATACGATAATTATCAATGATAATCTCTCCAAAGGACAACGATTATACGGTCTATTACCAAAGGTCAATTATTCAAACATAAAACAAGACTTCTAGTGCTTGGTATCATTACTTTACCTCGTCCCTTTCGATTGGGGTGGTAAACGGTACTCTCATCAAGGTTCGTTCCCAATGATTTCTGAGTAAATCTATAGAAATTCGATGTGAAGCGAGGATCTTGATAGAGATGATCGATATAGGCACACTATGTTTACACAACTCCTTTAAATACAACGAGTCAATTTCTTCATCGAGAATCTATCATTAACAGGAATGATATTAGAAGATTTGGTCAGTCTGTCGACGATGACCCAAATCAAATTAAATTCAGATGATGACCTTTGCAATAGCTAGACGTTTACTAATGTATGAGGCGATGTCTGCCTTCATAATTTGCCATTAGTACTACTTCTTCAGGTATAGATACATTTAATCAGAATGACATGAATAGAATACTTAATCTTATGAGATTCCAACATAAATAAATCTCGAAATCCTCCATATTTTGGCCACCATATGCGGCCTTTAAAACATTTAACGCCATCGGCTCCTCAATTCTAATGGTTCACATAAGCCGTGAACTCCCTTTTATTATTATCTATATTATCCTTCTTACAAACATTAGTTATTTTTAAATTGTTCGGCAATTTATTTTGCACCTTCATTATTAAGGAACATGTCCTAATTGGTTCTTTTTCTTTTCTACATAATGTGTCAGTAATTATATTCACCTTCCTCGATGAAATAAATATCATGACCGTATTTATTCGAAAATTCTTTCTTCACATTTTCTAAGTCTTAGTTCTATCTCAACCATTGTTTTTATCAGTTTTGCTCAATCCGACGTTTAAAGCATCGATAATTACTATAAGTAATTAAATAATAAATATTTAATTTTTATGAAACGTAAACGCAAAAAGTTTTTAAATTTTATCAGTTTGTCCAATTATATAAAAATGTTCAAAATAAATTTGAATTTAATTAACACAATTTTTGTTGATTTATCGGAAATAATTAGTAAGATCCGTAAATGTTCGAAAAACCTTCGTTTATTCTTTGGTAAAAATTTTCTTAGTTGAAAAGCAAAAATTGTTATTTCAAATTTTAAGTCATGGTTTAACGGTTTCCTCAATCCCTCTTAGGTTGTCTTGAGGTATACACAAACATTTACCCCTAAACATGAGTTTAGTTAAATGATTTGTGTATAGGGGAATAATCCCTTAAAAATACTTTGTTAAAACGTCTGTCAAAACATATTTCCATTTTCTATTAATCACACATATAAAGGATTAAGTCTTAAATCTCATGTTAAATATTCAAGGTACAAGTTTTCATTATTCGGCCAATTCAGGGCAATCTATAAATAATTATCAACTCCTTCTTATTCTTATAAACAAACAAATGGTCCTTAATGATCATGAGCATGAATTTATCAAATTACAACCCACACACGTGATTCATTAACTTTATGAATGCTACATGTGTATTAGTTAATCCAAACGACATCACGGGAAACTCATAATGTTTATTACGAGTTCTGGATGTAGTGATTGGAATAGATAATCTTTTTCGCGGCCGCGAAGTTGATGTTAACCATGCCGTGGATCAATCTCTGAATATACGCTAGAACCTTGTAAATGATCGAACAAATCTATTATCTTGGGTAGTGGATATTGATTTCGATCGTAGATTTACTTAGTTCACGATAATCAATAAACATAAGGAATGATAACACCATAGCTCTTCATGATGACGAGCTTTGTAGAATAAAATCTATCTCCGACAACTCTCTCAGTTGTATGGTAATTCCATTAATTCAGATGGTGCTGACGTATAGTGCACACGCCACGGGTGCAGCACCAGGAATATAATCAATACCAATTTCAACTTGCCTTAATGGGGAAAGTCTAGATAATTCACTAATAAATACCTCCTAAAGTTTCAGATAACAGAAACATCTATTAATAAATTCATATTAGGTTCTTTCTAGATTACCATATCTATGATCAGTTTATAATCATTCATGGTATACTTTTAAGTCTAAAAGCAGGATACAGCCACCTATCGGGAATTATTTAAATCACTTTTGATAATCAACATCTTATCATTTAGGGGAATTCTATTCGAGTTCCCATCAATTAAGACAATGTCGTCATGTCATAATCAATCAATCCATTCTACTGGCACTATCAACTTTTCAGTTTTATTGCCGTCGATAAGATGTGAACTTCTCAAAAGACTAATAATAACTCATAATCCTTCACAAATTCAAGGATATCAGGAGACATAACTAACCTTAAAAGGGTAAGGTCAACGCATAATCTACGCGAGAGAATTTCAAATCACATACAGACGAAAACTTTAACGAATATGAATATATCCCATGTTTTCATGAATTGAGTACGCATTCGAAAGCTCCTCGGATCGTTACCCAGGTCATTAAAATGAAATCAAATCAAAATAAATGATAGGAACCTCGATACATCCAGTCAGGTATCAACACTCGATAATCAGATACTTTTCCTAAGAATCTCACTACGGGAG
This sequence comes from Glebionis coronaria, assembly GCA_025667525.1. Taxonomy (NCBI): domain Eukaryota; kingdom Viridiplantae; phylum Streptophyta; class Magnoliopsida; order Asterales; family Asteraceae; genus Glebionis; species Glebionis coronaria. The sequence goes on from CM046882.1 coordinate 546,012,132, forward strand.
AATTGGACAAGAAAGAATTGTCAATTGTCAAATAAGACAATTTCCACAGATGAGTAAATTTGACACAGAAGAATAGATGCTACAGGCACATATGTAGGTGTCCCTAACACTATGTCCCTATTTTCACTTCTTGCAGATCTCTTAAAATTTAATCTTTCACAATCTTCAAAGAAAATGTAGTGTTTATTCATTAGTTTTATGATTACTAATCAGCCTTGCATGGTCCATTCCAAATTGTATGTAGGCGCGCAACTATATACAATTTCAAGATTAACGATGCAATACTCAGTTCGTCAAAATTTTATCATCATGTTTACAATAAAAACATTTTCATGCTTAATTCTTAAATAAGAATCAAAAAAATAAATTTACAAAGATTTTATTTGTTATGAAAACAATTAAGTTTTCCAAGGTGTTTTATAAACAACCTCATTTCGATAACGATTATTTATAAGTCTCACTTTAAATAATCCATATGGTGATGAAAATTCAATTTTTCTCAAGGGATACTGTTTTAACTTTATAAAAACAATGAGTGATCTACAAAAGAGTGATGAAAGCTTGTTCACCAAGAACTAACTACAATATAATGGGAAATGAGCTTAGCCAAATAATCATGAGGTTTATGATCTCGATGGCACTCAAAAAGAATAATTCACAACGCAACTCAAATCGAGATGAGTACTTGTTCAGTGGTTGCATCACTAATGCGAGCATTAGGATGAAGCAATAAAAGATAGATAACATCGATATATGTAGAATTTAGCAATCAAAGGTAGTCTTTTCATTAATCACAAACAAGTCAAATTTGTACCGTAACACATTACGTGTCACTATGTCATACAATTCCAAGAACTCATCCTACCAACTGATGTCTCAGTTAAGTTAGGGATTATTTTTAAAAGATACCACAATGAATACAAATCTACAAGAGTCATTAGGTGTTCCACATGTCCCAGAAGATCCATCGGTCTAAATTCAGAAGAAGATTTCTTCAATTTATTTCTTGGACACTGGGCATCCTCGTTAGTGGACAATGGCCTAGGAACAACCCTTAACACGAACAACAATCATTTAAAACCAAATAATTTCATCACAGAACTTAATGACTTCCTCTTAACAATCTCATATTCCATACGGGTTAAATTTTACTTTATTCAAGTTTCAACCAACTTATATTCAATTTGATATCCTATCTCATTCTCTAGTACTTTCAACCTTATTCATAAACCTTAAAAGGGCAATAAAAGCTCGATATGATCAACACTTAATTTCCAATCCTATATCTCTTTCATCAATAGTTATCAAATAAGTTACTAGTATGAGATGACTCATACATTCAATTAGACTTCTCGGAAAGGTATTAGTGGCATGAGGCTTTTGGGTAATGGTTCCAATGACAGCCTCAAGTGCAGCATTCACCCTTTCGATTTCAAATTTAAGAATTGGGTGACAACGAATCAGATGACATCTTTCTAGGTGGTAACGTTTTGTCAAACTCCACTCTATAAGGAAAGATCGTCATGGCATCGATATCAGATTTAATCTCGCCAATTCTTCTTTAGTTTCTGATAGGTGTGTAAACACCCATCCTTTTACCACTTAATTCGGGCTAAAACGAGACCAAAACACGTATTTAATATCATTTGTTTGGAATTATGCGTGGTTTTTGTGTTTATTGTGTTTTCAGAGCCAACCGGATAAATATTGAAGAAAACATGGGATTGCACGGGTTTTACTGAAGAAAAAGACTCAAGATAAAGTCTATTGTCCAAGAGATGCAAAAGATTTGAAGTCGCTGGGCCTATTCGAAGATTTATCGAAGAAAAGGACCAAAGATGGAAGATTTATATAAGTCGAAGAAACTCAAGTCTATTAAACGAAGAAATTAAAAGACGAGTTGAATTTAATCGACAACAAATCCCGAATCAGAATCGAAAACGGAAACTTTTCTGAAAAGACGAAAAGACACGAAGAACGGGAGAAAGCCCACTCACCAACCAAAGGAAACACCTATAAATAGGCCATCCCACACACATTTAGAAGAGTAGTCTGGAGTTTTTCTCCTCCCCTTTTTTTCTCTTTTCTTGTTCGTTCCATCACAATCACCACTAGGGTGATTGTTGATTTTAATCTTTGTTATTCCAATCTTATTGTTTTAATCCTTGTTTAATCTTGTCAAAACATTAATCATTCAATTCAAAGTTTTGTTTAATCTTTCCATTTTCATCTTGTTCATCTTCATCTTTATCTTCAAGTTCTTAAGTTTTATTTTTCTTGATTTGATCTTCAAAAGTTGTTAGAATTTGTGTTTTTATTAGTGGGATTTGTTGCTTATATTGTCTAAATGATTTGTGTTTAATTTGGTAAATCCTTTTTAAGTATTTGGTTCGATTTTGATCAAAATCCTTGTCCCGTGTTCTTCGCTAAGCTGCTACTGTATCTGGGTTCCAAATCTTCCGAACCAGCTAAAAAGTTCCGAATGAAGTAGTCATTCGGAAGGTTCCGAATCAGTCCTTAAGTTCCGCATCAAGTCACCTTAATTCGGAAGTTTCAAACTTCCGAATCAAGAAGAAGTTCCGGATCAGTTACTTCCGCATCATTGAGTTCCGAATCAAGCTGAAAGTTCCGCATCAGTTATTTCCGAATCAGAAGTTCCGAATCAACCTATTCATCCGGAAAATTCCGGATCAGTCATAAAGTTCCGAACCAGTCCTTCATTCGGAAGTTTCAAAAACTTCCGAATCAGCAACCTTCATTCGGAAGGTTCCGAATGAGCAAGTTCCGGATGAGGGAATAGTACCTTCCGAATCAGATAGTTCCGAATCAAGGTTTAAAGTTTTGAATCAGTTATTTTTGGGTATTTTAAAGTTACTGTTTTACTGTTGTTGTTTTACTATTTCTCTACTCATATTTCACAATTTACATTTTAACTTTAATTTTAATTTGAACTTTAAATTTTAAATCAAGTCTTAGTTAATTATAATTAAAGTAATTGTTTTTGACTTAAACTTTCATTTCCACTTTTTATTAGATTAGAAAACCAAACCCCTTTATTTAGTAACCAAGAACAATCATTCCACTTAAGACCTAGATCAGTTCGAGAGGATATCGAGAGAAAATTATAACCCCAGTGAAAATCTTAATATCAAATGGCGCCGCTGCCGGCTCTTCTCGTTAAGATCAAAAGTTTTTTGTGAGAAATTGGATTTTGGGATCCGTTCCCCGTGAACGTTACTTTTTCAAGAAAATCTTCAAAAAAAAAACAACTAAAAAATATATAAAATTTTCAAAAATCCTAAAAACTAAAAAACAATAAAAACCAAAAATATTTTTGCTTTGTTTTTCTTTGTTCATTCTTTTGCAGGTGTATGCGCACTCGATCCACGTCTTATCAAGAGCCCGAGCCTCTCGATAACTTAGACATGGCTGGTGTCCAAAACAACAATAACATACCACCTCCGAACAACAATAATAACAACAACAACCCGCCTTTCAACAACATGAATAATAACAACAACAATGAGCACCTTCCGGATAATCGCCCAATGATTGAATTGCTGCAAGCTCATGTTGATGGCAACACGGATCCAATTGTCATCCCTCCAATTGCCGCCAACAATTTCGAGCTCAAGTCAGGCTTTATCCAGATGGTCTCAGCTCAACCGTTCTTGGGACGAACCATTGATGATCCACACGACCATATCAAGCGATTTCTGCAACTCACTAACACGGTCAAGTTCAATGGAGTTTCACAAGAAGTGATAAGGTTACAACTTTTTCCCTTTTCTTTAGAGGGACAAGCCCGGCATTGGCTTGCTAAGGAACCGCCACAGAGTATTCTCTCGTGGACGGATTTGGAAACAAAGTTTATCAACTACTTTTTTCCACCCTCTCGTACTACCGCTTTGCGGAATGAGATTATAAACTTTGAACAAAAGTACGATGAGTCATTCAGTGAATCTTGGGATCGTTTTAAAGATATTTTGAGAAAATGCCCACAACATGGTTTTACCAAAGTGCATCAAATAAATACTTTTTACAATGGTTTAAGCATGAGTGACCAAGATTCACTGAATAGTGCCTCAGGGGGAAATTTATTGGCTAAGACTTCCAATGCTGCTTGGGACATCATTGAGAACAAATCTGGTGTGCAAACCAAGAGTGTTAGGACCAATGTTGCTAGTGCTAGCACTAATGACAGCGACAAGCGATTAGACAAAATCACCACGCTTCTTGAATCGCTTGTCACCTACACCGTCAGCAACAACAACAGCAACAACGCCAAAAATGCACAAGTGAACGCTGTCAGCCAACCTTGTGAGATATGTGGTGGTCCCCACTCCTACACAACTTGTACCGCTACCCAAGATTACCCTGCTGAGAATGTGAATGCGGCATATGGCACCTACCAACAACCTGCTTATCAAGCTAGACCTCAAGGTGACCGTAACTTGCTTAGCTACCGCAGCAACAACTATCTTTCACCACCTGGCTTTCCTCCTACCAACCCAAACCAACAACAAAACCTTAACCGCCCTACTCAACAACAACAACAACCTCGACAACCATACATTCCACCTCACAAGCAGCAACAACCGCCTCAACGTAACAATCAAGTCTACCAACAACCTGCTTACCAACCACCTGCATACAATGCTCCTTCCAACCAAACCACCACTGCTTTACACCAAGAGGTTGCAACCTACATGAGAACCAATGATGTGATTGTGGGAAATCTCCAAGAAGAAGTGCGCAATTTGAAGGCAGATTTGGCAAGCAAGGAAATGATTTGAGAGCTGACATGAGAAACACGTTGGATAGCCAGACTAACGATCTGAGGAACATGATGGCTAGTTTCTTCCAAAGTAGTCAATCCTCTTCTTCGGGTACTCTTCCGAGTAACACCGTTGCGAACCCAAGAGGGGAGATGAAAGCAATCACCACTCGAAGTGGCAAAGGTACCAAGGAACCCGAGCTTCCTATACCCCCACCGGTGGTTGTGACTAAGGAGAACGAGTCGCCTGCTCCTATTCCTCCTCCTTCTCCGTCCCAAATTTCTCCACCTCTTCTTTCTACCCCTCCTCCACCCGTGGTTGTGAGTGATCCTATAATCCCAAAGCCTTCCTCTTCTTCCAATATACCTTATCCTTCTAGGTTGAGGAAAGAGAAGCAAAAAAGCAAGGATGATATTCAGGTTTCGAATTTCCTTAAAATGTTCAAACAACTGAATTTTAATATCTCCTTCGCTGAGGCTCTCGCTCACATGCCCAAATATGCCAAAATGTTTAAAGACCTTCTGAGCGACAAGGAAAAGCTCCTCGATATTGCCAACACCCAACTTAATGAGAACTGCTCCGCAGTGCTCTTAAGGAAATTGCCAATCAAGCTTGGTGATCCGGGTCGTTTTCTTATCCCTTGCAATTTCCCGGGAGTAGAGAATTGCATGGCCTCAGCCGATCTAGGTGCCAGTATTAATCTCATGCCTCTAAGTGTTTGGAAGCAATTATCTCTCCCAGAGCTAGTCCCCACTAAAATGACTTTGGAATTGGCCAACCGTACGGTTGCTTATCCAGTGGGGATAGCCGAAGATGTCATTGTAGGAGTCGACAAATTCACCTTCCCTGCTGATTTTGTTGTCGTCGACTACGAGATGGACCCTCGTGTGCCACTTATTGTTGGTCGTCCATTCTTGAGGACCGGTCGCACTCTTATTGATGTTGAAGCCGGAGAGCTTATCATGAGAGTGGGTGACGACAAAGTAGTCTTCCACATGGGAAAGTTGTCTAAACAGCCTTATTCATACGAGAGCGTTAATTGTATTGACGTTCTTGATGAGGCTTGTGAAGAACACTTTAATGATGCTTGCAAAAGTATTCCTACCTCTCTTCCCAATGTTGAGACCGTGTCCTCTATTGATTCATCGTTGTCTCTATTTGGAGATAGTGATTTATTCTGGAACAATCTTGAAGCTACCATGGGAGATGCGAATTTAACTACTAATGATTCTCCCACCGAGGGGGATGAAGATATGAGTTTCTTTGACAATCTGCTCACCGAAGACAATCCTTCGCCTCCATCTCCCACGGTCATTGCTATCGATACTCCGACGTTGAAAACGCCTCCCGTCGAAAATCCTCCGGATTTGGAACTTAAGGAGTTGCCGCCACATCTCGAGTACGTGTTCCTTGACGACAACAAGAAGTCGCCCGTCATTATTGCAACGGATTTGAAAGATGAAGAGAAGACTCGCCTCGTTGCCGTGCTGAAAGCTCATAAGAAGGCTATTGCGTGGAAAATCTCGGATATTCGTGGAATTGATCCTCACTTATGCACGCACAAAATTCTCATGGAGGACGACTATAAGCCCACGATTCAAATCCAACGAAGGGTGAATCCAAAAATATATGAAGTCATCAAAACAGAGGTTATCAAACTTCTTGATGCGGGTATGATTTACCCTATTTCGGATTCACCGTGGGTTAGTCCAATCCATTGTGTGCCCAAGAAGGGCGGAATAACCGTTGTTCCCAATGAACACAACGAGTTGATTCCCACTCGTCTCGTTACTGGGTGGAGAGTTTGTATAGACTACCGCAAACTCAATGATGCCACGAGAAAGGATCATTTCCCTCTACCTTTCATGGACCAAATGCTTGAACGATTAGCCGGTAATGAATATTACTGCTTTCTTGATGGTTTCTCGGGTTATTTTCAAATACCCATCGATCCCCAAGATCAAGAGAAGACTACATTCACTTGTCCCTATGGCACTTTTGCTTACAAAAGAATGCCTTTTGGCCTATGTAATGCGCCTGGGACTTTCCAACGGTGTATGTTAGCTATCTTCCATGACATGGTTGAACAAACCATGGAAGTCTTCATGGATGATTTCTCGGTCTTCGGGGATTCCTTCTCTGCTTGCCTTGCCAATTTAGAACGTATGCTAAAGCGGTGCGAAGACACTCGCCTTGTTCTAAATTGGGAAAAATGCCATTTTATGGTAAAAGAAGGCGTCGTGCTTGGACATAAGTGATGAGTCCTATGATCGTTGGGCTCAATGGTTATGAACCATATATCTAGGTTTGATCATCGTTCATATGATAACATAGCGGAAAAGAACAATGATCATGACAAGGTGTTTAGGCACAAAGACACGAATTAAAACAAATGGGATGTTCATTATATTAATAACAAACATCCACTAGACGTGTATACATTGAATCCCACGTCTAGTGCGACACACACTTTAGGTTTACATTGTGAATGAATTATATGATTAAAACCTATGACCCTTGGTTCCTTTTATAGTGTAAGGATTAGGGTTTACAAGAGATAAGAATGAATAAACAAGTAAATCTTCTATTTAAATAAACTTATACAAAATATCTTTTGCATGTTTATCTAAATAGAAGCTTCCATTAGCTTCTTTTGTCTACGTTTTGTCAATGCTTGAATTGCATGTGACAATGCTTGGTTTGCTCTTGACAATGCTTGATTCCATCAACGCCTAAATAACTCTTGTCAACGCTTGGAATGCTCTTGTCAATGCCTAGACAAATACTTCACGTTTTCTTCATTTTTGAGTTTCTGCCACATCAACTTTTTGACCCAACAATCTTCCCCTAGTTGATAGTGGCAAAACTCTATGTGTATCTCTTGTAAGTTATACATGATCTTCAGATTGCTTCCCCTCAAGTGTAGCACGTATTTTCTTCCCCTTTTTGTCACATCAACAAGGAAGTAAACAATGTATGCAATCTTGAAAATTCTCCAAATGTAGCTCTATGTAATGATCCTGAAGAAAAATAACTTAAAGTAGTCTTGATGTAGAAGTAGAATACCACAAACCTATGTTCCATGTCTTGTTTATCCATGTGATGAAGAACTTATACCAGATTGAAAATATAAGTAGACCTCGATCCCTTGTCAATATTCTCATCCTTTGTGAGACACTGAGCACGATAATGTAACTCCTTCAAGTGTTTATGACAAGTCTTCGTCACCAACTATGTAAGCACGAACAAGTTACCTTTAAAGTCTACGGCACTTTAAGATATGATAGAACACAAACTTGCGAAAAATCTTTTTCAAACATCAAACTTCCCATAAGAATTCTTCCCCTTAAGTCAACACCTCTTCATGAAGAATTTAATGGAATAACATCATCATACCATATGTAAAAGTCCAAATGGATAACTCTTTTGCAAGGCTATCCCGATTACATAGTTTTAAAATATCCATCAAATTCCCCGAATAATTGCTAACTTGCTTTAAAATCATTAATTCCTTTCAAAAATATCCGAGCCATAAATATCAACTTGATATTCTGAATTAAACGGAGATTCCATGTACCTTTTGTGTGTATAATCCTCCTTTTCGTGTGCTTAAAACGTACTAGTTTTCTCAAACAGCAGCAAACTTTGTGTTGTCCAATATCTCTTCTGTCCAATATCTTGGTCAGATGTATTGTCCAATATCTGACAATACGTATCAGCGTTGAAGCACATATATCGGACGACACTGTCAACCTATCAGCGTTGACTTATTCCTGTCAGCGTCGAAACCCTTCCTGTCAGCGCCTGAATTACACGCGTCAGCGCCAACCATAACTCTTGTCAGCGTCAATAATATACACTGTCAGCGTTCAAATTCCTATCAGCGTTGCACTCACTTTTCCTTGTCAACGTTGCTTCAAGACTTTGACAGCGTCTATCTATCAAACAGCAACGTTATATATTACGTTAAAGATAATAAACTAATTATCCTTTAACCAATAAGAATTCTTTATCCATGTGAATGCATATCTCTCCACCAATTGGAAACGAATGACCGTGTGAACGCTAAGCTAAGCTTCTGTACCAATCACGATTTACAAACCGTGTGAACACATAACTGTTTTAACCAATCAAATCCCTTACTTCGTGTGAACACACGTTTTTTCCACCAATGAAAACAAGGGACTTACCGTAATACAGTAGACAAGCATGTAGAGGATCAAAGTTTTTTTGAATAACACATTAGGGTTTAAGTTCGTGTGAACGCACTTCTATTCCTCCACTGTCAAACCGTGTGAAAGCAAAGACCTCCACCAATGGGAATTGAAGACTCACGAGATTACAATGCACCAGTATGTAGAGAATTCAATTTCCACATGAAAACCATACGTGAATTCTTCTTTGTAATACGTCCAGATCTAGGGTTTTTAACATTATACATCAAAACCCTAATTAGGGTTTGTAATTTAACCTTAGATCGTGAATCTTCACACGTTTTAACAGCCACAAACATCAATTCTTCCTGCTCTTAAGTAGATCTAGGGTTTGAGGAACCCTAGGTCATGATTTCATGTGAAAAGCAGAAAACTGAAAATCACCTCTGCTGCCAACTTCGACGCTTAATAACTTTTGCCTGGGGATAAAACTCGACAATCCCTCCGGTGGATGTTTAGATCTATATATGTAGAACACATATCTAAAATTTCGTGACGATCCAACGGTTAGATCAAAAGTTATGACCTTCTGAATACTGCTGCGCACACAAAAACGTCCAGAAAAATTCAATACGAATTTTTCTTCTCTTCACCATACACGAACACCTCGTCGGACCTAAATATCATGAGCCTTAGGCTCTGATACCAATTGATGAGTCCTATGAATCGTTCGACTCAATGGTTATGAACCATATATCTAGGGTTGATCATCGTTCATATGATAACATAGCGGAAAAGAACAATGATCATGACAAGGTGTTTGGGCACAAAGGAACACGAATTAAAACAAATGGGATGTTCATTATATTAATAACAAACATCCACTAGACGTGTATACATTGAATCCCACGTCTAGTGCGACACACACTTTAGGTTTACATTGTGAATGAATTATATGATTAAAACCTATGACCCTTGGTTCCTTTTATAGTGTAAGGATTAGGGTTTACAAGAGATAAGAATGAATAAACAAGTAAATCTTCTATTTAAATAAACTTATACAAAATATCTTTTGCATGTTTATCTAAATAGAAGCTTCCATTAGCTTCTTTTGTCTACGTTTTGTCAATGCTTGAATTGCATGTGACAATGCTTGGTTTGCTCTTGACAATGCTTGATTCCATCAACGCCTAAATAACTCTTGTCAACGCTTGGAATGCTCTTGTCAATGCCTAGACAAATACTTCACGTTTTCTTCATTTTTGAGTTTCTGCCACATCAACTTTTTGACCCAACAATAAGATTTCGAAAGCCGGTCTTGAAGTAGACCGTGCTAAAGTTGATGTTATAGCAAAGTTGCCTCCACCCTCCACTGTGAAGGGTGTGCGAAGTTTCTTGGGTCATGCGGGCTTCTATCGTCGATTCATCAAAGATTTTTCTCAAATCGCTCGCCCGATGACCCACCTCTTGGAAAAAGATACTCCTTTTATCTTTTCCAAAGAGTGCCTTGATGCCTTCAACTCGCTTAAGGATAAGCTAACTAAGGCACCCGTCTTGGTTACCCCTAATTGGGAGCTTCCCTTTGAGTTGATGTGCGATGCTAGCGATTTTGCTATTGGAGCGGTTCTTGGACAAAGAGTGAACAAACACTTCCAACCGATCCATTACGCTAGCAAGACAATGACTGGGGCACAATTGCATTACACGACAACCGAAAAAAAGCTTTTAGCGGTTGTCTATGCTTTTGAAAAATTCCGCCCCTATCTTGTCCTTTCCACCACCATTGTGTACACCGATCATTCCGCGTTGAAGTACTTGTTGACAAAGCAAGATTCCAAACCAAGACTTCTTCGCTGGGTTTTGCTGCTCTAGGAATTTAAAATCGACATCCGCGATAAAAAAGGAGCAGAAAACTTAGCCGCGGACCATCTTAGCAGACTTGAGGATCCATACCAAGGGGATCATCCGACCAAAGAAATCAATGATTCTTTTCCCTTGGAGACCTTAATGTCTATAAACTCGAAGCCGAATGAAACCCCGTGGTTTGCAGACTTTGCAAACTACTTGGCGGGTGGAATTCTCAAGGAAGGGTTGACGTCCCAGCAAAAGAAGAAGTTCTTTACCGACATCAAGACTTACTTTTGGGACGACCCTTACCTATTCAAACAATGTGCTGATCTGATAATTCGCCGATGTGTTGATGGACCGGCAGCGTCGGACATCCTTGATGCTTGCCACAAAGGACCCACCGGTGGTCACTTTGGTCCCAACTACACCGCTAAAAAAGTGTTTGATTCGGGATTTTATTGGCCCTCCATATACCGTGACGCTCACGATATGGTCAAGCGATGTGATGTTTGCCAAAAGCAAGGCAAAATCACACATAAAGACGAGATGCCTCAGAATTTCATTCAAGAGTGTGAAATTTTTGATGTTTGGGGTATCGACTTTATGGGGCCATTCCCTTCGTCTAAAGGAAACAAATACATCCTTGTAGCCGTTGACTACGTTTCAAAGTGGGTTGAAGCCAAAGCTTTGCCTACTAATGACGCAAGGGTGGTTTGTAACTTTTTGAAGGCTCTATTCGCTAGATTCGGTGTGCCTCGCGCCATTATTAGTGATCGTGGGACTCATTTCTGCAATGACCAATTTGCTCGAGTCATGGCTAAGTACGGTGTAAACCATCGTCTTTCCACAGCCTACCACCCACAAACTAATGGCCAGGCTGAAATATCCAACCGAGGGCTGAAGCGAATTCTTGAAAGGACCGTGGGAGAGCATCGTGCCTCATGGGCTGATAAATTGGATGATGCTTTGTGGGCTTTCCGTACTGCTTACAAGACCCCGATCGGTTGTACGCCTTATCGTCTTGTGTACGGGAAAGCGTGCCACCTCCCCATTGAGTTGGAGCACAAGGCTTATTGGGCCTTGAAGTGGGCTAATTTTGATATAAACAAAGCCGGTGACCTACGCAAGATCCAACTCAATGAGCTGAATGAACTCCGTAATGAGGCTTATGAAAATTCTCTGATCTATAAGGAAAGAACTAAGCTCATTCACGACTCCAAGATCAAAAACCGAGAGTTCCATGTTGGAGACAAAGTCTTACTTTTTAACTCTCGGTTGAAAATCTTTTCGGGAAAGCTCAAATCTCGTTGGTCCGGCCCATTCACCATTGCCCAAATTTTTCCATATGGTACTCTCGAGCTCGCTCAACCTAATGGACCAAATTTTAAGGTGAATGGCCAACGAGTGAAGTTGTACTTTGGTGAGGACACCTCTAAGGAGGTGATTCCATCCCTCACCACGTTCCCCATGAACTAATTTTGGGTCGAGTCAGGCTCGTGACTCGGTTATCAAAAACAAGCGCTCCTCGGGAGGCAGCCCGAGTATCTATCCTTGTATGTTTTAATCCCCTAAGTGTAGGGGGGACTTGTATATGCGTTTGTCTTTGTGGTGATGTGATTACAGGGATAAGTGTATTCTTGGAATCTTTGAAGAACCGTGCTCCCGTGTTTATCCGAAATCCGGTTCTATCTCTCAACTATCGTGATTCAATTTTCTTCATACTCATATTTGAAATTGATCACGTTAGTCGTCTCTTCCTTAGCTTGAGTTAACCAACGTGCACAATGTCATAAGTGTAGGGGAAACTTTTCCCACATGCTTAAACATTGAGGACAATGTTTATCTTAAGTGTAGGGGGGACTTCTATCGAAGTTTTAAGTGGACTTTTCCATGAAAATGCCTTCAATTAACCAGAAAATCCTATTTTTCAACATTTTTCAAATTTTTTATTAACTTTGGCCATCTAGTCGTAATTTCTAAATTTTTATCCTTGCTTTCATGTGTATATATTCCGCAATAAAGTCAAAAATATTAATAAAATGGTGTAGCTAGTTTAGAAGTCTTTGACATATTAGGCCCGTTGCGTTTATTTTGACTCAACCCGAATAGACTTATCCAAGTTTATTCTAGCTAGTATCCTTAACCATGTAGACCTTAATTGGTTTATTAGGCTAAGTGTCCACGAGTCTCATTACTTGAGATTTTAAATTGTGGAGGACGAGAAATGATAGAGTCAATTATAAGTCGGTATTCTTGCGCAAGCTCACTTGGTGTAATTATTTGCCTATTCTCCCATCACTTGCTAATAATTTATCTGCAATAAGTAAGGTCTTACGATTTGAAAAGTTACTTAGCTTCTAGCCCAAGATCGTTTAAAAGTTGCTCGGTAATGATAAGAGTTCATAGCCAATGCATAACTTATGAAGCGGGGCGCGAAGATTGGCGAGTCCGAAAAGGCCCTAACAAGGCATGAGGATTCAATTTTATTGCTGAAGATCCAAAGTGATGTGAAAAGCATTATTCCTAAAGTCAATATGAAGGATCAAGACTCACGACGAAAAGCAATCAACTCCCATAAAGATCATGGAGAAGTCTATCCGAAAAGACCCTAACAAGGTATGAGGATAAATAGATCCAAGTCCGAAAAGGAGGCGGATCGTTGTATCTCAAAATCCCAATTAGAGATTGAAGAAATAATCATGAAGTCATGGTCAACAAAGTTGGAGTACCCCTCAAAAGTCTCCAAGCAAAGAAACTCTATTATGATGAGAAGACCATTATCTCAAGAACGTCTCTCGAAGATATGAAGTATAAAGTACATGCCAAATATCGGCCCGAGAAAGGTCTCAAATCGTGAACCAAGTTATGCCAAGATATGAACTTTTTGATATCCCGAGAAGCAGTTTTAAGAGATTTTGTCCTTTAGCTAACTATTGATCAAATCGTCCTACTTTGCTTTCAGCCCTAATAAACTATCGAAATAAGTCCAAAAATGCATCTTCATGATCATTCTAAGACAAAAATAAAATATAAGAGATACACCTAGGAATAAGGGAGTTTAAGCATTTAATTAAGCCATGTGTGTAAGTGTTTGAATTGCTAACTTATAATAACAATGATCTCGTTTTTAAGCTTAGTTTGGGGAACGTGAAACTTGAGGGTGATAAATCTTCGCAGCACCAAAGCCCTAATGTAAGTCATCGATTTCTCTACAAGTTATTTCCATGTAGCTATTTTCAAGTGAAAATGGTTGTCTATCCCTTTGTTACCTTTGAAGTTTCATTTCTTTAATTTTTAGTAGAATTTAAATAAGGCCAAGGTTGATTAATTATGAGAAAAGTGTAAGCTTGCTTTATCACTAAGCATTGCATGAGGGCATGGCAATGGTTAAGTGTAGGGGATTTGATAGGTGTGTAAACACCCATCCTTTTACCACTTAATTCGGGCTAAAACGAGACCAAAACACGTATTTAATATCTTTTGTTTGGAATTATGCGTGGTTTTTGTGTTTATTGTGTTTTCAGAGCCAACCGGATAAATATTGAAGAAAACATGGGATTGCACGGGTTTTACTGAAGAAAAAGACTCAAGATAAAGTCTATTGTCCAAGAGATGCAAAAGATTTGAAGTCGCTGGGCCTATTCGAAGATTTATCGAAGAAAAGGACCAAAGATGGAAGATTTATATAAGTCGAAGAAACTCAAGTCTATTAAACGAAGAAATTAAAAGACGAGTTGAATTTAATCGACAACAAATCCCGAATCAGAATCGAAAACGGAAACTTTTCTGAAAAGACGAAAAGACACGAAGAACGGGAGAAAGCCCACTCACCAACCAAAGGAAACACCTATAAATAGGCCATCCCACACACATTTAGAAGAGTAGTCTGGAGTTTTTCTCCTCCCCTTTTTTTCTCTTTTCTTGTTCGTTCCATCACAATCACCACTAGGGTGATTGTTGATTTTAATCTTTGTTATTCCAATCTTATTGTTTTAATCCTTGTTTAATCTTGTCAAAACATTAATCATTCAATTCAAAGTTTTGTTTAATCTTTCCATTTTCATCTTGTTCATCTTCATCTTTATCTTCAAGTTCTTAAGTTTTATTTTTCTTGATTTGATCTTCAAAAGTTGTTAGAATTTGTGTTTTTATTAGTGGGATTTGTTGCTTATATTGTCTAAATGATTTGTGTTTAATTTGGTAAATCCTTTTTAAGTATTTGGTTCGATTTTGATCAAAATCCTTGTCCCGTGTTCTTCGCTAAGCTGCTACTGTATCTGGGTTCCAAATCTTCCGAACCAGCTAAAAAGTTCCGAATGAAGTAGTCATTCGGAAGGTTCCGAATCAGTCCTTAAGTTCCGCATCAAGTCACCTTCATTCGGAAGTTTCAAACTTCCGAATCAAGAAGAAGTTCCGGATCAGTTACTTCCGCATCATTGAGATCCGAATCAAGCTGAAAGTTCCGCATCAGTTATTTCCGAATCAGAAGTTCCGAATCAACCTATTCATCCGGAAAATTCCGGATCAGTCATAAAGTTCCGAACCAGTCCTTCATTCGGAAGTTTCAAAAACTTCCGAATCAGCAACCTTCATTCGGAAGGTTCCGAATGAGCAAGTTCCGGATGAGGGAATAGTACCTTCCGAATCAGATAGTTCCGAATCAAGGTTTAAAGTTTTGAATCAGTTATTTTTGGGTATTTTAAAGTTACTGTTTTACTGTTGTTGTTTTACTATTTCTCTACTCATATTTCACAATTTACATTTTAACTTTAATTTTAATTTGAACTTTAAATTTTAAATCAAGTCTTAGTTAATTATAATTAAAGTAATTGTTTTTGACTTAAACTTTCATTTCCACTTTTTATTAGATTAGAAAACCAAACCCCTTTATTTAGTAACCAAGAACAATCATTCCACTTAAGACCTAGATCAATTCGAGAGGATATCGAGAGAAAATTAGAACCCCAGTGAAAATCTTAATATCAGTTTCACAATCAACTAATATCTACATTCTACGAATATCAACCATTTTGTTGGGATCATAAATATCCACAACTTGGTTTTGATCTGGAATAGCTAGAATTCCTACAAAAATAGCTTAGATTAATTTGCTAGGGGATTTAGGGTTCCTTGTGACAATCTACGTCGTATAAATAGCTCGTATAAGCATTAAAAATAATCATCAAACAATCATGTAATCAAATTACAACATATATATATATATAATCCAAGTTATATATATATATATATATATATATATATATATATATATATATATATATATATATATATATATATATATATATATATATATATATATATATATATATATATATATATATATATATATATATATATATATATATATATATATATATATATATATATATATATATATATATATATATATATATATATATATATATATATATATATATATATATATATATATATATATATATATATATATATATATATATATATATATATATATATATATATATATATATATGATACCAAACTGTAACATCCCCAAATTTATACAACTCAATACAGCGGAAGACTCGTTGGTGTTACGGGATAGCATATTACTCACATCATACACAACGCTTAAAAATCACGCCGTTTAATAATAAAGCTTTTCCATTCATAAATATCAATTTTTACATAGGTCATAAGTCATAGTATTTCATACAATTTTTACAAAACATTTGAATGGAAATTATTGTTTAAGTGCGGGCCATGAATTCTTGTTGTCTTCCCGAGAATTACCTTCAAGTACCTGAGATAAAACATGTTAAAAGAAAAGGTCAGCGATAACGCCGAGTGAATTCATAGAGTTTAATAAAATCCATCAATATAATATCAGTATAAAATTATTACCGAAAATTATTTTGTACAAATCATTGTAATAGGCCATAAAATAGCCAAAGTCATTTTATACAAATCCTTATCAAAAATCATAATATAGGCTTTCGCCTTCAAAATCATTATACGAACCAATGTCGTAAAAATATCATAAAATACGTTTTTATAACGTCGTGTAGAGTTAAATAAAAACCGTTATATGAATATGGTTATGTAAAACCAAAACACAAACATAATATCAATAATAAGACCCCGTATTGCGAGTCAGGCAATATATCGTATTTCGGTGCGTATAGCAGTATTTCGTTAATTGGATTATTATAAGCCGCATGACATTGTTACCTTACTACAACAAACAACGGGTAGCTAGCCTGAAACTCATTTGCCCATATAAATTAGCGTGTCGTCACAATAATCACGCTTGTGTAAATCTTCTTATACATAAATTCACTTACCAATCAATGTGGCACGACGGGGATCAACCGTCAAGGGGCGAACTGGGGTGATCGTCCCCAAATAGTACTATTATATGCATAAGCGTCTATCAAATCCCGGTAGTTAATAATTCATGCTAATGGGACTTTTAGTGACATAACCTAACTTTAATAATCCATCTCATTTCATCTATCGGGTCATATAATCATTCATCGGGTCATACAATCATTCGGGTCCAAATCAATAAACAAACAATCGGGACAAATGGTGTCCTATTTTATCAAAACTAACATGTTATCTCCCTCGCGGGTTTATAAAACATTTCATAAAAACATTTAAAAGAGTGCGAGGCTATGAACTCACGTTGATGTGAGAAGGCGGTTATCGGCAATTCGGATGTACGGTACGTGCTTCAATCACGAAAACCTAGACAAATAATACTTGTCTTAGACTCTTGTCCAATGACTTTATAAAAATAAAAATTATGTATACATATGACTATTTTATATATATGATGATCAAGTGGGTTTATATATTCTCATTTACTCATTTTAGTGTTATGTGTTGATAACTTTTATACTAGTTTACTAGTTTTACCTATCTACATGTTTTAGGTCCAATAAGCCTATTATAAGTCCATTAACTTGTATTAATCCATTTTATACTTGTATTATAAGTATTTATACTTTACATGTTGGGCCCAAATGGGTTAAGTCCAATAAGTAATTTTTATAAGTGTTTAACTTATTTGGTTAAATTATTAGTCCAATATGCTAACTTAGCTCGTTATTGTCTGTATGTCATATAGTTCGGGTTTTATCGGTTTTTACTTGTATTAGGTACTTATATATCAGTATATGACTTTTAAAAACTTTACATTAGATGGGTTTGATCGACTAAGTTTTAATTGGCGAAAAACGTTAATTTTATGGTAATAGCCGAAAAAGTCGTAAAAATCATGTTTATAGTTTTTATAACTTATAAATCTTATTCAACTACCATTTTTAAAAAGAGTCCATTTATTTAACCTTATACATATCTATATAAATGAAATTTATAAGTTAGTGGGTTTTCATGTGTATATATTTTATAAATATATAAGTGAGTGCTTATTTTATATAAGTTTTTATTATACAAATCTGATTTTAAATTTCATGTTCACCAAAACAGCCATATCTAGAGTTCTATATGGAGATAGAAGCCCAAATGTTTATGGCATAAACTACATAATATGTTCTCCATTTAACTCTTCTATGGCTACTTTTGAATCAGCCTCTACGTATTTTATAAAAATCGTCCAAAACAGTCTATGCAGATTTGTACTCTAATATTGTTTTGATCATATCTCACTCATCCTAATGATTCCATTGCATGGCCAACTCACCACATGTGTAAAAATCATATACCTTACTGTTTATTTATTAATCTATGCCATTTTAACATTTTATCATGAGTTTCTTCACTGTTTTATACAGCCTAGTCCTTACATCATGATTTTAACACTTTTCATGTAGATTCTTATCTTTTTAATCAAATCTATCAACACCAAATCCCCACATAATATTTTTAATCATCATTCATCATCATATACATATACATAAGTAAAAGAAAATACAAGATTACATAATCAAAATAACAAGAAGGATAGGAAGAATGATCCTTATACCACCATAGTGATGAAAAGATGAGGTTGATGAACAAGGCTTGGATTTGGATGGCAAAACTTGTGATATACCAACATCAACTTCAAGATCACCTATCTTCATGAATCATCTTGTGGAAAATCAGCCCCAAGACACCAACAAAACCTCTCCTTGGATGTTAAAATGACCACTAATCAATAGAGCTTCAAGAGTCCTTCATCATGTGTATGAATAACACATGATTTCATGGTTGAATCAAGATCAAATGGGGGTTGTTTTAGGTGAGTTTGGGACGAAATATAGAGGGATAGGAGAGAAAAGTAGTGGTTTGCATGTTAGATTTGTGAGAAATGGTTTCTAGGAAATGGTTTTGTGGTTTGGTGTAGCTTACATGTTAAGCTTAGCTAACAAGTGTAACTTGTTAGTTATAACTTGACACATCATGAGATGTGGTGGCATACTTTGGCCTTCCCATGTTAGTGGGGTGGGGAAAACTTTTTTTGTCTCATCCCACTAATTTACGAGTATTCCTTGATTCTAGTTTCCTTGATTTGCGTGCCCTCGGGTCGTTTTACGAAAAACGTTTTTATAAATTATGAATCAACGGCACAAAACGAATCCAATAAAAATTGTCTCATCAAAAACGGAGTTCAAAAACATAAATACGTAATCCTAAGGTTTCCGGTTTAATCGTAAAGGACGTTAAATTATAATCGTAAGTCCTAATCTCTTCTCGTAAATTTGTGAGTTTATGAACCAACACAAATTTAAAATCTCAAAATAATATTCACGGATAAATTTATTTTCTGAAATGTGGGACTGTCATAAAAAACGGTGTATGTAAACGTAAGCACGTAACGTAGAGTCCTCCAGTTTAGACGTAGTCGATGCTACTTCAGGACGTAAATCCAAATTTCTTCCTAAAAAATAAGTGAGTTCATAATATAACATTAAAATAATGTTTTAAATTATACTTGAGAATAAAATATCAACCATAAATTGACGGATTGTCACATGTAATCATTGAACCATTGGGCAATGAAGCAATGTATGCACACACTGTATCAAGATCAATACCAACAAGCTTAACTCTTTGTGAGTCAACATTGTATGTGTTAGCGTCTAAATGTGAGGCGCTGACAAAGCTTGATCCAACGTTGACACAAGGTGATCCAGTAACGGGGTGCATGTATGATTCCTTTTGATCAAATTGACCTTCACTATGTGAGAAGAAGGCCATATTTCCATTGGTAGATTTGCTTTCCTGATCCAAAAGGATTTCACTCTCTATAATCTTCAGCTTATTGTAGACGTCATCAAAAGTGGAACTTTTGTGAGCATTATTAGCAATCATAGACCTTGCTTCAATCTTCCATGCATCACCAAAACTTTTAAGGAAAATGGTAATGATATCAGCATCATCATGCACTGTTCCCATAAATGACAATTTGATTGTGATGTCAAGGAGTCTGCTTCTCACCCCACTTAGCTTTTCATTGGGAAGAGCTTTGAACACATCATACTCATGCAAGAGTTGCTTCTTTTTCTTTGAGGCAGTATCATCATTACCACCATAAGTGACTTGAAGGGCTGCCCAAAGCTCTTTAGCAGACTCATAACCTCTATACTTGTGCTGATTGGCTGGTCCCAAAGAAAGTTTGAGAATGCTTAGAGTTTTCAGGTCGTTCCTTCTCTTTGCAATGTCCTCAGTTGAGACAGCTCTCCCATCTGTAGGTTTTTCTCTTCGATCATCTTCACTTGAGCCTGGAGTTGATCTTAAATTAATAGCAGCTTGAATCTTGGCAGCCTTATCGAATGTGTTTCCATATTCAATAATTTCCCATAGGGTGTGGTCATGGATTTGAAGGTACTGCTCAAAATTGAACTTCCATATCTCAAAGTTGTCTGGGTCTAGCATGGGGGTTTTTAGGTTATGGCTTGAGGGGAGGTCAACTCTGGAGTAGACATGTTGTCTACTTTTAGGGTTTCTTGAAAAATTAGAGTTTTTGGCGATTTAGGGTTTTTAGGGTTTTGTGTTCTTTAGATCAAAGTTCCTCAACAAGCTCTGATACCACTTGTTGATCCTAAACTTAGATCGATTTAGCTTGTGTAAACGAGAATGAATCAAGTTAAACACTTAGAGAAACTTTGTTGTATATGAAACAATTTAAGTATTATGCGGAATTAATACTTAAAGAAGAACACACAAACATGATAAACCAAACTTTCACTTTGATTGATGAATCGAACTTACGTACAATAAATGTGTAAAACATGTATTTAACTAAAACCTAAAGACCTCCTTTTATAGAATAAGGAACCTTGTACAAGAGTCTACGTATCAACTATTTTAGGTAAAGATAAACATAAGAAATACATTGTCGAACATATCTTTACTAGAAACATAAAACGTGTAGACTAAGTATCCTATCAGTGCTTGACTTCTTCTTATCAATGCTTGACTTCTTCTTGTCAATGCTTGACTTGACAACACTTGATTTCTTCCTATCAACGTCCAATTTCCTCTTGTCAGCGTCTAAGTGTCTTGGCTTCATTTTATTCCCAACAGTAAATGCCATCAGATACTTTATGGGTAAACTCAAACATCTCAAATGTAGATTCGTGAATGGACTAGCTGCAAGGTTGATGCTAAACATGAAAAAAAAAGATCAACTTCAACAAGAGCTTGCGTCCATTGATTGTATCATTGACGATGGGAATGGGGGAGATGTGGAAATTCACAACAGACTGAGATTTTCAATAAAATACAGAACATCGAAAAACTTCAGGCTATGGAACTTACATAGAAAACTAAAATCAAGTGGGCTATTAAAGGGGATCAAAACACTAGATTTTTTTCATGGTATGCTAAACAAGAAACATAATAACTCGAACGTTCATGGTATTATGATGGACGGTGTCTAGATTGATGATCCTTTCATGGTGAAGAAATAGTTTTATGATCATTTTAGTAATCGCTTCACCTCTCCTGGCCTTATAGATACGAGTATTATGATGGATTTCCCTTTTAAATTATCGGATGAGCAACGTATAAATTTAGAGCGAGTGGTTTCCATTGATGAACTTAACTCAGCGGTTTGGGATTGTGGAACGGACAAAGCTCCTGGTCCAGACGGTTTCACTTTTGGCTTCTACCGCCGATACTGGAATCTCATCCAGGATAAGGTCCACGCGGCTGTTAGTTATTTCTTCTTAAATTGTGATATGCCTAAGGGATGCAATTCCTCTTTTATTGCCTTGATTCCTAAAACCCCTAACTCTAATTTAGTTAAAGACTTCAGACCTATTAGTTTAATTGGAAGTTTCTACAAAGTTAGTGTAAAAGTTTTGGCAAACAGACTTGTGGGAGTTTTAAATGGCATAGTTAGTGAAGTGCAATCGGCTTTCATTGTGGATAGACAGATCCTTGACGTACCTTTTATTCTTAATGAAATGCTTCAATGGTGCAAGGCGAAAAAGAAACAAGCTCTTATCTTTAAGGTTGAATTTGAGAAATCTTTTGACTCGGTTAGATGGAATTTTCTTGATGATATTCTTAAAAAAATGGTTTTGGTAATAAGTGGTGCAATTGTATCCAATGTTGTCTTCAATCTTCAAGAGGATCTATATAGGTTAACGATAGTCCAACGGGATAGTTTCAATTCAGTAAAGGCCTAAAATAAGGATATCCACTATCTCCTTTTTTTATTTACCCTGATCATGGAAACGTTGCATCTTTCCTTTCAACGTGTTGTCAATGCAGGTATGATTCATGGCATTAATTTTGGTGGTGGTTCGATAAATCTCTCTCACACGTTTTACACGGACAATGCGGTTTTCATTGGTCAGTGGAGTGAGAACAATATCACTACTTTATTCAATGTTCTTGAATGTTTTCACAAGGCGTCAGGGCTTCGTATCAATATGAGCAAGAGTAAGATCATGGGTGTCCACGTTGGTATTGATAATGTTAAAAGAGTTGCTGCTAGACTTGGGTCTCACTCTTAAAACCCCTTTTACTTATCTTGGTTTTATTGTGGGTGGAAATATGTCTCAAACTCATATGTGGAAAGATACAGTAGACAAAGTTAAGCATAGGTTATCTAATTGGAAACAAACACGCTCTCTATTAGTGGGTGGCTTATGTAACACCCCCAAATTTATACAATTCAATATAGCGGAATACTCGTTGGTGTTACGGGATAGCACATTACTCACATCATAGACAACGCTTAAAAATCGCGTCGTTTAATAATAAAGCATTTCCATTCATAAATATCAAATTTACATAGGTCCCATGTCATATTATTTCATACAAGTTTTACAAAGCATTTGAATGGAAATAGTTATTTAAGTGCGGGCCATGAATTCTTGTTGTCTTCCCGAGAATTACCTTCAAGTACCTGAGATAAAACATGTTAAAAGAAAAGGTCAGCGAAAAAGCTGAGTGAATTCATAGAGTTTAATGAAATCCATCAATATAACATCGGTATAAAATTATTACCGAAAATCATTTTGTACAAATCTTTGTAATAGGCCATAAAATAGCCAAAGTCATTTTATACAAATCTTTATCAAAAATCATAATATAGGCTTTCGCCTTCAAAATCCTTATACGAACCATTGTCGTTAAAAACATCATACAATACGTTTCATAACGTTGTATAGAGGTGAATAAAAATCGTTATATGAATATGGTTATGTAAAACGAAAACACGAACATAATATCAATAATAAGACCCTGTATTGCTAGTCAGGCAATATATCGTAATTCAATGCATAAAGCAGTATTTTCGTTATTTTTGGATTATTATAAGCCGCATGACATTGTTACCTTACTATAACCAACAACGGGTAGCTAGCCCGAAACTCAATTTTCCCATCTAAATTAGCGTGTCGTAATAATAATCACGCTTGTGTAAATCTTCTCATACAGAAATTCGCTTACCAATCAATGTGGCACGACAGGGATCAACCGTCAAGGCGCGAACTGGGGTGATCGTCCCCAAATAGTACTATTATATGCATAAGCGTCTACCAAATCCCGGTTGTTCACAATTCATGCTAATGGGACTTTTAGTGACATAACCTAACTTTAATAATCCATTTCATTTCTCACATCGGGTCATATAATCATTCATCGGGTCATACAATCATTCGGGTCCAAATCAATTAACAAACAATCGGGACAAATGGTGTCCTATTTTATCAAAACTAACATGTTATCTCCCTCGCGGGTTTATAAAACATTTCATAAAAACATTTAAAAGAGTGTGAGGCTATGAACTCACGTTGATGTGGGAAGGCGGTTATCGGTTATTCGGATGTACGGTACGTGCTTCAATCACGGAAACCTAGACAAATAATACTCGTCTTAGACTTTTTCCAATGACTTTTTCAAAATAATAATTATGTATACATATGATGATTTTATATATATTATGATCAAGTGGGTTTACATATTCTCGTTTACTCATTTTAGTGTTATGTGTCGATAACTTTTATACTAGTTTACTAGTTTTACCTATTTACATGTTTTAAGTCCAATAAACTTATTATAAGTTCTTTAACTTGTATTAATCCATTTTATACTTGTATTATCAGTATTTATACTTTACATGTTGGGCCCAAATGGGTTAAGCCCAATAAATAAGTTTATAAGTGTTTTAGCCCATTTTGTTGTATTATTAGGCTAATTAACTTAGCCCGTTAATGTCCGTATGTTTTATAGTTCGGGTTTTATCGGTTTTTACTTGTTATATATGTTTATATATCAGTATATGAGTTCATAAAAGTTTACATTAGACGGGTCCAACCGTCTAATTTTTATTTAACAAAAACGTTAATTTTACGGTAATAGTCGAAAAAGTCGTAAAAATCATGTTTATAGTTTTTATAACTTATAAAACTTATTCAACTACCATTTTTATAAAGAGTCCATTTATTTAACCTTATACATATCTATATAAATGAAATTTATAAGTTAGTGGGTTTTCATGTGTATATATTTTATAAATATATAAGTGAGTGCTTATATTATATAAGTTTTTATTATACAAAACTGATTTTAAATTTCATTTTCACCAAAATAGCCATATCTAGAGTTCTATATGGAGATAGAAGCTCAAATTTTTATGGCATAAACTACATGCTATGTGCTCCATTTAACTCTTGTATGGCTACTGTTGAATCAGCTTTAAGTATTTTCTAAAATTTGTCCAAAACAGTGTACTCAGATTTGCACTCTAAACTTGTTTTGATCATATCTCACTCATCCTAATGATTCCATTGCATGGACAACTCTCACATGTGTACAAGACATATTACTTACTGTATATCCATTAATCTATGCCATTTTATCAGTTCATGACATGGTTCTTTACTGTTTTATACAGCCATCATTTTTAAGCATGATTTTAACCTTTTTACATATAGTTTTTCATCTTTTTACCCATGATTATCAACACCAAATCCCCACATAATATTTTTATCATCATATATCATCATACATATATACATTTAAGAAGAAAATACATGATTACATAATCAAAACTAACAAAAGGATGGGGAGAACAATCTTTATACCACCATGATGATGTAGGTTATGATCAAGACATGGATTTTGATGGAGAAACTTGTGATAAACCAAGACCATTTTCAAGACCACCATTTTTCAAGAACTTCTTGTGGAAATCAGCCCTAAGACTCCATAGAAACTCCTCCTTGGATGTTATAATCACCACCAATCAATAGGGCTTCAAAAGGGCTTCATCATGTGTGTAGATAACATAAGATTTCATGGTTAATTTTTGATCATAATGGGTGTGTATGGTGATGATGGTGGGACGACACCATAGAGAGAGTGAGAGAGAGTTTTTGAGTTGTTTGCATGAGTTGCAAATGAGAAGTGGTTTAGTTTGATGGTTTTGCTAAGTTGGTAGCTTACTTTGTAAGCTTATGCTTACAAGTGTAAGTAGTAAGCTACCACTTTGACACATCAAGTGGTATGTGTCAATGTTTGGCCATCCCATGTTAGTGGGGTGGGGCAAGATTTATCTTGTCCCATCCCACTAATTTACGGGTATTCCTCGATTCTAGTTTCCTCGATTTGCGTGCCCTTGGGTCGTTTTACGAAAAACGTTTTTATAAATTATGAATCAACGGCACAAAACGAATCTAATAAAAATTGTCTCATCAAAAACGGAGTTCGAAAACGTAAATACGTAATCCTAAGGTTTCTGGTTTAGTCGTAAAGGACGTTAAATTATAATCGTAAGTCCTAATCTCTTCTCGTAAATTTGTGAGTTTATGAACCAACACAAATTTAAAATCTCAAAATAATATTCACGGACAAATTTATTTTCTGAAATGTCGGACTGTCACCAAAGACGGTGTATGTAAACGTGAGCACGTAACGTAGAATTATCCAGTTTAGACGTAGTCGATGCTACTTCAAGACGTAAATCCAAATTACTTCCCAAAAATAAGTGAGTTCATAATGTAACATTAAAATAATGTTTTTAAATAATACTTGAGAATAAAATATCAACCATAAATTGACGGATTGTCAAAGCATTTACCCCTAAACAGGATCTTTGTCCTCAAAGATCATCTTATCTTACTACTCGCTTCTTATAGAGTTAAAGCCATGTGGGTATTTCCTCCACAT
This sequence comes from Glebionis coronaria, assembly GCA_025667525.1. Lineage (NCBI taxonomy): Eukaryota > Viridiplantae > Streptophyta > Magnoliopsida > Asterales > Asteraceae > Glebionis > Glebionis coronaria. Next base: position 546,038,527 of record CM046882.1, read on the forward strand.
TCGGTCTTTTCTCACAAGTGAAATTCATTACAATACGCGAGTTTCCTCAAACATAACTACGGGAATAAGATCAGACTTAATGTTGACTTACTTTCTCTATCCATGATGTTCACGGGTTTTTGATGAATGTAACTTTTTGCCGATCTAAACTTTACTAAGAAACAATCAGATTCTTACTTGATAGACATTTTATCAAGTTCGATATACGAAACATAATTCACGCAGATCTTGAAGTCCTAGGGTAGATCCAGCTTATATGCCTTTCAAACCAATCTTTTACATCATCTCAATGGTCCCATGCAACGGGGACTTATTTCCCATGATCTTTTAGATCATCTATCCATTTTTCCAAGGTGAAAATTTTTGGCGTAACTTCTCTACCCATCCTGCACTTCAAGATCTACATTTCATATTCATATAACCTCCTGCCCACTACTGGCACTCAATAATCAAATCCTAATTTCAACAATCATTTCAGGTCTCGTTGGGTCGAGTATTTTGTAAGGTTAGATTTGCCATCATAGGAAACCTTAAACCTAAAAGACATGTCCAACTCACAATGGGTGTATGTCGGGTGTCTTCATCCCAACTACTGCTTACATATGCTCTAATATATATCCTCACAAGATTTGATCTTGATCCTAATACGATAATTATCAATGATAATCTCTCCAAAGGAAAACGATTTTACAGTTTATTACCAAAGGTCAATCATTCAAACATAAAATAACACTTATAGTATTTTGTATCGTTACTTTACCTCGTCCCTTCGATTGGGGTGGTACACAGTACTCTCGTCAAGATTCGTTCTCAATGACTTCTAAGCAAATCTCTAGAAATTCGATGTAAAGCGAGGATCTTGATAGAGATGATCGATACAAGCACACCATGTTTACACAACTCCTTTAAATACAAAGAGTCAATTTCTTCATCAAGAATTTATCATTAACAGGAATGATATTTGCAGATTTGGTCAGTCTGTCGACGATGACCCAAATCGAATCAAATTCAGATGATGACCTTTGCAATAGCTAGAAGTTTACTAATGTATGAGGCAATGTCTGCCTTCATAATTTGCCATTAGTACAACTTCTTCAGATAAAGATACATTTAGTCAGAAATGAAAAGAATAGAATACTTATACTTACGAGATTCTAACATTACTAATTCTCAAAATCTCCATATTTAGGCAATTATAAGTGGCCTTTTATACATTTAACGCCATTGGTTTCTCAATTCTAATGGTTCACATTAGCCGAGAACCCCCTTTTTCTATATTATCCTTTTTACAAACATCATTTATTTTTATATTGTTCGGCAATTTATTTTGCACAGTCATTATTAAGAAACACATCCTAATTGGTTCTTTATCTTTTCTACATAATGTGTCAGTATCTACATTCACCTTCCCTGATGAAATAATTATCATGACCGTATTCATTCAAAATTTCTTTCTTCACATTTTCTAGGTTTTAGTTTCGTCTCAACTATCATTTTTATTAGTTTTGCTCAATTCGACGTTTAAAGCGTCGTTAAATATTTCAAATAATTAAATAATAAATGTTTAGTTTTTATGAAACGTAAACGTAAAAGTTTTAAATTTTCTCAGTTCATCTAATTATAGAAAAATGTTCAAAATAAATTTAAAATAATTATTAAGATTCGTAAATGTTCGAAAATCTTTGGTTATATTGTGGTCAAAATTTTCTTAGCTAAAAAGCAAAAATTGTCGTTTCAAATTTTAAGTCATGGTTTAACGGTTTCCTCAATCCCTCTTAGGTTGTCTTGAGGTATACACAAACATTTACCCCTAAACAGGAGTTTAGTTAAATGATTTTTGTATAAGGAAATAATCCCTTAAAAATCCTTTGTTAAAACATTTGTCAAAACATATTTCCATTTTCTTTTTGGTAAAACCCAAAGCCTTAATGGTTCCAATTTTTGAAAAGTCAATATATTCCATTTTCTATTAATCACACGGTCAAATAATGTAAAGGATTAAGTCTTTCATCACATGTTAATTATTCAAGGTACATGTTTTCACTACTCGGCCGACTCAGGGCATTCTTTAAATAATTATTAACTCATTCTTATTCTTATAAATAAACAAATAGTTCTTAATGATCACAAGCATGAATTTATCAATTTACAGCCTACACACGTGATTCACCAAATTTATGAATTCTACATGTGCATTGGTCAATCCAAACGACATAACATGAAACTCATAATGGTCATTACAAGTTCTGGATGTAGTGATTGGAATAGACAATCTTTTTCGCAGATGCGAAGTTGATGATAACCATGCCGAGGATCAAATCTTTAGAACATACGCTAGAACCTTGTAAAGGATCGAACAATCTATCATCTTGGGTAGTGGATATAGATTTTAATCGTCAATTTACTTAGTTCACGGTAATCAATAAACATAAGGAATGATAACACCATAGCTCTTCATGATGATGAGCTTGGTAGAATAAAAGCATTTCCCGACAACTATCTCAGTTGTACGGTAATTCTTTTAATTCAGATGGTGCTGACGTACAGTGCACACGCCATAGGTGCAGCACCAGGAATATAATCAATACCAAATTCAACTTGCCTTAATGGCGAAAGTCTAGGTAATTCACCAATAAATACCTCCTAGAGTGTCAGATACCAGAAACATCTTTTAATAAATTCATATTAGGTTCTTTCTAGATTATAATATCTATGACTAATTCATAACCATTCACGGTATAATTTCAAGTCTAAATACAGGATATGGTCATCCATCAAGAATTATTTAGATCACTTTTGATAATCAACATCTTATCTTTTAGGGGATTTCTACTCGAGTTCCCATCAATTAAGACAATGTCGTCATGTCGTAATCAATCAATCCATTCTATTGGCACTATCAACTTTCCAGTTTCGTTGCTGTCGATAAGATGTGAACTTCTCAAAAGACAAATAATAACTCATAATCCTTCACAAATTCAAGGATATCTGGATACATAACTAACCTTAAAAGAGTAAGGTCAACGCATAATCTACACGAGAGAATTTCAAATCAGATACAGACGAAAACATTTAATGAATATGAATATCCCATGTTTTAATAATTTGAGTACGCATTCGAAAGCTCCTCGGATCGTTACCCAGGTCATTCAAATGAAATCAAATCAAAATAAATGATAGGAACGTCGATACATCCAGTCGGGTATCAACACTCGGTAATCAGATACTTTTCCTAAGAACCTCACTACGGGAGAATTGGACAAGAAAGAATTGTCAATTGTCAAATAAGACAATTTCCACAGATGAGTAAATTCGACTCAGAAGAATAGATGCTACAGGCACATATGTAGGTGTCCCTAACACTATGTCCCTATTTTTCACTTCTTGCAGATCTCATAAAATTTAATCTTTCACAATCTTCAAAGAAAATGTAGTGTTTATTCATTAGTTTTATGGTGACTACTAATCAGCCTTGCATGGTCACTTCCAAATTGTATGTAGGCGCGCAACTATATACAATTTCAAGATTAACGATGCAATACTCAGTTCGTCAATATTTTATCATCATGTTTATAATAAAAACATTTTCATGCTCAATTCTTAAATAAGAATCAAAAATAAATTTACAAAGATTTTCTTTGTTATGAAAACAATTAAGTTTTCCAAGGTATTTCATAATCAACTTTATTTCAATAATGATTATTTATAAGTCTCACTTTAAATAATCCATATAGTGATGAAAATTAAATTTTCTCAAAGGATATTGTGTTATCTTATAAAAACAATGAGTGATCTGCAAAAGAGTGATGAAAAGTTGTTTACCAAGAACTAACCATAATATAATAGGAAATGAGCTTAGCCAATTAATCATGAGGTGCATGACCTCGATGGCACTCAAAAAGAATAATCCACAACGTAACTCAATTCGAGATGAGTACTTGTTCAATGGTTGCATCACTAATGCGAACCTTAGGATGAAGCAATAAAGGATAGAAACATCGATACATGTAGGATTTAGCAATCAAAGGTAGTCTTTTCATTAATCACAAACAAGTCAAAATTGTACTGTAACACATTATGTGTCACTATGTCATACAATTCCAAGAACTCATCCTACCAAGTGATGTCTCAGTTAAGTTAGGGATTATTTTTAAAGGATACCACAATGAATACTAATCTACAAGAGTCATTAGGTGTTCCATATGTCCTAGAAGATCCATTGGTCCCAATTCAGAAGAAGATTTCTTCAATTTATTTCTTGGACACTGAACATCCTCGTTAGTGGACAATGGCCTAGGAACAACCCTTAACATGAACCTAAAATCATTTAAAACCTCATAATTCAATCACAGAACTTAACGACTTCCTCTTAACGATCTCATATTCCATACATGTTAAGTTTCACTTTATTCAAGTTTTAACCAATTTTATACTCAATTCAATATCTTACCTCATTATCCAATACTTCAACCTTATTCTTAGGCCTTAAAAGGGCAATAAAAGCTCAGTATGAACAACACTTAATTTCCAATCCTATAGCTCTTTCATCAATAGTTATCAAATGAGTCACTAGCATGAGATGACTCACACATTCAATTAGATTTCTCGGAAAGGTACTAGTGGCATGAGGCTTTTGGGTAATGGTTCCAATGACAGCCTCAAGTGCAACATTCACCCTTTCGATTTCATTTTAAGAATTGGATGACAACGAATCAGATGACATCTTTCTAGGTGGTAACGTTTTGTCAAACTCCACTCTATAAGGAAAGATTGTCATGACATCGATATCAAATTTAATCTTGCCAATTCTTCTTCAATATCACAATCAACTAATATCAACATTTCTACGAATATCAACCATTTGTTGGGATGATAAATATCCACAGCTTGGTTTAGATCTAGGATAGCTAGAATTCCTATGAGAATAGCTTCGATTAATTAACTAGGGGATTTAGGGTTTCTTGTGACAATCTACGTCGTATAAATACCTCGTATAAATATCAAAATAATCATCAAACAATCATGTAATAAAATTACATCATATATATATATATATAATCCAAGTTATATATATATATATATATATATATATATATATATATATATATATATATATATATATATATATATATATATATATATATATATATATATATATATATATATATATATATATATATATATATATATATATATATATATATATATATATATATATATATATATATATATATATATATATTAAAAATAACACTTCTCAGTCTGGCCTTGTCAGTAACTCGGGAATTCTTCGGCACCGTTATAGTCTAAAGAATTTTAGACATTTTGAGAAAAATGTTTATAGTTAAAAGATTTTGAAATGTTTTATTCAAACCTTGGTTTTAAAAATCTTTCGTTCTCTATAACGAGAGCTCTGGTACCAAACTGTAACACCCCCAAATTTACACAATTCAATACAGCGGAAGACTCGTTGGTGTTACGGGATAGCACATTACTCACATCATAGACAACACTTAAAAATCGCGTCGTTTAATAATAAAGCATTTCCATTCATAAATATCAAATTTACATAGGTCCCAAGTCATATTATTTCATACAAGTTTTTACAAAGCATTTGAATGGAAATAGTTATTTAAGTGCGGGCCATGAATTCTTGTTGTCTTCCCGAGAATTACCTTCAAGTACCTGAGATAAAACATGTTAAAAGAAAAGGTCAGCGAAAATGCCGAGTGAATTCGTAGAGTTTAATGAAATCCATCAATATAACATCGGTATAAAATTATTACCGAAAATCATTTTGTACAAATCTTTGTAATAGGCCATAAAATAGCCAAAGTCATTTTATACAAATCTTTATCAAAAATCATAATATAGGCTTTTGCCTTCAAAATCATTATACGAACCATTGTCGTTAAAAACATCATACAATACGTTTCATAACGTTGTATAGAGTTGAATAAAAATCGTTATATGAATATCGTTATGTAAAACCAAAACACGAACATAATATCAATAATAAGACCCTGTATTGCTAGTCAGGCAATATATCGTAATTCAATGCATAAAGCAGTATTTACGTTATTTTTGGATTATTATAAGCCGCATGACATTGTTACCTTACTATAACCAACAACGGGTAGCTAGCCCGAAACTCAATTTGCCCATCTAAATTAGCGTGTCGTCACAATAATCACGCTTGTGTAAATCTTCTCATACACAAATTCGCTTACCAATCAATGTGGCCCGACGGGGATCAACCGTCAAGGTGCGAACTGGGGTGATCGTCCCCAAATAGTACTATTATATGCATAAGCGTCTACCAAATCCCGGTAGTTCACAATTCATGCTAATGGGACTTTTCGTGACATAACCTAACTTTAATAATCTATTTCATTTCTCACATCGGGTCATATAATCATTCATCGGGTCATACAATCATTCGGGTCCAAATCAATTAACAAACAATCGGGACAAATGGGGTCCTATTTTATCAAAACTAACATGTTATCTCCCTCGCGGGTTTATAAAACATTTCATAAAAACATTTAAAAGAGTGCGAGGCTATGAACTCACGTTGATGTGGAAAGGCGGTTATCGGCGATTCGGATGTACGGTACGTGCTTCAATCACGGAAACCTAGACAAATAATACTCGTCTTATACTTTTGTCCAATGACTTTATCAAAATAATAATTATGTATACATATGATGATTTTTTATATATGATGATCAAGTGGGTTTACATATTCTCGTTTACTCATTTTAGTGTTATGTGTCCATAACTTTTATACTAGTTTACTAGTTTTACCTATTTACATGTTTTAAGTCCAATAAACTTATTATAAGTTCTTTAACTTGTATTAATCCATTTTATACTTGTATTATCAGTATTTATACTTTACATGTCGGGCCCAAATGGGTTAAGCCCAATAAATAAGTTTATAAGTGTTTTAGCCCATTTTGTTGTATTATTAGTGTGACACCCTAGAATCGAGGTCATTAACGATACCCTAAATTCGCTAATTTTTGAAATTTTTGATAAATTTTAATTTCTATAATTATAAGTATTTTGGTTAAAGCCGATGTTCGAGGTTATAATTTTTACGTTTGACGTTTTGAGAAGGACGATGACGATTACGATCCCGAGAGATGCCCAATTTTATATAATTTTTGACGATTTATCAATAATGTAATTTTTCGAGAACTTTATTTACGATTCGTGTTAAGTTGAGTCGTGTGAGTTTTATAGCCTTCCAAGTACATTTAAAGTATCCCAAAAATATTTTGGAGCATTCGGGAAGATTTCCGACTCCCGTAAAATTTTCAAACTTGACAAATGAGTCAAACCCGCAAAGCTTTGAGGTCGTTTTCTATTTAAGGACAAAAGAAGCCCAAAATTGCACAAAGGTCCCTCCTAACTATCAAAAAGGGCCAAAGTGAACAAACACTTAAACACATACAAAATTTACAAAGAAAAATCAACCATCACTCTCCTTGTCTCTCTCTAGCTCACGGCACACCCAAGAACACACAAAAATCCACCAAAAATCTTTTCTACTTGATTTTTCAAAAATCTAAGGTTAGACCACGCTTAGTTTGGTCATTACCCACCTATTCATGTAATCAAATCCAACATGCATTGATAAAAATTTTTCAAGATTTTTCATATGATCCAAATTCGTTTTTGTGGCTAATTGAGCTAATGCATGTTGATATTTAGTGTTATGGAAGTATAAACACCATGAAAACCCACCAAAATTAATTTGGTTGTGGTGATTTGGTCACCCAAACCCCACGGCAAAGGGGGTGTTTGGGGAGCCATGGTGGTTGTTGAATTTGCATGGTATATTTGTGTTTGGTTTGTTGTTTTAGGAAGATTCATATAGGTTTTATTACTTGCATGTTTATTTTTCTTTGATTTTTGATATTGAGATTGGTTGATCAATAGGGGTAGGATGGAAGTTTGATGTTAGGATATGTTTGGGAAGGCTTAGGATGATGTTTAGTGTTGGTTAGAAGTCTTGGAATCGAGTCTAAGCATGTTTTTGGTATAGTCATTTTTAGGCAGAAAAATTTGGTCTATTTTAGAAAAATGATTTTTGTTCCAGGTCTTGAAAACTAAATATAGTGATAGAGAGTTTTTCTAGCTTTAATTTGGTATAAGGTAGAGCCCGTGACTCAAAACGAGCTAAAAGTTATGACATTTTAAAGATCGGGTACCGGGAGACGAGGACTTTCACAATCCGGATTTGTGCAAAGTTTTAGTCAAATCCCGAGGGTCACAAGTGTAATTTGGTGAATGATCAAGGGTCAAAATTTGGTCCCTAACCTGTGTAAATGGGTCTATATGTTGACTTAGGTGTCAAGGAAGTCAAAGGTATTTTTCATATAGGTCAAAGTGGTCAAAATTGGTCGAAGCGCAATTTCAGCCCGTAAAATGTAGTCGTGGAAATGAGTTGCGTAACGGGTCGTAAAAGTGAAAACTTTTATTGGGTTTAAAAACATGTTATCTACAGGTCATATAGGATTTTTGGAAATTTTGTCAAATTTTATAAGCATGGTTTAATAAGGTAAAACAGCCCGTACTTTAGTCAAGTACCGGCGAGAACGTGTAAAAATGGACAACGTAGGTTATAAGCACGAATGGAATAAAATGAATGATACTTGTTGTTTTTGATTTTGGCGTGAGTTATATTTGTCTTAAGTGACTTGTATATATGTATTTTATACAGTACCGTAAGTATTTAAATGAGATTACTCATTACGCGTTATTTGTGATAGGTGTTGATTTACCCGGGCATCCGTAACATCGTCAGTGAACACTCCTCGAACTACCGACTACTTAATATCTAAGGTGTGAATTTATAGCCTCGCTTATATTATTTCAAATTGTTTTACCCGCGAGGGAAATGCATGCTAGTTTTTAAAAGGAACGTATATCATGAATGATTGTTAGACCCGAAAGTTGCCTTAGAAATTGTGTTGAGTACCAAAGTTGCAAAAGCCCCTAAATTCATGAACTATTAACTATTGTCTTGCCCTTGCGAAGGGGGAAATAGCCGCTTATGCAATTTGTAGTACTACGGGGTTAACGACCCAATGCTAGCCGAGAAGCTGTACTTATAGTAAGTTCTGCGGTAGATTATTTTGTATGAGAAATAAGGTATAATTGCAACTGATGCCTTTAGAAGGGGCACTGGTTTCATCTGAATCATGCCGGTATATTTACGCGGGTGATTGAGTTAACGGATTAGTGTCATGAGCTTAAACACAATTGTCAGTATCCTGATTATAGTTTGTTTGATCGACAAGACTATAAATGATCACGAATGGTTTTTATTATATATACGTTCAAATGGATTGTAAAACCTATAAATTCCACTCAACGTTTTCGTTGACCAAAAATTTTTGGCATGTATTTCAGGTAACCGCTGAGCAGTAGGATGGAGCATGCATGGGATGGATGTTGTGTGATCGGCTTGGTGTCCGCTTGTTTTTCCCTCCTTTTCTACTTAAACAATTTTTATGTTTAATGTCATGTGGTTGTAAAACTGAAGTTTTTGGGGTTGAGATTCATGGGGACCAAAACGCTAAACTCTGTGCACTATTTGGGGTTGGAAAAACTGTGGACATGTATTATCTAACAATTTTAAATGTTGAAATTTTAAGTCGACGTCTTTTTAGCGTCGTTTGATATATCTTGTGTGCAATGAATACTGTGTAGCACCCATTGTTGTAGTTCCGCTGCGCATAACAATTGTGGGGGTGTTACAGATTGGTAATCAGAGCCACGAGTTATAGAGAACTAGGTCGTTTTTAAAAATCCTAAACTATAACTTTTGGTGTCGTAAGAAAGGGTCCAAGCACACACAACTATCCTGCATGGCTCCGGTAAGATTTATTGTTGTATTTATGGCATTTGACGTATACTTTTGAGTAAAGTATATATGTGGGTAATTATTATATAAGTATGGAATTACTATATGTAGACGTTAAATTTTACGTGGAATATCCGACATCGTAATTTTCATATTTATCATGCATGAGCATCATATTATTACATTTCGGGCATATGTACCACCTTTGCATTGCATTTGCATGCATATATTTATAATTATTGTATAATTACTTATGTACCCTCCGAAATTTGCTGTTATTGCAGGAATGGCCGAGGTACCGCCCAACGATAACGGGAACGATTACGTCGTAGGTCACGAAGGGGGACCGTTACCTCCGAACCCGCCGGACAATAATAATGGATGGATCGCTCCAGAAGACGAAATAGGGCCGGAAAACGACAATGGCGAAAGTGAGGTGGATAATTTCAGCATGAGTAGTGACGACAATGAGGATTCCGAAGAAGAGCCCGAGGAGCTATTGGATGATGGCATTCCCGAAGATGCCGTAGGCCAGACCGAACCCGACTTGTTTCAAACCCCGAGTTCGCCGAAGGGTTATGAGGTACCACCGACCGGTCGTTATGAGCAGCAACCCTTTGATCGCCCGATGGACAATAGTAATGGGAACAGTGGAGAGTCATCCAAGTCGCCATCGATTCATGAGAATATTGCAAGGGTCTATTTTCTGAGACCGAGTCACTACTGGGATCCCGCAGGTCGTTTGGGGAGGATGGAAAGGTTAATGTATGAGCGGTTTGTAGTTGAGACTAGGGTGATTAAGAAGTTTGATAAGACTGAAAGGGAGCATCAAAGATTGTTGGAAAGGACTTCAAGGATTGCGTATGATGGGATGATGAACACAAGTGCCATCAACAGTTTGAAATCAATGGTTGCGAATTTAAGTGCTAGTCTTGATCGTGTGAGGGAAGATCAGATGAGGTTGTCGAGGATGCAGAGTTGGGAGCATCGTGTGAGGGATTCATTGCCCCCGGATTGGAGATTCGTGGACGATGTGGAAATGGAGGCGAATGACTTCATGGTTCAGCCGCCTACTGGAGATGCTTGTATTTCGGTGGGAAATCAAGTAGCGATTGAGCATGGATCCACATCAGGGACGAGAAAGGAAACAGAATGTGGGCCAGATGAGAAAGGAAAGGGAAAAGTGGATGATGTGGATGAGGACGTGAGTGATGAGGAAACCGAGGAAGACAACGACGAGCCGCCATCCAAGAAGCAGTGTGGATCACCACATGCTTAGTTACTTGTTTTGTATTTTTCTTTGATCATTGTAATAGAACTATTTTAGACCTTTGTATGATGGTATTATGACGAGAAACTCAAGTACTTGATGTTTTGTGGTGAATGATTGTAGTGGCATTACTTGTCACGATTTTGGTTAACTATCAATACAATCTATGTTACCTTTCATGATCTGTGATATGTCTTAAATTTGATCTTTTGTGGTGTGAATTGATGAATATTAGTAACTCCGTAGTGATGTGTCGTTGTATGTATTTTATGTCTGGGAAACTTGATATGAATACTTACATTGTTTTTCTATTTTTCTTGTCTTGCAGAAAGAGATATTCGATAAAACAATGCCTCCAAAGTTGACTGCCGATCGTGTTAATAACATGATTCAGGAAGCAATAGCTAATGCGTTGCAAGCGGACCGAGCTGGGAGAAATCAGGATCCAGGAAGGAACGCGGGGAGACAACCAGCCCCGAGAGTGTGTACCTATTCTAGCTTTATGAAGTGCGGTCCTACGCAGTTCCGTGGATCGGGTGGAGCCCTAGAACTTAGGCGATGGTTGGAAAAAGTTGAAAGTACGTTTGAAATCAGTGGTTGTGCAGAGGCGGATAAAGTAAAGTTTGCAGCAGCTACATTTCTGGATGATGCGTTAAGCTGGTGGAATACCCAGGTAGCTACGGTGGGATTGGCTGTGGCAAATGCGAGAACGTGGAATGCGACCAAAGCTTTGTTGACCAAGAAGTTCTGCCCAGAGGAGGAATTGGGGCAATTGGAGGACGAACTGAGACATTTGACCTTGAAGAACAACGATATAGCTGCTTACACCAGGAGATTCAATGAGTTAAGTCTTTTGTGTCCGGACATATTTGCCAATGATGCCAAGAAAATGAAGCAGTATATTAAGGGATTATCTAGCAATATCAAGGGTGAAACAACTTCGTCGAAACCTGGAACGTTTGATGAAGCGGTTCAAATGGCTCACGCTTTGATGGACGTTAAGCTTCAGGACAAGCAGAACTACATTGCCGAAGGCAACAAGAGGAAATGGGAAGCGGCACAAAGTAATCAATCCCAAGGCCAGAACCGAGGTGGAAATCGAAACAACCATGGGCCGAACCGTAATCAACAGTTTAATCAGAGAAGGAACGAAGGGATGAGGGCAGTGACGAACCCTAGAGGTGTGAAAGTGAATCCCCATTGTGGAAAGTGCAACTTGTATCATGTTGGAAATTGCCCGCCTGCATGCGGCAAATGTGGAAAGGCGGGTCATAGGACTGCTAGTTGTCGAACGGGAGGAGTAGCCACTGGGGCTAATGCTATCAGGATGAGAGGATGTTATAGCTGTGGAGAAAGAGGGCATGTGCAAGCAAATTGCCCGAAGGCAGGGAACAAACGGGGAGGAAATAATGCGGCTGCTGTGTATCAAGTGGGAACTGCTGATAAACCACAAGGTCCAAATGTGGTTACCGGTACGTTTTTGCTAGACGCTTGTTATGCTAGTATTTTATTTGATTCTGGCTCCGACAAGAGTTTTGTAGACGTTAGATTTAGTCGTCATATCGATAGAGAACCGGTATTGTTAACGACTAGTTATAATGTTGAATTAGCCGATGGAAAAATTGTTAGTACGAATTCTATACTGAAAGGGTGTACCTTGAAGTTAGGAAACTACGCTTTTAAAATCGACTTGATGCCTATAGAGCTAGGATCGTTTGACGTGATTGTGGGAATGGATTGGTTAATGGCGCATAGTGCTACAATCGTCTGTGGTGAGAGATTGGTGCAGATTCCGCTGAGGAATAGGGTTTTGACGGTAAAGGGAGACGAATGCACTTCTCGTTTGAAGGTGATTTCGTGTTTGAAGATGATGAAGTACGTAGAGAGCGGATGCTATGTGTTTTTGGCACAGGTTTCGAGCGATGGTGATGTAGAGGCGAGGATTGAAGAGGTACCAATGATTCGCGAGTATCCGGACGTTTTTCCAGATGAGTTACCAGGTTTACCGCCTAATCGTGAGGTCGAGTTTCGAATTGATTTAGTGCCAGGAGCTGCACCGGTTGCACGTGCACCTTATCGTTTAGCACCATCTGAGTTAAAGGAGTTAGCGGATCAATTGAAGGAGTTGATGGACAAAGGATTTATTAGGCCGAGCTCATCACCTTGGGGAGCGCCAGTGTTGTTCGTAAAGAAGAAGGATGGTTCGTTTAGGATGTGTATCGACTATAGAGAACTCAATAAGCTGACGGTTAAGAATCGGTACCCATTGCCGAGGATTGATGATTTGTTCGATCAATTACAAGGTTCCAGTGTATACTCAAAGATCGATCTAAGATCAGGGTATCATCAACTGCGTGTAAGAGAGGAGGATATTCCTGTAACTGCCTTTCGTACGCGGTATGGACACTTTGAATTTCGAGTGATGCCGTTTGGGTTGACAAACGCGCCTGCTGTATTCATGGATCTTATGAATCGCGTGTGCAAGCCGTATCTAGATAAGTTTGTTATTGTTTTCATCGATGATATACTTATTTACTCTAAGAGTAAGGAGGAGCACGAGAAGCACCTGAGAAAGATTTTGGAGTTGTTAAGGAAGGAGAAGCTGTATGCAAAATTCTCTAAGTGTGAGTTTTGGTTGGAATCAGTGCAGTTTCTAGGTCATGTGATTGATAAGGAAGGAGTTCGTGTAGATCCTGCTAAGATCGTAGCGATCAGGGAATGGTCAGCACCGACGACGCCGACTGAAGTTCGACAGTTTTTGGGTTTAGCTGGGTATTATAGAAGGTTTATTGAAGGATTTTCGTTGATTGCGAAACCATTGACGAGGCTTACCGAGAAGAATAGGGTGTATGAATGGGGAAATGAGGAAGAGCTTGCTTTCGAAACGCTCAAGGATAAGTTATGTTCCGCGCCGATTTTATCATTGCCTGAAGGAACCGAAGATTTCGTGGTGTATTGTGATGCGTCTCGTAAAGGTTATGGAGCAGTATTAATGCAACGTGAAAAGGTAATAGCTTACGCGTCGAGGCAATTAAGGAAGAACGAGGAGAACTACACGACGCACGATTTGGAATTAGGAGCGGTGGTTTTTGCGTTGAAGCTGTGGAGACACTATCTGTATGGGACAAAGTGTGTTGTATTCACTGATCACAAGAGTTTGCAGCACATTTTAGATCAAAAGGAGTTGAATATGCGACAAAGACGATGGGTTGAACTATTGAGTGATTACGACTGTGAAATTCGCTATCACCCTGGGAAGGCGAATGTTGTAGCGGATGCTTTGAGTAGGAAGGAACGGGAGAAACCTTTGAGGGTTAGAGCTTTAGTGATGACTGAGAGCGTTGACTTAACCGAAACCATACTGAAGGCTCAGGAGAGAGGATTGATGAAAGGGAATGTTGAAGCCGAAAATTTGGGACGAATGTTGAAACCTCTTTTTGTGATTAGATCTGACGGACTAAGATATTTTGAGAATCGGATTTGGTTACCATTGTGTCCATCTGAGGAAGGAAAGCCTGGAGTTCGAGAATTGGTTATGAATGAGTCGCATAAGTCGAAGTATTCGATACATCCTGGATCGGATAAGATGTACCACGACCTGAAGAAAGTCTATTGGTGGCCGAATATGAAGGCAGATATTGCTCGTTACGTTAGTAAGTGTTTGACTTGCGCGAAGGTTCAGGCAGAACATAAGAAACCATCTGGATTGTTGGTACAACCGGAAATCCCAGAATGGAAATGGGAGAAAATCGCAATGGATTTTGTGACGGGTTTGCCTAGGACTCCTAGTGGAAACGATATGATATGGGTAATTGTGGATAGGTTGACGAAATCTGCTCATTTCTTACCTATGAAGAAGACGGACAGCATGGAAAAACTAGCCAGCGTGTACGTGAGAGAGATCGTCTGTAGACATGGAGTGCCGTTATCGATCATTTCGGATCGTGACAGTAGATTTACGTCGGAATTTTGGAAATCGCTTCAACGTGCGATGGGCACTGAACAGAGTTTAAGCACGGCTTATCACCCGGAAACTGACGGCCAGAGTGAACGAACGATTCAAACGATGGAGGACATGCTCCGAGCGTGCGTGATTGATTTTGGAGGAAGTTGGGAACGCCACTTGCCTCTGGTGGAATTTTCGTACAATAATAGTTATCATGCGAGTATCAAAGCGGCACCGTTCGAAGCATTGTATGGAAGGAAGTGTAGATCGCCCGTGTGTTGGAGTGAAGTAGGGGAAAGTCAATTGACTGGACCCGAAATGGTTTTAGAAACGACAGAGAAGATCGTGCAGATCAAGAACCGACTACTTGCTGCGAGAAGCCGACAGAAAAGTTATGCCGATAACCGAAGGAAACCGTTGGAGTTTGAAGTTGGAGATACGGTTATGCTCAAGGTATCGCCGTGGAAGGGTGTAATTCGTTTTGGAAAGAAAGGAAAGTTGAGTCCGAGGTATATTGGACCGTTTAAGATCGTTGAACGAATTGGACTAGTAGCGTACAAGTTAGAATTGCCGACCGAGCTTAGTGCTATTCATGACACGTTCCACGTATCGAACCTGAAGAAGAGTTTGGCGGACAAGGAATTGGTGATTCCTTTGGACGAGATTCGACTAGACGACAAAATGCACTTTGTGGAAGAACCTGTGGAAATCATGGACCGGGAGGTCAAGCGGTTGAAGCATAGTAGGATTCCCATTGTGAAGGTCCGATGGAATTCTAAGCGTGGACCGGAATACACCTGGGAACGTGAGGACTTTTTCAAGGAAAGGTATCCTCATTTGTTCCAGTAGCACGAAATGTGAGTACAAGAAGAGGCGAGCGCCGGGACGTCGCTCTCTTTAAGGAGGGGTGGATGTGACACCCTAGAATCGAGGTCATTAACGATACCCTAAATTCGCTAATTTTTGAAATTTTTGATAAATTTTAATTTCTATAATTATAAGTATTTTGGTTAAAGCCGATGTTCGAGGTTATAATTTTTACGTTTGACGTTTTGAGAAGGACGATGACGATTACGATCCCGAGAGATGCCCAATTTTATATAATTTTTGACGATTTATCAATAATGTAATTTTTCGAGAACTTTATTTACGATTCGTGTTAAGTTGAGTCGTGTGAGTTTTATAGCCTTCCAAGTACATTTAAAGTATCCCAAAAATATTTTGGAGCATTCGGGAAGATTTCCGACTCCCGTAAAATTTTCAAACTTGACAAATGAGTCAAACCCGCAAAGCTTTGAGGTCGTTTTCTATTTAAGGACAAAAGAAGCCCAAAATTGCACAAAGGTCCCTCCTAACTATCAAAAAGGGCCAAAGTGAACAAACACTTAAACACATACAAAATTTACAAAGAAAAATCAACCATCACTCTCCTTGTCTCTCTCTAGCTCACGGCACACCCAAGAACACACAAAAATCCACCAAAAATCTTTTCTACTTGATTTTTCAAAAATCTAAGGTTAGACCACGCTTAGTTTGGTCATTACCCACCTATTCATGTAATCAAATCCAACATGCATTGATAAAAAATTTTCAAGATTTTTCATATGATCCAAATTCGTTTTTGTGGCTAATTGAGCTAATGCATGTTGATATTTAGTGTTATGGAAGTATAAACACCATGAAAACCCACCAAAATTAATTTGGTTGTGGTGATTTGGTCACCCAAACCCCACGGCAAAGGGGGTGTTTGGGGAGCCATGGTGGTTGTTGAATTTGCATGGTATATTTGTGTTTGGTTTGTTGTTTTAGGAAGATTCATATAGGTTTTATTACTTGCATGTTTATTTTTCTTTGATTTTTGATATTGAGATTGGTTGATCAATAGGGGTAGGATGGAAGTTTGATGTTAGGATATGTTTGGGAAGGCTTAGGATGATGTTTAGTGTTGGTTAGAAGTCTTGGAATCGAGTCTAAGCATGTTTTTGGTATAGTCATTTTTAGGCAGAAACATTTGGTCTATTTTAGAAAAATGATTTTTGTTCCAGGTCTTGAAAACTAAATATAGTGATAGAGGGTTTTTCTAGCTTTAATTTGGTATAAGGTAGAGCCCGTGACTCAAAACGAGCTAAAAGTTATGACATTTTAAAGATCGGGTACCGGGAGACGAGGACTTTCACAATCCGGATTTGTGCAAAGTTTTAGTCAAATCCCGAGGGTCACAAGTGTAATTTGGTGAATGATCAAGGGTCAAAATTTGGTCCCTAACCTGTGTAAATGGGTCTATATGTTGACTTAGGTGTCAAGGAAGTCAAAGGTATTTTTCATATAGGTCAAAGTGGTCAAAATTGGTCGAAGCGCAATTTCAGCCCGTAAAATGTAGTCGTGGAAATGAGTTGCGTAACGGGTCGTAAAAGTGAAAACTTTTATTGGGTTTAAAAACATGTTATCTACAGGTCATATAGGATTTTTGGAAATTTTGTCAAATTTTATAAGCATGGTTTAATAAGGTAAAACAGCCCGTACTTTAGTCAAGTACCGGCGAGAACGTGTAAAAATGGACAACGTAGGTTATAAGCACGAATGGAATAAAATGAATGATACTTGTTGTTTTTGATTTTGGCGTGAGTTATATTTGTCTTAAGTGACTTGTATATATGTATTTTATACAGTACCGTAAGTATTTAAATGAGATTACTCATTACGCGTTATTTGTGATAGGTGTTGATTTACCCGGGCATCCGTAACATCGTCAGTGAACACTCCTCGAACTACCGACTACTTAATATCTAAGGTGTGAATTTATAGCCTCGCTTATATTATTTCAAATTGTTTTACCCGCGAGGGAAATGCATGCTAGTTTTTAAAAGGAACGTATATCATGAATGATTGTTAGACCCGAAAGTTGCCTTAGAAATTGTGTTGAGTACCAAAGTTGCAAAAGCCCCTAAATTCATGAACTATTAACTATTGTCTTGCCCTTGCGAAGGGGGAAATAGCCGCTTATGCAATTTGTAGTACTACGGGGTTAACGACCCAATGCTAGCCGAGAAGCTGTACTTATAGTAAGTTCTGCGGTAGATTATTTTGTATGAGAAATAAGGTATAATTGCAACTGATGCCTTTAGAAGGGGCACTGGTTTCATCTGAATCATGCCGGTATATTTACGCGGGTGATTGAGTTAACGGATTAGTGTCATGAGCTTAAACACAATTGTCAGTATCCTGATTATAGTTTGTTTGATCGACAAGACTATAAATGATCACGAATGGTTTTTATTATATATACGTTCAAATGGATTGTAAAACCTATAAATTCCACTCAACGTTTTCGTTGACCAAAAATTTTTGGCATGTATTTCAGGTAACCGCTGAGCAGTAGGATGGAGCATGCATGGGATGGATGTTGTGTGATCGGCTTGGTGTCCGCTTGTTTTTCCCTCCTTTTCTACTTAAACAATTTTTATGTTTAATGTCATGTGGTTGTAAAACTGAAGTTTTTGGGGTTGAGATTCATGGGGACCAAAACGCTAAACTCTGTGCACTATTTGGGGTTGGAAAAACTGTGGACATGTATTATCTAACAATTTTAAATGTTGAAATTTTAAGTCGACGTCTTTTTAGCGTCGTTTGATATATCTTGTGTGCAATGAATACTGTGTAGCACCCATTGTTGTAGTTCCGCTGCGCATAACAATTGTGGGGGTGTTACAATTAGTCCAATAATGTTAGCTTAGCCCGTTAATGTCCGTATGTTTTATAGTTCGGGTTTTATCGGTTTTTACTTGTTATATATGTTTATATATCAGTATATGAGTTTATAAAAGTTTACATTAGACGGGTCCAACCGTCTAAGTTTTATTTAACAAAAACGTTAATTTTACGGTAATAGCCGAAAAAGTCGTAAAAATCATGTTTATAGTTTTTATAACTTATAAACCTTATTCAACTACCATTTTTATAAAGAGTCCATTTATTTAACCTTATACATATCTATATAAATGAAATTTATAAGTTAGTGAGTTTTCATGTGTATATATTTTATAAATATATAAGTGAGTGCTTATATTATATAAGTTTTTATTATACAAATCTGATTTTAAATTTCATTTTCACCAAAACAGCCATATCTAGAGTTCTATATGGAGATAGAAGCTCAAATTTTTATGGCATAAACTACATGATATGTGCTCCATTTAACTCTTCTATGGCTACTGTTGAATCAGCTTTTAAGTATTTTCTAAAATTCGTCCAAAACAGTGTACTCAGATTTGCACTCTAAACTTGTTTTGATCATATCTCACTCATCCTAATGATTCTATTGCATGGCCAACTCTCACATGTTTACAAGACATATTACTTACTGTATATCCATTAATCTATGCCATTTTATCAGTTCATGACATGGTTCTTTACTGTTTTATACAGCCATCATTTTTAAGCATGATTTTAACCTTTTACATATAGTTTTTCATATTTTTACCCATGATTATCAACACCAAATACCCACATAATATTTTTATCATCATATATCATCATACATATATACATTTAAGAAGAAAATACATGATTACATAATCAAAATTAACAAAAGGATGGGGAGAACAATCTTTATACCACCATGATGATGTAGGTTATGATCAAGACATGGATTTTGATGGAGAAACTTGTGATAAACCAAGACCATCTTCAAGACCACCATTCTTCAAGAACTTCTTGTGGAAATCAGCCCAAGACTCCATAGAAACTCCTCATTGGATGTTATAATCACCACCAATCAATAGGGCTTCAAAAGGGCTTCATCATGTGTGTATATAGCATAAGATTTCATGGTTAATTTTTTATCAAAATGGGTGTGGATGGTGATGATGGTGGGATGGCACCATAGAGAGAGTGAGAGAGTTTTTGAGTTGTTTGCATGAGTTGCAAATGAGAAGTGGTTTAGTTTGATGGTTTTGCTAAGTTGGCAGCTTACTTTGTAAGCTTATGCTTACAAGTGTAAGTAGTAAGCTACCACTTTGACACATCAAGTGGTGTGTGTCAATGTTTGGCCGTCCCATGTTAGTGGGGTGGGGCAAGATTTATCTTGTCTCATCCCACTAATTTACGGGTATTCTTCGATTATAGTTTCCTCGATTTGCGTGCCCTTGGGTCGTTTTACTAAAAACGTTTTTATAAATTATGAATCAACGGCACAAAACGAATCTAATAAAAATTTTCTCATCAAAAACGGAGTTCGAAAACGTAAATACGTAATCCAAAGGTTTTCGGTTTAGTCGTAAAGGACGTTAAATTATAATCGTAAGTCCTAATCTCTTCTCGTAAATTTGTGAGTTTATGAACCAACACAAATTTAAAATCTCAAAATAATATTCACAGACAAATTTATTTTCTGAAATGTCGGACTGTCACCAAAGACGGTTTATGTAAACGTGAGCACGTAACGTAGAATTCTCTAGTTTAGACGTAGTCGATGCTACTTCAAGACGTAAATCCAAATTACTTCCCAAAAATAAGTGAGTTCATAATGTAACATTAAAATAATGTTTTTAAATAATACTTGAGAATAAAATATCAACCCTAAATTGACGGATTGAGAATAAAATATCAACCCTAAATTGACGGATTGTCACAGCTTACCCTAGTGAAATCGGTCTTAGGGTCTACGCCGCTATATCATTTCTCTATCTTTAAAGCTCCGGTTGGTGTTCTAAATATTATTGAAGCTCTCCGTAGTAACTTCTTCAATGGGCATACTATTAGTAGTAACAAAGCTACTTGGGTAAACTAGAAGAAAGCTCTTGCTTCTAAGGCTCGAGGTGGGCTGGGGATATCGAGTCTTTTTGTTATTAATATAAGCCTTTTATGCAAGTGGGTTTGGCGTTTCATTACTCAAAAGAACTCCTTGTGGACTCGTGTCATACAGGCCATTCATGGTGGTAGGATTGGGGCAAATAATACTCATAGTTACAACTCCTACTGGAGCATAATTATTCACGAAATGAATTCGTTGGTTTCGAAAGATATTGACATTATGCAATTTTTCCGCTTAAAATTGGGGAATGGGGAGAACACTAAACTTTGGGAAGACAAATGGTTCGACGGGGGTCTCCTCAAAGACAGATTTCATCGTATTTATGCCTTGGAGAATCACAAGAATATTTATGTTCGTTCAAAACTTTCTCAAACCATGCCTTTATCGTTAAGCAGAATCCCTAGAGGTAGCATTGAGAAGGAGCAGTTTGATATGGCGACTGATTTGGTTAACGAAGTTACTCTTAGTTCCAATCCAGATCGTTAGTTATGGTCTTTAGAGGCTTCGGGGGAATTTTCGACTTCTTCTTCCAGAAATATGATTGATGGTATCATGCTTCCAAGTTTGGAGTTCAAAACAAGATGGAACAACTATGTCCTCATTAAAGCCAATGTGCACACTTGAAAGATCATGTCAAATTCATTACCAACCAGATTTAGTATTTCTAGGAGAAATATTCCTATTAACTCCATTTTATGACTATGTTGCGATAAAGGAGTGGAGACAACCAACCATCTTTTTTCTCTTGTTCAACTGTTAAAGAGATGGTTAATTTGATCAAGAGATGGTGGAGTATACCAGCTACGGAGTTTGATTCCTTTGAAGAATGGGAGAACTGGTTTAGGAGCGTACATCTTCCCCGAAAAAATAAAAAGATTCTTGAAGGCTTCTGAACAAGATGCTTTTTGATTCCAAGTTTCCAAAGATGTTTTTAATTGATGATGTTATGTGTAATTCTTTCTATTGGTGTCGTTCTAGAAGTAAAGCTTCGTTCGGTTGGAACGATTGGCTTAAAAACCCTAATCTTTTAGCGTTGTAATTCTAGCTTCTCGCTAGCTCTTTCTTTTAATAAATCATCAGCCGTTCAAAAAAACCATTCGACATTTTATAAATATCAGAGTTTAAATAAAAAGAGGCCCCACTAATTCTTACAAATTTTAGTAAAAATAAATGTTTGTCAAATGTTATCGAATGGTAACTGTTTGATTTGCCTTCACTTTATCCTGTGCGACTCCATGTTCCACCTCTTAAACCTACATACCTGAGAATACATGATAACATGTCAAAACAACGGTTGAGTGAATTCATAGGTTTATATATACATACATATATAAAAGATGTCCATAGATCGAATCTATAATAGTATAGTAGAAATCTATAGTTTAAAACTATAATGCATAGTTTAAATCTATGTTGTAGTATAAATCCTTAGTTCCGAACACAAGTATACTTATTCATTGGACGAAGCCATAAGTACATTATTACATGAAATTATTACATAGGTAGATGAGATTGCTACCTTGACAGTCTTTGCCCGACCCTATACTCTTGCCTAGTATAGTAACTCTACATACAAATGCGTATGCAATGACAAACACATATGGGTGATAGCTAGTCGCATTCGGACGGGGTTGTCAACCAAATAGATATATTCAATGTACAAGAGTTTACTTAATCAAGTAATTAACAATTCATGGATTCGTGGGACTTTTTGCGGCAAGCAGGATGATGTGGGTAATAGTGTGTAGGTATATAAAGACGAATACGGATTTAGGAAAACCGTTAATGAATTTATAACCGACGGATTCGTTCTTAAGGAAATGGATTAATGGCCAATTATCGTTGTTTGGATAAGTTTACGTTTTTAGAAAGAGAAAAGATTAGAAAGGTAAAGATGGATTGCACTAAGACGGGCTAAAACTAAAACAAATTACGCGGACACGCAAATCGAGTCAAAATATATTAAAATAATAAAAAATTCTAAAAAAATTTAAAAAACTTGCAAATAAATCCAAAAAGTCTAATTTATAATGAAAAATAAAAAAAACATCTCTTAGATACTTTAATTAATTATTATTTAATTTTAAAATCTATTTAAAGACCTAAAACTCAAAATAATTAACCAAAAGTTCAATTCAAATTTTAATGTTTGTAAATCTCAATCTATTTAATTAAAAGCTAAAAATAATTTTTCTAAAATTTTAAAACTAAATTTACTATTTTTAATAACTTAAATGAAAACTATTAAATAAAATAATGATTAAAAATATTAAAAAAAGGGGAAAATCTCAAATTTTTTGGAAAAGTCTAAAATTACTTATAGTATCTAGGAAAAATAAGATGGACATGCTAAGTAAACTAAATAAGCCAGAAAAGATGAAATAAGCCACGACTTATTTCTAAAAAAGAAATCAAAAAGCTATTAAGTAATAAAAAAAGTAGACCATGACCAGATAAAGGGCCCTGGTACACTGCTATAACACGTTACTCCCAAACGATGGGTCGCATGTTCGAGCCAGAGGTAACCTTTTATTTATTTATTTTTTTACTTATTTTTCTTTTTGGACAATAATCACTCCGACAACGGTTGGCTTGGGGAAGTGTTAAAAAGCTAAAATATACAAGATATAAGCACAAAATAATCTGCAATAAGCACATATATCAAAGTTAAAAAAGCCAAAGTTACTTAACCATCAGATATCGGGCAAAAGCAACAAGCAAGCATGTGAGATATCAGATACCAAAGAAGCACAGGAACTCGGACATATGCAAATGGCAATTTTTTTTGTGAAATTCAATTTAAGCTACAAGCAAAGATAAGCTACCAAATTGCAAAAACCTATGAAACAGATCTGATACTACCCTAGAGCTACTTGCATACCAGATTTCAACACCTAAAACTTAAAAGTGAAGAGATTATAAATTATGATGTAAATGGCTAATTTCAAAGCACAAGTTTTGCAGAAAGTGGGTCTCAACTCAAAACCAATGCATCCTAATCATATCAGACATGGGAAACTAACAAACAACACAAAAGGTTAATTATACACAACTAAGCATATGGAGTAGATAGGGAATTGAAAAGTATGGCAGAAAAGTAGGAAATATGCAAAATCAAAAAATTATAATAAAATCATTGAAGTTAACCAATGTTTAAGCTACTCCACTTTATTCAAAAGTGTGCAGGTAAAATTGATTAGGTCTTGTTGTCACCCAAACCCTTAACCATACAAAACCAAACACCCCTTATCTATCAACCAATTTTTACAAAGACTTTTGGAACTTAAGAACAAACCAAGCTATAAACTTGCAAGATACACTATCATAAACATCAAAAAACTTCAGATGAACTTTAAACAAAACAAGAACAGCAAGTATAGACAATTTCACATAAGCCACAAATATTTTGCAATAAAATAAAGAAGGAGTTCAATTTTTTCACCTAGCCAAAACCACATCCAGGTGCTCTCCTAGTGAGCTTATTCAACAACAGAAAAAGCCACTAGAAGTATTTGAAAGATGGATTGAAAATCCTTTAGACTACAACATTCCAAAGGTAAAAAGCGACTACAACCTTTTTCCTTGGAGATCTGTTTTGGAACACACCGCAAACAAAAAAATCCAAGTCCAAAACCTCACCAAAAGCTAGTTTTTAATCAGCTTTTGAACAAGCTTTTGGAAAAGTGAGGGTTAGCAGAAAACAAAGAAAACAAGATTTTTTTCTCAAAAACCTTTGGAACCAGAATTTGCAAAATAAAACTTAGTCACCAACACCAAAGTAACTTAAACTCAAGACTTCACCACACCTTGATCTTGTCAAGATCAAACTGCTATAATCAAACCTAAGCCTAAGGATCTAAAATAGCTTTGAACAAAAACTTGGAAAATGTAAATTGGACTTGCAAATAACTTAAATGAAACGAATTAACTTACATAAAAAAATAAAGTTGGACCTCAAAAAACTTTCTTTTATTAACTAAAAAGAAGAAGTACAAATTCTGGAACAGTTGGAATGAAACTATGCTAAGCCTTTTATATGCATACAAAGAAGATACTAAAATCTCTAAAATGCTAAACCCTAGCTGTATGATCTTCCCAAAAGGCCCTTAAAGATATTCGGATCCAATTCAACATCTTTGATTTTTGAAAATAGTCAAAAGGCTCTCATGTGACTTTGTAGAATCATGTGATGATGCCAACTTTTGAAAGTTGATCAAGACCCTCTATTCTTGTTGTGGAGAACAAGGAAACACTGTGTACCATTGATCTTTTTGATACGGTTTTGGAATTTTGCCAAACATTACTTGAAGTGGGGTAGGGGAACCTTTGGTAGCACATGTGGGTGACGTGGAGTTTAATCATAGATCTGGAAGAGATTAGGGAAAACCCCTTTGATTTGTACACTTTATGATTTTAGGGTTTATGGTTGGAAAAAATTGGATTTGATCTAAAATGGTTAAACACTGGATGTCTTGGCTCTCTAATAATAATTAAATACTAATTCAAGTAATTAGTGATTAATTAAACGGGCTAAGTATGGTTTGGGTATTGAGGTGGGTTTGGGTTGGATATGGGTTTAAAATGGACGGTTTCTCCCATTTATCTTTCATTAAAATATGCAAAACACCCCTTCACAACTTTTGGTAGAATATTGGGCAAATCCTTTTGTTATATCTTTGATCCTTTGGCAATATTGGTCCTTGTGGTTGATAATACTTAGAACAATGACTTCAAATGTAATTCTTTCAAACTTCAAGGGCCTTTCTTATACAACAATGAAACTTTATGGACTAAACTTGTTATTTTGAGATTTACAAGGGTATAAAGTGTCATTTCTTCAAACTTGGAGGACCAATCTTGTACATTCTTTAATCTTTAAGGGTATTTTTGGAAAATAAATACTCGGGTCCGGTTCTCTGTGTGGCTTCATTTTCCGTGTTTGTTTTTCCTTGTTTCTTATGATCTTTTGGCCATTTCACGATATTCGTACCTACAATCACACAATTAAACAAACAAAGGGTTTTTGCATGGTTTTATGATATTTTTCCGTATTTTAAGCCCGATTTGTACGACGAGACCATGTATAATTAGAGGCTCATCACAGGACCAATGGAAATAACCTTATATCCGGACAACATACAATCGGGTCCCTTGTGTTCAATGTTAAATAAGTAAAGTATTCAAAACTCTTAGTTTCGCAAGTAAGTTTTCGATGATTCTAAATCATATAGTAAGCAATTCAAGTTTTGTGAAAAATTTCAAGTAGTGTTTATATCGCAATAAGTTACTTAGTTAAAACTAGCATGTACCCCCTCGCGGGCTTATAAAAACATATAAAGCAGTAAATGAGAACTCACATGATATAAAAATTACACGTAGATCAAGGAACAGATATCTAACACATGACTTTCTAAGATAACAATCACTCCTTGATCGAGAACGAAACACCCAATGATCGACATATGACCGAACGAGACCTAACATGACGAGACACGTCTTAGATTCAAGACTATAACTAAGTCATACATATATGTAAGTAGTGTACTTTAAAATGTTTGGACATTGTATAAATTTTATAAAACCTTTGACAACAATTTACCATGTATTACCTATTTTGACAGTTAAGCCCATTGTAGCTCATTCGTGGCCCGTTACAAGTTCATGTGACCTAAGCCCATCTCAAACTCAGTATTGAACTCCAAACATATTATTAATCACAGGTCCAATAATAGTTCAATAGCCATTAAACCGTATGTTGGGCTTTATGACCCAGTCTACTTTATATGCATTGCGGGTTCTAAAACGCCTCAAAATGATGTTGAATTAATATTTCACGATGGTCGGATATTAGTTCTTCTAATTATCAGTATATGAATGAATCCATAGTTCCTGATAATTTGGTCCTATCACTTCGGTTGTTATAACGATCAACACGTTTTATGTTAATTCAATATGATCCAATTCTTACAATATCCCGACATGCCCTGTAGATTAGATCGTTTCTCCTTAACCGAAAGTCTTCTAGATGAATTCTTTTTACCAAAATTATCCTCAACTCATTTACTTTACTGATCTTATGCCCAATTAACCATAATTTATATTTATCATAGTTTAGTTACCCATTTTCATACTTAGAAACATTGGTTGTGATTCGCATCCAACTTCGATTCCACCGTTTTGGCCGCCATTACCAAACTGTTTGAAATTGATAAACCATCCAATTTATTCTAATATTATATGATTTTATATACCACTTTTAAGTTTTCATATTTATAGGTTGGTATACGAAAATATGAGTTAACATCCCATCAATACAGCAGGTCATATTCTGACCTTGTGTACTAAATCGACCATAACTTACTCTCCGAGAATCGCCCCGTGACATTCCTCCCGGAGAATCCATCACCAAATAACCATCCATCAACATGAATGATAAACTTGTGACAATCCGTCTATTTTATTAATGTACTTCCCCTCGTTATAATTTACTTTATGCCGTGAACTTTCTGTTATCGATCGAGGAGTTATCTCACTATTATGAAATGTCGTGCAGATCAATTTTTACGTATACTATTTGATTTATTAGCATTATTTGGCTTAGTAAAAATTTTAAGTCGAACGTCACTGTGTATCGCGCGTTAACAAATTAAATTTATACGCTGTGTCGGGTAACACTATAAATCTTCACTTACAAAATTATACCCACCAATTTTACTTTCACATATTTTCACCACTAACCTATCATCCTAATTAAATCAAAATAAAACCCCAATCATTATTATTAAATATTATTTTCATTACTCACACTCAAAATTTCACTCTCCTTTCTCTTTTTTCCTTCTTCCTACGAGACCCTCACCCACCAACACTCTCTATATTATTTTATTTTTCTTAAACAAAAATCCCACTATCTACTTTCTATATATTATAACGTACTATACTTTACTCAATCACACATACATCAACTTTTCAACCAAAAGTAAACATCAAAAGAAACTTCATCCCATTCTTCCTCTTTGTTCATTGTCGTGAAGTTACAAAACAAAACAAAACACCATTTTCATAATCACCATGAACATCACACCATATACTTCATAAATAAAACACAAACCATATCCATACACATAACATAACAAATCACAAACACTTTTTAATCAATCACCAAAGATGAACACGCCTACATAAATTCGTTCGAGGGTTTTGAAGCAAGATTCGAGTTTTATTTGTGGGTTAAGATAGGAGGTTACGGGTTGATAAGGTTTCTTGTTCGGGTCATTCTTAGTACATGTAGCTTGGGAAGAGAGTACGTATCGCACACTTTTATTTTTACTCGTTAAACTTGTTGCTTATCTTATGCTTTCAAAGCACTTGCTTCCATACATTTTAAACATGAAAAACGAAAGGTTTAGTCTCGGGCAAAAGAAAATGAGATGTGGGTTGACATATGTTTTGTGATGCGAAAATTATGTTTTAAAAATCACAAACTATATTTTTGAATCACCTAAACCATTGTGTGTACATAAAATCATAACTTTTGGAGTCGACCATGAATCTTGATGTATCAGATAAACATAAAGGTTTCAAGTTTATGCGTATTTTTCGTCTATTAATTCATTTTCGGGTCTATATTAGTTATAGTAGTCATTTGACATTAAAAACTTGAAGTTCTTAGACTTTGCTAAAACTTGTAGATTTTTCTTCTCGAAAATAAAGATTTAAACCATGTAAAAATATGTCTTTTTTGTGATGGAATTTGTAGCTTGTGTCGTTAGGATGAACATGCAACTTTTATTTTCCAAAATAGTTAAGTAACGGATTCAAAAATGGAGATGTAAGCCTCGGTTTAGTTTGTTCAAAAATGGTGAATGAAGGTCTTGTTGAGATGGTTACGAGAGATAGTAAAAAAATGTTTAACAAAAATAAAAAAATGTGTCCAATGGTTGGAACAAAAAGGAAAAGGAGAAAAAGAGTGTTTATTATAGGATATAGTACACTTATGTTTTTTTATTGTCTTTGATTGTACACATTATGACACAAGGAAAGAAACAAAAGGAAATAAGTCAAAGTACAATTAATGTTAAAATATGAATGTTGTATTTTATTATTACTGTTGTGACACAAATTAGGAAAGACTAAAATGTGAAAGGAGTATTATGTGTTTTCCAATTGTGTGATAGTTTGGCTGACGAAAAATAGGGGAATAAAAGAAGGGACCTAATTAATATAATGATAATTAGCATGACATTTATTAAAATATGTTTCATATTAGAAAACAAAATCACATTATAATAGTTGTAGAGATAATTAAAATGTGGCATTTAATTTATCTATGTAAAATGTATTAAATAATGAAAGTAAATAAATTATATCACGGTTCGCCCTTGGAGCGTGGGATTAAACATTCTTCGATTTATTCGTATATGTCGAGTCCCATTTATTCTAATAATATAACCCGGACTAAATTGGTGTCACAGTTAGCGCGTGAAGCGTGGGTATTAGGCATTCTTCGATTTATTCGTATATGTCGAGTCCCATTGTCTCTACCGAACTAAAGGACCCAATTAAGCGGGTCCTGAACAGGGCCTCACCATTTATTCGTAGACGACCCAAACGGGATCTTTGCTATACTTTGACCTATGTATATATATTAATACATGAACACTAAACATAAATAAAACGTAGAGGACGGATATATTCATTGGACAAAAGTTAGGATTAGGACCGTATTATTGTTGGACTGAGATGGACTTGGACTTAGAAAATTAGTGGACTTATTTAGTGACCAACTGCCACTTGACCGAATTAAATTATAATCGTTTGTTGTGTTTATATTTTTTTATTTAAAAGTCTGTCTTGAGTCGTCTGAATTATTTTGTGTGCGTTGACCTATAAATTTGTTAATGCTAGGTTGCAACTAGGACTGGCGTTACTTGCGAGTATTATACTGTGACTGATAATTATTGCATCTACTTGACAATCACTTAAGGTGAGTTTATAGCCCCACTTTTTATAGCTTTTATGCATTTTTGGGGTGAGAACATTGCTCTGCTTTATAATTAAACACAAGTAATAAACGTACGTTTACGAAACTGGTCTAACTAGATATAACCCTTTGATTGCTCTTTTTGCCATTAAATCGTGAACCGTTAATTACTGACACGGATGACCGGTCAGTAAGCACGAATGTCGTGGATAGATCTATTGAGGTTGACACCTCCGTCGGGTTTAATCGAATATTGTATTATTCAGACGCATTTTCATTTTGTGCATTACGGATGTTGTGGGTTAGACATCTGTTGGGCACTTATATATACTTTATGATTGTTACGTTTTGGTGTCACGAGCTTAGACAGTAGTAAACGCCTTTTGTATGACATGTTATTTGTTATATTGTCATACACTACTAAAAATCTTGTGGTTCAATAACTCTATCAAATTAAACCTATGAACTCACCAACTTTATGTTGACACTCTGGCAATGTTTTTCTCAAGTGCTTAACTTACATGGATTGCTTGGAGTCGCATGAATTTGAAGCTTTCAATAATACTTGGATCATTTGAATACTTTTCAAACATTTACATTTCTATTCTGAACTATGTTGTACTGTTAAAACTTTGTTGTTGACTATATTCAAATGATTAATTTTCAAATGACTCATATAGAGGTCGTTCTCTATATTCTGAGTGTATGATGCTATGATGTCACATGACCCAATTACTTTTCTGCTGTAATATATTTGGAGGTGTGACAGATTGGTATCAGAGACTCGGTTATAGAGAACTAGGTTGCATTAGTAATTCTAGACTATAACTGTTGCTCAACTGCATTATCACAACATCATACATTACTTGACATTACTTGAACTATGTGCTTACATCTATAGCTTATTTATTTACATACATATAAACTACATAAATACTCATACGTAATTTCTTAAAATATTTCAGTTATCATGCCGCCAATGAAGACCACTATGACCGATGCTACCATTCGGGCTTTGATTGCTCAAGGTGTAGCCGACGCCATGGCCGCCCAAGAAGCAAACCGGAGTAATATTGTAACACCCCATTTGTTAGGATATAATGCTACTGTAAATTATGGCGTTTCATCAAAGCATTCAAGGTAAATGTCTAAACATTCATGACCATAAATAGAAATACCGAAATCAAACATTGGTAGTCTAGTAACTCACACACAATCAATATTAAGTACTGTAAATGAAAGGACTAAACAATGTCTAAAAGAAGTAAAGTATGATAAAGTAGAAATAAATGCATAAGGTAAAAGAGGCCGGATAGCTTCCAATCCGAATGCACATACTCTGGAGTTCCTACTTGCGACCTTGAGTACTTGCCGTTGGGGACATGGAAAAGTAGACGGCTGAGCATAACGCTCAGTGCACGGATATAAAATAAAGCATGAAAGACATAGAATATGAAAGCATATAAAGAGCATAAAGCATGAATAGCAGCGGAAATAAATAAGTCCTGGAAAACCTAGTTGTATGTCATGTTAACTGGTTTTAGTTCTGAAAACATAGCTTATGTTATGTATGAAAATCTGTGTTAGTTAATATACCAAAAGCCAATATAGGTCATGAGGTCAACAACGTGCATGAATACTTGGAGGGGTGACCTCATCATGCAAATTAGAGGGGATGCCTCTAATTTAGTTGGTAATGGGTAGGAGGGATCAGCTCCTTGTAAAGGATGCAAGGCACACACCAAATTCACCATGAAATCCTGACTGAAACATGTAACTAGGATGCACCCATACGCCCCACATGATAACATAACAATATAATGGCCAAATAATTGAAAGGGACGCCTCGAGCTATCACTCCGCCGTGGTGAAGTCATAACACTAGTGCCTCTTGTGTTATGGTTATGGTACCTCCATAACTAGGTGATACTGGTCATGCATGTATATGGCTAAGGTAACTAATAAAACATAAGCATTTAATTTGTAACTACTGGGAAAACAGTTGGCTGCATACGGGAAATCCTAATGAAGGAAGAGATTGTCCTTACTGAAGGACGGGAAATCCGTACCTTATGTCCAGTAGAAGCTAATGAAAACGATGAAGACTACTCTGCCTTGACGGATAATACTACATAAGAAATATGGACGTGTATGGGTTGTCTGAATTACGTGTGTTTTACTAGTTTTGTGTGTTATTAGCTTGTTATACATATTCTATCATGTTTTACTGTTTACTGTGTTAACTGTAGTTATTCTGATGTTCTGTTGTGTATTATTCATGTATTAGTGTATTATAATACTTTTATTGTAATATTAAGTAACTTTCTAACAATAGTAGGTTTCCATAAATAGTAAGTTTCTAAAAATAAAAAGTTTCCAAAAATAGTAAGTTTCCATAATTAGAAATAATTGGATTATAAATAATAAATAATCTTTAAATAGTATATAATACATGTCATGGTTATAACTTATTAATTAAATAACTGGTTAATTGATTAAACTATATGTTATATGGAATTTAATTAAAAATACATGTTTTAATTAAATTAAGCTAAGTTAAATACTTTAGGTTATACATGTAATATTTTTTTTAATATTTAACCTAAGTCATGAAATTAATTAAATTAAAAAAGTCTAGTGATTAATTTAATTAACATGTTTTCTGATTTCAACATTTAACCCGAGACCCGAACTCATGTTTTAAAAATTAGCCCGAGCCCGAAACCCGATCCCACACATAAGCCGAAACAAACAGCCCTACAGTGGCTAGACCGACTAACCTGTTGCAACTGGTGGCTTGCGGTACCCACTGTCGAGCCACGGTTCACACCGGTTGGCCACCAGTTCACACCGGTTCAACCCGGTTCCCCCTGCTTGTTGCTCGGTTCCCACTGTTAGCCAAAAACAGCCCCACCGAGACCCTATGGGTCTCGGCTGGCTCTAGGTCCACACCAAAACCACACCCCGACCTACGGTCGGGGGTTTCCCTTTGCTGCGTCCGAACAACAAACCAAAACCGAGCCCTTTGTGGGTCTTGATGGCGTCAGATCAAACAAGCCTAGAGTCTCTTGACTATCGGTTGTGTCTCGACTAACCCAAACAACACCAAAACCCCCCTTTTAACACGATTTAATTAATCCCAAGTGTTTTGTTTACTTGTTTTATGATTAATTAAATAATTAACATGAATTCATAAGGAATTAAAAACAAAAGGAAGTGTTTAATTTACCAAACACGTGAAAATAAAAGGTTATGAACACGATCACGTACACACGAATAATCAACAAGAAAATTGTCCGGTTTATCCTTGTGGTTGCTCTATGGCCGGCGGCAAAGGAGAGAGAGATGAGGCAAGGAAAAATTTTCTGTAAAACCTAAATTATGTTTTAAGTTTCATGAGTTTTCTTTTCTTATGGGTTTAAGTTGGGTCATGGGCCAAGGCCCGTCTTCTCCTTTTTTCCTTCTGTAGCCGCGACCTAAAGGGTGTCCACGGGAAAACCCGTAGCTTTTCTCGTGTTCAATTATTTATGTGATCGTTTATGTTTTAAATGTCGTGATTTTTATGTGTCGTGTACTTAACACATTTATAATATATACGTAACTACATGTTATTAAATACCGTGACACGTGAATTATATTATAAATGGAAAGTTTTAACTTTACCGTATTTTCATGTGTGTACTGTTCATGGTATTTTAATGCGGGTTTTACAACTCTTCCCCTCTAAAGAACAATTCTTCATCGAATTGGAGAAACATAAATTGAAAGAAAAAATACCCGAATCAGAACTGGAAATGAGGGTAAGAAGTCCGTATAGACTCCTCTGTCTCCCAAGTGGCTTCCCGCTCAGGATGATCCCTCCAGAGGATTTTGACGAAAGGGATCGTCTTCCTCCGTATAATACGATCTTGTCGCTCAAGAACTCTCTCGGGTTCTTTGACATATGAAAGATCCCCTTGGATCTGATCAAGTAGATACTGGACAACATGAACTGGATGATAGTTGTATCCTCTGAGTAAGGACACATGGAACACGTTGTGAACGTGAGATAGCTGCGGCGGTAACGATAAACGATATGACACTTCACCAACGCGTTCTATGATGTCTAACGGTCCGATAAAGCGAGGACGGAGCTTCCCTCTGATTCCAAAACGTTTAACTCCTCGTGAAGGTGATACCTTGAGGAAAACGTGATCACCTACGTTAAAAGATACATCTGTACGACGTTTATCAGCATAGCTCTTCTGACGAGCAAGAGCATCCTGAATCTTCGCCTTGGCGACAGCGACCTTCTCATTGGTCACCTCAATCATCTATGGACCCTCAAGCAGTCGTTCGCCCACCTGTCCCAACAGATTGGGGCGCGACACTTCCTACCATACAACATCTCAAAAGGGGCACTTGATGCTAGCGTGCCAGCTATTGTTGTACGCAAATTCTACTAGAAATATATAATCATACCAGCTTCCTGACCACTCTAGATCACATGACCGTATCATGTTCTCTAATGTCAGAATGGTATGCTCTGACTGTCCGTCGGTCTGAGGATGAAAGGTAGTGCTAAGCTTAAGTCTGGTGCCCCAAGTTTTCTGCAGACTCTGCCAGAAACGTGATGTGAAACGGGGATCTCTGTCAGAGATGATTTCTGATGGAGTACCATGTAGTCTCATGATCTCCTTCTGGAAAATGTCTGCTAACTTGCTGACCGGATGCTCCATGCGAATCGGCAGGAAATGAGCAGATTTAGTCAATCTATCTACAATAACCCAGATAGCGTCGTTCTTCTTCTGAGTAACCGGAAGACCAGTAAAAAAATCCATGGAGAATTTGTTCCACTTCCATGCTGGAATATCTAATGGCTGTAGTAAACCACTAGCTCGCTGGTGTTCGATCTTCACCTGTTGGCAGATCATACATTTAGAAACGAAGGTGGCAACATCCTGCTTCATTCCACTCTACCAAAAGTGTTGCTTGATGTCGTGGTACATCTTGGTAGAACCAGGATGTATGGTAAATGGAGAACTGTGACCTTCAGTCAGCACAACTTCCCTGAGTGTAGAGTCATTAGGAACCACTAGTCTAATGCCCGACCATAAGATACGGTCGTCGTCAACACGAAACTCCGTCTGCTGATCAAGGTTTTGAATGATAGACCAAATCTCACCATCGTACTTCTGAGCTTCCTTGATCCTATAATGTAAGTGTAACACCCATTTTGAAAAATGGAATATCACAAGATAATTCTGGCGTATCATCAAAGCATGCAAGATAATATGTCATAAAAATACATGACCAAAGGGATAACCAGAATCAAACATCGGTCCCCAAACATAAGCCCAAAACATAAATAATACAAATGAACTAAAGGAATACTAAACAAGCATAAATATATGAAGTCAAGAGGAGAAGAATTCCAAGGTGGCTCCCATCCTGTGCATGTCCTCCAAATGCTCTAGTCTAACCTTGAATACCTGCCGTTTTGGGACATGGAAAGAAAGTAACGGATGAGCAATACCCTCAGTACACGGATATATAACATAGCATGAATGGCATAATGTAGGAAAGAAATGTAAAGCATGAAAAGCAGCAGAAATGAATAAGTCATGGAAAACCTGGAACTATAGCATGTTTACTAGTTTTAGTTCTGAAAGATACTTGGAGGGGTGACCTCGTCATGCAATTAGAGGGGATGCCTCTAATTATTTGGTAATGGGTAGGAGGGATCAGCTCCTTGTGAAGGATGCAAGGCACACACCACATTCACCATGAAATCCGGACTGAAACATGTAACTAGGATGCACCCATATGCCCTACATGATAACATAATAAATATAATGGCCAAATAACTGAAAGGGACACCACAAACTATCACTCCGCCATGGCGAATTCATAACACTAGTGCCTCTAGTGTTATGGTTATGGTACCTCCATAACTAGGTGAAACTGGTCATGCATGTATATGGCTAAGGTAACTAATAAACATAAGCATTTAATCTATAACTAATGGGGAAAACAGTTGGTTGCATACGGGAAATCCTAATGAAGGAAGAGATTGTCCTTACTGAAGGATGGGAAATCCGTACCTTATGTCCAGTACAAGCTAACGAAAACGATGAAGAACTACTCCGCCTTGACGGATAATACTACATAAGAAATATGGACGTGTATGAGTTGTCTGAATTACATATGTTTTACTGGTTCTGTGGTTTATTAGCTTGTTATACTTATTTTGTCATGTTTTACTATTTACTGTGTTAACTGCAGTTATTCTAACATTCTGTTGTGTTTTATTCATGTATTAGTGTATTATAATACTTTTATTGTAATACTAAGTAACTTTCTAAAAATAGCAGGTTTCCATAAATAGTAAGTTTCTAAAGTATAAAGTTTCCAAAAATAGTATGTTTCCATATTTAGAAAGAAGCTGGATTATAAATAATAATTAAAGTTTAAATAGTATAATACAAGTCATGGTTATAGCTTATTAATTAAATAACTGGTTAATTAATTAAACTATATGTTATATAGAATTTAATTAAAAAATACATGTTTTAATTAAATTAAGCTAAGTTAAATACCTTAGGTTATACATGTAATATCAATTTTAATATTTAACCTAAGTCATGAAATTAATTAAATTAAAAAGTCTGGTAATTAATTTAGTTAACATGTTTTTCTGATTTTAATATTTAACCCGAGACCCGAACCCGTGTTTTAAAAATCAACCCGAGCCCGAACCCCGGTTTACATATAAACCGAAACCAACAGCCCTACCAGTGGCTAGACCGGCTAGCCGGTTGCGACTGATGGCTTGCGGTACCCACTGCCGAGCCACGGTTGCCCACCAAGCCTGCTTCTCACCGGTTCACACCGGTTCCCACCGGTTCCCCCCTGCTTAGGTTTGTTCGGTTCCCACTGTTAGCATCAAAAAGCCCCACCAAGACCCTATAGGTCTCGGTTGGCACCCAGTTCAACACAAAACCCCACCCCGACACCAAGTCGGGGGGTCCCCTTGTTGCGTTCGATCCACACGAACCCCACACCGAGACCATGGGGTGTCGGTTGGGCAATTCTAACACCACAGAGAGCCCCATGCTCTCGGTATGGTGATCGGCCGAAACAAACAACCACAATCACCCCCTTTAAATCATGTTTAATTAATCCCCATGTTATCTTAATTTGTTCATATGATTATAACATGAATTCATGAAAGAAAAAAAGAAAAAAAAAAGAAAAGGGTTTTTATTATACCAAACACGTGGAATGAAAGGGTATTCGATCACGAACACATACACCTAAAAATCAAAGATCAAAATAGTCCGGTTCTTCCTTGGATGATATATGGCCGGCGGCTATGGAGGACAAAATGGAAAGGATTTTGCAATTTTGAAATAACCTAAATTATGAAAGTAAAATCCCTGTGTTTTGTTAAGGGTGTGTTATGGGCCAAAAGGCCCATTTGTCCTCCCTCTCTTGTCTAACCGTGGCATGTGGGGCCCACAAAGGGAAACCCAAAGCTTTTCCATGTTAGATAAATTAGCCGTGTATGTTCGTGAATTAAATGTCGTGCAATTGGTAATCGTGATTGTGTCACATTTATAATATTCATGATTGTTCGTTATTAATTTTTGTGACACGTGTATTAATATTATAAATAGAAAGTTTAAATTTTATCGTGTTTTCATAAGTTAATGTTCATGTGTACTGTTCATGGTATTTTATTGTGGGTTTTACAACTCTTCCCCTCTAAAAGAATAATTCGTCCTCAAATTAGAGTCGTAAAAAAATGTTGTGGATTTTACCATTTTTCCCCTCTAAAAGGACCGTTCGTCCTCTAATTAGAGATACAAGAAGCTGTAAAGGACGTGATATGTCTGGAAAAGACATGGAGCGTGACATGACTAAAGACGACATGAAACGTGATATAATTGAGAAAAATATATCTCACTCATGAATAGAAAAGAGGATAAGGGTCTAGATGGACTCCTCCGTTTCCAAGTGGCTTCCCGCTAGAAACGTTCCTCTAACAGGTACTAACGAAAACTAGTAAACCTTGGTATTCATGACTCTGTCTTAATGATACATAAATTTCTGGTTCACCAACGTGAGATAGATCCTCATGACATGGATCGAATGACAAAGAATAACGTGTAAAAGTAACAAAACGTTACAATGCGAAATGATCTGGAATAAATGACATAAGAACGTCTTAGTAATGATGTACGAGACATATTGAAACGTAATACGTGAACAATTGTGAACGTGAAACGTGAGCAATTGTGAACGTGATACATAGAGATATGGTAATGTAACATGGACAAACTATGGTGGACGTGACACGTGTAGCATATCGTGACGTGATATGAGTAATGTGGAATAATCATGACATGTGAAACAAATCGTGAACAGGGAATAACTGAGGTGGTAGTGATGAGATGGCATTTATACATGATCTCATCGTTCTTTTTTGGGCTTTTAATGCATAAAAATGTCATAAAATACCATATATATGCTTGTGTTTGTTTACTTGTGTATTTTAGGTATGGATATCGTGAAAAAGACAAAAGATCACAAGATACAAGGAAAAACGGACACGAGAAACGAAGCCGTACAAAGAACCGGGCCCTGATCATGGAATACTCAACAAATACCCTTGAAGACTTGAAGACAAACAAGATTGATCCTCATTTATTGAAGAAATGACACTTAAAACCCTTTTATATTAATAATTACAAGTTTGGTCCCTTAAGTTTGTCAAAATTACACAAAAGGTCCCTCAACTTTGAAGAAATGGCAAGATTAGTCCCTCAACAATTTCAAATTGTCAAATATGGTCCCTCATCAAGCCAAAGATACATTGAATACCTTTGAAGATCAAAAATGTCCAAGATCCGTCCTTCAAATATGCAAAAGTTCCAAAATTAACCCTTGATACACCTTTTGGAAAGTTTTGTGCAAAAAATGACAAGTTGTGAAAAGTTGATACAAAGGAAATGGGCGCTGATAGACTTTTATTCACAAGTGACAAAAGAAAAGAAGAAAAAGGACCAAAGCTGCCAAGTTTGGAAATTTAAATCCCTAAACACGCGCCAAACACCTTTCTCCCTAAGAAAATGGATCAAACGTGTCACTATTCACACGTATGAACCCAGTTTTAACTTTTTACCAACAAGGGGGTTTTTACAATTACCTACACCAAAACACAATTAACCTTCACACGAATCTATCCCATGCCTAAACTCACACTCCCACTCACCCAAAGGACCCCACCATTCAAACCGTTTCACCCATCACATGAGTACTTGCCCTCCAAGTCATGCCACGTGTTAAGATCAACAGCTAAGGATCAATGCTTCATTCCAAAGCTAAAATGAACGTTTGGGATCACTTTGGACAGCTCATCAACAACAAACGCACTCAAGGACTCAAGGGCATTTTAGAGAAATCACATCTAGGGTTTGTGAATAGTGTAGCCAGGCATTTGCCTATAAAAGGAGACCTCAACATGTGAGAGTCCCTTTGTTCCAGTTTTAGGCTATTATCTTTGTAATTCCTTTTTAAGTTTAAATAAAATTTGAATTTCTGAAATTGTGAAATCTCTTTTTGATTTAATTAAAAGTTTGGTGTTTGAGTAGCCTAATTTTGAGTTCCATTTGATTGTTAAGGCCTACCTTAATCTTGTGGTTAAGGCACGTCTTGTTTCATAAGGTTTTTAAGGTTTGAATACCTTGAAATCCTAGGTTCTGTTTTGGCTTATTTTGTGTACTAACCCTTGACCATTTGCTATAAGCTCTTACAAGCTTGTTGACACCAAAGCTTGTGAAGGGATTAGAGCCCTTGGTTGAGTTGTTTGCTGCTTGTGTTGAAGATATAAAGTCCTTGAGGTTCTACTTTGAACCATCAACCAAGGCAGTTTGCATCATCTTCATTGAAGTACCTTGGTCTTGTTCTAGTTGTTGAACAAGGTCTAAGGAGCATTGCTGGCCTTCCTAGGATGTTATGGAAGGCAGGTATAATCCCTTGATTAAGATTCCTCTTAAAAGTTCATGGTTATGACTGATTTTGATTTGGTACTTTGATTTTGAGTATTGGTGTTTGTGCTGGTGATTTTTGAGTTTGATTGTGTTAGTTGCTATTGTTTAAGTGTTTTTGATCATTAAAATCAGTAGGTTATTAGTTTAAATCACAAGTTCCTTTGTTAAGTGGTAGATTAAAGGGTGTTTAGGTCTACTGCATTATTTGGAATTGTGGTTTGCTAAGTGGTTGTTTGCTGTTTGAAAGTGTTGGTATCTGCTTGTTAGGTGCTAGTGTTCATATGTTTGCAGGTTTGAAGGTTTGAAACACATAGATTCATAATTTGGCTATAAAATCTTTAAAACTTGGTAAAATTGGCTAGGATTTTGAGGACACCTAGATCTAGGCTTAGGCTAGGGCTAACAAGTGCTAAATCTTAGTTAATCACATCAGGGAAGAAGGATTTGAGGCTTGAAACTGGATCAAGTGTCAAGTATATCAGCAAACTTGTTTCTGCATATGTTCATTGTTCATCAGTAACTTCTAGTGTTTTGATCTTGTTATTTACTTTGATTTAGTGTTTGATTCTTGCTGCTTTGTGTTTGTTCTTAGTTTATATAGCTTGTGTATGCATCCTGTTAAGTTTGGTTGGCTTATTGTGGCTAAATCTGCTTATTAAGTGCTTAACTGCTTATTTCCATATCTGGTGCATATCTGGTGACTGTTTGGCTTATTGTGGCTTATTGTGTGAACCAATTTGTGATTTTATTGTTGCTATTGACTCCCTGTGATTAACTGATCACAAGGGTGCCTTTGTTTCCAATTGAATCAAACCAGAACTCTCAAATAAGCTTGGTCAAATAGTCAAAGCAGTGGGAACTCCTTTCCCCTGCTAGTTACCACTAATAGTGTAAAACTGGTGTCAGCTTATCAATAAGCTATAATAGCTTATTCCAACCTGCAACAACTTTTTTTTTGTAATAGATGCTCATATTTTGACCCTTTTGTTCATACTGGAGCATTTGGGTGGTTGACTTTAGGGTTTGACTAGAAAACCAACTCCATTGACTTTTACATAAGTTCATTTGTGCTTATTCTGGCTTATTGGTTGTGCTTATTGGATTTTTGTTGATTGATTTTGCTTATTGAGTCCATTTGAAAGCTTTTGCAAGTTGAATCAAGTCCTGAGGTGCACTAAATCTCTAAAACGACTATTTTGTCTTCTAGTTAAATTTTTATTTGCTTATTTCTGGCTTATTGAGTGAGCTTTTTCAAAAATTCTTTTTACAGATCTCATAATCATCCCAAAAGAAGGTTGTGTGTCAAATTAGAGCTTATGGCATTAGCTTATGGCTTAATGGGCTGAAAAGCCCAATAAGAATAAGCTGAGTGTTAAATAAGCTGTGATAAGCTCATATTCAGCTTTTGGGCCTTTAGAGTTTTGTTCTTAGAATTGAATTTTAAGTCAGATAGGGCTTTTCCAAGTCAATTGGGCCAAGTTTGACTTTTTGGGCCCAAAAGCCCAATTTGGTTGACTGTTTTTTGTTTTGGCCCATTTGAGGGCCCAATAGGGGTATTTTGGTAATTTCACTTTGATTTTCTGATTATTTAGGTTAAAATAAACTAGTTTGCAAGTTTTTAGAATTTTTTATAATTTTTGAATTTTTAATATTATTTTAATATTATTTTATTATTATTTTTAAAATTTCACATTTTCCAACTTTTTACATTTTTCTTAGGTTTAATACATTAGAATAGGAATCTAGCAACTTTAAGAATAATTTTATCACCTTTAGATTAATTTTTATAATTATTTTAAGTTTTAATAGTTTTAAATCATTTTAAATAGTTTTTATTAGTTTAAAAATTTCTAAAAATAGCTTTTAATCTTTTTAGGTCATTTTAGAGGTTTACCAATTGAAAAATCTTTATTTGGGCTTTTTGATAATTTATTTGATTTTTAGGGCTTTAATTAGCATTTAAAAATTGAATATTTAATTATTTAAAAGGTTTGAAAAAGTTTTGATCATTGGTAAACTCTTAGTTTATTTATTTTGATTTTTGGTGAATTTTTGGTAATTTTTAGAATTTACTTTTATTTTTGAGGTTTTTAAGGTTCTACGTCTTAACTTTCTAGTCGTGTTTATTTTTATTTTTACGTCTTCGTG
Organism: Glebionis coronaria; assembly: GCA_025667525.1. Taxonomy (NCBI): domain Eukaryota; kingdom Viridiplantae; phylum Streptophyta; class Magnoliopsida; order Asterales; family Asteraceae; genus Glebionis; species Glebionis coronaria. Next base: position 546,080,597 of record CM046882.1, read on the forward strand.
ATCTTCTTTTCTCATCCCCTTCTAAACCAATCATTAATCACAAACATTTAACAAATTTCTCACACACATATACCTCCTTGGGAAACGAACTTTCCTACCTTAAGGGTCATTAGTGTTGATTTTCCTAAATCATCACTCGATACTTACCACTTTTACGCCTTTTCCCTAAAAGGTCGTAATTTACTCCAATCATTTTGGCGCCGCTGCCGGGGAGGTGTGTCGTGATTAATTTGCATTGTTGTTTTTAATATTAACCAAAATAGTATTTGTATTAGTAGAACTCTACTAATACGTATTATCGGTTTTCTTGGTTTTTCTTGTACAAATATTATTACTATATTGTATTAAGTATCACAATAAATTCACAATATCTCCAAAAGTGTGAAAACACAACCTTAATTGGGATTTCATCACTCAATTATTGTATTCGAATCTCAAACAAAAAGAAAAAGGAAAAAATAGATAAATACTTTCGTGAAGCTCGATTTTGAAAGATACAAACTATAAGGTGGGTATAAGGCGGGTATTATAAAATATACCCTAAGGAAAAAGGCTCTTAAGTGCTTCGCGCCGCCTCGTTTCCCCGCTTGCTTGTGAGTATTTTGAGATTGAAGGCTAATCGAGGGTTTTTCCGCCCAAAGTATTACTACGTATAATATATTTGCTTGGTTTCTTTGTGATTAAACCCTCTTGAACAATTTGGTTTTCACCAAAGTTCTAAAGTCATTCGAAGGCGTTCACTCCACGTGATCGTTTTCATTCCTTTGAGGCTTCTTTAATCAAGAGTTTGATTCGAGGAGAGATTTTGTAGATTGTTGTCTACGAAGATACACCAAAATCCAAAAAATTAAATATCATCAAAAACACAAAAAATTGAAAATTCACAAAACACCCAAAAAGAATCTTCTTTGCTCACCTCCCATTCTTCGTGAAGTTTATGATCACTCGTAATCAAGCAAAACGAGCTCGTAAACGACTTCAAAAGCAAGCCAATCAAGAGACGTTGATTGTTGAAGAACCTCCAATTGTTGAACCTATTGTAGAACAAGAAGTCGTCATGGCTAATCGTACTATGATGGAGTTGCTACAATCACCCACCGAGGGTTTTGGAGAGGCTATTGTGATTCCCGCCATCCTTGCGGAGAATTTCGAGATTAAGACGGGTTTAATGTCGATGTTGCAAGCAAATAAGTTTAGAGGTCACGAGAAAGACAACCCGTATTACCACATTAGGAATTTTAACCGTCTCACCGCCACTAGCAAGTTTAAGGATGTTCCACATGACGCCATTAAGATGATGTTGTTTCCATACTCGTTGGATGGACCCGCAAAAATTTGGCTCGAGAAAGAATCGCCAAATTCGATTTTGACATGGGTCGATCTCGTTTCTAAGTTTGTGAACAAGTTTTTTCCACCATCTAAAACAACACACTTGAAAAATGAGATTTCACGATTTGTGCAAAGAAATAATGAAAGTTTTTCAATGGCATGGGAACGCTTTAAAGAAATGTTACATGAATGTCCACACCATGATTCATCCAGCTTACTCTATCGACAGCCCGGCCAGATGAAGGATCAAGGAAATCGGGATCAGCTACCTTTACTTTATTTAATGGGGGGGTCTTGAATCTCATGTCATCAAAAGTAGGCAGGCAGGAATTACATCAAGTTGATACTTTTTATAATGGGCTTAATGATCATGAACGAGATTATTTGAATGCCGCCGCGGGTGGTAATTTTTTGTGCAAGACGAAAAATGAGGCTTTACAAATCATCGAGAATAGATCTAAGGTTTATAACCCTCGTAACACACCGATTGTTGCCAATTTGGGTTCGTCATCCTCGTCACAATCGTCTCGTAGCATTAATGCCTTACATGATGAAGCTAATGAGGAAAATCGGTTTTTTGATAGATTTGCTAATCTAATGTCCCATTGGAAGGCTCAAGAAGCTTCCAATTCCGCTTCGGTTAAAGCGGTTGCTAAGAGTTGTTTATCTTGTGGGGGAGCTCATGATCTTTCCGAGTGCATTACCGCGGATGGTAACACTTCGAGTGCTTATGTAGCAACGGGAACTTACAACCAAAACGGCCAAGGTTCCCGCCAAAATCAAGCTCCACCAAACCAAAATGTTAACAATTATCGAAACAACAACCAAGGTAATTACCAAGGCAATTCACACAATTACAACAAAGGGAATTATCAAAATGGGAATGGACAAATTTCTAATCAAAATCAAAACCGAGATTTTCAAAACACTACACAAGGTTTTCAAAATGCTCACACTAAAAATTTGCAAGGAGAATTTTTGGATTATGCAAAAGCAAATGATGCTAAATTTGATAACATGCAACGTGAGATGATTAGCTTAAGATCCGAGTTGAAAAACGAGCTAAAAAATGAACTTGCTAATGAACTTAAAACTCATGCAAATAAAATGGAAGGAAATGTCCAACGTCTTCAACAAAATCAACAAAAGATGGAATTAGGACAACTTGAGATTAAGCAAGAGTTATTAAAAGCGGATGCTAGGCAATCAAAATTTGAGGACCGTATGGCAAAAATATTTGAAGCTATCATGTGTAAACCCTCCTCTTCGGGTGGTCTTCCTAGTGATACCATTGCAAACCCGAAGGGAGAAATGAAGGTTATTACTACACAAAGTGGTAAAACTTTCAAGGAACCAATCTCTCGTCCAAGTACTTCTACGGAAAAGGAAATCGAGAAAGAACCTGAGGTGATGGTCGAAAAGGAGCACATTACAATCCCACGAAGTACCGCTCATACCACACCTACGGTTGAACCAATACCAATTCTGGAACCCGAGTTTCCAAGACCGTTGCCTAATGACCAACCCACACCACCTTTACCCTACCCTTCGAGACGAAACAAAGAGAAATTGCAAGAACGTAACAAACAACAAATCGAGCTTTTTATAAAAATGTTTCAACAAGTGCATTTTGATGTGAGTTTAGCCGACGCGTTGTTATATATGCCTCGTTTCGCTTCCACTTTTAAAAGTATGATGAGCGATAAGGAAAAGCTTTCAAAGCTTGCTAATTGTTCTTCGGTTTATCTTAACCGCATACCGGAAAAAGTTGGTGATCCCGGAAAGTTTCTCATTCCTTGTGACATACAAGATATGAAAGAATGCCTCGCCTTGGCCGATCTTGGTGCGAGCATTAATTTGATGCCATTTTCCATTTGGAAATCGCTTTCGCTTCCGGCTCTCATTCCTTCGAACATGTCCATCGAGATGACCGATCATTCTACGATTATAGCATGTGGAGTAGCCGAAGATGTTTTCGTGAAAGTGGGGAAGTTCTACTATCCCATTGATTTTATAGTAGTTGACATCCCCGCGGATCCTCAAGTTCCTCTAATTTTAGGTCGTTCATTTTTAGACACTTCGAGATCGCTTATCGATGTTCATGCAAGAACTATCACTTTGAGATTCAACGAAGAGGAACTTGTTATAAACGCTACTCAAAACTTAAAACCTTCTCATGTTTATGCAATCGCTACCATCAATCACATCGACATCGTTGATGTGGTTTGCGATGAGTTTTCACAAGAAGTGTTAGGTTTTTCTGATAGCTCGTCAAGTGGCAATCCCACTATTTTGGATCCGATTCTTGCTAATTCAACACCAAATCTCACTCCATTCCAAGGAGGCGATCTCACTTCAAATGAAATCGACAATGAAGATGAGGTGTTGATTAGTGATGATACTTCTATTCCACCATTTCTTTCGTCGATGGAAGTTATGAGTGTTGAACCAAAATCTTCAATCGAGGAACCACCTATCCTTGAATTGAAAGATCTTCCTTCTCACCTTGAATACACATTCTTGGAAAGTGATGACAAGTTGCCGGTTATTATTGCAAAAGGTCTTGCTAATAATGAAAAAACCGAGCTCTTAAAAGTTCTTAAGGCTCACAAAGGGGCAATTGTGTGGAAAATATCCGACATTAAGGGTATTGACCCAAAATTTTGTACTCACAAGATTTTAATGGAGGAGGACTACAAACCCGCAATTCAAAGTCAAAGAAGGGTGAGTCCCAAAATTCACGATGTCATTAAAAAGGAGGTCCTTAAACTCCTTGACGCGGGAATGATTTATCCTATATCCGATAGCCCATGGGTGAGCCCAATCCATTGTGTCCCTAAAAAGGGAGGAATGACCGTTGTGCCTAATGAAAACAACGAGTTAATTCCCACTCGTGTTGTGACCGGTTGGAGGGTGTGTATTGACTACCGAAAGTTAAATGACGCCACTCGTAAAGACCACTTTCCTTTGCCCTTCATGGATCAAATGTTGGAGCGACTCGCGGGAAATGAATTCTATTGCTTTTTAGATGGTTTTTCCGGTTACTTTCAAATCCCTATCGACCCTCGTGATCAAGAGAAGACTACTTTTACGTGTCCTTATGGAACGTTCGCTTATCGTAGGATGCCTTTCGGACTTTGTAATGCACCCGGTACGTTTCAACGGTGTATGATGGCGATTTTTCACGATATGATCGAGAAGTCAATTGAAGTGTTTATGGATGACTTCTCGGTGTTTGGTAATTCGTTCACGTCATGTTTATCTAATCTCGAACAAATGTTGAAACGTTGTGAAGAAACCAATCTTGTGCTTAACTGGGAAAAATGTCATTTTATGTGTAAACAAGGAATCGTCTTAGGACATAAGGTGTCGAAGGCGGGGATTGAGGTCGATAAAGCTAAGGTAGACGTCATCGCCAAGTTACCTCATCCCAAAACCGTTAAGGGAGTTAGGAGTTTCCTAGGCCACGCGGGCTTTTATCGTCGTTTCATCAAGGACTTTTTGAAAATCTCTCGTCCTATGACACACCTTCTCGAGAAGGATGCTCCTTTTAACTTCAATGAGGATTGTGTTAAGGCTTTCGAAACTCTAAAAAGGAAACTTACCGAAGCTCCCATTCTTGTTGCTCCTAATTGGGAATTACCCTTTGAAATCATGTGCGATGCAAGTGATTATGCTATAGGGGCCGTCTTAGGGCAACGTTGTGACAAGCATTTCCGTCCTATCCATTATGCTAGTAAGACGATGACCGAGGTCAATTAAAGTACACCACAACGGAAAAGGAATTCCTTGCCGTGGTCTATGCTTTTGAGAAATTCCGACCTTATCTCGTCTTAACTAAAAGCATCGTGTATACCGACCATTCGGCTATCAAGTATCTCTTAGCTAAGCAAGATGCTAAGCCGAGATTGCTTCGTTGGATGCTCCTCCTCCAAGAATTTGATGTCACCGTGCTTGACAAAAAAGGAGCCGAGAATCTAGCGGCCGATCATCTCTCTCGTCTAGAAGATCCTCACAAAGATGTTTTAACACCCCCAAATTTACACGCAGCGGAATACATTTTTGGGTGCTAAACAATGATACAACAACACATAATTTATAAAGAACGACTCGAAAAGAGACGTTTTAGATTTATCGTTCCCAAAACATTCATCAGAGTAGCGTAGTCCCAAGTAATCGTTACCAAAAGATAAGTTAAAACAACATATTAGTTTGTTTTAAAAATGGAACGATAAATAAATCAAAGAGTTTGAACAACAAAAGCAGTGCACAACTTCATTCTCGTGACCTCCAAGCTTCCACTTCTTGATTACCTGAAATACATGTGAGTAAAACAATCAGCAAAAATGCCGAGTGAATCTATAGGTTTATGTAATCAATTTGAACACAAGCAAAGATTATAAGTTTGTGGCATGCTTATAAGCATCTAATAATTTGCATCAACAATAATAATTGTATATAGCATAAATTGCAATAAGCTCATGGAACCGAGCCCTTAGACACTCCCTTTAGACGTCTGATAAGACAGGAGATTTATTAATTGTCGTTACCCCCAGATTATTGGTACATTGCCGTATACCTGACTTCTCAATACAATATGTCCAAACAGTGTGGAGGTCGGGCCTAAGCTTCTGTGACAAGTCCACACAAACTGAACCGGGGCGGCTTCCCCCATAGATCTATTAATCGTACTAGCGGTTAACCCATCATAGGTTAATTAACGGTCCATAATTGAGGCTTTAACAATGGCAATCACTTAATGCAATTTAAAGGCAACCACGGGTCCATTCATAGAGGGACAAAGCATACCATAAAAACCTTGTGTTCTAAGTTTATAAAAACATGTATTCCCCCTCGCGGGTTTTTAAAACAATTTAATTGCGCAAACGAGGCTATAGACTCACCTTAGCCCATAGTGGTAATGAGACGATCGCCGACGATAGTAGATGCCCGATAATCACGATAACCGCAACCTAGCAAATAAGGTGCGTACTTTAATAATAGACTCGAGAAATAAATGATACTTAATAAAATCAAACTCGAACTCATAAAACCACAATATACTTGAGAGTAAACGATATAAATAACTTCACTATACTTTACTACCCATTTACTTTACCATTTTATACTTTTAACAAAATCCGCCGGTACATACTACATGTACTAGCTTATTTACCCCTTTTTAAACTTGTCAACCGTTTATGAAACGACTCGATAAACTAACTTACTATATATAGAAAGTCCTCCTACAAGTTTATCAAATGAAATTACTTTTAAAGTCCTTTACTCGACTCATTTTCAAACCACAAAATCCGGACAGATTTACGTTAATTTTTCATACGACCGCTTTAACTTATTTAAACGACTCCGTTTACAAAACCGACACTCGGGTTTTAAAGTAAACTCAACCTAATAAATAAATACCTCATTATCAGTAGGTTACACATTTTAAAACATCAATTTAGAGTCCCCGAGATTCGATCCAAATATCGACAACAACTATATGTAGTGTCGATACTCGTCTCCCGGTACACGATTATTCAAAACATCATAACTTCGCGCTCGTTTTGAGTTAGAAGCTCTACCTTATATCAAATCGAAGCTAAGGAGATTATCTACAACATAATCCAATAATATCATCCTATATTCAGACTTAAGACCCTCGAAAATGGCCTTGAACCTACTGCCCAAAATTGACCTTTTAAAAACCATACAAAATCAATTTTTCAACATATTTTACCCATTTCTATACCACTAATATGATCATTCTAACACTCCTACACTATGATCAAACCTCTAACACACTTGCATGTATAAATCTAATAAATCAAACTCAAAAATTCAAACATGCAAACACTCCACTATGTAATATAATAATATTAACACCTATATACAACATGAAAATGGATCAAACACCACTAGTTCTTCAAGAAAATAAATTTTTGAAAAAAAAATGTTAATGCATGTTGAAGAAAATCATACCAATGTGATCACAAGATCAAAACTAAGATGGGTCTTGTTTTAGTTTAGCTCAAATCATCCTAAATCTTGAGATAAATTGAAAAATGTATGGATTTGGGGTGTGTGTGGTGGGTTTCGGCAAGAACAAGAAAAAAGGAGAGAGAGAAAGATTTTTGGAAGTGAAAAATAAGTGTGTGTTTGTTTATTTTTAAATTTTATTTAGTGGGTTGGGGTCCTAATTGCAATTTGGTAAAAGTTTGGCTAGAAAATGTAAATAATTAGTTAAAAGGTAGGAAATTGTCACTAGTAAATTTTTGAAAATATTTACGGGACTCGGGTTTCGTAAAAATACTAAAAAGTTTAAACGCACACGAAAAATAATAATATAACGACTCGACACGTAATTAAAACGAGATCGTCGAAAATATTAAATATCGAAACGATCGATAATGAAATATAAAATTATGGGCATCCGTCGGTATCGCGATCACTAGTAGTCCTCGTTACTCGTCAAAATATTAAATTATAATATTTAATATCGGTTTCAACTTAAACCGTTAAACATAATAATATTTAACGTTATAAAATACTTCAAAATAATTGAAAATTATAATTAAATTATGACCTTATTTTTACGGGTTTTACATCCTCACCACCTTAAGGGAGCGACGTCCCGGCGCTCAACTCGCCTCATACACGAGTTGTTCACTACCCGGAAGGATGAGGGCATTCCTTAATAGGAAGTCCTTACGTTCCCACTTGTATCTCGATCCACGATCTCCACTGGTTCTTTTACAAAACGCAACTTGTCGTCAAGTTGTATCTCACCAAAAAGGAATAAATAAATCCTTATCGACCAGTCACCCGTCAAGCTCGACACATGAAAATTTTATAAATCACACGAAGCTCCTTCGATAACAAGAATAGATGACAGGATTTTCGGATAAGTCCAGTTAAAAAGAATGTTGCAAGTTAAAGGATATCCATCGGCCGAATAGCCATGGACACACATCAAAAGAACTAACAAAAAAAACATTTTCGTCATCAGAGGGTGCTCACACGCGGGTCCCTACTCAAAAGATACTGCAAAGACACCGTCTTACTTTCGCCAACGCGCATTAAAGTCTCAATAAACATCGTCGTTGAAAGTAAAAAAGATGTTTCATAATATGTGTTCTACAAGATCGGACGTCATCGGATGATGCCGTCTCAAGTTCTCACAACTTACGATCATTTGACTAGATCACACACCATATAAGTACATAAAAAAGAAAAGGTTGAACATAAACATCGATTATAAATCTCCACCGTTAATCATCGAGAAAACCTTGAACGAACCCTTGATAATAAGCACTTGATCTCAAGAGTCTTTCTACTTGCGGTGTCGGCTTCAACATACTCCTCGAGGTCGTAAAAAAAAAAAAAAAAAAAAAAAAAAATTTATTAACTCCATTCATTAAGAGATTCGGTCCTCAATCATTCCACAAATACACGAATAAATCCTGGTGACACTTATCGTTTCTCCTTATACACTGCTTCCCGAGATTCATTTAAAACTCAGAATAAAATAGTGATCTTCAATACGAGGAACAGAACGAGATAAAAATGAATTCAATAAACGCATAAACGGACAAGATATGGTAAAATGATTTAAGGTTGACGATCGACGAGGGATATCGACTCACGTAACCGTAAAACATAATAATTCGCAATACTAGAACAATGAGGGCGAGGAATGAATTAAATATTAATATTAAAATAACGTTTGTCACAATTATCCGTCCCGGATTTGGTATTACCTTAAAATTCAATTGAGGTACTTTCTTGATAAAGATGACATACTAAAAATAGAAGTTAAATAGCTTCATAATTTATTTTGGTTGTCTTAAGAAACTTAGGAAGAATGACATGAATTTATTAATTAAATTCGTATTGATGGTTACAATTAGAAAATATAATTTCCAAATTAAATCATTATTAGGAATATAAATTAAACCGGTAATTTCATTACATTAAAATTAATGTATGATAAGTTAATTAGTTCAAAAGATATAGCATAATTTCATTTTAAACATTAGTTTTAGTTATACAAAATATGATGTATAAATTTGACCTTTTACTTGTGATGGTTATTTCGATAATTGAAAATCATTGGAAAATGTATAAAAGTTCCATAAAATTTTATAATACTTTGTAGAAATATATAAAGGTGTTTATTATTTCAAAATAACATGGGATATATTCGGGTTTCGAAATGTGACAAGATAACAAATGAATACGAATGGAAATAATGGTCAACAATTAGTACGAAATCAGCGGTACGAAAGAAAACGAAGCAAATGTCGTATGAATTCTTAAAGAGAATAATAAAATAAAGGCGTCGATGGTAAGACGATAAGAAATAATAGATCAAACAAGTTGTTAATTTTGTTAGTACGGTCGGTGGTTCTCCAATATCAGCTCGTTACTTTAGCGGTGGTCGTTACACGATCGGAAATAAGATCCATACAAAATAATAATCATTTGTAATTAAAACAAATCAAATGAACGATGTTAGCGTTTAAAGAGAAAAGTCAAGGAACGGTTCACAAGAGTGGATTTCGAGACAAACGAGAGTGACGGACGTCATCCCGGATATACGGAAATCACTCTAATGATAATTCATTATTCACGTGCGGAGACATTCCAAAAGTCTACCCAGTCGCATAAAGAAGATTGGACGAGACGGAAAGATAAAATATCGAGACTTTCAAGTTATTTATTAACAGTTAATAATTTGACGAACGGTCAAAAAGAATCAGTTTATAAGACAAAATGAAGTAACAAGTAGAAAAACAATCATCGAGTAAAAACGTACTTATAATCACGTAATTCGTTTAACAAAAGGTAAGAAAACATATGCGGATGCATAGAAATTGTGCTACTTGCATAAAATATAAAGTTTTCAAAACTTCTTTTCAATTTATTCCATTTTATTTATCTTTATAATAAATACAAGTAAAAAGTTGATTATTATCAAGATTTTTAAGTTGACTACTATTCAGCCTAGCATGGCTCCTTCTAAATTAGACATAGGTGATCAGGCCATGTATAATTTAGGGCTAGCAATGCAGTGCTCCATTTCGTCGAAAAGTATTACGTTTCTTATGTTTATATAAATCATGCCATTTGTAAAATGGAATTTAAAAATAGTTTATAAATTTATAGGATACAAGTAATTTGTGAGATACTCAATAAGCAACTTTTAATATTACAAAAAAAGTATTTTATAAGACCAAAGTAAAAACAATTGGTGAAAATAATCGTAAAACAATATCAGATTTATTTATAAGGTGACATTATGACAACGTATAAAGTAGCCAAAGGTTTGCAAAAAGTAGCAAATAGTAGCTCAATAAACAATCAATGATATGGTTACAAGTTAATAAGGTTTCAAAAGGTTATAAGGTTTAGAAAACGTCATGAGATACGCGATAAGAATGTCGACGAAGAATGTGAAGGCAAAACTTCAAAACTCAACCCAAATCAATGGAAGGCTAGAAGAGAATAAAATAAAATAACATCGAAGGACAAATGAGTCATATATATAAAAATAATAAATCAATCCATATGTGTATTCTATGTAAGATACTAGACACAACATGCTTTTAAGAAAGTATATTATTCGTTTTCAAATTACCCCATTATTCCGGTAATTGCTAATCCTGTACTGTTTCTATTTTTAAACATTTTCACATGCAACTAGTATTAGTTATTTGTAAAATAATATTCGTTAAAATTTTACGATCTCAAATGAACTCAAAACTACTTAGAAACGTTTAAAACTCATGTTCCGAATTTTCTTATCAGATTTGACTTTTAAATATGAGCCGATTAATTAACCCGATAAACGACATCTCCAAGACTTGGAGTCTAAAGCATTTTGATGCAAAACGACGTTTCAGACGACTTTCTAGTTTTACCCGAGACCTGAAAACCAATGTAAAATGACCAAAATACCCCTGCAAGTTCTGTGCAGGTTTGACTATTTTATTTTAAAAACACAGGTTTTACTTTTAAGTTGTGACTTGTTTATACTGTCCCTGTAGTTCCTCCATTAAATATATTTTTCGACACTTCCTAACGGCTCAATATATATATATATATATACACACATGTCTTGTGGATTTTTCAACAACGAAAAATAAATATCATAAGGAGCATCAAATGAAAATATAGCATAATGAATGATAGAAGATACTTCAAGGTATTCAACACGAAATTAAGGAAGCGAAACGGTGAATGACGTTCGTAATTTAGGTTTCAAAATGCAATGAAGGCAAACCTCCTTGGTGTCATGATTCTTCAAAAAACACCAAAACACAATAAGAAAAGAATGGAACATTAACATGCTACACTCCGGGAGCGAGAAGGTTAATGAAAGACAAATGATACAATTTTATATAAGTAAAATCGCATTCCGATTCTAGCGCCATAGTCTAGACGATGATTTATAAAATGATGATGACGTTATCGAGATATAAGTGAACAATACACTCCGGTGATGTCGATACATATAAATGTCAACGAATTAAATCTTCGTATGTCGTATAAAACGATAATAAAATCAACAAAATATTATGAAAAACCATGATATTATTCAACACTATTTTAAGAAATGTTTCAAAATGTATGACTCACACAATAGCGGTTAGTCTATTCCAAGGACACATTGAGCTACACAATGGTCTAGAGATTACGTTAAAAGACGTCCAAGCACAAATAGCCGGAAGACGATTTTGAATATCTATATAGATATCACAAAGGGTTAAACAATGAAAGTAACGCGCGTAGATGAAGTTATGTAAGGTCATAATATAAAAATTTGCAATAAAAGCAATTTAAATACTTCAAAAATAAATACAGAAAGATCTTGAAAATTCAATGTATTTATTTAAGTTAATCATTAATAAATGATAAACTTTTATCGAAAAGTTTAACGACATAAATATATATCGATAAAAAGATGCTAGATATAAATATATATCCATAAGTGGATCATAGTATTTATTTATAAATACTTGGCAATAAGGTATACGTAATAACGTATACTAAAATTGTAATCTCAGAAGTAGCTTGAACCTGAAGTCACGCGAAGTCCGGTGCACCGACTCTTTGAAAAATAAAAACTGACAGTTATAGTTTAGGTTTTTTTAAAATAAAGACCTAGTTCTCTATAACTCATGGCTCTGGTACCAATCTTTAACACCCCCAAATTTACACGCAGCGGAATACATTTTTGGGTGCTAAACAATGATACAACAACACATAATTTATAAAGAACGACTCGAAAAGAGACGTTTTAGATTTATCGTTCCCAACACATAATTTATACAACAACATATTAGTTTGTTTTAAAAATGGAACGATAAATAAATCAAAGAGTTTGAACAACAAAAGCAGTGCACAACTTCATTCTCGTGACCTCCAAGCTTCTACTTCTTGATTACCTGAAATACATGTGAGTAAAACAATCAGCAAAAATGCCGAGTGAATCTATAGGTTTATGTAATCAATTTGAACACAAGCAAAGATTATAAGTTTGTGGCATGCTTATAAGCATCTAATAATTTGCATCAACAATAATAATTGTATATAGCATAAATTGCAATAAGCTCATGGAACCGAGCCCTTAGACACTCCCTTTAGACGTCTGATAAGACAGGAGATTTATTAATTGTCGTTACCCCCAGATTATTGGTACATTGCCGTATACCTGACTTCTCAATACAATATGTCCAAACAGTGTGGAGGTCGGGCCTAAGCTTCTGTGACAAGTCCACACAAACTGAACCGGGGCGGCTTCCCCCATAGATCTATTAATCGTACTAGCGGTTAACCCATCATAGGTTAATTAACGGTCCATAATTGAGGCTTTAACAATGGCAATCACTTAATGCAATTTAAAGGCAACCACGGGTCCATTCATAGAGGGACAAAGCATACCATAAAAACCTTGTGTTCTAAGTTTATAAAAACATGTATTCCCCCTCGCGGGTTTTTAAAACAATTTAATTGCGCAAACGAGGCTATAGACTCACCTTAGCCCATAGTGGTAATGAGACGATCGCCGACGATAGTAGATGCCCGATAATCACGATAACCGCAACCTAGCAAATAAGGTGCGTACTTTAATAATAGACTCGAGAAATAAATGATACTTAATAAAATCAAACTCGAACTCATAAAACCACAATATACTTGAGAGTAAACGATATAAATAACTTCACTATACTTTACTACCCATTTACTTTACCATTTTATACTTTTAACAAAATCCGCCGGTACATACTACATGTACTAGCTTATTTACCCCTTTTTAAACTTGTCAACCGTTTATGAAACGACTCGATAAACTAACTTACTATATATAGAAAGTCCTCCTACAAGTTTATCAAATGAAATTACTTTTAAAGTCCTTTACTCGACTCATTTTCAAACCACAAAATCCGGACAGATTTACGTTAATTTTTCATACGACCGCTTTAACTTATTTAAACGACTCCGTTTACAAAACCGACACTCGGGTTTTAAAGTAAACTCAACCTAATAAATAAATACCTCATTATCAGTAGGTTACACATTTTAAAACATCAATTTAGAGTCCCCGAGATTCGATCCAAATATCGACAACAACTATATGTAGTGTCGATACTCGTCTCCCGGTACACGATTATTCAAAACATCATAACTTCGCGCTCGTTTTGAGTTAGAAGCTCTACCTTATATCAAATCGAAGCTAAGGAGATTATCTACAACATAATCCAATAATATCATCCTATATTCAGACTTAAGACCCTCGAAAATGGCCTTGAACCTACTGCCCAAAATTGACCTTTTAAAAACCATACAAAATCAATTTTTCAACATATTTTACCCATTTCTATACCACTAATATGATCATTCTAACACTCCTACACTATGATCAAACCTCTAACACACTTGCATGTATAAATCTAATAAATCAAACTCAAAAATTCAAACATGCAAACACTCCACTATGTAATATAATAATATTAACACCTATATACAACATGAAAATGGATCAAACACCACTAGTTCTTCAAGAAAATAAATTTTTGAAAAAAAAATGTTAATGCATGTTGAAGAAAATCATACCAATGTGATCACAAGATCAAAACTAAGATGGGTCTTGTTTTAGTTTAGCTCAAATCATCCTAAATCTTGAGATAAATTGAAAAATGTATGGATTTGGGGTGTGTGTGGTGGGTTTCGGCAAGAACAAGAAAAAAGGAGAGAGAGAAAGATTTTTGGAAGTGAAAAATAAGTGTGTGTTTGTTTATTTTTAAATTTTATTTAGTGGGTTGGGGTCCTAATTGCAATTTGGTAAAAGTTTGGCTAGAAAATGTAAATAATTAGTTAAAAGGTAGGAAATTGTCACTAGTAAATTTTTGAAAATATTTACGGGACTCGGGTTTCGTAAAAATACTAAAAAGTTTAAACGCACACGAAAAATAATAATATAACGACTCGACACGTAATTAAAACGAGATCGTCGAAAATATTAAATATCGAAACGATCGATAATGAAATATAAAATTATGGGCATCCGTCGGTATCGCGATCACTAGTAGTCCTCGTTACTCGTCAAAATATTAAATTATAATATTTAATATCGGTTTCAACTTAAACCGTTAAACATAATAATATTTAACGTTATAAAATACTTCAAAATAATTGAAAATTATAATTAAATTATGACCTTATTTTTACGGGTTTTACAGATGTTTTCGAGAACAAGGAAATCACCGAAACATTTCCTCTTGAGACTCTCGGTGTAGTGAATTCTAAAGACACCACCCCATGGTTTGCCGACATTGCAAATTACCATGCGGGCAATTTCATAATCAAGGGTATGACGACACAACAAAAACGAAAATTCTTTCGTGACGTCAAGTTCTATTTTTGGGACGACCCTTATCTCTTTCGGGTTTGTGCGGATCAACTCGTTCGACGTTGTGTTTTTGGTGCCGAAGCTTCTAATATCCTTAGAGCTTGTCACGAGGGACCCACGGGTGGTCACCACGGTGCTAATCTCACGGCTAAGAAAGTGTTCGATGCCGGTTTCTTTTGGCCTTCTATCTATCGTGATGCACACGCACTTGTGAAGTCGTGTGATTCGTGCCAACGTCAAGAAAAATCGTCTCAACGTGATGAAATGCCGCAAAACATAATTCAAGTGTGTGAGATTTTCGACATATGGGGAATAGACTTTATGGGGCCGTTCCCATCATCTCATGGCAACAAATATATCCTCGTCGCGGTGGACTACCTTTCTAAGTGGGTGGAAGCTAAGGCTTTACCTACTAATGATGCTCGTGTGGTAGTGAAGTTTTTGAAGCAACTATTCTCTCGGTTTGGAACCCCTCGTGCTATTATAAGCGATCGTGGAACCCATTTTTGTAATGACCAATTCGAAAAGGTTCTAAAGAAATATGGAGTTACTCATCGTCTTTCTACGGCTTATCACCCGCAAACGAGTTGGCAAGTCGAGGTTTCGAACCGAGCTTTAAAGAGGATTTTAGAGAGGTCAATTGGAGAAAACCGTGCTTCATGGTCCGACAAACTCGATGACGCTTTATGGGCCTTTAGGACCGCTTATAAGACACCTATCGGTTGCACTCCTTATAAGTTAGTCTATGGGAAGAATTGTCATTTGCCCATTGAGTTGGAGCACAAGGCATATTGGGCCCTTAAGCATGCAAACTTTGACTTGAAGACGAGATCACCGGAAAATACAATTGAATGAATTGGATGAATTAAGAGATAATGCTTATGAAAGTTCATTAATTTTTAAATAAAAGACTAAAAAGTTTCATGATTCAAAGATTAAAAACCGGGTTTTTAACGTTGGTGATCAAGTGTTGCTTTTTAACTCTCGTCTTAAGATATTTTCCGGTAAATTGAAATCTCGTTGGTCGGGTCCGTTCACCATCACACAAGTGTTTCCTTATGGGACCATTGAGCTAGCTCAAGATGATGGTCCTAATTTCAAGGTGAATGGACATAGGCTTAAGCACTACTTTGGTGGGGAAATTCCTTCAATGGTTGCCCTCGACCAAATCACCTTCCCCAATGATAATTAGCATTGAGGGGATCGAGTCGAGCTCATGACTCGGTAATCAAAAACGAGGTGCCTCGTGGGGGAGATCCCATGCTTATCCTTTATGCTCACTATTCACTAATAAGGGGACTTGTACCCTTTCAACTCGTTGTCTCGTGGTTGTTTGTGATTGTGTTATCTAGATCATCATCATCATCTACGATTGAAGACTCTCGTGTTCGTTTACGTGAGCCTCCATCGTTTGTTTGAAGAAGTTTTTCACGAATCCATGACATATCCTTTATTGTTCTAACAATTATCTTTTAGCATACTTAATAAATGGCTTTAGATATATTGTTGATCACCCTTTCCATGCTAGATCCTAAGCATTCGACTCTTCGTCTCTAGTATGGGGGTGCTCCACCTTTAGACTCGAAACATTGAGGACAATGTTTACTTTTAGTATGGGGGGGGGTGAATAGGTACTTGCTTTGCTACGCCCTCACGCTTTCCAACTTTCAATGTTTTGTTTTGCTAATAAGGCTAAAAATGGCCAAATTTTAAATTTTTCTTAGTTTTCATAAGTGTTTTTAAGACACGAATGTATATTTTCCGTTGGGTAGAATAAGAGTTAATTTTTGACTTGATGGGCATTTGGAGCCATTTACATTCCTTAACCCGCTCAATTCAAGTTTTGCTAGACTTTTATATAGGGAGCTTTAAAACGCGAAAGTCTTAATTCATTCGGGTTAAGAACAAGAACTTTTCGCAAGTTCCTATAATTGATTCTAGAAAGTCACTTATCAAGGGAACTATAAAACGCATTCTCTAAACTTGAAAAAGTCCAAGAAAGTGCAATATCCTATAGGTGGCTTGAAAACCCAAAACTTTGATTTGATATAGTCTTAATGAAAGCTAATCCAAATTTGGCTTAATTTTGACTTGCATGGCTAAGTATTCACGAGTCTCTTTAATTAGAGGTCTTTATATAGTGAAGAACGAGAAATGATAGAGTTAGACAAGTGATCATGCTAAACGTAGAACATGAAAATGTTCTTTCAAAAACTCATATGTTTTTAATTGTGGCTTTTTCTTCCCATAAGATCAATGCATTAGGAATAAATCATAATTGTAATAAGTAAGGTCGTACGATTTGAAAGGTTACTTAGCCTCTAGCGCAAGATCGTTTAAAAGTTGCTCGGGGTTGAATAGAGTTCATAGCCAAGGCATAACTTATTGAAGCGAGACGCGAAGATTGGCGATTATCCAAAAAGGCCCTAACAAGGCATGAGGAGCTCTATTTTTGCTAAAGATCCAAAGATGATGTGAAGTATCATTATTCCTAAATCAATATGAAGGATCGAGACACACGACGAGAAGCAATTACTCCCCTAAAGATCATGGAGAAAGTCTATCCAAAAAGACCCTAACAAGGTATGAGGATAAATATATCCAAGTCCGAAAAGGAGGCGGATCGTTGTATATCAAAATCCAAAGTAAAGATTGAAGAAAAATGATGAAGTCGTGGTCCAATATGAATAATCTCTCAAAAACGTCAAGTGAAGAAATTCCAAATATATGAAGAGAAGACCATAATTTCAAGAACGTCTTCCCAAGATTTGAAGTATGAAGTACATACCAAATATCGGTCTGAGAAAGGTCTCAAATCGTGAAACGAGTTATGCCAAGATATGAACTTAAGGAGATACACGAGAAGCCGTTTTAAAAGATTTTGTCCTTCGGCTAACTATTGATCAAATCGTGCTACTTTGCTTTCGGACTAATAACTACTCAAATAAGTCAAAATGAATCACTTATGATCCATGACAAATAGATAAAAAATGCTAGTAACCCATTTCCTTTTATAATAACTAGGATTGCGGGGAGAAATAGTATTACACAATTTGGGCGTATGAGTAGTGTTAGCATTGTGACTTGTACCAACAATGATCTCGTTTTTGCACTTATCATGGAATGTATGACAATCAAGGATGACGAAGTTTACTCTAAGGAACATTTATGTTCTATTCTTTGACCCTAAAAGTCACTTTTTGTGATGAAAATCATATGTTATGTCTTTACACATCTTCGTAGTATGTTACAAGTCTTTTACTTTTCAATAAAGGTTAATTAAAATTGAACTTTGGTGATGCTTAGATACTTTATTCTAGCATTGCGTGAGGGCACGGCAATGGCTTAGTATGGGGGAGTGATGAGATGGCATTTATACATGATCTCATCGTTCTTTTTCGGGCTTTTAATGCATAAAAATGTCATAAAATACCATGTATATGCTTGTGTTTGTTTACTTGTGTATTTTAGGTATGGATATCGTGAAAAAGACAAAAGATCACAAGATACAAGGAAAAACGGACGCGAGAAACGAAGCTGTACAAAGAACCGAGCCCTGATCATGGAATACTCAACAAATACCTTTGAAGACTTGAAGACAAACAAGATTGATCCTCATTTATTAAAGAAATGACACTTAAAACCCTTGTATATTAATAATTACAAGTTTGGTCCCTTAAGTTTGTCAAAATAACAAAAAAGGTCCCTCAACTTTGAAGAAATGGCAAGATTAGTCCCTCAACAATTTCAAATTGTCAAATAAGGTCCCTCATCAAGCCAAAGATACATTGAAGACCTTTGAAGATCAAAAATGTCCAAGATCAGTCCTTCGAATATGCAAAAGTTCCAAAATTAACCCTTGATACACCTTTTGGAAAGTTTTGTGCAAAAAATGACAAGTTGTGAAAAGTTGATACAAAGGAAATGGGCGCTGATAGAATTTTATTCACAAGTGACAAAAGAAAGGAAGAAAAAGGACCAAAGCTGCCAAGTTTGGAAGTTTAAATCCCTAAACAAGCGCCAAACACCTTTCTCCCTAAGAAAATGGATCAAACGTGTCACTATTCACACATATGAACCCAGTTTTAACTTTTTACCAACAAGGGGGTTTTTACAATTACCTACACCAAAACACAATTAACCTTCACACGAATCTATCCCATGCCTAAACTCACACTCCCACTCACCCAAAGGACCCCACCATTCAAACTGTTTCACCCATCACATGAGTACTTGCCCTCCAAGTCATGCCACGTGTTAAGATCAACAGCTAAGGATCAATGCTTCATCCCAAAGCTAAAATGAACGTTTGGAATCACTTTGGACAGCTCATCAACAACAAACGCACTCAAGGACTCAAGGGCATTTTAGAGAAATCACATCTAGGGTTTGTGAATAGTGTAGCCAGGCATTTGCCTATAAAAGGAGACCTCGACATGTGAGAGTCCCTTTGTTCTAGTTTTAGGCTATTATCTTTGTAATTCCTTTTTAAGTTTAAATAAAATTTAAATTTCTGAAATTGTGAAATCTCTTTTTGATTTAATTAAAAGTTTGGTGTTTGAGTAGCCTAATTCTGAGTTCCATTTGATTGTTAAGGCCTACCTTAATCTTGTGGTTAAGGCACGTCTTGTTTCATAAGGTTTTTAAGGTTTGAATACCTTGAAGTCCTAGGTTCTGTTTTGGCTTATTTTGTGTACTAACCCTTGACCATTTGCTATAAGCTCTTACAAGCTTGTTGACACCAAGCTTGTGAAGGGATTAGAGCCCTTGGTTGAGTTGTTTGCTTCTTATGTTGAAGATATAAAGTCCTTGAGGTTCTACTTTGAACCATCAACCAGGCAGTTTGCATCATCTTCATTGAAGTACCTTGGTCTTGTTCTAGTTGTTGAACAAGGTCCAAGGAGCATTGCTGGCCTTCCAAGGATGTTGTGGAAGGCAGGTATAATCCCTTGATTAAGATTCCTCTCAAAAGTTCATGGTTATGACTGATTTTGATTTGGTGCTTTGATTTTGAGTATTGGTGTTTGTGCTGGTGATTTTTGAGTTTGATTGTGTTAGTTGCTATTGTTTAAGTGTTTTTGATCATTAAAATCAGTAGGTTATTAGTTTAAATCACAAGTTCCTTTGTTAGGTGGTAGATTAAAGGGTGTTTGGGTCTACTGCATTATTTGGAATTGTGGTTTGCTAAGTGGTTGTTTGCTGTTTGAAAGTGTTGGTATCTGCTTGTTAGGTGCTAGTGTTCATATGTTTGCAGGTTTGAAGGTTTGAAACACATAGATTCATAATTTGGCTATAAAATCTTTAAAACTAGGTAAAATTGGCTAGGATTTTGAGGACACCTAGATCTAGGCTTAGGCTAGGGCTAACAAGTGCTAAATCTTAGTTAATCACATCAGGGAAGAAGGATTTGAGGCTTGAAATTGGATCAAGTGTCAAGTATATCAGCAAACTTGTTTCTGCATATGTTCATTGTTCATCAGTAACTTCTAGTGTTTTGATCTTGTTATTTACTTTGATTCAGTGTTTGATTCTTGCTGCTTTGTGTTTGTTCTTAGTTTATATAGCTTGTGTATGCATCCTGTTAAGTTTGGTTGGCTTATTGTGGCTAAATCTGCTTATTAAGTGCTTAACTGCTTATTTCCATATCTGCTGCATATCTGGTGACTGTTTGGCTTATTGTGGCTTATTGTGTGAACCAATTTGTGATTTTATTGTTGCTATTGACTCCTTGTGATTAACTGATCACAAGGGTGCCTTTGTTTCCAATTGAATCAAACCAGAACTCTCAAATAAGCTTGGTCAAATAGTCAAAGCAGTGGGAACTCCTTTCCCCTGCTAGTTACCACTGATAGTGTAAAACTGGTGTCAGCTTATCAATAAGCTATAATAGCTTATTCCAACCTGCAACAACTTTGTTTTTGTAATAGGTGCTCATATTTTGACCCTTTTGTTCATACTGGAGCATTTGGGTGGTTGACTTTAGGGTTTGACTAGAAAACCAACTTCATTGACTTTTACATAAGTTCATTTGTGCTTATTCTGGCTTATTGGTTGTGTTTATTGGATTTTTGTTGATTGATTTTGCTTATTGAGTCCATTTGAAAGCTTTTGCAAGTTGAATCAAGTCCTGAGGTGCACTAAATCTCTAAAACGACTATTTTGTCTTTTAGTTAAATTTTTCTTTGCTTATTTCTGGCTTATTGAGTGAGCTTTTTCAAAAATTCTTTTTACAGATCTCATAAGCATCCCAAAATAAGGTTGTGTGTCAAATTAGAGCTTATGGCATTAGCTTATGGCTTAATGGGCTGAAAAGCCCAATAAGAATAAGCTGAGTGTTAAATAAGCTGTGATAAGCTCATATTCAGCTTTTGGGCCTTTAGAGTTTTGTTCTTAGAATTGAATTTTAAGTCAGATAGGGCTTTTCCAAGTCAATTGGGCCAAGTTTGACTTTTTGGGCCCAAAAGCCCAATTTGGTTGACTGTTTTTGGTTTTGGCCCATTTGAGGGCCCAATAGGGGTATTTTGGTAATTTCACTTTGATTTTCTGATTATTTAGGTTAAAATAAACTAGTTTGCAAGTTTTTAGAATTTTTTATAATTTTTGAATTTTTAATATTATTTTAATATTATTTTATTATTATTTTTAAAATTTCACATTTTCCAACTTTTTACATTTTTCTTAGGTTTAATACATTAAAATAGAAATCTAGCAACTTTAAGAATAATTTTATCACCTTTAGATTAATTTTTATAATTATTTTAAGTTTTAATAGTTTTTAAATCATTTTAAATATTTTTTATTAGTTTAAAATTTTCTAAAAATAGTTTTTAATCTTTTTAGGTCATTTTAGAGGTTTACCAATTGAAAAATCTTTATTTGGGCTTTTTGATAATTTATTTGATATTTAGGGCTTTAATTAGCATTTAAAAATTGAATATTTAATTATTTAAAAGGTTTGAAAAAGTTTTGATCATTGGTAAACTCTTAGTTTATTTATTTTGATTTTTGATTAATTTTTGGTAATTTTTAGAGTTTACTTTTATTTTTGAGGTTTTTAAGGTTCTACGTCTTAACTTTCTAGTCGTGTTTATTTTTATTTTTACGTCTTCGTCATCTTCTTTTCTCATCCCCTTCTAAACCAATCATTAATCACAAACATTTAACAAATTTCTCACACACATATACCTCCTTGGGAAACGAACTTTCATACCTTAAGGGT
Source organism: Glebionis coronaria (assembly GCA_025667525.1). Classification (NCBI taxonomy): domain Eukaryota; kingdom Viridiplantae; phylum Streptophyta; class Magnoliopsida; order Asterales; family Asteraceae; genus Glebionis; species Glebionis coronaria. The sequence continues at coordinate 546,103,060 of CM046882.1, forward strand.
CATTAGTGTTGATTTTCCTAAATCATCACTCGATACTTACCACTTTTATGCCTTTTCCCTAAAAGGTCGTATTTTACTCCAATCAGGTAACGCCAACCGGTAAGAGGTAAGACATGGAATGTGACGTGGAGCGTCACTGTGAAGATGAAAAGTTCATAATCTCGGGGATGGTCTCCCAAGCTTGCTGTAAACTTTCCAGAACAAAAGTGGGACTCCAATCTTAAGCTAGCATATGTTCATGAACATGAATAGTGTCGTGAACGTAAATGCGGAAGCAAAACATAAAATTAATCAAGGACGTGAACGTAATGTTGTAAGCATACGCGAGTCTTCATTAGAACTGACAGCTGAAAGAGTACACAACGGTCGTGCGATCTCTGGCTGAAAATGTTTGATAATCTGCTAGCTGTGAAACCCTGACGGATGAAAGGATTTTGCAGACTTGGTCAAACGGTTAAAAATAATTACAGATAGCATCACGCTTCTTCTGAGCTTGCGATAGTCTGGTAACAATTTCATGGAGGTCTTGTCCCTTCTCCGTTTCACAATTTCCAAGGGTGGAAGAAACTCCTGACCTGTTGGTGTTCTATCTTAACCTGCCGGTATAGCAGCTACTTAGATATGAACTTAACTATATCTTGCTTCATAGAAACTGGATACATAGAAATTTGGAACACCGAGTGTCTTTGTAGTTTAGACTTCTTTTGGTGTAGGGTCCCTTGAACCACCAATTTAGTGTAGGGTTCTCCCTTCTTCGGGTAAGCTTAGTCATGGCAAGGTTAACCGTGAGGATCAATGTGATTCAACGTGTTACTGAGATTAACCCAGAAAATTTTCAGAGTGAAATTTCTTCTTCCACAGAATTTGAAACATAGTGCAAATATGGTCTTAGTGCTCTTCTCTAGACTTAGAGAAGATTGGATTGTAATTGATAAAACAATAATAAATTCGTTTGTGAGTTCCTGGGTAAACTCCATCCATCATATCCATGATGCTACTAGAGCATTCATGAGACTAACCAAAATCATGAATTTAGCATGACCAAATCGTGTGCGAAAAGCAGTCATGGAAATGCCCTGCTCCTTCACTCGCCACTGTTGTTAGCATGATGGTAACTTGTTCTTGGAAAAGTGCTTAGCACTCAGTAGTCGATCGTATATGTCGTCAATACGTGGAGGGAAATGACGGTCATGAATGGTGACTTGTTTACATCGATAGTGGTCAACACATAATCTCATGTTACCGTCCTTCTCCTTGAAGGTTAATCGACTGGTTATGAATAAAAAGGAACTTCAGTAGTCGTGTCATAAATGATAGCTAGAAAATCTTCGCAGCCATGGCTAACAAAACACGTGCTTGTGAAGCGGAAAAAATAATATGTACAGATTTTCCTGATGGAAAACCATGCTAAATGTATCCAGGAGCCTGAACATCACTGTACCTAATCTGATTTGAATGACGGTCCATCGCAACGTGGGTTTGCTGTTCATAGTCCATAAACGAAAATCATATCTACTCACATCTGTCCGAAAGAAGTGCGTTAGCAGATTTGATCTTATCGTCCTACTGAAATGAATGAGTTCGTAAACACAGATGATACTAATGACGTCTTTAGGATCATGGATATATGAAACATGAGACCAAGAAATGAAAGTGACATGGTAATATATAAGGTAAGAACGTTGCAGGTTCCTACTGAATGTGCTTCACCTGCCTCCCGCAGAACGAACACTGCGTGTTCAAACGTGAACAACACTCCGGTGATGAGGCTGAAATTCTTATGGCCTGATTCATTGATGGCTATACCCCTTGGAGGGTGTTCTGAATTATGCATGGTTGTTTCAGATGGTAAACGTGAGTCATGCGTCCTGACTCGTGTCTTGAAGACATACGCGTATGACATGTGTCTTGACTGGTGTCTTGACACGTGTCTTCAGAAAATACACGTGAGACACGTGTCTTGATAGATGTCTTGACATGAGTCTCGAGATGTGAACCAATGAAATTTAAAATCTTAGGTCATCATAACAGAATTTGGCGGATCGGTTGGACCGCTAACCCTTTGTATTTCTGATCATGTCCGTAACCGGAGTTTATATCGTTATTGTCAGAGTACTTGCTATCACGGTAGTTGTCACTACCTCTTTGACTGTCAGTTAAACGACGGTCATTATCATGACTGTGATTCATGTAACTTTTTAGCTGGGTGGCCGGATGGTACCGGTTCCCACTCATATGCTGGAAAAGACCACTTAATAATCATGTGACATACAATCCGAAAGGTAAGAATATGGAATGAAACGGTACATCTGGTGGTTTAAATATAATTCTAGTCAGGTTGCTCCAATCTATCTCCTTCGTCCTTGTTTTGAAAGTCTCCAGGCTGAGAGCCGTATCATATTTTAAGCAACATTGGTGAGAAGAAAAAGGTCTGAAAAAATTGAAAATGGATTAATACCCCACTTGGAGTGCGGTAACTGAAATATGTCTGGAAGTGGTACATGAAGTAAACATAGAACATGGTACATGGGTACACATGGGATTCTCATGAGATGATCGATACGGTATCAACCATCTGACATGACCAATGAACACGTAATAGCCTAGCTAATTTAGCGTAGACGTAATTCTAGTTGTATAAGATGCACACAACACGATTAAATGGAATCGAATGATTGCCAGCACGAAACATGATTAATGAAAACCAACCATGGCTATCATGAAGACATGATTAAATACAATCCATCCGTGTCTAATACGAAGCAAAATTAACATGAAGAAACATGGGACAAAATTACATTAATGAGTATAAAACATCATCAGCATGAAAACAAGGTTAACCATGATAGTATGACGACAAAAATCGTAACAATAAATGAGGGAACGTGCAAACGTTATGACTGTAATGAAATGAATTTTGAAAGTTAATAGTGTGGACGACTATGAATCGTTTCACAATGCAAACAATGCAACATAAATGATAAGTCTGAAGTAATATGAGATGAACATAAAATGCATGAACAATGTATAAAGCAGTGAAACAGTATGAAACAGTTTAAAATGCATGATGCAGTTTATAAAACTTTTTATATGAGCGAGGGTGAACGCCTGTGGGTCAGTCTGTAACACCTGGTAATTTTCCTACTTTGTAAAATGACTATTTTACCCTTTGACTTTTTATTTAGTCAACTATGTGATTTAACTGTGTTGGAACCAGGAAGTTATCCCGCGTTTTTTGAAAAACTGTTTGCTGACGAGTAATGGCCTGACTCTGTGCTCAGTCATTATTCTGAACATTTTCTGTGAACCTGACAAAAGTGCTGAGACGGTCAATGAATTGACGATAATCCATGAGATTATTCGTTATCTGTGAATTATGTGCTTAACTGTTTAGTTTTTAACAGCGTGATCGTATCTTCGTGAGCAGCGTATTTAAATATATCTGTATATGTTTATATATGCATGTATTTTAGTATTTTTGCTAATTATAGTAATAAATCGTATTTACTGTGAATATTTAATTAACGTATCGCGTTTTCGTATTTTACGTCGTTTTTACGTTTAACCGTCGTTAGCGTGCATAAAATACTTTACCAATCATAAAATGTCAGTTTTCGTCGAAAAATCGTAAATTTAATATATTTCGTCAAATTTTTAAGTTTTACGTAACTTTTAACTTAACTATATACTTTTTGATATTTACCTAAAACTAACTAACCTTTTTACCTTAAACATTTTAACTAATTACCATAGTAAAAATTTTGAATAATTTACCCCCATTTGGGACCCCCATAACCGGCCAAAACATGCACCATGTGCATGGCCTTACACTTTGCCATTCTAAGCTTAAGATTATAAACCTTACACCCTTTAACTTATTAGCCAAAAACCCTTCCATTATTTCACTTACACACTTCATTTCACCTCAAACAAAAAAACACACATCTCTTCCTTTCTCTCTCAAAACAAACGGCACAAACACACCTACACATTCCACCATTGTTGATTTTTAAAAGCTTCATTTTACCAAGAATTAACACAAAACAAAATCACCCTAGAGCTTGTATAAGCATAAAGAAGAATGGTCTTTCTTGGTTTGATGATTTGAGTAGTTTTTGGGTTGAAGTTTTTGAGTAGAGTTCTTGTTGATTATTAGTGGGTTATATTGTAGATCGGGTCGTTGTGGTTACGTAGAATCGTTACACAAGGTTACTTCTTAAACCTTTTTCATCTTTTCATTTTCCATGCATAATCTTTGTAGATCTATGCATGCATGTTACTCATCAAGTATTTTCATGAAATAAAATGATAAAAATTATTTTTGGTCATGAAATATTTTAAGATTTGTGGAAATTAAGTGTGGATCTATTAGATCTATACATGAAAATGGGTTAATTGAAAGATTTGTGAAAAATATAAGTATGTATATTTTGAATTTGTGAACTTGAAGAAAAATATTTGATTTTGTTGGTGTTTATGAAAAATTCGAAGGAACTAGTAGTGTTACTACTAGTGGTTACGCTTGAAAATGGTCGAAAATGAGTTTTTACGGAAAACATACAATCTGTCCGACTTTTGTAAGAGGCGTAGAGAGTCGTAAAAAATGTTTTGAAACTAGTTTACTACGATATTATGAAACTATAAGTTAATACCTTCGTTTCGATATATTATGGGCTAAAAACGGAGCTAAAATGAGTAAGTTGTGGTCGTTTAAATTTCGTTGTCGGAAAACTTAATTTTTGAAGAACAACACTATAAGTGGTTGCTGTCCAGATTTTTAAAGTGGCCGAAACGACATTTTCGAGTTAAACGGAGTTGTTTTAAGTGTCGAAATGGTTACTAAATGGTATGTATGCATGTTGGACTTGTTTTGTAAAAGCGTGTTAGCTCGAAATGTGAATACTTGTTGTACTATTGAAAGTTTGAACGTTGGAAGTGGAAATTGTTACTATTGTGAAAAATGACTTGTTGAATTGTTGGCGATTGAGAAATTGTTGAAAATAGGGGTCTTAGGACGAGATTTGAGTATTTACTAAAAATGGCAAATTTTTATGTGACGCCGAAAGGCTGCCGAATTTTCGTTAGAATTCACGTAGGAAAATTTGTTAAGATAAATTTTGGTAAATTAAAATTTACGCCGAAAGGCTGTCGAAATTTCGTCGAGTCAAAAATAAATATTTTTGCCTAAGTATATATATACTATAATGTTTATAACGATATAACATTTACAAGTCACTATTTTAACAAAAAAATATATACTTGATTGATGAGTAACGTATGTGATGAACTTTTGTGACTTATTTGCTAGCGCCTAAACTATAGTATTATATTTAGGTTGTTGCTAGAGTTGCTCGCTACTATTTGATCTTACTTGTGCGGTTTGAATCGTTGCTTGAGGTGAGTTTATAGATCCCTATTAAACTGCTTTCTATGTTTAATGTTTTGGGATGTGATAAATGCTTTGATGACTTGCTTCTGGACGCAAGTAAAACTTGATTTCTGTGAACGCTTTGTGAACACTATTTATGAGATAGCTTAAGTTGCTTTAGCCATAGTCCCCACTATCGTGAATCGTTAGTTACTCTGCTGGAGTAAGCTCTTATGTTACGGATAGATCTATTGAGGGTTGACAACCTCCACTCGGGCATTCTGACGCCGGACGAGTGTGTACCATTTGTATGAACGGAGTTATCTTGGCTAGGTACTCCATTGGGGCAAAATTATGTATGCAATCTATTGTATGCACTGGATCACTAGTTTCGATGTCACGAGCTTAGCTATCATAAATATTGTGAACACCCAATTTATCCTACACTTGGCACTATATCTCCTATAGTTGCACGTGTACATGAAATGAAGTCTGAAACTGAATCGCTATGAATTTTTACTTGAAACCTATATTCTCACCAACTTTATGTTGACCCAATTTAGCATTTATCTCAGGTAATTGATGATGTGTTGTACCTGCTGTGTGAAGTACTTGGAGTCCACATGCATTTCTTGGCTATCTTCGGACATTTATTAACTTATGCTTTTGAACTATTATCTCGTTGATGTTTAAAACTTTTACATTCCGCTGCACTATCTTTTGAAACTGAGACCATTTGTACTGTGTTGCTTTAATTTAAATTCAACGAGGTATTTTTATAAAACGTCTCATTTAGAGTCGTTCTCTTGTACCTTGAACTATGATACAATGACGTAACAGCCCCCGAGCTTCACCGCTTCCGCATATCACATTTTGGGGTGTTACAGAATTGGTAATCAGAGCCTTGGTTATAGAGAACTGGGTTTGCATCTTAGGCCTAGACTATAACCGATGTGGCTACTTGTTACTCTGTATATATATGTGTACTACGTAATGTATTACGTAGGATAACACTATAAGTAATATGTAATATATATTATGTAATACGTAATATGTATTATATACATATGCATCTCGTTGATTTGCATACTTTAATTTCTATACATGATTATTTCATGCATACCCTACAACTGCTTTAATACGTATTTTGGTTGTTGCAGGTTATGTCGTCATCTACTGTTTCTTACCAGCCCGACTCTGCCAACGAGGAGTGGGAAGACGAGATTGAGATTGTTGTTCCTATTTAATCCATAACACAAGATTCTTAGAGAGAGAAAGAGGAGAAAAGTAGAGAGAGAGAGTAGAGAGAGAAGTGGAAGGTTTACACTAAAACTATGTGTTTAATGAAATGAACCAACACCCTCTTTCACATGTGAAAGAGGGTTATATACCCCACGGCACTAAGGCCTTTGTGGGCTTCATCTTGGGCCGGGCTTGGCTTTCTTTTGGGCTTACGCCCCTAACTTATACAATATTAGCTTAAAGTCCAAGCCCGGTTTTCCCGACTAACCTATTACAATACAAGACCTTTTAATGACTAAGATGACCTATTACATTTTTGTTCGACTATATAAAATATAGGGCTAACAATCTCCCCCAATGTATCGGTCATCTTAAAAAGCTTAAAAAGCATAAGATGATTGAGTGAATACATTCTTGCAGAGGAGATCTTCCTGCTTTGGTCTTGTATCTTGGTCTTGATCTTGTTTGTAACAACTTTGTTCCTTCATGCTTTCGTGATCTTTATCTTGAGCCTTTGTTATTTGACTTTGAGTGCTTGAGATCTTCATCTGTACTCCTTGTGACTAATATGACCTATTACATTCTTACATTCTTAGGTATCTTGATTATCGCCATCTTGTGCTCTTGTGACTTCCGAATCGACATCGGTTACACAGCTACGCCACTTTCTTGATATGCAGCAACACATATAGACACGGATAAAATGGCTTTGAACATTTCATCCTAACTCGGTAGCGTTTTACCTCCGGTCGGTGAAGACCGTTAAACGGTATTAAATACCGTACCTGTGATCAGATAGATTCGATTAAGAACCTCCTTGACAGGGTTTCCCGGCGGTAGTAGCCAGTTCTCTTTACTCGACCGTCTCAAAGCAGACTGCGAACGTAAAGAGTGAATCAAAAAGGATACGGTTATCCGTTTGATTAGAGTCGTCAATTCAGAGTTCCTGGAACAAGTTTGATTCTATAAGAATCGCACCATTGTTGCTTTCCAGTTTGCCACAAGCTCGATTCATAAGAATCTTGCATGTTACCTACCGCAGTGCTGTTTGATGTTGACACTGGAAGGATTTCCATTCGTCACTGTGAACACTAAAGAGTGTCACTCTGAATGTTCTGGCAAGATCACACGGATTTTGCGAAGAAACCTGGAATCAAGTTTGAATTAATTAAGAATCGAAACTTAGTTGCTTTCCAGTTCTCACAAGTTTGATTCGTGTAGAATCGCACAAGTTACCTACCATGAGCTTGTTTGATGTTGGCTCAAGCAGGATTTCCATCTTCATTGTGAATCGTATCACTCAGATGTTCTGGCAATATCACAAGGATAATGCGTAGGACTCGATTGTGTCCTAATGAGATGATAGATAGATCTCGATTGGCTCTAGACTCAATAAGTGCATTTTGGTAATCGGAGGCTGGAGCAGACTGCCACCTTTTCAATATTAACTGACTCAGAGTGAGAAAGTCAATAGATACGTGTTGATCTCCGTGACAATGAGACAAGTTTCTTTTGAGAGAAACTCGAATGGCTGGGAAGGGTTGTGCATTGCATCACTGGGTCCATGATGACTTGTCTTCAATAGATGTATTGACCCGGTTTCTGCCTAAGTTGCATAGAATATTCAACTCCTTCAATGCTTACCAATACGTCATCATTAGCACCTTGTTGTGATTGTTCCAGTGCTAACTTAAGTACTTGGTCCGCATTCAGCTTCATTCCACTCCATCTTTCCTAAGGACAACTATTTCTAGCTATGGAATGTCCTTGGGTAGATCCCTCCGGTTCTGGTTGGATCATAGGACTTAGTTTCCTATCCTAAACCACCTTTTGACTCCATCGTTCCGTCGTGGATAGTAGGTTGTTTTGGGTATAGATCGTAACCATAAACCATTGAAAACCATTCAAAGTGCTTGATAAAAATCAAAACTTTTAACACTTTGAAAGTTTTATCTTTTCGAAAAGCTCCCCCTACACACATGCATCGATATACGAAATAGTTTGGCGTGTGAAGGAAAGAGTTGCACTTGAGTCTTTAAGATCACATGTTGCGATATATTACATTTTAATCACATTTTCTCCCCCTATCTCTAATATAAAAATATGATATTAGAGATACCAATTGATTAAAATATGACATTTTCCGAAAAATCGTTGGGAGAGAAACATGTGTGCACGCATGAATCATGGAACATTTTCAGTCGGGTCGCTCCCCCTCAACAATATATGTGTGTCTTGAGACAAAATTTGACAAAATTTTAGAAAAAAACGACACCACAAAATATGTTGAGGTACGGAGTTGAGATGCCTTTTCCGATATAATATATTACATTTGACAATTTCATATCATTTTCGGAATGTGTTGGATACATAAAATATGACAATTTTAGAGATGTACCCAATCAACATTAAAAGGCTTGATTTTAAAACGCTCCCCCTCAAAAATTGATCAAAATAACATATGACAATTTTGAGATATAAAAACCACTTATGAGGAAGGGAGTGTTGAACACACAATTTTGAAAGATTTAGAAAAACCTTTTGAGAAATTCTTGAAAAATTGTGTTCAACGGTTTTAAAATAATCAGGATAGAAGACTTCTCTTCTATTGCTTAGGGAAAGCGCACTGAAACGTACACTCCCCTTTCGGGTCCGTTTTTCATGAGTTCAAAACTTTGATTGTTTTGTGACTAGCTCATGACCGAGAAAAATAAATTTCCCGTTGTGAAGGATAAGTTATCATCCGTGATAAACTTTCCTTAAGTTGAAGTTCGAGTTCTAAGCTGACATTTACTTAGAAATCGTTTTTCATGAACTTAAAAACTTTGAATGTTTTTATGAGAAGCTCATGACCGAGAAATATGAATTTCTCGTTGAGAAGGATAAGCTATCGTCCGAGATAAACTTTCCTTAGTTTAGGTCCGAGTTCTAAGCTGTGATGCGCCTAGAAGTCATATATACGAGCTTAAAACTTTCGAATAGTTTGAATGTAAGCTCGTGTCCGAGAAAAATCGAATTTCTCGTTTTGAGGATAAGTCATACTCGGGATGAACTTTCCTGTCTTGTGAGCCCGGGTTACAGTCTGTAATTTGACTATAAACCTTGTACACGAGCATAAAACTTTTGAATAGTTTTAATAGAAACTCGTGACCAAGAAATATGAATTTCTCGTTTTGAGGGTAACTTATCGTTGAAGAGATAAAGTTCCCATTCTTTGACGTTCGAGTTACAGCCTGAAATGTGACTGTAAGTCATCTTGAATCTTACTTGTGAAACCATTGAGACACGTATTTCTCTGATATCTGCTTCTTCAGCAACCAAACTCTGAGAGTGTCTTTTGTTGAACGGTATGAATATGGAAAACCTTTGTGTTCTTGTTGAACCTTTATTTTAATACCTACACTTTTATCAGTAGTTTGTATGCTTGCTTGTGGGTTAGTGATATCTTTGTGAGAACCGTGTTGGGGTTCACCTTGAACCTTTTTTGTGCTAGAGGGAAATATCTTTCCTGTAGGAACCCACCTAAGACCTATTGTTTTGAAGGTTCTACCCGTTGGTATCCACCCAAGACAAGGTCGAGGGGACATAGTTTTCTCATGCACAGCGGAAGACTTACTTGGAGAAAACCTATTTCCTTTAGGGTTCCGTCTTTGAGGTGCTCTAGCTTTTTGGTTCACCTTGTTCAGGACTTTAGTGATACAATCATCATGAATGGCATTAAACACACATTTATTACATTTCGTGCAAACAAAGTGCTTAGCATCTGAGAAGGCTCTAGAGTTCCTAGGGTTGGCAGAATTGTGCACATCATAGAAGGGTCTAGAATTCCTAGATGTGTGAACAACGCTCCTAGGTTGTGGTTTGGTCCTATCTCTTGCTTGTGTCTTGTTTTTAGCATCCTCTAGATAGTTTTTGTGACCCGCGTCATTTGAACTACGCCTAGGCATGTTCTTGGAGCTATTTCTAGAGTTGGTTGAAGCATTCATGTGATCGGGCTTTGCAGAAGCGGATTTTCTGAAGGAGGGTCTAGATTGTGGAGTGACTTGTTTAGGAAAATTGCTTCGCACGTCAACTTGGGATGCAAACCTCAGATTCGACGTTTTGAGTCGTTCAGATTTAAACGCATTCGGTTGTCTAGCAACTGAGCGATTTCTGACTGGTTGAGAAGGAGGTTTCCCCAAGACTGACTGTTTTGCTAACTTAGTATCCACACTATTTCCTTAATTCATTTTTCATCGTTGTCAATGCAAAAACCTTTTCCTGAATCTGAGCCTTTAAATGCTCATTTTGTAGAAGTAATTGAGCGACACGTTGTTCTAACTTAATGTTCATATTATCAAATATGGCGTTATCCGCATTCGCATCATTACTATCTACAATGTCGATAGGTTGCACAGATAATTCAGTTAATGAAGCAGGCGAAGGACTTGCATTTTGAGAAGCCAACTTTGATTCTAACAAATTTATTTGTTTCACAAAATGTTCTTTTTCCACGTTAAAATCTTGAATCTTACGATCCAATTTTTGTTCAAGAACAGCATTTGCTTTTTCAAGTTTTTCAAAGTAAGCTTCAAATTTGTTATTTTTCTTTGAAAAATCGAGTTTGGCATCCTCAAAATCTTTAGTCTTCTGAGCTAACAGAATTTCAAGCTCGTGAATCTTAGAATCAACATCCTGAGAAGTCTCTCCTCCATTAGTACTCGTATCTGATGAATCAGGTGTGGTATTGCTATCAACCGTTTCCACTAGATACGTGTCAAGAATGGGTTCAGATTGCTCAGTATGTTGAGGAACATCGTATTCAGCATTTAAATGTACCATAGCCATTGGCTGATCATCATAAATGGGTCTGATATCCGCATCATTGGTTGTTTGATCATTTTCTGAGCTGGTACTGGTATGCTGCGTTTCTGATTCTGTCGCGCTGCTCTCTGTATCAACCGATGAAGCATCCAATGCTTGATCTTTATCGACGTTGCTGTCTGTCAGTCTTTGATTCACCCTTCGTTCAAATTGCCTTTGATGGCGTATTCTATCAGCAATTGACTTCTTTAGAGTACTCAAATGTTGACGAAGTGTCTCTTTAAACGTTTGAGGATCTACGAGAGTATATTTGGTAAAGTATGTATTTGTGAACTCTCGATCGTTGTTGGATAAGCCACTTGAGTCAATGAATTGCTGGAACTGAATGTTGAGAGATAAAAGGATGTCCATTGATAGAGTCTCGTGAAGATCATCTTCGTTAAGTTCAAGTTGAAGATGGTCCATATTAAATAGCATCGTTTTGATGAATGTCTCAACATCTTGACCAAATAGTAGAACGAATACCCGTTTGAATCCAATTTCAATACGAGTGCCTTTTAGGTCTTCTCTTGAAAGAACCTGAAGGTGTGACTGAAGCAACTTTATGTGTTCCATGCATCTTTCTTTTGCTTTCGACATCTTGTATTTGATTGCATGAACGGTTTTGGTTGTAGAATCCTTGTTAGTAGGTTTACTGATTGGAGTCTCAATGTTTGTCTGAACCTTTGGATTCCGCATCTTCTCTTTATTCATCTCAGTCATAGACGTTGTTGGTGTTGAATCCACGAAGATGTCCATTGAACGGATGTCTCGAAGAGGATATGAAGTGTATGGATTACGGATCTTAGTGGATGTGTTGTGATTTGATTGTGGTTGAAATTCCGAAAAATCTGATTTTTTCTCAGTCCGACAATAAATTCCTCAGTCCGACAAAACGGTAAGCCGAAAAAATTTTGAATCACTAAATTTTGAATTTGAGTTAGAAATAGCCAAAAACTAGTAGGGAAAAAATTTGATTTTACCTGACCTAAAAATTTTAACTCTTTTTTTTTTTTTTTTTTTTTTTTAATCTTCGTGTAAACTACGTTCCGAAACTAGTCTAGATAGTGGCTAAGTCTAAAAATTACTCAAACAAAATATCCATCGGAATGTCCATCGGAATACTTATCGGAATGCTCAGATCGGAATGTCAAATCGGAATGTCCAATCGGAATGTTCAGATCGCAAAGCCTATCGGAATGTCCAGATCGCAATGTGGCTGTCAAAATTCAAGCAGAGTAACGACTTAAAATACTTCCTTATACCCGTCGGAATCCAGATCGCAAAGTACGATCGGAATGTCCAGATCGGAATAAGTAATAAAAACCCACGATCGCAATGTAGAACCAAACCCTTTCCGATGGTAAGGTTATTGCGATGGAAGCCCAAGTACAATTTGTACTTTCCGATGGAAGTTTCTGCTAGAATTTCGGAATGAAGAACAAGAAGAAATTTCGCAACTTTTGATCCAAAAGATTTGTGTTTTAGCCAAAACCAAGATACCCAAATCACTAATACTAGTATGTAGATGATTTGTATCAAGAAAAGACTATAAAAAACACAAAAAATAAGTTTTGGACGTGAGATGAAGATCAAAAAGGCCACGAAAATTCAAGAACACCACACACGAATCTTCAATCACCTATCCACTATAGGCTCTTGATACCAAATGTTGTTCCTATTTAATCCATAACACAAGATTCTTAGAGAGAGAAAGAGGAGAAAAGTAGAGAGAGAGAGTAGAGAGAGAAGTGGAAGGTTTACACTAAAACTATGTGTTTAATGAAATGAACCAACACCCTCTTTCACATGTGAAAGAGGGTTATATACCCCACGGCACTAAGGCCTTTGTGGGCTTCATCTTGGGCCGGGCTTGGATTTCTTTTGGGCTTACGCCCCTAACTTATACAATATTAGCTTAAAGTCCAAGCCCGGTTTTCCCGACTAACCTATTACAATACAAGACCTTTTAATGACTAAGATGACCTATTACATTTTTGTTCGACTATATAAAATATAGGACATGGACAACTATCACTTAAGGAGTTACGTTGTAGTGCTCAGTTTCACACTCACCTGTAGTTGTGGATACTTCAAGAGGTGTTTTACATCTTATACTACTCTCTTTTTTTATGTATAAGGTACTAAGAGACGTTTCTCTGCACCGTTCGTCAATCAACAACAGTGCTAAGCGTAAGTAACAAATTTGGGAGATTGTACTTCAGTTTCAAGTTTGAAATATCAGGTTTACTTCACCAGTGGTCACTACAGATAGCCAAAAGAATATGAGGTCGGTAAGTTTAGCCAGAGAGTACAAGTGTAGAGATGTGACCAGCAAACAATTCTCACGAGCAACTTGAGCTACAAAATGTCAAAAAAAAAAAGATTTCTACTTCAGACACGAACATCTCGCAATTCTGATTGTACTTGTCAGATGATGCTCCCGAGTGTTCTTAACCACCATACTCTTGACATGAACATCTCACGATTCTGTGTGTACACGACAGATGATGCTTCCGAGTGTTCTTAACCTTCTTACTCCTGATAAGAACATCTCGCGATTCTGAGCGTACACGTCAGATGATGCTTCTGAGTGTTCGTCACCATCATACTTTCGACAAGAACATCTCGCGATTTTGACCGTACACGTCAGATGATGCTTCCGAGATTTCGTCACCATCATGGGGGAAGAACGTGTACTTTGGAGACTTAGTTCCCACTCTGGAGTACTTAGTTAAACTTCCAGGGGGAAGTATTCTACAAGCGTGAGAAGATTTGTTGCTGATTTCTTACATGTTCCCCAAAACACATAATCATGTAGACCAAAAATGTCAAGGTAGCAGTTACTTGGTGGGGTTTACTTCTTCTTCTACAAAATTCCGCTGTGCACTTTAAATGTCAAAGATAGAAGATTGCTCAAGCTGCAGGTTCTGCTCAAGACAGGGATTTTGGTTTGGGGGAAGCTGATTCAGAAGCTTCGTCAAAAAGAAGTCTATGAAGAAAGCTTTTCAAGGCATGTGGTATGAATTGGGGGGAAGTTAATCCAGTTCATACATGATACAATGGTTCCTCAACAAACAAAGACAAAAAGGATTCAAACTGGGGTATAAGTTTTTCTAAAAGACTTGAAGACAACCGTGTCATCCTCAGCATTGGAAGCAAACTTAATACTGTCATACTTTTGTTGTATTTGCATTTGTTAGGAACATTGTAAGTAATTCCGTATGTCACCACATTGGGGGAAGATTGTTAGCCTTAAAATGTGTGCGACTAACGGAATTACATTAGTTTCATAGCCGGGACTTGCAGGGACTAATATTGTCAAATGTAAAGTCCAAGTCCCGAGCTATATAAACCCCTCCATACTTCCATGGAGGGGTGAGGCTTATCATTTCTTTCTTTTCCTTTCTCTCACTAGAAATAAACACACTTTTCTAGTATCTCTTGTTTCTCTCTACCATGGCTAAACAACACTTCTATCCTCCCCGACCTCCGGATCGAACCCGTGTTCATAGTGAATCCAAATTAACAGAGATGGTACCAGATCATGTTGAGCCGGAGAATGACCCAGAGGAGGCTGATCCTGAGGAGGAAGGTGCGGAGTATGACCCTGACGAGGATCCGGAGGAGGATGACGTGGATGGTATTGAGGTAGATCACGAGAGTGATGAGGATATGGATGGACATGAGGTAGGTCATGAGGATGATATGGATGGTGTTGAGGTAGATCATGAGGGTGATGATGATATGGATGGATATGAGGTAGATCATGAGGATGATGAGGACATGGATGATGAGATTGAGAGTGATACTGACGTTAGGATGGTTGTGGCTAGTAGTGATAGCGAGGGTGCTGAGGCTGATGATGATAGTAGGGTTGATGCTTTGACTGTTGTAGCTGAGAGAGTTGAGCCTATTAGGAGGAGTGAGATTAGGAAGACGTCCAACTTGAGGAAGAAGCCTACTGTTCCCTGTCAGCGGTATAGAGAGGAGAGAGAAGCTTTATGGGGTACGCCGCCAGTTGAGGTTTATACTGATTCTGATGATACTGTACCACCTGCTGATGGAGCTGGACCATCCGATGTTAGATCTCGAGCTTTGTCCGATTCTGATTCGTCATGCCCACGGAAGAAGATTCGTATGTCTGATTCACACACTACACCTAAGGCATCGCCTACTCATGAGATTCGAGCTGCTACTGCTGTTTCTACACCACCTACGCATCATGTTGGAGAGCCCTCTAGACCTAGGTCATGTGTTGTTATGATAGGATCTGCTAGGGACTCAGATGTTGTTCATTTTCGTCTACTTGAGGATGCGGTTTTTGGATTGTTAGAGGATAACGAGTATACCCGTGACTTGTTGGATACCACACTTGAGGAGGTTTCTAGGTTGAGGCGTGAGTTAGAGTCAGTTCGTAGAGGAGACCGAGCTGCAGATGAAGACCCGAGGAGTGATTCACCGAGATGTGCTGAGTGTGATCGTCGTCGTCGCACTTAAAGATTCATCATTATTGTGCTTAATTCTAGAGTAGATTGACATCTTTATCTTTTGAGTATTGTATCCACTAAACTAGAGTAGTACTCGGTTAGTTGGAGTAGACTAGATGTAATCGTACTCTTATTTTTTGACTATGTAATTGATATTTTGATTATGAATGGGAATTTAACTTTATGACCTTGACCAGAGACTATCCTTTTTATGTTTGTTGTACTGTTAAATTCTGCATTCTATTTTAGCATATGAAATATATAACGTGTATATTCATGCTTGAACCTTAATTGCATTGTTGTCTTAACGCAGAGAAACAACGGTGAACACACGTAACGGAATGACTGACGCACAATTGGAAGCACTGATTACGCAACGAGTGACTGCTGCACTGGCAAACGTTCAAGCTAACAACAACGTGAACGAAGCACCGCCGAACAATGTTGACAATCGACCGCCTAAGCCGTGTACTTACAAGGACTTTAGGAGCTGTGACCCTTTGACTTTTAATGGTACTGAAGGAGCTGTCGGATTAGCTCGTTGGGTCGAAAAGATGGAAGCTGTGTTCCGTGTTAGTGGATGTGCTGTTGAAAACCAAGTGACTTATTCTACTTGTACTTTAGCTGCTGGAGCGTTGACATGGTGGAACACCCATGTGCAGACGGCTGGAGCCGAGGAGGCGTATGAAATGAGTTGGGAGGAACTTAAGAAGTTGTTGACTAAGGAGTACTGTCCTCGTAATGAGATTCAGAAAATGGAAATCGAATTGTGGAACTTGACTGTGAAGAACAATGACATTGGTACGTATACAAGGAGGTTCCAAGAATTGTGTTTGTTATGTCCTGGAATGGTTCCGGATGAAGAAAAGAAGGTTGAGCGCTACATTTAGGGTTTACCGGGTAGAGTTCAAGGGAATGTGACATCGTCTGGACCGACAAAAGTTAGTGATGCTATAAGGATGGCTCACAGTCTGATGGACCAAGTTGTTCGAGCAAATGATGGGAATGTCGCGGACAACAAGAGAAAATGGGGTAATAACCAAAGGAACAACCATGGGAACTATCCGAATAAGAGGCAAGACACTTTGAAAGCGTACACTGCTGGTACTGGGGAAAAGGGAGTGTACAATGGGACGTTACCTCTGTGCAATCGATGCAAGCGTCACCATAATGTACAATGCAATGTACAGTGTCACAACTGCAAGAAAAATGGACACATGCTAGAGATTGTAAGTCACCACCCAACACGAAAGCCAACGTCACTTGCTTTGAATGTCAGCAAAAGGGACACTACAGCAATGAGTGCCCAAAGAAAAAGAACAAGGACAAGGACCAAGGAAAGAATGCTAAAGCTGGGGAAGCTCGTGGAAGGGTCTATGTGATAGGAGGAGGAGAAGCGCAACAAAACCCCGACGTTGTGACGGGTACGTTTCTTCTCAATGGTCGTTATGCTTTTATTTTATTTGATACTGGAGCCGATAGGAGTTTTGTGTCGACTGCTTTTAGTGTTTTACTTGATGTGACCCCTTCGCCCTTAGACACTAAGTACACTATTGAGTTAGCAAATGGGAAGTTGATAGAAGCCGACACTATACTTCGTGGATGCACTTTAAATCTTCTAGGTCATCCTTTCGTAATATACCTTATGCCTGTTGAATTAGGAAGTTTTGACGTGATTGTCGGAATGGATTGGTTGTCGAGATATCATGCTACGATTGTATGTGACGAGAAGATCGTTCGTTTACCATTTGGTGATGAAGTTTTGGAGGTACAAGGGGATACAAGTAACAGAAAAGGGAAGTCACGACTGAACATTATCTCGCGTGTCAAGGCTCAGAAGTTGTTATCAGAAGGTTGCCACGTATTTTTAGCCTGTGTTACTGAAAAGCAGACGGAAGAAAAACGGTTGGAAAATGTACCTACCGTACGGGATTTTCCGGAAGTCTTTCCTGAAGATTTGCCTGGATTACCGCCGGCTATACAAGTTGAATTCCAGATCGATTTAATATCGGGAGCTGCACCTGTTGCTCGAGCGCCTTACCGTTTAGCACCGTCGGAATTGCAAGAACTAGCGACGCAACTACAAGAGTTGACTGATAAAGGATTCATAAGACCGAGTTCTTCACCCTGGGGAGCTCCAGCCTTATTTGTAAAGAAGAAGGATGGGAGTTCTCGGATGTGTATCGACTATCGTGAGTTGAACAAACTTACCATCAAGAACCGTTACCCGTTACCTAGGATCGATGATCTGTTTGATCAGTTGCAAGAATCGAGCGTTTACTCGAAGATTGACCTTAGGTCTGGTTATCACCAATTGAGAGTCCGTGAGGAAGATGTTGCAAAGACTGCTTTTAGGACTAGGTATGGACACTATGAGTTCCAAGTGATGCCGTTCGGTTTGACAAACGCACCTGCTGTGTTTATGGACCTCATGAACCGGGTGTGTAAACCGTATTTGGACAAGTTTGTCATTGTGTTCATCGATGACATACTGATTTACTCAAGGAATGAGAAGGAACATGAGGAACATCTTAATATAATATTAGAATTGCTTAAGAAGGAGGAATTGTACGCTAAGTTCTCGAAGTGTGATTTTTGGTTGCCAAGAGTACAATTTCTAGGTCACGTTATAGATAGAAAGGGGATTCACGTTGATCCTGCCAAGATTGAATCAATTAGGGAGTGGACTGCTCCTACGACACCGACTAAGATTCGCCAATTCTTAGGACTCGCCGGATATTACCGAAGATTCATCGAGGGATTCTCGAAGATCGCGAAACCACTGACGAAGTTGACTCAAAAGAAGGTGAAATACGAATGGGGAGATAAGGAGGAATTAGCATTCCAAAAGTTGAAACAAATGTTGTGTAGTGCGCCTATTCTATCGTTACCAGAAGGATCGGAAGACTTTGTGGTCTACTGTGATGCATCAGCAAAAGGATTGGGAGCTGTGTTGATGTAGAGGAAGAAAGTTATCGCCTACGCGTCACGACAACTGAAAACGCATGAGAAAAACTATACTACGCACGACTTGGAGCTAGGAGCGGTAGTATTTGCCTTGAAATTATGGAGACACTACTTGTATGGAACCACGTGTGTCGTCTATACCGATCACAAGAGTTTACAACATATTCTTGATCAGAAGGAACTGAACATGAGACAACGTCGATGGATCGAGTTGCTCAGTGATTATGACTGTGAAATCCGTTACCACCTTGGGAAGGCCAACGTAGTGGCGGATGCGCTAAGTAGAAAGGAACAACTGATGACACGAAGAGTTAGATCGTTAGCTATGGTTATCAATCCGAACTTACCTGTGCAAATTCGTGAAGCACAAACCGAAGCTCTTAAGCCTGAACATGCTGAAGCTGAGAAATTAGGGGGAATGGTTACTAAGAAATTGGAGACTAGCACTAATGGAACGCTATGTCTGAATGGTAGAAGTTGGTTACCACGGTTTGGAGGACTAAGGGACGTGATTATGCACGAGTCGCATAAATCTAAGTATTCGATTCACCCAGGATCTGACAAAATGTATCAGGATATGAAGAAGCTATATTAGTGGCCAAATATGAAAGCTGAAATCGCTACTTATGTAGGGAAGTTCCTGACTTGCGCTAGAGTGAAAACAGAACACCAAAAACCATCTGGATTGTTGGTTCAACCTTTAATTCCTATGTGGAAGTGGGAAAACATAACCATGGACTTCATAACTAAGCTACCTAAAACGACAAACAGAAGACACAATTTGGGTAATTGTGGATCGACTTACGAAATCTGCACACTTTTTGGCTATGAAGGAAGATGATTCGATGGATAAGCTTATGAGACTTCATCTGAAGGAAGTGGTCGCAAAACATGGGATACCGATCTCGATAATTTCTGATAGAGATGGTAGATTTACTTCGGAATTTTGGAAATCACTTCAGAAATCGTTGGGTACGCAATTGGACATGAGTACTGCTTATCACCTGCAGACTGACGGACAGAGTGAGAGAACTATTCAAACGCTGGAGGACATGTTGCGTGCTTGTGTGCTTGACTTTGGAAAGCAATGGGACAGACATTTGCCTCTAGTAGAATTCTCTTACAACAATAGCTATCATACCAGTATTAAGGCTGCACCGTTTGAAGCGTTGTATGGTCGTAAATGTCGCTTGCCTGTGTGTTGGAGTGAGGTTGAGGATAGTCAACTCACTGGCCCTGAACTCATCCGTGAAACGACTGAGAAGATTGTTCAAATCAAGAGCCGAATTCAAGCAGCCCGTGATCGTCAAAAGAGTTACGCCGACGTTCGACGTAAGCCTCTCGAATTTCAAGTGGGAGACAAAGTGATGCTAAAAGTATCGCCTTGGAAAGGTGTGGTACGTTTTGGCAAGCGAGGAAAGGTGAACCCCTGTTATATTGGACCTTTCAAAATTCTGGCAAAGGTTGGAACTGTAGCCTATCGTCTCGAATTACCGCAAGCGTTGAGCCGCGTGCACATCACTTTTCATGTGTCGAACTTGAAGAAGTGCCTTTCTGATGAAACACTCGTTATACCATTGGAGGAACTCCGAATCGACGACAAGATGCAATTTGTCGAGGAACCTGTTGAAATCATGGACCGTGAGGTCAAACGATTGAAACAGAGTCGTATTCCTATCATCAAGGTGAGGTGGAATTCTAAACGTGGACTTGAATTCACTTGGGAGCGTGAGGATCAATTTCGCAAGAAATATCCGCAACTCTTTGACAATTCTAGAAATCGTGACACTCCTAAGCTTTGAGGACAAAGCTTCTCTATCAAGGGGATGATGTAACACCTGGTAATTTTCCTACTTTGTAAAATGACTATTTTACCCTTTGACTTTTTATTTAGTCAACTATGTGATTTAACTGTGTTGGAACTGGGAAGTTATCCCGCGTTTTCTGAAAAACTGTTTGCTGACGAGTAATGGCCTGACCCTGTGCTCAGTCATTATTCTGAACATTTTCTGTGAACCTGACCAAAGTGCAGAGACAGTCAATGAATTGACGATAATCCATGAGATTATTCGTTATTTGTGAATTATATGCTTAACTATTTAGTTTTTAACAGTGTGATCGTATCTCCGTGAGCAACGTATTTAAATATATTTGTATATGTTTATATATGCCTGTATTTTAGTATTTTTGCTAATTATAGTAATAAATCGTATTTACTGTGAATATTTAATTAACGTATCGTGTTTTCGTATTTTACGTCGTTTTTACGTTTAACCGTCGTTAGCGTGCATAAAATACTTTACCAACCATAAAATGTCAGTTTTCGTCGAAAAATCGTAAATTTAATATATTTCGTCAAATTTTAAGTTTTACGTAACTTTTAACTTAACTATATACTTTTTGATATTTACCTAGAACTAACTAACCTTTTTACCTTAAACCTTTTAACTAATTACCATAGTAAAAATTTTGAATAATTTACCCCCATTTGGGACCCCCATAACCGGCCAAAACATGCACCATGTGCATGGCCTTACACTTTGCCATTCTAAGCTTAAGGTTATAAACCTTACACCCTTTAACTTATTAGCCAAAAACCCTTCCATTATTTCACTTACACACTTCATTTCACCTCAAACAAAAAAACACACATCTCTTCCTTTCTCTCTCAAAACACACGGCACAAACACACCTACACATTCCACCATTGTTGATTTTTAAAAGCTTCATTTTAACAAGAATTAACACAAAACAAAATCACCCTAGAGCTTGTATAAGCATAAAGAAGAATGGTCTTTCTTGGTTTGATGATTTGAGTAGTTTTTGGGTTGAAGTTTTTGAGTAGAGTTCTTGTTGATTATTAGTGGGTTATATTGTAGATCGGGTCGTTGTGGTTACGTAGAATCGTTACACAAGGTTACTTCTTAAACCTTTTTCATCTTTTCATTTTCCATGCATTATCTTTGTAGATCTATGCATGCATGTTACTCATCAAGTATTTTCATGAAATAAAATGATAAAAATTATTTTTGGTCATGAAATATTTTAAGATTTATGGAAATTAAGTGTGGATCTATTAGATCCATACATGAAAATGGGTTAATTGAAAGATTTGTGAAAAATATAAGTATGTATATTTTGGATTTGTGAACTTAAAGAAAAATCTTTGATTTTGTTGATGTTTATGAAAAATTAGAAGGAACTAGTAGTGTTATTACTAGTGGTTACGCTTGAAAATGGTCGAAAACGAGTTTTTACGGAAAACATACAATCTGTCCGACTTTTGTAAGAGGCGTAGAGAGTCGTAAAAAATGTTTTGACACTAGTTTACTACGATATTATGAAACTATAAGTTAATACCTTCGTTTCGATATATTATGGGCTAAAAACGGAGCTGATATGAGTAAGTTGTGGTCGTTTAAATTTCGTTGTCGGAAAACTTAATTTTTGGAGAACAACACTATAAGTGGTTGCTGTCCAGATTTTTAAAGTGGTCGAAACGACATTTTCGAGTTAAACGGAGTTGTTTTAAGTGTCGTAATGGTTACTAAATGGTATGTATGAATGTTGGACTTGTTTTGTAAAAGCGTGTTAGCTCGAAATGTGAATACTTGTTGTACTATTGAAAGTTTGAACGTTGGAAGTTGAAATTGTTACTATTGTGAAAAATGACTTGTTGAATTGTTGGCGATTGAGAAATTGTTGAAAATAGGGGTTTTAGGACGAGATTTGAGTATTTACTAAAAATGGCAAATTTTTATGTGACGCCGAAAGGCTGCCGAATTTTCGTTAGAATTCACGTAGGAAAATTTGTTAAGATAAATTTTGGTAAATTAAAATTTACGCCGAAAGGCTGTCGAAATTTCGTCGAGTCAAAAATAAATATTTTTGCCTAAGTATATATTGACTATAATGTTTATAACGATATAACATTTACAAGTCACGATTTTAACAACAAAATATATACTTGATTGATGAGTAACGTACGTGATGAACTTTTGTGACTTATTTGCTAGCGCCTAAACTATAGTATTATATTTAGGTTGTTGCTAGAGTTGCTCGCTACTATTTGATCTTACTTGTGCGGTTTGAATCGTTGCTTGAGGTGAGTTTATAGATCTCTATTAAACTGCTTTCTATGTTTAATGTTTTGGGATGTGATAAATGCTTTGATGACTTGCTTCTGGACGCAAGTAAAACTTGATTTCTGTGAACGCTTTGTGAACACTATTTATGAGATAGCTTAAGTTGCTTCAGCCATAGTCCCCACTATCGTGAATCGTTAGTTACTCTGCTGGAGTAAGCTCTTATGTTACGGATAGATCTATTGAGGGTTGACAACCTCCACTCGGGCATTCTGACGTCGGACGAGTGTGTACCATTTGTATGAACGGAGTTATCTTGGCTAGGTACTCCATTGGGGCAAAATTATTATGCAATCTATTGTATGCACTGGATCACTAGTTTCGATGTCACGAGCTTAGCTATCATAAATATTGTGAACACCCAATTTATCCTACACTTGGCACTATATCTCCTATAGTTGCACGTGTACATGAAATGAAGTCTGAAATTGAATCGCTATGAATTTTTACTTGAAACCTATATTCTCACCAACTTTATGTTGACCCAATTTAGCATTTATCTCAGGTAATTGATGATGTGTTGTACCTGCTGTGTGAAGTACTTGGAGTCCGCATGCATTTCTTGGCTATCCTCGGACATTTATTTACTTATGCTTTTGAACTATTATCTCGTTGATGTTTAAAACTTTTACATTCTGCTGCACTATCTTTTGAAACTGATACCTTTTGTACTGTGATGCTTTAATTTAAATTCAACGAGGTATTTTTATAAAACGTCTCATTTAGAGTCATTCTCTTGTACCTTGAACTATGATACAATGACGTAACAGCCTCCGAGCTTCACCGCTTCCGCATATCACATTTTGGGGTGTTACACGGTCCACCAAAACAAATACATAGCGAAGTGGACGCCAATGGGTTGGTCCAATGTTAAAAGTTTCGATAAAAGAACATGCGACTAAATAGGACCAGTCCTCTACCAACCATTACTTAGTCATAATACCTGCGACAATGAATGAATGCATGTAATGAATACATGAAAAGAATGAATGAAAACCAACTGTCTAAAACTAAACAGAAAACATGTGACTAAGTATGAACTACTGTGGTTCAATCCATATTAGTCAACATTCGCAAGAAACATCGCGCATAAAAACAATGACATGTAACTAAGTATGGATGACGGTTGTTTAATCCATATTAGTAAAACAATTCCGAAGAAAACATCATGGTTAAAACAACAAGGTGCTGAAAACATCAATACGTGGAATAACGAGTGTTGACTTAGGAAGTTTCTGGTGACTACCCAATAGTCACAGGTCGAGTTTTAGAGCCTACAGGTCGAAGCCTTGGCTCTGATACCATAATTGTAACACCCTATTTTGATAAATGGAATATCACAAGATAATTATGGCGTATCATTAAAGCATGCAAGGTAATATGTCATAAACATACATGACCAAAGGGATAACCAGAATCAAACATGTGTCCCCAAACATAAGCCCAAAACATAAATAATACAAATGAACTAAAGAAAGACTAACAAGCATAAATATATGAAAGCAAAAGGAGA
The DNA here is from genome assembly GCA_025667525.1 of Glebionis coronaria. Taxonomy (NCBI): domain Eukaryota; kingdom Viridiplantae; phylum Streptophyta; class Magnoliopsida; order Asterales; family Asteraceae; genus Glebionis; species Glebionis coronaria. The sequence continues at coordinate 546,127,627 of CM046882.1, forward strand.
AGAATTACAAGGTGGCTCCCATCCTATGCATGTCCTCCAAATTCTCCAGTCTAACCTTGAATAGCTGCCGTTTTGGGACATGGAAAGAAAGTAATGACTGAGCAATACGCTTAGTGCACGGATATATAACATAGCATGAATGGCATAATATAGGAAAGAAATGTAAAGCATGAAAAGCAGCCGAAATGAATAAGTCCTGGAAAACCTAGAACTATAGCATGTTTACTAGTTTTAGTTATGAAAGATAGCTTAGGTTTACTTATGAAATTCTGTATTAGTTTAATATACCAAAAGCCAATATAGGTCATGAGGTCAACAACGTGCATGAATACTTGGAGGGATGACCTTGTCATGCAATTAGAGGGTATGCCTCTAATTAATTGGTAATGGGTAGGAGGGATCAGCTCCTTGTGAAGGATGCAAGGCACACACCACATTCACCATGAAATCCTGACTAAAACATGTAACTAGGATGCACCCATACGCCCCACATGATAACATAATAAATATAATGGCCAAATAATTGAAAGGGACACCACAAGCTATCACTCCGTCGTGGTGAAGTCATAACACTAGTGCCTCTAGTGTTATGGTTATGGTACCTCCATAACTAGGTGAAACTGGTCATGCATGTATATGGATAAGGTAACTAATAAACATAAGAATTTAATCTGTAACTACTGGGGAAAACAGTTGGCTGCATACGGGAAATCCTAATGAAGGAAGAGATTGTCCTTACTGAAGGACGGGAAATCCGTACCTTATGTACAGTAGAAGCTAACGAAAACGATGAAGAACTACTCCGCCTTGACGGATAATACTACATAAGAAATATGGACGTGTACGAGTTGTCTAAATTACATGTGTTTTACTGGTTATGTGGTTTATTATCTTGTTATACTTATTTTGTCATGTTTTACTGTTTACTGTGTTAATTGTAGTTATTCTGACGTTCTGTTGTGTTTTATTCATGTATTAGTGTATTATAATACTTTTATTATAATACTAAGTAACTTTCTAAAAATAGCAGGTTTCCATAAATAGTAAGTTTCTAAAAATAGAAAGTTTCCAAAAATAGTAAGTTTCCATATTTAGAAATAAGTTGGATTATAAATAATAATTAAAGTTTAAATAGTATAATACAAGTCATGGTTATAGCTTATTAATTAAATAACTGGTTAATTAATTAAACTATATGTTATATAGAATTTAATTAAAAAATACATGTTTTAATTAAATTAAGCTAAGTTAAATACCTTAGGTTATACATGTAATATTAATTTTAATATTTAACCTAAGTCGTGAAATTAATTAAATTAAAATGTCTAGTAATTAATTTAATTAACATGTTTTTCTGATTTTAATTATTTACCCGAGACCCGAACCCGTGTTTTAAAAATTGACCTGAGCCCGAACCCCGGTTTACATATAAGCCGAAACCAACAGCCCTACCAGTGGCTAGACCGGCTAGCCGGTTGCCACTGGTGGCTTGTGCTACCCACTGCCGAGCCACGGTTGCCCACTGAGCCCTGTTCACACCGGTTCCCACCGGTTGTGACCGGTTCCCCCTGCTTAGGTTTGTTTGGTTCCCACTGTTAGCATCAAAAAGCCCCACCGAGACCCTATAGGTCTCGGTTGGAACCCGGTTCAACACAAAACCCCACCCCGACACCAAGTCGGGGGGTCCCCTTGCTGCGTTCGATCCGCACGAACCCCACACCGAGACCATGGGGTCTCGGTTGGGCAATTCAAACACCACCGAGAGCCCCATGCTCTCGGTATGGTGATCGGCCGAAACAAACAACCACAATCACCCCCTTTAAATCATGTTTAACTAATCCCCATGTTTTCTTAATTCGTTCATATGGTTATAACATGAATTCATGAAAGAAAAAAAGAAAAAAAAAGAAAAGGGTTTTGATTATACCAAACACGTGGAATGAAAGGGTATTCGATCACGAACACATACACCTAAAAATCAAAGATCCAAATCGTTCGGTTCTTCCTTGGATGATATATGGCCGGTGGCTATGGAGGAAAAAAGGGAAGGGTTTTTGCAATTTTGATATAACCTAAATTATGAAAGTAAAATCCCTGTGTTTTGTTAAGGGTGTGTTATGGGCAAAAAGGCCCATTTGTCCTCCCTCTCTTGACTAGCCGCGGCATGTGGGGCCCACAAGGGGAAACCCAAATCTTTTCCATGTTAAATAAATTAGCCGTGTATGTTCGTGAATTAAATGTCGTGCATTTGGTAATCGTGATCATGTCACATTTATAATATTCATGATTGTTCGTTATTAATTGTCGTGACACGTGTATTAATATTATAAATAGAAAGTTTAAATTTTATCGTGTTTTCATAAGTTACTGTTCATGTGAACTGTTCAGGGTACTTTAATGCGGGTTTTACAGTAAGTCTGGTTCCACTCTAAGATTAGCCCAGTAACCGTGTTGTCCTCGTACACAAAACTCAATATCAATCATCTCTAGGTCACGGATGATCTCCTTTGCAATCCAGATGCCAACAATCACACCCGACCTTCTGCTTAGAGCATCTGCCACCACATTCGCCTTACCAGGATGGTAGTGAATGTTGGTGTCGTAGTCCTTCACTATCTCTAACCATCTCCTCTGTCTCATGTTCAGTTCCTTCTGGGTGAAGATGTACTTGAGAGTCTTGTGGTCGGTGAATATGTCACATGATTCACCATACAAATAATGTCTCCAGATCTTCAACGCGAAAACAAATGCTGCAAGCTCTAAATTGTGAGTAAGATACTTTTCTTCATAAGGTTTCAGCTGTCGTGATGCGTATGCAATAACCTTCCCATGTTTCATGAGAACGTAGCATAAACCCTTTCCTGAAGCATCACTATATATCTGAAATCCACCTAAGCCAGATGGGAGAGTAAGAATAGGTACGCTCCCTAAATTTTGCTTAAGATCTTCAAAGCTCTTCTCCCACTCTTCCGTCTAGAAAAATTTCTCTCCTTTCCTCATCAGCTTAGTTAAAGGTAAGGCTAACCATGAAAAGTTCTCTACAAACCTGCGGTAGTAGCCAGCTAAACCCAGAAAACTTCTAACTTCAGTTACAGATATAGGTCTCAGCCACTTAGTGATTGCTTCAACCATTGCAGGATCCATGATGATCCCCTCTGCGGATACAAAATGGCCTAGAAATGCCACCTTGCTTAACCAGAACTCACACTTAGAGAACTTGGTATACAACTGCTTCTAACGAAGAATCTGTAAGACTGTATTTCCTCATGTTCCTCCTTGGATTTGGAGAATATCAGGATGTCATCAATGAACACGATAACGAACTTGTCCAGAAACTCATGGAAGACACGGTTCATCAAATCCATGAAGACAGCTAGAGCATTAATGAGTCCGAATGGCATGACTACGAACTCGTAGTGCCCATAACGTGTACGGAAAGCAGTCTTGGAGATGTTCTGCTCTTTAACCCATAACTGATGGTAGCCGGACCTCAGATCGATCTTGGAGAAATACTTGGCGCCCTGAAGTTAATCGAACAGGTCATCAATACGCGGCAAAGGATAACGGTTCCTGATCGTGATCTTGTTCACCTCACGATAGTCTATACACAAACACATGCTGTCGTCTTTCTTCCTCACGAACAGTACCGGTGCACCCCATGGCGATGCACTAGGACAGATGAAACCTCGTTCCAGAAGTTCCTGCAGCCGATCTTTTAGTTCCTTAAGCTCTATAGGAGCCATACGGTAAGGAGCTTTGGAAATCGGCTCTGCACCTGGTATGAGCTCGATCCCAAACTCGACTTCACGAACAGGTGGTATGCCTGGAAGTTCATCTGGAAATACGTCAGGGAATTCTGACACAATAGGCTGATCTTGGACCGATTGAGACTCGGCAGTAATGTCATGAATATTGGCTTTGAAGCCCTGGCAGCCATGTGATAGCAATGCACGCGCCTCCATGGATGAAATAATTTGTACTGACCTCCCTGGCAAAAAACCATGGTGTATGTACTTTGGAGATTTAACATCATCGAAGATAACCCGATAAGTGTGGCAGACGATCGTAGCCTAGTGTTTGGATAACCAGTCCATGCCTAAAATCAAGTCAAAATCGCACATGTCCAAGGGAAGTGCGTCAACTCTGCGGGTCTTATCATCAAATTCTAAGGGAAGATCTCTATACACCTGAGTGATTCGTACAGAGTCCCTAAGTGGCGTGGAAATGCATAAGGCATTATCTAATGGCATCGGGGAAATCCTAACACGTACAACAAAAGTAGTGGATATGACTGAATGTGTCGCTCCAGTATCAAAAAGAACACATGCTTCCAAACCATTCATAAAGAGATTTCTGGTGATGGTACCTGAAGTCTTATTCCCCTGGTCTCTAGTAGTAGTGAACATGCAACCAAAAGTAGGAGGTGGTTTGGTGTCGGTGTGTACAGAGGTGCATTCTATCTCAACCTAGCGATAGTCGTTTTGTTGATGGCCTTGTTGGCCACACTTGAAACAACCACCAGTAACTTGGCGACAAATATCAAAATATCTGCGCGAACAAGTAGGAAAGACAGGATGCGTGAATCCGTTAGCAGGCGTCCTAGTTAGTTGTGAGCCTGTTTAAGGATTACATGCATGAGACATGATCATGGGACATAAACATGATTACATAGAAGGTGTAAAATTTACCATATGAGGTAGGACGCTTAGGCTGTGAACCTCTATGGTCCTGATCCCTGCCGTTACCATTGTTCCTGAATTAATAGTTGTTGGAGTGTCAGAATACCATAACATAAAATACTTTAACATGAAAGAAGGTTAATGTAGGGACCTGCCGTTGTTCGAGTTGTTAGCGTTGTTATGGTAATTATCATTACCGCCACGCCTCTTAGAACTAGAAGGGTCGTTGGTCTGACCGTTTCCCTTAGATGCTTGCTGCTGAGCGGCCGCAGGCTTACGGTCGTCAGTCTTCTGCCTGGAATATAACGTTGAACAGAGGATTATATGAAATGAAAAATACCGATGGAAATGAATTGTTTACAATTGGTGATTGAAGATACCTCTTCACTGATCTGTCATCACCAAACTCCTCTCGTTCCTGAAGCATCTCGAGCTTACGGGCTGCATCGGTCACTTGTGCCACTGTAGTGAAAGTAGTACATACCAAGCTGTTGGCGACCGAAGTGCGAAGTGCCCTACGAAACTTCTTGGCTTGCTCCGTAGCAGTCCCTACGGCTGGACCCAGAAATCCTTCTAAGCGGAGAAACCTTTGCATGAACTCGTTGCTGTTTTCACCAGCAACCTGCCGAATGTTGTGGTAGTCCCTCTTGAGCTTCTCTTGCTCAGCGTGTGGAATGTACTGATTAAGGAAGAGCTCCTTAAACTGGTCCCATGTCAGCTGTGCAACCCAATTATCACCACCGTTGGACTGCTTGACTGACTTCCACCACTGCAGCACATCACCTTCAAACTTATAGCAAGCCAGTCTTGCCTTGAAAACACCGTCACAACCCATCGCATCGAAAATCTTCTCGATATGAGAAATTCAAGATTCAGCCTCGTTGGAGCTGTCAGTCTGCTCAAATGAAGGGGTCGTTGTTTGTTGAATCGCTCCAACCAAGTCATAAGAGTAACAGGTGGAGGAGGAGGTAGATGATTATTGTTGTTGTTCTGATTGCCATGAGCTTGAATTCCGCATGAACTTCGTCTCTGATTTCATTGCGAAGTTAGGGAAGGAGGGCTTGTAGAGTTGCATTGACAGCTGCAGTCAAATCTGGTGTATTGCGTGAGTTCACCATCTGATAGTTTAAAAACAAAATGCAACATAAATCATAAATCAGAAATGAGATGACATAAAATGCATGAACAATGTATAAATCAATGAAGCAGTTTTGTAAAACCCGCATGCTTTTACCATGAATAGTACCCTTAAGATCGTACTTACTAGATTAAAACTTTCTTAATATAGCATGATTACGATTACGTGTTATGATTTTACGTATTACGTACGTGTTAGAACACGATAAGTATTTACTACGCACGATCACGTAATAATTATTTGACGATAGTTAATCACGAGCATGCGATCATGAAATCATGAACGTAATTAAAACACGAACTATTATTTATTACGTATATATATTTATTATGAGCGTAATTAAATATATTAGATCACGATATTTACGTAACGAGAACACTTAAAACGCGAACACAAATAATCACGAACGTGTAACTTACTAATTAGACACGGAAAACATCCAGGTTACCCTTGTGGGCCCCATTACCACGAATTTAGAGGAGGGGATGGGCTTAGCCCATCAATTTTTCACTAAAAAGGAAAAGGGATATTTTTCACTACTCATTTTCATTCACAGGAGATTTTTATAAAAAAAACCCTCAAGCCCTCTTCCTTGTTCTTCTTTGTGCCGCCACCTTAAGAACACCACAAGAGGTGGTTTTTGATCTTGGATCTCAGAATTCTAGTGATTTATCGTGTTGGTTCTTCGTTCTCTTGATCCACGAATTCGGTAAAACCTTTTTAAAACTTTTCTTTTGATTTAATCTTTTTATTAATTATGAGCATGTGATGTTTTTATAAAAAACATGATAATTAAGCATAGATCTAACATGTTTTGGTGTCTAATTAAATCAAAGGGTTGTTTTAAGGGGGTCTTTGTTTTGGCCGCAGGCTGCAACCGAACCCGAAGGGGTTTCGGTTTGCCAAGCCGACCACCACCAAGACCATATGGTCTTGGTTGGTGCGTATGGGTCCCACGGCAGCAAGGGAACAAGGGGTACCCCGAGTTGGTTCGGGGTACGATGTCGATATCATGTCTGGTTCATGTTTTTAGCCTAGATCCGGTTCATGGTGTATGTTAGTTTTTTTTATGTTTATGAACTTATGTTAAAATTAAATTAATAAAATGATGTGATTAATTTAATAACATGACTTAGGTTATTTAATTATTAATAATCATGAAATTATTTTAACCTAAGTATTTATATGTTTAAGACTTATAATCAATTAATTATTTTAAAACCATGGATATAATTAATTAATTAACATGACTTAGGTTATATTATTAATATATAATAATACATATTTTAACCTAAGTATTTAACTTATTTAATTAAAAACATGTTATACTTTAATTAAATATTATAACCTATAGTTTAATTAAATTACATGAAATAATTATTAAACTATACATTATATCATATGACTTAGAAATAATCATGAAAAATACTTAGGCTTATATACTTAGCTTATTTAACCAGCTTATTTCTAATTATGGAAACTTTCTATTTTTAGAAACTTAATTAAATAAGGCAGCTAATCTATTTATGAAAACCAGCTATTTTTAGAAACTTATTTATTTAAGGCAACTAATCTATTTATGGAAACTTATTTAATTAATGCAGCAAATCTATTTATGGAAACTTTCTATTTTTAGAAACTTATCTATTTTAAGCAGTAAATCTATTTTTGGAAACTTTCTATTTTTGGAAACTTTCTATTTTTAGAAACTTTCTATTTTTAAAAACTTTCTATTTTTCAAAACTTTCTATTTTTGGTAACTTTCTATTTTTGGAAACTTTCTATTTTAGGAAACCTGCTATTTTTGGAAAGTTACTTATTATTGCACAATAAGTATAATAATACATGAAATACCAGAAATACTTAATCAGATTAAGCAGAATATAAGATTTAATACAGTTTAAGGCTTTAAAACAGTAAAACATAATAAGAACACATAAAATAAGCTAAGACATGACATAAAACCAGCTACGTATTTAGTAAGCAGATACTTATTCATGTACGTATTTATGTAGCACTAGTGATTCGGAAGTAGGATTCCTCGCAGTTCATCTTCTTCGTTCACTGGACATAAGGTACGGATTCCCGTCCTTTCAGTATGGACATTCTTTCCTTATTAGGATTTCCCCGTATGCAGCCAACTGTTTTCTCGTAGTATAAGTTACGTGTTTGATTGCTTATGTTTAATAAAGATTACCTATAGCCATATACATGCATGAACAGTTTCACCTAGTTATGGAGGTACCATAACCATAACATTAGAGGCACTGATGTTATGACTTCACCACGGCGGAGTGATTGCTCGTGGCGTCCCTTCAGCTTTTGGCCATTTATTTATATTTATCATGTGGGGCGTATGGGTGCATCCTAGTTACACGTTTTTATTCAGGATTTCATGGTGAATGTGGTGTGTGCCTTGTATCCTTCACAAGGAGCTGATCCCTCCTGACCATAAACCAGTATATTAAATTAGAGGCAGCCCCTCTAATTTGCATGATGAGGTCACCCCTCCAATTATTCATGCACGGTGGATTTTCATGACCTATATTGGCTAATGGTAAAATATGACAAACAGATTTTATAAGATAAACATAAGATTTTCAAACTATAAAACCAGTTTTATGAACATGTTCCAGGTTTTCCAGGACTTATACATTTCCGCTGCTATTAAGTCTCTATTATGTTTTAGTCACTTATACTATGTCTATATCCGTGCACTGAGCATTTTGCTCAGCCGTTACTTTCCTTTCCATGTCCCAAAACGGCAGGTACCCTAGGAGGGACTCGAGCATTTGGAGGACGTGCATAGGATGGAAGCTGCTAGAGATTTCTTTTCCTTTTGCCTTCATATACTTATGCTTGTTTAGTCTTTCATTCATTTCTGTTGCTTTATTATGTTTTGGGCTTATGTTTTGGAACCGATGTTTGATTCCGGTTATCCCTATGGTCATGTAATGTTTTATACATTTATCCTTGTATGCTTTGATGACACACCATAATTACGCGTGACATTTCCGTTATCAAAATGGAGTGTTACAATTATGGTATCAGAGCCAAGGCTTCGACCTGTAGGCTCTAAAACTCGACCTGTGACTAGTGGGTAGTCACCAGGAGCTTCCTAAGCCAACGTATGTTATTCTACGTATTGATGTTTTCAGTGCATTGTTGTTTTAACCATGATGTTTTCAGCACCTTGAGGTTTTAACCTTGACGTTTTCATCGATATTGTTTTACTAATATGGATGGACAACCGTCATTCATATTTAGTTATGTCTCACTGTTTCATGCATAATGTTCCTCGTGAACTATGGCTATGTGGACTGAACCTCAGTAGTTCACAATTAGTCACATCAAATTTTTTTCTGATAAGTTTTGACAAACGAGTTTCATTCATTTATGTTTCATGTATCATTGTTGCAGGGATTATGACTAAGTAATGGTTGGTACAGGACTGGCCCTATTTAGTCGCATGTGCTTTTATCGAAACTTTTAACTTTGGGACCGACCCATAGGCGTCCCCTCGCCATGTCTTTTGTTTTGGAACCGACCCATAGGCGTTCCCTCGCACATATAAAGGTTTTATAAACTACATTACGCATTCATGCACTGTTTTTCATGCATAAAATTTTTCTCATGATTTAAATTGGCATAAATTTTTTTTTTCATGTCCCCTCATAAGTTATTATGTTTTTATGTCAAGTATGTTTACATACTGTCATGGTTAACTTCAGTTTCATGCTGATTATGTTATACACTTCTTCGTAATAGATGGTTTCATGTTTCTTCATGATAATTCCGTCTTCATGTTGATTATGTTTTACGCCTCTTTTGTTATTTACGTTGTCCTGTAAGACATTGTTGGATTTCTTTGAATTCTACTTTCATGATAGTCATGGTTGGTTTTCATTGATCATGCTGTCAGGAAAATCATCGTTGAATTTGGTGTAACCACACTTTAGTGTTTCTCTATGCAACCAGAATGAGGTATATACTGGCATTGCCAGGTTATCATGATGGTTTTCCTAACCGTTTAACTGATATACTTTCTTTAGATCATGATAAATGATCGACTCCATACCGATCATTTCATGTGAATTCCACGTGTACTCCACGTACCGTATTTCATGTGTATTACATGTACCTTAATCCATGTGTATTCCACTTGCAATACTTCACGAGTATTCGCTAGTCGATTCTGAATCATCTCAGGCGTATTTTCAATTGCTGATATTCTACAAGATTGCTGATGCCGCTCACAACTTGGAGATGTTACTAAAGGTTGATGCTGCTGACGTTCGAAGACGCTATGAGATGCGGATGCTGTTCACAACCTGGAGATCCTACAAGACGAAGACAAAGGTGTCGGAGAAAAGCAATTGGACGAGAAGATGCTTCACCATCAGACGATTTCCATCAATCATTGTCCCTAATTCTTAGTTACATGTCATACATCATTCAGCTGTCATTTCAGCCATATGAGTGCAAACCGGTACCAGCCGGCCACTCAGCTGAATAGTTACATGAATCACGGTCATGAGAATGACCGTCATGAAACTGACAGACAGGACTATAGTAACCACTACTATGACAGAAACTATCCTATAAATCGCAACCGAGGCTCCGGCCGCGGACGTGATCAGACATACAAATGATCAGTAGTCCAACCGATCCGCCAATTCTGGCATAATAACCTTATATTGTGGTTATATTTGTTTCACATCTCGAGACACATGTCAAGACATCAATCAAGACACATGTCTCACGTATACTTTCTGAAGACACATGTCAAGACATCAGTCAAGACACATGTCTCACGTATACTTTCTGAAGACACATGTCAAGACACCAGTCAAGACATATGTCATGCTTATAGTTCCAAGAAACGAGTCAAGACACATGACTCACGTCCAACTATGGAACATTTCTAATAAATTCAAAGTACCCTCCGAGGGTATATCTATTTTTGTTGTGCCATGTATTAATCAGGCCACAAGAACTTCTATACCATTATCGGCGCATCAGTGAGGACTGTCACGTTACCGATGTCACTTTCATTTCTTTCACCATGGTTCATATATTCATGACCATGAAGGACGCCTTTCGTATTCCCACGTATACGAAGGTTTTCCTTCAGCTTAATGATGAGATCCAAGCTGCTAACGCATTCCATCGGACAGACACGAGATGAATTTTATCCTAATTATGTACTATGAACAGCACACCATGCTACGATTCATAATTATGTACAGAAATGTTCAGGCTCCTGAACACATTCAGCTCGATTTTCCATCCAGAAAATCTGTACAAATTATCTATGCTTTACAAGCATGTGCGTTGTTAGCCATAGTCGCTAAATTTTCTAGCTGTCAGTAAGACACGACCACTTAATTCTTTTACGCATAGCCAGTTGATTATTCCAAAGTCTTCCTATACATTCCGGAAGAACCTACAAGGAGAAGGATTATACCATGAGATTATGTGTCGACTACCGTCGACTTAAACAAATCACCATTCATGACCGTTATTCTCCTCCACATATTGACAACATGTCCAATCAACCGTATGGTGTAAATCACTTTTCCAAGATCGAACTCATGATCATGCTGCCAACAGTGACGAATGAAACAGCAGGACATGTCCATGACTGCTATTCGTACACGACTCGGTCATGCTAGATTTATAATTTTGAATTAGTCTCATCAATGCTCCAACGGCATTATGAGAATGAGTTTCCATGAACTCATAGCAAATTCATCAGTGTTTTCATTGAGGATAACCTGATTTCCTTTAAGCCTAGAAGAAGAACAGGAAGACCATATCTGCACTATGTTGCAAATTCTATGACAAGAGAAATTTCACCCTGGAAATTTTTCCAATATCAATTCTGTTTGATTACTGTGACACACTGAATCACATGGGTTTCTACGGTTAATCTTACCATGACTCTGCTTATGCGTAAAGGAACGAACTCTACACTACATTAGGTGTTCTAGGAAATCCTACGTTAAGAGAAGTCTAGATTCAGAGACTCAGAGTTTCGCAACCTTCTATGTATCAAGTTTCTACGAAGCAAGATACAGTTACGTTCATATCTTTATACCTGTCATACAAACAGGCTAAGATAGGACACCAACAGACTGGGATGTTTTCATCATCTGAAATTGTAAATTGAAATGGGACAAGATCTCCACGGATTTTGGTTACCAGTTTAAAGCAAACTCAGATGAAGCATGATGCTATCTGGGTTATTGCAAACAGTTTGATCAAGTCTGCAGAATCCTTACATCCGTAAGGATTTCAGAACAAACAAATTTATCGGACATGTTCCAACCAAGGCTCATCTGATCACTTGGTAATCCCTCAGTTATCGGGTCAGACAAATATTCATAATTGTGCTCCTAATTCACTTCACGTCCTTGTTCTAATTCCACGCCTTGCTTTCGCGCTCACGTTCATGACACTATTCACGTTCATGATCGTATTTTGGTTTACGATTTTACATTCATTTGTTTTCTCATTATGGGTAGTTTGCAAGAACTTGAGAGACCAGACCCAAGTTTAGTGTAACTCCCTATCCTCAGATAGACGTTTCTCGTCATAATCTATGTCTCACCTTCTACCGTTTGTCGTTACCGCCATTATATTCTATGATCACGATATGTTTCACATGTCATGTTCATTCCACGTTCCTCATATCATGATCAAGATATGTTACACGTATCAGGGATCACGATATGGTTACTCATACTACACTCGCCATATCTCCACGTAGCACGTTCAAAATTTTTCACGTATCACGTTCAAAAATTTTCACGTACTACGTTTCTATATGTCTCGCGCATCGTTGCTAGTTATCAGTTAAGTTGGATTATTTTGCACCATAATGTTTCAGTTACTCTTACACGTTAATTCTTATTCCCTCGATCGAATTTAGGGGATCTACCTTACGTTGATTACCAAGAACTCCTTCTTATTCCAAGTCAAGGTCAGGAGGACCAAGACGTATCATTCGTGTCAAGATCTTATAAAGGAACCGTTCCAAGAGGGAAGCCACTTGGAAACGGACAAGTTCATCCGGACTTCTTATCCGTTTTCTCCAATCAATTAGATATGTCCTTTCAGCCACGTCACGTTCCATGTCCTTTTTAGACGTGTTACGTTCCGCGTTCTATCTACCAGGTCACATGCACGTTAATTTATTTTACATACCCTCTCAGTTTGATTCAGGTATGTTTCTCTTTCAGTTACGTTATCTATAATTCGGGGACGAATTATTCTTTTTAGGGGGAAGAGTTGTAAAACCCGCATGCTTTTACCATGAATAGTACCCTTAAGATCATACTTACTAGATTAAAACTTTCTTAATATAGCATGATTACGACTACGTGTTAGGATTTTACGTATTACGTACGTGTTAGAACACGATAAGTATTTACTACGCACGATCACGTAATAATTATTTGACGATAATTAATCACGAGCATGCGATCATGAAATCATGAACGTAATTAAAACACGAACTATTATTAATTACGTATATATATTTATTACGAGCGTAATTAAATATATTAGATCACGATATTTACGTAACGAGAACACTTAAAACGCGAACACAAATAATCACGAACGTGTAACTTATTAATTAGACACGGAAAACATCCGGGTTACCCTTGTGGCCCCCATTACCACGAATTTAGGAGGGGGGGATGGGCTTAGCCCATCAATTTTTCACTAAAAAGGAAAAGGGATATTTTTCACTACTCATTTTCATTCACAGAAGATTTTTAGAAAAAAAAAACCCTAAAGCCCTCTTCCTTGTTCTTCTTTGTGCCGCCACCTTAAGAACACCACAAGAGGTGGTTTTTGATCTTGGATCTCAGAATTCTAGTGATTTATCGTGTTGGTTCTTTGTTCTCTTGATCCACGAATTTGGTAAAACCTTTTTAAACCTTTTCTTTTGATTTAATCTTTTTATTAATTATGAACATGTGATGTTTTTATAAAAAAACATAATAATTAAGCATAGATCTAACATGTTTTGGTGTCTAATTAAATCAAAGGGTTGTTTTAAGGGGGTGTTTGTTTTAGCCGCAGGCTGCAACCGAACCCGAAGGGGTTTCGGTTTGCCAAGCCGACCACCACCAAGACCATATGGTCTTGGTTGGTGCGTGTGGGTCCCACGGCAGCAAGGGAACAAGGGGTACCCCGAGTTGGTTCAGGGTACGATGTCGATTTCATGTCCGGTTCATGTTTTTAGCCTAGATCCGGTTCATGGTGTATGTTAGTTTTTTTATGTTTATGAACTTATGTTAAAATTAAATTAATAAAATGATGTGATTAATTTAATAACATGACTTAGGTTATTTAATTATTAATAATCATGAAATTATTTTAACCTAAGTATTTATATGTTTAAGACTTATAATTAATTAATTATTTTAAAACCATGGATATAATTAATTAATTAACATGACTTTGGTTATATTGTTAATATATAATAATACATATTTTAACCTAAGTATTAAACTTATTTAATTAAAAACATTTTATACTTTAATTAAATATAACCTATAGTTTAATTAAATTACATGAAATAATTATTAAACTATACATTATATCATATGACTTAGAAATAATCATGAAAAACACTTAGGCTTATATACTTAGCTTATTTAACCTTATTTAACCAGCTTATTTCTAATTATGGAAACTTTCTATTTTTAGAAACTTAATTAAATAAGGCAGCTAATCTATTTATGGAAACCAGCTATTTTTAGAAACTTATTTATTTAAGGCAGCTAATCTATTTATGGAAACTTATTTAATTAAGGCAGCAAATCTATTTATGAAAACTTTCTATTTTTAGAAACTTATCTTCTTTAAGCAGTAAATCTATTTTTGGAAACTTTCTATTTTTGGAAACTTTCTATTTTTGGAAACTTTCTATTTTTGGAAACTTTCTATTTTTGGAAACTTTCTATTTTTAGAAACTTTCTATTTTTGGAAACTTTCTATTTTAGAAAACCTGCTATTTTTGGAAAGTTACTTATTATTGCACAGTAAGTATAATAACACATGAAATACCATAAATACTTAATCAGATTAAGCAGAATATAAGATTTAATACAGTTTAAGGCTTTAAAACAGTAAAACATAGTAAGAACACATAAAATAAGCTAAGACATGACATAAAACCAGCTACGTATTTAGTAAGCAAATACTTATTCATGTACGTATTTATGTAGCACTAGTGATACGGAAGTAGGATTCCTCGCAGTTCATCTTCTTCGTTCACTGGACATAAGGTACGGATTCCAGTCCTTTCAGTATGGACATTCTTTCCTTATTAGGATTTCCCCGTATGCAGTCAACTGTTTTCCCGTAGTATAAGTTACGTGTATGATTGCTTATGTTTAATTAAGATTACCTATAGCCATATACATGCATGACCAGTTTCACCTAGTTATGGAGGTACCATAACCATAACATTAGAGGCACTGATGTTATGACTTCACCACGGCGGAGTGATTGCTCGTGGCGTCCCTTCAGCTTTTGGCCATTTATTTATATTTATCATGTGGGGCGTATGGGTGCATCCTAGTTACACGTTTTATTCAAGATTTCATGGTGAATGTGGTGTGTGCCTTGCATCCTTCACAAGGAGCCGATCCCTCCTACCCATAAACCAGTATATTAAATTAGAGGCAACCCCTCTAATTTGCATGATGAGGTCACCCCTCCAATTATTCATGCACGGTGGATTTTCATGACCTATATTGGCTAATGGTAAAATAAGACAAACAGATTTTATAAGATAAACATAAGATTTTCAAACTATAAAACCAGTTTTATGAACATGTTCCAGGTTTTCCAGGACTTATACATTTCCGCTGCTATTAAGTCTCTATTATGTTTTAGTCACTTATACTATGTCTATATCCGTGCACTGAGCGTTTTGCTCAGCCGTTACTTTCCTTTCCATGTCCCAAAACGGCAGGTACCCTAGGAGGGACTCAAGCATTTGGAGGACGTGCATAGGATGGAAGCTGCTAGAGACTTCTTTTCCTTTTGCCTTCATATACTTATGCTTGTTTAGTCTTTCATTCATTTCTGTTGCTTTATTATGTTTTGGGCTTATGTTTGGGAACCGATGTTTGATTCCGGTTATCCCTATGGTCATGTAATGTTTTATACATTTATCCTTGTATGCTTTGATGACACGCCATAATTACGCGTAACATTTCCATTATCAAAATGGGGTGTTACAAGTTTATAATGCATGAAATAGTTTAATAGTGCATGATGCAGTTTATAAAAACTTTTATATGCGCGAGAGTGAACGCCTATGGTCAGTTCACTCAAAACAAAAGACATTGCGAGGGGACGCCTATGGGTCGGTCCCAAAGTTAAAAGTTTCGATAAGAGCACATGCGACTAAATAGGGCCAGTCCTGTACCAACCATTACTTAGTCATAAACCTGCTACAATGATATGAAAGCATGAAATAAAAATGAATATGAATGAATGCATGAAGACCAACTGTCAGTTCTAGGAAGACACTGGTGACTACGCGTAAGTCATAGGTCATGTTTTATAGAGCTACAGGTCGAAACCTTGGGCTCTGGTACCATAATTTTAACACCCCATTTGTTAGGATAGAATGATACAGTAAATTATGGCGTGTCATCAAAGCATGTAAGGTAAATGTCTAAAAATTCACGACCATAAATAGAAATACCGGAATCAAACATCAGTAGTCTAGTAACTCACACACAAGCAATATTAAGTACTGTAAATGAAAGGACTAAAAAATGTCCAAAAGAAGTAAAGTATGATAAAGTAGGAATAAATGCATAAGGTAAAAGAGGCCGGATAGCTTCCAATTCGAATGCACATACTCTGGAGTTCCTACTTGCGACCTTAAGTACCTACCGTTGGGGACATGGAAAAGTAGACGGCTGAGCATAACGCTCAGTGCACGGATATACAATAAAGCATGGAAGACATAGAATATGAAAGCATATAAAGAGCATAAAGCATGAATATAGCAGCGGAAATGAGTAAGTCCTGGAAAACCTAGTTGTCTGTCATGTTAACTGGTTTTAGTTCTGAAAACATAGCTTATCTTACTTATGAAAATATGTATTAGTTAATATACCAAAATCCAATATAGGTCATGAGGTCAACAACGTGCATGAATACTTGGAGGGGTGACCTCATCATGCAAATTAGACGGGATGCCTCTAATTTATTTGGTAATGGGTAGGAGGGATCATCTCCTTGAGAAGGATGCAAGGCACACACCACATTCACCATGAAATACTGACTGAAACATGTAACTAGAATGCACCCATACGCCCCACATGATAATATAATAATATAATGGCCAAATAATTGAAAGGGACGCCACGAGCTATCACTCCGTTGTGGTGAAGTCATAACACTAGTGCCTGTAGTGTTATGGTTATGGTACCTCCATAACTAGGTGATACTGGTCATGCATGTATATGGCTAAGGTAACTAATAAAACATAATCATTTCACATGTAACTACTGGGGAAAACAATTGGCTGCATACGGGAAATCCTAATGAAGGAAGAGATTGTCCTTACTGAAGGACGGGAAATCTGTACCTTATGTCCAGTAGAAGATAATGAAAACGCTGAAGACTACTCCGCCTTGACGGATAATACTATATAAGAAATATGGACGTGTATGAGTTGTCTGAATTACGTGTGTTTTACTGGTTACGTGTGTTATTAGCTTGTTATACATATTCTATCATGTTTTACTGTTTACTGTGTTAACTGTAGTTATTCTGATGTTCTGTTGTGTATTATTCATGTATTAGTGTATTATAATACTTGTATTGTAATACTAAGTAACTTTCTAAAAATAGCAGGTTTCCATAAATAGTAAGTTTCTAAAAATAGAAAGTTTCCAAAATAGTAAGTTTCCTTAATTAGAAATAAGCTGGATTATAAATAATAAATAAAGTTTAAATATTATAATACAAGTCATGGTTATAGCTTATTAATTAAATAACTGGTTAATTAATTAAACTATACGTTATATGGAATTTAATTAAAAATACATGTTTTAATTAAATTAAGCTAAGTTAAATACTTTAGGTTATACATGTAATATTTATTTTAATATTTAACCTAAGTTATGAAATTAATTAAATTAAAAAATTCTAGTGATTAATTTAATTAACATGTTTTCTGATTTCAACATTTAACCCGAGACCCGAACCCATGTTTTAAAAATTAACCCGAGCCCGGAAGCCGGTCCCACACATAAGCGAAAACAAACAGCCCTACCAGTGGCTAGACCGGCTAACCGGTTGCCACTCATGGCTTGCGGTACCCACTGTCGAGCCACGGTTCACACCGGTTGGCCACCGGTTCACACCGGTTCAACCTGGTTCCCCCCTGCTTCTTGCTCGGTTCCCATTGTTAGCCAAAAATAGCCCCACCGAGACCCTATGGGTCTCAGCTGGCTCTCGGTCCACACCAAAACCACACCCTGACCTGCGGTCGGGGGCTTACCCTTGATGCGTCCGAACAACAAACCCAACCCGAGCCCCTTGTGGGTCTTGGTGCGTCAGATCGAACAAGCCGAGAGTCTCTTGACTCTCGGTTGTGTCTCGGCTAACCTAAAACAACACCAAACACCCCCTTTTAACATGATTTAATTAATCCCATGTATTTTGTTTACTTGTTTTAATGATTAATTAAATAATTAACATGAATTCATAAGGAATTAAAAAGAAAAGGAAGTGTTTAATTTACCGAATACGTGGAAAGAAAAGGTTATGAACACGATCACGTACACACGAATAATCAACAAGAAAATTGTCCGGTTTGTCCTTGTGGTTCCTCTATGGCCGGCGGCAAAAGAGAGAGAGAGGAGGCAAGGAAAACTTTTCTGTAAAACCTAAATTATGTTTTAAGTTCATGTGTTTTCTTTTCTTATGGGTTTAAGTTGGGTCATGGGCCAAGGCCCGTCTTCTCCTTTTTCCTTGTGTAGCCGCGGCCTAAAGTGTGTCCACGGGAAAACCCGTAGCTTTTCCCGTGTTCAATTATTTATGTGATCGTTTATGTTTTAAATGTCGTGATTTTCATATGTCGTGTACTTAACACATTTATAATATATACGTAACTACATGTTATTAAATACCGTGACACGTGAATTATATTATAAATGGAAAGTATTAATTTTAATGTATTTTCATGTGTGTACTGTTCATGTGTACTATTCATGGTATTTTAATGAGGTTTTTACAAATACTAACGGGGAAGGAAGCCAAGGTTCCGGAAACCATGGTAGGGGAAACGAACGCCCTACACGAGAGTGCACTTACAAGGAGTTCTTGAATTGTCAGCCACTTATGTTTAAGGGTATTGAGGGAGTCACAGAGTTGACTCAATGGATTGAGCGAATGGAGACAGTTTTCCACATCAATAACTATACTGTTGAGTACCAAGTGAAGTATGCTACTTGCACCTTACTTGGAACCGCTTTGACATCGTGGAACGCCCATGTTAAGACTGTTGGGCACGATGCTGCTTATGCTATGACATGGAAGAACTTAGTGAAGATGATGACCTCTAAGTATTGCGCAAGGGGCGAAATTAAGAAAGTGGAGATGGAATTGTGGGGTTTGAAAGTCAAAGATACTGATATTGAGAGTTATAATCGGCGCTTCCAAGAGTTGGCTTTGTTGTGTGGGAGAATGTTTCCCGAAGAATCTGATGAGGTAGAGAAGTACATTGATGGATTACCCGATATGATCCAAGGCAATGTCATGTCCTCTAAGCCAAAGACCATGCAAGATGCTGATAACGCCTCATTTATACATGTTTGTAATGATGCATTTGTCCTTGTTTGCTATGTAAATAAATAAATTATGTATTGAATTGATACTAATAAAAGGTATTGTTTGTATTGTAGCCAAGAAAGAAACCATAAAGGAAAAGAATGAAGAAATAAAGAATAAAGGGGCTAAAGAAGAAATTATGCTGAAAAGGAGCATAAGTGCGGCGCACATTCTCTTTTGTGCGGCGTACTTTCAAAGTACCCCGAATGTGGAGAATAACAAGAAGTGCGGCGCACAATTTGGCAAGTGTAGCGTACATTTATACCTGATGAAGTGTGGCGCACAAATGAACAAGTGCGGCGCACATTTCACTGCAGATACACAATTAAGTGCAATTATGCATGGCTATAATGGTGAACCTTTGATATACTTCCAGGGCTTCTAACCTACGAAATTTCAAGTATGAATAGAGCCCTTGGACAGGCATAATAATATCTCATTCGAAACTTTCTCCATTGTTTAGGAGAAACAATAATCAAGGATTTCTCCAAATCCTTGATCATAGTTACTAGAGTTAGTAAACCTTAGTTGGTTTATGGTATTGGTGTTGGAACAAATAAACTTAGAAGTGTTGCTAGCCATTTGTAATAATTTCAAAGACTTATAAATCCTTTGGAAGCAATTATTGAATAATCTTGTGGTATAATTCTTATTTCAATTATGTCAATCTTTTCCTTTGATTTGCATATGTTTGAAATGATCTTATTTATTTAGTTATTATGGAGTAGTGTGATGTGCACTTGGTTAAGGTTTAATAGCCTTATACTTAGATACCAATATTAGCTTTGCTGGGGCAAAGTGCAGCGTACAATTAGTTTTGTGCAGCGCACTTTTTCCCTGGGTTCTTGAATATAAGTATGGTTTGGATACTCATGTATTATGTGTTACTATGTAAGGCCATTATTATATGTTGGATTCATCCATGATCATCGACTAATACTCATGTGAGTGGATGTTTCATGTCATCTAATAAATGAATCTTGTTAATCACTTTTGTAACGATTAGGGGATTAAAACATATACCAACTCTAGCATAATCACATGTACTACCTTAGTTATCGAAATCAGGCATAAAATTATCTTAATGTTGTTGGTATGACGAAGTCTTTAACCGGATTCTTGTCATATCAATTAGATGTTGCATGCACGACTAATAATCGGTATGTTTTCATACATTGTTTTTGTGCTTATACTTCATCTTTGCTACCTATCTATAATATGGTTATAACCTTAGCCAAACGCACCCTTTAATACCAATTGTTAAGTATATCTTTAGAACTTGTGACACTCTAGAGGTAATTGTTTTAATATTGTGATAACAACAATGCCGTGGAACGAACTGGACTTTACCATTAAGCTATGCTATACATGAAAGGGTATACTTGCCCGTGTTTATGTTTCTAGTCATTTGTGTGGTAATATCTTGAATAAAAATTAAGACTTGCAAATGAACATCAAGTTTTTGGCGCCGCTATCGGGGATTGATTAGTTATTTATTTTGAAACATTCTGAAATACTTGGTAAAACAAAAATTATAAACCGCCATACAGATTTCTGGCAATCTGAAAAAGATTTTAACGAAAAAGTTAGAAAGTGCGCCGCACATTCCCAAAAGTGTGCCACACATTTGATACAAATTTGCAAAATGTGGGTAGAAACAATCCCAAAACACCACCAAAACCTTTTACTCTCATCACTTACTGCTGAAACATGAGAATTGCTTTATGTGTGCTTATGCTTTTTGAATTTATGTGTTTGTTAATATTGCATTTCAAGAAAAACCAAAAATATTTACTTTCAAAATTTTATTTTCTCTTTAATTTACTCTTTGGTAGAATAATTTGCTTTGTTATGTCTTATTTGATATTTATCATGATTTGTGGTAATTTTTCTGGAATTTTTAACAACTTTAAAATACAAGAAAATGAGAAAACAAGCGGAAATGAAAAAATAGATATTTCTTGCAAAATACTTGGGAACATCTTACAAAATTTGGTCACTATTTCTTATTTTGACTACTTGTTAAGGAAGTATTATGAAAAAAGTCGTATAACGTTGTTTGATTGGTATATAGATCATACAGTCATGAACAATTTTTTTGGCAGAAAGTGCGCCGCACATTCCAAAAAGTGCGCCGGCTTTTCTGTATCGGTAAAAAGTGCGTCGCACATCCCAAAAGTGCACCGCACAACTAGAAAACAGTGCACAGAATTTGCTTATAACACCATTAAAAAGAGATTTTCATCAAAACTAATGAGTTGCCTAAAGACTACAGGATATGAAATGTCAATTGGATTTTATGGCACTAACATACTAATGTTTCTCTTGATGTGTTGTTGTTTTAAGATGGATCCAAACACTAGCTTGGGTAGGCTATGCTTGGGAGAGGATGAGCATATTAGCCTAAATGATAAGATTGAATCGGATGGAGAGTGGACAGGATCTGAATATAGGGACACAGCCGATAGTGGGATTCAAAAGGTCCTAACTTTCTATCGTTTGGAAGACTTGACATCTAGCGAAAAGTACTCAATGCCTTGTAATGTGGAAGGTAAATTTGCCTATGATGGACAAGTTGACTTGGAAAGGAGAAGAGTTTTATTAGCAATGAACTTGTAGTGGAGCTTGGCTTAACCTACAAAACGTATCGTAATAGGGACAAAGAAATAGATAAGAAGCTCATTGTTATGATCAAGGACGAATTGTTTTTCGTCGACTTCTTCGTCAATCCGGAAGAAGATGAATATGAACCGTGTGCAATATTTGGGAGATCTTTCCTAAAGCAAGCCAACGCACAAATTGACATCACTTGTGGCATACTCACCTTATGGCAAAAAGTGCATGAAAGCTTAGACTTAGAAGAAATTGACGAGATACTTGATAATATCGACTTTGAGGAATTAGCACCTATTAAGAATGAGGGATTTGATACTCCTAGATTTGTTTGAAATATGGGGAAAGACAAAAGAAACAAAGGAAAACAACCCGCTCATGCTTACAAATTGAACTATAATGGTGAAGGGCCTTCTCTCACCATTAATAAACCCTTAACTAGAGAAGAACTAACAATGGAAGAATTAAGGGAGGACGTTGAAGAAAGATTAATGTTGCTAAACATGAATCGACCAATCATTGAAACATATTGATAAGTATAAAATGATTGTCGATGGGGTCTTACTTGATAAGTTGAATATTGAAGATGGGTTAACCTCGGAATATCAGGATGTGGCAATCCAAATGCTCCGTGAAAACAAAGTAATGAAAGAAAAAGAAGATCCGGGTTATTTTGTCCTACCATAAGGTTGGAAGGTAAAACTACATACAATGCTTTGGTAGACACCGGTTCGAATGTTAATATCATACCACTTGGAATCTTTAAAATGTTAGATGTTGGAAGAGTCAAACCAAGGTTTGACCGAATAAAAATGCTTGATCACTCCTACGTGGAGGGATTTGGGCGTTTGCTTGGAGTTTTATGTCAAATAGGGACAACCACAATACTAGCCGATTTTATGCTTCTCGATATTCCTATTGATCGAGATATTCAACTAGTGGTTGGAAGGAAGTTTTTGCACACCGTTGGTGCAAAGGTAGATGTTGGAAAAGCTATCATGACTAGCTTTGATGGGTTTGTCCATCAAACATATAATGTGCTAAAAGCAAAAGAACATGATGATAGTGATGATGAAGATGATAAGTACTACACCACAAAAAGAGATGAAAATGGTATGCCGATTTATGGTCCACATTTGCAACCATGGACGGAACCGGAAGAACTATTTGATGCTTCATTGAGTGAAAGGAGCTACCATAACCCTTTCTTTGATATTTGTGTGTACAAGGAAATTGTGGGGATGCTTGGAGTACTTCCCGTATCATTGAAGTACAAAGATTGGCAAGTGGGTAACAAGCGAGAATTCGAAAATATTGCTAAAGATGGAGATAGTGAATGGCATGTTGCCATAGTCATTGTTGATCCATGTGGAAAAATGTACGAAAAAGTGTACGAGACAAAGGACACCAATAGAGAGGTCTCGGGACGTTACACGGAGAGTGATATCATGTCACCTCTGAATTTCTGCTACAATTAAGAAGAAAGGAAGAAAAGAGGAGTGCATCATTGGCTCCTAGTTACTTTTATGCATTTTTATCCTTTTGTATGTAGATAATCAAATAAAACGAAATGATGTCTAAGAGTCCTAGAAGTTTTAGGATGGTCTTAGAAGTAGGGAATGTTATCCCTAAGTTTTTTTATTTTCTATCGAATGAAATTGGAGGTTTTTTTAAAATTTTGTGTTTTGTATACTTTAAAATAAAAATACAGTAAACCATGTCTGGATGCATAGAATGTGCGCCGCACATTTCAAAAAGTGCGCCGCACATCTGGGCGGATTTTTTGTATATACCTCGTTTTTCTCATTAGAACTAAAAAACACACAAAAACCACCTGACGATTTTTAATCATCACCAAAAATATTCTCGAGTCTTCACTCCAATTTCACATTCGAGATCATGTCTAGGGTAAGTTTTTATATCTAATTCATGTTTGTTTCAATTAATTAGTTTTTAATTTTTGATCAATTTTCAATTAGGGTTCTTAGTGAATGAAGAACGAATTACAATTCAATTAGGAATTAGTAATGTAGGACTAGATTAAGAAAATATTTAGATAATAATAGTAAATTACAAAAAAACAAAAAAGAGGGATTTTGAAAAACCTTTGAGATAAGGCAATGTCGTGGATTAGAGTGAATTGGGAATGGGTTAGTGTTTTATTCTAGCCATTGTTATTTGTTTCTGACCAATTAGTTTGCGGGTTTGGTTAGCTACTAGTGTTACCCCGACATTTGTTGAAAAACCCAGAATGTGCGCCGCACTTTGCAAATTGTGCGCCGCACTTCAACTGAAAATTTCCCAGGAAGTACGCCGCACATTCCAAATTGTGTGCCGTACTTTTCGTCTAGAAAACAAACATAATGATCAGAACATGATCATAGGATCACCGTTGACCCCTAACGCTTATCTAATGTTAATATATGTTTGTATGTGATGAAAATTATGCAGACTCCAGGTTCTGGAAAATACAAAACCGGCTCGTCTGGCCGAGGAAAGAAGCTAAGGCCTACCGAATCGGCAAGTGCCGCACTCATGGGGACACCAACTCATCAATTTTTGAACTGGCCTGGATGTACAAGTGATACCAAAACCATCTACAACAATGCTCTCAGTCTTTTAATGCCAAAACAAAATTTTGCACCTAGCATTGTGGATTTTGGAGTTTTGAACGAGCTTGGTTGTGAATCTAAAATAAGAGAGATGCTAAGGATAGTAGTGATAGAGGCTGGAAAAAATCAGCGATTCAAGGAGAGCTTAGGAGAAGATTGAAGATCTCGACTTTGCTCACGACTGGGAATAAAAGGGGAGTATTATTCTTATTTTCCCTCTAATTTTTACTTTTTCCTTATGTTTTGCATTAGGGACAATGCTCATAATAAGTATAGGAGGTGATCGAGTGAAAATAAGATCGAATAAAAGCTTGATTTTGAAAAATTAGTTTTCTGAAATTTCTGTACCCAGAAGTACGCCGCACATTCCAAATTGTGCGCCGCACTTTCTGGGCGAATTTTTTAATTTTTGTATAGTTTTAATAAAAAAAGTTTTTGTCGAAGGATTGATAATTCTTATAATTGTAAAGCTATTTTGACTCGGAATTGATAACGTTATTTACACAAAACTCTATTCATAATTGTGAGGATCTTTTCCGTAAGCATTCTTACATTCTAAAAATTGTGTGTGCTGATGATTAGTTTAATTCTAGAGCTTGTGCTTGGTAATCTTTACGAGACCATAGTGGGATCATACTTGTATGATAAAAGGTATTTTAAATGATAAAGAGGCAAAATAAATAAAAGAGAAAAAATTGAAAGTTTTCCCGATGTTTTAAGATAATTATATTGTTGGAAACCATATTGCGAAATGATAGTATATCATAAGTATGGGGGAAAGCATGTCTCCCAAAGTTAAAATAATAATAATAATAAAAGGCAAAAGGAAGCCTAAAAAGTTTCAAGTTATTCGCAAAAGCAACAACATGAAAAAGATGATGTATTATTCTTTAAAACATGCGGTGGTAATAAAAGCTTTTGAAAAAGACCTCTTTTGATATTGTACTTGGTGCTTACGCCAAAATTTGGTTTAGTTTTGTTCCTTGCACAAGCCTATGGTAATTTACTTCTCATGACCGTGCTATTGAGCGATAATCTACCCATAATAAGGAGAGTGTGTGAAATAAAAATATCTTCTTCGTGAGGTGTTTTATGGCGTTATCTTTGTTTTTCGATTGTCGACTTTATCTATTCTTTCGACACTTATCAAAAATATATATTTTTCCTTACTTGAGGACAAGCAAGAAGTTAAGTATGGGGGAATGTGATAACGCTTCATTTATACATGTTTGTAATGTTGCGTTTGTCCTTGTTTGCTATGTAAATAAATAAATTATGTATTGAATTGATACTAATAAAAGGTATTGTTTGTATTGTAGCCAAGAAAGAAACCAGAAAGGAAAAGAATGAAGAAATAAAGAATAAAGGGGCTAAAGAAGAAATTATGCTAAAAACGAGCATAAGTGCGGCGCACATTCTCTTTTGTGCGGCGTACTTTCAAAGTACCCCGAATGTGGAGAATAACAAGAAGTGCGGCGCATAATTTGGCAAGTGCGGTGCACGTTTATACCTGATGAAGTGCGGCGCACAAATGAACAAGTTCGGCGCCAATTTCACTGCAGTTACACAATTAAGTGCAATTATGCATGGCTATAATGGTGAACCTTTGATATACTTCCAGGGCTTCTAACCTACGAAATTTCAAGTATAAATAGAGCCCTTGGCCAGGCATAATAATATCTCATTCGAAACTTTCTCCATTGTTTAGGAGAAACAGTAATCAAGGATTTCTCTAAATCCTTAATCATAGTTACTAGAGTTAGTAAACCTTAGTCGGTTTATGGTATTGGTGCTGGAACAAGAAAACTCAAAAGTGTTTCTAGCCATTTGTAATAAGTTCAAAGACTTATAAATCCATATAGAAGCAATTATTGAATAATCTTGTGGTATAAATCTTTTTCAATTATGTCAATCTTTTACTTTGACTTGCATATGTTTGAAATGATCTTATTTACTGTTATTATGGAGTAGTGTGATGTGCACTTGGTTAAGGTTTAATAGCCTTATGATTAGATACCAATATTAGCTTTGCTGGAGCAAAGTGCGGCGCACAATTAGTTTTGTGCGGCGTACTTTTTCCTTGGGTTCTTGAATATAAGTGTGGTTTGGATACTCATGTATTGTGTTACTATGTATGACCATTGTTATATGTTAGATTAATCCATGATCATCGACTAATACTCATGTGAGTGGATGAGTTTCATGTCATCTAATAAATGAATCTTGTTAATCACTTTTGTAACGATTAGGGGATTAAAACATATACCAACTCTTGCATAATCTCATGTACTACCTTAGTTATCAAAATCAAGCATACACTTATCTTAATGTTGTTGGTATGACAAAGTCTTTAACCTGATTCTTGTCATATCAATTAGATGTTGCATGCACGACTAAGAATCGGTATGTTGTCTTACATTGTTTATGTGCTTATACTTCATCTTTGCTACCTATCCATCAAACTCACCCTTTAATACCAATTGTTAAGTATATCTTTAGAACTTGTGACACTCTAGAGGTAAGTGTTTTAATATTGTGATAACAACAATCCCGTGGAACGAACTGGACTTTACCGTTATGTTATGCTATACATGAAAGGTATACTTGCCCGTGTTTATGTTTCTAGTCATTTGTATGGTAATATCTTGAATAAAAATTAATACTTGCAAACGAACATCAGATGCCATAGAGTTTGCTACTGTGTTGATGGACCAAAAGGTCCGTACCTTTGCGGAAAGGCAAGCTGAGAACAAAAGGAAGTCGGATGACAACCTTGAGCAGAACCAGAATCAGCAACAACCTTTCAAAAGGCAAAATGGGGGGAGAGCTTATGTCGTTGGACAAACTAACGCTGGAGGTTATGCTAGGAATTTGCCTCACTGTGGCAAGTGTAACCGTCATCACAATGGTGGTTGCTCAAATGCTTGAAAAAATTGTGGGAAGTTGGGCTATATGGCCAAGGATTGTAAGGTGGTTGGATTTGTCCCAACATGCTTTAGTTGTGGTGAGAAGTGGCACTTCAAGAACGAGTGTCTTAAGTAGGGGGATTCAGGGCCAAGGAAATCAAATCCGAGGCAATCAAAACCAGAACCGCGGGACCCAAAACTGCGAGAACCAGGGTAATGGAAATGGAGGAAACAATAAGAACCATAATGGGGGGAGAACCGTGCTCGAGTTTATGCCCTAGGAAGGGATGAGGCTATGCAGGACAACAACGTTGTGACGGGTACGTTTGTCATAAACAACACTTATGCTTCTATGTTAGTTGATTCGGGTACGGATAGGTGTTTTGTGTCTACAACCTTTAGTAAACACTTGAATGTTACCCCTATCACCTTAGACTCTAAATACAACGTTGAATTAGCCGATGGGATGTCTATATCGACTGGTACTAATTTACGAGGGTGTACCCTAAACTTACAAAACCACCGACTACATCAAGGAACTAATTTTAGGGACTAAAATTCCCTAACCAGGGGAGACTGTGACAATCCGTCAATTTTCTTAATGTACTTCCCCTCGTTATAATTTACTTTACGCTGTGAACTTTCTTTTATCGATCGAGGAGTTATATCACTATTATGAAATGCCGTGTAGATCAATTTTGTAATAACCCGAACTTTAAAATCAACATTTAGACCGAGTTCTAATACTATTTCTAACATTTGGACCAATATTTATTACTCGACTTTTATTGGTCATGATTATTCGACAAATATTATCAAATTCATGACTAGCCGGCATGGTTAACGCTTTAACGTATCAAATACATGTCAATTATTATTTATTGGCAAGTCTATGTCCGTCATTAATCAAAAATATTCTCGTTATGACATAAAAATATTTTTATTTGTCGTCGTATTAATTTCTCGTTGTACGAGCATTATTCTTAATTTACGTTAAGCATTTAAGCGTCATTCTTTTATACGACGCGTTAATGTTTATTAATTATAATCCTCATTTATTTATTGAAATATCAACGTTCTCCTAATGTCAACGTTTTTATTTTATATTAAGCGTTTATTTTTCGTGTTTTACGCGTACTTTTTAAATCGTGTAACTTTTAAAATATCGAACTTCAATAATACCCGCTATTACAAATTGTGGAAAAAAGTTTAAATTAATAAACCTAATCCCACCACATTCATAACATATACACGTCACACATAAGAATTCCTTATGTGGTGCCTTAGTAAACTTACGAGGACACCTGTAAGTTTATTATGCATGTGTACCTCTCTTACTTTGAAAATATTTTCATAACTTCTTATTTTATACACAACACAATTCACCTACACATTCCTTTTATTCTTGCCATGTATACATACCCCACCGACACAAACTTTATGTCAAGTTCAAGATAAGGAAACTGTTATACAAGTGAAAGTGGAGAATTTAGTATTATCCATGGTGTTGATTTTCTATAATTCAAGTTTATTATGTGTGAACTATGATCGATCGGGGATGAAGATAATATGGGTCTTGCATATGTTTTGATCATGAGTGTAAGCCAGATTTAGGTGATTTGATTTTGGGTTTTGATCTAGAGTTTTGAGGTTGAAGTATTATTGGGGATTTTCTAAATATCCTTTGTAAGATATATCTTGATTTATTCAGTTTGATTTATGTAATATATTTTTGTGATCATATATTTACTGTTTTTATACAGAAATTATTTATGTAATAATTTACATAAGGTTGTTGGACATTGTATATGATTTTATGATAAAATCAAACACGCTAAAGTAGCCTTAGGTATTAATTTTAATTTTTACAACAGATCAGTAGCAGAAATTGTGTTACGGGAGAGAATCAGTAAGGTTTGAACTTTAGGTAAAAATATAGGAAGATAGCCCTGTGTTTTGTGGTGATTTGGCCGGGTGGCCCGTCTGGTGACGATACCCGATGAATTAGATATGGCCGAAACGATAAAAAGTGTAAAATCTGAACATGTTGTGTAAACGGACTGATAACTCTTATAAGAACTCAGAATCACAGGAAAAGATAAGACTGTGGGTTGTAGATAAATTTATGAAGAACTAGAATCAATTGGATAGTCCACCTGTTCCTTACGGTTTGGAAATGGCGGCCGAAACGGTGAGAACGAGATTGGCAGACAAAAACAGCCAACTATCTTAAGTGATAAAATGGGTAAATGAGCTATGATAAATATTAATTCGGGGAAATTGAACTTATAATAAGTAAACTAAATAAGTTAAGAATGTATTTGGTAAAAATATATCATATATATAATTACGATTTAGGAGAAACGGTCTAATCTACTAGGCATGTCAAGAAATTGTAAGAATTGGACTATATTAAATTAACGTTTAAATTGATGATTTTTATAAAACCAACGTGATATGACACACTTGTCGGGAAATGTAGACTCTTTGTATACTGATATTTAGAGAACTTGAGACCCGACCAACTTGAGATATTAAGTCGACGACATTTGGAGGCGTTTTAGAACCCGTAATGCATATAAAGTGGATTTGGGCCACAAAAGCCCAACATACACATAATGGTTATTCGGCCATTATTGGACCTGAGATTTATAATAATTTTGAAATCTAATACTAAATTTGAAATAGAATTAAGTCACATGAACTTGTTATGGGCCACTAATGGGCCTTATTGGGCTTAATGGTTATAATGTGATAATACATGGTAGATTGTTATCAAAAGTTTTACGAAAAGTTTTATGAAACTTATACAATGTCCAAACTTACTAAACTGAACTATTTACATATATTTATGACTTATGTATAGTCTCGAACCTAAGACGCGCCTCGTCATTATAGGTTTCGTTCGATTATATGTCGACCGTTGGGCATCTCGTTCTCGATCTATGAGCGATTGATATCTTGTTAAGTCGTGTATCAACTATCGGATGTTTGTTCCTTGATCTACGTGTGATAGCTATATCAGGTGAGTCTATAGCCTCACTTTTATATTATCTTGTAAATGAATTTTAACCCGTGAGGGGGAATACATGTTGTTTTATAAAATGAACACAAGTTGTTTTCGGTATGCTCTACCCGAATATAATGATAAATGCCTAAGTACCATTGTCTTATGAAGTCCATGAATTTCATGAACTGTTAATTACCTTGCGAGGTAAACGCTAATACATATGATAGATCTATTTGGTTTGACAGCCTTATCCTAGGGTATGTATCCTTGTGATCACTTGAAAGGGATATTATGTATAAGAGGTCGCTGGTATATGACAATATTACCTGTTGTAGGGGCGCCGTAAGTGACTCGGTTTGACGTGTTGGTTAACGTTCAGTTGCATGAGCTTAAGGCATTTATCGATATATATATATATATATATATATATATATATATATATATATATATATATATATATATATATATATATATATATATATATATATATATATATATATATATATATATATATATATATATATATATATATATATATATATATATATATATATATATATATATATATATATATATATATATATATATATATATATATATATATATATATATATATATATATATATATATATATATATATATGACTTGTTTGTGTGACAAGCTTGAGATGATTAAAATTCTTGTGTTCAAATGATGATTTGTAAAACCTATAGACTTGCTCAACCGTTGTGTTGATAATTATAAGCATGTATTTCAGGTAATCAAGATGGATGGCAGCGGAGCATGTGAGGAGGAAGTTGGTGCTTACTTGTCAAAAATTTTAAATTATTTATTTTCCATCCTTTGAAGTGGATAAATGACTTTTAAGTCATTGATAAATGTATTGTGATTGGTAACGGTTTTTGGGACTAAACGCTACTCTAATTTTATATATTGGGATGGGAAACTTTTTAGACAAGGTTGTATATTATTTTAACGTCTCTTTTGAGGTCGTTGTCTATGAATGTGTGCGATGTGCTATGAGTAGCGCCCCAAAGTGGTATTCCGCTCCGTGGTAATTTGGGGGTGTTACAGAATAGTATCAGAGCCACAAGTTATAGAGAACTAGGTCGATTTTGAAAATCCTAAACTATAACTTTTGTGTGTTCTAAAAATTTTTAAGCACGCAACTACTCCGCATGGCTCTGGTAAGGCTATTCTTGCATTACTTTATGTTTGGTTGTAATTATTTGATCCTATGTGTATGTTGGAATGGTAGTATGTATATGTATGATCATACAATGGTATTTAAAGGCATTGCACGTGAAGCAATGGTCCTTGAATGATTGTGCTACATTTTATAATGCGGTTTTGTATCGGATTTGGCCTCACCGCAAATCACCGATCTTGATAATTATGTATTATTTGAATACGAGTGTGAAACTCGTTTGGTACTTTGAGTATGTATATATTGTTTCATAATCTATCACATGTCTACTTGTTTAAGTTTGATTGTTATCATCGTACCGCGATGTGCCATTTTAGGACATCTCCTTTTGAAACATAGTTGACTGATGTAATATTCGTGTTCCGAATACTTCTTATGATTTTGAAGAATCATTTATTCGAGGCGACATCTTCTATGTAATGCGACGTGTGATTTGCTTATATATGACTACGTTTTATTGGCGAAAAGGAGGATGCCAATGTTGGACTTAAGATATATATTACTTAATCAAATATACATAGTTGGGTACAACAAAGATATGCTCGTAGTAGTCATTCGGTTGAGTGACTTAATACCTTGTATCTAAATGGAATGGGACATTTAGATATATACATTTTAACTCGCCCAACTATGAGTTGTTTAAGGTTGCCTTCTTGAAATGGGTTGGGACATTTGAATAAGAAAATTTTAAACCACTGGACCTTAGATTATTGTGTTCTCTTTATTCAAATGGAATGGGACGTTTGAAAATGGAAATCATGATGTAAGTTTATCAAAACCTTATACTTACTATGTTATGTAATTTGGATTTGACATCATGTTGAGAGATAGTAATACTTGAGTAGGATGACTTATAATCGTCTCGTTGAAATGGATTGGGATGCCTTTTCATTTGAACAAGAAAGTTATAAGTTCCCGAACCATAAATTTATAAACTTCTGTATATATGAAAGGGGACGCCTTTTGATGTAGACAGGGAGTTATAAATGTTAGAGTATGCTCGTGTCATAATAAATAGTTATACGGCTAGACACATGTGAGCCTATACACATATATGCACAGAGGTACCACTTAATATATCGTGTCTATTATATTCACGGTATATATAATATTTGCAACTCGAGATAACCATTGACATCGTCTTCATTTGTACTACTGTGTTCTATATTAGCATGTTTAATCCATGAATAATTTATTTATTCTAAATCGTCCATTGTCGGTTGTTGATACGGGAGTATTGATGAATTAAGATAAATATGAGTGTTTTGGTCATATTCATTCGGAAAGAATATTAATTGATGATGCCGCCAAACTCATATGTGTTCATTGGATGAACATTGGATTGACCCAACCTACGAGAATTCATTGCATGGATCAGCGTCAATAGTGAATCCCGCAAGTGGTTGAATCTCTCATCCTTAGACTTGAGATGCAAGTAGGTTTTGTATGTGTGGAATGTCAATCTTTGATATGGTTCAACGCTGTCCTGAACAAGGCCGCTATAAAGACCATTTTCAGGTGCGATGTGAAACACATGAACGACACGTGCAGTCAAAATAGGGTTTGTTCCTTCACATGTATTGGAGTTAGATACTACTGGGCCCCTCGATGAATTGTACAGATTTATGTGTGGCCACACTCAAATGTAATTAAGATGATACTTGATTAATTTGGTAATCTAGTTCAATATCTATATCGAGAAACATAATAGTTAAGCTTAAGAATGACTTATGATCCATGTCTAAAGTTTAACAAAGTATCTTGAACAAAAGGATGACTGATATCTAAACCATTTAAATAATATGTTTAAGAAACAATCCTCATATGTTTCTAGGGGCATTGGCGTGTTGCTAGACGCTGACCTTTGCTTGTATAATTACTTGATTATTATGACGTGCGCAAGTGGGAGCTGTTGGAGTATGCTCGTGTCATAATAAATAGTTATACGGCTAGACACATGTGAGCCTATGGGGTCACACATATATGCACAAAGGTACCACTTAATATATCGTATCTATTGTATTCACGGTATATATAATATTCGCAACTCGAGATAACCATTGACTTTAATTACTAAGTATAGACTTAGTAATAAAATCAAATTAAACAAATAAGTCATAAAGCCCATTTAAGGCCTTTATAGCCGAACTAATGTAGCTTAATATGGATTGATACGTTTTGTTTATTGTAAATGATATAATTGATTCACATTGATTATTGACTTGACATAGAAATAGAAACCAAGAAAAAAACGTGTGACGTTTATTTTCAATATTAATGACAATTAATTTTGTCACTTATGATTACTAGAATCATATACTACAATATTGATATGATGGTTTTTTTTCTATGATAACAATGTCACGAAAAACATATCACATATAAGGGGTTTGTTTTGTTTGATTATTAAGCTTTAACATAATGTGGTTAAAGGCTTTATAAAGAGTTACGGGTATTAAGACTAGCATCTACGTGGTATACATTGACGTGTAGTGTGTTTCTACATAAAGGTGATCTACTTTGGTCACTTTGGTTTCGTGGGTAGATCGTGTGGTGATTGTCTCTGATTGATCTTACCGAATCGCGCTACAAAGGTATACTTTTTTCTCTATTTTTATTGATTAATCATATGACTCTATGGATCCGTTAATAGGTGTTCTTTCCGCTGCGTTTATTATTTATTCAGATCATGTTTATATGGATAATCACCTATAGTGGTATCACGAGCCATCAAATGATGTCATATGATTATCGGGTATGCGTAAATGTGGCTAAATTGCGTGTTTTTGATGGATTAATAAAGATAATTTAACACCCCCAAATTTACACGCAACGGAATACATCTTTGGGTGCTAAACAATGATACAACAACACATAATTTATAAAGAACGACTCGAAAAGAGACGTTTTAGATTTATCGTTCCTAAAACATTCATCAGAGTAGCGTAGTCCCAAGTAATCGTTACCAAAAGATAAGTTAAAACAACATATTAGTTTGTTTTAAAAATGAAACGATAAATAAATCAAAGAGTTTGAACAGCATAGCAGTGCACAACTTCATTCTCGTGACCTCCAAGCTTCCACTTCTTGATTACCTGAAATACATGTGAGTAAAACAATCAGCAAAAATTCCGAGTGAATCTATAGGTTTATGTAATCAATTTGAACACAAGCAAAGATTATAAGTTTGTGGCATGCTTATAAGCATCAAATAATAATTTGCATCAACAATGATAATTGTATATAGCATAAATTGCAATAAGCTCATGGAACCGAGCCCTTAAACACTCCTTTTAGAGGTCTGATAAGACAGGAGATTTATTAATTGTCGGTTACCTCCAGATTTTTGGTACATTGCCGTATACCTGACTTCTCAATACAATATGTCCAAACAGTGTGGAGGTCGGGCCTAAGCTTCTGTGACAAG
This sequence comes from Glebionis coronaria, assembly GCA_025667525.1. Taxonomy (NCBI): domain Eukaryota; kingdom Viridiplantae; phylum Streptophyta; class Magnoliopsida; order Asterales; family Asteraceae; genus Glebionis; species Glebionis coronaria. Next base: position 546,163,100 of record CM046882.1, read on the forward strand.
TCCACACAAACTGAACCGGGGCGGCTTCCCCCATAGATCTATTAATTGTACTAGCGGTTAACCCATCATAGGTTAATTAACAGTCCATAATTGAGGTTTTAACAAAGGCAATCACTTAATGCAATTTAAAGGCAACCACGGGTCCATTCATAGAGGGACAAAGCATACCATAAAAATCTTGTGTTCTAAGTTTGAAAAAACCATGTATTCCCCCTCGCGGGTTTAAAATCATTTAATAACTAGTATAAAGCGAGGCTATAGACTCACCTTAGCCAATAGTGGTAATGAGACGATCGCCGACGATAGTAGATGCCCGATAATCACGATAACCGCAACCTAGCAAATAAGGTGCGTACTTTAATAGTAATAGACTCGAGAAATAAATGATACTTAATAAAATCAAACTCGAACTCATAAAACCACAATATACTCGAGAGTAAACGATATAAATAACTTCCTTATACTTTACTACTCATTTATTTTATACTTTTAACAAAATCCGCCGGTACATACTACATGTACTAGCTTATTTACCCCTTTTAAACTTGTCAATCGTTTATGAAACGACTCGGTAAGCTAACTTACTATATATTGAAAGTCCTCCTACAAGTTCATCAAATGAAATTACTTTTAAAGTCCTTTACTCGACTCGTTTTCAAACCACAAAATCCGGACAGATTTGCGTTAATTTTTCATACGACCGTTTTAACTTATTTAAACGACTCCGTTTACAAAACCGACACTCGGATTTTAAAGTAAACTCAACTAAATAAATAAATACCTCATTATCAGTAGGTTACACATTTTAAAACTTTCATTTAGAGTCCCCGGGATTCGATCCAAATATCGACAACAACTATATGTAGTGTCGATACTCGTCTCCCGGTACACGATTATTCAAAACATCATAACTTCGCGCTCGTTTTGAGTTAGAAGCTCTACCTTATATCAAATCGAAGCTAACGAAATTCTCTACGACATAATCGCATAATATCATCCTATATCCAGACTTAAGACCCTCGAAAATGGTCTCAAACCTACTGCCCAAAATTGACTATAAAAATCTCTTACAAAATCAAGTTTTTGATTAAAACCAATCATTTTTATCATCAACCTAACACCCTAATATCATCATAAACCAATCCTAACACTTGTAAATCACTTGCATGTACAAATCTAATAAATCAAACTCAAAAATTTAAACATGCAAACCCACCACTATGTAATATAATATTATTAACACTTATTTATTCCTTCCAAATGGATCAAACAAGTATAGTTCATCAAGAAAATAATTTTTGAAAAAAAATGTTAATGCATGTTGAAGAAAATCATACCAATGTGATCACAAGATCAAAACTAAGATGGGTCTTGTTTTAGTTTGGATTGAATCAAGCTAGATTTTGAGAAATCTTTGATCAAAGATGGGGAGGGGGTCACGGTTTGGAAGAAAAAAAAGAAAGGAAGAGAAAAATTTTGTTTTATTAATATTATATAAAGTTAGTGGAAGTAAAAGTTATTTTATATGGTGGTGGAAGGGTAAATTTTGCCAAGTTGTAATAGTTTTGGTCCAAAATGAAATAAAATAGTTTAAAAGGGTAGAAAATGTAAATTGTAATTTTTGAAATATTTACGAGACTCGGGTTTCGTAAAAATACTAAAAAGTTTAAACGCACACGAAAAATAATAATATAACGACTCGATACGTAATTAAAACGATATCGTTGAAAATATTAAATATCGAAACGATCGATAATAAAATATAAAATTTTAGGCATCCGTCGGTATCGCGATCACTAGTAGTCCTCGTTACTCGTCAAAATATTAAATTATAATATTTAATATCGGTTTCAACTTAAACCGTTAAACATAATAATATTTAACGTTATAAAATACTTCAAAATAATTGAAAATTATAATTAAATTATGACCTTATTTTTACGGGTTTTACATCCTCACCACCTTAAGGGAGCGACGTCCCGGCGCTCAACTCGCCTCATACACGAGTTGTTCACTACTCGGAAGGATGACAGCATTCTTTATAAAGAAGTCCTTACGTTCCCACGTGTATCTCGATCCACGATCTCCACTGGTTCTTTTACAAAACGCAACTTGTCGTCAAGTTGTATCTCACCAAAAAGGAATAAATAAATCCTTATCCACACGTCACTCGTCAAGCCTGACACGTGATAATTTTATGAATCACACGAAGCTCATTCGACGACGAGAATAGATGATAGGGTTTACGGGTAAGTCGAGCTAAAAAGAATGTTGCAAATTAAAGGATATCCATCAGCCGGATAGTCATGGACACACATAAAAAAGAACTAACAAGAAAAACATTTTCGTCGTCGGAGGGTGCTCACACGCGGGTCCCTACTCAAAACGATAATACAAAGACACCATCTCAATTTCGCCAACGCGCATTCAAAGACTCAATAAACATCGTCGATGAAAGTCAAAAAGATATTACATAATATGTGTTCTACATGATCGGACTTCATCGGATGATGCCGTCTCAAGTCCCCACAACTTACGATTATTTGATTAGATCACACATCATATAAGTACATAAAAGAAAAGGTCGAACATAAACATCGAGTATAGATCTCCACCATTAATCATCGGGAAAATCTTGAACGAACCCTTGATAATAACCACTTGATCTCAAGAGTCTTTCCACTTGCGGTGTCGGCTTCAACATACTCCTCGAGGTTGTAACAAATTTATAAACTCCATTCATTAAGAGATTTGGTCCTCAATCATTCCACTAGTACACGCATAAATCCTGGTGACACTTATCGTTTCTTCTTATACACTGCTTCCCAAGATTCATTTTAAGCTCAGAATAAAATAGTGATCTTCAGTACGAGGAACAGAACGAGATAAAAATAAATTCAATAAACGCATAAACGGACAAGATGTGGTAAAATGATTTAAGGTTGACGATCGACGAGGGATCTCGAATCACGTAACCATAAAACATAATAATTCACAATACTAGGAAAATGAAGGTGAAGAATGAATTAAATATTAACACATTAAAATAACGTTTGTCACAATTATCCGTCCCGGATTTGGTATTACCTTAAAACTCAATTGAGGTACTTTCTTGATAAAGATGATATATTAAAGATAGAAGTTAAAATAGTTTCAAAGTTTTATTTTGGTCGTCTTAAGAAACTTTGAAAGAATGACATGAATTTTATAAATTAAACTCATACTGATGGTTAGGATTTAGAAATATAATTTCCAAATTAAATCATTATTAGGAATATAAGTTAAACCGATAATTTTCATTACATTTAAAGTAGAGTATGATATGTCAATTAGTTCAAAATGTAGAACATAATTTTATTTTAAACATTAGTTTTAGTTATATAAAATATGACGTATAAATTTGACCTTTTACTTGTGATGGTTATTTCAATAACTGAAAATTATTGGAAAAATGTATAAAATTTCCATAAAATTTTATAATACGTTGTAGAAATACTTAAAGGTGTTCATTATTCCAAAATAAATATGGGATATATTCGGGTTTCAAAGTGTGACAGATAACAAACAAATACGAATGAAAATAATGGTTAACAATCAGTACGAAATCAACGGTACAAAAGAGAACGAAGCAAATATCGTATGAACTCTTAAAGAGGATAATAAAATAAAGGCGTCGATGGTAAGACGATAAGAAATAATAGATTAAACAAGTTGTCAATTTTGTTAGTGCGGTCGGTGGTTCACCAACATTAGCTCGTTAACTTAGCGGTGGTCGATACATGATCGGAAAGAAGATTCATACAAAAATTTTAATCAAAGAAGATTCCTAATAATCACTTGTAATTAAAACAAATCAAATGAACGATGTTAGTGTTTAAAGAGAGAAGTCAAACCACGGTTCACGAGAGTGGATTTCGAGACAAACGAGAGTGACGGACGTCATCCCGGATATACGGAAATCACTCTAGTGATAATTCATTATTCACGTGCGGAGACATTCGAAAGATCTACCCAGTCGCATAAAAAAAAAACATTGGACGAGAAGGAAGGATAAAACATCGAGACTTTCAAGTCATTTATCAACAGTCAGTAATTAGACGAACGGTCAAAAGAAATCAGTTATAAGACAAAATGAAGTAACAAGTTGAAAAACGATCGTCGAGTAAAACGTATTCGTAAGCGCGTAATTCGTTCAAGAAAAGGTAAGAAAACATATGTGGATGCATAGAAATTGCGCTACTTGCATGAAATATAAAGGTTTTTAAAACTACTTTTCACTTTATTTCATTTTATTTATCTTTATCATAAATACAAGTAAAAAGTTCTTTATTATCAAGATTTTTAAGGTGACTACTATTCAGCCTAGCATGGCTCCTTCTAAATTAGACATAGGTGATCAGTCCATGTATAATTTAGGGCTAGCAATGCAGTGCTCAGTTTCGTCGAAGAGTATTACGTTTCTTATGTTTATATACAAACCATGTCATTTGTAAAATGAAATTTATAAATAGTTTACGAATTTATAGAATACAAGTAATTTGCGAGATAATCAATAAGCAACTTTTAATGTTACGAAAAGTATTAAGACCAAAGTAAAAACAATTGGTGAAAATAATCGTAAAATAATATCAGATTTATTTATAAGGTGACATCATGACAACGTATAAAGTAGCTAAAGGTTTGCAAAAAGTGACGAATAGTAGCTCATAAAACAACCAATGAAATGGTTACAAGTTAATAAAGTTTCAAAAGGTTATAAGGTTTAGACGGAAATGCCATGAGACACGCGATAAAAATATCGACGAAGAATGTGAAGACAAAACTTCAAATCTCAACCCAAATCAGTGGAAGGTTAGAAGAAAACGAAAATAAAATAACATCGAATGACAAATGAGTCATATATATAAAAAGAATAAGTCAATCCATATGTGTATTCTATGTAAGATACTCGACACCACATGCTTTAAAGAAAGTAGGTTATTCGTTTTTAAATTACACCATTAATCCGGTAATTGCTAATCCTGTAATGTTTATATTTTTAAACATTTTCACATGCAACCAATATTCGTTAGTTGTAAAATAATATTCGTTAAAATTTTACGATCTCAAATGAAATCAAAACTGCTTAGAAACGTTTAAAACTCATGTTCCGGATTTTCTATCAGATTTAACTTTTAAATATGAGCCGATTAATTGACCCGATAAACGACATCTCCAAGACTCAGAGTCTAAAGCATTTTGATGCAAAACGACGTTTCAAACGACTTTCTAGTTTTACCCGAGACCTGAAAACCAATGTAAAATGACCAAAATACCCCTGCAAGTTCTGTGCAGGTTTGGCTATTTTATTTAAAAACGCATGTTTTACTTTTAAGTTTTGACCTGTTTATACTGCCCCCCGCAGTTTCTACATAAAATATATTTTTCGACACTTCTTAACGGCTCAAAATATATATATATATACATACATGTCTTGTGGATTTTACAACAACGAAAAATAAATCTCGTAATGAGCATCAAATAAATTATAGCATGATGAATGACAGAAAATGCTTCAAGGTATTCAACACGAAATTTAGGAAGCGAAACGGTGAATGACGTTCGTAATTTAAGTTTCAAGGTGCAATGTAGGCAAACCTCCTTGGTGCCATGATTCTTCAAAAACACCAAAACATAACGAGAAAAGAATGGAACATTAACGAGTTGCGTTCCGGGAGCAAGAAGGTTAATGAAAAAAAACAAATGATACAATTTTATTGAAGTAAAATCGTATCCCAATCTAGCGCCATAATCTAGACGATGATTTATAAAATGACGATGACGTTACCGAGATATAAGCGAACAATACACTTCGGAGTCGATACATATAAATGTCAATGAATTAAATCTTCGCATGTCGTGTAAAACGATAATAAAAATTAACAAAATATTATGAAAAACCATGGTATTATTCAACACCATTTTAAGAAATGTTTCAAAATGTGTGACTCACACAATAGCGGTTAGTCTATTCCAAGGACACATTGAGTTACACAATGGTCAAGAGATTACGTTAAAAGACGTCTAAATACAAACAGTCGGAAGACGATTTGGATATCTATATAGATATCTCAAATGGTTAAGCAATAAAAGTAACGCGCGTAGATGAAGTTATGTAAGGTCATAATATAAAAATTTTGCAATAAAAGCAATTTAAATACTTCAAAGATAAATACAGAAAGATCATGAAATTCATTGTATTTATTTAAGTTAATCATTAATAAATGAAAAACTTTTATCGAAAAGTTTAACGACATAAATATATATCGATAAAGGGATCCTAGATATAAATATATATCAATAAATGGATCATAGTATTTATTTATAAATACTTACCAATAAGGTATACGTAATAACGTATACTAAAGTTGTAATCTCAGAAGTAGCTTGAACCTGAAGTCACGCGAAGTCTTGTGCACATGACTCTTTGAAAAATAAAAACTGACAGTTATAGTTTAGGTTTTTAAAATAAAGACCTAGTTCTCTATAACTCATGGCTCTGGTACCAATCTTTAACACCCCCAAATTTACACGCAACGGAATACATCTTTGGGTGCTAAACAATGATACAACAACACATAATTTATAAAGAACGACTCGAAAAGAGACGTTTTAGATTTATCGTTCCTAAAACATTCATCAGAGAAGCGTAGTCCCAAGTAATCGTTACCAAAAGATAAGTTAAAACAACATATTAGTTTGTTTTAAAAATGAAACGATAAATAAATCAAAGAGTTTGAACAGCATAGCAGTGCACAACTTCATTCTCGTGACCTCCAAGCTTCCACTTCTTGATTACCTGAAATACATGTGAGTAAAACAATCAGCAAAAATGCCGAGTGAATCTATAGGTTTATGTAATCAATTTGAACACAAGCAAAGATTATAAGTTTGTGGCATGCTTATAAGCATCAAATAATAATTTGCATCAACAATGATAATTGTATATAGCATAAATTGCAATAAGCTCATGGAACCGAGCCCTTAAACACTCCTTTTAGAGGTCTGATAAGACAGGAGATTTATTAATTGTCGGTTACCTCCAGATTTTTGGTACATTGCCGTATACCTGACTTCTCAATACAATATGTCCAAACAGTGTGGAGGTCGGGCCTAAGCTTCTGTGACAAGTCCACACAAACTGAACCGGGGCGGCTTCCCCCATAGATCTATTAATTGTACTAGCGGTTAACCCATCATAGGTTAATTAACGGTCCATAATTGAGGTTTTAACAAAGGCAATCACTTAATGCAATTTAAAGGCAACCACGGGTCCATTCATAGAGGGACAAAGCATACCATAAAAATCTTGTGTTCTAAGTTTGAAAAAAACATGTATTCCCCCTCGCGGGTTTAAAATCATTTAATAACTAGTATAAAGCGAGGCTATAGACTCACCTTAGCCAATAGTGGTAATGAGACGATCGCCGACGATAGTAGATGCCCGATAATCACGATAACCGCAACCTAGCAAATAAGGTGCGTACTTTAATAGTAATAGACTCGAGAAATAAATGATACTTAATAAAATCAAACTCGAACTCATAAAACCACAATATACTCGAGAGTAAACGATATAAATAACTTCCTTATACTTTACTACTCATTTATTTTATACTTTTAACAAAATCCGCCGGTACATACTACATGTACTAGCTTATTTACCCCTTTTAAACTTGTCAACCGTTTATGAAACGACTCGATAAGCTAACTTACTATATATAGAAAGTCCTCCTACAAGTTCATCAAATGAAATTACTTTTAAAGTCCTTTACTCGACTCGTTTTCAAACCACAAAATCCGGACAGATTTGCGTTAATTTTTCATACGACCGTTTTAACTTATTTAAACGACTCCGTTTACAAAACCGACACTCGGATTTTAAAGTAAACTCAACTAAATAAATAAATACCTCATTATCAGTAGGTTACACATTTTAAAACTTTCATTTAGAGTCCCCGGGATTCGATCCAAATATCGACAACAACTATATGTAGTGTCGATACTCGTCTCCCGGTACACGATTATTCAAAACATCATAACTTCGCGCTCGTTTTGAGTTAGAAGCTCTACCTTATATCAAATCGAAGCTAACGAAATTCTCTACGACATAATCCCATAATATCATCCTATATCCAGACTTAAGACCCTCGAAAATGGTCTCAAACCTACTGCCCAAAATTGACTATAAAAATCTCTTACAAAATCAAGTTTTTGATTAAAACCAATCATTTTTATCATCAACCTAACACCCTAATATCATCATAAACCAATCCTAACACTTGTAAATCACTTGCATGTACAAATCTAATAAATCAAACTCAAAAATTTAAACATGCAAACCCACCACTATGTAATATAATATTATTAACACTTATTTATTCCTTCCAAATGGATCAAACAAGTATAGTTCATCAAGAAAATAATTTTTGAAAAAAAATGTTAATGCATGTTGAAGAAAATCATACCAATGTGATCACAAGATCAAAACTAAGATGGGTCTTGTTTTAGTTTGGATTGAATCAAGCTAGATTTTGAGAAATCTTTGATCAAAGATGGGGAGGGGGTCACGGTTTGGAAGAAAAAAAAGAAAGGAAGAGAAAAATTTTTGTTTTATTAATATTATATAAAGTTAGTGGAAGTAAAAGTTATTTTATATGGTGGTGGAAGGGTAAATTTTGCCAAGTTGTAATAGTTTTGGTCCAAAATGAAATAAAATAGTTTAAAAGGGTAGAAAATGTAAATTGTAATTTTTGAAATATTTACGAGACTCGGGTTTCGTAAAAATACTAAAAAGTTTAAACGCACACGAAAAATAATAATATAACGACTCGATACGTAATTAAAACGATATCGTTGAAAATATTAAATATCGAAACGATCGATAATAAAATATAAAATTTTAGGCATCCGTCGGTATCGCGATCACTAGTAGTCCTCGTTACTCGTCAAAATATTAAATTATAATATTTAATATCGGTTTCAACTTAAACCGTTAAACATAATAATATTTAACGTTATAAAATACTTCAAAATAATTGAAAATTATAATTAAATTATGACCTTATTTTTACGGGTTTTACAGATAAAATTAAAACAGCCCATAGGGCTTAATTTTCGTGATAAAACAGACCTAAGATGGTATTATAATCTGTGATTTTTGATATCAAGGCCACGGGTTACGCATATCTTAATTGGTTTTGTTGCCGGTACGTGTATAATGACCTAAAAATGCGTGTTTTGGCACGATTTGTGAATCGGTTTTAGAACAGCTCTATGGACATGATTTCTGTAATTATATGATAATTATAAGGTGTTTAAAATGTGGTTTTAATATCCTAAGGTCATCGGTTATACATACCAATCGGGGGTTTAATTAATTGTTGATTATTTCTTCGATTCGTTGGCTAACAAGTGTTTATTGTTGTTTAATTTTGTTTCCATGGAAAATACATGCATGTTTGGCCATGGACTTAGCTAACACCTTGTTATATTCATAATATTATGTTATTATTATGTTTCGTATGCAAAGCCGATGAAAACCTAGACCAAATGTGACATGTTGATTTGCATTTAATTCCAGTTTTGGGGTTTGCCATTGTTTCGGCTTAATTAATATGTTTTTGTTGTTGGTTATAGCCATTGTTTAGGCACTTTACAGTAGTTTAATGATAGGTTAAATGTTTTTACTCATAAATAAATTGTAACCGATGCTTGGATGGGAATGGCTAAAGAATTAAAGACATATTGTGAAATTCGGAGCTGCTGAGTGACCTGCACTAAAACGTGATTTCCTGGAGTTCTATAAGGATATAGAAGCCCAATTTTGGTGTGCTGATTCACAACTCATGGGCCTTTAAAAGTCTCAACTGGACCTCAGGCAGGAGAAGACTCCTTCTATGGGTTTTGGGACCTAGAAGTCAACTGAAATTTTATGGCATATTTGGGCCTCATGTTCACTTTGGGTTCTACTTGCTCTAGATGGTCTTGGAGCAAGTGGGAGCCCACTTTGTGGTTGTGTTGACTTACCCTTAGTTGACTTATTGGTACTCGTGATGGCTCACGAGATCAAGTATAGGTTTTTTATCGGTTCGAGGCTTTGCATACTTGTGGTTGTTTGGTTGCTTATTTGCTTGATATCTTGCTATAACTTGCAAATGTTTTTATAAAACTTTATACCAATCACAAACCATTTATAGAATTAAATCTTTGATTTATTCTAAAGTTTAAATACGATTTAAAACAAAAATCTTGTTTTCATAATAATTCATAACATGTTATGAATGTTATTTATTTTATGTATTGTCTAAACTAATAATACTTCCACTTAGGTTTTATATTAGTCTTTAACTTGGACAACTTGACACACATAAATTAAAACAAGATTAGACTTAAGTTAAGAAATGTTTTTAACTTGTGCTACGATGGATGAACGCATGCTTCCTCGTACACACTTTTGATTTGTAAATCAAAATTTTATACCCGTCTCAAATTTAAGTCATGTCGTCTAATCGTTTGAGATCACTTGCAATTACTTTTTACATCTTGTGAGACGGATGTGAATTGTAACCCAAGGTGATTATTATCTATGCGTGAGACCTAGACTTATTCTCGCATGTTCTCAAATTGGATGATTTAATGGGTACAACGGTGAGACTTTGACCGAGGCAAGGATGGGACTAAACATGCCAGTTTGACATTTAGTGAAATGTTTACTTGTGTCATGGGTCCCATAAGGATCTAAGAATTGCACAAGATTTGCAATTGATGAACGTTATCTACCTATTGAATCTATCATTGCTAGCAGATCAACTGATGTGATGGTGGAACCTCAATGTGGATCTTAGCCTTTTCGTAAAATTAAATGTTTTTTATAAACTTGGGTAGTTAATTTTAAAAGGATAATTATCGAAAATACTAAATATGAACTTTGTGTTTCTGTTAATGATTTTATGCAACAAAAACCATAAACAAAGTTTGTTTCCTTTTTTGCTAGAGGAAAACAAACTAAGTCTTCTTTCCTTGTAAGAATAAGACTCGTTCCCATCCTTTCTCCTTGTATGAGAAAGCTGTAATAGGAACACTTGAATCTTATCAATTCTAATCAATCTTAATACACACCTACTCAAGAAATCGCATTGTCTTGTAAGTCAAAACGATTAAGTACGGTTGCACATCTTAAAGTGTTAAGATATTGTATGAAGTCTTGATTAGAAATTGAAGTCTCAATAAACCGTGAGAGGAAAGGAATTTACTAGCATGTTTTTATAGTATATTTTCCTTACACAAACAAGTTCCATAAGATTCTATACACCTTTGAGGTAAAGTAGAAAGAGGAATTGCATGCAAAACTTTCAAGTTAATGGCATCGATAGAAATCCCATTATAATATAGTAGAACTTGATACTTTTCTTTAAATATCTATGTACATGGTTACTAGTTTACGCGACTCACATTGGCTATAATGTGTAGACATTCAAAGAACTAGAAAGTATACAAATTGCTACTTGCTTTTTCACTAGTATAGATACATTAAAAATGTTGTCTTAACTAATGGGAGCAATGCAGTTTTCAATCATAGGACACACTTGTAATGTTGTCTTATTCAGTGGGAGCTATGAGATTATCAAATTATAAGTGACCCACTTAATTTCTTGATTGTCTTGAAATAACATCATAGTTTTCTAAGCCTTATTGCATATTATTTTAAAAGATAACTAGTCGCTTTTCTGATGTCGCTTCCCGAAATGTTATCTAGAAATAGTTATGCATGATTGCTTATTAAACGATGAAGTTCTACATAACCCTTTTATACAAGCTTGATTTGAGTATGACTTAAATCTTATTATATCTGTGATATTTTAATATTATTCATATATGATGTTGTGCCATGCTCAAGTGGGAGAAATATTAGAGTGTGCAAGGTACAACACAATATGGCTTATAATATTCTATTAGGACTTATACATATTGATGTATGTTGTCTATAGAGAACTAATGTCAAGAAATAATAAAAACTACTTCATCATATTACCTAAATGTTTTAGCTAATAAGCATATGTCTTCTTGTAAAGACATAAATATGAAGTATGTAAATTAACTTGAAAATACTATTGAAGCCAAAAGTAGGCATTCAATAATACTTTATTTGTAATATGTTTTGTCTTCAAGTAAAGACATAAACATGAACTTCCTTGAATTATTCAAAGACTTATAAAATAAAGTAAGTACTTGACTTGTTGTGTCTTCATGTTAGCGCATATACAATGAAGTTATTCAAGTGTTCAATATCGTATAAAGTATATTTAGCGACCAACATGTTATGTTTTCTTGTTAAAACATGAACATAAAGTTCTTGAACTGCTAAAATAATCATACTTTATAGCATGCAATTGGCTTGAATATATTCTTTATATAATTTGGTTTGAACAAATTAGAACATATGTGAGCCAAAGAGTATTAGGTTATCAAAGGAATTGTGATACTGTCTCGTAATCGCAACACTATGTCTCATGTGTAAAATCAAATAATATTGTTATTATTTGATCCTTGATAACATTAACTACTCTCTCCCGTATCTTATTAAGGTTAACAAAAATTTGAATGAGCCCGTGCTTATTCAATATGGTTCCAAACTAGAAGGTAACTAAGAAACCATCAATTTATGGAATAGGATGACTCCCAGTAAGTCTTAGTTGAAGTCTTGAATTTGTTAAAATCATGTTATACGTGTTATTAACAAACTTGAATCAAGAAATTTCAATGTATTTTACACATCCCAAACGAGAACAATTCATTGTTGCTCGACATGCTGTGTACTTGGAGACAGTCTCCTCTTACAAGAAGCAAGTGGGAGCCTTTATGCATCTTTGAAGAAAGTAATGAATAAAATACAACCTTCTGAGTACACTAGTGAATGACACAATTGAGGCTGAGCATATAAATGCAAAAGCCACAAAGTGTTATTAACTCCCATTCGCATATCCGCCAGGATACCTCAAGCACCTAAAGATATGAATGTCATGTCAATGTTGAGGAATATGAGTTAGAGGATCATGGTGAACCTCATAACTATCGAGACTCATTTTAGATTTGGAATCTAATGAATGACTCAAAACTATGAATGGTAGATGTAGTCCATAAAAGAAAATCAATTTTGGAATTTGAAATTCTTTTATCAATCAGTAAGACTGATAGGTTATAAATGGTCTTCTATGAGAAGATAGATATGGACAAAATTGTACACTTTTATATACACTCTCTTTGATAAGAGTTTAAACGCATGCTCAAGCAATTGACCATGATTAAAGCTTTATTTTCTTTGTGAGTGTTCAATTAATAAAGATATTAATTACCATACTTGATTTCATGAATATGAAATATGGTAATTGGATGTTAAAAATCCTTTTGATTTATTACATTTGCGAAGACGTTGTGTAATCATAAGGGTGTATAAATCCAACTAATCTTTAGAAAGTGTACAAGCTCTAGAAATCCAAGTGTGGATTAAAGCATGCATCTAAGAGCTGTAATCTTATGTTTAAATCAAGGATATGATCATGATTAAAACAAAGATAACTCTTGAGTTACCTTTAAGCTAGTCGGATCACTTTGTTTTGTACGTTCTTAAATCTCATATGTTAGTAACATATTGGAAATATTATTCCATCTAAGCTAAATTTAAATCATTGGCTTGGAATATATTCTATTGAAGAGATATAAGAAACAAATCGTATAACCTTGGAACATAGGCTTATTATGATAAGTCATATGCGGTTAATAAGTCTAAATATGATACATCATTGAGAAAGTCTCAAAGTTCCATCTCACTTGATTAGATTGAACATGTACATGGAAACCTTTAGTTTACCTAATGGATTCATTACATATGATATGTTATGTATTAGACTAATTTTAATACTTGCATGAATGCAAGATGAACTAATCAAAAGTATCTAAGTGAGAGTCATTAGACTACTATAGACATGTTCATCGTTTACGAATTTTAGGTAAGGAGATTAGTGTTGAGTTTATACACTAATTCTTACTTTGATTGAGATGGTACTCAATTCTAGCAATAGTAGGATTTAATCTTAAATGATAATACTACTACCAAGACGTGCTTGACAAAAAGCATTGTTGCACTACTCATTTGTAAAATAAGAATACTTTACAGTTTGGGAAGCTGTTAAGAAGATTGTCTTAAATTGGTCCTCTACTTGCTTCAAACAACCTAAGTAATGTACTATGGCGATGCTAGTATTATTGTATTATCACTTGAGCGCACATGTACAAAATGACAATCATCGTATTGTTCAAAATCTTCACTATTTGTGAGTTTTTGAAATAAGTATTCTCAAAAGTTCACTCAGATGACAACTCAACAGGTCCTTGTGTAAAGTCAATTTCTTGTAACCAAACATGTTAATCATGTTAGGAACATTGGACTTTGGCCTTCTAGTAGTCTCATGTATATCTGTTTTTTAAGTATTTGGATAATGGAACGTTAAGCAGTTTTACTAAATAATGAATTGATTTACTTGGTATGATCGTCTTCATTTGTACTATTGTGTTCTATATTAGCATGTTTAATCCATGAATAATTTATTTATTCTAAATCGTCCATTGTCGGTTGTTGATACGGGAGTATTGATGAATTAAGACAAATATGAGTGTTTTGGTCATATTCATTCGGAATGAATATTAATTGATGATGCCGCCAAACTCATATGTATTCATTGGATGAACATTGGATTGACCCAACCTACGAGAATTCATTGCATGGATCGGCGTCAATAGTGAATCCCGCAAGTGGTTGAATCTCTCATCCTTAGACTTGAGATGCAAGTAGGTTTTGTATGTGTGGAATGTCAATCTTTGATATGGTTCAACGCTGTCCTGAACAAGGCCGCTATAAAGACCATTTTCAGGTGCGATGTGAAACACATGAACGACACGTGCATTCAAAATAGGATTTGTTCCTTCACATGTATTGGAGTTAGATACTAATGGGGCCCTCGATGAATTGTACAGATTTATGTGTGGCCACACTCAAATGTAATTAAGATGATACTTGATTAATTTGGTAATCTAGTTCAATATCTATATCGAGAAACATAATAGTTAAGCTTAAGAATGACTTATGATCCATGTCTAAAGTTTAACAGAGTATCTAGAACAAAAGGATGACTGATATCTAAACCATTTAAATAATATGTTTAAGAAACATTCCTCATATGTTTCTGGGGGCATTGGCGTTTTGCTAGACGCTAACCTTTGCTTGTATAATTACTTGATTATTATGACGTGCGCAAGTGGGAGCTGTTGGAGTATGCTCGTGTCATAATAAATAGTTATACGGCTAGACACATGTGAGCCTATGGGGTCACACATATATGCACAGAGGTACCACTTAATATATCGTGTCTATTGTATTCACGGTATATATAATATTCGCAACTCGAGATAACCATTGACTTTAATTACTAAGTATAGACTTAGTAATAAAATCAAATTAAACAAATAAGTTATAAATCCCATTTAAGGCCTTTATAGCCGAACTAATGTAGCTTAATATGGATTGATACGTTTTGTTTATTGTAAATGATATAATTGATTCACATTGATTATTAACTTGACATAGAAATAGAAACCAAGAAAAAAAACATGTGACGTTTATTTTCAATATTAATGACAATTAATTTTGTCACTTATGATTACTAGAATCATATACTACAATATTGATATGATGGTTTTTTTTCTATGATATCAATGTGACGAAAAATATATCACATATGAGGGGTTTGTTTTGTTTGATTATTAAGCTTTAACATAATGTGGTTAAAGGCTTTATAAAGAGTTACGGGTATTAAGACTAGCATCTACGTGGTATACATTGACGTGTAGTGTGTTTCTACATAGAGGTGATCTACTTTGGTCACTTTGGTTTCGTGGGTAGATCGTGTGGTGATTGCCTCTGATTGATCTTACCGAATCACGCTACAAAGGTATACTTTTATCTCTATTTTTATTGATTAATCATATGACTCTATGGATCCGTTAATAGGTGTTCTTTCCGCTACGTTTATTATTTATTCATATCATGTTTATATGGATAATCACCTATAATAAATAAGTGAGCTCAAGTATATATGGCTCGATTTGTGGATGTTTGGTGTGCGTACGTCTTCCTTCGAATCGTGTTTCGTTGGTGTGAATCGTTCAGTGTCATCGTCATTATGATGATCGTCGATTATCATCTATGTATGAGTAACGCGTTGGACTTCTCTCGAGTTATGATTTATCTCGATGGACCATTTTTAATGTGTCTTGATGATCGCGAGCTTTATAAGCAGATTGTTAGGAACCGTTAACCGTTCCAAGAATAGGAGACTTGTTTAAGCGTCACCAGGATCTATGCGTATACTTGTGGATTGAATGAGGATCAAGTTACTAACGACAACTTATCATTGATTTGAAGATCTTGTAATTTTACTTGCTACTATCGAAAGGTTACCGAAACGTTTCTTGATGACAAAACTCTTGGGGGCCAGCATGACGAATTAAACGAGGAATATGATGAATGCTGAAGTAGGAATTATTGAGACGCTTTTGTATGATTGAACACTAGAGCAGAAGTTAATGGTACGCCCAATGTGTTGTGAATCTTAGCCAATGGACCGAATTTCTTAATGATTGGAATTAATAAATTCATTACCACCTCGAGGAATATGTTATAGCCGACACTGCAAGTGGAAAGACTTTGGAGATCAAGTTGTATTATCAAGGGTTCGTTCAAGGTTTTTCTCAGTGATCAACAGTGGAGATCTATGTTTGATGTTTATGTTCGATTTTTGCTTTTAGATACTTATGTGGTATGTGATCTAGTCGAATGATCATAAGTTGTGCGAACTTGAGACGACATTGTCCAATGACGTCCGATCATGGAGAACGTGTACCAAATAATATCTTTTTACCTTCCTTGGAAACCTAGACGATGACTTGTCTACTTTTCACTCTTCACTGTTAGACTAAAGACTATCATATACGAATTAAGCGCCGGGACGTCGCTTCCTAAAGGGTTAGATGATGTAATAACCCGAACTTTAAAATCAACATTTATACCGAGTTCTAATACTATTTCTAATATTTGGACCAATATTTATTATTCGACTTTTATTTGTCATGATTATTCGACAAATATTATCAAATTCATGACTAGCCGGCATGGTTAACGCTTTAACGTATCAAATACATGTCAATTATTATTTATTGGCAAGTCTATGTCCGTCATTAATCAAAAATATTCTCGTTATGACATAAAAATATTTTTATTTGTCGTCGTATTAATTTCTCGTTGTACGAGCATTATTCTTAATTTACGTTAAGCCTTTAAGCGTCATTCATTTATACGACGCGTTAATGTTTATTAAGTTATAATCCTCATTTATTTATTGAAATATCAACGTTCTCTAAATGTCAACATTTTTATTTTATATTAAGCGTTTATTTTTCGTGTTTTACGCGTACTTTTTAAATCGTGTAACTTTTAAAATATCGAACTTCAATAATACCCGCTATTACAAATTGTGGGACAAAGTTTAAATTAATAAACCTAATCCCACCACATTCATACCATATACACGTCACACATAAGAATTCCTTATGTGGTGCCTTAGTAAGCTTACGAGGACACCTGTAAGTTTATTTTGCATGTGTACCTCTCTTACCTTGAAAATATTTTCATAACTTCTTATTTTATACGCAACACAATTCACCTACACATTCCTTTTGTTCTTGTCATGTATACATACCCCACCGACACAAACTTTATGTCAAGTTCAAGATAAGGAAATTGTTATACAAGTGAAAGTGGAGAATTTAGTATTATCCTTTGTGTTGATTTTCTATAATTCAAGTTTATCATGTGTGAACTATGATCGATCGGGGCTGAAAATAATATGGGTCTTGCATATGTTTTGATCATGAGTGTAAGCCATATTTAGGTGATTTGATTTTGGGTTTTGATCTAGAGTTTTGAGGTTGAAGTATTATTGGGGATTTTCTACATATCCTTTGTAAGATATATCTTGATTTCTTTAGTTTTTATTTATGTAATATATTTTTGTGATCATATATTTACTGTTTTTTATACAGAAATTATTTATGTAATAATTTACATAAAGTTGTTGGACATTGTATATGATTTTAAGATAAAATCAAACAAGCTAAAGTAGCCTTCGGTATTGATTTTAATTTTTACAACAGATCAGTAGCAGAAATTGTGTTACGGGAGAGAATCAGTAAGGTTTAAACTTTAGGTAAAAAATATAGGAAGATAGCCTTGTGTTTTTTGGTGATTTGGCCGGGTGGCCCGTCTGATGACGATACCCGATGAATTAGATATGGCCGAAACGATAAAAAGTGTAAAATCTGAACATGTTGTGTAAACGGACTGATAACTCTTATAAGAACTCATAATCACAGGAAAAGGTAAAACTGTGGGTTGTAGATAAATTTATGAAGAATTAGAATCAATTGGATAGTCCACCAGTTCCTTACGGTTTGGAAATGGCGGCCGAAACGGTGAGAACGAGATTGGCAGACAAAAACAGCCAACTCTCTTAAGTGATAAAATGGGTAAATGAGCTATGATAAATATTAATTAGGGGAAATTGAACTTAAAATAAGTAAACTAAATAAGTTAATAATGTCTTTGGTAAAAATAGATCATATATATTATTTATGATTTAGGAGAAAGGATCTAATCTACTAGGCATGTCAGGAAATTATAAGAATTGGACTATATTAAATTAACGTTTAAACTGACGATTTTTATAAAACCGACGTGATATGACACACTTGTCGGGAAATGTAGACTCTTTGTATACTTATATTTAGAGAACTCGAGACCCGACCAACTTGAGATATTATGTCGACGATGTTTGGAGGCGTTTTAGAACCCGTAATGCATATAAAGTGGATTTGGGCCACAAAAGCCCAACATACACATATAATGGTTATTGGGCCATTATTGGACCTGAGAATTATAATAACTTTGAAATCTAATACTGAATTTGAAATAGACTTAAGTCACATGAACTTGTTATGGGCCACTAACGGGCCTTATTGGGCTTAATGGTTATAATGTGATAATACATGGTATATTGTTATCAAAACTTTTATAAAACTTATACAATGTCCAAACTTAATAAAGTGAACTATTTACATATATTTATGACTTATGTATAGTCTCGAACCTAAGACGCGCCTCGTCATTATAGGTTTCGTTCGGTTATATGTCGACCGTTGGGCATCTCGTTCTCGATCTATGAGCGATTGATATCTCGTTAAGTCATGTATCGACTATTGGATGTTTGTTCCTTGATCTACGTGTGATAGCTATATCAGGTGAGTCTATAGCCTTGCTTTTATATTATCTTGTAAATGAATTTTAACCCGCGAGGGGGAATACATGTTGTTTTATAAAATGAACATAAATTGTATTCGGTATGTTGGACCCGAATATGATGATAAATGCCTAAGTACCATTGTCTTATGAAGTCCCTGAATTTCATGAACTGTTAATTACCTTGCGAGGTAAACGCTAATACATATGATAGATCTATTTGGTTTGACAGCCTTATCCTAGGGTATGTATCCTTGTGATCACCTGAAAGGGATATTATGTATAAGAGGTCGCTGGTATATGACAATATTACCTGTTGTAGGGGCGCCGTAAGTGACTCGGTTTGACGTGTTGGTTAACATTCAGTTGCATGAGCTTAAGGCATTTATAGATATATATATATATATATATATATATATATATATATATATATATATATATATATATATATATATATATATATATATATATATATATATATATATATATATATATATATATATATATATATATATATATATATATATATATATGACTTGTCTGTGTGACAAGCTTGAGATGATTAAAATTCTTGTGTTCAAATGATGATTTGTAAAACCTATAGACTTGCTCAACCGTTGTGTTGATGATTTTAAGCATGTATTTCAGGTAATCAAGATGTATGGCAGCGGAGCATGTGGGGAGGAAGTTGGTGCTTACTTGTCTAAATTTTAAATTATTTATTTTCCATCCTTTAAAGTGAATAAATGACTTTTATGTCATTGATAAATGTATTGTGATTGGTAACGGTTTTTGGGACTAAACGCTACTTTGATTTTATATATTGGGATGGGAAACTTTTTAGACAAGGTTGTATATTATTTTAACGTCTCTTTTTAGGTCGTTGTCTATGATTATGTACGATGTGCTATGAGTAGCGCCCCAAAGTGGTATTCCGCTGCATGGTAATTCGGGGGTGTTACAAATTTTTACGTATACTATTTGATTTATTAGCATTATTTGGCTTAGTAAAAATTTTAAGTCGAACGTCACTGTGTATCGCGCGTTAACAAATTAAATTAATACGCTGTGTCGGGTAACACTACAAATCTTCACTTACAAAATTATACCCACCAATTTTACTTTCATATATTTTCACCACTAACCTATCATCCAAATTAAATCAAAATAAAACCCCAATCATTATTATTAAATATTATTTTCATTACTCACACTCAAAATTTCACTCTCCTTTCTCTTTTTCCTTCTTCCTACGAGACCCTTACCCACCAACACTCTCTATGTTATTTTATTTTTCTTAAACAAAAATCCCACTATCTACTTTCTATATATTATAACCTACTATATTTTACTCAATCACACATACATTAACTTTTCAACCAAAAGTAAACATAAAAAGAAACTTCATCACATTCTTCCTCTTTGTTCATTGTCGGGAAGTTACAAAGCAAAACAAAACACCATTTTCATTATCACCATGAACATCACACCATATACTTCATAAATAAAACACAAACTATATCCATACACATAACATAACAAATCACAAACACTTTTTAATCAATCACCAAAGATGAACACGCCTACATAAATTCGTCCGAGGGTTTTGAAGCAAGATTCGAGTTTTATTTGTGGGTTAAGCTAGGAGGTTACGGGTTGATAAGGTTTCTTGTTCGGGTCATTCTTAGTGCGTGTAGCTTGGGAAGAGAGTACGTATCACACACTTTTATTTATACTCGTTAAACTTGTTGCTTATCTTATGCTTGCAAAACACTTGCTTCCATACATTTTAAACATGAAAAATGAAAGGTTTAGTCTCGGGCAAAAGAAAATGAGACGTGGGTTGACATATGTTTTGTGATGCGAAAATTATGTTTTAAAAACCACAAACTATATTTTTGAATCACCTAAACCATTGTGTGTACATTAAATCATAACTTTTGGAGTCGACCATGAATCTTGATGTACTAGATAAACATAAAGGTTTCACGTTTATGCGTATTTTTCGTCTATTAACTCATTTTCGGGTCAATATTGGTTATAGTAGTCATTTGACATTAAAAACTTGAATTTCTTAAACTTTGCTAAAACTTGTAGATTTTTCTTCTCGAAAATAAAGAATTAAACCACGTAAAAATATGTCATTTTTGTGATGAGATTTGTAGCTTGTGTCGTTAGGATGAACATGCAACTTTTATTTTCCAAAATAGTTAAGTAACGAATTCAAAAATGGAGATGTAAGCGTCGGCTTAGTTTGTTCAAAAATGGTGAATGAAGGTCTTGTTGAGATGGCTAGGAGAGATAGTAAAAAAATGTTTAACAAAAATAAAAAAATGTGTCCATTGGTTGGAACAAAAAGAAAAAGAGAAAAAAAGTGTTTATTATAGGATATAGTACACTTATGTTTTTTTATTGTCTCTGATTGTACACATTATGACACAAGGAAAGAAATAAAAGGAAATAAGTCAAAGTACAATTAACGTTAAAATATGAATGTTGTATTATATTATTACTGTTGTGACACAAATCAGGAAAGAGTAAAATGTGAAAGGAGTATTATGTGTTTTCCAATTGTGTGATATTTTGGCTGACGAAAAATAGGGGGATAAAAGAAGGGACCTAATTAATATAATGATAATTAGCATGACATTTAATAAAATATATTTCATATTAGAAAACAAAATCACACTATAATAATTGTAGAGATAACTAAAATGTGGCATTTAATTTATATATATAAATTGTATTAAATAATGAAAGTAAATAAATTAATATCACGGTTCATCCTTGGAGCGTGCGATTAAACATTCTTCGATTTATTCATATATGCCGAGTCCCATTGACACTAATAATATAATCCAGACTAAATTGGTGTCACAGTTAGCGCGTGAAGCGTGGGTATTAGGCATTCTTCGATTTATTTGTATATGCCGAGTCCCATTGGCTCTACCGAACTAAAAGACCCAATTAAGCGGGTCCTGAACAGGGCCTCACGATTTATTCGTAGACGACCCAAACGGGATCTTTGCTATGCTTTGCCTATGTATATATATTAATACATGAACACTAAACATAAATAAAACGTAGAGGACGGATATATTCATTGGACAACAATTAGGATTAGGACCGTATTATGGTTGGACTGAGATGGACTTGGACTTAGAAAATTAGTGGACTTATTTAGTGACCAACTGCCACTTGACCGAATTAAATTATAATCGCTTGTTGTGTTTATATTTTTTATATAAAATTCTGTCTTGAGTCGTCTGAATTATTTTGTGTGCGTTGACCTATAAATTTGACCTTGTAATAAACTTGGACTTTTAATAAAAAGTAAATATTTATACTTTATTAATTTTTCGAAGCAAGCATAGTGTAGCAACAAGGTACTTATTTAGTTGCACTACTTATTTAGATAGCATTATTCATGCTAGGTTGCAACTAGGACTGGCGTTACTTGCGAGTATTATACTATGACTGATAATTGTTGCATCTACTTGACAATCACTTAAGGTGAGTTTATAGCCCCACTTTTTACAGCTTTTATGCATTTATGGGGTGAGAACATTTCTTTGTTTTATAATTGAACACAAGTACTAAAACTTACGTTTACGAACTGGTCTAAGTAGCTATAACCCTTTGATTGCTCTTTTTGCCCTTAAATCGTGAACCGTTAATTACTGACACGGATGACCGGTCAGTAAGCACGAATGTCGTGGATAGATCTATTGAGGTTGACACCTCTGTCGGGTTTAATCGAATACTGTATTATTCAGACGCATTTTCATTTGGTACATTACGGATGTTGTGGGTTAGACATCTGCTGGGCACTTATATATACTTTCAGATTGTTACGCTTCGGTGTCACGAGCTTAGACAGTAGTAAACGCCTTTTGTATGACATGTTATTTGTTATATTGTCATACACTACTAAAAATCTTGTGGTTCAATAACTCTATCAAATTAAACCTATGAACTCACCAACTTTATGTTGACACTCTGGAAATGTTTTTCTCGGGTGCTTAACTTACATGGATTACTTGGAGTCGCATGCATTTGAAGCTTTCAATAATACTTGGATCATTTGAATACTTTTCAAACATTTACATTTCTATTCTGAACTATGTTGTACTGTTAAAACTTCGTTGTTGACTTTATTCAAATGATCAATTTTCAAACGACTCATATAGAGGTCGTTCTTTATATTCTGAGTGTATGATGCTATGAAGTCACATGCCCCGATTACTTTTCCGCTGCAATATATTTGGGGGTGTGACAGATTGGTATCAGAGCCTCGGTTATAGAGAACTAGGTTGCATTAGTAATTCTAAACTATAACTGTTGCTCAACTGCATTATCATAACATCATACATTACTTGACATTACTTGAACTGTGTGCTTACATACTATAGCTTATTTATTTACATACATATACACTACATAAATACTCATACATAATTTCTTAAAATATTTCAGTTATCATGCCACCAAAGAAGACCACTATGACCGATGTTGTCATTCGGGCTTTGATTGCTCAAGGTGTAGCCGAGGCCATAGCCGCCCAAGAAGCAAACCAGAGTAATACTAACGGGGAAGGAAGCCAAGGTTCCGGAAACCGTGGTAGGGGAAACGAACGCCCTACACGAGAGTTTACTTACAAGGAGTTCTTGAATTGTCAGCCACTTACATTTAAGGGTACTGAGGGAGTCACAGAGTTGACTCAATGGATTGAGCGAATGGAGTCAGTTTTCCACATCAGTAACCGTACTGTTGAGTACCAAGTGAAGTATGCTGCTTGCACCTTACTTGGAACCGCTTTGACATGGTGGAACGCCCATGTTAAGACTATTGGGCACGATGCTGCTTATGCTATGACATGGAAGAACTTAGTAAAGATGATGACCTCTAAGTATTGCCCAATGGGCGAAATTGAGAAAGTGGAGATAGAATTGTAGGGTTTGAAAATCAAAGGTACTGATATTGAGAGTTATAATTGACGCTTCCAAGAGTTGGTTTTGTTGTGTGGGAGAATGTTTCCCGAAGAATATGATGAGGTAGAGAAGTACATTGATGGATTACCGGATATGATCCAAGGCAATGTCATGTCCTCTAAGCCAAAGACCATGCAAGATGCCATAGATTTTGCTACTCTGTTGATGGACCAAAAGCTCCGTACCTTTACAGAAAGGCAAGCTGAGAACAAAAGGAAGTCGGATGACAACCTTGAGCAGAACCAGAATCAGCAACAACCTTTCAAAAGGCAAAATGGGGGTAGAGCTTATACCGTTGGACAAACTAACGTTAGAGGTTATGCTGGGAATTTGCCTCCCTGTGGCAAGTGTAACCGTCATCACAATGGTGGTTGCTCAAATGCTTGTAACAAATGTGGGAAGTTGGGCCATATGGACAAGGATTGTAAGGTGGTTAGATTTGTCCCAACATGATTTAGTTGTGGTGCGAAGGGGCACTTCAAGAACGAGTGTCGTAAGGAGGGGAATCTGGGCCAAGGAAATCAAATCCGAGGCAATCAGAACTAGAACCGCGGAACACAAAACCGTGGGAACCAGGGTAATGGAAATGGAGGAAACAATGAGAACCAGAATGGGGGGGAGAACCGTGATCGAGTTTATGCCCTAGGAAGGTATGAGGCTATGCAAGACAACAACGTTGTCACGAGTACGTTTCTCATAAACAACACTTATGCTTCTGTGTTAGTTGATTCGGGTGCGGATAGGAGTTTTGTGTCTACAACTTTTAGTAAACACTTGAATGTTACCCCTATTGCCTTAGACTCTAAATACAACGTTGAATTAGCCGATGGGAAGTCTATATCGACTGGTACTAATTTACGAGGGTGTACCCTAAAGTGGATTTGATATGAAATGGTTAAACAATGGATGTTTTGGCGCTCTAATCATAATTAAATACTAATTCAAATAACTAGTTATTAATTAAACGGGCTGGGTATGGTTTCGGTATTGAGGTGGGTTTGGGTTGGATATGTGTTTGAAATGGACGGCTTCTCCCCTTTATCTTTCATTAAAAAATGCAAAATAACCCCCACAACTTTTGGTAGAATATTGAGCAAATCCTTTTGTTATATCTTTGATCCTTTGGCAATATTGGTCCTTGTGGTTGATAATACTTAGAACAGTGACTTCAAATGTAATTCTTTCAAACTTCAAGGGCCTTTCTTGTACAATAATGAAACTTTAGGGACTAAACTTGTTATTTTGAGATTTACAAGGGTATAAAGTGTCATTTCTTTAAACTTGGAGGACCAATCTTGTACATTCTTCAATCTTTAAGGGTATTTTTGGAAAATCAATACTCGGGTCCGGTTCTCTGTGTGGCTTCGTTTTCCGTGTTTGTTTTTCCTTGTTTCTTGTGATCTTTTGGCCATTTCACGATATTCGTACCTACAATCACACAATTGAACAAACAAAGGGTTTTTGCATGGTTTTATTATATTTTTCCGTATTTTAAGCCCGATTTAAACGATGAGACCATGTATAATTAGAGGCTCATCACAAGACCAATGGAAATAACCTTATATCCGGACAACATACAATCGGGTCCCTTGTGTTCAATGTTAAATAAGTAAAGTATTCAAAACTCTTAGTTTCGCAAGTAAGTATTCGATGATTCTAAATCACATAGTAAGCAATTCAAGTTTTGTGAAAAATTTCAAGTAGTGCTTATATCGCAATAAGTTACTTAGTTTAAACTAGCATGTACCCCCTCGCGGGCTTATAAAAACATATAAAGTAGTAAAAGAGAGTCTATGAACTCACATGATATAAAAATTACACGTAGATCGAGGAACAACATCCGATATCTGACACATGACTTTCCAAGATAACAATCACTCCTTGATCGAGAACGAAACGCCCAATGATCGACATATGACCGAACGAGACCTAACATGACGAGACGCGTCTTATATTCGAGACTATAACTAAGTCATACATATATGTAAGTAGTGTACTTTAGTATGTTTGTACATTGTATAAGTTTTATAAAACCTTTGACAACAATTTACCATGTATTACCCATTTTGACAATTAAGCCCATTGTAGCTCATTCGTGGCCCGTTACAAGTTCATGTGACCTAAGCCCATCTCAAACTCAGTATTGAACTTCAAACTTATTATTAATCACAGGTCCAATAATGGTTCAATAGCCATTAAAGCGTATGTTGGGCTTTATGACCCAGTCTACTTTATATGCATTGCGGGTTCTAAAACGCCTCAAAATGATGTCGAATTAATATTTCACGATGGTCGGATATTAGTTCTTCTAATTATCAGTATATGAATGAGTCCATAGTTCCTGATAAGTTGGTCCTATCACTTCGGTTGTTATAACGATCAACACGTTTTACGTTAATTCAATATGATCCAATTCTTACAATATCCCCACATGCCCTGTAGATTAGATCGTTTCTCCTTAACCGAAAGTCTTCTAGGTGAATTCTTTTTTATCAAAATTATCCTCAACTCATGTACTTTACCGATCTTAAGTCCTGTTAACCATAAGTTATATTTATCGTAGCTTAGTTACCAATTTTCATACTTATAAACGTTGGTTGTGATTCGCAGCCAACTTCGATTCCACCGTTTCGGCTGCCATTACCAAATTGTTTGAAATTGATAAACCATCCAATTGATTCTAATATTATATGATTTTATATACCACTTTTAAGTTTGCATATTTATAAGTTGGTATACGAAAATATGAGTTAACAGCCCATCAATACAGCAGGTCATATTCTGACCTCGTTTACTAAATCGACCATAACTTACTCTCTGGGAATCGCCCCGTGACATTCCGCCCGGAGAATCCATCACCAAATAACCATCCATCAACATGAATGATAAACCAAACTTTTAAACTTATTGAGGTTAACAAATAAGTCTTTTTCCTACTAATCACAAACTACTCTTATAAATATTATATTCATAATGCCCATCTAGTCATGCTTTAATTATTAATAATATACAATGTCCAACACATACTAATTAGCTATTAAAAGATCAAACTCAGCAGTAAGATAAACTTTACATATATACAAATCAATACATCAATTAAACTCAAATAAAGAAAGATATACACCTTCAACAATAAAGAACAACAAGATGATAACTGCACCAAGGTGATCAATCTTCCAAGATCCTTATAAGCACTAATCCTACCTTGACTTAGCCATGAATTTAACCATTTATATAAGCTCTAAACTCATCCCTAAAATCCTTATATCACTTTCTTAACCAAGCTCCCAAGCTTCAAATAACCATAGAAGTATCAACACTAGTTACCAACTATCAATCTTTAACTAGTGTACAGTAAATTTTAGGTAGAAAATTGACGAATTATGTGTTGAGGGAGTGGATTTCGTGTAGATGGAGAAAACAAGAGAAATTTTATAAATTTTGGAGTTAACTATGTGAAAATGATTAGGTGTAATCTTATGTAAAGTTGTTAGACCACACGCTATGGTGGTGCCATAGTTGGGGTCGTGCCTTACCAGCCTAAAAAACAATGGCTCACCGCACCTCACTCTCGCGCCATGGTTCTGGCACCATATCTGCCAGCCAACAAATGTTTGCGTTGTGATTTTTTTAATTATTAAAGTGGGGTATATGTGGACCCGTTATACCATTTTTTACCCTTATAACACCATTTTTCGTGGCTCGCTGCTACCCCATAATATATGGTTCCATAGCCTACGTGTCAGCTATGGCACCACTTTTAGCTATGACAACACACCACTGTACCTAGTGCTTTTAAGAAGAGTACATGTGTCCATAACATGTGTAGTTTAACACAAACTTGCCACATAGTGGCATAGAGTGTATCACCCACTAACCATTATATAAGTGGGGTGAATTAATTAAAAACTTTTCCCGCAATTTGCAAAAACGGGTATTAACGAAGCTTAATATTTTAAAAGTTACGCGATTTGGAAGATATTCGTATAACACAAAAAATAAAACGATCGATATAAAATAAAAATATCGACACTCGGAGAACATTGATATTTCGATTAATAATGAGGCTTATAATTTAATCAACGTTAACGCGTTATATAAGTGAATGACGCCTAAAGGTTTAATTTAAATTACAAAAAATGCTCGTAAAATGAAAAATTAAAGTGAATACAATAGAAAAAATATTTCTATGTCATAACGAGAATATTTATGGTCGATGACGTTAGTAGACTTTGCTGTTAAATGATAATATGCACATATTCGATACGTTAAAGTCTTAACCTTTTCGAGTAGCCGAGAATTCAGTATTATTCGTAAAAACGAACAAGGTAAATAAAAGTCGGGTTATAAATATTGGTTCGGAAATTACGAATTGCTACATTAGTATTAAATACTTATATGCGAATATTGTGATAAATTATCTCAAAAATGACGTAGGGTCATTATTATCATCCGCCTTACAAAAAAGTTACATATTTAAAGTTTTTACTTGATGTATAATCAATTAAATAATTAGTAATAAGGAAGATGAGGAATTATTTATTCAACTAAACAATCACATGGAAGAAAAACAGTCAGAGTAGAAACACGTCAACTTATATATATAACCAAATCAGTTTTCCTTTTAATTAAAAAGTTGCATTCAAAAAACATGCAAGGAGAAATACATTACTCGATGATATGTTGTTTATCCCGATATATCTTAATTTATTTATCACACTTGAGTTATAAAAACACGTTATTACTTAATCATTCTATCTTTGTAGGACAAAACAAGTTAGTTATCAGATTACATCTTCCACTAAAGTAATTAACCATGAAAAACTTATTTGACTAAATGAACCTTAAGATCCAAAATTTGACCCTTGAGGCAAATCACGTGCACCATTGAACTTGTAACTTGATCCGGATCTATATTTACAACTTGACATGAACCCACTAAAGCCCCCGAATCCAATCTTCATGAATGAGAAAAGGTTCTTTGTATCATTATCTTTTTTGGTAATTTTTATCTAAATTTATATTTTGTGATTGTGATTCGTTATTTATCTAAATAGTTGTTTAAATAGTTGTTTGTAATGGTAACAAACAAGTGTGGCATATGTTTTCGCCTCTCAAGGGTTTATGGTTTTAGTGAAAATACCATGACAACATCTATATCCACAACGATTTACGCAAGTTGTTTGGTGTGATGCAATAAACGTTGAAAGTGAATCAATAAATGAAACACGGTGATGTTTGAGTAAAAATATAACTTACTTTGGGAAAAGTAAGAAACAAACGTGGTAAGTATAAGTTTAAATGTTTAGGAAAATGTAAAAATCGACGTTGAGTTCGTTCTCGAAGGAGGTGTGGTTTTGTAGGCCAAAATTAAACGGATTTGAATTAGTTTCGTTTTTGGAATGAGAAAAGGTTTGAAAACTAAAGACGGTTACACTAAAAAGATTAAACTAGGTCGAATGCGTTTTCACGCAAAACGAGACGAAAAATAAAAAGTAACTGAAAAATTCTAAAACTTTGCAAATAAATCCTAAAAAGTATTACAAACATTAAAAAATCAAGAAAACTTTTTAATTAATTATTATTTAATTTTAAAATCTATTTAAAGACCTAAAATTAAAAATAAACAAGAAAAAGTTAAACTCAAGATTTTAATGTTTGTAAACCTCCATCCTATTTTATAAAAGCTAAAAATAATTGTTCTAAAATTTTAAAACTAAGTTTTCTATTTTTAAAGACTTAAATAAATACTGAAAATAAAATAATGATTAAAAATAATAAAAGAACAGGGAAAATCTATAACTTTTTGGGAAAGTCTAAAAAGTTAACTAGAATCTAGAAAAAATACAAGGAAGGCACACGCTTATTTAGATAAGCTAGAATAAGCTTAAATACCCACGGCTTATTTAAAACTGGATGAAAAGAAAATTTGCTTAAATAAAACATGAAATGAAACCTAAACAAGAAAGAAAGCTTGGTACACTGGTAAGACTTGGAACCCCTACAGGTCACTAGTTTGAATCCAGGCCAAGAATTTTTTTATTTTATATATTTTTTGTTTTCTTTTTGGACAACTCCACCCCGCAAGCAGTTGGCTTGTGTGGAGTGAAAATAAGCATTAAATAAAGCAAAATAAGCACTAATAAGCCAATTAATGAAACATATAAGCTAAAAATGAGCTAAGGCCACAATCTACACTATCATATAAAAGGGGAAGAAATCAGACAAAAAGAAGACGTATTGCTGATGCAGATTGTAAAAATGTGAGTTTTAAGCTAACAAAAATTTGAAAAAAAGCTGATTAAACACAAAATCTACCTAAAAAGATCTAAAGCAATGCTATACCTAACAGGTTCCTAATTAGTAAAAACTAAAACACAAATCAAACACTTGAGGCCATCTAATGTGACTTGCTTGTTTTGTGTTCAAAGGCTTGCAAAGTTGGGCCACAATCTTTGCAACGAAGAACACTTACCAACCCAATATCACCAGATGTGCGGATACAACCAACAAAAATCCCTACTACACTACCAGATATCAGATTTGTACTAAGATAAAAAAAACACAAAGAGATAAATCTAAAACTTGCAAATCAAAACATTAAACCAACAACATGAAATCAGAGGCAAATTTAGACTACACTATCATGAACAAAGATGTGCATGTTGTTAAATTCATGTTTTATGTCTCTTAAACCCTAGAATTAGCATTACCAAACACCCTTTTTTACCATAGATTTCAATTTTAACACACTAAACTGAACATTAAGCTACTATTAATCAAGTGAACAACTTAATCATGCATGAGAACAAATATTAACTAAGATTAAGCTACAAGGAAAACCAAGAACATGCACAAAAGCAATTTCACCACACCACAAAATCAAGCAGATTTACACTATGAGGTATCTAAGCCTAACCTTAGAAGTGTACATCCACGCTTCTTGAGTTTAAGCTAATGTACTCAAAAGTACAAACTCCTTTTGAGTTTTAGCTTATGGAGAAGCTTATGTGATGTGAAGACTACAACAGTCTTAACACCTAGACTACAACATTCTACGTGTTTTGTTCTTTGTTTGTTTTAAACACAAAAACAACAATAAACAATTCAAGTGCTAAAAACCACACCCAAAATCTATGTGTCAAGTAGCTTATGGGCGAGCTTATGGAACAATAAGCTTAAGTAAATAAACAGGTTTTTGAAAAACCAACTTTCGGACAGATTTCTTGCAAGGGAAATAAAAATGGCAGAAACTAAACACAAGCCAATAAACCAAGTCTACAAACTTATTTTATCAGAATAAGCTTGTGAGCAACTTATTGATTTATGGGTCTCAAAAGATTAACAAAGTTTTGAAAAATATTTTGATAAGGAAAAGTAAAAAAATTGTGCAACGAAATTAAAAGAGATAAAAAACTTAAACACTTTAACAAAACAATAAGATGGAACTCAGAATTTTTCTTTGCATTGATTTTAGAATATCACCGCATTACTTTTGATACAAAAATTTGACAAAGTAAAAATTATTTAACAAAAGCTAATATTATGCTAAGGTTGCTTTATATATAACATACAACATGGTTCTAGAAAGCTAAAAACCAAAACACTAATTGCTTGTGAAGTTCCAAAAAATCCCCTTGTAGATTCGGATCATTTGAGCATCTTTGAAATCTTTGAAATTGGTCTTGATGGTATCATGTGAGTCTCTGCCAATCACAGTTGTAAGGGTTGATCTAAATCATTTATTTGGTGTGTCCAACAAGTAAATAAATTAAAACCGTCCAAAGCAGTTGCCATATATTGTCTTGGTGCCAAAACGCATGTGTATTGGGGCAAGGGAGGGTCCACTATGTCACATGGGTGAAAATGAGAGCAATTTGAGGGTGTTGTTAAGTGACAAATATGGTTAATTAACATTCTGCAACAAATCGAGCAAAACCCCCTTGGTTTGTTTGTTAATTAGGGGTTAGGGTTTAAGGTGTTGTGGATGGGTGTTTGATCTATTTTTGTTAAACAATAATGGTTAGGCGTCTTTTTATTAATATTAAAAACGTTTAAAAACAAATTAATATTAATAAAAGGTATTGGGTTTGGGACGGGTAAAAGGGTTTTGTTTGTGGGCTTGGTGGGTTTTGATGGGTATGGGTAGGGTTTGTGTGTTTGTTTTGACTCGTTTTCACCCTTGCACTTACAACATGGCAGAATCAACCCTCCTCTTTTGGTAGAAAAATAGGCATCATTTCCCTTTGTTATAACTTTCACCTTTTAACAATTTTAGTCCTTTTATGTTTATAAATCTTGAAAAGGAATAATATGAACTTGTTGATTTCTTCAAGGGCTATTCTTGGCAATTCATGAAACTTTAGGGACCTCAATGAAAATGTTGATAAATGAGGGGTATAAAGTGACAATTCTTCAAAAGGAAATAGAGAAAAATTCTACTAGTTTACAACTTGGAGGACCAAACTTGTACATTCTTCAATCTGTAAGGGTATTTTTGTAAAATTAACATTCGATTCCGGTTCTTCGTGCGGCTTCGTTTCTCGTGTTCGTTTTTGCTTGAATCTTGTGTTCTTTTGGAAATTTCAAGATATCTGTACCTACAATCACACACTGAACAAAACAACGGGTTTTTGCATGGTTTTATGATATTTTTCCATATTTTAAGCTCGATTTCACTGATGAGACTATGTATAATTAGAGTCTCATCACACGGCAACACGTGCTTTCGTGTCGTGATTGAATGAAAAAATTATGAGTGGTTATATAATGAAATTGGTGGTTGTATATCTGATGGAATCAATTATTGAATAAACCATTGATTACCAAGCTCAAAACTTACATAACATTTTCATTTCATTTTAATACTTTATTTTATTCCATAACAAACACTAAGTAAGTTATTTTTTTATGGGCCGACTAGTTTTATAAGTTCATCTCCAATAATAATGTAATACAAAATATAATACATTTCTACGTTATCGCCACATCAACATATCAACTTTCATACAAAACTTTCGCAATGCATTAAACTCAATACAATTTAATAAATTACCACATCACTATCCTTTTTCTAATAACTAAACGAATCAAATCAATTTATAAAAAAAGACAATTACATATATACCTGTTAAAGCTTGCGCATTTACATATGTATTAAAAATATTTAACTTGCATTATAAATCATACATTAAAATTTTGTATATAGTGGGTACGTATGCAATTTCTCATATAAAAAATACTCCAAATAAAATATTTGCTACGCATAAAAATATTTAGCTTGTATTATAAATCTTACATTATAAATTGTATATAGTGGGTACGTATGCAATTTCTCATATAAAAATACTTCAAATAAAACATTGCTACGCATAAAAACATTTAATCGTTTATTAAAATTTAAAAATGTGACAAAAATAACTGTTTAAAAAAATCACACATGCGGTTCACATTATTTTTATATAATATTGAAAAGTTAGTTTTAATTTAAAGCAAAAATATTATACATAAGGATTACTACTTGACAATCTCTTTTCCAACGACACACCCACTTTCTCATATAAATTACACCTACTTTCTCATATAAATTAAAAACAAATCAAAATTTCTAACAACACACCCACTTTCTTACATGCATTCAAAACTTATCAAAATTACTATCATCATAATTGCTAATGACAAATGCTACATTAATCTAGTTTTTACCAATTTTGTTAACCTTCTTTCTCACTTAAATTAAAAACAAATTAAAATTGTTATTGATAGAATTGCCATTGTCTACTGTTGCATTAAATTATTTTAATTCTTAAACACATAAATAGTCCTTTCGGTCACGCATATTTTGCAAAGTTAGTCCATAATTACTAAATATGAAACAAAACGCTAACCTAAGGACTATTTACGAAATGAATTTACTACAACACTTTTAACAAGAAAAAAACTAACGCTAACTTAGGGACTCTTTACGAAACAAATTTACTAAAACACTTCTAACACGCAATCTTACCCGACTCTATCTCGCAGCGAAGCACAAACATCTACCCTCATTGAACAAAATGTAAAATTGATTGAGTTCCAAAAACAAAATGATTTGGACCACACTATTGTATAAACGCTGTGTAGGTAGAGAGACGCTCCTATTAGGTGGCGATGTTCACAATTCTTTGCACGTACAAAGGCTTTATGGTGTGTATGTCATTTCACTTGAGTGTGAGTGCCTTACGTACACATGTAATGGCTCCAGTTTAGTTTGGTATTTTTTATATGAATCTCATATTCTCAAACGGATTTGACTCAAGGATACTAAATATTAGAGCTCTAGGTATTGCAGCTACTCATCTCACTGAATACTACGTGGCTTTCACCACCAGCTTGCCACCACACGATCCTTGCTCACCATTCTCTCACCACAAGATTTCTTGTCGGGGCAATGAAGAAGAAAGAGAAGAAAGATGGTGAGCTTTTTTTTCTTTTTCTTTTTTCGATTGTTATTTTCTTTAAGTAGCAATGTGTATACAATTTGAGGAGAAGAAAAGCATCATATACTTTTTTTTTAAACTCTCTTAGGTGTCAGTGTGGTGGGGTTTACAAGAAGAGGATAAAATATTGGTTTTGTGTAGTTTTTTCATGGGTTTTTTTGGGCTATTTTACAAAATATATATATATACTCATCATTTATAGTTTAATTTACTCCTTTAAAAAAACTATAAGTTTCGTATTTTTTTATAAATTTTGTATTGTATTTTTATTTAAGTAATATGAATTTATCTTGGTTAAAAATCATGAAAAATAAAATAAAATAGATAGTGATTTCTCTCCATTGAAAATGTGAGGTTTATTATGATAAGATTTTCTTTTGAAATAACAGTGTTAGGTGACTTGACACACCTAAAACTTAAATGGCCAAGAATTTTCTCTTCATGACACCTAGAGTTCTTAAACCGTATTATTCTATATTTATTTCGAGCTTAGCCCAACTAAACTAATTATTTCGTCTAACAATAACTAGCATGAAGTTAACCATCCAGATGGAGTACCTAATTAGTTCAATAATTACTTGAAAACGACAATGATATAGTAATTGGAACAAAATGCAATATGCAAAGAATGTTGATACATATAAAGCATCTTAGCAAGAAGTGGTTCTTTAAATTTTGCATACAAAATCAATAAAAATCAATCAGCAATTCGAAATAGTTTTCGAATGCCAATTCATAACAAAAATATGTCATACATGTATTCGCATGTTGGAAAACCATCACACTCAAACTTCGTATAATTTCCTCCATAGAAAACCGTTTCGACGCCTACATAGTCTTCATTCGAATAGTTCCACCCAAATCTATACGAAAATCTCAGGGACCATCCAGGTTGTTTGGACTCGCCTCTAACTTGATATGTAAGAAACTGTGTGTCTTTGCTTTCATGTCTGATACCTTCCAATAGGTATTTGACGGGCACATGTAGTTGTCCCAAAATGTTATCATTCTCGACCTCCTGAATCTTGATTACCAGAACTTCTCCTCCAGGCTCATTCATTGTGAATTTGATAGGTTCCGAAGCTCCATTTTTGTCGAATGAGGCTCGTACCTCCTCCTTGTCCCAGATGGAACAGACTGCATATGCGTCTAATGAATTAGTGTTGTTCTTGAAACTTCGTGCGGAGGTGAGTGTGAGCTCTAAACTACTCCTTAGATCCATGATCGTACTCGATATCTGTTAAATTAAATCACATGCATGCTGTAGGTTAGGAAATATGTAAATTTTTATATGATAAAACTACATTTGTATACTTGTGAACGTAAATATTAATAACTCTACAACTCAATGACTATTTTTACTATTGATATGTTACATGCAACATAATTACTACTACCACGCAGGGCTAGAGCTAGTACTACAATATCCTGTAAAAAAAAGGCTAATCCATGATGCATGCATGCACGAACTAGAGCTAACTTGATAAATTAACTACACTTAACCTTAGATCAAGTTTTAGAATAATCATATTGGAAGCAAAATTTAGAACTTTAAGAGTAACATGATAACGTTAAAATACGAAGTTGACGAGTTAATGTGTTATGTTACCTTATAAAAAGAAAAAAGGAGAATGAGGAATGGTGATCGAGCCACTTATGGTCTTTCTTTTTTTCTTTGTTTCTCGGACTACGTCTACGTGTATATATAGAGAGATAGAACTCTGGATACAAATCCTATTAACAGTCATATACGCATATGCTAACAGTTCATAACCTGATACAAACAAAAGCTTTCTTATTGGGCTTTAAAAGAAGCCTTATAGAAAGCCCAGTTTTGGGCCGTAGTAGTATGGGCTGGCGCAAAAAAACTGTATTATGAACTGATCTATCTATGGTCTAAATTCTTAAGTGCATACCATAGAGTCATCATATTACATACATAAACCATATCTTGGAGACCTTTTTTACTTATAAACATCATCTCAACATTACTAGATCAACAAAAAGTTTAACACTTTGACTTCAATATGCCACACATTTTATGTGTTGTAAAATAGATACAGTTGACAAAACAATGTAAAATCATACCAGTAGCATCTTTAGCTCGACTTTGTGAACAAAATGCTAATCCTGACCTAACAAAGGTAAAATCATACCAGTAGTCTGACTTGGTGAACAAAATGCTAATCTTGAGCAATGGCCTGATCTAGGAAGAGGTAGGACGATAAAATAACTAGACATATTAATTTTGTTGTTTGGATAC
The DNA here is from genome assembly GCA_025667525.1 of Glebionis coronaria. Lineage (NCBI taxonomy): Eukaryota > Viridiplantae > Streptophyta > Magnoliopsida > Asterales > Asteraceae > Glebionis > Glebionis coronaria. Next base: position 546,200,279 of record CM046882.1, read on the forward strand.
AACAAATAATCACTCCACATTTCATTTGCAATCGAGTTCCTTATGATCTCTTCTACTCTACCGTCGTGCCTTGAACCATTTGCTTCTTCTTCTTGTGTTGCATTTATAACCTCGTTAGTAACTGATTAGCACAGTTGCGCAAGGATGGTGTTATGTAATAGTCTTTATTAGCCTAATGTCGTGTCTAGGGTCTAAGTTCTAAGTTTCCTAAGTAGCTAATAGAATATAGGTCGGTTGGTTGTGTCGAAGCCCAACCTGACCCATAGTCGATGTAACAGTCGGTTCCCCCTCATCTCTATAAAAGGAGGTGAGGGGGGACGAGATTCATAACGCTTCTTTATCAATAAACTAATCGGGACGATTAGGGTACATACCTTGTGGGTTTTCTTTTCTGTCGATGGTTGCTTCATAGATCGAATATTCCGCATCTAGTATCCAGGTTGTAGTCGAATTACTGCAAGTGGTATCAGAGCCTGGTTTCGAGGTCGCTGGTTACTAGGAATCGATCGAAGAAGAAGGTTGTTATTGGGTGTTCGTTCTTGGAAGGAGCAGAAGGGTTTTTCTGCTTGGGCTACCAGGTCATCGACAACAAATAACAGAGAGATATCGACTTTAAAGGGTTTTTTGAAGATCGACTTTGGTGGTGGTGGTGGTGCCTGCGTGTTTGCCGCCATTGAAATATCAAGAAGATGAAGAAGCAGATTATTTTTCTTTAAAAAGTCAACCACACAAAGTACAAATTAAAAATATATTACGAGGGTTATTATTTTTAGTTTGGGCCAATATTATTGTTGGTCCAAAGATTGATTTGGGCCAAAAATATATATTGGGTAAAAGTATTAAGATTTCATAATTGTTTTTATTTTTATAAAAACAAAAGATTAATACTTTAAGTATTTACACAAGGGGACTTCGTAATTCGTGATTGTGAGGGTTAATATATCACAAGGTTTAGCGATTTATCGAAGGGTCTTTGTTAATTTGTGATTGTGAGGGTTTATCACGAGGTTTAGCAAATTAACAAAGGGGATAAAGAAGCGTTCAAGACTTGTCGAGGTTGCAAGATTTCTTGGTTATTAGAGATCGGTTTGCAAAATTAAAAGTACGACAAGGGTTACTTCAAAAGGTGCCGATATTTTCTTGTTCAAGGATTGTCGATTTATTGGATAGGTTAATTTCCAAGGTTCAGTCGATATTTGAGTAAGAAGGGGTTTTCTTTTGAAGGGTTACTTGGTTTGATCGATTTATAAGATTTTTATCTTAGGGTTATATCGATAAATCAAGGGGTGTTTTATACATGGGATACTTTGCTAGATCGTGGTTTTTTGTGTAGGTAAATTCACAAAAGGTTAAACGGTTAGCAAAGGGTTAAAATAAGATGACGCTGAGCAAATTTGACATCGAGAAATTCGATGGGAAGAATGACTTTGGGTTATGGCAGGTAAGGATGAAGGCTTTGCTGGAACATCTCGAATTAGATGCAGCATTGGAAGAATTACCCGCCACCACAATAGTGGCTAACGATAACGTCATTCAGAAAAAGGCTTACAGCGCATTGATCTTGTGTTTGGATGATCGGGTCCTACGGGAGATCACCAAGGAGACGACTGCAGCGGGGATTTGGAAAAAGTTAGAGACTTTATACATGACAAATTCTTTAGCTAATCGTTTGTACTTGAAGAAAAAGTTATATACTTTTCAAATGTATCAAGGTAAGAGTCAGTCTGAACATATTGATGAGTTTCACAAGCTCGTAGGTGACTTAGCGGCTATAGATACTGCTATATCGGATGAGGATCAGGCATTATTATTACTCACATCTTTAACATCGTCTTACGATAATCTCGTGGAGACTTTGCTATATGGTCGGGATACTTTGAAGCTAGAAGACGTGCTCGCGACACTTAATTTTAGGGAACTTCAGAAGATGACGGAAGCAAAGGGTGATAATGGTGAAGGGTTGTATGTGAGGGAGAGATCCGGTCAGAGAGATATGGAGTAGGGTACAAATAGTTCGTGGTCAAGGTCACAAGGAAGGAGCGACAAACTCAGGTGTTATATATGTCAGTCTGAGGATCATTTGAAGAGGGATTGTCCCAGGTATAATCACAAGAAATCTCAAGGTTTTGTCAAGAATGAAGATCAGGTATCCAGTTCTAGAGCTGATAGGTATGACAATGCTGATGTTATGATGGCTATGAGTGTTGATGAACTTTTGGACTGGATCATGGATTCAGGAGGCTCATACCATATGACATACAGGAGAGATTACTTGGTTGATTTTAAAGAGTATGACGGTGGTAATGTACTGCTAGGTGATGGCAGGGAATGCCATGTACGGGGGACAGGAAAGGTTCGAGTACGAATGAGGGATGGATCAAGTTTCTTGTTGGACAACGTCAGGTATGTTCCGGAATTAAGACGAAACTTGATATCGCTAGGCACTCTTGAAAAAGAGGGTTTTACCGTGAAGATACAGTTGGGCAAGATCAAGGTTATAAAGGGTTCACTGGTGGTACTATCAGGAACCAGAAGGGCTAATTGCATATATACCCTGAACGGTCAGGCTATGACCGGGAAGACAATGAAGGGTAGGAAGCAGTTAGGAAAATTTCAGACTGGGTGTAAGGTCAAGATGGGTAATGTTCTTGACTCTTGTAATCAGAAGTCTACACAACAATGTATTAAGAGTGGGGTCGCCAAACATTTGGATGTTGCAGGGTTACAGCAGCAGAATAGGTTGGTTGAGATGACAAACGTGACACTCTTGGATAAGGTACGTTGTTTTCTGATTAAGTCTGGTCTGTCCAAGGTTTTTTGGACAGAGGATACAACCATGTCTACATATCTAGATAATAGGTCACCATCAGCAGCGATTGGATTCAAGAAGACTATAGATATGTTTGCCGTTTTTGGTTGGCTTGCTAGTATTGAGCAAGGGATGCTTGAACCGGTTAAGTTCAAGTGCATATTCCTGGGATACCGTAAAGGTATGAATGTTTATCAACTTTGGAGGTTAGATGACGTTACTTCAAAGGGAGTGCTTTACAGGAATATGGGTTTCAATGAAAGTGGGCAATACAAGAAAACTTTCATTGGTTCTGGTGTATGTACAAGTTCAGTGCAGGTGTTGCAAGGAGTTGAGTTTGAGGTGGAATATCGGGAGGATCAAGCACTTGAGGTGGAACATCAGGGGAATGTTGGTCATGTAGTTGTTCCAAAGAAAGTACAAACTCAAGTTTTGATATACTATCATCTAGCACGTGATAGGGAGCAACACTTAGCACGGGAACTATTCAAGTATAGAGAAGACAGTAATGACGCTGCTTTTGCAGTTGCTGCAGTGAAGAAGATATATGCACACGAGTCATTGACTTTCAATGATACAGTTGCTTGTGAGGTTCTTTCCAAGTGGATGGCTGGATTGAAAGAAGAAATGGATACTCGGTTAGATGTGCATGTGCTCAGCAACGGTTGCAGGAAAAGCAGTGACGACAGATACGGTTATTACTGGGAGGATACACCAGGTATGTTCATACATCTATTTCTTTATATAGATTGTATGGTATTTTCTTGCGGGTGCAAGGCTGAGATCTCGGTTACCAAGGGTTTGCTTGTTAAAGCAAAGGGAAATATACTTGGTATTAAGATTATCAGGAATCGGAGTGGTAATACTCTAAGGGTGTCACAGTCCAGGTTTTACAACAGAAAGTTGGTACAGACTTTGTTGAAGGGACACTCCATACTGTCGTTGGAGGATAGTCTATCAGGGGACTGTGATGTGGTAAAGAATAGTAAGTGGTCATATATATATGCAGTTGAAAGCCAAGAGTATCAGGTGGTCTGCACGAGACCTGACATAGCATCTGCAGATGTGAGTATGTTGGATAGGTTTGATCGTGGATTATAGACATACGTACAAGTTTTTGTGGATTTTGACTACACCATGGGGAGATCGATCACTGTCATGAGTAGATCAATCACAAGGTACGGGTTGCTGATACATGGATGTGCGAGGAGCTGGGAAGCTAAGTTGCACCACAAGGAGGCTTTGTGGACAACTAAAGCGGAGTATATGACACTTACGGAGGTTGTGAAAGGAGCTATTTGGCTAAGGGGATTCTTGGAAGAGTTAGGCGTGAAGCTTAACACTATTGCAGTTAATTGTGATAATCAGGGTGCGATTCATTTATCGCGGCATCATGTTTTTCATGATAGGACTAAGCACATCAATGTGCGTTATCACTTTATCAGAAGAGTCTTAGATGCAAAGACGGCTGAAGTTCTGAAGGTGTGTACTGAACACAATGCTGCGGATGCCTTGACGAAGGTGGTACCTGGATGCAAGTTACAACACTGCTTGGAGCTGCTGAGTGTTGGGATAGGCTAATATAAGCCTAAGGTGGAAATTGTTAAGTAATAGTCTTTATTAGCCTAATGTCGTGTCTAGGGTCTAAGTTCTAAGTTTCCTAAGTAGCTAATAGAATATAGGTCGATTGGTTGTGTCGAAGCCCAACCCGACCCATAGTCGATGTAACAGTCGGTTCCCCCTCATCTCTATAAAAGGAGGTGAGGGGGGACGAGATTCATAACGCTTCTTTATCAATAAACTAATCGGGACGATTAGGGTACATACCTTGTGGGTTTTCTTTTCTGTCGATGGTTGCTTCATAGATCGAATATTCCGCATCTAGTATCCAGGTTGTAGTCAAAATCTAGAAGAGGTCAGTACTTTTTTCCTTGAAGCCATTTTACTATATGTTTCACCTTTCAAACGAAAAACTTCAAAGTAACTACCTTAAAATTTGCAAATATTTCAGTTTTAGTTGTTAGTGTTTCTTAATGTCTTATATTTGCCTTAAAAACTACCTTAAAACTAAAATCAAGTATCCTTATTATTTACGTAAGAAAGTAAATGAGACGACCAGTGATTGGGACATGTAACATAGCACAAATATAGACGTGTATGGTTAACCCGAGATGTTTTTTTGGACCATTTCTCGATTTGTGTGTGTCATCCTTGCACAGGGGCCATGCTCTTACTAACTTAATTCGAGCTGTACACATACTTACATAACTTAATTCGAGTTGTACATCGACTTGCACTAGTAGTGTGTATGCTCTTACTAACATAACATGCATATATTACAGAAAACATTACCGTCGTCTTTTCTATAAATACTTAGTTGAATCATACAAGCTACATATTCCTATTACTTGTGTTCGTATGTTTGATAATTGAGCCAAACCCCACAACAACCGGGCATGGGCCATTTATCGTCTAATAAAGACTTGGCAAGAAAATGTTTTTACCTCTAGGCATCTCACATATGCACAAAAGAAAAAACATGAACTTGGAGCTTGATAATTGCATCATGGGATCAATATCTATACCCGTTGATGAATACCCTTTGATTTCTTATTAATTATTTTTATGAATCCTTCCATATTCTGTGTTTTTTGCCGCACGTTTCTTACTAGTCAATATCAACATAGCTATCAACTTCTGTTTTTCACATGTATCCCACAAATAAACCACTAAGCATGAACCCCTTTGTTGATCGAGTAACTTCCTGCCCCTTTTCAGAGAACGTGAGTCCTTCTACCACCATGTCCTACTTCGCATGTGAAAATGAGAACTCGTTGTTTTGACAGTTTTACTTGAGTTTCTTGGGTCACGTTACTTACGACTTCCTCAAGGCCTTAATAGTTCCACGAGATGGCTTGTTTGATCTACGGTTGAGCCGTTGAGAAGAACTATCTTTGTAAGTCGCCGTGTCCTTTTACCACATCTACAAATGTACAATTTTTTAGGAAAATAAAAAGCCAAAACAAATAGGCCTATTAGCTCAGCTGGTTAGAGCGTCGTGCTAATAACGCGAAGGTCGGCAGGTTCGAGACCTGCATGGGCCATTTCATTTTATTACTTCAACAAGTTTTATCTGTAAAAAAAATGATTTTTTCTGCTGCCTGGACTCGAACCTGGGAATCCTAGCCAGAGTAGGAGCTGAATCATATCATTTGATTGATTGTGCTACAGCAGAAATTGTTGTATTAGATATTCCCTAGTATTTATTTAAACCGAATAAAAGAAAATACCTCCTTTTTCTTAAGCTTTCTATATCTTGTAATCCTTCCCTAAAACTCTTGTTTTAACAAATAACAATCATTCGCAAAACGTTTCTTATCGCGAGCCGTAAAAGTCTCGTGCTAATAATGCTTTTTCATAATCTCTTAATTAACCTTTTTAATAAGAGTATGATATAATATTATGTTTTTTTTAATGTGAACTCGAAAAAAGAGTTACACATGCCTAACTCTCTACGTAAACACTATTCTGTACAACCTAGACTCATCAGACAACAGATTGGTTTGCTGCTACTTAAACATTGTCTCAGCTTATTGATTGTACGAATATAGTGTTGAATATTGCTTAAATTGGTAAATCGAACACGCGCAACTTTTGCTTTAGAGCGCACACAAATGTCTATGCACTTGTTGAACAACCACACATGATTTTTTTTTTTGCTCAAAACTAATGGAATGATTTTACATTAGAAGTCGGTAAGGATGTACATATGCATAACATACAGCAGATAAAGATGAAGAAAATGGTAGACCTCGAGAGATATATTACCTAAACAAAAATTAGCTAACTATGCTCAGGGAAATCATCAAAATAGTAACTAAATAGACAACTGAATGCTTCCACTCTCTTAGCAATCGCTGTCCCGATTCTTCCTAAACCAAGGATTCCAACTTCTTTACCCGTAAACTGCAACAATATGTGAACGCTAGCTCTGATCCATGTAATAATCCTTGGTTGATGAGTGCATTTATGCTGTCAAAACACATACTGTAACTGTATATGGTCTCTCTATGTAAACCTGTGATATTGTTATAATCCCACATCGGCCATGTATGGGAATGGTTGATGGTTTATAATGTCCAGGTGTCCCCTCCTCAAACAAGCTAGCTTTTTGAGTGAGTTCTACACTTGGGACTTATGAACCGATTACGAGCCTAGTATGGGATAGGTTCGTATCAATTGGTATCAGAGCCGGTTACAGCCATGACTACCCGCCACAAAACCAACACAGAATTTCAAAATGAAGTTAACGAGATCTTGGCTAGGCACGAGTCTAGTTTCAAAGAAGTTAACACCACGTTACAGACCATATTAACTGAACTCAAGGCACTACGAACATCTCGTAGTGATAACCACACCCATCCAGAAATTAATCCGTTCTTCATAGGCGAAACTTCGAATTCCGCTAGTTCCGAGCGTCGGGATCCTCATAATCATCAACTTAAGTTGCAGTTCCCAAAGTTCGACGGTAAAGATCCGACGGGTTTTATTTTCAAAGCAGAGCAATACTTTCAGTTCCAGAATGTGGGTTTGAATCGACAAGTTGAACATGCATCCTTCCACTTAGAAGGAATTGCTCTGGAATGGTACAGGTGGTTCACAAAATTTCGTGGACCAGTTACATGGGCTGAATTTACCAAGGCGTTGCTCTTGCGTTTTGGACCAACCGACTTCGAGGACCCTTCTGAGGCTCTCTCACGTCTTCGTCAAACTTCAGACCTGGAACCATATATCGAATCATTTGAAAATCTTTCACATCGAGCTGACGGGTTACCCGAAGGCTTTCTCATTGGAAGTTTTATTGCAGGTCTTCAAGATGACATTCGTTTGGATGTGAAAATCAAACGACCTCGTACCTTGGCTGAGACGATCGGGGTTTCTCGTTTGGTTAATGAACGAAACAAACTGTCAATGATGGCGACTCCGCTGGGGAAAACAGCCGGTTCTTCGTCCATGATGATGACGTCACAGTCTAGTCCAACTCTACAAAAGAGTATCTTAGGGCCACCACCCAACTCCCATGGACATGTTAGCACCGATAGTGAAACCAAGTTTCGCCGTATTACTACTCAGGATGCACGAGAACGTCGAGATAAAGGATTATGTTATTATTGTGATGAAAAGTTTATACCAGGTCACCGTTGTGCTCGTCCACAACTATTTATGATTGAAGATTCTCTTGAAGTCAATAGTGTTGATGATATAAAGGTTGAACTCGAAGGAATTGAAAGTCGAGGAATTGGTCCTGAAATTTCTTTTCATGCAATCACAGGAACCAATCATCCTCGAACTCTTCGTGTATGGGGAAAGTTACAAAATGAGAATGTGATTGTACTAATAGATGGAGGTAGCACACACAACTTCATCGACCAGGCTACTGTGACAAGGTACAATTTACCAACTTTGAAAGGTCAAAGGTTTCAAGTTACAGTGGCAAATCAGGAGAAAATAGAATGTTTTAGTCGCTGTAAGTCCCTCACCATAGTCATTCACGGAAAATCCATTACTGCGGATTTTTATGTCCTTCCTGTTGCCGCATGCCCGGTTGTTTTGGGTGTACAATGGCTAGAAACTCTTGGGCCAATCACGATGGACTACAAGCAACTCACCATGTCATTTGAGCTTGCTGGAGTTTTTCATACCTTCTACGGACTGAAACACAGTGAGTTGAAATTCCGTAGCTCGTTCCCAAACTTTATCCTTGCGGACAAGGATACTTAACGGGGGAGGATTGATATGTACGTGGGGTAGAAGTTGATAGCAGTTACTATTATAGTTTAGTTCCTTAAATTTAGCACTACTTTGTTTCTATATAAGTTGGTTATGAATTTATTATGTAGCTATCATTTTGGAATATATAAACTGCTCTTTTCCCTGTCTCTCAATTCTCTTCCTCTCTTTCTTCTTTGTAAACATCTTCTCTCTATTCTACCTTATGATGTTCTGAACGTATCAATGGTATCAGAGCTAGCCCTACCTTACGAGGTTCCAACACTCGGAGTGGTGGCCTATGGAGTGGTGGCTTGGACCCAAAGGGGGTGCCAACCGTGACCAACATAGCCGTGACCAACGAGCTCGGAGTGGTGGCCTATGGAGTGGTGGCTTGGACCCAAAGGGGGTGCCAACCGTGACCAACATAGCCGTGACCAACGAGGACGTTGGTTCTTCAAAGGGTGGGGTAATGTTATGATCCCACATCGGCCATGTATGGGAATGGTTGATGGTTTATAATGTCCAGGTGTCCCCTCCTCAAACAAGCTAGCTTTTTGAGTGAGTTCTACACTTGGGACTTATGAACCGATTACGAGCCTAGTATGGGATAGGTTCGTATCAGATATAAACGTAGACACCTTACTTTCAAATGATGAGAAAACCAACCTTCCAAACAAGTCTGAATACTTGACCTATCGTAATATGGTATGTTCTAAAGAGTACTCATAAGATGTTCAACTAAATATAGGTACTCATAAGATGTTGCTGTTTACCGACAGCCGATGAAGATCAGGGTGAGGAATAAAAACATGTAATCTACTCAAAGTGTAGTCGAGCATGATTTCGAGGTTCAATAATTTCAAGTAGTTTGTTTATTTTCATTCTTTTGTTATGCAAGTAGTTGAGTTAAGGTGTCCGATGGGGGAAATTGGCCCGACCCATAAACCGCATAAAGCCACGTTTTTCTATGCTATTTTAGGCCGGCCTAAAGATAGATTTCAGCTTTAGCCCATATGTATCGTGTACGTCTCTATAATATGTCGTTAACAGAGCTGTAAAACCTGTATGAAATAAGTTTATGAAGTGTTAGGATGTGAGTTACAAACTTGAGTTTATCATTGCATTTGAAAACCGAGTATCTGATTTTAATTTATTTTCCATGGTAACTGTCTGCAATATTCTAGCATTAGTTGTAGATCTGACGGTCTTGTTGTACATCCAGCATTTACAGCGAGAACTTGAGAAAACTAACTAAAAAATTTGAACTAAAGATAGGTAGGGGCCGCGTGAACGTAGTATAGTGTCCCTCACATTGTTTAAAAAAAGGAACCTATAGCTGTGCATCTTATTGAACTGTAAGTTAAAGACGTGTTTTACTAATATAATCTTTTTTGGGTAGAAACTCCGATGCTAATCAAACCACTTGCGGCTTAGGTACTAGAACAAAGATAAAAAGTTCACTCCAGGGTACCTTTGGTTAATTTCCCCCTCTTTGGCTACACTACAAACGTGTTCAAAAAAATGTTAACACAACAATTACTTTTGGTGGATTGTGAAGCTTAACAGCCAAAGCACTTTATAAAAACTTAAACTGAAGAATTGGGCAGGGGCCGCGCGAACGCATGCCCCCACAGCAACAAATTACGATGTAGACTCGACCACTTGAGCCGATCTTAGGGTGGCACCCCTCCAAAGTGCAATGGAGGTCACCAACCTAGGCCATGAGCTTTCTTGATCACTCATAGACCCCATCCAGGTAAGTGATTGTTCCTCTTGCTTCTTTTGCTTTTTATAGACCTTCCCATCCCTTTATCTTTACTCTCCCAACCGATGTGGGATAAATCAATATGCTCACCTTTTTTTCCTATGTTGATTATTTTTTCTGATCATGTTTTTCACGATATCAATAACTTAATCCTACCATATATTAGAGGTGGCCCGATGAATGGTCTAGGATTAGTTTTAAACATCTCCTGGTTGAAATGGGCCGTATTTGCCTATTTGATACTAGTTGGTTCAAGGTTGACTCGCAAACACTTTTTCATACCTCTAAGATGGACGGGTGGTTACCTTCGCCATCTTAAATATAAACCTTTAAATGGTCCTGAAATTTTCTTAATAATATCTCAGTCCCACAAAATGTCCTGGTGAACTGACAAATTCTTGGTTGAAAAAGCGTTAGGATATATCAGGCATATCTTCTTAATCTTAATATATAAAAATCCCTCTTTTAGTCTCTTTGACATCCAACAGATCTGCTACATGCACATTTATATCTTTCAATCCTTCTATGCCAAGTGCTTCTCAGTAGTAATGTTATCAGCGTGTCAATGAATGAGTATCATTATCAAACAAGCACAAACCATCTTTCTGCTAACATATATATATATATATGAAACTGACAAACACTAAAAACTTACAAATGGTGGTTCATAATTTGTTAGAATAATAGATCCTTTTTAGCCCAATTAAGTACTTCAAAATTTGCTTCTTGTAAGATTCAATTTATTTAGATGCAAATTTAGTACTGGCTAGTTATAAAAGGGTGGCTTGTATGTTCCATGTGAAATAAATAATACCGCCCCGATTTGTGGGTCTTTCTGCAATCAGAAATGTATTGGTTACACTATCGGCCGTTTGCTTCTGTACCATCCAGAATTTAAGAGTACCTACAAACAACTTGCTAGGAAAGTTGCCAAAAAGCTGAATTAGCTCAAACTGTGAAAAGTTGTCATACACTATACATGATGTTTCCCGTGCCCCACCTCAAGCTCACTAGAGAAACTGAGATGCATTTTTGCTGAAGCAAAACGACGATAATTAAAATCAAGTTAAATAGTGACAGAAATAAAATGTTGGTAACTGTTATGGCTAATCGCAAAAGATAAACAGTAAAGGAAAGAAAGAGGGGTGGGGTTGTGTTGGCCGAGGAGATTTGGGAGGCTCTACGACATAGTCAGAACTGGAAGAGGATTGCATAGAAACAACCTATCATAGACTCACCAAGGTATATAAATCAACTCATATCGCTTCTGTGATCCAAAAACTCCGGTGGGACTAATAAAACAAAGATTTTTCATTTTCATGTTCATGCGGAGTGCAGGAGTTAGATATGGCAGAAGGAATCACATATTCACATTATATGAAAAGGGGCAGGATATTACATAACAAAGTGGTTCATTTAAGTGGGCTGAAAATTGAACTAAAACACAAACAAATGTCAGGATTCGTTAGAACTATTAAAAAGAATCATAAGGTATTCATCAACCGGTTTAGATATTGCTCCCGAATGGCCAAGCTTAAAACCGTTCCATAGGCATCGAAATTAGATCCTTTACAAGTTCATGTTCTTTCGTGTAAATGTAGTAAGATCGTAGAGGCAGTATACATTTTCAACATTATTGAATACATTACAATTTAAGATCTTTTTGCGATGGACACAATAATATCGGCATATTTATAAGTCGCACCCTTATAAATGTGGTGTTGCAGCCTGCAGGTAGGTACTAGAACTAAGAAAAGGTGCAAGACACTAATGAGATTAGCAATGAGGTTCATTTATGTGATTATGTGGCTTAGTTGTTAGTTAACTAGCACGCAGTTGTAGCAGCACGACTCGACCCACTAACCACTAACATTTTCCGTTCTAAAAAAAAAACTAGCACGACTAACCATCTCCGATAAACGACCAAGTTTGGTTTAAACAGGAGGAATCATTTGGCATAAAATGTGACTTCTATAATATCTTATGACAGATTTAGTGAACATGCCAACATGAGACTAGGATATCTTCAAGGGATGTTTGAGGCTGTCGAAATCATCATGTAAAAACGGTTCTGTCTTAATGAATCTGTGAGTGGATAAACTAAAAACAATGGAAATATGAAGGTCTGGTGTCGAAATTCATGGTGAAAAGAAAAGAAAAGAAAAAATAGAAAGAGGAGATGCGGGGTATCAATCCCCGTACCTCTCGCATGCTAAGCGAGCGCTCTACCATCTGAGCTACATCCCCTATCTGACAGATAAAAACAGTGGATCAACTAAATAAAAACAGTGAAAATATAGTCAAAATTAAGGGTAAAAAATACAAGAGTTACAAATGAAAAAAACTGAAAAAGAATGGAGATGCGGGGTATCGATCCCCGTACCTCTCGCATGCTAAGCGAGCGCTCTACCATCTAAGCTACATCCCCGAATTTGATGTTTACCTTTCATATTCTCACTTGATAAAAAAAGTGTAGATTTTAACTGCAAAATTGTGCTGATCATATTCTTACTTATTACAACCCAATATTATTAGTTACCTTAACTATGTGCTCTTTGCTTCAATAACAAAATCAAGACTTTAAATTTGTTCAAGAGATTCTCATCATTATGGACCCAACTCGACGTTTTTCATAAAACAACTCATGGACGTCTTGTTTCGGAGAGTGAGTCTCTCATCATTATTAATGCTTGACATCTGTTTTATGTTCCATACCACGTAGAAGACGAGATTGGGTACCGTTGAGACATCTGTTTTCTCTAAAAACTACATAAAGGAATAAAATATTTGTACTATCAACAAGAGCTTATAGCACGTGTTTTAAGTCAACTATTCTTGTTTACATCGTCTTAGCTTTAAGGAATTTCCTAACTTGCATTTCCGAGAAATGGGTTGATTTGGGCTTTGTTATGTCTCAAACGGATCAAATAAAAAGTTTAACTATAAAGGCAATGGCTCAAATGTGTTGAAAATCACTCAAATTTTTATTGATAGTCAAAACCTTGTACAAATGTGTTGAAATTACTGAAAACCAACAAACTTTGAAATTACATCGATAAACACACAAAAACAAGATACAAATATCATCACAAGTACTCTATAACTTGTTTGATCCAACGGATAGACTGAAAAATTATTCTTACGTATAAAGAGAAAATTAAGGTTATGATATAGTTTAAACATTTTCCCCGCGTTCACCACACATAAGCACGGAACCAGAAAACTAAACGAACTTACGATATGCATACAAGAAAAACTATAAAGAAAATGGGAAAAAATGTTTTTGGACCCGATGTATTGAGGACAAATTAAGGTTTATTTTACCAACATTAACACTACGACAAAAAAAATTATAAGTGTTCATGTGACCCCAACCAACCATGATGTTAATTTTTGTAAAAAGTGGCTTAGTTGTAATACCCTCAATTTCACAATGCAACGGAGTATCAATTTTGGGTGTTACTTCATAGCACATCACACACAGTAATAGAAAATGACCTCAAAAGAGACGTTTTATAAAGATAAACCATTCGACAACTAAAACCGAACCAGTAAACAAAACTCATTACCTTACGCATGTTCTTATAGTAGCGAATAAGAAAACCCTTATGGCGGCAAACCACCCTCTTTCATTGATTCTCTAATCGGATCTTGTTAATCCCATTCATTGATTAACATCAATATATAGGATTGATTTAAAATGTTGATCGGTGATCATGTCGCTCTCAATTGTGAGGATATTAGGCCTCGATTTGTCCGTCCCTAAAGCTCCTGTGATCAATCGTTAAATCGGGGATTATGATTAACACGTTATTTTCTCTTATATCTTTTTTTAATTGATTTGACGGATTTTAGGTTTTTGATTCGAATTCAATTTTGTAGGGTTTCTTATTTGTTAGGGTTCATTATGGCAACACCAGATCTAAGGAAGATGATGTTTCTAAAATCTCAACATCACTTTTTTTTACGAATTTCCCAGAATCGATTTCTGCTAAAGATCTTTTTAATTCTTACAAAACTTATGGCCATGTTGTGGATTCGTATATCCCAATAAAGAGGGCTAAGAATGGTAAGCGTTTTGGCTTTGTACGGTTCATCAACGTGTTCGACGTCGATAGGTTGGTGAATAACATTCGTTCTGTGTGGATTGGTAGTCATAAACTAATTGCTAACGTCGCTAGGTTTCAAAGAAGTTCTACTAGTGGAAATTTTAACAGAGGTAAGAATAGTAGTGATATAAAAACACAGTCATTTACTAATCCGAAATCGAATGACAAGGGCTCTAGCCACAACAACGGGCTGTTTAATTCATACCTTGGCGCTGTAACTAGGACTAGGGTTAATGGAGACGTAAATGTGAAGTCGCAGTCCGCTATTGTTATTGACGATGATTGCTTTATATCAAGAGGACCAACTCGTTATTTGGTAGAGTAAAAGATTTGCATCCCTGGCTCATTTCAAAGTGAATCTGATTAATGAAGGATTTGCAGAAATTAAAATACAATATACGGGCGAATTTTGGGTCATGTTGGGATTCTCATCTAGCAACACTATGATGAAGTTCTAGTCTAATGTTAGTATTGGGACTTGGTTCAAGGAATTTAAGGCTGCTTTTATGAACTTTCAACCGTTGAAAAGGATTGCTTGGGTTGAAATCGAAGGGATACCATTCAAATTCTGGTCAAATAAAAAAATTACTCGCATTGCTACTAAATGGGGGGATTTACTCGATGTCGATGATCAAGAGGATACTTGTTTTCACACTAAACGTCTTTGTATTCACACAAGTCTGGTAAGGAGTATATCGGAGGAATTCAAGCTAATTCACCATGCAGTTACTTACATATTACGTGCTAATGAAACCCCTTGATGGGTTCCAGATTTTTTGGATGAATAAGAGGATTAAGAACCAGATGAAAACAACGACAAAGATGAAAATAATGTTAACCCTGATCATATCCCTGATTTGGTTATAGGTGAAGGAGATGAAGATTTGGTTAGAGATGAAGAAGAAGCAGAATACAATCTTGAACAAGAGGATCACGAGCGGCAGGTGAGCTTAATCATGATGATGGTCATGGTGAACACAACAAGGAGGAAGGTGAAGCTACCCCAGATATAGAAGAGTCTGATAACCCTCTCAACATTTACCTGTTACTTAGAACCATTAACAACAATAAGAAAGCTAATACCTCGGATGTAAGTCTCAAGTACCCCCTGGTTTTCCCCATAAGGAGACGTCTGATGGGAACTCTATTCATGAAGATGTTAACAACGTGACTACTAAAAAGAATAATGTTTCCAGTAAACCTAATTCTGATAGCAATGTTTCCAGCTCATCTGGCCACTTCAATATATCTGACATTCCTCATACTGGAGGATCAATCTTAGGTCTTTTAGAAGAACTAGTGAAGGTGGGTTAAGTTATGGGTTATAAAATGGATGGCTGTACTTCTAATATCACTGAGATCATTGAGGCACAAGGAGTCGAAGAGTTGTTTGAATGAATTATCTGTCCTTAAACATTTAAGCTCTTGCTCAAAAAACCAAAAAAGACTGGGTGAAGGAGTTATGTAATAAGAACAAGGTGAATTTTCTGACGTTACAAGAAACTAAGATGCACGACATGAATAATATTGCGTTAGGGCTTGTTTGGGTAATTCATCTTTTGATTTTGTACATAGTGAGGCGGTTGGTAATTCTGGTGGTATCTTATGTGTGTGGGATCCAAACACTTTTGTCAAACATAGTTCTACTTTATCTGATTATTTTATTATTATTTGTGGTACTTGGAAACTTACTGATCAAAAACTTCTTTTGGTTGCGGTGTATGCCCCTCATGTTGCTAAAGATAAACAAATGTTGTGGGACTACCTTCAGTTGGATATTATTTGTTGGAAAGGGGATACTATCATCATGGGTGACTTTAATGAGGTTAGATTTAAAATTGATAGACATGGGTCAGTTTCAACTCTAATGGGGTTTTTCATTTAACTCGTTTATTCACAACTCCAATCTTGTGGAGGTTAAACTTGGTGGTTGTCAATTCACATGGTGTCATAAATCAGGAACAAAAATGAGTAAGCTCGACAGATTTTTTTTATTTCTGATAGTCTTCTCAGCTCGTGCCTAAGAATTTCAGCGTTTACTCTTGATCGTTATCTGTCTGGCTATAGGCCTATTCTTCTTCGTGAATCTTATGTCGACTATGGACCTTCCCCTTTTAAACTTTTTCACTATTGGTTCGAAATGGAGGGGTTCTCTGACACAGTTGATGCTGCGTGGATTAGCTACTCGAGCAAAGAAGTAAATGCCATCAGATACTTTATGGGTAAACTCAAACATCTCAAATGTAAGATTCGTGAATAGACTAGCTGCAAGGTTGATGCTAAACATGAAAAAAAGATCAACTTCAATAAGAGCTTGCGTCCATTGATTGTATCATTGACGGTGGGAATGGAGGAGATGTGCAAATTCACAACAGACTAAGATTCTCAATAAAATACCGAACATCAAAAAACTTCAGGCTATGGAACTTGCACAGAAAATTAAAATCAAGTGGGCTATTGAAGGGGATGAAAACACTAGTTTTTTTCATGGTATGCTAAACAAGAAACATAATAACTCGAACGTTCATGGTATTATGATGGACGGTGTCTGGTTTGATGATCCTTTCATGGTGAAGAAACAGTTTTACGATCATTTTAGTAATCGCTTCACCTTTCCTAGCCCTATAGATACGAGTATTATGATGGATTTCCCTTTTAAATTATCGGATGAGCAGCGTATGAATTTAGGGCGAGTGGTTTCCATTGATGAACTTAACTTAGCGGTTTGGGATTGTGGAACGGACAAAGCTCCTGGTCCAGACGGTTTCACTTTTGGCTTCTACCGCCGATACTGGAATCTCATCCAGAATGATGTCGGCTGTCAGTTATTTCTTCTCAAATAGTGATATGCCTAAGGGATGCAATTCCTCTTTTATTGCCTTGATTCCTAAAACCCCTAATGCTAATTTAGTTAAAGACTTTAGACCTATTAGTTTAATTGGAAGTTTCAACAAAGTTATTGTAAAAGTTTTGGCAAACAGACTTGTGGGAGTTTTAAATGGCATAGTTAGTGAAGTACAATCGGCTTTCATTGCGAATAGACAGATCCTTGACGGACCTTTTATTCTAAATGAAATGCTTCAATGGTGAAAGGCGAAAAAGAAACAAGCTCTTATCTTTAAGGTTGATTATGAGAAAGCTTTTGACTCGGCTAGATGGAATTTTCTTAATGATATTCTTAAAAAAATTGGTTTTGGTAATAAGTGGTGCAATTGGATCCAATGTTGTCTTCAATCTTTAAGAGGATCTATATAGGTTAACGATAGTCCAACGGGAGAGTTTCAATTCGGTAAAGGCCTAAAACAAGGAGATCCACTATCTCCTTTTTTTATTTATCCTGATCATGGAAACGTTGCATCTTCCTTTCAACGTGTTGTCAATGCAGGTATGATTCATGGCATTAATTTTGGTGGTGGTTCGATAAATCTCTCTCACATGTTTTATGCGGACAATGCGTTTCGTTGGTCAGTGGAGTGAGAACAATATCACTAGTTTAATCAATGTTCTTGAATGTTTCCACAAGGCGTCAGGACTTCGTATCAATATGAGCAAGAGTAATATTATGGGTGTCCACGTTGGTATTGATAATGTTAAAAGAGCTACTGCTAGACTTGGGTGTCTCACTCTTAAAACCCCTTTTACATATCTTGGTTTTATTGTGGGTGGAAATATGTCTTAAATTCATATGTGGAAAGATACTGTAGACAAAGTTAAGCACAGGTTATCCAATTTGAAATTGAACACGCTCTCTATTGGTGGGTGTCTTACCCTAGTGAAATCGGTCTTAGGGTCTACGCCGCTATATTATTTCACTATCTTTAAAGCTCCGGTTGGTGTTCTAAATAGTATTGAAGCTCTCCGTCGTAACTTCTTCAATGGGCATACTATTAATAGTAATAAAGCTACTTGGGTAAATTGGAAGAAAGCTCTTGCTTCTAAGGCTCGAGGTGGGCTGGGGATATCGAGTATTTTTGATATGAATATAAGCCTTTTATGCAAGTGGGTTTGGTGTTTCATTACTCAAAAGAACTCCTTGTGGACTCGTGTCATACAGGCCATTCATGGTGTTAACGGTAGGATTGGGGCGAATAATACTCGTAGTTACAACTCCTGCTGGAGCATAATTATTCAAGAAATGAATTCGTTGGTTTCGAAAGGTATTGACATTCTGCAATTTTTCCGCTTAAAATTGGGGAATGGGGAGAACACTAAATTTTGGGAAGACAAATGGTTCGACGGGGTCTCAAAAGACAGATTTCATCGTATTTATGCCCTCGAGAATCACAAGAATATTTATGTTAGTTCAAAACTTTCTCAACCCATGTCTTTCTCGTTAGGCAGAAACCCTAGAGGTGGCATTGAGAAGGAGCAGTTTGATATGGCGACTAATTTGGTTAACGAAGTTACTCTTAGTTCCAATCCAGATCGTTGGTTATGGTCTTTAGAGGCTTCGGGGGAATTTTCGACTTCTTCTGCCATAAATCTTATTGATGGTATCATGCTTCCAAGTTTGGAGTTCAAAACAAGATGGAACAACTATGTCCCCATTAAAGCCAATGTGCACACTTGGAAGATCATGTCAAATTCATTACCAACCAGATTCAATATTTTTAGGAGAGGTATTCCTATTAACTCTATTTTATGTCCATGCTGCGATAAAGGAGTGGAGACAACCAACCATCTTTTTTCTCTTGTTCGACTGTTAAAGAGATGGTTAATTTGATCGCGAGATGGTGGAGTATACTAGCTGTGGAGTTTGATTCCTTTGAAGAATGGGAGAACTAGTTTAGCAGCGTACATCTTCCCCGGAAAAATAAAAAGATTCTTGAAGGATTCCGTAACAAGATGCTTTTTGATTCCAAGTTTCCAAAGAAGATGTTTTTAATTGATGATGTTATGTGTAATTCTTTCTATTGGTGTCGTTCTAGAAGTAAAGCTTCGTTCGGTTGGAACAATTGGCTTAAAAACCCTAATCTTTTAGCATTGTAATTCTAGCTTCTCACTAGCTCTTTCTTTTAATAAATCATCAGCCGTTCAAAAAAACCATTCGACAATTTTATAAATATCAGAGTTTAAATAAAAAGAGATCCCACTAGTTCTTACAAAATTTAATAAAAATAAATGTTTGTCAAATGTTATCGAATGGTAACTGTTTGATTTGCCTTCACTTTATCATGTGCGACTCCATGTTCCACCTCTTAAACCTACATACATGAGAATACATGATAACATGTCAACACAACGGTTGAGTGAATTCATAGGTTTATATATACATACATATGTAAAAGATGTCCATAGATCGAATCTATAATGGTATAGTAGAAATCTATAGTTTAAACTATAATTCATAGTTTAAATCTATGTTGTAGTATGAATCCTTAGTTCCGAACACAAGTATATTTATTCATTGGATGAAGCCATAAGTACATTATTACATGAAATTATTACATAGGTAGATGAGATTGCTAACTTGACGGTCTTTGCCCAACCCTATACTCTTGCCTAGTATAGTAACTCTACATACAAATGCATATGCAATGACAAACACATACCGGTGATAGCTAGTCGCCTTCGGACGAGGTTGTCAACCAAATAGATATATTCAATGTACAAGCGTTTAATTAATCAAGTAATTAACAATATATGGATTCGTGGGACTTTTTGCGGCAAGCAGGATGATGTAGGGTAATAGTGTCTAGGTATATAAAGACGAATACCGATTTAGGAAAACCGTTAATGAATTTAAAACCCGACGGATTCGTTCTCAAGGAAATGGATTAATGGCCAATTATCATTGTTTGGATAAGTTTACGTTTTTGGAAAGAGAAAAGATTAGAAAGCTAAAGATTGATTGCACTAAGACGGGCTAAAACTAAAACGAATTACGCGGACACGCAAATCGAGGCAAAACATATTAAAATAATAAAAAATTCTAAAAAATCTAAAAAACTTGCAAATAAATCATAAAAGTCTAATTTATAATGAAAAATCATAAAAACATCTTTTAGACACATTAATTAATTATTATTTAATTTTAAAATCTATTTAAAGACCTAAAACTCAAAATAATTAACCAAAAGTTCAATTCAAATTTTAATGTTTGTAAATCTCAATCTATTTAATTAAAAGCTAAAAATAATTTTTCTAAAATTTTAAAACTAAATTTACTATTTTTAATAACTTAAATGAAAACTATTAAATAAAATAATGATTAAAAATATAAAAAAGGGAAAAATCTCAAAAAATTTGAAAAAAGTATAAAATTACTTATAGTATTCTAGGAAAAATAAGATGGACGTGCTAAGTAAACTAAATAAGACAGAAAAGATGAAATAAGCCACGACTTATTTTTAAAAAAGAAATCAAAAGGCTATTAAGTAACAAACAAAGTAGACCATGACCAGATAAAGGGCCCTGGTACACTGCTATAACACGTTACTCCCACATTATGGGTCGCGTGTTCGAGCCAGGCCAGAGGTAACCTTTTATTTATTTATTTCGTTACTTATTTTCCTTTTTGGACAATAATCACTCCGACAACGGTTGGCCTGGGGAAGTGTTAAAAATCTAAAATCTACAAGATAAAAGCACAAAATAAGCTGCAATAAGCACATATATCAAAGTCAAAAAAGCCAAAGTTACTTAACCATCAGATATCGGGCAAAAGCAACAAGCAAGCATGTCAGATATCAGATACCAAAGAAGCACAGGAACTCGGACAGATGCAAATGGCAATTTTTTTTTTGTGAAATTCAATTTAAGCTACAAGCTAAGATAACCAACCAAATTTCAAAAACCTATGAAACAGATCTGCTACTACCCTAGAGCTACTTGCATACCAGATTTCAACACCGAAAACTTAAAAGTGAAGAGATTATAAATTCTGATGTAAATGGCTAATTTCAAAGCACAAGTGTTGCACAAAGTGGGTCTCAACTCAAAACCAATCAGCAGTTCAAAATAGTTTTCGAATGCCAATTCATAACAAAAATATGTCATACATGTATCCGCATGTTGGAAAACCATCACACTCAAACTGCGTATATTTTCCTCCATAGAAAACCGTTTCGACGCCTACATAGTCTTCATTCGAAAAGTTCCACCCAAATCTATACGAAAATCTCAGGGACCATCCAGGTTCTTTGGACTCGCCTCTAACTTGATATGTAAGAAACTGTGTGTCTTTGCTTTCATGTCTGATACCTTCCAATAGGTATTTGACGGGCACATGTAGTTGTCCCAAAATGTTATCATTCTCGACCTCCTGAATCTTGATTACCAGAACTACTCCTCCAGGCTCATTCATTGTGAATTTGATAGGTTCCGAAGCTCCATTTTTGTCGAATGAGGCTCGTACCTCCTCCTTGTCCCAGATGGAACAGACTGCATATGCGTCTAATGAATTAGTGTTGTTCTTGAAACTTCGTACGGAGGTGAGTGTGAGCTCTAAACTACTCCTTAGATCCATGATTGTAGGGTTAATTCCCTACAACCCTGATTACTAGATGCGGAATCACCGATCGAAGAACACACACACAAGAAGAATCGACAAAAAAGCGACGCCCACAAGGTAATCCCTAATCGTTCCCGATTAGTTTTATTGAAAGAATGACGTAATTGGTTTGTTCCCCCTCACCTTCTTTTATAGAGATGAGGGGGAACCGACTATACAAGTCCTACGGGTCGGGTTGGGCTTATACATTGCCAACCGACCTTTATTCATAGCTATTAGGAAACTAAGCTACTCGACTCTTGATTACCCTAGACACGACTTAGGTGATAATATAAGACTAGATATAACAATTTCCACCTTAGGCTTATATTAGCCTATCCCAACACTCAGCAATTCCAGGCAGTGTTGTAACTTGCATCCAGGTACCACCTTCGTCAAGGCATCCGCAGCATTGTGTTCAGTACCCACCTTCAGAACTTCAACCGTCTTTGCTTCCAAGACTTATCTGATAAAGTGATAACGCACATTAATGTGCTTAGTCCTTTCATGAAAAACATGATTCCGCGATAAATGAATCGTGCCCTGATTATCACAATTAACTGCAACAGTGTTGAGTTTCACGCCCAACTCTTTCAAGAGTCCTCTTAGCCAAATAGCTTCCTTCACAGCCTCCGTAAGGGCCATATATTCTGCCTCTGTAGTTGAAAGAGCCACCACGTGTTGTAGCGTTGCCTTCCAGCTTACAACACATCCATGTACTAAAAATGCGTAACCAGTGAGAGACCTACCCTTATCCGGATCCCTGGCGTAGTCTGAATCAACAAAACCTGTTACGTCCACATGGTTGCCACGATTTGTCCCATACACCAAACCCACGTTTACAGTGCCCTGCAAATACTTCATAATCCACTTCACTGCTTCCCAATGGAGTTTACCCGGATTCGCCAAATATCTGCTAACTACACTTACTGCATACGCTATGTCTAGCCTCGTGCATACCATCAAGTACATTAAGCTCCCAACCGCATTAGCATACGGCACCTTACTCATTCTTTCAACATCACAATCCCTAACTGGGCAATCTTTCAACGACAACTTGAATTGCCCGTCCAATGGTGTCTGAACCGACTCCCCATTGTTCATTCTAAACCTGTTTAAAACTTTAGAAATGTACCCGGATTGTGACACCCTCAGAATCTTGCGACTCCGATCCCTGAAGATCTCCATACCAAGAATCTTCTTTGCTTCTCCGAGCTCTTTCATGTCGAACTCCCTTTTAAGCAAAGACTTGGTAGCCGCGATCTCAGCCTTGCTTTTACAAGCAATCAGCATATCGTCTACATATAACAATAGATAGATATACTCCCCTGGTGCATAATTCCTGTAATATACGCAGCTGTCGTAACTGCTACGCTTAAACCCGTTGCTCAGCATATACTCATCGAACCTCTTGTATCATTGCCTAGGTGACTGCTTCAAACCATAAAGAGATTTCTTTAACAAACATACCTTGTTACCTTGTTCAAATCTCGGTGGCTGCCTCATGTAGATCACTTCTTCAAGATTTCCATGTAAAAACGCCGTCTTTACATCAAGCTGCTCCAGCTCATAATCTTTACACGCAGTCAATGCAAGTATAACCCGAATAGATGTGTGTCGAACTACCGGCGAAAATACTTCATTGTAATCAATACCTGCCCTTTGTGTGAATCCACGAGCCACCAACCATGCCTTGTACCTAGGCTTTTGAACACCTTCAATCCCTTCCTTTATTTTGAACAGCCATTTGCAGCTCACCAGCTTTTGCCCAGCTGGATGATCTACTAACACCCAGGTCTTGTTCTTCCTCAGAGAATCCATCTCTTCTTTCATAGCAGCTTTCCACTTAGAATTGTCTTCACAAGCAACTGCTTCCTGGTATGTCAATGGTTCATGAGTATCTTCTTCCTCTGCTGCAGCAAACGCGTAAGCAACCATATTACTCTCATCCTGAAACCTTGCCGGTTTCGTTTTTGTCCTTGGCTCTCTATCCCGAACCAATTGATAATCTGTGAGATCTGGTGGATGATCAATTTCTTGAACCCCTGCATCTTCATCATCGCCATCTTCCTGATCCGTATGGTCTTCCTGATCTGACTTATCTTCCTGACCTGTTTGATCTTCCTGGCCTGTCTGGTCTTCCTCAGGCGTATGATTATTTAACCTTTGCAGTTCCACCTCAAACTGTAATTCCTCAACAGATTTATCTTTTCCTGCACCAGAATCCTTCAACGTGTCTTTGTACATGACACTTTCATTGAAGACCACGTTCCTGCTTGTGACTATTTTAGGCGATTCATTATCAAGCCTATATAGTCTGTACCCCTTCACACCTTCAGGATACCCCAAAAGAACGCATTTTACCGCTCTCGGCTCGAGCTTCCCTTGTTTAACGTGTGAATACGCGACACAGCCGAAAACCCTCAACATCCCATAATCACTAGGATGTCCCGACCACATCTCCATAGGTGTCTTCTTCTCAATCGCTGTCGATGGTGACCTATTTATAAGATATGCGGCCGTACATGTCGCTTCCGCCCAGAAGGTCTTGGGCAATCCAGACTGTATTAATAAACAGCGTACCTTGTACATGAGAGTTCTGTTCATCCGTTCTGCTAACCCATTCTGCTGCGGCGTCCCGACAACCGTTAAATGTCTAGCAATCCCACTCTCAGTACATAGCTGATTAAATTCCCGGTTACAGAACTCAAGACCATTATCCGTCCTAAGCTTCTTAACCGTCCTCCCAGTCTGATTCTCTACTAACTGCTTCCACTCTTTGAACTTTTCAAATGCTTCGTGTTTGAACCTGAGAACATAAACCCATACCCTCCTGGAATAATCATCAACTATAGATAAGAAATACCTCTTACCTCCCAATGATTCCACCTGAGACGGACCCCATAAGTCTGAATGAACATAGTCTATCACTCCCTGAGTAGTGTGCCTTCCTACACCGAAACGGACTCGATGTGACTTTCCCAGAACACAATTCTCACAAAAATCGAGCTTACCTAGACTCTTCTTGCCAAACAAACCCTGCTTTTCCAGCACGTGTAGTCCCGCCTCACTGATATGTCCTAGTCTTTTATGCCAAACCTGCACAAGACTGTCTTTCTCTTCAACACTAGCATTAAGCTCACCGGCCAATGCATGGCCATCCAAAGAGTACACACAGTTCTCCCTTCGGGTTCCAGATATAATAACCCTAGAACCATTAATCACCTTGACTTTGCCCGACTGTAATTTTACGGTATATCCCTCTTTTTCAAGAGTTCCCAGCGATATCAAGTTTCTTTTCAATTCAGGTATATACCTGACATTGTGTAACACAAAACTTGACCCATCTTTCAGTTGTACCTTTACCTTGCCAATACCCCTGATCTTGCACTCCCTGTTGTCGCCCAACAGTACGCTGCCCCCATCGCATTCCAGAAAATCAAAAAATACATCTAACCTGGGTGACATGTGATATGAACCTCCTGAATCCATGATCCAGTCTTGCAGTCTTTCTGCACTCATCACCATCATCACCTCAGAATCATCGTAAATCGAACCACTGGAGCTTGGTTGATCATCTTTCTTGACGTAACCTTTTGACTTCTTGCGATTATTCTTCGGACAGTCTCTTCTCAAGTGCTCCTCAGATTGGCAAATAAAGCATTTGAGTCTTCCACCTCGAGACTTCGATCTTGACTTTCCTTTTGACTGATGCGAATTCCTGCGATCAGTTCTTCCCCTCACATATAACCCTTCACCATCATCCCCCTTCGCCTTGAACCTTTCTTTGATTTCCTTTGAATTTAGTGTGGCCATCACGTCCTCCAAAGTCAAATCTTCCCGTCCATAAAGCAAGGTATCCACAAAGTGTTCGTATGATGCTGGAAAAGACGTGAGTAACAATAAAGCAAGATCTTCATCCTCGAATTTTACCTCAATATTTGCTAAATCAAGAACGATTTTGTTGAACTCATCTATATGCTCGGAAATCTTTCGTCCAGCCGGCATGTAGAATGTATACAACTTCTTCTTCAGGTACAACTTGTTGGCCAATGACTTTGTCATATACAAAGACTCGAGCTTTGACCAAACCCCCGCTGCAGTCGTCTCCCCGGTAACCTCTCTCAGGACCTTGTTACCTAAACACAAAATCATGGCACTGTGAGCATTCTTGTCAAGCTTAGATTTCTCTTCAGCTTCCATATTCGCGGGGAAAACCTCCAGAGCTGCTTCACATCCGTTCTGGATTAATAAAGCACGCATCTTGATTCTCCATAACCCGAAATCACCAGTTCCATCGAATTTCTCGATGTCAAACTTGGCTCCCGTCATTCTTTATTCCTTTATTGATTTGCTAAACCTTGTGATAAACCCTCACAAAATCACAAAACAATAAAGCCCCTTCGGTAACTCGCTAAACCTTGTGATACGTTTAACCTCACAATCACGAATTACGAAGTCCCCTTGTGTAAAAGCCCTTCAAAGTCAAATACTATATATTTTATTATGTTAAACCTAACAAAACAAAAATATATATCTAATAAACCTTAGCCCAATTTATAGTTTGGCTTGGCCCAGAAAAACTATTGACCCAAAAACTAAAATTATAAAGCGTGTATCTTTGAAGGCTTTGGTTGACTTTTTAACAAAGACAACAACACTGTTCTTCTTCTTCCCTCTCAACTGCGATGAAAACAAGAAAGGAAAAAAAACAGCCACTTTTCAATCGATCCCCTGCTGCTACAACCTTGAAGATCACGACACCTGATCACCAATTCCTCCTCTTCTTCGATCGACTCCTAGTAAATCAGTTAACCCTGCGAACCTGGGCTCTGATACCACTTGTAGGGTTAATTCCCTACAACCCTGATTACTAGATGCGGAATCACCGATCGAAGAACACACACACAAGAAGAATCGACAAAAAAGCGACGCCCACAAGGTAATCCCTAATCGTTCCTGATTAGTTTTATTGAAAGAATGACGTAATTGGTTTGTTCCCCCTCACCTTCTTTTATAGAGATGAGGGGGAACCGACTATACAAGTCCTACGGGTCGGGTTGGGCTTATACATTGCCAACCGAACTTTATTCATAGCTATTAGGAAACTAGGCTACTCGACTCTTGATTACCCTAGACACGACTTAGGTGATAATATAAGACTAGATATAACAATGATCGTACTCGATATCTGTTAAATCACATGCATGCTGTAGGTTAGGAAATATGTAAATTTCTATATGATAAAATTACATTCGTATACTTGTATATATAAACGTAAATATTAATAACTCTACAACTCGATGACTATTTTTACTATTGACGTGTTACATGCAACATAATTACTACTACCACGCAGGGCTAGAGCTGGTACTACAATATACTGAAAAAAAGGCTAATCCATGATGCATGCATGCACGAACTAGAGCTGACTTGATAAATTAAGTACACTTAACCTTAGATCGAGTTTTAGAATAATCATATTGGAAACAAAAGTTAGAACTTTAAGAGTAACATGATAACGGTAAAATAGGAAGTTGACGAGTTAATGTGTTACCTTATAAAAAGAAAAAAAGAAGAATGAGGAATGGTGATCGAGCCACTTATGGTCTTTTTTTCTTTGTTTCTCGGACTACGTCTACGTGTATATATAGAGATAGAACTCTGGATACAAATCCTATTAACAGTCATATACGTATATGCTAACAGTTCTAACCTGATACAAACAAAAGCTTTCTTATTGGTCTTTAAAAGAAGCCTTCACTACAAGAAAAACTACATTTCCTGACACACAAAAAGTGTCAGGAAAAGTACAAAAAAGTGTTAGTAACAATAATTTAGCTTCTCCTTCACAAATAATAAGTGTTAGCAGAAGTCCAGACGGTAAAGGTATAGAAAGCCCATTGGTCGTTTTAACACTTTTTATTTGACAAATTTACCCCAAGTACAATTGTAAAACAAGGTCTAAAATGCCTACCGCACATTACATCATAGATTACATCTGAACCAACATGCTAATGAGACGAGATTACTCATACTTTATGCAACTCGTGGAGCCGTAAGTTTGAGGAACTGATTGAGCACGAAGACAACTTAAGGGGCTGGCCGATGAGGCAAAGTTTTTAAGAATATGTGATGAAAAGGGTAAAAAATAAATTTTGTTGCCGGGACTTGAACCCGGGTCTCTCAGGTGAGAGCCGAGTATCCTAACAAACTAGACGACAACGGATGTTTATGCTTGTTACGAGTTACGACTCATGAAAAGTAATTTTCAAGTAACTTGAAGACATGACTTAGAACTTTATAAGTCACTGCCAGATTCATCACCTCAAATGGTGCAATTTTGGCTTAGCCGAGTTGTTTTCAAATGCTGCAAAGCATCTTACTTGTTAAAAAAAGTAGTAATACTTCCAACTTTACAAGTTAGCTTAAAATGTTATGAAAATTCAGTCATCTCCCTAAGAAGAAAAGGATGTTGTAAAGCATAATGGAATGTGAGTTTCTATTTGAGGAGAGACATTAGAAAGCGATAGCATAATGAAATCACTGTTGCAAATTTCTTACGAATACATACAGTTTTGAGTTAAAAGGCCTATTTTAAAGTTATTGCCAAGGAACTTCAAGTACCACGGGACGGCTTTGCTCAAAGAGATGAGACTTCATACTGACAACTACAGCATGAATGCTGCAAAAATATCAAAACCCATGACAAGGTCAATGTATGTTAGATAACAAAAAAAATCGTATATTGGCAAAAAAAGGACTCGTCTTGTGAGCTAAATTTTCTAAACATGATCGGATTGACTTTGAGTTCCTAGGGAACTTGGCAGGCGAACCTTACACTGTGCAGACAAACATATCACCCAAGGTCAAGGTAACCGAGAGTAGCAATTTCAACTATGGTTTGACCCAACAGCAACAGATTACTATAACTACACCATTCATTTGAATCCTACTGAACTTGTGTAATTGAACCAACTCAAAGCACCATTTGTTTACATAATAAACAGCTCTTAGTCATTGCTTATTGTATTGCAGATGTTATGTTGATAGTATTCCAATCCGAGTCTTTAGAAATTATCAGAGTGAAGTGATTGCATACCCAAACCAAGAATGGATGCGAGTCTACTCTAGTTTATGGAATGCCAATAACTGGGCTACAAGAGGTGGTTTAGTCAAAATCGACTGGGTTGATGCGCCTTTTGTGGCTTACTACCCTGGGTTCAGTGCTAGAGCTTGTAAGCGGAACGACCTATTAGTATTAGCATGCCATTCCATCTAAATCCAACTTGTGGACATCTAATGTTTACAACTTACAAGCAACTGACAATGAGTCAACAAGGTCAGCTCAAATGCATATGTAATAACCACATGATCTACAACTGTAATACATATTTCATGCATTTTAAGGGACAGATGGCACCTGAATGTTCTATCCACAATACTGCATCAAATCATTGAAGATCAATTCTATTACGGAAATCTAAGTATTGTTTGTTTCAAAGTTACTAATAAATTCGTATTTGTTCATAGAATGGTAAATATGTTATATTGTGTATCCAGTGCCTCGTATTCTAGTTTCCATCAGCTACATGATACACTAAGATCATTCTGAAACAATAGGTAGCTCTTTGTCCGCTATTATTCTAAACTGATGCATGACAAGTTCTCCATGGTCAAATGCGATATCAGAATAACCATTGATCCGTTAATGCTTCTTACAAGATCAAAAAATAGAGCAACACTCCATTACCACATTGTTATATCCAGATGATTTTCACAGGATATGTGATGCCAAATGAACAATGTTTCCTCGATCTACATATATGGGGTCGGAAAATTCTCAAATAGCTATAGTCTTGATGACCTGTTTTATTTTTTTATTTTATTTTCATTTTTTATAAACATCGTCTGTTCCTATGTTATCTGTTAATAAGCACAACTTAATGGTCTTTTATGATAGGAATTTGATCATGTGATATGTTTTTTATAACTTGAGTATAGGCATTTCCTTTATCGTATTCATTGATCCCATAATTGTATGTCAACACCAGTATACAATTTAGTATATCTTCCGGTCTATGACCCATTGTTGCAACGGTATACTGCAGAAAGACAAATTCATTTGCATCAGTATGGACAAAATACGCAAGGGCCCAGTTACTTGTGAATGGGTCGACACAGAAAGATTCCATCTATAACTGGTCAACGTCTAAACATGAAAACGGGATTGCCTTAAATTCAGGACAATCTTGTTTACGCTGAAGCTTCATACCAAAAGCCTAAAGTAATATTAGAAGAAATATTAGAAAGAAAAAGAAAACTTAAAGCAAAGTTTGCGAGTTGTAATGTTATGACTAGCAGGATTAAAAATACAGAAGAATGTGATGCTACTGTACCAGTCATCCTGATCTTATTTTACAGTTAATCTCATAGATCGGTTGGGTTCTCATAAGCAACAAGAGGTTGTTTCTGTTAATATCCTACTCGAAATAGGGGTATGCGGTGAGCAAGAGGGGGAAAATCGTGGCTTTTCAAGTAGCCAGTAATCTCGATCCTGCGTGAGGAAATCTAATTTATTATGCAATCACAAGAACTTAATGATGTTTTGTATTTATGTTTGTTATAAAAAGATAGTTGAGAATGAAATAGGGGAAAAGGCTTCAGAAGTGCATATTGAGGTTTCTTGTCCCACATCGCAGGGTTAGCTAAAGTGTTTGAGGCATAGATGTGTATAAAAGCAGAGGTTGGGCCATGGTATATGCATCTTTGCGCTTGGGGCAATCACACAGCTAATGAGGTAATAACCTAGGCCTCGGGTTTCCCTTGGCCTTTGAGAATTTCTGGAAGGGCTACCTTTTTAAGGTTAAAGCCCTACAATCTCTAGTTAAAGTTTGATAAACTCCACTGTGAGTTTACCTTCGTAGCTTTTTGCTCTGGTCAAAACCGAGTTAGTTTCTGGTGTCATCAGGCTAACATCCATGAGACATTTTTCTATATATTGGAACTATGATGGTCTTGATTTTGAAAGAAAGTGAAGAAGTTTAATTCGAGTTACTCAAACCTCTGCTGGCTAGTGTCAAAACATAGTGAAGTTTGCAATAGCTTTACGAATCACATACAATTCTCTTCCTTGAAATATTTTGATGATGTATTATCTCTACATAGGGAGTTCTGCCGGTAGCGCGAGAATTGGGGGAAGGGGTACTTTGGAAATCTGCAGAAAAGCTAAAGCCTTATCTTATGCAAGCTGTGACCCGTCAGATACATGTACTGAAATTGTGACTTCAGTATGTGGAGGGACAACTGCTACATTTTAACATGATGACAAAAATCCCTCAGCAATCATAAACTTATATACGTATTTCGATTAGCCAAAGTTAATAATTGGCGTTGGACGTATTGTGTTGGTGTGTCCAGATGGTATTACAAATCCTATCTTTGTAAATCTCTATATCATTTACAACATCTATAAATGAATGATTGCTTTGGGTACCAGAAGCGACATGAGTTGATTTATATACCTTGGTGAGTCTATGATAGATTGTTTCTATGCAGTCAGGGACGGAGCTAGGATTTCACATTGAGAGGGGCTTAAAAAAAATTCGGTAATAACATACAGTTTTTTCTCTCAGAAGGTAATGTAGTGTCTTTTTATTTCCAAAATAAGTTTAATGTAAACAAAATTGTGATAAATCACAATCTATAGGGGCTAATATTAGAATTTTGACTGAAAATTCAAAACTAGACTACTGTCCACTAAAATATGGAACAGATATGACTTTTTTATTTGTTTTATTAATTCATCTTCTTCACAAGAATACTAGATCTCAAAACCTCCATTAAAAGTATTAGATTCTTAACCAAATTGCTTATTGACTTTATATTTTCTCACTAAGATGTATGGTAGTTCTGCCATTTGTTAGGGGGGGCCAAGCACCCTCCAGCCCCCCTACTGGCTCCGTCGGTGTATGCAGTCCTCTTCTGACTCTGTCGTAGAGCCTCCCAAATCTGCTCGACCAACGCAACCCCGTCGCTCTTTCTTTCCATTACTATTTATCTTTTACAATTAGCCATAAAGTTACCAACATTAGTTATTAATGTCGCCCTTTAACTTGATCTTATAATCGGTTTTGCTTCCAAAAAATACATCTCACAGTTTCTCTAATGACTATGGTTATTGCGTAACACAAATCAATTTACTAGCATAACACTACTGAGAATCTTTGTGTCCAAAGAATGCAGAAAGTCCAAGCAAGTTAAGTTTTTAGAATAACCTTGTATCCATCCCATATCGCCTGGGTGAGATAAACAAACAAGGAAGATTTGTGTATAAAAACAAAGGCCTAGTA
The DNA here is from genome assembly GCA_025667525.1 of Glebionis coronaria. Classification (NCBI taxonomy): domain Eukaryota; kingdom Viridiplantae; phylum Streptophyta; class Magnoliopsida; order Asterales; family Asteraceae; genus Glebionis; species Glebionis coronaria. The sequence continues at coordinate 546,232,578 of CM046882.1, forward strand.
TTGAAAGAAGCATACCTTTCTCGGCCTTTTGGCTAATATCAAGTGTAGTATCTGTTCTTATCAGTTTAATATCTGATATGTGAGCCATCGGCTCACTCGATATTAATCTTATTTTTTATGGGGGAAGAACCCACCACAGTAGTTTGCTGCTGGGGTTCTTCATGTGTCGCCTTTGTGTTGCACTACTGTCTTGGCTGGCGCACCCCTCCAATATATAGTTAAACTTTGAAGCTTATTTGCTGCAATATTACATGGTGGTTTCTAATCACCATTGGAAATTTTTCATAGTTTGAGCTAATGCAGCTTTTTGGCCAACTTTTCTAGAAGCAAACGGTTGAGAATTAGTGTAACCAATACATTTCTGATTGCAGAAAGACCCACAAATCGGGGCGGTATTATTTGTTTCAAATGGAACAAACAAGCCACTAGGACTTAGGAGTATTTGAAAGATGGATTGAAAATCCTTTAGACTACAACATTCCAAAGGTAAAAAGCTACTACAACCTTTTTTCTTGGAGATCTGTTTTGGAACACACCACAAACAACAAAATCCAAGTCTAAAACCTCACCAAAAGCTGGTTTTTAATCCGCTTCTGAACAAGCTTTTGGAACAGTGAGGGTTAGCAGAAAACAAAGAAAACAAGATTTTTTTTTTCAAAAACCTTTGGAACCAGAATTTGCAAAATAAAACTTAGTCACCAACACCAAAGTAACTTAAACTCAAACCTTCACCACACCTTGATCTTGTCAAGATCAAACTGCTATGATCAAACCTAAGCCTAAGGATCTAAAACAGCGTTGAACAAAAACTTGGAAAATGTAAAATGGAACTTGCAAATAACTTAAATGAAACGAATTAACTTACATAAAAAAATAAAGTTGGAACTCAAAAAACTTTCTTTCATTAACTAAAAAGAAGAAGTACAAATTCTGGAACAGTTGGAATGAAACTATGCTAAGCCTTTTATATGCATACAAAGAAGATACTAAAATCTCTAAAATGCTAAACCCTAGCTGTATGATCTTCCCAAAAGGCCCTTGAAGATATTCGGATCCAATTCAACATCTTTGATTTTTGAAAATAGTCAAAAGGCTCTCATGTGACTTTGTAGAATCATGTGATGATGCCAACTTTTGAGAGTTGATCAAGACCCTCTATTCTTGTTGTGGAGAACAAGGAAACACTATGGACCATTGATCTTTCTGATATGGTTTTGGAATTTTGCCAAACGTTACTTGAAGTGGGGTAGGGGAACCTTTGGTATCACATGTGGGTGACGTGGAGTTGGTTTTAAGGGTGCGGTTTAGTCTAAAAAATGTTTAATCATAGATCTGGAAGAGATTAGGGCAAACCCTTTTGATTTGAACACTTTATGATTTTAGGGTTTATGGTTGGAAAAAAAGTGGATTTGATCTGAAATGGTTAAACAATGGATGTTTTGGCGCTCTAATAATAATTAAATACTAATTCAAATAATTAGTTATTAATTAAACGGGCTGGGTATGGTTTCGGTATTAAGGTGGGTTTGGGTTGGATATGGGTTTAAATTGGACGGCTTCTCCCCTTTATCTTTCATTAAAAAAATGCAAAACACCCCCTCACAACTTTTGGTAGAATATTGAGCAAATCCTTTTGTTATATCTTTGATCCTTTGGCAATATTGGTCAATGACTTCAAATGTAATTCTTTCAAACTTCAAGGGCCTTTCTTGTACAACAATGAAACTTTAGGGACCAAACTTGTTAGTTTGAGATTTACAAGGGTATAAAGTGGTCATTTATTCAAACTTGGAGGACCAATCTTGTACATTCTTCAATCTTTAAGGGTATTTTTGAAAAATCAATACTCGGGTCCGGTTCTCTGTGCGGCTTCATTTTCCGTGTTTGTTTTTCCTTGTTTCTTGTGATCTTTTGGCCATTTCAAGATATTCGTACCTACAATCACACAATTGAACAAACAAAGGGTTTTTGCATGGTTTTATGATATTTTTCCGTATTTTAAGCCCGATTTATACGATGAGACCATGTATAATTAGAGGCTCATCACAGGACCAATGGAAATAACCTTATATTCGGACAACATACAATCGGGTCCCTTGTGTTCAATGTTAAATAAGTAAAGTATTCAAAACTCTTAGTTTCACAAGTAAGTTTTCGATGATTCTAAATCATATAGTAAGCAATTCAAGTTTTGCGAAAATTTTTAAGTAGTGCTTATATCGCAATAAGTTACTTAGTTAAAACTAGCATGTACCCCCTCGCGGGCTTATAAAAACATATAAAGCAATAAAAGAGAGGCTATGAACTCACATGATATAAAAATACACGTAGATCGAGGAACAACATCGGAAATCTGACACATGACTTTGCAAGATAACAATTACTCCTTGATCGAGACCCCAATGATCGACATATGACCAAACGAGACCTAACATGATGAGATACGTCTTAGATTCGAGACTATAACTAAGTCATACATATATGTAAGTAGTGTACTTTAGTATGTTTGGACATTGTATAAGTTTTATAAAACCTTTGACAACAATTTACCATGTATTACCCATTTTGACAGTTAAGCCCATTGTAGCTCATTCGTGGCCCGTTACAAGTTCATGTGAGCTAAGCCCATCTCAAACTCAGTATTGAACTCCAAACTTATTATTAATCACATGTCAAGGTTGTCAAGATCCCGATCTTAATTTTAGGATCTTACGATTTTACGATACTGTAAAGCAAAAACGATCTGAATCTTACGTAGGATCTTAAAGTGCTTAAGATCTTATAGGATCCCGATCTTGATCATAAGATCTTAGGATCTACTACGATCCGATCTTACTTTTCTCGTGCGACAAACTAAAAAACTAAAAATTTATATTTTCTATTTTGTATAATCTAAAAAACAACGTATAAATCTTCTTATTCATTTCATAATTATAATTTAGGACCATATTTTTATAAAATATTCGTATAATTTTGTGTTTACTATGTATATTAATTTGTAAATTTGTAAAATATTGCAAAGACTACTAAAAATTTACATTATAGTAGGATCTTACGATCCCGATCCTACTTTACGATCTCGATCTTGCAAAGACGAAAACGATCCTAAGTAAGATCCCGATCTTGAGAACCTTGTCACATGTCCAATAATGGCTCAATAGCCATTAAAGCGTATGTTTGGCTTTATGACCCAATCTACTTTATATGCATTGCGGGTTCTAAAACGCCTCAAAATGATGTCGAATTAATATTTCACGATGGTTGGATATTAGTTCTTCTAATTATCAGGATATGAATGAGTCCCTAGTTCCTGATAAGTTGGTCCTATCACTTCGGTTGTTATAACGATCAACACGTTTTACGTTAATTCAATATGATCCAATTCTTACAATATCCCGACATGCCCTGTAGTCTAGATCGTTTCTCCTTAACCGAAAGTCTTCTAGGTGAATTCGTTTTACCAAAATTATCCTCAACTCATGTACTTTACTGATCTTAAGTCCAATTAACCATAATCTATATTTTTCATAGCTTAGTTACCCATTTTCATACTTAGAAAAATTGTTTGTGATTCGCAACCAACTTCGATTCCACCTTTTCGGCCGCCATTACCAAAAACTGTTTGAAATTGATATACCATCCAATTGATTCTAATATTATATGATTTTATATACCACTTTTAAGTTTGCATATTTATAGGTTGGTATACGAAAATATGAGTTAACAGCCCATCAATACAGCATGTCATATTCTGACCTTGTTTACTAAATCGACCATAACTTACTCTCTAGGAATCGCTCCCTGACATTCCGCCTAGAGAATCCATCACCAAATAACCATCAACATGAATGATAAACCAAACTTTTAAACCTATTGAGGTTAACAAATAATTCTTTTTCCTACTAATCACAAACTACTCTTATAAATATTATATTCATAATGCCCATCTAGTCATGCTTTAATTATTAATAATATACAATATCCAACACATACTAATTAGCTATTAAAAGATCAAACTCAGTAGTAAGATAAAATTTAGATATATACAAATCAATACATCAATTGAACTCAAATAAAGAAAGATATACACCTTCAACAATGAAGAACAACAAGACGATAACTGCACCAAGGTGATCATTCTTCCAAAATCCTTATAAGCACTAATCCCACCTTGATTTAGCCATGAATTTAACCATTTATATAAGCTCTAAAATCATCCCTAAAATTCTTATATCACTTCCTTAACCAAGCTCCCAAACTACAAATAACAATAGAAGTATCAACACTAGTTACCAACTATCAATCTTCAACTAGTGTACAATAAATTTTAGGTAGAAAATTAACGAATTATGTGCTGAGGGAGTGGATTTCGTGTAGATGGAGAAAACAAGAGAAATTTTATAAATTTTTGAGTTAACTATGTGAAAATGATTAGGTGTAATCTTATGTAAAGTTGTTAAACCACACGCTACGATGGTGCCATAGTTGGGGTTGTACCTTACCAGCCTAAGAACAATGGCTCACCGCACCTCACTCTCGTGCCATGGTTCTGACACCGTATTTGCCAGCCAACAAATGTTTGCATTGTGATTTTTTTAATTATTAAAGTGGGGTATATGTGGACCCCATATACCATTTGTTACCCTTATAGCACCATTTTTTTCGTGGCTCCCTGCTACCTCATAAAATGTGGTGCCATAGCCTACGTGTCAGCTATGGCACCACTTTTAGCTATGACACCACACCACTGTACCTAGTGCTTTTAGGAAGAGTACATGTGTCCATAACATGTGTAGTTTAACACAAACTTGCCACATAGTGGCATAGAGTGTATCACCCACTAACCATTATATAAGTGAGGTGAATTAATTAAAAACTTGCCCCGCAATTTGCAAAAGCGGGTATTAACGAAGCTCGATATTTTAAAAGTTACGCGATTTGGAAGATATTCGTATAACACGAAAAATAAAACGATCGATATAAAATAAAAATGTCGACATTCGGAGAACATTGATATTTCGGTTAATAATGAGGCTTATAATTTAATCAATGTTAACGCGTTATATAAGTGAATGACGCCTAAAGGTTTAACTTAAATTACAAAAAATGCTCGTAAAACGAAAAATTAAAGTGAATACAACAGAAAAAGTATTTCTATGTCATAACGAGAATATTTACGGTCGATGACGTTAGTAGACTTTGCTGTTAAATAATAATATACACATATTCGATACGCTAAAGTCCTAACCTTTTCAGGTAGCCGAGAATTCAATATTATTCGTAAAAACGAACATGGTAAATAAAAGTCGGGTTATAAATATTGGTCCGAAAATTACGAATTGCTACATTAGTATTAAATACTTATATGCGAATATTGTGATAAATTATCTCAAAAGTGACGTAGTATCATTATTGTCATTCGCCTTACAAAAAAGTTACATATTTAAAGTTTTTACATGATGTATAATCAATTAAATAATTAGTAATAAGGAAAATGAGGAATTATTTATTCAACTAAACAATCACATGGAAGAAAAACAGTGAGAGTAGAAACATGTCAACCTGTATATATATATAACCAAATCGGGTTTCCTTTTAATTAAAAAGTTGCATTAAAAAAATATGCAAGGAGAAATATATTACTCGATTATATGTTGTTTATCCCGATATATCTTAATTTATTTATCACACTTGAGTTATAAAACACGTTATTACTTAATCATTCTATCTTTGTAGGACAAAACAAGTTAGTTATCAGATTACATTTTCCAGTAAAGTAATTAACCATGAAAAACTTATTTGACTAAATGAACCTTAAGATCCAAAATTTGACCCTTGAGGCAAATCACATGCACCATTGAACTTGTAACTTGATCCGGATCTATATTTACAACTTGACATGAACCCACTAAAGCCCCCGAATCCAATCTTCATGAATGAAAAAAGGTTCTTTGTATCGTTATCTTTTTTGGTAATTTTTATCTAAATCTATATTATGTGATTCGTTATTTATCTAAATAGTTGTTTACATAATTGTTTGTAATGGTAACAAACAAGTGTGGCATATGTTTTCGCCTCTCAAGGGTTTATGGTTTTAGTGAAAATACCATGACAACATTGATGAGACTGCAATTATACATAGTCTCATCATCTAAATCGAGCTTAAAACGCTAAAAATATCATCAAAATACCCAAAAATATGCTTGTGTTTGTTCATTGTGTATTTTAGGTACGGATATCGTGAAATCAACAAAAGATCACAAGAATCAAGCAAAAATGAACACGGGAAACGAAGCCGCACAAAGAACCGGACCCGAATCATGAATTTTCATTGATTCCTTGAAGTTTGAAGATTTGGCAAGATTGGTCCCTCTACTTTTGAAGACGTCATTTTATACCCCTGTAAAACCTCAAAATTACGTATGGGTCCCTAAAATATCAAGTATATGCATAAATGGTCCTTGGAATTTGATGAATATGCAAGATTAGCCCTTGGAACAAGTTTGATAAAATTGTTGTGGCCAAAATGGGAAAAATGAAACTTGGTTATAAAGGGATTTCAAAGTTGTGCTGTTTAAAAGTTAAGTGACAAACCTTTGGGAATCAGAGGACCATATGCGACCAGACAACCAAACATACCCACCCAACCAAATTATGCCATGTCACCTCATCAACTAATCAGCACACACCACCCCCTCACACTCACCACGTCATCATCCACTCACAACAAAAACGGATTTACTAATCACTAAGTTTGTAAAAATGTTTTCAAATTATATTCCCACTAAACACTTCTTTTTATCTCTAAATCTGATTAAACCCACACACTAACACACACCTAAGAACACTAAACCTAGATCCTAATTACCCATCAAACTAAAGGGGTTTTCCCCTATTTTTCCAGATCACCAATAAACCCCACCCTTATTCAAACCCACTCACAAAAACATCTCCACATGAACCCCTGGACCCACGAAGACCTCCCCTGTCCCCTGCTTGTTCTAAAATAGCAATGAAGAATCTTGCCAGCAAGATCAACGACTCCAACAAATTTCTTGTTCCCCAATAGTCTTCTAAACGGCTGAGATTAATCCAAAGACAGCTCATATCACATGGCTTTGGCAGAAAGATTCACAAGACCAGATTTGAAGACTTTTCCAAGGGAAAAAATGGGAATTTCATTGATTAGGGTTTTAGTCATTGTATTTTTTTTATTCAGTATCTAGATTCTTCTACTTGTAGTATAAATACATGCCGACTTGTGGCATTATATTTTTGTTCCAGCTTTTGTAATTTTTCAAAATTTCAATGAATATTTAGAGTGTTAATTTTATAAAATCTACTTAAGCCGAGTTCCTTTGTTATCCTGTTTTTAGTGTAACTTCTAAATTTTGATGCAAGTTAATATAGTTTTTCATCAAAAGTGAGTTATTTTGTTCAAAAGTTTTTGACAAAACTGATTTTTGAGATCCTTGGGTTCACAAGGGATTGCAACCTTGGTTCTTACAAAACCAAGGTGTATTGAGCTTGTTAATCCAAGTTACATTCCAGTTGTAACTTGTTTTGGTTTCAAGGTCCTTCAAAAAGTATTGAGAATTTTAAGATTTTTCATATAAATTTTTTTTTCATCTTTTTCTGTTTTCATTTACTGTAGCAAAAGCCCTTCAACAGCTTGCCTGACAAAAAAGTTGTTGAGGAGTCTAATTACTTGAAGTGTGTTTTCTCTTTTGTTATAACAGGTACAATCCTTTTTGAAGATATATAGGGGTGTTGGACTGCGGTAGTCCCACCCCTTATTTCTCTACATCAACAGTCATATCATAACCATAAGCTCAGTTTTTAAGCTAAAAGGAGATGGCATTCAGCCATTGAGGGGCCTGGATGTGGGTCTCTCTAGGTAAAATTGGGCTTGAACCCTCTTTTTCATTATAAAATTGAGTTTTATGTGACTTTTGTGGTTTGACTGTTTTTGTGATTAGTTTAAGCTTTGTTTATGATCATTTATGTTTAATATGCATGTTAGGATAAGTTTATATCAATTTCGAAGTGGTATGCTTGATTTTGCTTCATAAAATTCTAGTTAACAGAATTTAAGGGGTGTTTGGATTTGGGATTTAAGGCAAGTTGGTGACAAAATTTTGGTTTAGAAGCTAGTCAAACACACTTTAATAGTCTTTACTAGGTAATATCAGTAGTTGGTTTAAGTTTTGTGTGTTGGAACCAAAATATTGCATGCTAGTTCTTGGTAAAAAAAATGGTCTAGATATTCAGTAAGCTATAAGAGGTTTGTTTTAGAAATTTCTTGGTTACAATCTTGCACATCTGATAGATATAGGTGTTATCTAGGAGTGTGTGTTGGTGATTTGTGGTTTAGTGTTTGATTGAGTGAGTATTGAGCCTTTGAATCCCACTCATTTGCCAAATATATCAGCAAAAGCCCACAGACCCCCCATTTAGCTTCACAGTGATTGTTATTGGCTATATTTGGTGTGATTCTTGTGTGTAACTTGTTATTTTTCTTGTTTATCTAGACTCCCTACACTCCACTAAGAGTAGGGGTGCCTTTGTTTCCAAGTAAAACCAAGTAACAAAGAAGTTACAACCTCAAAACCCACCAGACCTCATTTTTTGTTTAGGTCAGTGGGAACTAGATTCCCACTGTTGGTTGCCACTGCCTGGGTAAAAGACAAACAACCCACTAGGTGTCACTATCACTTTTCCAGTTTTTTTGTCTTTAGTGGTGATTTTTCACCCTTTTTTAGTATTTCCAATTTTCCTATTTTTGTTATTTTATTTTAGGATTTTTCATTAAGTTTATTTTATTTTACTGTTCATTTGCTATTTTTTAGATTTAAATTGAATTAAATTAGTTTTTATTAATCTGTTTTTTGTCTTTTAGTGCAAAATTTTGATATTTTTCAGTTTTAAAAATTTTCTTAGATTCAAAATATTATTTTAATATTTTTAGTTTAAAAAGTTTTATTGTTCACTCTTTTTAAGTATTTTTTAGATTTAATTTTAGTTTAAATAGTTTTTGATTATGACTGTTTTGTCCTTTAGTGTAAAAAGTTTCTTTTTTTCAATTTTTTTCATTTTTCTACTAATCATTTAGTATAAAATAGGATTTTTGAAAAAGTAAGTTTATTTTTAGCATTATTTTATTATTTTTAATCATTATTTTAGTTTAAAAAGTCTTTTTAGTGTTTTAAAATTAGAAAAATTGTCTTTAAAATTTAGGAAAAATACTTTTTAGTCTTTAAATAATATAAGTGAGTTATTAGTTCAATAAAAGAATATTTTGGGCTTTTCTTAATTATATTTAATTTTAGGGCTTTAATTAGCAATTAAAATTGAATATTTAATTAATAAACGGTTTTAAAATTTATTTATTAAATTTTTATTCTTAATTATATTTTTTTAGACTTAGTTTTAATTTTTAAATAATTTTTAGGTTTAATTTTTAATTTTTTCGCGTTTTACGTAATTACGTCATCGTTTTACGTCAATACGTCGTAGTGTAATCGTAGTCGTAGCTCGTCTTTAATTTTCTCTCTTCTAAACCAAAAACGACACTAATCCAAATTTGATTTTATATATTTGGCACTTAATTCACACACCTCCGCCGAGAACGAACTCGCACTTATTCGATTCGTCGGTTTTCTTAAATTGTCGAGTTTAAGACTTGCCCGTATTATACGCGTTTTTCCTAAAACGTGTACGAAAATCCTACATCAACATCTATATCCACAACGATTTACGCAAGTTGTTTGGTGTGATGTAATAAACGTTGAAAGTGAATCAAATAAACGAAACACGGTGATGTTTGAGTAGAAATGTAACTTACTTTAGGAAAAGTAAGAAACAAACGTGGTAAGTATAAGTTTAAATGTTTAGGAAAACGTAAAAACCAACGTTTAGTTCGTTCACGAAGGAGGTGTGGTTTTGTAGGCCAAAATTAAACGGATTTGAATTAGTTTCGTTTTTGGAATGAGAAAAGGGTTGAAAACTAAAGGCGGGTTACACTAAAAAGATTACACTACGTCGAATGCGTTTTCACGCAAAACGAGACGAAAAATAAAAAGTTAATGAAAAATTCTAAAACTTTGCAAATAAATCCTAAAAAGTATTACAAGCAATAAAAAATCAAGAAAACTTTTTAGTTAATTATTATTTAATTTTAAAATCTATTTAAAGACCTAAAATAAAAAATAAACAAGAAAAAGTTAAATTCAAGATTTTAATGTTTTTAAACCTCCATCCTATTTTATAAAAGCTAAAAGTAATTGTTCTAAAATTTTAAAACTAAGTTTTCTATTTTTAAAGACTTAAATAAATACTAAAAATAAAATAATGATTAAAAATAATAAAAGAAAAGGGAAAATCTAAAACTTTTTGGGAAAGTCTAAAAAGTTAACTAGAATCTAGAAAAAATATAAAGAAGGCACACACTTATTTAGATAAGCTAGAATAAGCTTAAATACCCACGGCTTATTTAAAACTGGATGAAAAGAAAACTTGCTTAAATAAAACATGAAATGAAACCTAAACAAGAACGAAAGCTTGGTACAGTGGTAAGACTTGGAACCCCTACAGGCCACTAGTTTGAATCCAGGCCAATAATTTTTTTAATTTTATATATTTTTTGTTTTCTTTTTGGACAACTCCACCCCGCAAGCAGTTGGCTTGTGTGGAGTGAAAATAAGCACTAAATAAAGCAAATTAAGCACTAATAAGCCATTTAATGAAACATATAAGGTAAAAATGAGCTAATGCCACAATCTACACTATCAGATAAAGGGGAAGAAATCAGACAAGAAGAAGACTTATTGCTGATGCAAAGTGAAAAAATGTGAGTTTTAAGCTAACAAAAATTTGAAAATAAGCTGATTAAACACAAAATCTACCTAAAAAAGATCTAAAGCAATGCTAGACCTAACAGGTTCCTAAATGGTAAAAACTAAAACACAAAATCAAACACTTGAGGCCATCTATTGTGATTTGCTTGTTTTGTGTTCAAAGGCTTGCAAAGTTGGGCCACAATCTTTGCAACGAAGAACACTCACCAACCCAATATCACCAGATGTGCAGATACAACCAACATAAAATCCCTACTACACTACCAGATATCATATTTGTACTAAGATAAAACAAAACACAAAGAGATAAATATGAAACATGCAAATCAAAACATTAAACCAACAACATGAAATCAGAGGCAAATTTGGACTACAATATCATGAACAAAGATGTGCATGTTGTTAAATTCATGTTTTATGTCTCATAAACCCTAGAATTAACATTACCAAACACCCTTTTTTACCACAGATTTCAACTTTAACATACTAAACTGAACATTAAGCTACTATCAATCAAGTGAACAACTTAATCATGCATAAGAACAAATATTAACTAAGATTAAGCTACAAGGAAAACCAAGAACAGGCACAAAAGCAATTTCACCACACCACAAAATCAAGTACATTTACACTATGAGGTCTCTAAGCTTAACCTTAGAAGTGTACATCCACATTTACACCATGAGGTCTCTAAGCCTAACCTTAGAAGTGTACATTTCATGGGCTTTTTTTTGGCTATTTTACAAAATATATATATACTCATCATTTATAGTTTAATTTACTCCTTTAAAAAAACTATAAGTTTCGTATATTATTTATAAATTTTGTATTGTATTTTTATTAAGTAATATGAATTTATTTTGGTTAAAAATCATGAAAAATAAAATAAAATAGATAGTGATTTGTCTCGAATGAAAATCTGAGGTTTATTATGATAAGATTTTTTTTTGGAATAACCGTGTTAGGTGACTTGACACCCCGTGAAACTTAAATAACCAAGAATTTTCTCTTCATGACACCTAGAGTTCTTAAACCGTATATTTATTTCGAGCTTAGCCCAACTAAACTAATATCGTCTAACAATAACTAGCATGAAGTTAACCATCCAGATGGAGTACCTAATTAATCAGTTCAATAATTACTTAAAAACGACAATGATATAGTAATTGGAACAAAATGCAATATGCAAAGAATGTTCATACATATAAAGCACCTTAGCAAGAAGTGGTTCTTTAAATTTTGCATACAAAATCAATCAGCAATTCAAAATAGTTTTCGAATGCCAATTCATAACAAAAATATGTCATACATGTATCCGCATGTTGGAAAACCATCACACTCAAACTTCGTATAATTTCCTCCATAAAAAACCGTTTCGACGCCTACATAGTCTTCATTCGAAAAGTTCCACCCAAATCTATACGAAAATCTCAGGGACCATCCAGGTTGTTTGGACTCGCCTCTAACTTGATATGTAAGAAACTGTGTGTCTTTGCTTTCATGTCTGATACCTTCCAATAGGTATTTGACGGGCACATGTAGTTGTCCCAAAATGTTATCATTCTCGACCTCCTGAATCTTGATTACCAGAACTTCTCCTCCAGGCTCATTCATTGTGAATTTGATAGGTTCCGAAGCTCCATTTTTGTCGAATGAGGCTCGTACCTCCTCCTTGTCCCAGATGGAACAGACTGCATATGCGTCTAATGAATTAGTGTTGTTCTTGAAACTTCGTGCGGAGGTGAGTGTGAGCTCTAAACTACTCCTTAGATCCATGATCGTACTCGATATCTGTTAAATCACATGCATGCTGTAGGTTAGGAAATATGTAAATTTCTATATGATAAAAGTACATTTGTATACTTGTATATATAAACGTAAATATTAATAACTCTACAACTCGATGACTATTTTTACTATTGATGTGTTACATGCAACATAATTACTACTACCACGCAGGGCTAGATCGAGCTGGTACTACAATATACTGAAAAAAAAGGCTAATCCATGATGCATGCATGCACGAACTAGAGCTAACTTGATAAATTAAGTACACTTAGCCTTAGATCGAGTTTTAGAATAATCATATTGGAAACAAAAGTTAGAACTTTAAGAGTAACATGATAACGTTAAAATAGGAAGTTGACGAGTTAATGTGTTACCTTATAAAAAGAAAAAAAGAAGAATGAGGAATGGTGATCGAGCCACTTATGGTCTTTTTTCTTTGAATCTCGGACTACGTCTACGTGTATATATAGAGATAGAACTCTGGATACAAATCCTATTAACAGTCATATACGTATATGCTAACAGTTCTAACCTGATACAAACAAAAGCTTTCTTATTGGGCTTTAAAAGAAGCCTTATAGAAAGCCCATTGGTCGTTTTAACACTTTTTATTTGACAAATTTACCCCAAGTACAATTGTAAAACAAGGTCTAAAATGCCTACCGCACATTACATCATAGATTACATCTGAACCAACATGCTAATGAGACGAGATTACTCATACTTTATGCAACTCGTGGAGCCGTAAGTTTGAGGAACTGATTGAGCACGAAGACAACTTAAGGGGCTGGCCGATGAGGCAAAGTTTTTAAGAATATGTGATGAAAAAGGTAAAAAATATATTTATCACAGGTGAGAGCCGAGTATCCTAACCAACTAGACGACAACGGATGTTTATGCTTGTTACGACCAATAACGGAACTTGAATATTTATTTTGAGAGGGCCGAACTATTTTAAATAGAACAAAATAAAAAAGTGGAATATAACTTTAAGACGGAATTAGTAATATTTACACTACTCGTCACAAATTTTGGAGAGGCCGAGGCCCTTCCCGGTCTCCATGAAGTTCCGAACTTGGTTACGACTCATGAAAAGTAATGTTCAAGTAACTTGAAGACATGACTTAGAACTTTATAAGTCACTGCCAGATTCATCACCTCAAATGGTGCAATTTTGGCTTAGCCGATTTGTTTTCAATTGCTGCAAAGCATCTTACTTGTTAAAAAAAGTAGTAATACTTCGAACTTTACGAGTTAGCTTAAAATGTTATGAAAATTCAGTCATCTCCCTAAGAAGAAAAGGATGTTGTAAAGCAGAATGGAATGTGAGTTTCTATTTGAGGAGAGACATTAGAAAGCGATAGCATAATGATATCACTGTTGCAAATTTTTTACGAATACATACAGTTTTGAGTTAAAAGGCCTGTTTTAAAGTTATTGCCAAGGACCTTCAAGTACCACGGGACGGCTTTGATCAAAGAGATGAGACTTCATACTGACAACTACAGCATGAATGCTGCAAAAATATCAAAATCCATGACAAGGTCAATGTATGTTAGATAACAAAAAAAATCGTATATTGGCAAAAAAAAAGGACTCGTCTTGTGAGCTAAATTTTCTAAACATGATCGGATTGACTTTGAGTTCCTAGGGAACTTGGCAGGCGAACCTTACACTGTGCAGACAAACATATCACCCAAGGTCAAGGTAACCGAGAGCAGCAATTTCAACTATGGTTTGACCCAACAGCAACAGATTACTATAACTACACCATTCATTTGAATCCTACTGAACTTGTGTAATTGAACCAACTCAAAGCACCATTTGTCTACATAATAAACAGTTCTTAGTCATTGCTTATTGTATTGCAGATGTTATGTTGATAGTATTCCAATCCGAGTCTTTAGAAATTATCAGAGTGAAGTGATTGCATACCCAAACCAACAATGGATGCGAGTCTACTCTAGTTTATGGAATGCCAATAACTGGGCTACAAGAGGTGGTTTAGTCAAAATCGACTGGGTTGATGCGCCTTTTGTGGCTTACTACCCTGGGTTCAGTGCTAGAGCTTGTAAGCGGAACGGCCTATTAGTATTAGCGTGCCATTCCATCTAAAGCCAACTTGTGGACATCTAATGTTTACAAATTACAAGCAACTGACAATGAGTCAACAAGGTCAGCTCAAATGCATACGAGATAACCACATGATCTACAACTTTTATATAGATTTCAAGCGTTTTAAGGGACAGATGGCACCTGAATGTTCTAAGCCACAATACTGCATGAAATCATTGAAGATCAATTCTTTTACGGAAATCTCAGTATTTTGTTTCAAAGTTATTAATAAATTTGTGTTTGTTCATAGAATGGTAAAAATGTTCTATTGTGTAATCCAGTGCCTCGTATTCTAGTTTCCATCAGCTACATTGTACACTAAGATCATTCTGAAACAATAGGTAGCTCTTTGTCCGCTATTATTCTAACTGATGCATGACAAGTTATCCATGGTCAAATGCGATATCAGAATAACCATTGATCCGTTAATGTTTCTTAAAAGATCAACAAATATAGCAAGACTACATTACCACATTGTTATATCAAAATGATTTTCACTGGATACGTAATGCCAAATGAACAATGTTTCCTCGATCTACAAATATGGGGTATGCAAATTCTCTAATAGCTATGTGCTTGATGACCTGTTTTATTTTTATTTTATTTTCATTTTTTATAAACATCGTCTGTTCCTATGTTATCTGTTAATAGGCACAACTTAATGGTCTTTTATGATAGGAATTTGATCATGTGTTTTATAACTTGAGTATAGGCATTTCTTTTATCGTATTCATTGATCCCATAATCAGGGACGGAAGCAAGACACAAGCAAGACACAAAACGACCAGGTGCATTTGCAATAAACTAAATAATACTACGAACACAAATTTTAGGACGAGGTGCATTTAGCACAAATCATACAAAAATCGAATTTTTTTAACAGATTTAACACTATGCAACAAAAATCTATGGGTGTCCCGGGAACCCGCGGGACCCACCCTGGTTTCGTCCCTGCCCATAATTGTATGTCAACTCCAGTATACAATTTAGTATATTTTCTTGTCTATAACCCATTGTTGCAACAGTATACAGCAGAAAGACAAATTCATTTGCATCAGTATGGACAAAATGCTCAAGGGCCCAGTTACTTGTGAATGGGTCGACACGGAAAGATTCCATCTATAACTGGCCAACGTCTAGTTTCAAGAACATGAAAACGGATTGCCTTAAATTCAGGACAATCTCGTTTGCGCTGAAGCATCATACCAAAAGCCTAAAGTAATATTAGAAGAAATTTCAGAAAGAAAAAGAAAACTTAAAGCAAAGTTTGCGAGTTGTAAGTTATGACTAGCAGGATTAAAAATACAGAAGATTGTGATGATACTGTACAGTCATCCTGATCTTATTTTACAGTTAATCTCAGAGATCATTGGGTTCTCATAAGCAACAAGAGGTTGTTTCTGTTAATAGCCTACTCGAAATAGGGGTATGCGGTGAGCAAGAGGGGGAAAATCGTGGCTTTTCAAGTAGCCAGTAATCTCGATTCTGCATGAGGAAATCTAATTTATTATGAATTCACAAGAACTTAATGATGTTTTGTATTTATGTTTGTTATAAAAAGATAGTTGAGAATGAAATAAGGGAAAAGGCTTCAGAAGTGCATATTGAGGTTTCTTGTCCCACGTCGCAGGCTTAGCTAAAGTGTGTGGGGGCATAGAGGTGTATAAAAGAAGATGTTGGGCCAAGGTATAAGCATCTTTGCGCTTGGGGCAATGACACAGCTAATGAGGTAATAACCGAGGCGTGTCAATTGCTGGTTGAAAACTATTTTCAAACCCCCTCCTAGGCCTCGTGTTACCCTTGGCCTTCGAGAATTTCTGGAAGGGCTCCCTTTTTAAGGGTAAAGCCCTACAATCTCTAGTTAAAGTTTGATAAACTACACTGTGAGTTTGCCTTCGTAGCTTTTTGCTCTGGTCAAAACCGATTTAGTTTCTGGTGTCATCAGGCTAACATCGAGGAGACATTTATAATGGTCTTGATCTTGGAAAAAAGTGAGGAAGTTTCAGTTGAGTTGCTCAAACCACTGCTGGCTTGTGTCAAAAAACATAGTAAAGTTTGCGATTGCATTAAAGTGGGTTGAACTGTTGAGGGCATTAAAGTGAACTATTGTCTTTACCCTTAACACGAGCTTGTGACTCAAGTGAGGGCATTAAAGTGGGTTGAACTGTGATGGAGCCAATCTTGGTTGGGTCAAGTTCAAAAACAGACGTACAAGTTCAACATGGCCATGATTTGGTCAAACTCTCAATCATTAGATTAGGAGTCTAAGAACAAAACTAGCTTTGAGAATCTCACGTCTTAGTAGTGCCTCGTTGGGCATTAAGCATGGATCCAACCGTATTTAAGTGAAAGAGATCTTGAATGACTTATTTCTTAAGTTTTACCTCTTATAAGTTAGCTGCAAGAGGATGAGTATCTCTTTTTCTTTTAGCAATGTCTCTGGACCTGATTCGCCGAATTGAATAATACCAACTCGGTTAAATAGTCTGCAATTGCACTATAAAACCCGAAAATTAACCAAAGCTACATATGTTACGTTTTCTGTTAGGCACATATACATTCTAGACCATCTGGAACCACAATTTTCATTGAGCTGGGTAACACGAGCTTGTTACTCAAATTGGTTAGACTGTGATGGAGCCAGGTTTGGTTGGGTCAAGTCGTTTTTGCGAGAGAGTTTGGACCATAGCTCCTGAGCGACGGCTTGGGCTTCCTGGTTCTTAAGAGTAGATGGTTAGGCCTCAGGCTAGTCTCACAGAGTGGCAGGATACAATGGTATCATCGCTCTCGTCAGTGGAAGGACAACAACAACATGCACCCTTGGCTCAAATATCCATGTTGTTTTGTGTATATATAGTAACTAGAGTAAGTTCATAGAGGTAGTCACCATCTTCAACATTCTTGAATACAATACGGCCTTTAACATTTTGCCAAATAAACAATAGTATCAACAATTCTATAAGTCAAGTCCTTAATGTAGTGTTGCGGCATAAGTAGTGACAGGTCTAAGTGCATGCCCGGCAAAAACTTGTTAAATAGTCACAGCACAAACTCAAACCAAACTCTATCAAAAAGGTAACGTGGCCACACAAAGAGTGGTAGTACTCGGACTAATAAACAACTTGATCACCTGACCTTGCGTTTCACAGAAGAACTACAAGAATAAGAAGTACTCCAAAGTCGTATGCTACATATAGTTGATACTATTGTTTATTTAGAGCAGGGTTAAGATTGATGAGGTGGCAGCACAAGGTAGTGGTCTCGGTGCGTGTTTGATAAATAAGTACTCCAAAGTTGTATATATATGAAAAATGATGTTTGATCCCACATCGCTGGAAAGTAAAAATGAAAAGCAGTTTATAAAGAGCATAAGCAAACAAGCAGTCACGACCTTACTTGAACAGGGATCGTTGGTTTTGGCATGGTTGTGTCTCAGTAGAGGATCGTTGCCATCTCATCTTGATGGGTTTTGGCATGGTCACATGGTTGTCTGACAGACAAATTTACCCTTTTTTTATGTTTCTCGTTTGCTTCTGATTCTTACTGTGTTGGTTTGTTAGGTGTAAATGAAACAATTGAGTTGTATGGATATTTGTGAGTAACTTGGAGATGAAATACAAAATTCGAAGGTAAAACAGCTCACTTGTCAACAGTGGCAGACGCAGGAAAGTCGTATATGGGGGGCAAAATTTTTTTTTGACAATAGCAAGCCGAAAAAAATAAAAATCCAAATAAAAAATAGAGTATTTTAACTTAAAAATGGAAGATTTTTAAGTTTTAGAGCGTTAAATGTTAGAATTTAATGTGTGAGTGGGGGGCAATTTGAGTTTCGAGTGGGGGGCATTTTGAAAAAACGCTCAAAATCGGAAAAAATTACACTATAATCTAGTCATTTTTGTCTAGCCATGGGGGGCGCCGCCACCCCGAACCTCTAAGGTAAGTCCGCCCCTGCTTGTCAAGGGATTTGGACCAAAAACCATATTAATGAACGCGCAACAAAGAGGGAGAGTCACACAACAAGTAATATAGATTTAGATTTTGAACATCACTTTTGATCTTAGGCTAAGATTTGAACTTAATTTGAACCATTTATCCCATTTGAGTACAAGTATAGCTTATAATATTTCTTCGTCTTCATGTCTTTCATGCATCCTTAACTAGTTTAGCATGGCCCCTGCGCAAGGATGACACGCACAAATCGAGAAATGGTCCAATTTTTTTTTCTACCATCCCGCAACCATTAATTTTTGTTTGTTAGGCCGTTTGATAACTGGAGGTCAGCTAACCCATGTTTCAAACAAAGGGTCATCGGTTTTGCTTATTCCAAAGTACATCTCGGGGAAGGAATATTTATATCTTAGCTTCATTAGGAAGCAAGAACCGTAACTGGTTTATGCAAATTGATCTCTGTAACGAGGTTAGTTTCTGATAGACAGTGACTAAACTTGCTGAGCGGACTTTTGTGATGTTAAATGCATTTTATGCATTAAGCAGTGAGCAAAACAATTCATTAGCACTATCTGACTATATTCTAGCTTCAACGGAAAATTTAATAAATTTTTGCAGTGAGGAGATTGAGTACAAGAATAACTATAAACCAACAATCCTACTTCGAACGTTGTTTAATCTGACATCTGCGGCCCGGCCCTATATAACCAAGGAGAGAAAACGTAGCTCGATCTATCTCAACAAGAAGGTTAGGTATCCACAACTCATCGTCAGTACCTTCATCTATAATCCCCTTCTGTAATTCATGAACCTCGTTGACATCATCCTTTTAAGAACGGACGATCTAACAACCTTCATCTATAACGCGAAGGTCGCAGGTTCGAGACCTGCATGTGCCATTTCATTTTATTACTTCAACAAGTTTTATCTGTAAAAAATTATATTTTCTGCTGCCAGGACTCGAACCTGGGACTCCTAGCCAGAGTAGGAGCCGAATCATATCATTTGATTGATTGTGCTACAGCAGAAATTGTTGTATTAGATATTCCCTAGTATTTATTTAAACCGAATAAAAGAAAATACCTCCTTTTTCTTAAGCTTTCTATATCTTGTAATCCTTCCCTAAAACTCTTGTTTTAACAAATAACAATCATTCGCAAAACGTTTCTTATCGCGAGCCGTAAAAGTCTCGTGCTAATAATGCTTTTTCATAATCTCTTAATTAACCTTTTTAATAAGAGTATGATATAATATTATGTTTTTTTTAATGTGAACTCGAAAAAAGAGTTACACATGCCTAACTCTCTACGTAAACACTATTCTGTACAACCTAGACTCATCAGACAACAGATTGGTTTGCTGCTACTTAAACATTGTCTCAGCTTATTGATTGTACGAATATAGTGTTGAATATTGCTTAAATTGGTAAATTGTACATGCCCAACTTTTGCTTTAGAGCGCACACAAATGTCTATGCACTTGTTGAACAACCACACATGATTTTTTTTTTTGCTCAAAACTAATGGAATGATTTTACATTAGAAGTCGGTAAGGATGTACATATGCATAACATACAGCAGATAACCATGAAAAAAATGGTAGACCTCGAGAGATATATTACATAAACAAAAATTAGCTAACTATGCTCAGGGAAATCATCTAAATTAGCTATGCTCTTCATCATTTCCTTTAGTATTGACTCCACTTTTCTTATCGCAATTTCCTGAAATAGGGACAACATATGTTGGAGTCGGTAAGGACTTGTAAAAGCAAGATCGCACAAGGTGTGAGGTTGTAGCTAGAAAGAATTTGAAAGTTTATGGACGTTAAAATCGATAGTCGTGTGATAGGATCGAACTCGAGATCACGGGATTGCACACATTACGTGAAGAGTTAATTTATTTATTAAATATATTTATTATATTTATTAAATCAAACTGTAGCTAACGATCGTTAAGTAATTAAAAGTTAAGTATTAAACGATCGTTATAGAATATTAAAGAAGCTAAAAGAGGTGTCGGAAAGTTCCGGAAACTCTCTTTTGAGCACATGTATATCCGGCCATATTAGAGGCAAAGGATAGGGATGAAAAAGTTTAGGCTTTATCTTGTTTAAACCTTGGAAGATAAGTTTCCAAGGTGTATATAAACAAACCTTAAGGCCTCATAATTTTTCACTCCATTATTCTTCTTTTTAGCTCTATACCGCCGGCCATATATACACCCATTAGGGTTCATCTTTGATTTTCTAAAAGCTATTTTAGATCTAGTCCTAGCCCTCTCTAGGGTTGTTGGGTAGATCTTCCATAGGCTTGGAAGGCTCGGTTCTGTTCGTGCTAGACTCACGATTAGCTCATCGTATCACGTGTGTACAAGATCGTGGTGTGATCTTATTTTAGATTACATCCTGGTGGTGTTCTTGATTTATCTTTACCGGTGATCGTTCTGCTAGGATAAAGGTATGTAACCCTAGCCTTGATTAATTATAATTGTGTTATATAAAGATCTTGTTAATCTGCTTCCGCTGTATGCTCTTTGATCTATGTTAGGGTTTTTATAATTGTTATGATAATCATAAACCATCAGAATTAAGATAAACGCGTGAGAGAATTGAAGAAAAGATCGAGTTGGCGGCATAGCTGGATTCTTGATCACCACTATTCATGCGTAAGAAGTCTGCAACTTGCATCACAATGGACCGTTGGCTTGCCATTGTAATTACTAATTACATATCTTAAATCACTTTTATCATGGCATTAAATATGTTTGTCAAATGAGCATTGCTATACAAAAAAGCAGCGTAGATATTTCAGTTGATCATGGTTTGTGAAAACTAAACTGTGGAACAACTGAACAAGTAATTCTTATCATTGTGCGTGGTAAAATTACACCTCATGAGGCATTCAGCTCGTATGATACATTCGACGCGGTTCGGCAATCTCCTTTTTCAACTTTTTTGGTTTTACCCATTTGGCTTTTTAGAGAGAGACCGCTTTAATCCATTGCTTTTACCCATTTGGCGTCTTCAGTCACCAAAGTGCTAGTCCCAACATGAGGCAACAAAACCGCATTTTCAAGACCAAACAGCTCCTTAGGCACCTCAGGTTCATTCACGAACACATCAAGACCCGCACCAGCTATCCGCCCTTCAACAAGAGCAGACACCTATTCAGGTTCATCTACAAGCAAACACCCCTACCAATGTTGATAAGAATCCCCTTGGGACCTAATGCATCGATCACTTCACGATTAATTATGTGTCGGGTTTCTTCTCTTAGAGGGAATACCACAAGAAGAATTTCACACAATGGCCATTCAGATAATATTTCTTTCCTCCAAATATTATTTGCTAAAAATCAAAGGCACGCTCAGGAGAAACATGCGTGTTGCAACGTCTATATCATTTAAGTAGGGTTAAAATGAACTAGGACACTATAAGTCGAAACATTCGAGCTGCAATCACTAGAAATAATCGTGTAAACTTAAACCACCAGCAAAAGACGAGGCATGAATGCATTGTAAGCAAGTTTTCTCCCCCACGTGTTCTTGCATTTAGGTGACCGTGGTGAAGCCAAACAATTGTTACAAGATTTAGTAATGTGAGTAACTGTAACAGAAGTATTGAGATACTCCCTCACTTGTGTAATAATCTTCCCATTCTCCACACTTCACACATGCACCCAAAAAGTTTTCCCAAAAATCAGGATTCTCACATATTAAGCACTGCTATATGATCTGATTTTCAGTTGGATGTCATATGATCATTGCATAGAATTTTTATTTAAACAAACCATAAAACAAAATAAACTGATCGACAGAAAGCAGTCCGCCAGTTTGAGCTTCTAACCACTGGTCTGACAAAAAAATTAGGCTCTAGCAATAAAAAAAAGGTTGAGAAAAAAATTTGGACCATTTCTCGATTTGTGCGTGTCATCCTTGCGCAGGGGCCATGCTAATCTTCTCTGTATCGTTCCAATTTTATCGGATGTCCCCGAAGGGACAAATGCTATGCAACTTTCAGGGGTATATAAAGTGTCTATATGTTCATATTCTGGTCGATGTGGGATAAAATCGACTACATCATCTTATTACATTATCAACTTATTCACTACTTTTAGACTTGTTTCACTCTTCTTTATACTTGTTATAAGACCCGTGCACGCACGAGTTTTTTTTTCTAATATTACTACGTATCATACAAATAAAGATCCAATTTGTTATTGCATGTTAATTTTCTTTTCTTTTTTTATGTTTCAGTTGTGGTAAATTCGTCTATTATAACTTTTATTGTTTACATGCATTTTTTTTAACTGTCGGGTCATATTTTTTTTATGGCGAGTTAGTAGTTAGTGATTCGAGCTTACAGTGACATCCAATTGGGCAGTATGCAAGCCTCGAACCTTCTCCTTAGGGATAAACCTCACTCCTGCTTCTATTTAATTCGGGCCCCTGAAGGTCCTTAGTGAGACTCGAACTCGAGACCTCTCAAAGTATACCTCCCCAAGGTTACCCTTGGTGGCTAACTGAGCTAGCTCAGTTGGTTAATTGTCGGGTCGTATTGATTAAAAAATGTATTTGCCGTCGGTTTACCCTAAAAATCCCACCCTTATGTTCAAGCAAAGCATCACAATGTAAATAAATAACAAACTTGTAGGAAAATAGCAATAACAACGTTTCATGACAAAATGTGATTATCCTACGTGTACAATTATAAAATACTGTAAGTAAATAAAACAAACCATCAATTCGAAACCGTGAATAGAGTGCCTACACAAAATCACAATTTACAATTAGTTTTGCTAAGCAATCCTTACAATCTATAATTAAAAAAAAATCAAGTGAAGTGACATTCCAGTCTACGGATTTCTTTAAAAATCGGTGTCTTTTAATAGTAGTTAACATGACATGATAGTATAACTTTAATAATAGGGCATGATCCAAGAAGCTGAGAATTTTTTTTATAAATATAATCATTGTCACATACCATGGCATACATACTTTGCAGGCCTGATCATTTGTTGTGTGCAATCTGTTATATCGGGTTACAACTTCTTTTAATTTGGCTTCATAATAGAAAGTTGTTCCTGCAAAGTGTACAAAAAAATTTAGTTCGCTAAGTATTTCAAATGAAGCAAATTATAAGTTGAACACTTGCACATCAGACCCAATTATGCTATGTAAGATATGGAGTTTGCATAAACGGCTAATGGTTTATCAAAAGTTAAGGACGATAATTATAGTCATCCAGTTGGTACCTTATCAAAGGCAGTTGTGAGTCGCTCGAATGATGTCACTAAAATAATTTGATCATCATGCCATCTGTGAACTTGTTGCTGAAGTGGGCATTCTATAGCATTCTATAGCATTTGTGC
Source organism: Glebionis coronaria (assembly GCA_025667525.1). Lineage (NCBI taxonomy): Eukaryota > Viridiplantae > Streptophyta > Magnoliopsida > Asterales > Asteraceae > Glebionis > Glebionis coronaria. The sequence goes on from CM046882.1 coordinate 546,256,656, forward strand.
AACCACTGTGATAAGATTATTTGTTGCAATTATTAGAAAAAATTTCACGTTTGGTCCCTATCGTTTACCCCAAACATCAAGTTTGGTCCCTATCTCAAACTAAGTGCACAGATCATCCCTATCGTATGCATTTTGGATCAAGAATGGTCCCTATCTTGGATGAGAGTTAGTTTTGGCTGTTAAGTCTATTTATTGGAGGGACAATTTCGTCTTTTCATTTAAGTTACCTAGTACATCACTTGTTTTGGATCCATGTTCATCTTTCATTCTCATCTCTTTCACTCTCTCACATCTCTCTCTCACACCCATCTCTCTCTCTTACAACCACATATAAAACCCAGATCTATTACCACCTCAATCTCTGCCTCATTTGATGCCCATGTTCATAAACCTTTCTTGATAAGCCACCACCATGAATCACCCTCACCAAAAATCTTTGATAAACCTCTTGATTTACCACCACTATTTGGAAACCACATCCACCGATTGGCACCAAATCCTTGTTTCTGGTTGAGCCATCCAGGACCACTTGCTCTACTGTTGCTTTTCTTTCAAAACTGTACGAGCATAAACCTTTGGACAGAAGTACCTCACGAGCCCCTTTTTTTCCAGAATTATCTATCACATGTACCTCTTTCAAATCCCTTACTTTGTACATGAATCGATTAGGAAAAACCTTGAACCACTCCTGCGATTCTTTATTCAATCGATCAACAATACCCTACTATTTGCTTAAAAAAAACTGGACCACAATACTTTTTCTTTTGTAAACCCTTGAACAAGTCTGTTTTTTTGTTCCTATGCTTAAAACACCACCACTCACAATCCAATCCATACCCACTAAACCCTTTACCCCCAATTGCATATCCCAGTCTTCACTGGATCCAATTACCCACTTAAATCCCATTTCCAGTCTCCCTCAAAACCTTCACCAAATAGTCAAATTATTCCAGATCTATGCAAGAACTGACCAGATGATCTATGCAAGAACCTAACGAAACCACCTACCACAACGTGATCTATGCAAGAACCGACCAGATCTGTGGTGAGTGGTTGTGGTGGGTGTTAGGACGCTAGTTAGGTGAAAAAAAGAGGATGATTATGATGAAATTTGACCCTTGCTTGGATATCCGAATGGGTTCCAAGTTAGAAGGTATAATCATAACCTCGTAAACAAAAAAGCTTCGTAACGAAAGCTTCGTAACGGAATCAAACCGTGAGAAAATCACCGGAATCAACGGAACAATTTCTGATTGAGCGTTCAAAGCCAAACGGTGACGGCTTTGACATTCGACCAAAATCCACCGCCGAGAAACAAGAGAACATCGTTTCCGGTCACCGGAGCTTAAAATATACGGTGGATGTTCCTGATGATTGATTAGCTTTTGTTTTTCAGTTTTTAAGCTCCGGTGATAAGTAACAAGGAAGTAGTAAAATTAGTGGATAGCCACGTTTATAGTGTAAACAAAAGCTCAGCTTATATCGACTATACATCTGAAAAACAAAAGCTAAAAGACGTAGTAAAATTAGTGTAAACAAAAGCTCAGCGAAATAGTGGATAGCCACGGTTATAAATAACAAGGAAGTGGCTATTTGGATAGCCACGTGTATAACAAGGAAATTTATTTAATGTATATTATGGTTTATTAATGTATAATATGGAAAAGTCTAAAATACCCCTCTTTTTTTTAACTTAACGGAGAAAACTAACTCCCATCCAAGATAGGGACCAATTTTGATCCAAAGTGTAAACGATAGGGACGATCTGTGCACTTAGTTTGAGATAGGGACCAAACTTGATGTTTGGTGTAAACGATAGGGACCAAACGTGAATTTTTTTCCAATTATTATGACATCTTTTACCACATTATTTTTCAAACTTACTAATTAAACATACTGATAAAAGTTATAATATACACTTAACTTACCTCAATATAATAGTAGCTTATTTGGCTCGTAGCGAGTCTTGGTTTCTCCCTTGTAAATCCCATAATCATCTAATCGTCTATTAAAAGAACCTGTAAGGCAAGAATATGTACTCGTAAGCTATTTTAAAAAATATAATTTGAATTGATTACTACATGGTACCGTAATGAAACATATATTTTCTAAAATTCAATATATAAATTAGTCAAATAACTTAAATAACTTAAAATCTATTATACTATAAGATTGAGTCCCATCATTGAATGGGCAGTCTTAATGATGGGGATATGTAATCATTTGCAAATAAATGGTTCATGGAGTTACAGTTCCTACATGCAATCAATAATGGGCATACCAAACCACAAATGTTATGTTTCTGAGATGACAGTTAAAACAACATGCAATCAATAAAAGACATACAAAAAGTTCATGGGAATATTATAAATTAGCTTTGAATGGGTTGAGTTGCAACCATAACTAACATGGCAGCCCAAAGCAAATACTCAAAAGCTTCTGAGATGATAGTTACAACAACATGCAATCAATAAAAGACATACAGAAAGTTCATGGGAATATTATAAATTAGCTTTGAATGGGTTGAGTTGCAACCATAACTAACATGGCAGCCCAAAGCAAATACTCAAAAGCTACGAGTCTCCGACAAGACTGCAGCAGCTATCGTTGTACTGTTTGATGAGGCTGCTACAGAGTTGATCAAATGCTCTGCGGAGTCAATGGCAAATATTGATAGTGAGGTACATTCTAGATATTATATGGCACGATTAGTGAATCGTACAATACTTACCCTTTTATTACAGTCCCTAGATGGCCAATCAAGCTTGCCTCGAGCCATAACAAATATCATCGGTCCCACTCATAAGATGGAGCTAAAGTCTTATACCTACTTTGAGCATGGATCATTTAAGAGCTTCACCTGCTCAAAGATTATCCTAGATGCATTTGTTGAAGAAAGTGCAACTTCAAGTACTCTAGATACAGGTGTGGAGACCAAGACCCCGAAATTGAAAAGATTGATCAAGCATCCATCTGTTTCTACGCCAGCCAAACCTACAAAGGGCAAGAATAAACAAAGGTCTTATATAATTCTACATTTTGTACAAGTTGCTATATTAGATTGTTTGTTGCTTACCAGTTATTGTGAAATTGTCTCAGGAAGAAGATTGAAGATTCAGATACTGATAATGAATGTGATGCAGTTGAAGACCAAGCGACCGCAGGGGATATCTGTCATGCGCCAAAAAAGAAAACAAGGAGGTTATACATTGTTGCAGAATCAGACTCAGAGAGTGCCACAGAAGGTTGAATAGTTACAAGGTTCAAACATACTGGATGGAATGTCCGGCCCATGCTTTCATGAATAAGATATTAGGAAAAAGAAATAAATCAGGTTCCCACGTTTAGGAAAAAGACGGGAATCTGTAGTAACATTGCTAATAAAAAATGTAATGTTTAGTTTTGCGTATTTTCTGTTCCAAGGTTTTTATATGATATTTTTGTCGAACATGTATTTTCTGCATTTTCAGTTTCCATCATATATCAACTATAGGAACTCACATAAGTCTTATATGCAACATTCTACTTATTATCAGAATGGTTGGTTTATTCGAAGCTGCAAAACTAAAAAATTTGATAGAAAAAAAAGACATAAAATTGTAGGTAGTCAAATTTGGAGCAGAACTGCACATAGCAGGTACAACCTTAACTTGACCAGAGCAGACCAGAGCTTCGATACTCATGAATTCTGATACAAGATGGTAAAACCAAGTACTATAACTTAACCAGAGCAAAACCAGTCTTAATCCTCATTCTGAACACTCAAATGTAAACACAATGCAGTTAAAAGGCAGGCTGTTTTCATCAATCACTTTATTTACCATGGCTATTTTTATATTATTATGAGTTTACGACCATGGCACACATTCGTTGAAATCAATAAAACAATCAAAATTTTGATGTGTGACACAAATATTGTTTTCGTAACAGAAGATAAGAACTTACTAAATTGAGTTCCTTAGCATCAATTACGACATTAACCAACCCCTGATGGATTAAACAATCTTTTATGTGGAAGTAAATTATATTTATGATCATGTGCCTGAAGTGACAAATTCGTATTGTTATTCGCTTTTAAGTTGGAACTAAAGCAAGTAAACAAACATAACCTTAAATACATCATGAACTCAAGTATGAATTAAAGAACACAAACTGCCAGGTTAATGACTCTTAACTATCGTCATTTCATTGATCTGAAAAGAATTAACCGCACCATCATGGATCCTATACGTTTTTGCCATGAAGTACTTTATGAATAAAGATATAGAAGTAAATTTAACATTTCACGAGTAAAATGTTACCACTGTCAATTCTGATTATAAAATTCAAATGGTATGTTTTTTTATTAAAATCGATTTGCAACCGCATTTGTGAATTTTATAAAAAAACTAAAAACTCATCGCGTCTCACTCTACATTTTACGATTTCGGTTTTGTGATTTATGCGGGTTTTGTGGGTTTTAGACGTACCACATCATCACTCATGACTTATATAAGTAATGTGTGTTTTTGAGGTTTTTAATTTACTGATAATAACCATCAAAGGCTTTCTAACACATATGAAACAATTAATGATCAATCGAATAATATTTGACCATAATGAGATGCATGACCGAGTATTGAATGAAGGCTCAATTTTGTTACCAGTTGGTAACTGTGGCAAAATGCATGATTTTTTTGCACACGTAATCAAAAAGTAAAGTGGATCACAGTTAATGTGACTTAATCTAAAGAATAATCACCTGATACCTCTCGAGAAGTGGAGCTGTCATGTCTTTTCTTAACAACATACCATCTGTCGAGTACCTACACCGATACCAGATAGCAAATATTAGTAACAAAGGACAAGTTGTAAATCGACGGTGTTACAAGATGTTAAATATTATTGAGGTACCGGAAAACACAATGATATACATTTATGTGTCAATTACCAGATCTAGGACACCAGATATACATTTACGTATCTAATAAAGATATACACCAGGGATGGCTCAACTTGGTGGTTTTTAACTGCTACTTTATTAGAATTTCAAGTGCAGCTATGTGTGATATGGAGTATTGAAATTGAAATGTGTATTTCAAAGAGAAAAAATGAGACGTAAGTAGTGATATAAACAATAATTCACTTTCTAAAGTAAGTGAATTATTCAATCCCAACCCCAACCCGACCTATACATATCAAGTTACGGAGTACTTTACAATTGTTTTGACATACTTTTCTATACATATCTTGCAACTAGGGATGTCAATATTTCCGATCCGACCCCAACCCGACCAGACCCGAACCCGACCCGAACATATTCGGGTCGGATTCCAGTTGTAAATTAGAACCATGAACTAAAAACCTTGAAGAGTTAGAATGCTTTAATCAAGCCGTAGAGAAACTCACAACCATTCTTAGTGTCTCTTTAGAAACTCACAGCCGTATTAAAGAACTAGCAATTCTAAAATAACACAACAAATTATAGGAGTAATTATAATCTCAAATAAATAAACACCTAATTATAAAACACAGATGCTTAAGGCAACTACTTTTCAAATCAACAAAAATTACAAGTATCATTTAATTAAAGAGAAATAAAAAGTATAATCTAATTAGAAGGCAAACCTGGTAATAACAATCTTCAACTGTTAATTTAATTACTTTTAAAACCTAATAGCAGCAATCTTCAATTGTAAATAATAGAAACCTTATTCCACTTCTCTCAATTCAATTGAAGGGAAAAAATGATTGCAATTGTCTGACACATTCACCGATTAGACCCGTGCAAGTGGATCTATAGAAACGCACGACCTTATTTAACTTCCCTCAACTTTAGATATCATATCATCTAAAGGAACTGATTGTTTGAAATATGTTGATGATCTTCAACTAATTGCTTTATCTGAATGGTACTATAAACCAATGATGGGATTATCTATAGTTCCATATGGTCAACGTTTAAAAAATTCATATTCATTACTACTATTAAAAAAGTTATTCACTTCTATTATAAATAATATTTTTATAAACCATCGAACGTTTTAAACTAATAGTACTTTTTCTTTGATGACGTATAGTCCCCAACCGGGTCATGAGCCCGGCCCACGGGTACTACCCGTATCCGGTCCATCACAGATGGGTGGATAAATGTCATTCAGGCTTATGGGCTTGAGTGAACAGTAACCGCACATGTGTGCGGCCCACGGCCCAGTACGGCCGACATGAGATTAGACAAAATCATGTTCTGTCTGGAATATCTTTATCCCAATAAGAGAGGATATTCACTACCAAGATTAGAAGATAACAATCATTCTAAATTCTGGTGATTATCTCTTCCTTGGGGCCAAAGCATCAGTGGAAGCCCACTAGGGTTTCACTGCCTATAAAAGGAACCCCCAAGGGTTCCATAAAGGTATTACGACTTATACTTTAAACTCACATAAACCCTAAATCGATTACTTACTCTCACGCCGGAGTCTAATCGTGGGAAAGATTCCCACGGTAAGCCTAACGCGTGCTGTTTAGTGTGCAGGATTCCAACCAAACAATTCACTTGGTGCAGGAGACGGAGCCCAGCCAACCCGAATTAAGCCTAATTCGGGTCTAGCAAGGATCAACCAACTTTTGCATCAACAAGTTGGCGCCATCCGTGGGACCCATAACACTAAGCTAGAACAAAACCTCATCTCAAATTCCAATGACGAAGGGGCATCAGCAAGCCAATCCCAGGAATGTGAATCCTGGAAACCGGAAGTCCCAAGGGGAAGGGATACTCATCCCCACCCAATCACCTAGCCGCCTTGCAGGCGGATCGGGCAACCGTAGCGGCTTCCAGCCCTTGGGGGTAACGAGCACGATCTCCACAACGCCCCCACCTACCTCAACCCTGGACAATCCGGACCCAGGGAGTGCGCCCAACCCTCCTAACAAGGAGCCGCGCAGACCATCAGTAGAGGAAGAGGTAGAGGCCCTACCACTCAGCGAGGAGGATCTTACTCGAGTTCTCACGCAGAACTTCGATAGGATCGTCCCGGGAATCGCATCGAGGTTGAATCTGGGGAGGAACCTCCAATCCAGACTCAACTTTTGCGACACCGGACCAATCACCTCCTCCCAAATTCAGAGAAAAAGGAGAGCTCGACCTCAGGAACAGGGCACCTTTGAGGAAATTCCTCAACCCCGGAATGTGTTTGAACGCATAGGGGATCGCCTCGTACAGGAACTAGTGCAATCGCGAGAAGGAGAAAGGTCGGATGGTTCACCCGAACGGCCAGATCGAGAGCTGGCCAGAACCGCACGCCGCCCGAGTGTGTGGGATAGAATGAACACTGGGAGAAAGGCTCCTGGTTCGTCTCAAAAAAGTTGTCCCTATTCAAAAGATGGGGCACCACCACCGTCCCCAGATCCGTCTAGGGAGGACTCAGATGACCATCCGCCTAAGCGCCGCCGGCCTAGGCGCACCCCTCCACCACCAAACAATGAGGAGTATTATGGTGGCCCTTACTATCGAGATACGGAAGCAGAGGATCTCTCGCGTCCATGGTGTGAACCATGGGATGACCCTAGGCTCACCCGGCCATGGGCGGATCCCAGGGAAGACCCGTTCACCCTCCGCATACGGAACTATTCTGAGGACACCAAACATCGCATGCCGGCGTGTATCAAGACTTATATGGGTCTGGTGATCCTGTGGATCACCTCAAAATATTTGATACGCAGGCTAAAATTGAGCGATGGCCCATGCCCATATGGTGCCAAATGTTCAATTCGACCTTGATTGGAAACGCCCGTGACTGGTTCGAGGCACTCCCCCCACGGAGCATTGATAGTTTCACGGAACTACGCACTGCGTTTGAGAACAATTATACTCAAAGGAAGAAGTATAATAGGGATCCGGTCTCATTGGTAACCGTCAAGCAACGGCCGGGGAGTCCACAGAAGCCTTCACTGAGCGCTTCAATGATGAGTGCACACGCACAAGAACCATGCCAGAGCTCCTGAAAATCTCTGACTACATGCACGCCATAACGGACAGAGAACTGATCAGGCGCCTCAATGACAAGCGTCCAGAAAGATATGATGACCTCATGGAAAGGGTCAGAAATTTCATAGAGGGAGAAACAGCTGTTGCCGCGGCTTACCCATCCCGAGGAAATGGGTACCGGTCAAATGACCAGTCCCGGAGACAGTCGGGCGGTCAAGGTAATCAGAACAATAACAAGGGCTCAGACTATAAGAGCCAAAGCAAAGGCGGACGGTCGGACGATAAGTTCACCCCCCTAAAGATGTCCTACCGGGAGATCTTGCTGACTGAAGGGGTGAACTTTCCAAGGCCTCCACCAATGACCACTCCCCTGGAACGTCGGCAAGGAAGTCGCTTCTGCGAGTTCCATAATGACAAAGGACACGACACGGAGGAGTGTATCCAGCTCAAGAAGCATATTGAGTCGCTGATCAAATCAGGCAAACTTAAGCACCTAGTTAAGGATTGGAAGGACGGAAAAGACAACAACAAGAAGTATGATAAGAAGGATCCCCAAAAGGACAAGCCTTCGACCATATACATGATCCAATCCAGACAGCGCCGCACGAGGCAGAAAGTTGGCCAAAAATTTTCACGCGGCAGGGAAATTTCATTCCCTCCCATCACAGCAAGCGATGTGATTGATGCGCCTCTCACTATTGAGATAAGCATTGGAACACACAACGTTCGCCGCATGTATGTGGATGGAGGATCGTCAGCAGAGGTACTGTATGAACACTGTTTTGTGCAGTTATGCCCAGAAATAAGAAGCCAATTAGTACCGGCCACGTCGCCGCTTACTGGCTTTAGTGGAGACACTATCTGGCCGATAGGGCAATTGCGTTTGCTTGTCACCATTGGGAATGAGGAACATTCCACTACGACATGGATGAACTTCATGGTGATACGCTCACACTCTCCGTATAATGGGATCATAGGCAGACCAGGCATTTTGGCTATTCGGGCAATACCCTCTACGGCACACGGAATGATCAAATTCCCCGTTGAGGGGGGAATCGTTACTATTTACAACACAGTCATACCAACATCCGAGTGTCATACTGTGACAACACAGGCTCCACCTGTCCCACCCAAGGATGGATCACCACCTCCCAATTGGAAGGTAGCAATTCACCCTGACTACCCGGAACAGGAGGTATCCATAGGAGGGGCGCTCTCGGATAGCGGCAAAAGGGCCATGTGCTCTCTCTTGAGTGCAAACCTAAATATATTCGCATGGGAGCCAAAGCATATGACAGGCGTGCCACGCGCGATAGCAGAGCATAAGCTCTAGATCCGCCAATGGTACCAACCCGTTAAGCAAAAGAAGCGCGGCCAGGCGCCCGAGCGCAGCCACGTGATACTGGAGGAAGTACGGAAACTAGTGGACGCAGGCATCATGCGCGAGGTATACTACCACGAGTGGTTATCTAATCCGGTCATGGTCAAGAAACATGACGGAAGTTGGCGCATGTGTGTGGATTTCACGGATCTAAACAAGGCCTGCCCACAGGACTGTTACCCGTTACCAGAAATTGACTGGAAGGTGGAGTCCTTGTGTGGATATCCTTTCAAATGCTTCTTGGATGCATATAAAGGGTATCACCAAATCCAGATGGCGGAGGAGGATGCAGAAAAAACGGTGTTCCATACGAGCCAGGGCGTATATTGCTATACGAAAATGTCGTTTGGATTGAAGAACGTCGGCGCTACATATCAGCGGTTGGTGGATAAAGCTTTTGAATCACAAATAGGGCGCAACCTGGAAGTATATGTTGATGACTTGGTGATAAAAAGTCACACGGAGGAGGCACTTCTCCGGGATGTCCAAGAGACATTCGACACGCTGAGAAGGATTAACATGAAGTTAAATCCAAAGAAATGTACGTTTGGAGCAACTGAGGGAATGTTCCTAGGATATTTGATTGACCCAAATGGCATCAAACCTTGTCCAGAGAAGACGGATGCAGTGATACGACTACCGTCCCCTCAGACACGGCAGGAGGTGCAGTCCCTGAATGGGAAGTTAGCCGGGCTGAATAGATTCCTATCTAAATCCGCAGAGAAGTCATTACCTCTATTTAAGACACTCAAGAAGTGTATTAGAAAGGGAGACTTCCGCTGGACGAAGGAAGCCGAGGAAGCTTTCGGCCAACTCAAGCAGCATCTCGCATCTCTCCCTATGCTAGTAGCTCCCCGGCCAAAGGAGGAACTCATTATGTATCTCTCAGCTACTCATGGTGCAATAAGCGCGGTACTTATGACGGATAGAGATACAATACAAACTCCGGTCTACTTTATAAGTAGAACACTGCAAGGGGCGGAGTTGAATTATTCCTCCATGGAAAAATTGGTGTTAGCACTAGTATTTGCTACAAAGCGGTTGTGCCGGTACTTTCAGGCGCACCCAATTGTGGTTATTACGGATCAGCCAATCAAGCAGGTTATTTCTAGACCGGACGTGGCAGGGAGGCTAGAAAAATGGAGCATCCTATTGGGGGGGGCATAATATATCTTACAGACCAAGGACGGCTGTTAAAGGCCAGATCTTGGCAGATTTCCTGATCGAGAAGCCGGATGAGGAAGGACCAATCATTAAGCAAGACGAGATCCCAACGAAACCGTGGGTGCTATTCACGGACGGATCCTCGTGTACAGACGGGTCCGGGGCAGGTCTCATCCTCACAAATCCAGAAGGAATGGAATTCACGTACGCCCTCCGTTTTGAGTTCACGGCCACCAACAACGAAGCGGAATATGAAGCATTAATTGCGGGTTTAAAAATCGCCGCTAGAATGGGAGTCCGCAACCTTGAGGCCTACGTGGACTCACGGCTCGTCGCGAACCATATTCTAGGTGGGTATGTGGCTAAGGAGGACAACATGGTCAGGTACTTGGAAAAGGTCAAGTCGTTAATCGCGACTTTCAATAAGTTTTCCATCAAGCAGGTGCCAAGGGGCGAGAACAAGAAAGCGGACGCTCTTAGCAAGATCGCGTCCACGAGATTCGCTCACTTGTCTAAACAAGTTTTGGTGGAAATACTCAAGGAGAAATCTATAACGGAAGGGGAGGTAGCCGCTATAGTTGAGGAGGAGGGACCTACGTGGATGACCCCAATCATCAACTATTTGACTAATGAAACCCTTCCAGACGAGGAAAAAGCAGCAAGGCGCATTAAAAGGAAGTCGCAACATTTTGAACTTCGAGAAGGCATCCTTTACAAGCGCTCTTTCTTGCAGCCGTGGCTGCGGTGTGTTGGACCACGCCAGGCAGCTTACGTCATCAGTGACATACATGAAGGGTTGTGCGGCATGCAAGCAGGCCCACGATCTGTGGTAGCTAGAGCCTTACGAACAGGTTATTATTGGCCTACCATGCACAGAGACGCGCGCGACATGATTCGCAAGTGCAATGATTTCCAAGTGCATAGGCCAGTACCGCGGCACCCGCAGCAGGAGCTTACACCTACCACGTCCCCATGGCCATTTTATAAGTGGGGAATTGACATTGCAGGACCATTTCCTGTAGCTGCGGGGGGGGGGGGGGGGGGGGGGGTTAAATTCTTGATTGTTGCAATGGACTACTTCACACGATGGATAGAAGCCAAGGCAGTCAAGTCTATCACAGGTAAGCAGGTCAAGAAGTTTGTATGGGAACACATTGTGTGCCGTTTTGGTCTACCAGGAGAAATCATCTCGGACAACGGCAAGCAGTTCACGGACAACCCATTCAAAGATTGGTGTGCATCATTGAACATCAAACGGCGCTTCGCATCTGTTAAGCATCCACAAACAAACGGACTCGTCGAACGAGCAAATAGAAGCTTGGGGAATGGCATCAAGGCGCGTCTGGATGAACGAAGTGGAAAATGGGTCGATGAGTTATCACATGTGCTATGGGCGCATAGAACTATGATCAAAACAGCCAACGGGGATACTCCGTTTGCATTGGCCTACGGAACTGAAGCTGTTATTCCAGCAGAAATAGGAATGCCTACCATCCGCACAGCGGAGGTTAATGTCGTCACGAACGATGAACAGTTGCGAATCAACCTGGATCTGCTGGAAGAAAAGAGGGAAATAGCAGCCATCAATGAGGCTAAGTCCAAGGCTAAGATGAAGGCTTATTATGACGCCAAGGTCAAGGGTGTTTCTTTTCGACCAGGAGACTATGTCTATCGTGCTAATGAAGCAAGTCGAGCGGAGAACACAGGAAAGCTGGGCCCTAAGTGGGAAGGACCGTATGAAGTCACTAAAGCCTTAGGACGAGGCGCGTACAGGTTACGTGATATGGATGGGCGTGACCTAGAACGCACATGGAATATTTCCAATCTCAAAAGGTGCTATCTTTAAAAGCTACGGCTTCCGCATGGGTACTTCGCTATGTGCAGTCTTAAAAAGTGCTACCTTTGAAGAACCATGCGGGTTCATCTGTTTTGTCTTGTCTTATGTTTGTTTAGATTCCTTTCTTGTTTCTTAGGACTTGTCATTATTGTTCAAACAAAATGTAAATGTTCTAAATAAAATGCCGTGGTGCCTAGCTAGCTCCACGGCCCGTTTCGTGCAAATCATTTTTTAGATTTTTTGTTAAGTCGTATGAAATTTTTACTTGTGTTATAATATGCCATGTTTTATTCATATGCATTCTTTCAAATTACCGTACATGTACTATACGCCTCCAGGCGGGGTAAGAGGATTAAGTGAACCTACTAATTCAACTTGCCGCGTAAGAGGGATGCAACCCCAGCCGCATGGATCATGTATCCTTACTAGATGCCTTACTCACAAGACGTTGTGATAAGTTTTTTGTGCACCGTATCCACGTGGTACTCTGCATAGTAAAGACGCACGTCGCATGTCTAGTAAATTATAGACTTGTATGTATTTTCCCTTTTTTCTTTATGTGTAAGACGTGATACATCATGCGGCATTGGAATACAATGAAATACACAAGTTTCAAAATTAACAATAAACAAAATGGCCGTGGTTGTCACGGACTTCTAAATAAAAGGACAAGTTATTACATATATGTCTTAGCCGTGTACATACACGGACGAATATAATCACAAGTGTTTACAACAGATAAGTTACAAGGGGGGTAGGAATTCCCCTAGATCCTTCTTTCCTTCCTCAATTAAAGCACGAAGGGCCTCCCCACGAGCATCTTTCCCGTCCTGAACTTTGACTGCAAGAGCATCTAGAGCTTCTCCAAGCGGCTTCTCGCCTGACATGGCTTTGGATACGGAATCATAAGTAGCCAACGTCAAGGGAGTAGGATCAACACTCAGCCGGGACATTATTGTTTCGTTTGGAGCATCCTTCATTGCTTCAAGCTCGTCCAAAAGAGGGTGTTGGAGTTCTGCCAAGGCATCCATGGACGCAGTCATCTTACCCGCTGCGGAGGGGTTGTGATACGCAGTCATCTTACCCGCTGCGGAGGTATTACGACTTATACTTTAAACTCACATAAACCCTAAATCGATTACTTACTCTCACGCTGGAGTCTAATCGTGGGAAACATTCCCACGGTAAGCCTAACGCGTGCTGTTTAGTGTGCAGGATTCCAACCAAACAATTCACTTGGTGCAGGAGACGGAGCCCAGCCAACCCGAATTAAGCCTAATTCGGGTCTAGCAAGGATCAACCAACTTTTGCATCAACATTCTTTGTTTGAAAAAAACCAGTGATTTCAAACCCGATCGGATGAATCATTTAATTCGGTTTTGGTCAAAATAACGGGTAATATTAAACCGAGTTTCACATTTTTAAAATATTCAATTAGACCCGTCGGTTTTTGAGTGACACGAGTCACCCAAGTTATAAAGACCCAAAACTTTTACTTTTTTTTCATGAATAAACCATATAAATTATGCTTATTTGCTTATTTACATATTATTTTGATGATAAATAATTTATGTATTAAATATATGAAATAAAACAATATAACACAACACAATACACTAAGCGTCTAAAAAACTTAGAAAATTATACCTATAAATAAAATAATTAAACAAACATGACGCACACAACAACTAAAATAAACCGTTGTGCAACGCACGGGTCTGCACGCCTCGTTAAACTTAGAACCTGGTCATCATAGATTAATTGTATTCAAATCCTACTTTTTTATCTATCAGCAAAATATCTTAATTAAGTGGTTCGGTATGTGCTTGCTTCAGAAAGAATTTTACAATACACCTTGTTCCCTCTAACATGAACATTTGTGTAAATAATGATCTGATTCCCTATGTTACCACCTCATATGATGTTTTACTTTCACGCAATAGAATGACCAATCACAATTTTTTTTTATCTTCATTATCCTTAGGCAAGCGGGATGGGAGATAAAATTTACTCGTAGGCCTGATTTGGCAAAACCTATGCGTAAAGTTGACATAAAATCTACCAAAAACCCACGTGTGGGGTTCGGTTTTTCATACTAAAAAGTCACTACCGGTAGCATTCTTACTACTCGGTTTACACAAAACGTGCCTGTTGGAAATACGTTTTTACGTATTTAGAAAGATTCGGTCACTCCAACAATAGATTAAGTAGTAGCTCGTAGTTGTTGTTATTAAGTTAAACAAAGTTGGCAAAGCCTAGTCCACAAAGACTAAGGCCACGGCCCAATGTAAGCCTAAGCCCATCTCATGTGCTTGGGTATATAAACCCTCTCCTTTGATGGAGAGGGTGGTGGTTTTATTTTCATTTTACACATAGTTAATCACTTTCTCTCTCTAAAGTGTGTGTGGAATCATCTATCTTTCTGTCTCTTTCTCTCTCTAAAACATAAGCAAGATTTACAATATCTTACAAATGGTATCAAGAGCCATGGATGATTGTATTGTTTATGTGTTTGTGTTCTTGATTTTAGTAGCTTTTGATCTATATAAACCTACGTCCAAAATTTTTTTTGTGTTTTTTATGGTTTTTTCTTGATACAAATCTTCTACATAGTTGTGGTAGAGATTTGGTATATTTACTTTGGCTAAAAACACAAAAATTTTGGGTGTTTGGATCAATTTTTGGCTTAATGTCTCGAATTAGGTGTGTTTTGTCCGAGAAAAGTGGAAAATTTGTACATTGTTTGTACTATTGCGACAGTTATCCCATCGCAATATCTAGGGTTTTGGATTGCGATCCATATTGCGATTGGGATTGCGATTGGAGTTCTTTTGTTATTGCGATCCATATTGCGATTGGAGTTCTTTGTTATTGCGATCCATATTGCGACAGAATTGTTTTTGTGATATTACGACAGGGTATTGCGATTGGAAGTATTGCGATAGGAAGTATTGCGACAGGACTTATTGCGATACATGATATTGCGATAGGGTATTACGACAGGGTATTGCGATTGGAAGTATTGCGAATGGACTTATTGCGATACGTGACATTGCGACAGCATTCCTTTTAGGCATTCCGATAGAGTGACAAGATTTCCAAGATCTTTTAAAAACGTGTTTTCGTGTGTAATTTTGTCTTGGAATTTTTGGTTTATCGAGAACAGAATTTAGGGGATTTCAACATTATTTCTCGGCTTTAACACACAAAAACAAACACATTTACTTTCTCTCATTGTTCGATCAACGTTTGTAAATCTTAACTTATTGAAATGGGGTACACATCTCTTACGGATAAGTCCATCTTCTCGGGTACGGATAATCGTCCACCAATGTTGGTCAAAACTATGTACGAGGATTGGGCTTCCCGCATGGAACTTTATATGTTGAACAAGGAGAATGGACATCTTATTTGGGCATTGGTGCTCAATGGACCATTGGTATATGGTACTGTGACGGAAGGTGCTGTTACTCGTCCTCGCACAACGGGTGAACTAACTGGAGATGCTAAGATACAAGACAAGTGTGATAAACAAGCTACAAATATCATTCTCCAAGCCCTTCCTCCAGATGCCTACAAACTCGTCAGCAAACATAAAGTTGCCAAAGAGTTATGGGATAGAATTCGTGTTCTAATGCAAGGCACCTCGTTAACTAAACAAGAACGAGAGTGTAAGCTTTATGATACTTTTGATAAGTTTGTCTATGTTCTCGGGGAGACTCTCAATGATTACTATCTGAGATTTACCCTATTGCTGAATGAGCTCAATATCTATGGCATGGAAATTCCTACGTTTCAATTGAACACCAAGTATTTGAACACTCTTCCTTCAGAATGGAAAAAAGTACGTGACGGATGTTAAATTGGCTAAGGACTTGCATAACACCAATGTGGATCAACTTCAAGCTTTTCTTCAACAACACGAATGCCATGTGATCGAGGCTCGGTTGTCTACACCTCAAGTTCATGATCCACTTGCCATGTATGCTTCTCAACAAAACATGGCTTATACTTATCAAAGACCATCATACTTGCAGCAGCCACCACCACACAACTATCAACAACCACAACAACCATCTTATCAACCACTAATGATGCCACAACAAGCATTTCAACAAAGTGTTCATCAACAATCTTTTCCACAGCAACCATCACATCAGACATCACCATCACAAGCCAACACTTCTCCAATTGGTTATACTCCTCAGCAAGGATATTTTCCAATTGAAGCACAACCAACACAAGCCTTCTACTCTAATGAACTTCTACCAATCCAAGCACCGGTCTTTACTCCAAATGATACGCCAGCTGATGTTCTAAACCATCTCACTGCCTACTTGTCAAAACTTGTTTCAACTAGAGGATTTCACCAACAAACAATCAGCTCCGCACCTCTTCAAATCCTCGACAACAAGTCACTGTTCAAGATGGTCAAGTGACGGTGCAACCTATTCAGGGAAGGCAAACTTCATATGGACCTCCTACAAGGACTGTGAATACTCAAGCTGTGAATTCTCAAGCTAATGGAAATGGAAGCCCTATTGGTCCACAAAAGGTTGTGACTTGCTACAATTGTAGAGGACAAGGTCATATGGCCAGGGAATGCACTCAGCCAAAAAGGAGAAGGGATGCAACGTGGTTTCGTGAGAAGATGTATTTGGTCGATGCTCAGTCCAAAGGAAAGATCTTGGATTCGGAAGAGTTAGCATTTCTTGCAGACCCAGGGGCAACAGACAATGAAGGCACTGCAGTCGTTTCCACTTCTAATGCAGCTTATCAAGCAGATGATCTTGACGCATATGATTCGGATTGTGATGACATTCACTCTGCCCAAGCTGCTCTCATTGCTAATCTCTCTCACTAGGGTTCTGATGTCATCAGTGAGGTATCCACCACAACCAATCTTGGTAATGATGATTACCCACATCAAGTTGGGCATGAAAATGACAACCTCGAACAGCATTCGGGAACTAGTAACTCAAATGATGTGGTACCCAATCCTACACATATGAGTGAACCTCAACCAAATGCTACGACGGATATGGAATCTTATGCTCAACATGATTTGGTCATGGTGCCTAAACATATTATTGATCAAATGCATATGGCTCAGAAAATCCGTATATACGAATTCCACTAATAAGTGTGAAAACACTTATCCTTTTACCACTTAATTATAATAATAATCAAGCCAAAACGTGTATTTTATTTCGTAAATGTTGGAATTATGCGTGGTTTGTGTTTTTGTTGTGATTTAGGATCAACATGTGAAAAGGGAAGAAAACACGAGCTTTTACGGGCTTTTATCGAAGAAAAAGATAAAAGACGAAGTCAAAAGATCAAGAGTGCAAAAAGAACGGAAGTCCAAGGCCTATTCTGAAGATTTATCGAAGAACAAGTCTAAATACGGAAGTTTAATAAAGCCGAAGAACTCAAGTCTAATTAATGAAGAAATTACAAGACGAGTTTAATTAATCTCGAGACAAAGTTGAAAAAGTAGAAGAATTAAGAAGACGAAAAGACGAGAAAGAAAAGACGTGAAGAAGAAAGAAAAGAGCAACACATGCTTCCTTCCCTTCTCCCTATAAATAGACATCATTTCACCTCATTTTAGTTTTGTTGTCTATTTTGACAAACTAGTCTTCCACAATTTTCATTACTTGCACATTTATTTTCATGTCATTTACTTAATTGTCAATTTAATTACCTTGTTTTGCACCTTAAATTTCTTGCCTTTAATTCAAGTAAGTCTTTTAGTTTTGTTGTTGAATCCTTGTTTTCCTTTAATCAAGTTTTTTATTATCCGTCTTATTCTACTTTTCTTGCTTTTGATTTTGATTATTAATTCGTATTAAGCATTCTTTTTCTTAACCTTATTGATTATTTGAGTAAAAAGTTTATCTTTTTATTTCTATCTAGGCTTTTATACGAATTAAGCTATAAGCTTGACAATCTTATTGGCTTATTTTGTATTTAGCTTATTTGTTTTAAAGTTTTCTTAAAAGTTTTGTCTTTTTAAAGTTTGACTTAAAAAGTTTGTTTATTTTGTGTCTTGAATGTTTTAAAATTTGTGCTTATTTAGTTTTACTTATTCTTGTTTTAATTAAGTTTTTGGTATTTGCTTATTGTCAAAGTGCTTATTTGGTTCAGCTTATTTTCTTATTGGATTCCATCGTAACTTTCTTAAGAGTTTACCCATTCCGATCAAGTAAGTGTGATCGCATAAACCCTAGGGTTTCTACTTGCGATCCTTTACTTCGATCAAGGACTAAGATCAGACTACGATCGTCCATCACGATCTAAGTCACGATTGCCCTGTTGCAATCTGTGACTGCGATCGTTGGTTGTGATCTGTGGATATGATCACTTGGTCACGATCGTCCACTGCGATCCACTTGTTGCTATCGTGGTAGAGTACGATCCAAAACTTGTCCAGAGTACGATCTGGGAGTACGATCGTCACTGCGATCGCTTGTTGCGATCTGTGGCTACGATCCAGGGTACGATCGTGAGTTACGATCGTGACTACGATCTAACTTTTGTCTTTGTTTTTATCTTATTTTTCCAAGATTACTTTTCATTACGTTTTAATTTCCAAGAATTGCACGCTTCCCGAAATCTCTGTTTTTACCAAGTGTTTTTCTAGTAATTTTTAGTTTAATTTTTAAAGCTTATTTTTCCGCCGTTTTACTTTAGTGTTATTTTAATCGTTTTTCTTTATTTTAAATTTCAAGTTTACATTTTTATTACATTGTCAAATTAATTTTTCGTCAAGCTTTAATTTTTTTCATTTAATTAATTACTTTTAAAGTTTTAAATTTTGCACAATTACTTTTTAATTAGTTTTAGCTTTAATTACCTGCCATTTACTTTAACGTTTTGCACATTTAACT
The DNA here is from genome assembly GCA_025667525.1 of Glebionis coronaria. Taxonomy (NCBI): domain Eukaryota; kingdom Viridiplantae; phylum Streptophyta; class Magnoliopsida; order Asterales; family Asteraceae; genus Glebionis; species Glebionis coronaria. The sequence continues at coordinate 546,275,897 of CM046882.1, forward strand.
TTACTACAACGACAAATTATTGTTTTCCACCAAAAGACGACTGAGTCGCACGTTAATCCCTTTTTCAATTCGATTAGACCGATTTCAACAAACAATTTTTCTAACTAAATTCTAGTTATTAAATGGTGCCGTTGTCGGCTCTTTTCGTAAAGATTAACGGTTTTCTGTGAGAGACGCGTTGAATTTTGGGATCCGTTCACTCGTGAACGTTATTTTTCTTGCTCAAAATTTTTCAAAAATCCATAAAAATCAAAAATTGTTAAAAATCCATAAAAATTAAAAAAAATTCAAAAAATCCAAAAAGATTCTTATTTTTATTTTTACACGTACATATATATTCTCTATTTCTTTGGTATCTTTTTCTTTTGCTTTTGCAGGTGCATGCGTACTAGATCTTCAACTTATCCAGAGCCCGAGACTCGTGAAGATTTAGATACGGCTGGTGTGAACAACAACAATAACCCACCGCACCTCAACAATAATAATAACAACAATGTTTCCCCACCCGAACTTCGAACGATGGAGGAGTTGTGTCAACCTACGATGATTGGACGAGGAGGACCGATTGCGCCGATGCAAATCACGGCTCCAGAGTTTTCGTTGAAGCATCACATGATCCAACAAGTTCAAAACACTTGTCCATTTCGCGAATTACCAGATGATGATGCCAACAAACACCTCGGCAAATTCATTACCGTTACTCAAAGCATGAAGTCGCCCGGTGTTACTATGGATTTTCTTCGCCTTCACCTATTTCCACACACCTTATCCCACCATGCCAAAAAATGGTTTGATCGTCTTCCGAAGAATTCAATTCATACTTGGGACGAGATGACTCAACGATTTTTGTCGCGCTACTTTCCACCATCCATGGTCACGAGCCTTCGGAATCAAATTAGTGGATTTACACAAGAACCTGATGAATCACTTTTTGATGCTTGGGAACGATATAATGTTTTGATCGATCGATGTCCAAACCATAACATGCTCCCCGTCACCTTAATTGATACTTTCTACAACGGTTTGACTTTTCGTGATCGTGATACGATTAATGCAGCCGCCGATGGCACATTTATGAAAAGAAGACCTGAGGAGTGTAGAGAGCTTATCGAGAACATGACTACTCATCACAAAAATTGGGATTCATCCGCATCCTGAAGATCAAACCCGAGAGTGAATGTGTCTTCTACTTCTTCAAACCCTGATATCACCGAATTGACCCGCGCAATAGTCGAAATGAGCAAGAATATGCAACTCTTGGCTACAAATCAACAACAACAAGTTAAAGCTATAGCAACTTCTTGTGAGATTTTCGGGGGTCCTCATTCATACACTATTTGTTCTTCTACTCATGACAATCCGGAAAACGTGTATGCAGCTTATGGTAACTATTCAACGGAAAACCATCAAGCTCGACCTCAAGGTGATCGTAACTTGCTAAGTTACCGTTCTAACAACTTTCTTGCACCCGGTTTTTCTCCTCAAAACCACAACCCCAACAACTACAATAGAAGCAACCCAAACCCACCACGAGCTTCTAATCCTTATCACCTACCCACTCAACAACCACCACCCATTAATCAAGATGTTGAAACCTTAATGAGGACCCAAGGAGAGCAAATTAAGAATCTGCAAAGTCAAATTATCAACTTGAAAGGAGATATCACTAAGCAAGGTAATGATATTAGAACCGAGCTTCGACATGATATACAAACCTCTTTTAGCACTCAAACAAATGATTTGAAGAATATGCTGGCTAGTTTCTTACCAACTCCTCAACCCTCTACTTCGAGCTCTCTACCTTCAAATACCGTCACCAACCCAAGAACGAATGTGAGTGCTATTACTACATGCAGTGCAAAAACCTTAGTAGGACCATCTATCCCTCTCCCAGTTAGTCCATCTACACCTCCTCCACCACCATTTATCCCTCCTACTCCCACGCCTAGTATTAGTTCTCCATTACCGTCTCCACCTATGCATGAAGAAGCACCTAAGAAGAACCCTTCACCAACCCCACCTTCCACCTATAAACCCAATATCCCTTATCCTTCTCGCTTAGACAAGGCTAACTGCAAACCAAGGATGACATTCAAGTGTCGAACTATTTGAAGAAGATTTCGGGACTGACCATCACCTTTAGCCTTGTTGAAGCTCTTGCACAAATGCCTAAATTTGTTAAGATGTTTAAGGAATTTCTTAATAAGAAGGAGAAGATGGCCGAGTTTGTTAATACTCGATTGAATGAAAACTGTTCTGCAGTCCTTCTTAAAGAACTTCCGGAAAAACTTGGAGATCCCGGTCGTTTTGTGCTACCATGTACTTTTAACCAATCCGAAGAATTTACTACCCTAGCCGATCTCGGGGTAAGTATATATTTGATGCCTTTAAGTGTTTGGAAAAAGTTATCATTACCCGATCTTACTCCAACAAAGATGACTCTTAAGCTAGCAAATCGTACTCTCGCTTACCCCGTTGGAATTGCCGAAGATGTGTTCATTAAAGTTGCACCTTCACTTTTCCGGTCGACTTTGTTGTTGTTGATTATGAAATGGACCCTCGTATTCCTTTAATACTTGGTCGGCCATTCTTGAGAACCGGAAAAGCTTTAGTCGATGTTGCCGAAGGTGAGTTAATCTTAAGAGTCGGGAATGAAGCACAAGTATTTAAAATGGTGAAGATCACAACCAAACCCAATGGAAGAGAGTCAGTGAATATGATTAATGTGCTTGATGATTTTTTCGTCTACAACACTTCTCTATTCGATTCTTGCTATGATAATCCACTGTTCCAAGATGATGTGGATGATTCTCTCTCCAATTTTGATCCTCCACCAATTTATGATTCTCCACCGATCTATGATGCTTATGATGATGATTCTAGTTCAGATGGGGATGATTATGATAATTTTACTTCTGAGTATCCAGACATGCCCACTTATGATGATTTTGATGAGGCTGATACTCTCTCGAGTGATTCTTCTCATGATGACCTTGCACCTACTTTTGATGAAGATCCTTTGCCAACAATGCTTAATCCTACTTTGGATGACTACTCATTTGAGGAAGATTTTGCTACTTTTCTCAACACTTACTTCCCAAATGAGAGTGATGCCCCTCCTTTGGACTTTGATGATTATGGTCTTTATCCTCTTTTGGATATGAAGAAACCCGTTTCAAAGGAGAAGAAGCCGGCCGACACCGATATCCGCATCACTTATGTCTTGACACCTCTCTATCCACCTTCTGAGGATGAGATTGTGAGATTTATGAGCGGATCCTCTTCAAGGACTACTGAACCTAAGTGTTATTTTCCCCTAAAGGAAAAGGTGTTCGATCCCGGTATTGCAATTTTTAAGCCATCTCAGTATCCATCTGACGAAATAAAAGGAAATATTTTTGGAAACCATGGAGATATGCTTGCACCTCATCACCCTTGCTACCACCATGCTCAACAACTGCTTAAGGGGACCTTGCCTACTCTTCTTTGGCTTGCCTTGTTCGCCTTAAGCTTGTGCTACTTGATGGATGAAAACCATGTATTTGATCCCGGTGGATGTGTTTCAAGCTTCTTCCTATGCTAATCAAGGTCGAGTCAGGCTCACGACTCGGTTAACAAAAACAAGCGCTTCTTGGGAGGCAACCCACAGTATCTATCCTTTTTCTTGTATTTTTATAATAAGTGTAGGGGGAGACCCTAGTATGTGTTTGTTGTTTTCTTTCTTATCATGTGTAGGGATTCGAGCTTTCAAAGATACATTCTTGATGACTTTTGACGACCCGTGATTCTGTGTACCCGTCTTCCCGGTTCTATCCTAAACTCTTTTGATTCTCTATTTTATATTCTTTAATATTGAAATAGGAACCACTTTAGTTGTCCTTTCCTTAGCAAGATTTAAACAAAGTGCACAATGTCCTAAGTGTAGGGGAGTTTACTTCCACATGCTTAAGCATTGAGGACAATGTTTATATCAAGTGTAGGGGGACTTCTATCGAAGTTAAGTGGGCTTTTCCTTGTATTTGTCCTCATTTTAACCGGAAAATTGATTTTTCGACATTTTTCAAAATTTTTGATCTATTTTGGCCTATTAGTATTTACCTTTGTTATAGTTATTTTCTTTCTTTGTTAGAATAAATTTTAATAAAGTGGTTTTAATTTTTAAACGTTGTGAATCTTTTGACTCAACCCGAGTTTACTTATTCAAGTTTACTCTAGCTAGTATCCTTAAGTGTTTAAGTCAAGTTTTGCTAGGCTTTTATATAGGGAACTTTAAAACGCGAAAGTCTTAACTCTCAAGGGTTAAGAACAAGAACTTTTCGCAAGTTCCTATAATTGATCCTAGAAATTCGTTTATCAAGGGAACTTTAAAATGCGAATTCTAAACTTGAAAGAGTCTAAGAAGTTGCAAGATCCTTTAGATGACTTGCAAACCCAAAACTTTGATTTAATAGGCTAAGCATCCACGAGTCTCATTCCTTGAGATTTTAAATTATAGAGAACGAGAGATGATAGAGTCAATTATAAGTTTGGTATTTTTTCATGAATTTATGTGAGTTGATTATAAGCTTTTTCTCCCATCGCTTGCTAATAAATATATTTGCAATAAATAAGGTTGTACGATTTGAAAAGTTACTTAGCTTCTAGCCCAAGATCGTTTAAAAGTTGCTCGGTATTAATTAGAGTTCATAGCCAAGGCATAACTTATAGAAGCGGGATGCGTAGATTGGCGAGTCCGAAAAGGTCCTAACAAGACATGAGGGCTACATTTTGTTGCTAAAGATCCCAAGTGATGTGAAGAATCATTTATCAAAAATCAATATGAAGGATCGAGACACACGACGAAAAGCAAATACTCCCCTAAAGATCATGGAGAAGTCTATCCAAGAAGGCCCTAACAAGGTATGAGGATAAATAGATCCAAGTCCTAAAAGGAGGCGGATCATTGTATATCAAAATCCCAAATAAGGATTGGAGAAAAATGAAAAAGTCATGGTCCAAGTATGAAGAATCTCTCAAAAACTTCAAGTGAAGAAATTCCTATTATGAAGAGAAGACCATTATTTTATGAACGTCTCTCAAGATTTGAAATATGAAGTCGCTGCCAAATATCGGTCTGAGAAAGGTCTCAAATCATGAAGCGAGTTATGCCAAGATATGAACATTATGAGGTACCGAGAAGCAGTTTTAAAAGATTTTGTCCTTTAGCTAACTATTGATTAAATCGTCCTACTTTATTTTTAGCCTAAATAACTATCGAAATAAGTCAACAATGCATCTTCGTGATCATTCAAGACAACAATAAAATATAATAGATACACCTAGGAATAAGGGAGTCTAAGTAAATAATTGGCCCACATGAGTTTGTGTTAGTTTGCTAACTTATAATAACAATGATCTCGTTTTTAAGATTGGTATGGGGAACGTGAAACTTGAGGGTGATAATCATTCATGACATTCCAAAACCCCAAGGTAAGTTTTTGATCTTTTTATTTGTTTTCTTCCTTTGAATATTTTATAATTTTCTATCTCTTTAATAAAGGCCAATGTGGATTAATTATGATGGAAAATGTAAAACTTGCTTTGTAATTAATGCATTGCATGAGGACATTTCAATGGTCAAGTGTAGGGGATTTAATAAGTGTGAAAAAACTTATCCTTTTACCACTTAATTATAATAATAACAAGCCAAAACGTGTATTTTATGTCGTAAATGTCGGAATTATGCGTGGTTTGTGTTTTTGTTATGATTTAGGATCAAAATGTGAAAAGGGAAGAAAACACGAGCTTTCACGGGCTTTTATCGAAGAAAAAGACAAAAGACAAAGTCAAAAGATCAAGAGTGCAAAAAGAACGGAAGTCCAAGGCCTATTATGAAGATCTATCGAAGAACAATTCTAAAGACGGAAGTTTAATAAAGCCGAAGAACTCAAGTCTAATTAATGAAGAAATTACAAGACGAGTTTAATTAATCCCGAGACAAAGTCGAAAAAGTCAAAAAATTAAGAAGACGAAAAGACGAGAAAGATAAGACGTGAAGAAGAAAGAAAAGAGCAACACATGCTTCCTTCCCTTCTCCATATAAATAGACTTCATTTCACCTCATTTTAGTTTTGTTGGCTATTTTGACAAACTAGTCTTCCACCATTTTCATTACTTGCACATTTATTTTCATGTCATTTACTTAATTGTCAATTTAATTACCTTGTTTTGCACCTTAAATTTCTTGCCTTTAATTCAAGTAAGTCTTTTAGTTTTTTTTGTTGAATCTTTGTTTTCCTTTAATAAAGCTTTTTATTATCCGTCTTATTCTACTTTTCTTGCTTTTGATTTTGATTATTAATTCGGATTAAGCATTCTTTTGCTTAACCTTATTAATTATTTGAGTAAAAAGTTTATCTTTTTATTTCTATCTAGGCTTTTATACGAGTTAAGATATAAGCTTGACAATCTTATTGGCTTATTTTGTATTTAACTTATTTGTTTTAAAGTTTTCTTAAAAGTTTTGTCTTTTTAAAGTTTGATTTAAAAAGTTTGTTTATTTTGTGTCTTGAAAGTTTTAAAATTTGTGCTTATTTAGTTTTACTTATTCTTGTTTTAATTAAGTTTTTGGTATTTGCTTATGGTCAAAGTGCTTATTTGGTTCAGCTTATTTGCTTATTGGATTCCATCATAACTTTCTTAAGAGTTTACCCATTTCGATCAAGTAAGTGTGATCGCATAAACCCTAGGGTTTCTACTTGCGATCCTTTACTTCGATCAAGGACTAAGATCAGACTACGGTCGTCCATCACGATCTAAGTCACGATTGCCCTGTTACGGTCGGTGACTGCGATCGTTGGTTGCGATCTGTGGATACGAACACTTGGTCACGATCGTCTACTGTGATCCACTTGTTGCGATCGTGGTGGAGTAAGATCCAAAACTTGTCCAGAGTACGATCTGGGAGTACGATCGTCACTGCGATCGCTTGTTGCGATCTGTGGCTACGATCCAGAGTACGATCCAGGGTACGATCGTGAGTTACGATCGTGACTACGATCTAACTTTTGTCTTTGTTTTTATCTTATTTGTCCAAGCTTACTTTTCATTACGTTTTAATTTCCAAGAATTGCACGCTTCCCAAAATCTCTGTTTTTACCAAGTGTTTTTCTAGTAATTTTTAGTTTAATTTTTAAAGCTTATTTTTCCGCCATTTTACTTTAGTGTTATTTTAATCGTTTTTCTTTATTTTAAATTTCAAGTTTACATTTTTATTACATTGTCAAATTAATTTTTCGTCAAGCTTTAATTTTTGTCATTTAATTAATTACTTTTAAAGTCTTAAAATTTGCACAATTACTTTTTAATTAGTTTTAGCTTTAATTACCTGCCATTACTTTAACGTTTTGCAATTTTACTTTACTACAACGACCAATATATTCTTTTCCACCAAAAGACGACTGAGTCGCACTGTTAACCAATAGTCAATTCGATTAGACCGATTTCAACGAACAAATTTTATAACTAAGTAAAATCTAGTTATTATCTACCCTAACAGCTGAGCTTGCATTGCATAAAGAAAAGGTCAAAGCTTTTGAAATGGTCCCTCAAGCCGAAAAAATAACTTATCCTGAATTTGACCAATTTCGTTTTGAAAAGATTGAACACTTGAAAGAAATAGAATCATTAAAAGCTAATCTTTCCAATGAATTAAAAGCAAAAGAGTCGGTTGTCAATGATTTTCAGAAACTTAAAATGGATTTCGAAACTCTCGAGTCTAAAAAGTTTGAATCGGAAATTAATGCTACCAAACTTCTTAAATTCAAAGAACAACAGCTTTTAAAACAATACGCTTCCATAGAAAAGGTTCATCTTTTAACTAAATCATTTAAAGAACTCGAACTTAAGCGTCTTCAAGATTTACCACCTAATCCTGGTTATGCAAAACAAGCTCAGGAATATATTCCTTGTCTTTATGATGTGACCCTTATTGGCAAATTGAAAGAAACACCTTATGTTCGTAGTACTGAGGAGACACAGTCACTTGCGGAAGAAACTCATTCTAAAATGCTTTCAAAATTCCATAAGATTGATTATGATCAGTATAACAAAGATCAATTGTCTAAAAAGACCCGTATTCGTTTACAAAAGAAATTAGCTCAATTAACAGTTTTTGTGCCTCAAAGTTTGTCAACGGAAAACCCTCCTAGTACGTCTCCTACACTTGTCAAAAAGGATTTAACTAAGTTAATTCCACCGGTAAGTAAGGCATATGTTAGCTTAAATGCGGTGCACCAACACTTAGCCGATTTTGACAAGGTCATTTTGGAACGTACGACGGCTTCGGCCATAACGGAAGGTGAATGAAATTTTGAGCACACAAGAGCTGCATTTCGAGACGAAATTGTTCCATTTGTAAACAATGTTAAAGCTTGTCTTAGTACTATTGATCAAGATTTGCTTTTGGAAATAGAAGAAGTTAGACGTGTTTTCAATGAAATGGATGATGCTTATGAAAACAGTTTACTTGAAATAGAACGGGTTTCACGCCAAAATGATCAGCTTCTGAAGCAAGTGATGTCTCATGATATAGTTTCCGTCTGTGTGAATAAAAGTGTTGATAATGATTCTATTGTGCATAATGTTGAATCTGTGGATAATGTGGTAGATAGTACTTGTCACAAATCTGACGCTGAATTTTTAAAGCTTCAAGAGTCTTATACTTTGCTTACAAAAAGTTTTGATGAGATTCAAACACATTGTATTTCGCTTGAATGCAAGCAACAATTTATTCAAGAAATCTTTGAAACCTCATTTGAAGGTATTAATATCGATGATGCAAATTTCAAAAGAATTTTCGATTGAATTTACAATCAAAACAGCGTCAGCCAAGTGACAAGGTTACTAAATCTTTGCCGATAGACATAGAGAAATCTAAGAAGCTTAACTGTGTAAACGTACTTGAGGGCGCTGAGAATTTAAAACTTGATCTAGATAATCGAGTTTCCAATATTTTGTCCAAAGTTGATAACTTAAAACAGAAAAATACACAACTCTTCGATTTAGTAAAGCCCGTATGTGCTAATACCACTGCACAGAATCAATCTTTGATTGAACAATTGAATCGAAAGTCGGTGGAAATATCTGATTTGAGGGAACAAATTTGTGATAAAAATATGGCCTTGGATGTGTTAAAGGAAATACTTCGTACTCTAAAAGGTAAGAATGTTGTGGATAACGCAGCCACTGTCTCAACATCATCCTCTAGTGCAATCAAAAGGAACCTTATAGCCGTCACACCATTTAATAAGGGCCCTAGGACTAAACCATCTCAAACATTGGTCACTAAAGATAAGGCAAAATCAAAACCAGCTTCTAATATTCCAGTGTTGCCTTCTACAGGAGTAAGCACCACTACTAAAGCTCAAAGATCTAAGCTTAAAAGAAACAAGAAGAATGATAGGATCTTGCCCCCATCTAGTAGTCAAGTGAAGAAGAAAGTAGAAGCCTATCCTAGGAATGTTATTTCTGTTTTGAATAAAAAGAATCATGTAGCTAAACCTAAAGGCTCTACGGTTGTGCAGCGTTCTAAGCCTACTGTGAATTCTAATTTGAAATGTTGGAATTGTAATGAATGTATGTTTTCTAGTCTTCATGATTCTTGCCTTATTGACCATGTGAATGAGATGAATCCCCGGAAAAATGGATTAGAATGGAAACCGTCTGGAAAAGTGTTAACCCAAGTTGGTTGGATGTGGCGCCCCACTAGTAGAACTTTCACTATAGTAGGAAATATGTGCCCTTTAACTAAGATCACTCCCACTAAAGCGAGGAAAGCGTGCCCTTTAACTAGGAGTACCAAGGCTACCAAAACACAAGCGTGTCCTTTAACTAGGAACACCGACACTATTGTAGGAACCAAGGGCCCTTTAAATAGGTCTACTCCCACTGTAGTGCCCGCGAATAATCCAAAACCTCAGAAAGTTGGAACAGTAAAACCTGTTAGTGCTAAAACTCACATTAGAAAAAGCAGGAAATCTAAGGGTCACACAAATGTTATCAATTATGATAATATCATATCTGTATCTGCTAACACTCCGGAATCAATAGTTTCCAATGCATTGTCTATTATTGTTGTTGAAAACAGGTGGTCCAAATTGTTCTCTGGTATTTGCACTCTGGTTGCTCTAAACATATGACCGGAGATCGCTCTCAGCTCAGAAATTTCGTCAGCAAGTTTCTTGGTACGGTTCGATTTGGAAACGATCATATTGCAAAGATAATGGGTTATGGTGAATATCATATTGGGAATGTTATAATTGCAAGAGTGTATTATGTGGAAGGTCTCAGTCACAAATTTTTTTTTGTGGGACAATTTTGTGATGCAAACCTAGAAGTTGCTTTTCGAGAGCATACCCGCTTCATACGTAATTTGGAAGGGGTTGATTTATTGAAAGGTACTCGAGGGAATAATTTGTATACTTTGTCTCAACAAGACATGATGGCCGCTTCTCCCGTATGTCTTCTCTCCAAAGCATCGTAGACTAAGTCATGGTTATGGCATCGACGGTTATCTCATCTTAACTTTGACGCTATTAATCATTTGGCGAAAAACGAACTTGTTCGTGGTCTTCCTAAACTTTCATTTCACAAGGATCATTTGTGTTCCCCGTGTACAATGGGGAAAAGCACTAAGAAATCATACAAACCCAAGACTGAAGACACAAACCAAGAGAAACTTTATTTGTTGCATATGGATCTTTGTGGGCCAATGCGTGTTGAAAGTCTTAGTGGCAAAAAGTACATCCTCGTAATTGTCGATGATTACTCTCGATTTACATGGGTGAAATTTCTTACAACAAAAAATGAGGCACCTAAATTCATCATTGGATTTCTCAAGATGATTCAAGTGCGTCTCAACACTACTGTCCGACGCATTCGTACAGATAATGGAACCGAATTTGTGAATCAAATTTTGCGTGATTATTATGAAGAAGTTGGCATATCTCATGAAACATCCGTTGCTCGCACTCCACAACAAAACGGTGTCGTTGAAAGGCGAAATCGCACACTTATGGAAGCTGCTCGAACGATGTTAATTTACGCAAAGGCTCCATTATTTTTATGGGCAGAAGCAGTATCTACAATAGTGTATAATACAAGGTTTTGCAACGGAGTATCAAAATTCGTAGTCCCAACTCTTTTTGAATTGATTTCCAGTCTAAAGTGTGACTCAATTTCCTTTTGGTGAACAAGAGAATGGTTTGGTTTAGTTGTCTAATTTTTAAACTAAATGCAAGTAATTAAAGTTGTCGTTGAGTAAAATGGAAATCTTATAATTAAACTACAAATAAAAGTTTGCAACCTAGGAAACTAAAATGTAAATAATTTAAAACTAGAAAAGATGTTTAAAATATACCAAGACAAAAGGTGGGAAAGAGTAAATTTGAAACTTAGGAAAATAGAACAAAGACTAAAATAAATGCGCACTGCGATCGCACTCAGATCGCAACCATTCCATCGCAACTCCATCGTAACCTTCCATCGTAACTTACCATCGTAACCTGATCGCAATGGGGATCGTACCCACCAATCGCACTTAATGCGATTACAACAAAAGAGACTCGATCGTACTCACTAGTACGATGGGAGAGGCGATCGTACTACCAGATCGCAACCACGATCGCAATGAGTGATCGTGGTCTTTGATCGTGGTTCCAGATCGTAACAAACCGATCGCAATCAATGCGATCAAAGCAGGGAGGAGAAACCGATCGCACCCCAGATCGCAATAGGTGATCGTGGGCATGGATCGTACCAGGGAAGGAACCAGATCGCAGCTATGCACTCGTAATCAGATCGGGACCAAGTAAAACCCTTCTAAGATGGCAAAGGCGTCCAAAAGGGAAATAAGCTCAATGCAATAAGCAGTAACCAATAAGCATTTTCAAACTTATAAAAGAGTAAATAGGCACGAATTCTAAAACTTTTGAGATCTAAAACATTCGAACTTCCATAAAACGGATTTAAGAACAATAAATCTTTTAGAAAAACTTAAAAAGTAAATAAGCCAAATAATCGAATAAGCCAATAAGCATGAAGAGCTTATAGCTTATACGTTTAAAAGCTTATGTAGAATAAGAAAGCTTAACCTTTTAATCACGAAACACCAAAATCAATACGAATCGAGAACCATTCGGATCAACCATGAACTTTCGGATTAAGAACAAAGTAAAATAAAGAAAGGTAGAAAGGGATTAAAGAACAAAAAGATTAACTTGAATTAGATTGATGAAATCCAAATACAAGAGTGATTCAAACCTTAAACTTGAAAGAATGAAACTTAGTGAGAGAAAGTTGGAAACTTTCTCTCTCTAAAACTAGAAAGAAAAAAAAATGAAAAAACTAAAACTAGCTAACCACCCTCCTAATGTGATTAGAAGGGTATTTATAGGGATGTGGGAAGTGCATGTGTGGTGCTTCCTTCTTTCCTTTTTCTTCTCGACTCGATTTAATTCATTTGTCTTTCTCGATGTCGTCTCGGGATTAATTAAACTCGTCTTAACATTTCTTCATTTATTTAGACTCGAGTTCTTCGACTTCATTAAACTTCCGTCTTTAGACTTGTTCTTCGATAAATCTTCAAAATAGGTCTTGGACATCCGTCTTTTAAGCACTCTTGATCTTTTGACTTTGTCTTTTCTCGTTTTCTTCGATAAAAGCCCGTGAAAGCCCGTGTTTTCTTCCTTTTTCATCTTTTGGTCCTAAAACACAATAAAAACACAAACCACGCATAATTCCGACTTTTACGACATAAAATACACGTTTTGGTTTTGTTATTATTGGAAATAAGTGGTAAAAGGATAAGTGTTTTCACACTTATTAAATCCCCTACACTTGACCATTGCAATGCCCTCATGCAATGCATTACTTCTAAAGCACGGTTTACATCTTCCATCATAAATAATCCACCTTGGCCTTTATTAAATACTAAACATCTAAGAAAAGAATAAAATGTTAGAAACAAGTAAAGAAATCAAATACTTACATTGGGTTTTGGCTGCCATGAACGTTTATCATCCTCAAGTTTCACGTTCCCCATACCAAGCTTAAAAACTAGATCATTGTTATTATAAGTTGGCAGACTAACATGAATTCATGTGGGCCAATTATTCACTTAGACTCCCTTATTCCTAGGTGTATCTCTTATATTTTATTTTTGTCTTGAATGATCACGAGGATGCATTGTTTGACTTATTTTGATAGTTATTTAGGCTGAAAATAAAGTGAACGATTTAATCAATCGTTAGCTAAAGGACAAAATCTTTTAAAACTGCTTCTCGGGACCTCATAAAGTTCATATCTTGGCATAACTCGCTTCACGATTTGAGACCTTTCTCGGACCGATATTTGGCAGTGACTTCATACTTCGAATCTTGAGAGACGTTCTTGAAATTATGGTCTTCTCTTCATAATAGGAATTTCTTCACTTGAAATTTTGAGAGATTCTTCATATTTGGACCACGACTTCTTCATTTTTCTCCAATCTTTATTTTGGACTTTGATATACAACGATCCGCCTCCTTTTAGGACTTGGATCTATTTATCCTCATACCTTGTTAGGGTCTTTTTGGATAGACTTCTCCATGATCTTTAAGGGAGTATTTGCTTTTCGTCGTGTGTCTCGATCCTTCATATTGATTTTCGATGAATGATTCTTCACATCACTTTTAGATCTTTAGCAACAAAATGTAGCCCTCATGCCTTGTTAGGACCTTTTCGGACTCGCCAATCTTCGCATCCCGCTTCAATAAGTTATGCCTTGGCTATGAACTCTAATCCGTACCGAGCAACTTTTAAACGATCTTGGGCTAGAAGCTAAGTAACCTTTTAAATCGTACAACCTTATTTATTGTAGATAAATTTATTAACAAGCGAAAGGAGAATATGCTTATAATTAACTCACATAAATTCACGAAAGAATACCAAACTTATAATTGACTCTATCATCTCTCGTTCTCCACAGTTTAAAATCTCAAGGAATGAGACTCGTGGATGCTTAGCCTATTAGATCAAAGTTTTGGGTTTTTGAGTCATCTATAGGATCTTGCAAATTCTTAGACTTTTTTAAGTTTAGAATTCGCATTTTAAAGTTCCCTTGATAAACAACTCTCTAGGATCAATTATAGGAACTTGCGAAAAGTTATTGTTCTTAACCTGTGAGAGTTAAGACTTTCGCGTTTTATAGCTCCCTATATAAAAGCCTAGCAAAACTTGACTTAAACACGTTAAGGATAATAGCTAGAGCAAACTTAGATAAGTAAACTCGGGTTGAGTCAAAATGTTCATGACTTTGAAAAATTTAAAACCACTTTATTGAAAATTTATTCTAGTACGGAAAGAAAATAACCATAACAAAGGAAAATACAACTATACAACTAGGCCAAAATAGATTAAAAATTGTGAAAAATGTTGAAAAATCAAATTTTCCGGTTAAAATGAGGGCAAATGCAAGGAAAAGACCACTTACTTCGATAGAAGTCCCCCCTACACTCGAGATAAACATTGTCCTCAATGTTTAAGCATGTGGGAGTAAACTCCCCTACACTTATGACATTGTGTACTTTGTTTAAGTCTTGCTAAGGAAAGGACAACTAAAGTGAATTCAATGTGAACATATAAAATATGAAATATTGAATCACAAGAGTTTAGGATAGAACCGGGAAGATGGGAACACGGTATCACGGTTCGTCAAAAGTCATCAAGGTGCTCTTTGAAGCTTGAATCCCTGCACAAGATAAGAAACAAGACAACAAACACATACGGGGCTCCCCCTACACTTATTATGAAAGCAGTAAAGGATAGAACACGGGTTGCCTCCTGAGAAGCGCTTGTTTTTGTTCACCGAGTCACGAGCCTGACTCGACCCAAATTTAGTTCATGGGGAACGTGGTGAGGGGTGGAATCATCTCATGGGAGATGTCCTCACCAAAGTACAGCTTCAAACGCTGGCCATTCACCTTGAAATTGGGCCCATTTGGCTGAGAAAGCTCAATGGTCCCATATGGAAAGACTTTGGCGACGGTGAATGGACCAGACCAGCGGCTCTTCAACTTGCCAGAGAAGATCTTCAACCGAGAGTTAAAAAGTAAGACTTGATCACCAACGTGGAACTCTCGGTTCTTAATCCTTGCGTCATGAATGATCTTGGTCTTCTCCTTGTAGATCAGTGAGTTCTCGTAAGCTTCATTCCTCAGTTCGTGGAGCTCGTTGAGTTGAATTTTGCGAAGATCACCGGCTTTGTTGATGTCGAAGTTAGCCCACTTCAAGGCCCAATATGCCTTATGTTCCAGCTCGATAGGGAGGTGGCATGCTTTCCCGTACACAAGACGGTAAGGTGTACAACCAATCGGGGTCTTGTAAGCAGTACGGAAAGCCCACAAAGCATCATCTAACTTATCGGCCCACGCGGCACGATGCTCTCCCACAGTACGCTCCAAAATTCGCTTCAATCCACGGTTGGAAATCTCGGCTTGCCCATTGGTTTGGGGATGATAGGCGGTGGAAAGACGATGATTAACACCGTACTTAGCCATGACTCTTGCAAATTGGTCATTGCAAAAATGAGTCCCGCGGTCACTGATTATAGCACGAGGAACACCGAATCGAGCAAACAGCTGCTTCAAAAATTTCACAACCACCCTCGCATCGTTCGTTGGGAGAGCCTTAGCTTCAACCCATTTAGAAACGTATTCAACGGCTACGAGGATGTACTTGTTCCCTTTGGATGATGGAAATGGCCCCATAAAGTCGATGCCCTATACGTCAAAGATTTCACATTCTTGTATGAAATTTTAAGGCATCTCATCTTTATGTGTGATCTTGCCTTGGCGTTGGCAAGCATCACAATGCTTAACCATTTCGTGAGCATCACGATAAATGGTGGGCCAATAGAATCCAAAGTCAAACACTTTCTTAGCGGTGTAGTTGGGACCAAAGTGACCACCAGTGGGTCCTTTATGGCAAGCAGCAAGGATTTGCAAAGTTGCCGGTCCATCAACACATCGACGAATGATCAGATCAGCACATTGTTTGAATAGAAAAGGGTCATTCCAAAAGTAAGTCTTGACATCATTCAAGAACTTCTTCTTTTGTTGGGATGTTAACCCTTTGATGAGAACACCACCCGCTAAGTAGTTTGCAATGTCGGCAAACCACGGGGTGTCATCTAGATTGAGATTAATAGACATTAAGGTCTCAAGGGGAAAAGAGTCATTGATCTCTTTGTTCGGATGATCCCCTTGATATGGATCCTCAAGTCTACTAAGATGATCCGTGGCTAGGTTTTCGGTACCCTTCTTGTCACGAATTTCAATGTTGAATTCTTGAAGGAGTAGAACCCAGCGAAGAAGTATTGGCTTAGAGTCGTGCTTAGTCATCAAGTACTTCAACGCGGAATGGTCCGTGTATACGATGGTGGTGGATAAAACAAGATAGGGGCGAAAATTTTCAAAAGCATAGACAACAACTAAAAGCTCTTTTTCTGTTGTCGTATAATGCAATTGAGCCCCCGTCATTGTTTTGCTAGCATAGTGGATTGGTTGGAAGTGTTTATTCACTCTTTGACCCAAAACCGCTCAAATAGCAAAGTCGCTAGCATCACACATCAACTCAAAAGGCAGCTCCCAATTAGCGGTAACCAAGACCGGTGCCTTAGTTAGATTATCCTTAAGAAGATTGAAGGCTTCGATACACTCTTTAGAAAAGATAAAAGGAGTATCTTTTTCCAAGAGGTGGGTCATCGGGCGAGCGATTTTAGAGAAATCCTGAATGAATCGACGATAGAAGCCCGCATGACCCAGAAAACTTCTCACACCCTTCACGGTTGAGGGTGGAGGTAATTTGGCTATGACATCAACTTTAGCACGGTCGACTTCAAGACCGGCTTTAGAGATTTTGTGTCCTAGCACAATGCCTTCTTTTACCATAAAATGGCATTTTTCCCAATTCAAAACAAGGCGAGTGTCTTCGCACCGCTTAAGCATACGTTCCAAATTGGCAAGGCAAGAAGAGAAGGAATCCCCAAAGACCGAGAAATCATCCATGAAGACTTCCATGGTTTGCTCAACCATGTCATGGAAGATAGCTAACATGCACCGTTGGAAAGTCCCGGGGGCATTGCATAAGCCAAAAGGCATCCTTTTGTAAGCAAATGTGCCATAGGGACAAGTGAATGTTGTCTTCTCTTGATCTTGGGGATCGATGGGTATTTGGAAATAACCCGAGAAACCATCAAGAAAGCAGTAATATTCATTACCCGCTAAACGTTCAAGCATTTGGTCCATAAAAGGAAGAGGGAAATGATCCTTTCTCGTGGCATCATTGAGTTTGCGGTAGTCTATACAAACTCTCCACCCAGTAACGAGACGTGTAGGAATCAAGTCGTTGTTGGCATTGGGCACAACGGTGATTCCACCTTTTTTAGGCACACATGGACTAGACTAACCCATGGTGAATCCGAAATAGGATAAATCATGCCCGCATCAAGAAGTTTGATAACCTCTTTTTTGATAACGTCATGGATCTTAGGATTCACCCTTCGTTGGCTTTGAATTGTGGGCTTAAAGTCGTCCTCCATGAGAATTTTATGTGTGCAAAAGTGAGGATCAATTCCGCGAATGTCGGAGATTTTCCAAGCGATAGCTCTTTTATGTTTCTGCAACACGGCGATAAGTCGGGATTTTTCTTCTTCTTTCAGATCCTTTGCGATGATGACCAGTAACTTCTGGTTGTCTTCAAGGAAAACGTACTCGAGATGAGGAGGTAAGTCCTTAAGCTCAAGAGTAGGAGGATCTTCAATAGATGGTGAAACTAACGATGGATCATCATTAGTCACTTCTTTAGGAGAAGGAGGAGAAAACGGGTCTTCATTGAGAAGTTTCTCAATAGTACGAATGTCTTCATCCCAATCGATGGAAGAATCATCATACTTAATATCGAGAGGACCCAAGCTAGCTTCGAAATCGTCCAAGTCACTTTCTCCAAAAGGAGTCAATGACGGAGCAATAGAGGCAACGGTCTCAACATTAGGTAGAGAAGAGAGAGTACTTTTGCAAGCATCATGAAAATGTTCTTCACAAGCCTCATCGAGAACATCAATAGCATTAACACTCTCATCTGAATAAGGTTGCTTAGAAATTTTACCCATGTTGAAGACAATTTTATCGTCACCAACTCTCATGATTATTTCGCCCGTGGCTACATCAATGAGAGTGCGACCGGTCCTCAAGAAGGGACGTCCAACGATTAATGGAACACGAGGATCCATCTCGTAGTCAACGACAACAAAATCCGTCGGGAAGGTGAATTTGTCAACGCCAACGAAGACGTATTCGGCTATCCCCACTGGATAAGCAACCGTACGGTTAGCTAATTCCAAGGTCATTTTGGTGGGGACTAGCTCAGGGAGAGATAATTGCTTCCAAACACTTAAAGGCATTAAGTTTATACTGGCACCTAGATCGGCTAGGGCCATGCAATTCTCTACTCCCGGGAAGTTTCAAGGAATCAAGAAGCGACCCGGATCACCAAGTTTGGTGGGCAATTTCCTTAAGAGAACGATAGAGCAATTCTCATTAAGTTGGGTCTGAGCAATGTCAAGAAGCTTCTCCTTGTCACTAAGAAGATCTTTAAACATCTTCGCGTATTTAGGCATGTGAGCGAGAGCCTCGACAAAGGAGATGTTAAAATTCAATTGATTAAACATTTTTAGAAAGTTTGAAACTTGAATATCATCCTTGCTCTTTTGCTTCTTGATGAGACTGTATTTATACATAGTGTCATCGTCCAAATCGGGCTAAAAACGCTTAAAATATCGTCATAATACCCAAATATATGCTTGTGTTTGTTCATTGTGTATTTTAGGTATGGATATCGTGAATTCACCAAAAGATCAAAGGAATCAAGCAAAAACAAATACGGGAAACGAAGCCGCACAAAGAACCGGACCCGAATCATGATTTTCCAAAAATACCCTTGAAGAATTGAAGATTGGCAAGATTGGTCCCTCTACTATTGAAGACTTGGCAATTTATACCCTTGCAAATCTCATTTATTGCATTTGGGTCCCTAAATTATCAAGAATTTACAAAATCAGTCCTTGAAGAATGAAGAATTGGCATAAGAAGTCCTTGTTCTAAGTTTGTAAACATATTGTGCCAAAAATGTCAAAAGCCCAAAGTTATTTACAAAGGAGTGGAGTATTAAAGCTGTTGTAACATCAAATGAAGACATTTTTGAAATGCAGGGGGCAAACATGGGCAAACCAAACCCAAACCCAGTCAAACCCACCATTAGCCCAGTCAAGCCCACCTAAAACCCATACCCGGCCCAAATATTCCCACACCCAGTTTATTAAACAAACCGGTCAAACCAGTCAAACCCACGTTTAAACTTAATCTTTTTTATTAAAAGTGGTGGGAAACAAGGACTATTCACCATCTTCCCCTAATTACCCCCAAATCCAGTCCCATAAACCCTAATTAGGTTTTTGCAAATTCTTTCATAATCAAACCCAATCTTGTGCAGAATAGTAATTAACATTAACACAACCAAAACCCATCACTCACTTTACTCACCCCGTGACTACAAGTGGTCCCCCATGCTCCCCTGCTTAGCCATATTTGGAAAAAAACGAATCCTGGCAGAAATCAAATGGCCACATCACAATACTTGGTCCCAAAGTTTCAACAAACGGATGAGATGAGTTGAGCAGCTGGCATATCAACAACTTTTGGCAGAAATCACATGATTTTGACAAAGTCTTCACAAATTCAAAAATTAGCAAGGGTAAAATTGGGAATGAAGCTTTTAGGGTTTAGCTTATTACTTTTTCTTCTAGAATTCTCTGTAGGCCAGTATATAAGGCCATAGGATGTATTTGTTTAGTCTTGTTCCAGTTTTATTGTAAAAAAGTTTTTATGATTAATGATAATGAAAGTTCAAATTTTGTGCAATAAACTGAGTTTCATTTCCCCTTTTTCAGTCAATTTAGTTTAATCTTTAGTGTTTTCATAATTTAATTTACAGAAACTTGAGAAAAGTTTGCAAGAGAAATTATTGCTTATTTTCTGAAATTAAAAACCTAGTTTGAAAGAAAGTGAAAGTGGACTCTCAAGCTTGGTTTGTGATTTCTTTAGTTATCAAAAGGTTTGTAAGTTGGTTTGGTAAAGGTTTATCAAAGATTTCCCTCAAAAATCTTTCTTCTTTCTTTTTACTGATTTTACATCACTTACTGTAGCATAAGCTACTGAAAAGCTTCTTGACAAGAGCTTTTTCAGTAGCTCATACTACTTGTCCTCTCTATTGTTTGGTGGTGTTTGTGTGCAGGCAACAAGAAGCAACAAGACACCCTCATCATTTCATTTCCAGTAATTTCCCAAGTGAAGACATATGGGGTGTTGACTGTTTAGTCAACACCATCTTTTCTCTACTTCAGCATCTTTCAACCAACTCCAATAAGCTCATAAAAGCCAAAAGAAAAAGTCATAGGGAAGGCATCAGCTAGGTATCATAGGCTTGAACCCCCTAGTTGTCAATTTTTTTGAGCTTTAATGTATCTTATGTGATTTTTGTGAGAAAGTTGTCAATTGTTGTTTATTATTGTTTGATATTGCTGATTT
This sequence comes from Glebionis coronaria, assembly GCA_025667525.1. NCBI lineage: Eukaryota > Viridiplantae > Streptophyta > Magnoliopsida > Asterales > Asteraceae > Glebionis > Glebionis coronaria. The sequence goes on from CM046882.1 coordinate 546,296,557, forward strand.
ATGGTTTATATGCATGTTAGAACAACATAGAATCAGTTTAGGTTGCTTTTGAATAGTCTTTGTTTGAAAAATCAAGATTCTGATTTTTAAGGGACTGTTTGGGATTGTGTTTTAGCTAGGAATTTGTGACACGTTTGGGCTTGAAAGTAGTTTAGATACATTCTATATGTTAGTTTCAAGCATAGTCAGTCATTGGTAATGAGCTTAGATAGGTTTCATAGCAAATGCATGTTCAAAAATTGGTAAGTATAGCTTAAAAAAATCAGTGAGCCATTTTTCTGCCTTGTTTTAGTTTAAAATTGCCTATCATCTTTGTAATCTGCTAGGGTTTAGATCAATCTAGGGTTTCATCTAGTTTATATGTGATTTAGTTGAGTAGTGTGCAAGTTTGTGAGCATTAAAATCCGTTTTTGTGCATCTAGAAACCTGCACTGTTCATCAGGCCCCCCCTTTGTAACAGCAACTGCAAATTGGTCAATTGTGTGTTATATTTGCATTGTGCTTGGTGTTTTTTGTGTTTAAAGTGACTCCCCACACTTCCATGAGTGTGGGGGTGCCTTTGTTTCCCATCAAAAATAAAAAACAAGCAATCTACAAGCATTAAACTGCCCAGTCCCGTTTTTTTTCTACTACCAGTGGGAACCCAGTTCCCACTGTCTTTGTTAGCAGTTCCCCCTGCTGGCTAAAAGACAAAAACAGCTAGAGGTCACTTTCAGTTCTTTCTTTTTTTGTCTTTAGTGGTGTTTTATAGGAGTTAGCACTTCATTCTTTTTCCATTATTTTTCTTTTTTAATTCTTGATTTTTCTGATTAATTAGTTTTTATTTTACTGTTCATTTTATATTTTTTAGATTTAATTGCATTTTTAATTACTTTTTAATTATTCTGTTTTTGTCCTTTAGTGGTAAAAATCATTATTTTTCTGTTTTAAAATTTTTCCTAGACTTAGAATAATAATTTAAGATTTTTAGTTTAAAAAGTTTTTCACTGTTCACTTTTTAATTATTTTTATAATTAATTTAAGTTAATTAGGGTTTATTTATTAATCTGTTTTGTCTTTTAGTGCAAATTTTTAAATTTTTCAAAGTTTTCCAATTTTATACTGTTCATTAGGGTAATTTAGGATTTTTAAAATTGTTAAATTAATTTTAGCGTTATTTTATTATTTTTATGATTATTTTAGTTTAAAAAGTGTTTTTAGTGTTTTAAAAATAGAAAAATAGTTTTTAAAATTTAGGAAAAATACTTTTTAGTCTTTAAATAATATAAGTGAGTTATTAGTCCAATAAAATAATATTTTGGGCTTTTTATTGATTATATTTAATTTTAGGACTTTAATTAGCATTAAAATTAAATATTTAATTAATAAAAGGTTTTAAAATATTTCTTTTTGGATTTTTATCCTTATTTATATTATTTTAGACTTAGTTTAATCTTTCAATTAATTTTTAGGTTTAATTTTTAATTTTGTCGCGTTTTACGTAATTACGTCATCGTTTTACGTCAACGTCGTAGTTTAATCGTAATCGTAGCTCGTCTTTAATTTTTCTCTCTTAAACCAAAAACGTCACTAATCCAAACCTTGATTATTTTATATTGGCACATTAATCCACACACCTCCTTCGAGAACAAACTCGCATTTATTCGGTTTTACGTTTTTCCTAAAACGTGCAACTTAATACTTGCCACTCATACGCGTTTTTCCTAAAACTTGTACGATTTTCCTACATCAACATTTGGCGCCGCTGCCGGGGAGGTGTTTAGTGTGCCATTACTATTAGTATCGTATTTGTGTGAGTAGTGCGTTTTTGCTTTTCAATTTTTGGAAAGCGTACATAAACGTACATACTCATTTTTGTTATTTTTCTCTATTATAGTATAATATCCAAATAAATCGTGTTTAATTTTCCTAAATTAAACACAAAACAATCTTTTACTATATTGTAGATATATTGGTTTTCGTTTTTATTGTGAATATATTATTACTATATTGTACTACGTAAGAACAATAAAAATACAAGTACTCCAAAAGCGTGAAAACGCAACCTTGATTCGGGATTTCATCACTCGATCATTGTATTTGAATCTAAAGCAAAAAGTTTAAAGGCAAAATAGATAAATACTTTCGTGAGGCTTAATTTCAATTAACACAAACTATAATGTGGGTATAAGGCGGTTGTATTTCACGACCTAAAGGAAAAAGGCTCTTAAGTGCTTCGCGTCGCCTCGTTTCCTCCGCTTGCTTGTGCGTGTTTTGAGAAAGAAGGCTAATCGAGGGTTTGCCGCCCAAGTATTATCTAAGTATCATATATATTTGCTTGTGTTTTCAAGATTAAACCCTCTTGAACGTTTTGGTGTTCCACCAACGTTCTAAAGTCATCGAGAACGTTCACTCCACGTGATCGTTTTCATTCTTTGAGGCTCCTTTAATCGAGAAAGTCGATTCGAGGGGAGATTTGTAGATTTGTGTCTACGTAATATAACAAAAATCCAAAAAAATTAAAAAACCAATCAAAAACCAAAAAATTGAAAAAAAAAATCGAAAAGCCGCAAAAAGAATCTTCTTTGCTACCACCCATTCTACGCTTAGTGCATGCGCACTCGATCGAAGGATTATTCCAATTCTAGTGAAGCTTCGAATCGACGCAATCGTAATCGAAGGAATCGACGACGTAGACGAGAATTAGAAACCGACGTTCCTAATATCGTTGTTGAAGAAACCGTAGAGGAGATGGCCGATAATCGTTCGATGATGGAATTGCTCCAAGCGCCCACCGAGGGTTATGGAGACGCGATCGTAATTCCCGCTATCGAAGCGGAGAATTTTGAGATTAAGAGCGGAATGCTTTCGTTGATCCAAGCTACGAAGTTTCGAGGTCGTGAAGCCGATAATCCTCACGACCATATTCGGAATTTTGATCGTCTTTTGGCCACGAGCAAGTTTAAGAACGTCGACACCGATGTCGTCAAGCTTATGATTTTTCCGTACTCGCTCGATGGTGCCGCCAAGGATTGGTACGAGAAAGAGCCACCTAATTCGATAGTTACGTGGAAGGATCTCGTTTCCAAGTTCGTAAATTATTTTTTCCCACCGTCTAAGACAACGTTTTTCAAAAACGAGATTACGAAATTTGAGCAAAAACCGAATGAATCTTTTAGAGACGCGTGGGATCGTTTTAAGGAATTGCTTAGGCAATGTCCTAACCATGGTTTTTCCGAGTTGCACCAAATCGATACGTTTTACAACGGTCTTAATTTTCACGAACAAGACTCGTTGAATTCCGCCGCCGGTGGCAACTTTTTGTGTAAGACTCCGAAAGATGCATTGATAATTATCGAAAACCGATCCAAGGTTTACCAACTCCGCAATGCACCGAGTGTTGCCAATGTCGCCAATGTTAGTAGTTCTAATCGCGACATTGAGAGAGTTGATGCGAAAGTCGACAAGTTGACGAATGTGTTCACGTCTTTTCTCGTTGAGATGCAAAAGAAAGACGCTCCCGCTACGGTGAAAGCGGTTGAGGTTTCGTGTACATTTTGTGGTGGACCTCATAATTATTACGAATGTGCGGCTACTGATGGCCAAACGTCTAATGTGAGTGCGTTAAATGGAAACAACAATTTTTCAAATCAAAATAACGCGGGTCCATCACAACAAGGCAATTATAACCAAGGCAACAATTTTCAAAACCGAAACAATTTTCATGGAAATAATCAACAAGGAAATTTTTCGAATCAAAATCAAGGAGGTTATAATCAAGGTCGTAATATAACTTGGCAAAATCGAGACAATAATCAAAACTCGAATTTTTCAAACAACAACAATCAAGGTAACAATTTTTCAAGTGGTAATCAAGGAAATTTTCAAAGAAACAATCAAAACCAAGGGAACTTTAATTCAAATCAAAATAGTTCGTCAAACGATTTTCAAAATTACATGAAAACGAATGAGGCTAATATGAGACGATTAGAGGGAGAAATTGGTACTTTGAAAAATGACTTTTCAAATACTTTGAAATTGCAAAACACGAAGATTGAGCAAGGGCAAATTGATATTAAAAAGATGTTTTCGGCCACTATGAACAAAGCCTCGGGTTCGTCATCAAGTTCGTTACCTAGTGACACCGTTGCTAATCCGAAAGAACAATGTAAAGCCGCCTCGTCTCGTGAGAAAGGTCGTGTGATTACCCCTAACCTTGAAGGATTCCGTGTTGTTTATCCCTCTCAACCCTTGACTTCTAAGACGTCTTCTTGTTCTAAAGTCGATGGGGTGAACGTGGCGACCAAGGAAAAGAGTGCACACCCTCGTGTACCTCGATTTCCATCCACGGTTCAAAAGGAGAGCTTTGTCGACCTTGCCAAAGTAACCCTTGAAGAAACTTGTGCTTCGATCCTTCTTAAAAAACCCAAAAGGCGTATGCCGAGAAAGGAAAAGGATCCGGGCCAATTTCTACTACCTTGTGATTTTTCCGAGATTGAGGGATGTTTAGCCCTTGCCGATTTAGGTGCTAGCATCAATCTCATGCCTCATTCTCTTTGAAAATTGATGAGATTGCCTTCGCTTACCCCCCACAAACATGACTATCGAGCTTGCAAATTGTACTCCACTTATACCAATTGGAATAGCCGAGGATGTCTACGTTAGGATTGGAAAGTTTGTTTTTCCTGCGGATTTTGTTATATCCGATTACGAGTGTGACCCTAAATGTCCCATTATTTTAGGCCGACCATTCTTATCGACGGCTCGAAACGTAATCGACGTTCACGAGGGGAGACTTACTATGAGATATGGGGATGAGAAAATAGACTTTTTCGCTAGAAAATCCCAAGGGTTTAATGAGAATAAAAAACCGAGGTTTCAAAACCTAATGATTCAAATCCTAATGATTTCAAAATGTTCACTTTAGCGGAAAGAATGAAGCTTAATGCATGTTTTGAAAGAATTAAGAAAAACGGTTTTAAAGATGATGATTTTAATGATAAAGAATACGTGTACCTAATTCAAAAGGGTATGAGTAAATTTATGGATGAAAACTCACTTTGGGATGTTTTTAGCGAAACAAGTGAAACACCAATTTCGAAGGGCGACGTTAGTGCCATCACGACAAAGACCAATATGGGCTCGTCTTCACCACCTTCGAAGGACCACGTCTTTGAGGCTTCAACTTCTAACTCCATCGAAGTGCCTCCTTTGCCTAGCCTAACACCCGTTGAGGCTAAAGGGTTTATCGACATCGATCCTCTCGTCTTAGAAAAGTCACCTAAGCATAGTCATTCGACTTGTAAGACCATGGTTGTGAGTGCTCACATCGACTCTTTCTTTGACGATGACGATGGCGATTTTGCCGAGATTGATCACGTACTTCGACATCCACATGCAATTTTTGATTCTACTAAAAAGAAACATGTGAAGTACGATGATTATGAGTTTGATCCCGAGATTGAGGAAATCATTGAACGAGAGCTAGCTCTTATGCCTTCACTTCCACCTACGAGTGAGGTCGATCTTTCCAAAATCGAGGATGAACTTAATGAGTTGGAACACCTTATTTTCGATGACGAGTCAACTCATGTGACCACTAAAAATCCCATTCTCGAGGAGTTACCTTATAAACACTCCTCATTTGAGAATGACGTTTACCACATTTGTGAGGATCTAACTTATCAACGATCCCCACAAAAGAATGATGGTTTCGTGCTTGATCGTGATCTTTTCGAGAGAGTTTCTAAGATACTCAAGGAGGGGAATGACAAACCTTGGTTTGACAAGCCTATCTTTGATGAAGAAATCGATGAGATCGACGTTCATGAGGATGACGAGTATGTAGACCCCGAGGGGGTGGTGTTCTTTATTGACAAACGTTTTGAGAACTTATACAATCCGCCACCCCCTCCCACCAAAGACTTAAATGTGAGAATTTTTAGCGCGACTAATTTTGAATTTGACACGCCAAATATTTTCGACATCATTAAATCGGGTTTTCATAAAGAGTTTAAAAATGATGAAAAAGGAAAAGATTTAAAAGATTTTTCTACAAGTCTAACTCCGTCATCACATCGTTATATGAGTGCTACCACCTCGTCTACTCCTTTTGACGATGGTGTGTGTGGTTTTAGTGTGGGGGAAGCCCCAAATGTTCCCTCCCATTTCTCCACCGAGGACGAGATTTACGATCCCGGAATTGCTTGTAAAGGGAAATCTCGGTCTTCCACCGATGCAATAAATGGAAATCGTATCTATTTGCTTGGTGTGAGTCTACCTCGAGTAGCTCATATGTTTGCCTTACCCATTGCCCCACCTTTCTACTTCTCATCTATTTTCTTCTACCCCATTGGGGTTTGTGTTGGAGTAGCGTTGTTTCGTCTTTCATCCGAAAACGAGGATACTATCTTTGACCCCGGTATACGTATATCGGGTTTTTAAAGTACTCCATGTACTTTTGGGCCTTGTTTATCATGTAAGCCCCACCAAAAATGACCAAACCATGATTATCCCTAAATGATCACATTTATGGGGATTCGAGTCGAGCTTTTGACTCGGTTATCAAAAACAAGGTGCCTCGTGGGGGATTCTCATGCTTATCCTTGTATATATTATTGCTTTCTTAGTTAACGTAACGAGGGGACTTGTGCTCTTCCAACCTTTGTTTCGTGGTTGTTTGTGATTGTGATTTATTAGGTTCATCGTCATCATCGAAGCCTCTCGTGTTCGTTTTACGGATCACTCGAGCTTCGATCGTTGCCTTTGGAGATTCCGATATCCGATGATATCCTTTTATGTTCTAACGTTTATCTTATTATCATAATTCATAAACGGCTTTTAGGTTATTCGTTTTACCCTTTCCATGCTCGAGATTAAGCATTCGACTTCGTCTCTAGTATGGGGGTGTTTACACCCCTAGACTCGAAACATTGAGGACAATGTTTAGTTTTAGTATGGGGGGTGAGTAGATAGTTCACCTTGCTTACGTCACCACGCTATCCAAACTTCATCTTTTGTTATCGTTTTGTTGCAAATAAGGCTAAAAATGGCCAAATTTTAAAAATTTTCTAGTTTTTCATAAGTGTTTAAGACACGAATGTAGGTTTTCCGATGGTGAGAATAAGAGTAATTTTTGACTCGACCGTGCGTGTTGAGCACTTAGCTTCGATTCCTTAACTTTTTAGGCTAAGTCTCTTAAATGGGGACGAGAAATGATAGAGTTATTTAAAAGTCTCGTAATCGTCACGATCTTATGTGTAGTAATTATTAGCTTATTCTCCCAACGGTTTTGCATAATAAATTGTTAATAAATATTGATTTGGCGGTTTAGTCACTATTGTTGGGTTTCTAATTTGTTTTGGTAGCTTCCATGTAATTAAATTGGGAAAACATTAAGGTATCGCCAGCGTCACGGTTTTGAAGTATTGGCACCCGAATAATCGAAAGCTTCACCTAATAATAAGATTTCAAGTGCTCACCTAAATTAAGCAAAAATTTGAAGCTCACAAGGCCGAAAAATCTATGCCCAAATTGAAAGTGAATCAAGCCTTAATCTTCGAAGCTTTAAAGATCCAAAATTCGCTTTAGCGTGAGGATATACGTCTTTGGCTAATAAAACCACCGATGAGGCGGATAATAAAAGGCAAGGCAAGACCGAAGTCATAATAAAAGCTTCATGGCGAAGTTGAATAAAAGATGGAGGTAAACCAAAGATAATAAGGCCCTTCTGTTAGGGGGCGTATAAAAGTCTTGGTAATAAGTCTCATGTTCAAAACCGTTATAAAACCGTGTTTATCGATCCTTCTTGTTGACTTAATTTTTTGACATCGTTGTCTATTGGGATGAGTTATTGATTTAATGATTTTGGTTACACCGTTAAAACTCTATTTTTAGACTTAATCTCTATTCACGCATAAGTCAATAATGTATCCTCGTGATCATTAAGACAAAACAAAATATAAGAGATACCAAGTAGGAATAAGGGAGTTTAGGTTCGTAATTAACACTCATGAGAAGTGATCGTGTTGCTAACTTATAATCACAATGATCTCGTTACACGCTTAGCATGGAATTGGGTGAAAATCGAGGACGACGAAATTATTTCTAACGAAGCATTCACGTGTTCTTGTTCTATGATCCCAAAATTCACTTAATCATGATGAAAACAATACATTATGTCTAAAACACGTGTAGTAGTTTATTTAAATTTATGTCTTGAATAAAAGTCATCATAAAATGAATTTTGGAAGTGCTATGATACTTAATTCTAGCATTGCGTGGGGACACGGCAATAGTTTAGTATGGGGGAGTGATGAGACTTTATTTATACATAGTCTCATCGTCCAAATCGGGCTAAAAACGCTTAAAATATCGTCAAAATACCCAAATATATGCTTGTGTTTGTTCATTGTGTATTTTAGGTATGGATATCGTGAATTCACCAAAAGATCAAAGGAATCAAGCAAAAACGAACACGGGAAACGAAGCCGCACAAAGAACCGGACCCGAATCATGATTTTCCAAAAATATCATTGAAGAATTGAAGATTGGCAAGATTGGTCCCTCTACTATTGAAGACTTGGCAATTTATACCCTTGCAAATCTCATTTATTGCATTTGGGTCCCTAAATTATCAAGAATTTACAAAATCAGTCCTTGAAGAATGAAGAATTGGCATAAGAAGTCCTTGTTCTAAGTTTGTAAACATATTGTGCCAAAAATGTCAAAAGCCCAAAGTTATTTACAAAGGAGTGGAGTATTAAAGCTGTTGTAACATCAAATGAAGACATTTTTGAAATGCAGGGGGCAAACATAGGCAAACCAAACCCAAACCCAGTCAAACCCACCATTAGCCCAGTCAAGCCCACCTAAAACCCATACCCGGCCCAAATATTCCCACACCCAGTTTATTAAACAAACCGGTCAAACCAATCAAACCCACGTTTAAACTTAATCTTTTTTATTAAAAGTGGTGGGAAACAAGGACTATTCACCATCTTTTCCTAATTACCCCCAAATCCAGTCCCATAAACCCTAATTAGGTTTTTGCAAATTCTTTCATAATCAAACCCAATCTTGTGCAGAATAGTAATTAACATTAACACAACCAAAACCCACCGCTCACTTTACTCACCCCGTGACTACAAGTGGTCCCCCATGCTCCCCTGCTTAGCCATATTTGGAAAAAAACGAATCCTGGCAGAAATCAAACGGCCACATCACAATACTTGGTCCCAAAGTTTCAACAAACGGATGAGATGAGTTGAGCAGCTGGCATATCAACAACTTTTGGCAGAAATCACATGATTTTGACCAAGTCTTCACAAATTCAAAAATTAGCAAGGGTAAAATTAGGAATGAAGCTTTTAGGGTTTAGCTTATTACTTTTTCTTCTAGAACTCTCTATAGGCCAGTATATAAGGCCATAGGATGTATTTGTTTAGTCTTGTTCCAGTTTTATTGTAAAAAAGTTTTTATGATTAATGATAATGAAAGTTCAAATTTTGTGCAATAAACTGAGTTCCATTCCCCCTTTTTCAGTCAATTTAGTTTAATCTTTAGTGTTTTCATAATTTAATTTACAGAAACTTGAGAAAAGTTTGCAAGAGAAATTATTGCTTATTTTCTGAAATTAAAAACCTAGTTTGAAAGAAAGTGAAAGTGGACTCTCAAGCTTGGTTTGTGATTTCTTTAGTTATCAAAAGGTTTGTAAGTTGTTTTGGTAAAGGTTTACCAAAGATTTCCCTCAAAAATCTTTCTTCTTTCTTTTTACTGATTTTACATCACTTACTGTAGCATAAGCTACTGAAAAGCTTCTTGACAAGAGCTTTTTCAGTAGCTCATACTACTTGTCCTCTCTATTGTTTGGTGGTGTTTGTGTGCAGGCAACAAGAAGCAACAAGACACCCTCATCATTTCATTTCCAGTAATTTCCCAAGTGAAGACATATGGGGTGTTGATTGTTTAGTCAACACCATCTTTTCTCTACTTCAGCATCTTTCAACCAACTCCAATAAGCTCATAAAAGCCAAAAGAAAAAGTCATAGGGAAGGCATCAGCTAGGTATCATAGGCTTGAACCCCCTAGTTGTCAATTTTTTTGAGCTTTAATGTATCTTATGTGATTTTTGTGAGAAAGTTGTCAATTGTTGTTTATTATTGTTTGATATTGCTGATTTATGGTTTATATGCATGTTAGAACAACATAGAATCAGTTTAGGTTGCTTTTGAATAGTCTTTGTTTGAAAAATCAAGATTCTGATTTTTAAGGGACTGTTTGGGATTGTGTTTTAGCTAGGAATTTGTGACACGTTTGGGCTTGAAAGTAGTTTAGATACATTCTATATGTTAGTTTCAAGCATAGTCAGTCATTGGTAATGAGCTTAGATAGGTTTCATAGCAAATGCATGTTCAAAAATTGGTAAGTATAGCTTAAAAAAATCAGTGAGCCATTTTTCTGCCTTGTTTTAGTTTAAAATTGCCTATCATCTTTGTAATCTGCTAGGGTTTAGATCAATCTAGGGTTTCATCTAGTTTATATGTGATTTAGTTGAGTAGTGTGCAAGTTTGTGAGCATTAAAATCCGTTTTTGTGCATCTAGAAACCTGCACTGTTCATCAGCCCCCCCCCCTTTGTAACAGCAACTGCAAATTGGTCAATTGTGTGTTATATTTGCATTGTGCTTGGTGTTTTTTGTGTTTAAAGTGACTCCACACACTTCCATGAGTATGGGGGTGCCTTTGTTTCCCATCAAAAAACAAAAACAAGCAATCTACAAGCATTAAACTGCCCAGTCCCGTTTTTTTTCTACTACCAGTGGGAACCCAGTTCCCACTGTCTTTGTTAGCAGTTCCCCCTGCTGGCTAAAAGACAAAAACAGCTAGAGGTCACTTTCAGTTCTTTCTTTTTTTGTCTTTAGTGGTGTTTTATAGGAGTTAGCACTTCATTCTTTTTCCATTATTTTTCTTTTTTAATTCTTGATTTTTCTGATTAATTAGTTTTTATTTTACTGTTCATTTTATATTTTTTAGATTTAATTGCATTTTTAATTACTTTTTAATTATTCTGTTTTTGTCCTTTAGTGGTAAAAATCATTATTTTTCTGTTTTAAAATTTTTCCTAGACTTAGAATAATATTTTAAGATTTTTAGTTTAAAAAGTTTTCACTGTTCACTTTTTAATTATTTTTTATAATTAATTTAAGTTAATTAGGGTTTATTTATTAATCTGTTTTGTCTTTTAGTGCAAATTTTTACATTTTTCAAAGTTTTCCAATTTTCTACTGTTCATTAGGGTAATTTAGGATTTTTAAAATTGTTAAATAATTTTAGAATTATTTTATTATTTTTATGATTATTTTAGTTTAAAAAGTGTTTTTAGTGTTTTAAAAATAGAAAAATAGTTTTTAAAATTTAGGAAAAATACTTTTTAGTCTTTAAATAATATAAGTGAGTTATTAGTAAAATAAAATAATATTTTGGGCTTTTTATTGATTATATTTAATTTTAGGACTTTAATTAGCATTAAAAATTAAATATTTAATTAATAAAAGGTTTTAAAATATTTTTTCTTGGATTTTTATCCTTATTTATATTATTTTAGACTTAGTTTAATCTTTCAATTATATTTTAGGTTAAATTTTTAATTTTGTCGCGTTTTACGTAATTACGTCATCGTTTTACGTCAACGTCGTAGTTTAATCGTAATCGTAGCTCGTCTTTAATTTTTCTCTCTTAAACCAAAAACGTCACTAATCCAAACCTTGATTATTTTATATTGGCACATTAATCCACACACCTCCTTTGAGAACGAACCCGCATTTATTCGGTTTTACATTTTTCCTAAAACGTGCAACTTAATACTTGCCACTCATACGCGTTTTTCCTAAAACGTGTACGATTTTCCTACATCACTTCTCTTTCCTCAACCTTGAAGGATAAGGTATATTGGATGAAGAAGAAGGCTTTAGGGGAGTAGGATCACTCATAACCACGGGTGGTGGGGAAATGGGGGTAGAAGGAAAAGGAGGTGGGGAAAGTTGTTCTTTTTCCTTATTCACAATCACGGGTGGAGGTGTAGGAAGCTCGGGTTCCGTATAACCTTTTCCACTACGAGTAGTGATTGCTTTCATCTCCCCTCTTGGAATCGCTGTCACACCCCATCATGGCGGAATATGGGGCGCGACGTACGGATATCATCACAACAAACGGTGTCTCTATAGAGAAAACTAAATGCAAAAGAAATGTCATAAATGGCGACACAAATGTCGTGACAATATCTCAACAAAATGCATGAATCTAGGTAAGTAGGTAAAAGTCCTACCTCTTACCAAAGACATACAAATAAACAAACATCAAACATATAGGTATCAAACAATTTACTAAATCAAAAGACAAAATAAAATCTAAGAGGAAAGGGATTCCTCCTAATGCAATTCTAGCAGCCTCGAGACTCTAGCCACTTCTAACATCATCTTCTCAACTATCTCACCTGAAAATGACACTAAAATCTGTCAACATAAAGTTGGTGAGAACATAGGTTTAAGTTATCTAGAACATCATAAGAAACCTTGACATTCGCTGTAAATAAGTTCAAGAAAAAATTTTTATAGAAATGGACCATAATGCGATAATCATGCTACATGCATCCACAACAAAACTCAATCCAAGTACCAATCACATCTACAATTCACAAAGCACACTATAACAATCAAGAGTATCCCGTCACACACACAAGAACACACACCACACTATCCGGATCTTTCCCACACCACCTGTGGAAGATGAACTATATCCCCGTCGAGATATCTTGCCTCCGAAGAGACGATGCACAAGTACTCAGGACGGATCGTGCCCTCGAACCAATAACTCAGGACGGATCGTGCCCCACGAACCAAGAACTCAGGATGGATCGTGCCCCACGCTCCACACACATCACAATTGGTCCCATAGACGCCCATATATCTATGTACCAATCCCAATCATAACACAATCAAGATTCACATATCAGAACACATATTAAAGCACATATGAGAACACATAAGCACGCAAGTCACACAATAACAGATCTATGTCCAAACATTTATAAAAATAAAGTACCAAAACATTTTAAGAACACCACAGGTGTCATCTTCATCCCATACTAGAAGAAAACATTTAAAAACTCAGTGAAAATGGGACTATGAACTCACCTGATAGCACATCAAGCAAGCACTCCTGCAAACCTATAAAATCATACACGACACCCTTAGCTCAGGTCTTAACACCCAAGTTAAGTAACAATCAAGGAGATGAATCTAATTCCCCAATCCCCACTATCTAGTTCTTCCACTACAAGCTATTCTATACGTAAAAATCCAGTTTTTCTCCGGTACGGTTTACTAGTCACTAAACGATCACATGAAGTGAACTTAACACCGCACTTGGCTCCTACCCTACTGGAGTTATGTTTTTATATGATCTAAGAACTCCAAAAACCAATTTTACTTCAAACTTACACATTTAACCCTTCCGTTTAGTCTCTACGCCAAAAGTCGTTTTCACCAAAACTGATTTTCTGTACATGCTAAATGTTTGTCACCAAAATCCCGACCTAAACACCATAACTTTTTTTGAAAACATCCAGTACTTTCATATATATTATAAAGAGTTCCCAAATCAAAAATCTTTGGCTATCTCATCCGTTTGGTTACGTTTTGACTCAAATTCCCGAAATCCAAATTTATTCCTGAACAGCGCACTGTTTTTGTAGAAATTGTTTGACGACCTTCCTGAACTCCATTTTCGACCAACCTTACATTTTTGAAAAGTAGACTCTCTGAACTTAATTTTAAAAAAAATAAACTCGACCAAAGGTGCTACCTACTGCCCGGAACAGTCGACACAAGACAGCCTTAAAAATCAGACTGTTTTACGCCTTTATGCACTAACCTTCTAAACATCATTAATTACCCCTAAATTATTAAACAAGAACCCTAAAATCATAATAGATATTCATTAATATTTTTTTTCCAGAAAATTAATGAAACCCTAATCATCTCAATGATGGTTAATTAACATTTTAAACATGATTAATTAATAAAACATGAATTAAATTAAAGTTAAATTGATCACATACCTTGAATCAAGAAAAAATTTATGAAACCCTAAAAACTTGTAGAAACCGTCGACCAAAAAAAAAGCTGGAGAAAATAATGTGTTTTGATTTGTTTTTATACTAAAACAATGAGAATCCTAGCCCAATACAAATAACACTTTCTTTTTTTTATTTTTTTCCCTTTTTTTCTTATTTTTCCACCGTCCTATATATTTTTTTTTACCAAAAATAATTTTTTTATATTTTTATTATTAAATTCGTTTTTTAATTGTTTCCTTAATTATATTTTTTTATTTGTCCCTTAATTAATTAATTACACCTAAACCTTTTTAACTATTCAAATTTTACGCGGTTATCGTAAAATACGTAAAATATACAGTTTTATGAAAATTCTTAAAATATGAAATAAAATTTATAACTAAGTCCTAAATGACTTAAAACCATCCAGTAAATTATTCCCGTGACTAAATACCTCATCCGAGACCTCTAAACGCTAAACCCTAAATCGTAAAAATACGATTTACTATAATACTTATACGTACACATAAAATCCTAAAATACCACCGCATTCTATCGTAGTTACATCCAAGTGAACAAATGAGCATGAACTAACCCCATCATAACATTATATAATGCACCACGCAATACACGAACGATGACTAACATCCAATCCAAGGCTCAAATATAAACATATTGCACGTAAACGCACACTAAGCACATAATCAAAGTAAAACAGTCAAAAGCGACAAATCCAAAATCTAGGATTGTCACATCACTCCCTCCTAATAGAAATCTCGTCCCGAGATTTACTCCATAAGCTCAAAAAACTTCATTTCACAACCAACTCGCTATCTCTCTCATAAGAACATAACCGGATCATCCGTATGACTACAACAACGCCCCCAATGAATATAAGCTCACGACAAATTTTAGGACCCCCAACTCCGGATAAACGATCAAGCCCATGGACAACTAACGGACGTTTACGTGAACGAATTTAAAAATATGAACCAAAACCATGAGACTCCAAAAGATACTTAACATAAAACATGTATCGACTCCCAACGAACCATGGAAACGGACCAATGACACAAGAAGCACCCAGCGACAACCGAAACGTATTACGACCGGTGACATACTATTAAAACCTTGTGCAAAACCAAATTTTACCCCAGAATGGATTTTGTTCTATAATGTATATTAGTTTTTCTAAAACCATGGTATCACATTAGTAATTTATGTAATCATTTGACGAAAAAAATAATCTATAGTCTCTTCACGAACGATCAATTGTCTAAAGCACACAACACAATATCACACGTCAACATTGACTCCGGAACCCACATTCTTCATTAATGTAACAATCTCTATGATGGATACATCTGAAATCCTATCCCAAAGAAGCCCTATGTTAGCCTTCTAAGTGTCCACTATCTCAATATACCCAAAACACGAGTTTAAACCATGTTGTCCGAAAATTAATCTTAAACTCGACAGTTGTACAATTAATTCGACCAAGCTACTGACTTCCATTCACAATACATTCTAAATATTTGAAAAGTACGCTCCGAGTACATAACTTTAGGCTTTTGAATCACCCAAAAAGCTTTAAAAACGAATAAGTTATAACCAAAACGATTTTTACCTAAAACCTGCCTAGGCATTAGCGACAGTTTCTGACAGTTTAGCGACAGAATTTGATAGTTTAGCGACAGTTTCTGCCTACTCCGATTTATACCCAAAAAAACGATTTTAAACCCTAAAACCCCTTATTAATTACCAAATTCGAGCCCTAATTTATTTTAATTTCAGAAAATTAAAAACTCTTACCCACCCTATGATTAATTATATGATTTTAACATATATAACTAAATAAGATTAAAAAATTAATTAAAGATCATTAGCTTTATGTGATCGAAACCAATTTTTTTTTTAAATGAACAAGTCATGCTTATATGTTAAAGAATTTATATTCCACCTTATTTCAAACACGGTTCTGACACTTTACCCTTATTTCACTGACTACCAACAACTATTTAAACTATTTGTAATTTCCATTTTCATACCACGTAAGACTCAAAACAAAAATATCGTTATTCCAAAAAGAAATATCCACCCTCTCAATAGCCTCTACACCAAAATTACCGTACAAACAAATACGTGAAATGAGGACTCGATAAATGCGCTACTACGGAAGTTGAACATCTCAAAGAGAAACGAGCTAGCAAACCATCCTAAGAATACAACCGATAAGTAGAAGGGATATATACATATATAGGCATACGCGTACATACACTCAAGTCCATCCAACATATACTATACAAGCATGTATTAACCCTCTTTCATGCAACCATACTTAGGAATCCATCGATGTCGTGGTACTTGTATAACTATGTTGGCCACCATACTTATACCAGTCCCCTTTCACTAATTCACTCCCTCCTATGATGACACTTATAAGAAATTAATACTACACATAACACATCAGTCTACCAACTCAAATAATCACATAGATCCTATAACTCATATAAGCACATAATCCACAACATAACATAAGGTCCAAAATCCCATGTATTAAAATAACATAGCCAATGCATGAAACACATAAACTCGTAGTCCAGCTGAACCAGCGTAGACAAAATTCAAAATGTATAAAGAACATGAAAACATAATTAAACGAAATCCAACAATGACTAGCGTATACGACCATGGTTCAACCCGCACTAGTCAAAACTCGTAAAGAAAATCACATGTAGTTAAGTATGAACCATGGTAGTTCATAACTTAACAAATATCGCAAAAATAACATCCAAACACATCAATTATTATAAAATGCACACAAACCCCTATGACGCCTATATGAAGGACCCTTAAGCTATAGACTAGGCTAAGCAACTAGGCAACCTAATTCTCTATAACCATTGTCTCTGATATCATTCTGTCATACCCAACCATGGCGGAATATGGGGCGCGACGTACGGATATCATCACAACAAACGGTGTCTCTATAGAGAAAACTAAATGCAAAAGAAATGTCATAAATGGCGACACAAATGTCGTGACAATATCTCAGCAAAATGCAGGAATCTAGGTAAGTAGGTAAAAGTCCTACCTCTTACCAAAGACATACAAATAAACAAACATCAAACATACAGGTATCAAACAATTTACTAAATCAAAAGACAAAATAAAATCTAAGAGGAAAGGGATTCCTCCTAATGCAATTCTAGCAGCCTCTAGACTCTAGCCACTTCTAACATCATCTTCCTAACTATCTCACCTGAAAATGACACTAAAATCTGTCAACATAAAGTTGGTGAGAACATAGGTTTAAGTTATCTAGAACATCATAAGAAACCTTGACATTTGCTGTAAATAAGTTCAAGAAAAACAATTTATAGAAATGGACCATAATGCGATAATCATGCTACATGCATCCACAACAAAACTCAATCCAAGTACCAATCACATCTACAATTCACAAAGCACACTATAACAATCAAGAGTATCCCGTCACACACACAAGAACACACACCACACTATCCAGATCTTTCCCACACCACCTGTGGAAGATGAATTATATCCCCGTCGAGATATCTTGCCTCCGAAGAGACGATGCACAAGTACTCAGGACGGATCGTGCCCCCCGAACCAAGAACTCAGGACGGATCGTGCCCCACGAACCAAGAACTCAGAACCAAGAACTCAGGACGGATCGTGCCCCACGCTCCACACACATCACAATTGGTCCCATAGACGCCGATACATCTATGTACCAATCCCAATCATAACACAATCAAGATTCACATATCAGAACACATATCAAAGCACATATGAGAACACATAAGCACACAAGTCACACAATAACACATCTATTTCCAAACATTTATAAAAATATAGTACCAAAACATTTTAAGAACACCACAAGTGTCATCTTCATCCCATACTAGAAGAAAACATTTAAAAACTCAGTGAAAATGGGACTATGAACTCACCTGATAGCACATCAAGCTAGCACTCCTGCAAACCTATAAAATCATACACGACACCCTTAGCTCAGGTCTTAACACCCAAGTTAAGTAACAATCAAGGAGATGAATCTAATTCCCCAATCCCCACTATCTAGTTCTTCCACTACAAGCTATTCTATACGTAAAAATCCAGTTTTTCTCCGGTACGGTTTACTAGTCACTAAACGATCACATGAAGTGAACTTAACACCACACTTGGCTCCTACCCTACTGGAGTTATGTTTTTATATGATCTAAGAACTCCAAAAACCAATTTTACTTCCAACTTACACATTTAACCCTTTCGTTTAGTCTCTACGCCAAAAGTCGTTTTCACCAAAACTGATTTTCTGTACATGCTAAATGTTTGTCACCAAAATCCCGACCTAAACACAATAACTTTTATTGAAAACCTCCAGTACTTTCATATATATTATAAAGAGTTCCCAAATCAAAAATCTTTGGCTATCTCATCTGTTTGGTTAGGTTTTGACTCAAATTCCCGAAATCCAACTTTATTCCTGAACAGCGCACTGTTTTTGTAGAAATTGTTTGACGACCTTCCTGAACTCCATTTTCGACCAACCTTACATTTTTGAAAAGTAGACTCTCTGAACTTAATTTTAAAAAAACGAAACTCGACCAAAGGTGCTACCTACAGCCCGGAACAGTCGACACAAGACAGCCTTAAAAATCATACTGTTTTACGCCTTTATGCACTAACCTTCTAAACATCATTAATTACCCCTAAATTATTAAACAAGAACCCTAAAATCATAATAGATATTCATTACTATTTTTTTCCAGAAAATTAATGAAACCCTAATCATCTCAATGATGGTTAATTAACATTGTAAACATGATTAATTAATAAAACATGAATTAAATTTAAGTTAAATTGATCACATACCTTGAATCAAGAAAAAATTTATGAAACCCTAAAAACATGTAGAAACCGTCGACCAAAAAAAAGCTGGAGAAAATAATGTGTTTTGATTTGTTTTTATACTAAAACAATGAGAATCCTAGCCCAATACAAATAACACTTTCTTTTTTTTATTTTTTCCCTTTTTTTCTTATTTTTCCACCGTCCTATATTTTTTTTTTTACCAAAAATATTTTTTTTTTATATTTTTATTATTAAATTCGTTTTTTTAATTGTTTCCTTAATTATATTTTTTTATTTGTCCCTTAATTAATTAATTACACCTAAACCTTTTTAACTATTCAAATTTTACGCGGTTATCGTAAAATACGTAAAATATACAGTTTTATGAAAATTCTTAAAATATGAAATAAACTTTATAACTAAGTCCTAAATGACTTAAAACCATCCCGTAAATTATTCCCATGACTAAATACCTCATCCGAGACCTCTAAACGCTAAACCCTAAATCGTAAAAATACGATTTACTATAATACTTATACGTACACATAAAATCCTAAAATACCACCGCATTCTATCATAGTTACATCCAAGTGAACAAATGAGCATGAACTAACCCCATCATAACATTATATAATGCACCACGCAATACACGAACGATGACTAACATCCAATCCAAGGCTCAAATATAAACATATTGCACGTAAACACACACTAAGCACATAATCAAAGTAAAACAGTCAAAAGCGACAAATCCAAAATCTAGGATTGTCACATTCGCAACGGTATTACTCGGAAGAGTACCCGAAGAAGAGGGTTGATTACCTTGGAAGAGCGATCTGATCATATCACGTATGTTAAGCGCTTGAGTGCTGAAAGAATCTCTCATGTCTGCGCGGATCTCATTGCTTTGTTTTGCCATGTCATTCCTTAGCTCGGCTCGAATATCGTTCCCTTGTTTTGCCATTTCGCCCTTCAAGTTGACGAATTGACTCTGAAGATTTGTCATCATCTCTCGATTAGTCTTCATGAACGTCTCGACATCTGGATTCAATGCCATCGGTTGATTGAGAGGTGGATCTTGGTAAGCTTGAGAATTTCCTTGAGTTGGATATGGGTTTCTTTGGGATTGATAGTGATTGGTAGCACGAGGTTGGGATTGGTTGTTTCGGTTATAGCTTTGTTGTTGGTTTTGGTTTGGAGGAGGGAAACCGGGTGGAGCAAGATAGTTGTTTGAACGATAACTTAGCAAGCTACGGTCTCCTTGAGGACGAGCTTGATAGCCTCCCGTGGGATAAGTACCGTATGCCGCGTTAACGTTTTCTATAAAAATTGCCTTGAGTGGAAGGACAATCATTATATGAATGAGGTCCACCACATGTGTCACAAGAAATAGAAACGGCTTTAGCTTGTTGAAAGTGGTTTGTGGCCATGGTCGTGAAATTCTTGTTCATCTCAGCGAGTTGTCGAGTAATTTCAGTCATCTCGGGGTTGGAAGTAGTAGAAGAAACATTGACTCTCGGGTTAGATCTTGAGGATGCGGATGAATCCCAATTCTTGTGGTGAGTAGTAATGTTTTCAATCAACTCTCTACATTCCTCCGGTCTCCTTTTCATAAAAGTACCACCGGCGGCGGCGTTGATCGTGTCACGATCACGAAAAGTGAGACCATTGTAGAAAGTATCAATGAGAGTGACGGGGAGCATGTTGTGATTTGGACAGCGGTCGATTAAATCATTGTATCGTTCCCAAGCATCAAAGAGCGATTCATCATTGTCTTGCATGAATCCACTAATTTGGTTACGAAGGCTTGTGACCATGGATGGTGGGAAGTAGCGCGACAAAAAGCGTTGAGTCATGTCATTCCAAGTATGAATAGAATTGTTTGGGAGACGGTCAAACCATTTTTCGGCATGGTGAGAAAGCGATTGGGGAAATAGTTGAAGGCGAAGTTCATCCATATAAACACCGGGTGACTTCATGCTTTGGGTGATGGTAATGAATTTGTCGACGTGTTTGTTGGCATCATCATCCGGAATTCCACGAAATGGGTTAGTTTGCACTTGTTGGATCATGTGATGCTTCAACGAAAACTCCTGAGCCGTGATGTGCATCGGCGCAATCGGGCCTCCGCGTCCGTTCATGGTGGGTTGACACAATTCCTCCATTGTTCGTAAATCAGGTAGGGGGACATTGTTGTTGTTGTTGTTATTATTATTCAAATTGGGTAGAGGTGGGTTATTATTGTTGTTATTAACACCAGCCATATCTAGATCTTCACGAGTCTCGGGCTCAGAATAGTTCGAAGATCTAGTACGCATACACCTGCAGAAGAAAAATACACAGAGAGAATATCTATATAATCTTTTTGGTGCAAAACCTTTGGAAAAGAATTGCTTTTTATGATTTTTCAATGTTTTTGTATTTTTGAAGAATTTTAAATTTTTTAGGGTTTTTGAAAAAATTTTAAAGCAAGGAAAATAACGTTCAAAGAACGGATCCCAAAATTCAATGCGTCTCTCACTAGAAACCGTTAATCTTAACGAAAAGAGCCGGCAGCGGCGCCATTTAATACAAGGTTTTGCAACGGAGTATCAAAATTCGTAGTCCCAAATCTTTTCGAATTGATTTCCAGGCTAAAGTGCGACTCAATTTCCTTTTGGTGATCAAGAGAATGGTTCGGTTTAGTTATCTAATTTTTAAACTAAATGCAAGTAATTATAGTTGTCGTTGAGTAAAATGGAAATCTTAGAATTAAACTACAAATAAAAGTTTGCAACCTAGGAAACTAAAATGTAAATGATTTAAAACTAGAAAAGATGTTTAAAATATACTAAGACAAAAGGTGGGAAAGAGTAAATTTGAAACTTAGGAAAATAGAACAAAGACTAAAATAAATGCGCACTGCGATCGCACTCAGATCGCAACCATTCCATCGCAACTCCATCGTAACCTTCCATCGTAACTTACCATCGTAACCTGATCGCAATGGGGATCGTACCCACCAATCGCACTTAATGCGATTACAACAAAAGAGACTCGATCGTACTCACTAGTACGATGGGAGAGGCGATCGTACTACCAGATCGCAACCACGATCGCAATGAGTGATCGTGGTCTTTGATAGTGGTTCCGGATCGTAACAAACCGATCGCAATCAATGCGATCAAAGCAGGGAGGAGAAACCCGATCGCACCCCAGATCGCAATAGGTGATCGTGGGCGTGGATCGTACCAGGGAAGGAACCAGATCGCAGTTATGCACTCGTAATCAGATCGGGACCAAGTAAAACACTCCTAAGATGGAAAAGGCATCCAAAAGGGAAATAAGCTCAATGCAATAAGCAGTAACCAATAAGCATTTTCAAACTTATAAAAGAGTAAATAGGCACGAATTCTAAAACTTTTGAGATCTAAAACATTCGAACTTCCATAAAACGGATTTAAGAACAATAAATCTTTTAGAAAAACTTAAAAAGTAAATAAGCCAAATAATCGAATAAGCCAATAAGCATGAAGAGCTTATAGCTTATACGTTCAAAAGCTTATGTAGATTAAGAAAGCTTAACCTTTTAATCACGAAACACCAAAATCAATACGAATCGAGAACCATTCGGATCAACCATGAACTTTCGGATTAAGAACAAAGTAAAATAAAGAAAGGTAGAAAGGGATTAAAGAACAAAAAGCTTAACTTGAATTAGATTGATGAAATCCAAATACAAGAGTGATTCAAACCTTAAACTTGAAAGAATGAAACTTAGTGAGAGAAAGTTGGAAACTTTCTCTCTCTAAAACTAGAAAGAAAGAAAAAAAATGAAAAAACTAAAACTAGCTAACCACCCTTCTAATGTGATTAGGAGGGTATTTATAGGGAAGTGGGAAGTGCATGTGTGGTGCTTCCTTCTTTCCTTTTTCTTCTCGACTCGATTTAATTCATTTGTCTTTCTCGATGTCGTCTCGGGATTAATTAAACTCGTCTTAACATTTCTTCATTTATTTAGACTCGAGTTCTTCGACTTCATTAAACTTCCGTCTTTAGACTTGTTCTTCGATAAATCTTCAAAATAGGTCTTGGACATCCGTCTTTTAAGCACTCTTGATCTTTTGACTTTGTCTTTTCTCGTTTTCTTTGATAAAAGCCCGTGAAAGCCCGTGTTTTCTTCCTTTTTCATCTTTTGGTCCTAAAACACAATAAAAACACAAACCACGCATAATTCCGACTTTTACGACATAAAATACACGTTTTGGTTTTGTTATTATTGGAAATAAGTGGTAAAAGGATAAGTGTTTTCACACTTATTAGTGTACACCCAAAACCGGTCACTAATTCATAAACGCCATGGTAAAATACCTTATGAGCTTCTCCATGGAAAAGTACCAGATTTATCATATCTTCATGTATTTGGTTCTCTTTGCTATCCAAATAATGATGGTGACAATTTGGGAAAACTTCAACCAAAGGCTGATATTGGTATTTTCATTGGTTACGCATCCGCAAAGAAGGCATACCGAATCTACAACCGTAACTCTCGCAAGATCCTCAAAACTATGAATGTTGATTTTGATGAGCTGACAGCAATGGCTTCTGAGCAAATCAGCTCTGAACCCCCACTTCATGAAATGGGACCCAGTAACATTAGTTCTGGTCTTGTCCCAAACAACCCTACTTCATCATCATTTACACCACCTAATAGGAATGAATGGGATACGTTGTTTCAACCGTTCTTTGATGAATTATTTACTCCTCCAAGTATTGTTGCTCCAGAACCTGAGGTAATAGCTCCGGTAACCGAAGTTGTCTCTCCAGAAACCGAAGCACAATCAGATGCGTCTGCACCTACAATTGGTCAATATATACCTTCAACGAGTAATTCTCAACCAACTACCAAATCAACTACTCATGTCATGAATGTTGATGATGAATAGGATGATGATGATGATCACGATTTGGAATTCGCTCAAATGCGTGAACTTCCATTCTTTGGTGTACCAATTCCCGACCATAATCAAGTCGGGTCGTCCACCTCAGAGGAAGCTCCTACTACGGTCTACTCCAATCCACGGATTCGTGAACATGACAGAAAGTGGACAAAGGATCATCCTATCGATTCAATTATTGGTGACCCTAATCGTCCGGTATCCACACGAAGTTAGTTACAAGAAAATGCAATGTTTTGTCATTTTGATGCTTTTCTCACTGAAGTTGAACCTAAGACATGGCAAGAAGCTTTTACTCAATCCTGTTGGATAGAAGCTATGCAAGAAGAACTTAATGAATTTATACGTCTTGAAGTATGGGAACTTGTCCCATGTCCGGATCAAGTGCAATTACTCACTTTGAAATGGGTTTACACGGTGAAACTCGACGAGTTAGGCGGAATATTGAAGAACAAAGCTCGACTAGTAGCTCGTGGATACAAGCAATTATTGGGCATCGACTTTATGGAATCCTTTGCACCTGTTGCCCGTTTGGAAGCTATTAGACTATTCCTAGCTTATGCAGCCCACATGATATGATCGTCTATCAGATGGATGTGAAGACGGCATTTCTCAATGGTGAAATCAAGGAAGAGGTCTATATTCAACAGCCGGATGCTTTTGTGAATCCTAAATATCCTAATCATGTGTACAAGCTTAAGAAGGATCTCTATGGGTTGAAGCAAGCTCCTCGCACATGGTATGATCTATTGTCACAATTTCTCATTACGCAAGGCTTCGCTAAAGGCAAGGTGGATCCCACGCTGTTCATTCAGAAACGAGGTAAAGATATGATTATGGTACAAATATATGTTGATGATATTATATTTGCAGCCTCGACCCAAACCTTATCCGATGAGTTTGGGACACTCATGTTTTCTAAGTTTAAGATGTCAATGATGGGCAAGGTATCATTCTTCTTAGGTCTTCATATATCTCAGAGTCCCAGAGGCATCTTTATCAATCAATCCAAGTATGCCCTTGAATCGCTAAAGAAGTATAAGATGGAATCTTGCGACCCCGTGGATACTCTAATGGTGGAACGAACTAAACTTAATGCAGATCCACATGGAGTTGCCGTTGATCCGACACTTTATCGTAGAATGATCGGTACCCTTCTGTATATCACAGCTAGTCGACCTGATCTTCAGTTTGCTATATGTATGTGTGCTCGGTATCAAACTCGACCTACTGAGTTACACTTAGCTACTGTTAAACGGATCTTTCGGTATCTTAAAGGAACCATTAATCGGGGACTTTGGTATTCGAAGGAATCTTCGATTGCACTTATGGCATATGCAGATGCGGATCACGCGGGTTTTCAAGATACAAGGCGTAGCACGAGTGGAACATTGCAACTACTAGGAGATCGTTTAGTCAGTTGGGCATCGAAAAGGCAGAAAAGCGCTGAAATTTCAAGTACGGAAGCATAATACATAGCTATGTCCGGTTGCTGTGCTCAAATTCTTTGGATGAGATCGCAATTAACCGACTATGGTCTAGGTTTCAACAAAATTCCGATGTACTGTGACAACAAAAGTGCAATTGCCTTATGCTGCAACAATGTTCAATTCTCCCGGTCGAAGCATATTACATTCGCTACCATTTCATCAAGTAGCAAGTGGAAAATGGAGTGATCGAGCTTTACTTTGTCCGATCTGAGTATCAATTGGCGGATAGTTTCACGAAGGCTTTAGATCGCGCTCGAATGGAATTTTTGGCCGACAAGCTAGGAATAAGAACTTTCTCGCCTGAGACTCTAAAGGAACTGGCAGATGAAGCGAAAGAATAGTGGTGGTAAACTATTCTCGTATCCTTGGTGATCATTTGTATGTATTGTTTATATTTTTATCCACAAAAGCAAAATACAAAAATATAAAACCATATAAAAACCATAAAAATTGAAAAATTCAGAAAAATCCAAACATATTTTTACTTTATTTTACAAAGGCATGTCTTTTGGTACGATAATATTTACGGCCTTAGAAATGTCGATTAATATTGACACGGCGCCATAAATAGAGTTCGTACAAAAGTTGTAGATATTTCATAAAACATGCCTATATGGCTTGTAGTTATTTCTGACTGCAACCCGGTTTTCATATTAAAGTCAAGTATTTCTTATGAAAGCTTTGGCTCATCAACGGGAATTAATTTTCTCGGGTATGGTTTACTTTATAACCATGTAAGGGATTGTGTTTACGTTATAACACAATCTAACACGAATATATGTACGATTCAGTGCATTTATTTATTAAAACAAGAGAAGTCTTGTTTTTATGAAGCTATCATCTCTACAACCATAGCAATATACAATTGGTATCTACATACTCGACGATGCGCTCAAACGACGACTACAACTCTTTCAATGGAACACGGGTCAACAATTGAGGGGGAGAAATTGTCAAGCATTCAGAATCTTCGATGCCGAAAGTGCCAAGCTCACTAATTGGTGTCAAGACAACAATACCAATCATACATGTGGTGTCAAGAGATGACTTCAGAAGTGACGAGGCGACCAACATATGCTGACAAGAATCATTTGATCTTATCATATGATGTTCTCATCAATCAGGTCCAACCTTATCCATTTTTTTCTAATATGGTGAATATGTGATCATGTTACAAATCGGTATCATATCTCATACATTTGGTATCATGAAGATAAAACGGACTTGCATTTTTTTTCCCAAAACCTTTGTTAAAACTTCATTAAATAAATTGACATTAAAAACATCGATTGGGTTAATATTTTTAATATGGGGGAGAAAATGTGATGTAATATGGGAAATTATCACAAATGGTTTGACTTAATGTGCTGGCTCATCCCGACATATGCGAAATGTTTTCGAATATCGTGGCATATGTTAAGGGGGATCAAAACGGATTTGCATATCAAAATGGATTTTCATGGAGACATATACTTACCCAAAACCCATTTATTTCACGACGATGAAGATTGTGGTGACATAAGGATGGTAGGATAGGTTAAGTCCTGTGATTCTTCTTAAACCGGAGGAATCTTCCCAAGGACATTCCATAGCTAGAAATAGTAGTCCTTAGGAAAGATGGAGAAAGATTGTGAACGTAGCTGAATGCCGACCAAGTACTTAAGTTAGCACTGGAACAATCACAACAAGGTGCTAGTTATGACGTATTGGTAAGCATTGAAGGGGTTGAAGAATGAAAAAGAACTGTAAAGTTAAAGGGTGTAAAGAAAGAAGCCCTCCTTACAACCTTAGGCAGAAACCGGGTCAACACATATGCTATTGAGATCATTTTAATGATGCTCGATATTGAAGATAGACATCATGGAACCAGTGATGCAATGCACAACCCATCCCAGCTAACTCAGATATCTCTCAAAAGGTATTTGTTTTAATCACACGGAGACAACACATTATCTATTGGTTTATTCACTCCGAATAAATTGGTATTGAAAAGGTGGCACTCCTCTCCAGCCTCCGATCACTAAAATCCAAAGTGCACGATCGAGTCTAGATCCATTTGAGATCATCAAATATCTCATTAGGACACATTTCCATATTTCCTTGCTTCTTCACACACTGTGAAAAGTAAGAAAGATATTAAGAGTCCTACGTAAAATCTTCATGATCTTGCCTGAACATCCGAGTAATACAAAAGTATTTACAATGAAGAGGGAAATCCTTCTTGAGAGAATATCAAAAAGCTCATGGTAGGTGACTTGTGCGATTCTTTATGAATCAAACTTGTGATAACTGGAAAGCAACAGTGGTTTAATTCTTAACTGAATTTAAACACGTTCCAGGCCTCTACGCAGTATCTTAGTGATCTTGCCAGAACACTCAGAGTGATACCTTAGTGTTCACAGTGATGAGTGGAAATCCTTCTAGTGTTAACCTTAAACAGCACTTGGTAGGTAACTTGCAAGAGTTAATATGAATCAAGCTCGTGACAACTGGAAAGCAACGATGGTGCGATTCTTTAATGAATCAATCTTGTTCCAGGAATCAGAATTGACGGCTTCAATCATGCGGATAGTTTTATCCAAATGATTCACTCTTTACGTTCACAGTCAGCTTTGGACGGTCGAGTAAAGAGAACGGGTTTACCCGCGAAATCTTGTCAAGGAGATTTTTAATTAAATCTACCTGCCACAAGTACGATATTTAATATCGTCCAACGGTCTTCACTGACCGGAGGTAAAATGCTACCGAATTAGAATAAAATGTTCAAAGCCATTTTGTTCGTGTCTACTTATGTTGCGGCATTTGAAGACGGTGGCGTTGCGGAATCCAAGAAGAAGTCATCCCCGCATGCTTATACTTTATGCACTTAATACCTCATCTAATTCAAGAAAGCCTAAAAGTTAAGTCTTCCGATGTATCGAACTCTGAAGCTTTCAAGAATTACGAAGGTATAAGTATGTGGGACATGGTTTCACGAAGAGGCGAAGATCACAAGTGAAGGATGCACAAGATCAAGGCGAGAGATTAATGCTCAAGATTGATATCAAAGATCACATCAGCATGTTCACCAGAAAAGAAAAAGAAAAGAAAGACGAAGACTACGAGCTCAAGACAAGCATAGTATGCTAGGTTTATTTTATTATTGTAACTTGGGTAACGCCCTTGTTTGGAGTGACCTCCCTTAGGGGGAGATTGTTGGAAATACGTTTTCACGTATTTAGGAAGATTCAGTCACTCCAACAATAGATTAAGTAGTAGCTCGTAGTTGTTGTTATTAAATTAAACAAAGTTGGCAAAGCCTAGTCCACAAAGACTAAGGCCACGACCCAATGTAAGCCCAAGCCCATCTCATGGGCTTGGGTATATAAACCCTCTCCTTTGATGGAGAGGGTGGTGGTTTCATTTTAATTTTACGCGTAGTTAATCACTTTCTCTCTCTAAAGTGTGTGTGAAATCATCTATCTTTCTATCTCTTTCTCTCTCTTAAACATAAGCAAGATTTACAATATCTTATAGTGGCCCCTTATTTTACCCCATCTGATTTAATTGTTTTTCTCCCCTTTTTTTCTTTAAAATCCCCATTTTACTTCTATTATTTTTCACATCTTCTTCCTCAAACACATAAAAATCATATTCTTTCATCACATACCAACAATGTCCGGCCACCAAACCCCACAATCCGACAAATTCCGCCAATGAAGAACTACCACCGCCTCTCCGTCGACACCTACCAAAACCTTTGATCTTTACAACCCGTCACCAAATCAACCATATCGATAACCCAACCCATATCATAACCAACCATATCCAAACCAACTGCACCACAACTCGATGTCGGTACACCGATGCGAGCACCGATGCCAACATTGATGTCGGACTCATACCCGAACCACCCTTATCCAAACCCTTATAATTTTACCCAATACTCTCAAACACCCGACTTTCAAGACTTTTGTTCACAAACCCATACCCTTTTAATAACTATGTTGGTGGTTCATTATCACAACACCATGTCGACTTACCCACCTCTCCCATACCATCCTTCCCAACGGAAGATTTTTACATATCATTTTTTCGGGGTCATTTCAGGGGAGTCAATATGAGAAGAAACACACAGTTTAAGTTTCAGCCCCAACCCCACCAAATTCGAGGTCATGTAGAGGACGAAAAGCTCCACCGGATCCAGACCAAAGTCGTCAGAATTCATGAACACACTTCGAAGAAGTTGATTTATGTAAAGGATGGGTATCCGTTTCTGAAAATAGCGCGAATGGTAACGATAGGAATGCCCAAGGTTTTTGGACCGAAGTTTTGTAGTACTTGGAGGGCAAAGCAGGGGAGGTCGGTAAAAGAACGTATGATAGAGTAAACGAGAAATGGAAGGTGCTACGCCCTCAAGTGTGTAAGTTTGTTGGAGTCTACAACAACTGATGCGAATGGGAGTGGTGAGTGGAGCTGACAATGAGACGTACATTAACAGAGCATGTGATGACTATCAAGTTGAGTATAGGACGAAGTTGAGGTATCGTCATTGTTTGGAAGTTTTAAAAAATAGTCATAAATTTATGGGGGTGAGATGAACAAGTGGAAAGAAAACGATGAAGAAGAAAGCCAAGACATCAATAGGTTTAAGACATCGGAGTCTGGGGATGCTAGTTCTTTTCAAAGTGTTGACGAAATCCAAAGCAATATTGTTCAACGACCAATGGGCTGGGATAAAGCCAAAGCTGCTGCTGCAAGGAAGAAAAAGGGCCAGTCGTCGCGTTCGTCCATTGCGTCACAAGAAAACGAGTTTGCTAGGTTGATGGTGACCAAGATGGTCAATGCATGCAAACACAAACACATCAGGTTTTTGGCATTGAAGGGAAAAGAGTTGGAGCGTCGTCGTCTCGAGTTGGCAAATCAAGCCAAACATTAACTTGACGCCGAGCATCAAAGAATGAAAAAACCCCGAGCAAAATGTGAAGAAATGACATTCTATATGGCTCCCTATGATCACTTGGAAGAGGGAGCACGAGCATACCATAAGTCACTCAGGGCCGAAACCAGGAAGCGTTATAATTTGGATTTTTATTTTTTTATTTTTGGTGTTCGTTTTTAATTTCGTCGGTTTAAGTTTTTATTTACTAGTGTATCGTATTTTATTTTATAAAATAAAAGTTTTATTTTATGAATAAGTTAAATAAAGTGATAATGAAAATGTGAGGTGGAGGTGAGTTTTTTTTTCAAGAAATGCTACATCCACAAATAATCTACAAAATTATGTCCACATAATGACATGGCAAAAAAACTTGACCAATCATGATATATAATGTTTTCTCTTTCATATGATTAATTCACCATACTCACATGACATATATGTTTGTGGATTTTGAGTTGTAAACATTTTGTAGATCTAGCATTTCTCTTTTTTTTTCTTAGTACAGTAAGAAGTGAGGAAAACTGATGTGACGTTGATGTGGCGGTTAGTTTTTTTTTGCCACTCCCACCAGCCTTATACCACTCCCGACTCCTTTTGTTTTTCGACGAATGTACTAGTTTTTATTTACTTATACGTTTACTAAAACCCACTCACCTTGTCACCCTTCAAATTTATCATCACCATACTATCTTCATCATATAAAACCAGTCACAACACAAAAAATTTGATGACCCCTGTTCGTATGATGCTCTGGGCCGTTACCCACTCTGCCCACCCTAGGGTCGACCCTGAATTTAATAATCCCTCTTTATTAGGAGACGAGCCCAAATTTTAAAACCCATGTACACATACTAAACGTGGCATTATGACTCACCCATAATTTTTAAAGTGGAACACCCCAACCAAACGGGCCCATAATCGATGTCACATGATAAAGCAGGCCAACGTTTTCTACCAAGCCCATTATGGTTATTAAGTCCAAATGTAACCCTAAATGAACCCTCTATAAAGCACATCATATACCACACCAAATTAGGGTAAAGTATCCACTCTGCCGTCATATAGAGTATAGCTTGAGATTTCTTTTTTCTATCACATATTGTGCTTCTCTAATATTAAAAGATAGCTGATTCGTTTTGTGTTTGGGTTCAACATGGAGTTGTTGTTTTCGTTGGATCTGTACGATGGAATCCAACATATTGTTCCATTGATTCGGTTACACCCTGATTCCTCTGTTTAAAGTTACTCGTGTTGGGTTGTTTATAGTATGACCTAATCACATATGATAAACATCTGTGTCATCAAAGTCTGATAGAAGCGATGTATCAATCACGGAAGAACTTAATCGAGCAAGCGTGCCCAAGATTGTCTAAAAAAGTCATAAATTTGTTGTTGTCAAAATCATATTTGTTTATCATGTATTAATTTACTTGCAATGAAATCTATTTGTATTTTATTAAGTGTTTTATTTTTAGTATACTGTTTTTAGTTGTGCTGATCAAATTACAAGGTAGCATAAATGTACATTTTGATAAGCAAATTCACCAAATTAAGAATATTTAACAAAAATAAATGTTATGGGTCGTGTTGTGACAGCAAAACAGTTTACGAAAGTATCCAAATGGGTGTGTTCATTTTGAAGGTTATTGCATTCAGCAATTGTAACAAAATATATACATTTGTCATTTTAAAAGTGTTTTGGTAGGTGAGGTGATGCTCGACATTTGGTTAGTTGAGGTCAGTCAGACATGTTGATTCGGCCCATTTCTAAAGACGTATCGTTACTGAAGAATTATAGACATATATCTCCTGTTTGTTAGGCACGTTTCACAGTTTTTGCTAGCATTCAAAGCCGCGACTTAGGTAAAGTCCATTGCATTTGGTAGTGAATTTCTTTCTTCAAATCCAAATGAGCGTCACACTCTTATGATATGCGTGACAAATCTTTATAGAGCATTGTTCTGTTCTAATCTAATTGATCAGATTAAAACATGGACCTTTTTCTAGTTCTTTTAACAGATCGTTATTGACCTGATCACTCTTTTTCATTTATTACTCCATAGCTGCTTATAAGTTCTCAGTTATCCCTATAACTGTGACGGAATCCTGGGGGCCAGGGTCTGGTAGGGCCAATGAAAGTTACGCGAACATGGCAAATGCATAGACTTTTAACAATGATTTGGTTAAACGTGTTTTGACTGGTTCGGGCGCCTACTCGCCTAGTTAACCTGTTATTTTGATGAACTCGTATATTTTAATGAAGAAAAGAGGCCCAACTGGCAAATATGGTGTGTGTTTTATAAAGGGGAGTTCGGTTTATGCTCTTAATCATGGGGATTCGAAAGGGAATTTCTCTGATAGGTTTTGTGTTGTGAATAAAGGGGCAGATTCGGCTAGTTAGCAAGACGGATTGATTTCGGCATGTGGACAAGGGCAGCGAACTGCGCAAGGCAGCCATGTTGCGTACCTAATACGGTACACAATCAAGCTTCTCAAACGTATAAGGTGAGCATTCGGACGAAACCGACCCGTCCCGACTCATCCCGAAACCGATATCGTGGAAAACTCAAACCGAATCCCGACCCGATTTAATCTTGAGTCCCGAACCGAACCGAGTTAATCCCGATTTGTGTGGTTTTCTTTGTGCGATCCCGATTTAATCCCGAGTCCCGAACCGAACCGAGTCCCGACATCGTGGAAAACCCATCCCGAGTCCCGACCCGAGCAAGGTCGGTTTGTGTCGGTCGGTGTCGGTTTCGGTCGGTTTTCAGTCGTCGGTCAGTTTTGCTCACCCCTAATAACTACTACCAAAGAACGCGTAGTTTAGGTGGAACGTTTAGTTGCACGGGGATATTGACTAACGTTGACCCTACCCTAGTATCCTTTACTTTCACCAAACAAGATTATAATTAAATGGGTAAATTTTGTATGGGTCGAAACACATTGCCCGGGTTGACCGGTACATAAATGTTTGTCTAAACACCATATCAGAGGGTAATGCCAAAAAAATTTATAACCCCATTCAAAAGAATCAATTTGTGTGTTTACCTTACAGGTTATGGATCCTGCATATTTACAGGAAGGTGGGCGAATACAAACCTGTAGGACGTCAGTTCATCACCACAAGTCCACAAGTGTCTTAATATTTTTATCTTAGTTTGGCTTGATTGCTAATGAGTAAAATGTGTTTTGTAATAGTTCAAACGCAAGCACCAGTCCGCCGGCCTTCGCCTTATGGACTAACCTGGTCCTACATCGAATATATCACCACCACAATGGAATCCTAAAATCGGGGGTGGGGGATGCTTTTGGTTTTTAGAAAGATTTTTTTCTTTCCCAATTCCCCTTGACATGCTTTCATTGCAGTTGATAGTTCTCATTAATTTTGTCTGGCCTTGTCAATACAGTATTCTCTCCTAAGGTCCCAACTGGGGGCCTTCGAGTTTTTTTTATCAGAAATTAACCAAACCAAAAATGAATATGAAGAATCCATGGTCTTTGATATGGTTCAAGTAAAAACAGCCCAACATTTATAAAGGCAACTAAGTTATTCATATATGCATACAGGAAATACAGTTAAATGATCACAGTTTAAATGAAATACAGTTGTAAATCTTGTAACATAATGCCTCTCAGATCTGACTTCCAAAAGTACCGAGTTTGACCTCAAAAGTCATCAGGTCCCCAAGTTCATGGGACTAAACAAGATAGCCAGCCAAAATAATACATCAAAACTATAGTCAATAGACTCTCAATGGTTTTCTGGGACATGCTTATCTAAAAATGCCTGAGCAAGATTGCTAAAACTAACACTAACAGCACCAGCAGCTGCATACCTTTTGACAATATCCACCACTTCCGGTCTTATGATCTCTTCCTTCGTAGATGCATCACACAGATAATAAAGCGCCCCAAGAGCATAATTCACCTACCAAATGAATAAAATGCAAAAGATATAACCATCAGTACTATTAAATGATCGCTTCCCCTGTTACTATTGATCACAAAGTTTGAGCTCTCGATAATGAAAAATAAAGAATCCTCTTAGACCAGTTAGACGGAATCAATACATATTAGAAATTTAACTTTGGAACACAAGTACAACTTTTTGGGACATCAAAAAACGAGAACTCCAAAAGTTGTGAAATATGTAAGGGGAATTTGAGCCTAGGTAGATAGTTTATTGATGGGGTGCCAACGTTATACTTGTCTTAGGGGCAAGTTAGTACTGCACTACTGCTTTACTGATGCTTTAGGTATGTGCTTGCATATAAATCACATTTTTAATTACCATAAAAATACTGAAAACATTAAAGTTTGTAACCCGTACTGTATTTTTGACAGGACTTGATAAACACTGTATAAGAAGAGATACCCCATCACATTTGATTATTACCGCAGCATTTGCAGGATCTATAGACATAAATATTTTGGTTAGTGCAGATGGTATCATTCTATATTTTCTGGCACGAATAATAATGCAGAGGTAAAACGGGTTAGGTCGAGTTGGTCAGACACAGGCAATACTAGTTTGAACATTTTCATATATAAATGTATTAATTGTTATGCTAACAACTTCATTTACACAGAACAAGTTAACAAGCTTTTGCCCTGTTTAACCCATTTTACTTTTAGCAACTATATTAATTTGGATCAGTTATCAAACATATACAGCGAGGGTTGGCCCGTTTTCATAGAAATGAACTAAAATGCCACCTCTACCTCATTGTATCACGAGCTAACAGACCTATCCAATGGCTTAGAACAATTATAACCTACCAACACATGAATTGCAGATCCCACCAGCACCAAACTCTATAAGCTTTTCATTTGGTTCTGTTATGCAGTCGAGGAAAAGTTCCAAAACGTTAAGCTGTTAACAGTCGAGTATGATTGTCAGTAGATATCGACAGTACAGATTACAAAGTAGATAAATCAAAAAATTAACTTGTCTTAAAAACGTATAATTGAAGGGATCATAGGCAAAATTTGCTAAATTAGCAGCAATTTTCTCCTTCGATGCTGCAATTTCAAAGAATCGTCAGGTACAAAAACATTAAAAACAAAATCAACATAAGATACATAATCACTCTAAAACATACCTTCAGTTGAAGCGTTTTGAAACTGAGCTACGAGTACCTATACACATAAAGGAAGAAAAACGAGTTCATAAAACGGTTGTCTAAATTAAAGGATTTCTAGTTCCACAAAGACGAAAGAAAAAAAGTAACTTTTTTGGTAGTTTTGTGTATCGCACCTGAAGATATTGTACCCTAGGAGTGCCATATTGTCCGGCGCGCTCTTCTTGTCTTTGATCATTAGTGAACATATGGTAGTCTGTCACATCCACGTGTAAAAAAATACTAGAATATAAGTAGTCTGTCAGCATCTTATCATATGACCAAACAAAAAGACAGAAGAATTATCGACAATAGGTTAAACCGTAAGACATGAATATATATGGTTTTTGTACAAAATGAAGGCCTTTATATAATAGAATACAACAATACCAATGGGGGGGTTCTTATTTTATGAAGCTCAAGGAAAACGCAAGAACTAAAGAGCAAAAATATAGTAAGAACGCAAAGGTAAACGGATCTGGTTTTCCTGGGTTACATGGGAGGGCGGGTCTTTTTGACTCAAATGCACCCGACCACACCAGGTTAATCCCGGGACCGTTTCTGACCCTTCCTAGGCCACCCCAAATGTACACACCTAGAGGTTTGAAGTTTGAACCATTACCACTAGGCCATTTGGTGGTGGTTAGTAAGAATGCAATGTCATGTAGAATATAACAACTACTAAAAGACCGTAGAAGTTGGTTGTCTTATTACACTAAGTTGATGCTGAAGTTAAGGGTATCCTAATCATTTATCATGGTGAGTCTAAAAAGGTTAAATTCTAAAAGTGAAATTAAACATTACTATAATACTAGCAAAAGTAAATGATAAGCAGGGTTCATAAGTAAGCAAGTAATATAATCAACACAAAAAGTGTTGATTGGAAAGTAAAATTAGAGATTAATTAAAATTAAAATTGAAGGATGCGACTGACTGACCTGAGTGAGTTTGGGGGAAAACAATTAACACTCAAATTTCAGAGTTGCAATATAAACTATGCAATAAGAGTTCAAGAAATAAGTAATTAGCTTGAGTTTTGAGACATTTAAACAGATAGGGGATGTAGCTCAGATGGTAGAGCGCTCGCTTAGCATGCGAGTGGTACGGGGATCGATACCCCGCATCTCCACTTTTTTTTCTTTCTTTTAAACTTGAAACTTATTTGCACGTGTCGCCTTGGTGTTGCACTACTGCCTTGGCTTGTGCACCCCTCCAATCTATTTTAAACTTGAAACTTATTTGCAGCATTATTAACTATCTTTTTTAGATGGTTGTTTGTCAATCTCATAAATTCAAGAAATACCATGGGGTTAGACAGAGTAGCATATGATCACTCGAAAGATGGTTTAACAAACAATGAAGATTGGCTAGACAGGAAGAGAAACTCGTTAATGGTTGTGTCGTCATTGATTGTGATTATGGCCTGACAAGCAGGTGAAAACCAACCTTCTGAATTCCAAACAACATTGAATTGAATAGTTGACAACTTAAGTTCAGTGATTTAAAGACATTATAAAGGTTGAGTGCTACTTTTTTCATAGAGCATCGCCTATGTTTGATCCTAATGAATCCTGACCCGGGTTTTCTATGAGATCTGAAATGTAAATAGTTAATACTTCATCTGAAATGTAAACAGTTTACTCTCATTTAGATGTATGAAAGTAGGGAAAAAAAGAAGCAATTTATTGAGATCCCACATCAGATGAGAGGGAAAAGTGAAAGGAAGGGGAAGGTGTATAAAACAAAAACCATGCTATTGGTTTAGGCACTTACCTGGATGGGGTCAATGAGTGATCAAAAAGGCTCATGGCCTAGGTTAGTGAACTCCATTGCACTTTGGAGGGGTGATATCCTAAGATCAGCCCAAGTGGTTGAGTCTACATCGTAATTTGTTGCTGAGGGGGCCTGCGTTCGCGCGGCCCTGCCCAATTTTCTAGTATAATTGTGTTATTGTCTCTTGTTTAGATTCTGGTCCATCTGTAACAGAATGTGCTCTGTTTGGTTATACAAAATTCAACTTGATCCATTCACATTTCTCAATAAAGGGTGAGAATCATTTTTGTTATAAAGGTTGTAAGCATCCCTGTCGCGGTCTCTGTCCAAAGCCTAATGCGAGACTAGGTAGCGGTGACACCAGCACATATCTTGATACTAGATGTGAGGTACGTCTGTATAAAAGACACACCTGACTATTAAAATATCCATTTTCATTCTAAAGCCACGCCATTTAATATCGAAACATGATAAATTGATATCCTTTGTGTTGAATGATATTGGATGTAAAAGATTGTTAGATGGGTGATCAAGTTTGTGGCTACAACAATGTATTTATTTATATTATTAACACTTAATTATCAGTTTATTATTCATAGCAACAGGACTTCCAAGCTTAGCACAAATTGGAAAACATCTAATCATAGATTGTAATTATCAATTAAAAGACATACGAATACACAAAATTAATTCCCACATTGCCCAATAGTTTATAAAGGTGCCAAACAAGCCCATCCAGCATCGTGGCTTTGTTGCGCTTGTCTGTAACTCAAGTGAAGGGATAAACTCATGAAAGTGGTTGGAATTTGTCTTGGTCTAGCTGGTTGGGTCTGCTCGTGCAGTATCTGGCTTAACCGTTCCAACTCAAGAGATGGGTCATGTAATCATGTGGCTCTAGCGAAGGCTTGTGTCACATGGAGCCTAGAGTAGGGGGCAATGCGTTAGGCTGGATGTTCATTTGATTAGGACCAGTTGGCAAGCGAGTCTGAAGTGCCCAAGCTCGTTATCCTTCCACGTACTGTCGATAAAAGTGGTTGTACTTTGTCTTGGTCTAGCTGGTTGGGTCTGCTCGTGCAGTATCTGGCTTGCCTGTTCCAAGTCAGGAGATGGTTTATGTAATCATGTGGCTCTAGCGAAGGCTTGTGTCACATGGAGCCTTGAGTAGGGGGCAATGCGTTAGGCTGGTTTCACAGAGCTGCAACAACCCCTCGCTGGAAGGATAACGAGCTTGGGCACTTCAGACTCGCTTGCCAACTGGTCTGAATCAAATGAACATCCACTTTTTAACTTTTTGTGTAAATATCGAAATTGCTTAACTCATTTAGTTTCATCAAGTCTTTTATAAAACATAACACTGTTTATAATACTTATTCGTTTGAGCTCAACTGCTAAAACGCTGGTCACTGGTCTGAATCAAATGAACATTCACTTTTTAACTTTTTTGTGTAAATATTGAAATTGCTTAAGAGTCTCGTTCCAAGTCTTTTATTAAACATAACACCGTTTATAATACTTTTTCGTTTGAATTCAACTGCTAAAGGCTGGTCGGGAGGACTAAAGAGTCATAATTGTATCCACCAACCGGTTGTCGATACTGGAATCCGTAGCCGGCATAGGGGCTGATTTTTTACCTACAATTCTGATGCCTATGGAACGGTTTTAAGCTTTATCGTTGGCATTTGCGTCTTGCGATCAATATCTAAACGTGTCGATGAGTATCCTTTGATTCCTTTCCAAATTTTTAACGACTCCTTCCATTCTCAGTGTTTTTGCTGCAAACTTCAGCCTCGCCAACATCAACGATAAGCATAAGTTCCTTGTTTGACATGTATCCCAAAAATCAACCACCAAGCATGAACCCCTTTGCGGAGTAATGTCCTGCCTCTTTTCAGAGAATATGTTTCCATCTACCATGTCAACACCCACGTGAAAATGAGAATTCATTTGTTTAACAGTCCTACTTGAGTTTTTTGAATCACACAACGTCTACATTGTACTTACTACTTACGATTGCGTGACAGGATTTATTTGATCCACGGTTGTGGATTTCGCCTTTTATTACCTCTTCAATTTTGCTTTCATTATATCTGGTACTTTTTGTAATGAGTTTCAAAGTGGTTTGGCAAGAGTTGTATTTGTAAAAGGAAAACTCACACACGGAGCTATAATATATAAATTCTTGTAACACGAAGCATATAGTGTATATGGTTCAACCATAGTTATCACATAACGCAAGTTAGCACTGATTCAGATAATCATCAGATCTAGCTAGCTTCCAAAGACGGTATAAAGTGCAAGCAAATACAAATGCCCTTATATGAATCCCACATCACCTGGGTGAGATAAACAAACAAAGAGGGGTCGTGTATAAAAACAAAGGCCTGGTATTGAAACAAGCATACCTTTTTGTTTGCCTTTTGGCTATCTACTCGTATACTCGTATCAGTTTCTATCATAAATTCATTTGATGCTTACTAGTTATCAGGCATGATAACATAGTATGTGTTGGGCCTGCTAATGTCATTATATGCCTAAATATTAGTTATGTACATAGTTTTATGTTATGGGTCGAATTTGTCATTGTAATGGGCCAAACATGGGTCAAAAACAGTAAACCCAAACACCCATGTATTGGCAGTTATTGGTAGTTAAGTTAGTTGGCAGTTATTAACAGTTAAGAATGAATCATCACAATGGTTCAATTTGTAACTGCCGTGTCTTTTAGATTAGTATAAATATGTAACCTAGTGTCTGCAAACATCTATCTATTCCATATCAATACAAGTCCTATTGTTTGCTAAATTCTGTCCATTATTATGTTTTATATTTTCGCTATTATATTGAAATCGTTTGCACATAACAACATGGTTCATTCACACATGTTGAGATCAAATTGGCTTGGCAAGAAACCAGTACCACAGTGGCATCAGAGCCATGGCTTAGATCAAGGGGGAAGGCCAAGTCCAATTTAGGAAATCTCAAGGAAATACTCGCAGAAAGAAACACCACAAAGATCACTTCCATGGAATAGGAAGAAGAAAAGTTTGGCACCAGAATGTAAGAAGATGTTGATGCAGAGAATGAAAGAGGTTGAGGCCTTTAATGCCTCAAAGTAAACGGAAGAACATGGAGAAGATCGCAGAACTCAGAAGGAAAAAAGGGCTAGGTGTTACATTTGCAGAATCCGTGGACATGCTTATTGGAAATGTCCAAACAAAAAAGACAAGAAGGGAAAGCGAAATATGAGGCCTGAGACCAAGGAGATGGCAAAGAAGATCATGTATCCAGAAAAGATACATGTGACCACTGACTTCATCATTGAAGGAACAGATAATGGCAATTAGAACAACACATGGTTTGTGGGAAGTACAT
Organism: Glebionis coronaria; assembly: GCA_025667525.1. Classification (NCBI taxonomy): domain Eukaryota; kingdom Viridiplantae; phylum Streptophyta; class Magnoliopsida; order Asterales; family Asteraceae; genus Glebionis; species Glebionis coronaria. Next base: position 546,337,144 of record CM046882.1, read on the forward strand.
ACAAGATACACATGTGCCCAACAAGAGATCTGTTCAAGAAATTGAAGTACAAATTCGAGATGATAGCAAAGGAGGAATCAGAGAAGAAATTTATCTTCTCTTATGGATTCGGAGATGCTATAATCGAAACAAGAAAGGGCAATTATGTCATCTCTAATGTCCATTATACACCAGAAGTCTCATTTAATGTTCTAAGCATCGATCTTTTGGAAAAGCAGGGTTACGTCGTGAAATATGGTGATAATAAATGTAGTATTCACTACATGTTTGGAGGAAAAGAAAAAAGGAAGGCACAAGAGGAGATTCACTCAGAAGTAGACGAATTAAAGAAAGTTATCACAGAACACAACAAGTATTTGCAAAAATACTTTGAGTCCTTAAAACCAAAAGAAGAGGAAGTTTCATTTGTTAAAGGGCTGGAAGAATTGAAGTGGAACAAGGATGATGAGCAGGACTATGTTGATGATGAATATATAAGTTGGAATGGATCGTTATATGCTTTGAAAGTTAATTCATTTTCAAGGTTCTTGTCTTTCATGGGTATGTTGAAGAAAGACAGTTTGGTATACAAGAATTGGGAGATCTTTAGTAGAAAGTTTGTTGAGATGTTAAAGTGGTTTTACTTGGTCCATCTAAACTATGATTGTTTAGATGTTATACCACCAAGACTAGGAGACATGGAAATAAATTTGTTGAGCCTGCATAAGATAATAGGAAACCTTGGAGGTTACCTATGCGTCACTTTGGGTGACCAGTGGAAAACAGTTGCTAATTTACAGGGATTGACCGATGAAGATGGTGAGGCCATAAGGGATTGTTATAAAAGGTTCATAGACCTAGTGCAGGTGTATTATGAAACAGCCGAGAAACCCTGGTATGATTGCAGGATGCCTGGAAAAAAGGTGGGAGAGAATAGCAAGGTTAGTGCTAAGGAAGACCCATAGGGCATGAACATGGGTAAGGCTGGCATATGGAAAGCACATGGAGCACTGGAAGAAGGAATGTACCAAGAGACACCTTTTGGAGTCAAACTAGAAAGCAACACAGAAAAGGATGCAGAGGAAGGAAGCATGACAGGAAGCGATGACTTTGAAGTCATTGTTTGAAGATACTGAAGATTTCAAGGAATGCGACATAAATGAATTAGGGGGGAGAATGTTGGGCCTGCTAATGTCATTATATGCCTAAATATTAGTTATGTACATAGTTTTATGTTATGGGTCGAATTTTTCATTGTAATGGGCCAAACATGGGTCAAAAACAGTAAACCCAAACACCCATGTATTGGCAGTTATTGGTAGTTAAGTTAGTTGGCAGTTATTAACAGTTAAGAATGAATCATCATAATGGTTCATGTGTAACTGCCGTGTCTTTTAGATTAGTATAAATATGTAACCTGGTGTCTGCAAACAATTATCTATTCCATATCAATACAAGTCCTATTGTTTGCTAAATTCTGTCCATTATTGTGTTTTATATTTTCGCTATTATATTGAAATCGTTTGCACATAACAACATGGTTCATTCACACATGTTGAGATCAAATTGGCTTGGCAAGAAACCTGTACCACAGTGGCATCAGAGCCATGGCTTAGATCAAGGGGGAAGGCCAAGTCCAATTCAGGAAATCTCAAGGAAATACTCGCAGAAAGAAACACCACAAAGATCACTTCCATGGAATAGGAAGAAGAAAAGTTTGGCACCAGAATGTAAGAAGATGCTGATGCAGAGAATGAAAGAGGTCAAGGCCTTTAATGCCTCAAAGGAAACGGAAGAACATGGAGAAGATCGCAGAACTCGGAAGGAAAAAAGGGCTAGGTGTTACATTTGCAGAATCCGTGGACATGCTTATTGGAAATGTCCAAACAAAAAAGACAAGAAGGGAAAGCGAAATATGAGGCCTGAGACCAAGGAGATGGCAAAGAAGATCATGTATCCAGAAAAGATACATGTGACCACTGACTTCATGATTGAAGGAACAGATAATGGCAATTGGAACAACACATGGTTTGTGGGAAGTACATACAAGATACACATGTGCCCAACAAGAGATTTGTTCAAGAAATTGAAGTACAAATTCGAGATGATAGCAAAGGAGGAATCAGAGAAGAAATTTATCTTCTCTTATGGATTTGGAGATGCTATAATCGAAACAAGAAAGGGCAATTATGTCATCTCTAATGTCCATTATACACCAGAAGTCTCATTTAATGTTCTAAGCATCGATCTTTTGGAAAAGCAGGGTTACGTTGTGAAATATGGTGATAATAAATGTAGTATTCACTACATGTTTGGAGGAAAAGAAAAAGGGAAGGCACAAGAGGAGATTCACTCAGAAGTAGACGAATTAAAGAAAGTTATCACAGAACACAACAAGTATTTGCAAAAATACTTTGAGTCCTTAAAACCAAAAGAAGAGGAAGTTTCATTTGTTAAAGGGCTGGAAGAATTGAAGTGGAACAAGGATGATGAGCAGGACTATGTTGATGATGAATATATAAGTTGGAATGGATCGTTATATGCTTTGAAAGTTAATTCATTTTCAAGGTTCTTGTCTTTCATGGGTATGTTGAAGAAAGACAGTTTGGTATACAAGAATTGGGAGATCTTTAGTAGAAAGTTTGTTGAGATGTTAAAGTGGTTTTACTTGGTCCATCTAAACTATGATTGTTTAGATGTTATACCACCAAGACTAGGAGACATGGAAATAAATTTGTTGAGCCTGCATAAGATAATAGGAAACCTTGGAGGTTACCTATGCGTCACTTTGGGTGACCAGTGGAAAACAGTTGCTAATTTACAGGGATTGACCGATGAAGATGGTGAGGCCATAAGGGATTGTTATAAAAGGTTCATAGACCTAGTGCAGGTGTATTATGAAACAGCCGAGAAACCCTGGTATGATTGCAGGATGCCTGGAAAAGAGGTGGGAGAGAATAGCAAGGTTAGTGCTAAGGAAGACCCACAGGGCATGAACATGGGTAAGGCTGGCATATGGAAAGCACATGGAGCACTAGAAGAAGGAATGTACCAAGAGACACCTTTTGGAGTCAAACTAGAAAGCAACACAGAAAAGGATGCAGAGGAAGGAAGCATGACAGGAAGCGATGACTTTGAAGTCATTGTTTGAAGATACTGAAGATTTCAAGGAATGCGGCATAAATGAATTAGGGGGGAGAATGTTGGGCCTGCTAATGTCATTATATGCCTAAATATTAGTTATGTACATAGTTTTATGTTATGGGTCGAATTTTTCATTGTAATGGGCCAAACATGGGTCAAAAATAGTAAACCCAAACACCCATGTATTGGCAGTTATTGGTAGTTAAGTTAGTTGGCAGTTATTAACAGTTAAGAATGAATCATCACAATGGTTCATGTGTAACTGTCGTGTCTTTTAGATTAGTATAAATATGTAACCTAGTGTCTGCAAACAATTATCTATTCCATATCAATACAAGTCCTATTGTTTGCTAAATTCTGTCCATTATTGTGTTTTATATTTTCGCTATTATATTGAAATCGTTTGCACATAACAACATGGTTCATTCACACATGTTGAGATCAAATTGGCTTGGCAAGAAACCTGTACCACAGTATGCATCAAACGGATTTAAGATGGCATAGCAGACTGATATGTTATCCTATGTTTAGCTTGTGACCTTGTGTTGAGGTCCTTCACGTGTCGTCTTGGTGTTGCACCATTGCCTTGGCTTGGTGCAACCCTTCAATCTATAGTTTAATGTTGCTATGGATACGTTACCTTTATTAGTTGTCTGTTGTAAGTAACCCACTAAGAGCAGTCGGTGTGGCTCGTCGTTGCCCAGCGTGGGTCGGCGTGACCACACCGTTGAATGCTGCGTGGAAGACGCCGTGGCTGGAGCCACGCGCGTGGAAATTTGTTTAAAAAAGAAAAAGTTTCCTTTTACCCCCTATTTGAACTTTTAATAGACACCTTATTTTTTGGTTTTTGGCAAATGCTACCCAACGGTTTTATGACCGTTGGGTTTAAAAAATTTCAAATTTTTTTTGAAAACCCTTATATGACCATTTTAAGATTTATTTATTATTTTTTTTTAAATACCTCTATATATACAAACCTTATTTTTTTAACATCTCACACAAATCAAATATACACACACACAAAAATAATGGCATACAACCTTCCGCGTTTGACATTGATGAAGAATCCGACATTGATACGTTGGTTGCCGCGTATAATTACTTGCAAGAAGAAGAAAACAAACCCCGACTCACCCGAAATGTTATTCAACGTGATCGTGAGAATGCCGAAGTTCGTTTGAGGGCGGATTACTTTGACGAGCCTTGTAAGTATCTGTTACATATTTTTCGTAAAAGATATCGTATGAGTCGAACATTATTTTTAAAAATTATCCATGATATTATTGAAGATTATTCGGCGGATACTCTTCCAAAACACTTTGATTACTTTAGAGTTCGGCCTGATGCTACCGGTCGAATGAGTGCAAGTGTTATTGTCAAATGCACAGCCGCCATACGCCAACTGGCATACGGCAGCGTGCCCGACCAGTTTGATGAATACTTGCAATTGGCCGAACGTAACAGTACTGTTTAATATGTGTATTATGGATTTGTACATGAACCACTATTTGAGAAAACCAACTCTTGAAGACGTTCATAAAATTTATGTGAGGCATAATAATGTTCATGGTTTCCCGGGAATGCTCAGAAGCATTGATTGTATGCACAGGGAATGGATAAAATGTCCAGTGTCATGGCAGGGACAATTCGGGAGGGGTGATAAGAAATACCCAACAATTATGCTTGAGGCAGTTGCTTCTCAGGATTTGTGGATTTGACATGCGTTTTTTGATGTAGCAGGCGCCAATAATGATATAAATCTGTTAGACGTTTCTCCATTATTTGACGAACTTCTTAATGACGTAGCACCTGTTGCTCCGTATAGAGTAAATGAGGTTACGTTTCAGAACGGGTATTACTTAGTCGACGGGATTTACCCACAGTGGGCTAGTTTTGTGAAATCCTTTTCGGTTGCAAGTCAACCCAAAAACATTCATTTTAAAAGAAAACAAGAAGAGCACGAAAGGACGTAGAACGTGCTTTTGGTGTTCTTCAAGGTCTTTGGGGAATATTACGTCAACTGGCTCGATCATACAGAGTAAACACCATCAGTAGAATCATGTATACTTGCATCTTATTGCATAACATGATTTTAGAAGATCAAAAGATGGTGATTGGTCAAGAACATGAAGCCGAATTTCGTGTCGATGATTCTAATGATATTTTTGTTAATCCATCGACAAGAATGCAACGTCAATGGATAGATAGGCATGACACGAACCGTACCAAATTAAAAGAGTTACGAGATAAAAATACACATCTTTCACTTCAACGAAACCTTATGGAACACCTTTGGGCACGACGTGTACAAGATGAAGATGAAGACAAAGAAATGGAGGATTATCCTTTTTATTTTATGTCGTTTGTATTTTTTCTATTTGATATGTTATGTTTTTATTTATGTTGTAATGTTTTTTATTTAAATGAGAAGTAAATTAGGATTTAAATAAATTTAATTGTTGATGGTAGTTTTTGTAAAAAAGTGAAAAAATGGTTAAATTGGTGTGGAAATGGTGTGATGATAAGATGGTTGTTTTTGGTGTGGATGTGGTGTGGATATGGAAGTGAAAAAGGTGACGTGGCGGGGTGTTTTTTGATGTGGTGGTGTGACCACTCCATGTGCTCTAACAACTTCATTAACAATTCTTCACTTGTTTCACCATAGTGCTTAATGAAGGAACCAATTTTTTTTAATTTTTATGGGGCCTTTGTTTTATTTTACATTAAACAAACCTCCACTCACAACAACCTGGCCATGTTCACTTTGAACTTCCTAGTCTTTTTTTCCTAATAACTTAAATAGACCCACGGTTTGGGCCGCTTCCCTTTGTTTTGGATGATAATACCCATTGCACGACGGACGTTAGTGGAGACCGGGGAGGGCCATGTCGCTGGGGAACAAAACCACTAAACGACAAAAGCTGCTATCTTGGGGTGTTGACGGTCAACATATTACAAAACAACAGGAAACCGCGGAACGCGTGGCAACATTAGTACTTATTTAATTAAACTTTGCTAATTAGTGACGATAATCTCCGACGACATGTCGTCGTAGAAAACTATCCACCGTGGCACACATATATTTGACTGAAATTTTGTGGGCCAGGGTTGTCACTGCGGAAAGTATGAAAGTATCCCATCGGACATTCCCAACGACATGTCGCCAGGGAAAAGTATCCCCATCAACAAGTCGCTGGGGAAACTCCGATATTGTCGATATTCATTGTAGATGCAAAAGTTCGTTGGGCCTCTAAATGGGCTGGGAATGCCTCTGGGCCGTCTGGGCAATCTTCTCCACAAGCCTATAAGAAAATAGCACACATTAGCTCGCCTCGGGAGGGGAGACCCGAGACCAACTCCGGTGTGAGAGTAAGAGTCTGATTGAGCCGGATGGCCAATAATATAGAGAGCCGAAGGGCCAAAGAGTGTGTGTAATAAATATGAGTGAGAATGCCTGCCTTACATTGAAAAAGGGGGTATTTATAGTGTTGAGAACACTGTAGCTCACTATAGCTCCTCGAAGGTCGTACTCCTTGATCCTTGTGATCTGACAGGTCAACCCTTGGTCCAACAGGTAATGTGAGGCCTCTGGGCAATAGGGTGTACTGGTTGTTCCCAAGGGAATCTGCCCTACTTTTGAGGTGTGCAGATGGATTAGTCTTCAATCCGAGCGCCATGTGAAAGTCCACTGGGTAATGGGGTGCGCCGTTACTTCCCGATGTATTGGCACTACTTTTGAGGATTCCCTCTAGACCTGTGCTTAGTGGGTGGGTCGGGCTGCCAGGTCCGTATGGCCAATCTTGCTTCTAGAAGATGGTCAATATGTGAATATGGCTTAGCGGCCATATACGCGAACATTCATCGAATTAGCTAGCTAGAGCGAGTTAAGCCGAGGATCATCCCTGAAACTATATATCATGCATCCCCGATTCAGGTCTCCACTAACGTCCGTCGTTTATTTATGAACTAAGAAAATGGAATTTAAACATCAAATTCGGGGATGTAGCTGAGATGGTAGAGCGCTCGCTTAGCATGCGAGATGTACTGGGATCGATACCCTGCATCTCCACTTTTTTATTTTCTTTTCACCATGAATTTCGACACCAGTCCTTCATATTTCCGTTGTTAAACCACAACATTAAAGTGTTAGCATCTTCATATTTCTAGGTCCGCCCACAGTGCTATGTTTTTATAAAGGACATGAAACTAAACGAGTTAAGCAATTACGATATTTACACAAAAAGTTAAAAAGTGGATATTCATTTTTACACAAAACCTAAACGAGGCAAGCGAGTCTGAAGTGCCTAAACGAGGCAAGCGAGTCTGAAGTTCCTAAGCTCGTTATCCTTCCACTGTTGAGAACAAGGGGTTGTCGCAACTGTGTGAAACCCAGCCTAACTTGCCCCCTACTCTAACCCAACCTAAACGAGCTGCGACAACCCAGCCTAACACATTGCCACCTACTCTAGGGTCCATGTGACCCAAGCTTTCGCTAGAGCCACTTGAACCATCTCTTGACTTGGAACGGGCAAGACAGATACTGCACGAGCAGACTCAAACAGCTAGACCAAGACAAAGTCCAACAACTTTTATCCCCTCACTTGAGTTACAGGCATGCGAGTCTGAAGTGCCCAAGCTCGTTATCCTTCCACTGTCGAGAGCGAGGGGTTGTCGCAACTCTGCAGAAACATTACTTAAAAGCAATGAGATTGTTCAAGATGTTTTACTTAATGTGGCTAATATTGAGGTGCGCACGAATGACCCATAATCAATCATGATAGATGACTGATTCGAAAGAGGAGATAAAGATATCACTTCAAAACCGTAAGGAGCTAGGATTCACTTAGAAACCGTAAGCATCATTACGCTGTTACATTTATTGAATTATTTCAAGACATGGTGTTAAGTGAAACCCTTAGCTCAAATATATCACTTTATAACTATGCAACTTAACAGCATATCCATTTTCTTGGACTCTACTTAGTCGAACAGTTAACTTCTAAAGACCGAGCTGTATTGCGGTCAACATAACAAGTTACAATACCAAGGCTTAAGATCTTTCTTTGTGGTGATATGCACTCAATGTCTAAAGGTCTCTAAGATCAAGCAGATTTGTCACATGCGTTTGTATTCAGGTGGTATGGCTTATGTAAGTTATGTTCTTTGGCCCACGACTCTACGAGTATGGTCGGAGTTTCTCATTTGGATTACATTCTCTTTCAGCTGTAAGTTTTGTAACCCGTTCCACGTATCAACAATATTATAGGATAGGGCACAGGTCAGCTTCAATTCTAAGTATCTAGTATCATGAATGCTAATTTTTCTACTTACTTTACAGCTTTGGTATCCAATTGTGAACTGGTGACACATGTAATTTAGCAATCAAATAGCATCTTTTTTTTCAAATGGTTTATTAGTGCAATAAGTAGTTATAACTAATAAGCGTTCATCTAACACCTGAGGGTTGGCTCGTTGGTAAACACGAAATTTCAGCCACGGGTGCGTCTATTTGGTAATAAAGCAACTCGTTGACTAGTTACAAAACGGCGGCTTGTATGTGCCATTCCAAACAAATGAATCCGCCCCAATTCATGGGTATACTCTCTAGAAAACCAAAATTTTAGCTGTATTAGACTATTACTTATGTGTCGTTGTTTCTCTTACAAAATCCAGAGAGATGAGGATAGTCTTGTCATGTAAAAAAACCTTAAAACTGACCGCTACTGAGAACATTCATCAAGCAAAAAAAGTCGCATTTTGCTTATTATACCGCCAAAGGAATGTTAACAGTTTATCAATGACCCCAAAACCATAACCTTATCGAAGATAGTAGAGAATAAACTTTGAACTATAGATTGGAGGGGTGCGCCTAGGCAGCAGTGCAACGCCAAGGCGACACATGAAGAACCCCAGCAGCAAGCTACTGTGGTGGGATCTTCCCCAATAAAAAATAAGATTAATATCGAGTGAGATGATGGCTCACGTATCAGATATTAAACTAATAAGAACAGATACTACACTTGATCTTAGCCAAAAGGCCGAGAAAGGTATGCTTACTTCAATACAAGGCCTTTGTTTTTATACATAAGTCTTCCTTGTTTGTTTATCTCGCCCAAGTGATGCGGGATTGATATATAGTCATTCTAAAACCTTAACTTGCTTTCATTTTCTGCATTCTTTGGACACAAGATTCTCAGTAGTGTTATGTTAGTAAATTGATTTGTGTTACGCGATAACCATGTTGGGGTTTACTTCATTCCAACAGGGTGAAGATAATCAATAGCCTAACTACGTACCAATGAATGGTTACCGGATATCTCTTGAAGTCGTGTAATCACTTTCCAAAGAAGATTATTCGACCCTATGCCTGGGTTAACACGAATACCTCCTTGGGATAAAACCAAGAGTTAGTTGTTGTTTTAGGCACAAATCAAGAAATCTGTGCGTGTAAGTGTTTCTTGTTTTTGTATGTTTCATCATGCAAATATGATCACTATTTATAGTGATCCTAGTCCTAGAAGGATGTAACTCATAGTCAATGGTATTTAAGAGCATTAATCGGCCAATTAAGCTCATAATTACCTACATGAAATCATAGTGGTTACATGACCATAAACCTGGTCATCAAGTCAATATTCAACCCTCATTGATTGGTCAAAGAGGTTACAAAGACTTTGTGCATCACCAGGAGCAACGTCCTAACCAGGAGCAACTTCCTAACCAGGAGCAGCTTCCTCCTAATGAACTTTCAACCACTATATTGAGTCCAGGGAGGTCAAAGACTTAATGGGTGTACACTCCGTACCTCTAAACCCATTTACAAGTATGACTCGATCCCACAATTACACTAAATTTCCAACAATCCTCCCCAATTTAGTACAATTCCTTTTTGCATGAGAATCAACTTTAACAAAACCAGTGCATAAATGAAAATGTCCTGAGGATTGAATTTCCATATTAGTACATCACTTCAAATATTCGAGAATCAGGATGTTCTAAGAATTGAACCCTTCAACTACTTTGAATACCTGAAGATAAAATACACACAAGTTTTCAAACACTTAAAATGCTCCTGACACCATACAAGCCATGTGTCCATATCCAATTCATAAATGTTGTAAGAGCCAAAGTCCATGCTCCTTGAGGCGGCAAAACCTCAACATTTACATAGGTGGTTCCTCTTTAGTTCATGCTCCTGCTTAAGCACTTTTTCAAAGAAATTAACCATTAAGAAGTTTATAACTTCATCCTCCTTTCAGCAGGTACAAGCATATCCTTGGGATGATACATGTGCTTCAGTTCCTTGAATGTTCAGCTTTCCACATTGAACTCAGCTCCCAAGTTTCCTTAGGAGGGAGTTGGGTGTCCTAGCATTCAGTAACTAGTTTGGACTTTAAACTCATCCCTTTAGCAGACTTTATAACCAAGTCTCTAGCCAATCCCTTCGTCAAGTGATCAGCTAAGTTTTGTTGAGACCTCACAAACTCTATTGATATCACCCATTCATGATTAGCTCAAGAACCATGCTATGTCTAACACCTAAGTGTCTAGACTTACCATTGTACATTTGGCTATAAGCCTTAGCCAATGTAGCTGCACTATCACAACAGATAGATATGGGTGCCATAGGTTTGACCCACAATGGAATCTCAAGAAGCAAGTTTCTCAACCATTCAACCTCTTTACCAGCAGCTACTAGAGCCACAAATTTAGATTCCATTGTTGAACCAGTAATGCAAGTTTTCTTCTTGGATGCCCAAGAAATTGCACCACCACCAAGAAGGAGTACCCAGCCACTTGTGGATGATTATCCTCAGTATAGCTGATCCAACTTGCATCAGTGTAACCTTCCAACACTGAAGGATATCTAGTATATGACAAACAATAATATATTGTTCCTTTCAAATACTTTAGTACCCTCTGAATTGCTTGCCAATGCTGAGTACTAGGATTACTAGTGTACCTACTCAGTTTACCCACTGCAAAAGCAATATCAGGCCAAGTACTAGTCATGGCATACATCAAGCAACCAATCACCCTAGAATACTCAAGCTGGTAGACAGCCTGACCATTGTTAGGCATTAGTTTCTCACTTGTATCCATATGTGTACTCACTGGAGTACAATCAAAGTGATTGAATTTCTTCAGGATCTTCTCAATATAATGAGACTGAGAAATTACAATACCATCACTTTCATGTTTAATCCTTATGCGAAGGATAACATCAGCCTTCCCCATGTCTTTCATAAAGAACCTTGATGACAAAAACTCTTTGGTTAAATCAACCTGAACTTGGTCAGTACCAAAGATTAACATGTCATCAACATATAGGCAAATGATGACTCCTTTACCAGATTCATCAAATTTGCTATATACACATTTGTCAGCTTGGTTAAGTAAATAACCATTAGATAAAACCACTTCATCAAACTTTTGATGCCATTGCTTAGGTGCTTGTTTGAGTCCATATAAGGACTTAATCAGTTTACACACCTTACCTTCATGACCAGGCATGATGAAACCTTGAGGTTAGTTCATATAAACCTCCTCATCTAAATCACCATTCAAGAATGTTGTCTTCACATCCATCTAATGAATAATAGGCAAATGATGACAAAAACTCTTTGGTTAAATCAACCTGAACTTGGTCAGTACCAAAGATTAACATGTCATCAACATATAGGCAAATGATGACTCCTTTACCAGATTCATCAAATTTGCTATATACACATTTGTCAACTTGGTTAAGTAAATAACCATTAGACAAAACCACTTCATCAAACTTTTGATGCCATTGCTTAGGTGCTTGTTTGAGTCCATATAAGGACTTAATCAGTTTACACACCTTACCTTCATGACCAGGCATGATGAAACCTTGAGGTTAGTTCATATAAACCTCTTCATCTAAATCACCATTCAAGAATGCTGTCTTCACATCCATCTGATGAATAATCAGATTGTGAATGCTTGCCAAGCCAATCAACATTCTTATGGTACTTATGCGTGCTACAGGAGCATAAGTATCAAAGTAATCTATTCCTGACTTTTGTCTAAAGCCTTAAATGACTAACCTTGCCTTGAACTTTTCAATAGTTCCATCTACCTTCATCTTTCTTTTAAAGATCCATTTGCATCCAAGTGGATTGCAACCTGGAGGTAGATCAACCAACACCCAAGTGTTGTTGCCCATGATGGAATCTATCTCATCATTGATTGCTTCTTTCCAGAAAGCAACATCCTGGGACTTCATTGCTTCATCAAATGTTTTGGGATCATCCTCAACATTAAAGCAATAGTAGTACTGGTCAGAGACCTCATCCCTTGTTCCTTCTACTAGGTATAGTTGAAATTCAGGCCCAAAATTCTTTGGAGTCCTTTGCCTTGTGCTTCTTCTAAGCTCAGGCTCAGGTTGCTGAACCACAACCTCATTAGTGACCCTTTTAGGTTCCACTAAAGCACCAATGTCCTCAGCTCCAGTAGGATTCCTAAGGCTTAGCCTAGGGACTGATGAGAACCTAGTCTCGTCAAAGTTAGCATCCCTTGATTCAATGATTGAGTTTATTGAAACTGAATCATTAGGTTCAATAACATAGAACCTATAAGCCTTGGAATGCTCAGCATATCCAACAAAGATGTATGCAATGTCTCTTTCACCCAAGGTTTTCACCTTTGGATCAGGGAGTCTTACAACAGCCCTACAACCCCAAACATTGAGGTAGTTCAAGTTTGGTTTCCTTTTAGTCTAGAGTTCATAAGGGGTAATCCTGTTCCTTTTATTAGGAACCCTATTTAATAAATAACAAGCTGTTAACATAGCTTCTCCCCAAAACCCTTGACTCAGTCCTGAGTAGGACAATATGGAGTTAACCATCTCTTTTAGTACTCTATTTTTCCTTTCAGATATACCATTTTGTTGTGGAGTATAGGGAGCAGTTGTCTCATGGATGATTCCAACAGACTCAAAATACTGAGTATTCATGTACTCACCTCCCTTATCAGTCCTAAATCTTTTGATTTGGACTCCTTGTTGTAATTCAACTTCAGTTTTAAATACTTAAAATTTGTCTAATGCTTCATCCTTAGTATGTAGCAAATAAACATAGCAAAACCTAGAAGCATCATCAATAAACTTTACCAAGTATTTCTTATTCCCTAATGAGGGAGTAACATGCAAATCACATAGGTCACTATGGATTAGCTTCAAAACTGTAGTTTCACGTTTTACATCCTGAAATGGTTTCTTAGTAATTTTGTTCAGCATACAAGTCTGACACTTATCAGAGTCCATGTCAAAAGTTGGAATTAACCCATCCTTAGACATATCTTGCATCCTCTTATAGTGGACATGGCCTAGTCTAGCATGCCATAGTGATGAATCATTCAGTTTAGTGGTAGTCATCAGGACAGAATCAACATTTATACTTAAATCAATATTAAGCCTGAACATTTGATTACTCAAATAGCCAAAACCAATAAACACACCATGTTTAGATAAAACAAATTTATTAGATTCAATCACTTGTTTATAACCACAATTATTCAAAACACTACTAGAAACCAAGTTCTTCCTAATATTAGGAACATGCAAAACATTAAACAAAGAAACTTCTTACTTGTTTATAACCACAATTATTCATCCATGTTCATTTTATGTTGTGTAAATCTGTCAAGTATTCCAAGAAGTTCATTGTATTGTTCCATGACTGGTCTTGAATCTGTCATTTTGTAATTTGTGAAATCACTCACAAGGAACTTCTTACTTGCTGCATCCTCAGCCATATATTTGGCTTCCAAGGAACCCCATAGTTCTTTAGCAGATTCAACATTTTGGTAAATATCAAATAAAGAATCAGACCTACCATTGAGAATTATGCCGCGACACACATAATCATCATTCTCCCATTTGCTCCTTTTCCTCAGTTCCTCCAAAGTAGCATCATCACCACCATCAAGAATGGGAGTGGTCAGCACGTACACCACGTTCATGGTAGAAAGAAGAAAGTGCAACTTCTTCTGACATCTCCTAAAATCAACCCCTTCAAACTTGTCCAGTTTGGAGAAGTTAGCCACCATATGCTTCATTGCCGCCGCCATTGATTATCACAGTATAATCTTCTTTGATTGTTGGGGTTTACTTCGTTCCAACAGGGTGAAGATAATCAATAGCCTAACTACGTAACAATGAATGGTTACCGGATATCTCTTGAAGTCGTGTAATCACTTTCCAAAGAAGATTATTCGACCCTATGCCTGGGTTAACACGAATACCTCCTTGGAATAAAAACAAGAGTTAGTTCTTGTTTTAGGCACAAATCAAGAACTCTGTGCGTGTAAGTGTTTCTTGTTTTTCTATGTTTCATCATGCAAATATGATCACTATTTATAGTGATCCTAGTCCTAGAAGGATGTAACTCATAGTCAATGGTATTTAAGAGCATTAATCGGCGAATTAAGCTCATAATTACCTACATGAAAGCATAGTGGTTACATGACCATAAACCTGGTCATCAAGTCAATATTCAACCCTCATTGATTGGTCAAAGAGGTTACAAAGACTTTGTGCATCACCAGGAGCAACGTCCTAACCAGGAGCAACGTCCTAACCAGGAGCAACTTCCTAACCAGGAGCAGCTTCCTCCTGATGAACTTTCAACCACTATATTGAGCCCAGGGAGCCAGAGACTTAATGGGTGTACACTCCGTACCTCCAAACCCATTTACAAGTATGACTCGATCCCACAATTGCACTAAATTTCCAACAAACCATAGTCATTAGAGAAACTATGAGTTATATTTTTTGGAAGCAAAATCGATGATAAAATCAAGTTAAATGGTGACATTAATGACTAATGTTGATAACTTTGATGGCTAATTGTAAAAAATAAATAGTAAAGGAAAGAAAGAGCGGCAGGGTTGCGTTGGTCGAGCAGATTTGGGAGGCTCTACGACAGAGTCAGAAGAGGACTGCATAGAAACAATCTATCATAGAATCATCAAGATATATAAATCAACTCATGCCGTTTCTGGTACCCAAACAATCATTCATCTGAGGGCGTTGAAAACGATATTGTGAGTTATAAACCATGTAGACACCATGTGAACCAAAAACTCAGGTAGGACTAATAAAACAACAGCTTTTCATCTTCATGGGGTAGTGCTGGAGTTAGACATGGCGGAAGGAATCACATATTCACATTATATAGAAAGGGGCAGGATATTACATAACAAAGTGAATCATTTGGCTAGGCTGAAAATTAAAGCAAAAACACAAACAAATGGCAGGATCCGTTAGAACTATTAAAAGGAATCATAAGGTATTCATCAACCGGTTTAGATATTGCTCCCGAGTTGCAATTGTCAAGCATAAAACCGTTCCATAGGCATCGGAATTAGACCCTTTACAAGTTCATGTTCTTTTGTGTATATGTAGTAAGATCGTAGAGGCAGTAAATATCTTCAACATTATTGAATACATAACAATTTAAAAGCTTTTTGCGATTGACAAAATAACATCGACATATTTATAACGCACGCCCTTATAAATGTGGTGCTGCAGCCTGCAGGTAGGTACTTGAACTAAAGGTACTTGAACTAAGAAAAGGTGTAAGAAGTTAATCCTATCAGAAGATTTTCACATTTTTGGTAGATATCTCGTGACAGTTTATTCTATGCTTTCTTAGATAAGGTTATGGCTTTTGGGGTCATTGATAAGCTGTTAACATTCCTTTGATTTTCTTATAATGATTTGACTTACAAAACTGATACTAATAACATTTTTTTCTCCAATTAATCCATCAAGACTTGTGGGACCAAAAGTTAAAGCAAATTGGGAACCAGTTATGCAAATACTACGAAGGTGATGATTTCTGTCATTTTAACTAACACGGGTTTAGTTTTGAGAGCTACTCGTTTATTCTCACTGCTTCGCAAGCTGCTTTGCATATTCTGGTTTCTTATTGATTACCAGAGACCTCCACCACCTAGCAGTGATGGTCACCATCACAGATCCGAAAGTCCTTCACCTGACAGTCGATATTCTCGTGGCGACATCTGTGATGTTCCTTCACGTGCCTCCTCAAAAAGAAAATCTTCTAGTGATCGGTATGATTAAGACGACTATGATGACGCACACCACCACCGACACTCGCAACAGCCCAAGAGTCACCAGCAACATCCGATTCCAAGACAGTTGCACCAGCACAAGCAGCAACTGCAACAAGTGCAGGTGCAGCCAGTGATCAAAACATAAGGTGAGTGTCTTTCTCTCATCAGATTCGCCGAGGAACAAGCTTTAGCAGCTGCTGCAGCTTCCAAGAAACGTGAAACATCAAGTTCCTCAGAAGTTGCATCTGCTGGGGTGTCTGCACCGGTCTCTAGAAAGAGCAGCAGTAAGACCGCTGCTGAAAGCTTAGACTATGAATCTAGTGATGATGATAGGCATTTTAAGAAGAGACCTTCGAGATATGAGTCGTTTCCAGTTAGAGAGCGTGAATGTGATCAAGACCATGAAAGGGGACGTGATCGAGAGCATTATAGCAAGCGTAGATAGTTTAAGCAATCGTGAGATATGATCTCCTTTTCCCTCCTTTGAGAGGCTGAAGTCACGTGTTTCGTTTTTTAAGGGTAAAAGTAATTTGGTGAAATAAGTAAAATTTATTATCATCATTTTTTGCCATCCTGAAAGATAAAGTCAAGGGTAAAAGTGTAAAACAGCTCACTATTCACTTATGCAGAACCACCTGACGCATAAACACCCAAACTATATCGATGAAGATAAGGCAGGATTGTTGACAGTTGTTAAGTGTGTATCGATTTGCCTTAATCGACTTGTTAATACTAGTAACATGTAGTATGAGAATCATGAAGATGGGTGTGTCGGCAGTTATAAAGGCCTAAGCAATGGAACACAGCAAGCATGCGGAAAGCAGAGAAAAAATGATTATCTTTTTTTAGAGTAGGGTAAAGATTGACGGCGGTACGTGTTTCATGAAAAAGAAGTACTCCAAAGTTGTACATATTGTGATAAAGTATTGATTAAGTAGAGATAAAAGGCAACTAAATACAAAGAAAAATAATAGTTGTATGATGTTTGATCCCACATCGCTGGAAAGTATAAATGAAAAGCAGTTTATAAAGAGCACAAGCAAACAAGCAGTCACGACCTTACTTGAACAGGATCTGTTCTATAGGCTCGTACCTTTGTATTCTTGATTCCTCAAGAGACAGAAACCCATGTCTGGTTGTTCTTGGGCATGGTCACATGGTTGTCAGACAAATTTACTCTTTTTTTTTTTAGATATTTCTCGTTTGAAACAGTAGAGTTATATGCAAATTGTTGGTAACTTGGAGAGATATTCACTTGTTTCTATTTGATTCACTTCAAACATAGCTTCTCATCGTTTCAAATTATGCCAATTTAAGGTATCAGGAGGAACACTAATTAGCTACAACATCACTCACTTTTTTAGATTAAATCTAGGTGTATGTATGACTCATAAAAAACTCACAGCTCACTTGTCACGGGATTAGGACCCAAAACCATATTAATGAAGATAATGCAGGATTCTCGACAGTTGTTAACTGTATGGATTTTGCTCGGTAGATTTTTCAATGATAGTTTGGCAGGACTTACTTTGGGAGAGTTAGACAACAAGTAATATAGATTTGGATTTTGAACATCACTTTTGATCTTAGGCTAAGATTTGAACTTTGAACCAATTAACCCATTTGATTAGAAGTATAGCTTATAATATTTCTTCGTCTTCATGTCTTTCATGCATCCTTAACTAGTTTAGCATGGCCCCTGCACGGCTGCACAAGGATGACATGCACGAATCGAGAATGGTCCAATTTTTATTTCTACCATCCCGCAACCATTAATTTTTGTTTGTTAGGCCGTTTGATAACTGGAGGTCAGCTCATCCATGTTTTAAACAAAGGGTCATCGGGTTTGCTTATTCCAAAGTTTATCTCGGGGAAGGAATATTTATATCTTAGCATCATTTGGAAGCAAGAACCGTAACTGGTTTATGCAAATTGATCTCTGTAACGAGGTTAGTTTCTGATATACAGTGACTAAACTTGCTGAGCGAACTTTTGTGATGTTAAATGCATTTTATGCATTAAGCAGTGAGCAAAACAATTCATTAGCACTATCTGACTATATTCTAGCTTCAACGGAAAATTTATTAAATTTTAGCAATGAGGAGATTGAGTACAAGAATAACTATAAAGTATAAACCAACAATCCTACTTCGAACGTTGTTTAATCTGACATCTGCGGCCCGGCCCTATATAACCAAGGAGAGAAAACGTAGCTCGATCTATCTCAACAAGAAGGTTAGGTATCCACAACTCATCGTCAGTACCTTCATCTATAATCCCCTTCTGTAATTCATGAACCTCGTTGACATCATCCTTTTAAGAACGGACGATCTAACAACCTAATGTATCTAGGGGAAAACAAAAAGCCAAAACAAATAGGCCTATTAGCTCAGCTGGTTAGAGCGTCGTGCTAATAACCGCGAAGGTCGCAGGTTCGAGACCTGCATGGGCCATTTCATTTTATTACTTCAACAAGTTTTATCTGTAAAAAAAATGATTTTTTCTGCTGCCAGGACTCGAACCTGGGAGTCCTAGCCAGAGTAGGAGCCGAATCATATCATTTGATTGATTGTGCTACAGCAGAAGTTGTTGTATTAGATATTCCCTAGTATTTATTTAAACCGAATAAAAGAAAATACCTCCTTTTTCTTAAGCTTTCTATATCTTGTAATCCTTCCCTAAAACTCTTGTTTTAACAAATAACAATCATTCGCAAAACGTTTCTTATCGCGAGCCGTAAAAGTCTCGTGCTAATAATGCTTTTTCATAATCTCTTAATTAACCTTTTTAATAAGAGTATGATATAATATTATGTTTTTTTTTAATGTGAACTCGAAAAAAGAGTTACACATGCCTAACTCTTTACGTAAACACTATTCTGTACAACCGATTGGTTTGCTGCTACTTAAACATTGTCTCAGCTTATTGATTGTACGAATATAGTGTTGAATATTGCTTAAATTGGTAAATCGTACACGCGCAACTTTTGCTTTAGAGCGCACACAAATGTCTATGCACTTGTTGAACAACCACACATGATTTTTTTTTTTTGCTCAAAACTAATGGAATGATTTTACATTAGAAGTCGGTAAGGATGTACATATGCATAACATACAGCAGATAAAGATGAAGAAAATGGTAGGCCTCGAGAGATATATTACCTAAACAAAAATTAGCTAACTATGCTCAGGGAAATCATCAAAATTAGCTATGCTCTTCATCATTTCCTTTAGTATTGACTCCACTTTTCTTATCGCAATTTCCTGAAATAGGGACAACATATGTTGGAGTCGGTAAGGACTTGTAAAAGCAAGAACGCACAAGGTGTGAGGTTGTAGCTAGAAAGAATAAAGATAAAGGCGTGAGAGAATTGAAGAAAAGAGTTGGCGGCATAGCTGGATTCTTGATCACCACTATTCATGCGTAAGAAGTCTGCAACTTGCATCACAATGGACCGTTGGCTTGCCATTGTAATTACTAATTACATATCTTAAATCACTTTTATCATGGATTTAAATTTGTTAGTCAAATGAGCATTGCTATACAAAAAAGCAGCGTAGATATTTCCGTTGATCATGGTTTGTCAAAACTAAACTATGGAACAACTGAACAAGTAATGCTTATCATTGTGCGTGGTAAAATTACACCTCATGAGGCATTCAGCTCGTATGATACATTCGACGCGGTTCGTCAATCTCCTTTTTCAACTTTTTTGGTTTTACCCATTTGGCTTTTTAGAGAGAGACCGCTTTAATCCATTGCTTTTACCCATTTGGCGTCTTCAGTCTCCAAAGTGCTAGTCCCAACATGAGGCAACAAAACCGCATTTTCAAGACCAAAGAGCTCCTTAGGCACCTCAGGTTCATTCACGAACACATCAAGACCCGCACCAGCTATCCGCCCTTCAACAAGAGCAGACACCTATTCAGGTTCATCTACAAGCAAACACCCCTACCAATGTTGATAAGAATCCCCTTGGGACCTAATGCATCGATCACTTCACGATTAATTATGTGTCGGGTTTCTTCTGTTAGAGGGAATACCACAAGAAGAATTTCACACAATGGCCATTCAGATAATATTTCTTTCCTCCAAATATTATTTGCTAAAAATCAAAGGCACGCTCAGGAGAAACATGCCTGTTGCAACGTCTATATCATTAAAGTAGGGTTAAAATGAACTAGGACACTATAAGTCGAAACATTCGAGCTGGCAATCACTAGAAATAATCGTGTAAACTTAAACCACCAGCAAAAGACGAGGCATGAATGCATTGTAAGCAAGTTTTCTCCCCCACGTGTTCTTGCATTTAGGTGACCGTGGTGAAGCCAAACAATTGTTACAAGATTTAGTAATGTGAGTAACTGTAACAGAAGTATTGAGATACTCCCTCACTTGTGTAATAGTCTTCCCATTCTCCACACTTCACACATGCACCCAAAAAGTTTTCCCAAAAATCAGGATTCTCACATATTAAGCACTGCTATACGATCTGATTTTCAGTTAGCTGTCATATGATCATTGCATAGAACTTTTATTTAAACAAACCATAAAACAAAATAAACTGATCGACAGAAAGCAGTCCGCCAGTTTGAGCTTCCGACCACTGGTCTGACAAAAAAATTAGGCTCTAGCAATAAAAAAAAGGTTGAGAAAAAAATTTGGACCATTTCTCGATTTGTGCGTGTCATCCTTGCGCAGGGGCCATGCTAATCTTCTCTGTATCGTTCCAATTTTATCAGATGTCCCCGAAGGGACAGATACTATGCAACTTTCAGGGGTATATAAAGTGTCTATATGTTTATATTCTGGTCGATGTGGGATAAAATCGACTACAGCATCTTATTACATTATCAACTTATTCACTACTTTTGGACTTGTTTCACTCTTCTTTATATTTGCAATCCAATGAATCTTATATCGAGCTCATTCAACTTGAAGTTATATTGAGTTCCGGTCCAAGCTACCCAACCTTGCTATATATATTGTGCAAAAACATATAGTATTATCGTGAAATTATATTCTTGATAAACCTGTATCAACTGGTTCAAACTTATATATGGTAGAAGTTTTGTTCCAACTTTTAGGACATTTGAAATGGGTTCTCATCACATAGTATTATCGTGAAAATATATTCTTGATAAATCGTCTTTAAGTCAAGCTAAAGCCCAGTTCGGATCAATTGCAATACTCTGCTGAACTCCAACGCTTTAACAACTTAAGAAGTGCAAACATCTTCGTCTCATCGTTCTTACAAGCTGCAAGATTTGAACCAGCTCATAACACTGCAGAAACATTACTTAAAAGCAATGTGATTGTTCAGATGTTTTATTTTCATTTGAGTTTAAAAAGATTGAAAACCCGTGAGGTGTTATACTTTATTGACCGATATATAATACATAGAAACTCTAATGACCTAACCCACAACGAGGCTCAGCCAAACATAATACTGCCTAATATTGAGGTGTACACGAATGACCCATAATCAGTCATGATAGATGACTGATTCAAACGAGGAGATAAAGATATCACTTCATAACCGTAAGGAGCTAGGATTCAGTTAGAATCAGTAAGCATCAGTAAGCTATTACATTTATTGAATTCTTTCGAGACATGGTGTAAACTGTAAAATGAACCGCTTAGCCCAAAGATATCACTTTACAAAGTCCAGGCTTAAGATCTTTCTTTGTGGTGATATGATCTCAATGTCTAAAGGTCTATAAGATCAACAGATTTGTCACTGCGTATTCAGGTGGTATGCATATGTTCCTTGGCCTACGACTCTACAAGTATGGTCAGAGTTTCTCATTTGGATTACATTCTCTTTCAGCTGTTAGTTTTGTAACCCGTTCCACATATCAACAATATTTATAGAAAGGGGGCAGAGGTCGGCTTTTATGCTTACTTTACAGCTTTGGTATCCGTTGTGAACTGGTGATACATGTATTTTAGCAATCAAATTAGCATCTTTTTTTCCAAATTGTTTGTTAGTGCAATAACTAGTTATAACTTATTAGCGTTCATCTAATACTTTCCACTTTCGAAGGAGCTCACTGTGACCTGATCTTTTTTATTTTTTTTAAGAAATATTGAAGTACAAAACTTTGCGGATATACATGAGACATCTTTGCTAATAATCAAATATATGCACCAGTGCACACTATTTACATAAACTCGTTTGTCCTTAAGTGCAGGGTTTTCTAGAGTGACCAAAACACATTCAGGATTTCAGGAACTAGCAAGCAAGGTTAGCAGGCGAGTGTGTCATGGGACCAACGACCGAACCATGTCTATACAGGATTGCTCATATGCCCCACAGATAACCGAGGATTATATGTCTGAGCAAGCTATAAGAATAAGATAACTCATTTGATCACATGGATTCAATATCTATTATATGGTTTCCCATAGTCTTCATGCCTTTAACAGACTGAAAAAGTCACCTGTTGCTTTTAAAGCAGACTGAAGGAATGTTAACAGCTTATAATTGACTGAACACTAAACAAGCAAAAATCTATAACCATATCAGATTGCAGAAAACAAACTTTGAACTGGGAATTGGAGGGGTGCGCCAAGCCTAGGCAGTAGTGCAACGCCACGCCAAGGCCACACGTGAAGAACCCCAGCAGCAAGCTACTGTGATGGGTTCTTCCCCCATAAAAAATATGATTAATATCAAGTAAGCCGATGGCTCACGTATCAGATATTAAACTGATAAGAACAGATACTACACTTGATCTTAGCCAAAAGGCCGAGAAAAGTATAATTTTTCATATCCTAGGCCTTTGAATTTATACACAACCCCTCCTTGTTTGTTTATCTCACCCACGCGATGTGGGACTGATACAAGGGCATTTTACAAAATTAACTTGCTTGCACTTTCTGCATTTCTTTGGACAGGCTTGTTTGCTTTTTTAAATGCTACTATCTTAGCCTCTTAATTAGCCTCTTAGTGGGAAGAGAGGGGTTTTTGTGGGAGTGTGGAACAAAAGGTTCAAAATGATTCGGGCCTACAACTTTTCCCAATAAGAGGCACAAAAAGAAAAAAAAAACACCCCCTAAGTAGTTTTATGCTAGTAAATTGATTTGTGTTATGCGTTAACCATAGTCATTAGAGAAACTCTGAGATGTATCTTTTGGAAGCAAAATCGATGATAAAATGAAGTTAATAAGTGACAAAAATGACTAATGTGGGACGAGGAGATTTGGCAGGCTATGCGACAGAAAGGGATTGCATAGAAATAAGGGAAAATTATCAAAAGAGTCCAAAACCTTTTTTTCAATTCCCACAAGAGCCTTTAACTCTTCTCTTTCTGAAAAAGGACTTATATTTTAGAGCAACAGGGCAACTGGGTGCAGAATGCGCCACCATATTTTTTTGGGGCAATCTGTCAGAATTGCCCTACTTTTTTGGGGCAATGTGTCAGAATTGCCCTACCTCTTTTGTTTTCTTGGCCAATATGGGAAAAACATGTTTTTTAGACTAAACGACATGTTGCTCTAAATTGAAGGACTCTTTTAATCATTTTCCCTAGAAACAATCTATCATAGAATCATCAAGGTATATAAATCAACATTACAAGTAGGTGGTGATGTAAGATGGTGAAAGTAATGTGAAGTGCATTTTGTGGTTGGTACGGAAGAAGAAATATATGTATCTATATCTATATCTATATCTATATCTTTATTATATAAAAATAAAGAGGTTAACTCCAATCTTAATTCCGAACCTAAAATTTCCAAACCTAACTCCAAACCAAAAATTAAGATAAGAAGGTTAAATTTAAACCATTTGATTATATTTTGTTAAATTGATTTCATCCATCCATCTCTTTCTATAACAAACTATTATAACAAACTATTAAAAAAACTTTTATTTTTAAATTGAAATATCTTTTGTATTATTTTTTTTTTTATAATTTGATTTCACCATATGTTCTAAAATTTTGTGCTCTTTAATAGGGTTGAGCTTCGGGCCGAAACCGACCCGTCCCGACCCGAGTCAAACCGAAACCGAAGCAAAGCAAAAAGCAGGACCGACACCGAAACAACTCGGTTCGGTTCGGTTTTAGTCAGGTTTAGTCGGGTTGTGAATCGGTTTCATACCGAAAACCGAAATAAGCCCAACATATTTAGATATGTTTGATGTTTATATGTCCTATTGAATACAACAAATTGCAAACCCACACACCCCTTTAAAATACCCAGAAAATTGCAAACCCACACACCCCTTAAAAAATTTCATTGAAGATCTCGATTCTCCTTGATTCAGAATATGTCACATCTTGATCTGTCACATCTTGATCTGTCACATCTCGATCTGTTACATCTCGATCTCCTTGATTCAGATGGAGATGTCACAACATATCTCTATAAAAAAAATATCAATTGAAGATGACTGATGAGAAAGAAAGAGACGACTGGGGTGTTTTTTTATTTTTGATAGAGAGAGACACTGATGAGAAAGAGAAACATGCTTAGGCATATACTATCTTTTGTTACTATTAGAGAGATGAGAAAGAGATGACCCATTGGGGTTAGGAGAAGTAGAGAACATAATAACATATCTTCGGGCTTTATCGGGCCAATTCGGGTTAAGTCGGTTTTCATACCGAACCGACCCGAAATCGAAAAAGTCACAATTTCTAAACCGAACCGAATTACTCGGTTTCGGGCTCGGTGCGGTCGGTTCGACCGGTTCGGTCGGTTTCACTCGGTTTCGGTCGGGCCTGCTCAACCCTACTCTTTAATTCAATTTTTTTACATTTTTCATTTTTAGTGAATTTATTTAAGTTAATTTAATTATTTTACAACTTTTAACTTTAATTTGAATCTCGATAAAGTTGTAATATAGTCCTCGGGTATCCGCCGCTGCATTGTGCGAGTACGGTGCTAGTTTATATAATAATATTATTATTATTATTAAGATTTTTATGCTTTGAGAACAGTATCTAAATATATATTAAGATTTTTTATTCTTTGAGAACATGTTCTCCTTTGTATTTTTTGGAGACCGAAGTTCAGTTTGATCGTGCATTACACGCCTCTTTGGAGAGGGTTGTTACCTCCTCAAGGCTGGGTTTTGGTGATTGGCAGTGGCATCTTGCCACTCTCTCAATTAAGTTGGGTGGTCTTGGTATCCTTTCAGCTAGAGACATCATCCATTATGCTTTGCTCGCCTCGCGTTCGCAAACAATAGACCTACAGGATAAGATATTGATGAAGACTGGTATTGACTCTCATGGTTCTTCTTTTCAACATTCTATTGATGTGTTCACTACTACTTGTAATGTTGACGTGCTCTCTCTCACCACTTGCACTGTTGCCCCCCCCCCCCCCCCCCCAAATGATGAAAGCCTTGGCAAAGTGTTATTTTTGTGTCGTTGAGAAAGACCTTGTTCCTAAGTATTCCCTAAATCCCCGACACATTGCTATTCTCAGTTACATTCGTGGTCCACACACACATGATTTTCTTTTTACCATCCCTATTGATGGCTTGGGGCAAAGGATGAACCACCGTTAATTTCGCTTAGTGTTATACTATAGACTTGCAGTACCAATGTTCTTTGAAGGTAGCTTATGCCCGAGTTGCAATATGCATCAGATGGACTAATGAGGGGGGGGGGGGTCATGCGGTCCACTGTTCTAGTGAAGTGAGTGTGAAGTTTAGACATAATCTGGTACGTGATATTCTTGTTGATATATGTTCCAAGGTTGGTATCATGGTGCGTAAGGAGGCTCCAATGGGTTTCCCTTCAGATGATGGGAAGGATATACGCCTTGCATATTTAATTGGTTCCAAGGTAAAGACGCGTGTTTATATGTGCCTGGCATCTTTCCCTCTGCTGGTATAGGGCGACTTCTTTGGCTCCCGGGGCAGCCTTGCACAATGCCGTGGAGAAGAAAAAGAAGTATGCGTCGATATGTGAGGACAACATATACAAGTTCATACTATTTGCTTTTTCTACGTTCGAGGAATTCGATATAGAGGCTTTGAACACACTTTCTCGCATTAAATCTATTTCCATTATCCACTCAAATAATGATAGGAGTAGTGCTTTTATCTTTCATAGACTGAGTTTTTATATTCAGAAGAGAGTGAAAGCACAATTGGTGTCTAGACTCTCATCTAACTTCATGTAAAGATTTATGATTATATAATAGTTTTGTTTAGTTATTAAAAAAAATAATAATAATAATAATAATAATAGGATTACCTTTGCTATAACTAAAGGAGTGGGAGCTCTGATTGTATCTCGACTTCCCACTAACTTTTTGTAAATCCTATTATTCTAATAAAATCATGTTTCATAATAATAATAATAATAATAATAATAATAATAATAATAATACTAAAGGAGTGGGTGCTTCTTATTTACATGACTTTCAGTTTGGTGTAGGTGTGCTTGGTGGGTGTGAGGTTGTTCTTCATTCTGTTTGTAGGTTTGTGGAAGCTAGGGGGAATGAGGTTGGGCTTTCTATGCTTTTGGTGGACTTTAAGAATGCTTTTAACCTGGTTGATAGGGGTTCCATTCTTAAGGAGACTCAGTTGAGGTGTCCGGCTATCTCTCCCTGGGTGGAGTTTTGTTATTCTTGGCCCGCGCGACTTTATTATGGAGATTCGGTTATCTGGTCTTCTCAGGGGGTTCAACAGGGGGATCCTTTAGGTCCTTTGTTATTTTTCCTGGCTTTGCATCTGCTTATTCATACTATTCATCATGCATGTGAGCTCTCCCTTCAAGCGTGGTACCTTGATGATGGTTCTATTATTGGTGATACTCTTATGGTTGTCGAGGCTTTAGGTATCATTCGTGCTGATGGGCCAGCTCGTAGGTTGCATTTGAATGTTGATAAGACTGAGCTTTTTTGGCCGGTGGAGGATCCTCGCATTCTGGATGTTGGTCTTTTTCCTGCTTCGTTATCTCGCCCGGTTCGTGGTGTTAGGCTTCTTGGGGGCTCTATTAGCGGATATTATGATTTTTCTTGTGATTTTGTTGCACGGAGAGTTTCCAAATCCATTTCTCTGTTGGATGCTATTCGTAGGCTTAATGACTCGCAGTGTGAGCTTCTTCTTCTTCGCAATTATGTTGGGGTTGCGAAGTTGGTTTTTGCTTTGAGGACTTGTCCTCTTGGATTTCTTGGTGGCGTTAAGGTTGAGTTTGATCAAGCTTTGCGCACTTCTTTGGAGGGGATTGTTACTGGTTCAGGTCCCGGGTTTGGAGATTGGCAGTGGAGGCTTGCCACTCTGCCAATTAGACTTTGTGGTCTTGGGGTCTCATGTGCTGAGGATGTCAGGTATTTTGCTTTCATCGCCTCACGTTTTCAGTCTAGTTCTTTGCAGGATCGCATTTTGGCTAGGTCTGGGATTGGTTCGCCGGTTTCTATCTTTCTGTCTGCCCTGGATGCTTTCTCGACTTTTTATGGTGTTGATTCTCTCTCTGTTACCTCTAGTTCTCCTTCCCCCTAGTTTATGAAGTCTTTGGCAATGATATATTTTGGTATCATTGATGGAATTCTTTCGTCGCGATATAGTTTGAGTAGTCGCCAGGAAGCTTCTTAGTTGTGTGCGTGCTCCTCATGCACAAGATTATCTCTTTACTATTCCTATTTATGGGCTAGGGCAGCGAGATGAACCCACGTCAGTTTAGAGTTGTCATGTGTTATCGTTGGGCGGTTCCTTTGTTTCCTGATGGATCATCTTGTCCGAGTTGTCACATGCATCGGATGGAGCAGTGGGGTGACCATGCTGTTCACTGCTCTAGTGAAGTAGGTGTGAAGTTTCGGCATAATTTGGTGCGAGATATGTTGGTTTATATATGTTCTAGATTTGGTGTTTCTGTGTAGAAAGAGGCTCCTATGGGATTTCTTCCAACTGATGGACGAGAGCTTTAATCTTCTTTCCTATTTGCAATTCTACTTCCGCTTTAAACATCTTGAATGTTTCAAATACCTCATGTTTATGCTTAAGTAAATAAACATAACCATAACGGCTATAATCATCCGTAAATGTTAAGAAGTAGCTAACACCTTTCCTTGATACATGTCTAAGTGGTCTACACACATCAGTACGTATCAAACCAAGTAGTTCAATAGCCCTTTCAATATTGCTATTAAAAGGTTTCTTGGTCATCTTTCCAGAGATACAAGACTCACATTTATCAAAGGATTCATCATTGATATTTTCCAAAAAAACATCACGTTGAAGCTTTTGTATGCGAGTCTTCCCAATATGGGCAAGTCTACAATGCCAAAGATAAGAAGAGTTCTTGTCTAACTTCCTCTTCTTATTCATGATAAAAACATAATTAATCTTTCTCTTGGAATTATTATCATGCATGTTAATTTCAAAAACACCATTCACAGAAATTGCATCAAAATAGAATAAGCCATCTTTGAAAACAGAAATTCTGTTATTATCAGTAGTGTGAATAAATCCAAGATCCAACATACATGAAAAGGAAGTAACACCCCTAACAATTTTAGGTGCATAATGACAATTATTTAATCTCAGTACTAGACCTGAAGGTAAAACTAGATTAAATGTTCCTATAGCTTCAACCGCTACTTGTGCGCCATTTCCCACATGCAGAAATTGTTCCCCATGGGTAAGCTTCCTCTCCAACTCAAATCCCTGCACGGTATTACAAATGTTAATACCACATCCCGTATCATATACCCAGGAATTTGATTCGTATGTAATATTAAATAACTCTATCAAATATAAGTTACCTAAAGATGCTGCAGCACTAAGCTCAACCTTTTTCTTTATTTCTCGCAACTCCTCGAGATAAAGAGGGCAGTTCCTCTTCCAGTGTCCACTTGCCTTGCAATGGAAACAAGTCTCACCTTTTGAGATTGATTCTTCTTGACAAAGTTTTGCTTAGGTTTAGAATAAGTCGCAACTTTTTTGCCCTTATCACCCTTGCTTTTGCCTTTGCCTTTCTTGTTGTTCTTGTGCGCTTTTGCCTTACTCACTCCACCCTTTTGTACATAAAGCACAGGAGGATTAGAAGTAGATGCCTTGTCCTTTAACCCCTTTTTGTAGTCAATGAGCATTGCATGCAAATCATTAACTGTCTTCCCCGTGCAATGCATATTATAGTTACGAACAAAATCATTGAAGTCCTTGTTAAGGGACCTATTGATCAAATTGATAGCCATATTATGATCATAAGGTTGTCCTAGTGCAATGAGCTGTTCTATATAACCCCTCATCTCCATATAATGGGCACTTACAGACTTTCCAGGAGCTTTCTTGCAACTATGCAGAGCATCTACCAAGTCGTAGATTTCTACAGCTTGCGGCTTTTCGAACATAGCCTTGAGCTCATCAAGCATTCGCTTAGGAGAACATAGCTCATACTTCTGTTGAAGTGGAGAAGCCATTTTTCCTAACATTAAAGCAGTCACCTCATAGTGCTTCTTAACATTAGCAGCGTGTTCAAGCCTTTGCGCATCAGATGCTCCTTCAGCAAGATCCTCCGGATAAGGAGTAGTCAAGATATCGATAGTAAACGCTGCTCTCAGAACTATTCTTATTGAGTGATACCAATCATTAAAGTTAGGGCCAGTAAGTTCAGGACGATCAAAGAAACCTTTGAACGCAGAACTCATAGTCATATTGTTTTCGGGTTGAGCAATTTCTACAGAAATAAGTTCAAGCATTAGTATTTTTGATAAGACCATTCAAGAAAATAAAATTACCCCGGTAATAAAACCATAGTATTTTCCTTGAAATTAGAATCCATATTGACATAAACTTATCACATCAGTTGATCTGCTAGTGACAAATGTACTCAACATGGTAACTTGTCGAACAATAATTGACAAACAAATTTGCAATTTCTAGATATTTTAGGGATTTACATTGCCAAAAGTCTCTTTGCATCGTAAACATGTTTCATCCCTACTTTATGCCTTAAGTTTCCAGATCTCACCGAGTAACTTAATCAAGTCGACTAATCTAAAGAACGTAAAACCTTCATGTGCAATCTCATTCAGTCATGAAGTTTTCTCTCCATTACAACATCGTCCAAAATCTCGTTTAACGACAATTGTAACTTCAAGTGTTCGTCAATTAGATGG
Source organism: Glebionis coronaria (assembly GCA_025667525.1). Classification (NCBI taxonomy): domain Eukaryota; kingdom Viridiplantae; phylum Streptophyta; class Magnoliopsida; order Asterales; family Asteraceae; genus Glebionis; species Glebionis coronaria. The sequence continues at coordinate 546,367,456 of CM046882.1, forward strand.
CATAAGACTTAAATTTTAAGGGTATTGATTTTGGTGTCAAAATCATGTATGGAGAAGCATGCATACATCTCCATAGCATCAGTTTAGTAAAAACTTTTAGTAAACCTTTTGGTGAGACTAAAACTTCCTCATATATTTGCAAGTTGAGGTATTGGTTAAACTAATTAAAGATTTTACCCACAACAATTCACGCCTCACGTTCCTAGAACTTGGCTAAAGCACAAAGCAACAACTTTATTCATTGTGTTTTGGATGTAAATTTGCGGTGAAATCAACCTTAAGGAATTATGTAAATAATAACCGTATGTAATTCCAACTTTGACGCACAGGCAAGCCGGGAATTTGGTCAGCGCTGAAGCATAACACCTCCTTCCTTAACCGGGTACATGACCAGTGGTGCGTTATACCCACTATATAGTTTGTCAAAATTGAGTAGGCCGTTAATTTATTATTACAATTCCAATCAACGCAAATCATATGTAATTTAGATCTCAAAACAATTCATTAATTTTTATATGATTTAGTCCATACTAATTTTTCTTAAGAAAAATTACTCTTGTTTACAACATACAATTAATATAAAACGTATGAAAACAAGTAGTACAAAAAAAAACTAAATCAAATAGCCACACGCAAAACAATTTATTCAAAAAACATAAAATCTAGGGTTTTTATAAACATAAAAAGTCTTCCCTAATTTATAACTTTGAATCAAATAAAGCAAATAGCATATAAAATCCCATGATCCGTGAAAAAACATGCATGTTCATCACGGATCACCCACATATTCTTAACAATTAAAAAACTACGGATCGTAACCATACATGACATAACAATTAATTCATGCAAACATCTAAAGATCATTACCATATAATTATAGGGTTTAAAAAAACTTTTTTAAAAAAATAAATTCGGCTAGGCCGATTTAAAAAAAAACAAAACCCTAATTTTCGTTAAAACCTAAATAATAACATGTAATTTTAACTCAAATCACCATTAGTTAAAAAACCTTTAGATTTTGATAATTATAACATGTTAAAACGGCTCTCGATGCCACTGATGGTTTATGACATTCATAACAATTATATAATCATAACAAAGATCAAAGCACGTTATAGCGGAAGCAATTTAACAAGATCGTAATAACACAATTATAATTAATCGATTAGGGTTACATACCTTTATCCTAGCAAAGATCAACAAGATCACCGACGAATCACCAATTAGGGTTCGTGAAGAATAATACCAAGATATACTTTAAAGAAACACTATATTACGCTCTTGTACACACGTAATGCAACGAGCTAACCGTGAGTCTAGCACTTGCAAACCGGAACTTCAACGCTTGTGGAATTTAAGCAAAATTGAAAACCAAACAACCCTAAAGGGTGTTGGTCGCCGATCGCAAGAGAGAAGAGGGAGGAAGGGATTCGGGAAAAATAATGAGGGCATTATGTGTTTATATAGGTTTAGCAAAACTTTATTTCCAAGTTAAACACAAATTAGGAAACAAATTTGTTTCCCTTTACCACCCCCTAGTCGACGGTCGGTTAACACCCAAGCAGTGTTTCCGGAACTTTTCCGCTTTCCTTTTTCTAATATAATTCCATAACGGTTATTTAACTTAACTCTTAATTTATTTAACCATCGTTTAGTTAAGTTCGGTTTGATTTAATAAATATATAAAAAATATATTTAATAAATAAAATTTACCCTTTACGTATTGTGTGCAATCCCGTAATCCCGAGTTCGATCCTATCACACGAATATTAATTTTATGTCCATAAACTTTGAGTCAAAACTGGAAGAGGATTGCATAGAAACAACCTATCATAGACTCACCAAGGTATATAAATCAACTCATGTCGCTTCTGGTACCCAAAACAATCATTCATTTGAAGGTAAATGATATACAGATTTACAAAGATAAGATCTGTAAGTACCATGTGGACACTGTATGAACCAAAAACTCAGGGTGGGAGTTAGACATGGCAAAAGGAATCACATATTCACATTATATGAAAAGGGGCAGGATATTACATAACAAAGGGGTTCTTTTAACTAGGTTGAAAATTGAAGCAGAAACACAAACAACAAGTGGCAGGATTCGTTAGGAACTATTGAAAGAATCATAAGGTTTTCATCAACATGTTTAGATATTGTTGCACCCAAGTTGCATTGATCGAGCCTAAACCGTATCATAAGCATTGGAATTGGAGCATTTTTAAGTTCATGTTCTTCTGTGTGTATGTAGCAAGATCCTAAAGGTAGCAAACATCTTCAACATTGTTCAATACAGTGCAATTTAAGAGCTTTTTGCGAAATAAACAATTGTATCGACATATTTAAGTCAGTTTCTTAATGTGGTGCGCACTGCACCTTAGTTGACAGTTGACACAAGAAATTGATACACATTCTATAACTATAATATAGGAGTACATAATTGGTTCATCACTAAACAACAGTGTGAAAGGTCAAACTTACCAAGATAACTTTAATGCAAAAGTAGTACCAGTAATTCTTGGTAAATTTGATTAGTTATGAGAGATATACTAGCAATACCATGTATCAGCACTTAAGCACTTGTAGTAGCATGGCTAACAGATATCTGGTAAAACGAATGACCAAGTTTGGTTTTAAACACGTATCCTTTGGAGACCTATCAAATTTCACATATATCTTTTGGGTAGATATATTTGGACATATTTAGTGCCCAACAAGAATGTTTAATGAAAATATTGTAGAAATTAAGTGTAAGAAAAAAGTAAAAAAAGAATGGAGATGCGGGGTATCGATCCCCGTACCTCTCGCATGCTAAGCGAGCGCTCTACCATCTGAGCTACATCCCCTTTTTCTTTCAAATATTACGAGGTTTACTTTAAATCATAAAATCACATTTTCCCCAAAACTTTTTGCTCATTTACCAAACTCAGGTCAGTTATTCTCATCAATAATACAAAACATTTAATTTAATTCAAATTATTGGTTCTAAACTTATAATTTACAATTACTGTTTACAGATGTCAATCAAAGTTGTTTTTTTCTTATTTTAAATAAGTTACTTATAGCAAACCCTAGCTCATTGTTTAATTTGTTTGTTAGTTGTTACTTTATAATTCATAAAATTGCACTGTAATGTTCAATTAGTATTACACAATTGATGCTTTAGTTTAATTTAGGTAAAATAATATCATTATAGATCATTTTCGCGACTAATGTTATTGTAAATGATACCATTGACTATTTTCGCGACTAATGTTGTTGTAAATGATACCATTTTCGTGACTAATGTTCACATTCTAAATGACGTTGTGTTCACATTCTGATTGATTTATTGGGTGTTTGTTTATGCTTATATAGTGGGCTTATGGATTATGTTTTTTGGCTTATATTTCAAAAGCTCACTTATTTTGAAACTGTTAGGCTTTATATATGCTTATAATGAGTTACTAGTTTTAATGCCCGTGCACGCACGAGACTTGAGCATAAAGAATAAATTAAGTAATAATTTCGTCATTGCGATTTTATGTATATTATATATGTTTTTGAAACACATTTAATGTTTATATGTTTGATTATATGGTTGTTTTAGAGTGCACCGTCTAAATTAATATAAACTCATCTTAATTTTTATTTTTCAAATTTCATACTCTTTTTACTTTCGATATTTATATTCTAAATATTTTATATCTTAATTATTAATCAACAAACTATTTACATCAACTTTACACGTACACGATTTCTAAATTCATGATTTTGTAATGCTTAAATATTATTTTATAGAACAATATTAAATTTTTTATACTTAAATAGTTACGATGCCCGCGAATCCACGAGTTTTACTTGATTTTTCTTTATGTGATAATATTAATTGATATTTTGTATAAATATTTGTGTCACAAAGGATTTTACTTTGTTTAAGTGAAATGTTAGCTATCATTTTCTAGACATTGTGTGTTTAATAACACATAACGACCCTGAAAAATATATGTTGTTGTAATATGTAGAATCCTTTTTTTATCTTACACCGATTGCTGAGGTCTTGCATTCATTTTGATATTTATATTAATGTTAATAATATTTTGCGTAGATTGCGTTGCTTGACTTTGTTAAGTGTTAAAATACAAAAATAGATAATAATATGTGTTTTTATTTGAATATTTATAATCATGTGGTTTGTTGATTTTTTAATATAACATATATGTTATATTTTTCAAATATAAATTTAGAGGATATAAAGTTTAAGGGGTTATTTGATTATTTTATAAAGTTCCTAAAAAATATGAAGAATTATAAGTTTACACTTAAATCCATCTAAATTATTTAAATTCAATCACTATAGTTTTGTTAATCTCCTCCTCTTTTTTAAAATTTTTATTTTCACAAATTTAACACATATAACCTTGTGTGTTACATCAAAATATTCCACCAAAATTTTTAATTTTGACTAAATTGAGTTCTATTTTGACTTTTCTCCACCAATAATATCGCTTGATTTTGCTTATGTGTCAAAATCAAGCTATTTGATTATACATCATTGTAGTTATGTAACAGACTTTAATGCAAAAAACCATGTCTTACTGTTACAGTTTTATCCTTTTGTTGATTATTGTTCTGTCTTTTTTGTTTGGTCATTATGATTAGCGGCTGAAAGACTACACATAATCTACTATTTACACATGTGCAGGCTACCATATGTTCACAATTAATCAAAGACAAGAAGAGCGTACCAGAATATATGGCACTCCTTGGTTACAGTATCTTCAGGTGTTGTAGGGTTTAATCCCTACAACCCTGATTACTAGATGCGGAATATCGATCAAAGAACACACACCCATAGACGAATCGACAGAAAAATAAGGCGACGCCGACAAGGTAAATCCCTAATCGTTTAGATTAGTTTTATTGAAAGAATGACGTGTTTGGTTTGTTCCCCCTCACCTCTTTTATAGAGATGAGGGGGAACCGACTCATACAGTGACCTACGGGTCGGGTTAGGCTAGGACACAACCAACCGACTTATTTGGCTGTAGAAAACAAGACTCTTAATCCCTAGACTCGACATAGGCTAAAATAAAGACTAAACATAACAATTTCCACCTTAGACTTTATATTAGCCTATCCCAACACTCAGCAACTTCAAGCAGTGTTGTAACTTGCGTCTAGGTACCACCTTCGTCAAGGCATCCACAACATTGTGTTCAGTACCCACCTTCAGAACTTCAACCGTCTTTGCTTCCAAGACTTCTCTGATAAAGTGATAACGCACATTGATGTGCTTAGTCCTTTCATGAAAAACATGATTCCGCGATAAGTGAATCGCGCCCTGATTATCACAATTAACTGCAACAGTGTTGAGCTTCACGCCCAACTCTTCCAAGAGTCCCCTTAGCCAAATAGCTTCCTTCACATCCTTCGTAAGGGTCATATACTCCACCTCTGTAGTTGAAAGATCCACCACCTGTTGTAGCGTTGCCTTCCAGCTTACAACACATCCCTGTACTAAAAATGCGTAACCAGTGAGAGACCTACCCTTATCTGGATCCTTTGCGTAGTTTGAATCAATAAAACCTGTTACGTCCACATGGTTGCCACGATTTGTCCCATATACCAAACCCACGTTACAGTGCCCTGTAAATATTTCATAATCCACTTCACTGATTCCCAATGGAGTTTACCTGGATTCGCCAAATATCTGCTAACTACACTTACTGCATACGTTATGTCTGGCCTCGTGCACACCATCAAGTACATTAAGCTCCCAACCGCATTAGCATACAGCACCTTACTCATTCTTTCAACATCACAATCCTTAATTGGGCAATCTTTCAACGACAACTTGAATTACCCATCCAATGTTGTCTGGACCGACTCCCCATTATCCATTCTAAACCTGTTTAAAACATTAGAAACGTACCCGGATTGTGACACCCTCAGAATCATGCGACTCCGATCCCTAACGATCTCCATACCAAGAATCTTCTTTGCTTCCTTGAGCTCTTTCATGTCGAACTCCCTTTTAAGCAAAGACTTGGTAGTCACGATCTCAGCCTTGCTTTTACAAGCAATCAACATATCGTCTACATATAACAATAGGTAGATATACTCCCCTGGTTCATAACTCTTGTAATATACGCAGCTGTCGTAACTGCTACGCTTAAACCCATTGCTCAACATATACTCATCGAACCTCTTGTATAATTGCCTAGGTGACTGTTTCAAACCATAAAGAGATTTCTTTAACAAACATACCTTGTTACCTTGTTCAAATCCCGGTGGATGCCTCATGTACATCACTTCTTCAATATTTCCATGTAAAAACACTGTCTTCACATCAAGCTGCTCCATCTCATAATTTTTACACGCAGTCAGTGCAAGTATAACCCGAATAGATGTGTGTCGAACTACTGGCGAAAATACTTCATTGTAATCAATACCTGCCCTTTGTGTGAATCCACGAGCCACCAAACTTTCCTTGTACCTAGGCTTTTGAACACCTTCAATCCCTTCCTTTATTTTGAACAACCATTTGCATCTCACCAGATTTTGCCCAACTGGATGATCTACTAACACCCAGGTCTTGTTCTTCCTCAGAGAATCCATCTCTTCTTTCATAGCATCTTTCCACTTAGAACTGTCTTCACAAGCAACTGCTTCCTGGTATGTCAATGGTTCATGAGTATCTTCTTCCTCTACTGCAGCAACCCCGTAAGCAACCATATTACTCTCATCCCGAAACCTCGTCGGCTTCGTTCTTGTCCTTGGTTCTCTATCCCGAACCAATTGATAATTTGTGAGATCCGGTGGATGATCAATTTATTGAAACCCTGCATCTTCATCATAGCCATTTTCCTGATCTTCCTGATCTGTCTGGTCTTCCTGATCTATCTGATCTTTCTGAGGTGTCTGATCTTCCTCAAGCGTATGATTATTTAACCTTTACAGTTCCACCTCTACCTATAATTCCTCAACAGTCTTATCATTACCAGCACCAGTATCCTTCAACATGTCTTTGTACATGACACTTTCATTGAAGACCACGTTCCTACTTGTGACTATTTTAGGTGATTCATTATCAAGCTTATATAGTCTGTACCCCTTCACACCTTCAAGATACCCCAAAAGAATGCATTTTCCGCTCTCGGCTCGAGCTTACCTTGCTTAACGTGTGAATACACGACACAACCGAAAACCCTCAACATCTCATAATCACTAGGATGTCCCGACCACATCTCCATAGGTGTCTTCTTCTCAATCGTTGTCGATGGTGACCTATTTATAAGATATGCGGCCGTACATGTCGCTTCCGCCTAGAAGGTCTTGGGCAATCCAGACTGTATTAATAAACAGCATACCTTGTCCATGAGAGTTTTGTTCATCCGTTCTGCTAAACCATTCTGCTGCGGCGTCGCGGAAACTGTCAAATGTCTAGCAATCCCACTCTCAGTGCATAGCTGATTAAACTCCCGGTTACAGAACTCAAGACCATTATCCGTCCTAAGCTTCTTAACCATCCTCCCGGTCTGATTCTCTACTAACTGCTTCCACTCTTTGAACGTCTCAAATGCTTCGTGTTTGAACCTGAGAACATAAACCCATACCCTCCTGGAGTAATCATCAACTATAGATAAGAAATACCTCTTACCTCCCAATGATTCCACCTGAGACGGACCCCATAAGTCTGAATGAACATAGTCTATCACTCCCTGAGTAGTGTGCCTTCCTACACCGAAACGGACTCGATGTGCCTTTCCTAGAACACAATTCTCACAAAAATCGAGCTTACCTAGACTATTCTTGCCAAACAAACCCTGCTTTTCCAGCACGTCTAGACCCGCCTCACTGATATGTCCCAGTCTTTTATGCCAAACTTGCACAAGACTGTCTTTTTCTTCAACGCTAGCATTAAGCTCACCGGCCACTGCATGGCCATCCAAAGAGTACACACAGTTCTTCCTTCGGGTTCCTGATATAATAACCCTGGAACCATTAATCACCTTGACTTTACCCGACTTCAATTTTATGATATCCCTCTTTTTCAATATTTCCCAACGATATCAAGTTTCTTTTCAATTCAAGAATACACCTGACATTGTGTAACACAAAACTTGAGCCATCTTTCAGTTGTACCTTTACCTTGCCAATACCCCTGATCTTGCACTCCCTGTTGTCGCCCAACAGTACGCTGCCCTAATCGCATTCCAGAAAATTAAAAAATACATCTAACCTGGGTGACATGTGATATGAACCTCCTGAATGTCACAATCGGGAATTTTCCAAGCATTAAATAATAATAAATTATATTATTTTTTTAATCAAAATTTGTTTTCGAGAGATATCAAAGTTATTTGATTCAAAAACGAGAGTTTATTTTACATATTGTAAAAGACTGCAAAATATCTGAGAACTGACGCGATACAAATTAAATTTATATTCAATTATTCAGAAATTTTGGTAAATTTTTTTATTAAATTATTGAATACTTTTGTTTAGTTTTAATAACGTACGTTGAAAACGAGAACATTCAAATTGCATTATATTTTCTTTGAACACAATTATTCGAGATAAACGATAAATTGTAACTATTTTAACAAAATATAGAACGGATATGAAAATTAATCGAGTAAATACTCTAATTTATTGGAAATATTATTTCCAAACCAACGGTGCAAATTTTAGAAACTGAATAAATTTTTATAAAACACGAACGAGACCCGAACACCGTTTAAACAAGATAAAAGAAAAGTTAGTAAAGTATTTACGTATTCGACCCTAAACTATGCACATTTTACACTTTCATTTGAGTATAAATACCAAATCTTATCATTTTCACTTCATAAAAACATATCCTAACCCTAAGAGCACACGGTACAGTCGAGCCATGAAGCTCATGTCGTGGGCAAAAAGTGATACCACATCACCTTTTTCTCCCACGACACCAAAACTCCTCACGATGGCACAACCCCCCTCCCTGGTTAACACCAACATTCTCGTGTCGTCGTTACCCCACCACTTTTTTTTTAAACAATTTATTTAAACTAAAAACACATTTCATTCATGAATAAAAATACAAATACAAATTTGTAAAAAACAATACGCGAAAAAAAACACTAATGGTAACATTTTAAATTTTTTTTTAAAAAAGTATACCTCAGCCCCATGGCGCGAGCCACGGTGTGGTTGGCTGCGCCATGGGGTCGCGTCATCGACCATGGCGTCGAATGGTTATAGCCAGCCTAAAACCCATGATGCGAGCGAGGGTACGGTTGGCGCTGTCGTCAACTCGCGCCGTCGTGGCCAGCCGAGAGACGGCTCACCGTACCGTACCCTCTAAATATTTTTCACACACAAAACCTAACCACCATCCTTAATATTTCAGAGCCTCCAAAGTATTCCGGCCACCACTTTCAAAAATAAAAAGGTGTCAAAGCTCTTATAATAGCCCGATTACACTCCTACATCACCGATCTAACACCACGTCGATATCTCATTATTGCGACGACTCTTGTCACCCTTTGGCCGCTGCCATACTACTCCAGCCACCATCATATAAAGCCACCATCCGCATGTTCGGATCTACCACAGCCACATCCACCTTCAGTCGTTCACACAACCATCTTCACCCCACCGTGGTCACCATCATCTGCGCTGCTACCACCACCTCGCCATCACCAACATATCTAAAACCCCATCACCATACATGTTAGACCACCAGCCATGGGGTGTTCTTTTGTTGTCATGAATCAGCCTGTGAAGGGTGATTTTATTGTTCGAGTTTATATTCAGCCGCATAAAGGTGTTCCATCCGAGTTAAGTACAACGAGGGTGCGATGGATTATAAAAATGACCAGCGAGGGGCGTTTGATTATAAACACGACCAGGAAGGGTGTGTTTGTTGGGGCAGAAGACACCCCGAGGGGTGTTTGTTCATGATAATAGTTGAAGAGGGTTTTTTTGTTCCGTTTTGTTCAGCCCATAAGGGTGTTAGTTCGTGGGTTGTTACTAGCCTATAGGAGTATTTGTTTTGGTTATAGTCAGCCACCATCGAGGGTGGTCGTTTCGGAAGAAAGATAAGCCAAGAATGGCTGTTGGTTGCTGCAAGTTTATGACAGCGAATGGGTGTTTGTTTTGGTCAGTCTCGGGATTTTTGCTTTGTTCAGCCGCGATGGTGCTTTGGTTATAAAAACGACCAGAAAATGTAGTTTTGGTTCGCCGTGTACCAACAGCAAGGTGCGTCTGGTTCGCTGCGTACCAGCAGCAGCAGCAGGTGCGTTTGATTCGCTCAGCAGCAGAAGCGTTTAGTTTGCTCAGCAGCAGGAGCGTTTGGTTCGCTGTGTATCAACAGCAGGAGCGCGTTTGGTTCGCTACTTAACACAACAGCAGGGGTGTTTGGCTTAGCAGAAAAGCTGTCAGGGTGTGTTTGGGATTAACTGCAGGAGTTATGGGTGCGTTTGGGATAACAACAGGGTTTATATGGGCGCGTTGCGGGCAAACAATCTGACTATAAAGGGGCGTTTGGGTTTGCTGATTTTTAGTGTTCGAGTACGTTGGGACGCGGGTCGTCGATAGTTTAGAGTGTCGGGCACGATTTGGGCTCATGGTTTTTTGTGGTTTAATTCGGCTAATAACTTATCTAATTTTAATTATTATAACGAACTAAAACGGCGGTATGGAATGGTTAAATAAATATATCAAACACTATAGTTATTGCGAGAACTATAAAAAGAAACATACATTTAAATATGTGATTAAATAACTTACATCGGGCATTTGGCTTTTAATATATAACACATTGTGTTTAGTTGTATTTAATTATGGCGATTAAATAGTCTAGCTGGACATATGTTAAAACGTGATTTGCATAGCGTACGTTTTTTGAAAAAAATGCAAAATATTGATAGTTGGTTAATATGGAAAAGGTTGTATAAATGAATAGGTCATGTCGAAATTTCTATAAGATTATATACATTATATTTTGTTCGTTATAAACTACTAATATATTTGTATACCGATAAAACAAATAAATACTATTATAGGTGTAAACCGATAAATAAATGAATACTATTATTGTAAACCGATAAAATAAATGAATTCAATTTTATTGATAAACCGATGAAAGTTATACATTTTTACTTAAAGGTGACAGTTATTAATTAAGTGGTGATTTTCTTAAAATGTGTCGAACTATGTTGTTTAATTATTTTTATCACGACCTTTATATTGTAAATACATAATGAATATATACTTTGGTTTATTTTGTAAGATGGTTGTCTCTGTTATATAATTCAACATAAGAATGGTGTAATTGTCTGGTTATACGTAATGTGTACGGAATACATTACATACTTTGTGTGCGCCTAATTTATTTATTTTATTTAACCAACCACCGAACTATTATAACTTGGAACTTAAATATTTTATCAACGGGCAACGTTGATGGACATATCTATCGAGAACTCAAATACACATTTTTAAGTCATTGAATTTAGCCGATTAGTTAAACCACAACACCATGACCGAGCCGTATCGATTTCCGTTTGCACGGAGCGTATTGTTAGCATCACTATTATTCGCGCTACTTCGTCGAGGTGAGTTCACCCACTTTTCTAGTTTTGAATTGATTTATAAAGGTTTTATAATCACATTGGGGAGGTACATGCTTGGTCACAAACTATTTATAAACTTGCTTGGTTGGTCATAAACCGATTAATTGTTACGTGCTGAGTGGTTAACTCCATTAATTGTCATACTTATAAATGCTGATACTAAACTTTCTATTGTGTGTTTCATAACCCAAAAATTTAACTGCTTTTCACTGGTTCTCGGGTAGAGACAATGGTTGCAAGAATGAACACAAGTGCATATACTCGTTTATGTATTGGTCTAAGTCCCGCTTTAACCCAGTTACTTTGGCCCATTATCATGAACCGTTAATTTCGGACCGGATGACCGGTCGAAAGCGCGAATGTTATGGATAGATCTATCGGGGTTGACGCCCTTGTCCAGCTTGGTCCAACAGAGGACAAGCGGGCACAGTTTCATTTGAGTCTGCGGACAGATGTCGTGGGTTAGGCATCACTAGGGGCTGCATTATGTGATTATACTACCTGTGTTGTTAACGCTTCGGTGTCATGAGCTTAGACAATAATAAATGCCTTTTTTGTGACTTTGTATTTGTTATATTGTCACAAACGGTTGGAAAATCTTGTGGTTAATCAGACACTTCTCTTATTATAAAGAATCTTATTTATTAACTGGAATATCTTTTATGATCAAAGAATTCAATTAATAACAAGAATATCTAGTATTATCATTAAACTTTGCTTATATAAATAAACTATATGTTTATCCGTACACTTTGCCTTTATTATTTAACTCTGTTTTTATCATAAAATCTGTTATTATTAATAAACTCTGTTTTTCATCAAGAAACGCATTTTATTGAGAAAATATGATTTTTAAACTCTTATATTTTTACTTCAAGGTGCAGTGGTCGACATAAATTCTAATTTTTCATAAACACCTTAAAACAAAACTTATGAAATCACCAACTTTATGTTGACATTTTTAAGCATGTATTTCAGGTACTTGACTATGTGGATTATTTGGAGTCTCCTTTGTGGTTTTTAGCATGTAGAGGTCGTTCTCGGATCAAGCTCTCGAATACTCATGAAGTCACAAGTCCCCAAAGCACATCTTCCGCTGCAGTGAATTTGGGGGTGTGATAGATTGGTATCAGAGCCTTGGTTATAGAGAAATAGGTTGCATTAGTAACTCTAGGCTATAACCGGCTCTCGGTTTTATTTAGTAGTAACATTCATCGCATCATACTTATTCCACTGCTATATAACTATTTGTAATGCATGGTTGTTATTGCTTCGTTGCATGTCATGTTATTACTTGTTTACATGAGTTCGATTGCTTTATTAGTGCACTCAGACATATAATATATTTTTATATATGAAGGATAAAACATTTATCGGGCGTTGTGAGTTACACAATGGTCCCGCAGATCGTTTTATAACAAAACCTAGAGACAGTATGTGAATTTTGGTTGATGATTGGTCGTGAGTAATCCCTAGGTTCGAGCTAATTCATTAAAAAGGTTGAGAGGTGTAACAATACTTAATTATGCCTAAGTGGTCCTCATGTTTGATTGAGTGCGAGGTGGAATTAAGTATAGGACGTTACACAGCCTATGATTTTTGATGAATTACCTCGGGGGTAGGTAAAACTCGTAGTCTTACGTATTAATGTAGAATGTGTTGTATTTTCAGAGTCGATCTGAGTCATCAAAAGGTTGAGATGTGTAATAATTCATAGCAAAACTCGGAGCCATTCTTTGTGAGTGAGTTTTGAGGTTGGTTATGATAAGTTATTACTCAGCTTAGTATTTGATGAGTCTTCCTCGAGGATGGGAATGATTGATGTGATTGGATAATTACTTAATTATAACCGGGTGCTATATAGTTCTCCTACTTATAACCGTGAGTTTCTTTACTTGATATACATATACGATCGCTTTATCGCCTATCGACACTTATGTTATCCGATGCGGTACTCTCGAAAAATCTACTTATGGAAGAGGATTTATTATATACCCATGCTCTTTGCTTTGGTAATTTGGATAATAACGTTTAGAGATTTTAACGATTCTGAATTGGGTTTTTGCCGGTGACACTTAAGTAGGATGATTTATGAAGTCTTTATTGAAATGGTCGGGGCGCCTTTGCATTTGAATAAAGAAATCATAAATCACCGAACCATAAGTTTATAATAACATATTTGCATAGATTAGGACGCTTCTGTATGCAAATATGAGATTATAAATGAGTGGGCTTAAGGATATCCGACATGACCATGTATTTATGGTATTGATTTAGTATTCGAGTTTGGAGTGTATTTCTTTTGACTCGGGATTTGTCCATACGTATTTATCATATTTCATCTTTTTATCGTACCATGACGTCGTTTTGAAGAGTAATTCTTTAAGCTTCGTTTGATTCACGAATTGTTACGTGAATATTTTCTGAATATATACTGATCGACATGAATCTAACGGGCTGGTGGTGGTCAACCCTTGTTGACTTTTAAGAACTGAAGATTTTTTAGACTCTTCGTTTCGAATGGCTTCCTTTTATTGTTCTATGAATGACGGTCGATTTGTCAGTTAGACATGTAGAATAGCTCTCGGATATATTCCACTTCTATATATTGTTTAACTAAGTAACTATTAGTGGAGCACGATTTTAAAAGTTCGGACATAATGATTTGTGAGCAGATCTAAGTATATTCGATAGAACACTGGGTAATAACCTCAAAATCCTTTTCTCTACACTTTTAATTGGGTAACAACGACTGAGTTCGAGGACGAACTCAAAATAACATGGAGTGAATGTCACAACCGAGAAATTTTCCAAGCAATAAATAATAATAAATTGTATTATTTATTAATCAAAATTTGTTTTCGAGAGATATCAAAGTTATTTGATTCGAAAACGAGAGTTTATTTTACATATTGTAAAAGACTGCGCAATATCTGAGAACTGACGCGATATAAATTAAATTTTTATTCAATTATTCAGAAATATTGATAAAAAAGTTTATTAAATTATCGAATACTTTTGTTTAGTTTTAATAACGTACGTTGAAAACGATAACATTCAAATTTCATTATATTTTCTTTGAACACAATTATTCGAGATAACCGATAAATTGTAACTATTTTAACAAAATATAGAACGGTTATGAAAATTAATCGAGTAAATACTCTAATTTATTGGAAATATTATTTCCAAACCAACGGTGCAAATTTTAGAAACTGAATAGATTTTTATAAAACACGAATGAGGCCCGAACACCGTTTAAACAAGATAAAAGAAAAGTTAGTAAACTATTTACGTATTCGACCCTAAACTATGCCCATTTTACACTTTCATTTGAGTATAAATACCAAATCTTATCATTTTCACTTCATAAAAACATATCCTAACCCTAAATATTTTTCTCACAAAACCCTAACCACAATCCTTAATATTTTGGCGCCTCCAAAGTATTCCGGCCACCACTTTCAAAAATAAAAAGGTGTCAAAGCTCTTATAATAGCCCGATTTACACTCCTACATCACCGATCTAATACCACGTCGATATCTCATTTTTCCGACGACTCTTGTCACCCTTTGGCCGCTGCCATACTACTCCAGCCACCATCATATGAAGCCATCATCCCCACGTTCGGATCTACCACAGCCACATCCGCCTTCAGTCGTTCACACAACCATCTTCACCCTACTGTGGTCACCATCATCTACGCTGCTACCACCACCTCGCCATCACCAACATATCTAAAACCGCATCACCATACTTGTTAGACCACCAGCCATGGTTCATCCAGTCATGGGGTGTTCTTTTGTTGCCATGAATCAGTCCGTGAAGGGTGATTTTATTGTTCCAGTTTATATTCAGCCGCATAAAGGTGTTCCATCCTAGTTAAGTACAACGAGGGTGTTGTGGATTATAAAAATGACCAGCAAGGGGAGGTTTGATTATAAACACGACCAGGAAGGGTGTGTTTGTTGGGGCAGAAGACACCCCGAGGGGCGTTTTTTCATGATAATAGTCGAAGAGGGTTTTTTTTATCCGTTATGTTCAGCCCATAAGGGTATTAGTTCGTGGGTTTTACTAGCCTATAGGAGTATCTGTATTGGTTATAGTCAGCCACCATCGAGGGTGGTCGTTTCGGCAGAAAGATCAGCCAAGAATGGTTGTTGGTTGCTGCAAGTTTATGACAACGAATGGGTGTTTGTTTTGGTCAGTCTCAGGATTTTTGCTTTGTCCAGCCGCGATGGTGCTTTGGTTATAAAACAACCAGAAAATGTAGTTTTGGTTCGCCGTGTACCAACAACAAGGTGCGTTTGGTTCGCTGCGTACCAGCAGCATGTGCGTTTGATTCCTCAACAATAGAAGTGTTTGGTTTGCTAAGCAGTAGAAGTGTTTGGTTTATGTGTGTCATCTTTACCACTAATTCTATTTCACATATTTGTTAAAGAGTTGATCATGGTTAAAACTTAAAATTAATTATGGGTGATTCCATAAATTCTAAATTTTAACCCATTGACATTTTAAATCATCTTTGATTGGTTTGTATGTTTCTTTTCTTCCTTTATTCCACCAATTGAACTATGATGTTGTCAATACACACTCTTTGGACATACTTAGCAAATGTTTGCTTCTAATTTGAGATTTCTTTTCGTTCTCCCTCTCAAGTTAGTTAGTAGGTAGTGCACATACATACATTGGTGTTTATTTTCTTTCTTCTAACCTTTGTGTAGCATGTCACCTTAGCTCATTTTCTTGGTGCCCCAAGCAAGGGAGAGTAAGCACCAAGGGGGAGCTACTAGCAAAAGTCCGGTTCTTTTCTTCTTCAAAGACTTGTGCTAACCTTTTTGCTTGGACAAAGGGGGAGAAATGATAGTGCTAAACTCGTTAATAATTCGAATAAACTTGTATTTTACGTAAATGAGTTTATAGTTTTTCGTAATAAAAAAGGGGGTGATTGTTAATGCAAAGCAATGCCTAAAAACATTGTTAGTATTAATCTTTCTTAGTTTTGATCACGACAAATTACAAAGACATTTATTGTCAAACACAATCATAAAACGAATTATCTAACAAACACTATCATCAAGGTAATAATCATTACACTAACATATCTTAATCATGCTTAGTGATCATAAAAGTGATTAGCCTTAAAACTCACTTTTGTCAAATGTAACAAAAGATTTTTAATAAACTTTATTTTTAAGAAAATGTTTTATTAAAATGAAAACGTAAATTTGAATATGGCATATTCCAAATGCCATAAGAATATCCTTTGAAGGTTTAAACAGCCTCAGATATTTCAAATTCACTAAAAGATAAAAAAGGAGCGGAGTCTAGTACCCGCGGTTCCTTAAGTGCCTACGCGGTTCCCTATCGATAAGGAACCGCCTGGGTAGATAAGGATCCGCCCCCAGATAGCCGTTGGCATTTCTCTTCTATTAATAGTGGATCAAATCTTCATTTTCATCAACCCTTTTTGGACATCTCTTTCAGCCTTCTTTCTCCTATCTAATCCTAGTCATTTGTAAATGATCACTTAATGTGTTAAGTATATTTACTCATGATTATCCTCTTGATCTCCTTCTTTACCTTGTCCAAAGAGAAGATCACTCACACACTTGTGATGTGATTAAAGATGAAGCATTGATGAAGATCACCTTCTCTTAAAGATCTAGTCATGTTCATCATTTGTTTATTTGTGTAATGTGTAGATCTAATGTATTTGTGAATACTTGGACTAGTTGTGTTCATCCAAGCTATATGTGAATACTTGGATTAGAGTTGTGTAAATCTATTACACATGTGTGTGGTTGGATTTGTGTTGTGTAGATCCAAGCTACATGTGTTTACTTAGATATGTTTAGTTGAGTTGTAATTAATTGTGTTAGTTCTCACTAAACTATAAAGTGATGTGGTTGTGTCTTGTGAGTTCTCACTAAACTATAAAGTGATATGTAGTTGTGTTGTGTGAAGTTCTCACTTAGCTTCAAAGTGAAGAGTCGTGAAGATTGGTTCTAGATTTGAATTAGAACTCGGCATCTAGCCTTGTGTCGGAAAATGGTGAAGTAGGAAACGTTGTGAAGATTGGTTCTAGCTTTGGATTAGAACTCGACATCTAGCCTTGTGTTGTAAAATGGTGAAGTGGGCGACGTTGTGTAGATTGGTCCTAGCTAAGATTAGGTCTCTTCATTTAGCTTAGTGTCGGAAAACAATGTAAGCAACGTTGTAAGGTGTTCTCCGCCAAGAAGGGAGCTTGTGGATATAGTGGAAATCTCAAGTAAGGTGTACTCGAGGAGTGGAGTAGGAACGAGGATAGAGCCTCGTTGCCGAACCACTATATATCTTGGTGTCTTCCTACCAGGTTGTTTCTTTCCTTACTCATTACTTACATTCATTATCATTATACTTACTACACACAGTTAATGCATTAGAATTGAACCTAATCATTATGCAACTAGCTTTCAAGTAAAAGATAGTTTTGTGCACTCACCTAATTGAAAGGAATTTTAATGAGGAGATAAACTGATGAGAAACTATTCAACCCCCATTCTAGTTTCTACAATTGGTATCAGAGCGATGGTGACACAAGATCTTGAAAGTATATTGTATTTTAAAACTTGGATCGATCAATTATCTCCTCAAATTAGAAGGTTAAGTTGTAATAAAGTTTTTCTTTGGTCAAAACTAATTTTTGTTGAAAATAAGCCTTTTAAATTGTTAATATCGCATCTTATTTAGATTAGTAGTGTTAATTCATTTTAGATTTACTCTTGAAATGTATCTACTAGTGATAGGTGTGTAAACACCCATCCTTTTACCACTTAATTCTGGCTAAAACAAGACCAAAATGCGTATTTAATATCATTTGTTTGGAATTATGCGTGGTTTTTGTGTTTATTGTGTTTTCAGAGCCAACCGGATGATTATTGAAGAAAACATGGGATTGCACGGGATTTATCGAAGAAAAAGACTCAAGATGAAGTCTATTGTCCAAGAGATGCAAAAGATTTGAAGTCACTGGGCCTATTCGAAGATTTATCGAAGAAAAGGACCAAAGATGGAAGATTTACAAAAGTCGAAGAAACTCAAGTCTATTAAACGAAGAAATTAAAAGACGAGTTGAATTTAATCGACAACAAATCCCGAATCAGAATCGAAAACGTCAACTTTTCTGAAAAGACGAGAAGACAAGAAGAACGGGAGAAAGCCCACTCACCAACAAAAGGGAACACCTATATAAAGGGTTCCCCTCACACACTTTGCACCCAGTTTTTAGTTTTTCTTTCTCCTTCTTTTTCTCCCTTTTAGTTCGTAGCATCACCAACACCACTAGGGTGTTTGGTGATCTTGATCTTTGTTTTTTTCAATCTTGTAATTTTAATCCTTGTTTTGTTATTGTTAAAACATTAAATCATCAATACAAATTCTTGTTTAATCTTCCCATTTCATCTTGTTCATCATCATCTTTTTATTCAAGTTCTTAAGTTCTTGTTTGATTGATTTGATCTTTAAAAGTTGTTGGGTTTTGTGTTTTTGTTGATAGGATTTGTAGTTTATGATTAGTAGATGCTTGGTGTTTAGCTTTATTTAAGATTCGGTGAAAAACTTGGTGATTTTTGGATTAAAATAGTTTTCCTTGTTCTTCGGGGTAAAGTTACTGTTCTTGAAGTTCCCCAGGTTCCGAATGAACCTAATCTTCCGGATGAACACTAAGTTCCGGATGAACAACTAAAGTTCCGAATGAGTTTATGTTAAGAAAAGTTCCGAGTCAGTCTAGAAGTTCCGAATAAATTTTCCTTTCAAAAAGTTCCGAATGAACTTAAACTTCCGAATGAACACCAAAGTTCCGGATGAACTAGAAAGTTCCGAATGAATGTGTTTTTGAAAAGTTCCGGATGAATGTCATTTTTAAAAGTTCCGAATGAGTTTTTCCTTTAAAAGTTCCGAATGAATTTTTCCTTTAAAAGTTCCGAATGAGCAATAAGTTCCGGATGAACAAAACTTCCGAATGAGTTGAATGTTCCGAATAAACTTCCGTATCAAAGTTCCGCATAAAGATCCGAGTGAAGTTCCGAACGAAGTTCCGGATCAAGAGTTCCGGACCAAGTTCCGAGTGAAAAGTTCCGAATCAAGGTTAAAGTTCCGAATCAGTTTTCTTTCTATCTTACTTACTGTTTCTTTTTGTATCTGTCTTAATATTTCTCATTGTTTCTTTATTTTATATTCTAAGTTTAAGTTAATTTTAATTCCAATATTTTAATTCAAGTTTTTATTAATTGTCGTTAAATTAATTGTTTTTGATTTAAGTTTCCATTTTAATACATTTAAACTTTTTAGTAGATTAGAAAACTAAACCCCCTTTTTTAGTAACCAAGAACAATCATTCCACTTAGAACCAAGATCAATTCGAGAGGATATCGAGAGAACTTAGTTGAACCCATACAAAAGCCGTGTATCAAATGGCGCCGCTGCCGGCTCTTCTCGTTAAGATCAAAAGTTTTTTGTGAGAACTTGGATTTTGGGATCCGTTCCCCGTGAACGTTACTTTTTCATAAAAACTTTCAAAAAAAAAAAAATCCTAAAAAATATAAAATTTTCAAAAATACAAAAAAATTAAAAAAAACATAAAAACCAAAAATATTTTTGCTTTGCTTTTCTTTGTTCGTTCTTTTGCAGGTGTATGCGCACTCGATCCACGTCTTATCAAGAGCCCGAGCCTCTCGATAACTTAGACATGGCCGGTGTACAAAACAACAACAACATACCACCTCCAAACAATAATAATAACAACAACAACCCGCCTTTCAACAACATGAATAATAACAACAACAACAATGAGCCTCTACCGGATAATCGCCCGATGATTGAACTGCTGCAAGCTCATGTAGATGGCAACACTGATCCAATTGTTATACCAGCAATTGCAGCCAACAACTTTGAGCTAAAATCAGGCTTTATCCAGATGGTCTCCGCTCAACCATTCTTGGGACGTACCATTGATGACCCACATGACCATATCAAGAGATTCTTGCAACTCACCAACACGGTCAAATTCAATGGTGTTCCACAAGAGGTTATCAGGTTACAACTTTTTCCCTTTTCTTTAGAGGGACAAGCCCGGCATTGGCTTGCTAAGGAACCGCCACAAAGTATTCTCTCGTGGACGGATTTGGAAACAAAGTTTATCAATTACTTTTTCCCACCCTCTCGTACTACCGCTTTGCGGAATGAAATCATAAATTTTGAACAAAAGTACGATGAGTCGTTTAGTGAATCTTGGGATTGTTTTAAAGATCTTTTAAGAAAATGCCCACAACATGGTTTTACCAAAGTACATCAAATTAATACTTTTTACAATGGTTTAAGCATGAGTGACCAAGATTCACTAAACAGTGCCTCGGGGGTAATCTTTTGGCTAAGACTTCCAATGCTGCTTGGGATATCATTGAGAATAAGTCTCGTGTGCAAACCAAGAGTGTTCGGACCAATGTCGCTAGTGCTAGCACTAGTGACAGCGACAAGAGATTGGACAAAATCACTGTGCTTCTTGAATCGCTTGTTACCCACACCGTCAGCAACAACAACAGCAACAACGCTAAAAACGCTTAAGTCAATGCTGTTAGCCAACCATGTGAGATATGCGGGGGTCCTCACTCTTACACCTCTTGTACCGCCACCCAAGACTACCCTGCTGAGAATGTGAATGCAGCATATGGCACCTATCCTCAACCTGCTTATCAAGCTAGACCTCAAGGTGACCGTAATTTGCTTAGCTACCGCTCCAACAACTACCTCTCACCACCCGGTTTTCCTCCAAACAACCCAAACCAACAACAAAACCTCAATCGCCCTCCTCAACAACAACAACAACCTCGCACACCATACATCCCACCTCACAAGCAGCAACAACCACCTCAACGAACCAACCAAGTCTACCAACCACCTGCTTATCAATAACCGGCATACAATGCTCCTCCCAACCAACCCACCGCTCTTCACCAAGAAGTGGAAACCTATATGAGGACTAACGATGTGATAGTGGGAAATCTTCAGAGAGAAGTGCTCAACCTGAAAGCAGACTTGGTTAAACAAGGGAACGATTTGAGAGCTGACATGAGAAACACGTTGGATACCCAAACGAATGACTTGAAGAACATGATGGCTAGTTTCTTCCAAGGTAATCAACCCTCTTCTTCGGGTACTCTTCCGAGTAACACCGTTGCGAATCCAAGAGGGGAGATGAAAGCAATCACCACTCGAAGTGGCAAAGGTACCAAGGAACCCGAGCTTCCTATACCTCCACCGGTGGTTGTGACTAAGGAGAACGAGTCACCTGCTCCTATTCCTCATCCTTATCCTTCCCCAATTTCTCCGCCTCCTACTTCTACCCTCCTCCACCCAAGGATGTGACTGATCCTATTCTCCCAAAGCCCTCCTCTTCTTCCAATATACCTTATCCATCTAGGTTGAGGAAAGAGAAGCTCAAAAGCAAGGACGATATTCAGGTTTCGAACTTCCTTAAAATGTTCAAACAATTGAATTTTAACATCTCCTTCGCTGAGGCTCTCGCTCACATGCCTAAATACGCGAAAATGTTTAAAGATCTTCTGAGCGACAAAGAAAAACTTCTTGATATTGCCAACACCCAACTTAATGAGAATTGCTCTGCAGTGCTCTTAAGGAAATTGCCAACCAAGATTGGTGATCCGGGTCGTTTCTTAATCCCTTGCAATTTCCCGGGAGTAGAGAATTGCATGGCCCTAGCCGATCTAGGTGCCAGTATTAATCTAATGCCTCTAAGCGTTTGGAAGCAATTATCTCTCCCTGAGCTAGTCCCCACCAAAATGACTTTGGAATTAGCCAACCGTACGGTTGCTTATCCAGTGGGGATAGCCGAAGACGTCTTTGTAGGAGTCGACAAATTCACTTTTCCTGCTGATTTCATCGTCGTCGACTACGAGATGGACCCTCGTGTTCCCTTGATCGTGGGTCGTCCATTCCTGAGGACCGGTCGCACTCTCATCGATGTTGAAGCCGGTGAGCTTATCATGAGAGTGGGTGACGATAAAATCGTCTTCAACATGGGAAAGTTGTCTAAACATCCTTATTCATACGAGAGTGTTAATTGTATTGACGTTCTGGATGAGGCTTGTGAAGAACACTTCAAAGATGCTTGCAAAAGTATTCCTACCTCTCTTCCCAATGTTGAAACCGTTTCCTCTATTGATTCATCACTGTCTCTATTTGGAGAAAGTGATTTGTTTTGGAACAATCTTGAAGACACCATGGGAGATGTGAATTTAGCTACTAATGATTCTCCCACTGATGGGGATGAAGACATGCATTTCTTTGACAACCTTCTCAACGAAGACAATCCTTCTCCTCCATCTCCCACGGTTATTGCTATCGATACTCTGATTTTGAAAACGCCTCTCATCGAAAATCCTCCGGATTTAGAACTTAAGGAGTTGCCGCCTCATCTCGAGTATGTGTTCCTTGAAGAAGAGAAGAAGTCGCCAGTCATTATCGCGAAGGACTTGAAGGAAGAAGAAAAATCTCGCCTCATCGCCGTGCTTAAAGATCATAAGAAGGCTATTGCTTGGAAGATTTCTGATATTCGTGGAATTGATCCTCACTTCTGCACACACAAAATTCTCATGGAGGATGACTTTAAGCCCACAATTCAAAGCCAACGAAGGGTGAATCCAAAAATACATGAAGTCATCAAAACAGAGGTTATCAAACTTCTTGATGCGGGTATGATTTACCCTATTTCGGATTCCCCATGGGTTAGTCCAATCCATTGTGTGCCTAAGAAAGGCGGAATAACCGTTGTTCCCAATGAACACAACGAGTTAATTTCCACTCGTCTCGTTACTGGGTGGAGAGTTTGTATAGACTACCGCAAACTCAATGATGCCACGAGAAAGGATCATTTCCCTCTACCTTTTATGGACCAAATGCTTGAACGTTTAGCGGGTAATGAATATTACTGCTTTCTTGATGGTTTCTCGGGTTATTTTCAAATACCCATCGATCCCCAAGATCAAGAGAAGACAACATTCACTTGTCCCTATGGCACATTTGCGTACAAAAGGATGCATTTTGGCTTATGTAATGCCCCCGGGACTTTCCAAAGGTGCATGTTAGCTATCTTCCATGACATGGTTGAACAAACCATGGAAGTCTTCATGGATGATTTCTCGGTCTTCGGGGATTCCTTCTCTTCTTGCCTTGCCAATTTGGAACGTATGCTTAAGCGGTGCGAAGACACTCGCCTTGTTCTGAATTGGGAAAAATGCCATTTTATGGTAAAAGAAGGCATCGTGCTGGGACACAAGATTTCCAAAGCCGGTCTTGAAGTAGACCGTGCTAAAGTCGATGTTATCGCTAAGTTGCCTCCACCTTCAACCGTGAAGGGTGTGAGAAGTTTTCTGGGTCATTTTGGCTTCTACCGTCGATTCATCAAAGATTTTTCTCAAATCGCTCGCCCGATGACCCACCTCTTGGAAAAAGATACTCCTTTTATCTTTTCCGAAGAGTGTCTTGAAGCGTTCAACTCGCTTAAGGATAAGCTAACTAAGGCACCCGTCTTGGTTACCCCTAATTGGGAGCTTCCCTTCGAGTTGATGTGCGATGCTAGTGATTTTGCTATTGGAGCGGTTCTGGGACAAAGAGTGAACAAACACTTCCAACCAATCCATTACGCTAGCAAGACAATGACGGGGGCACAATTGCATTATACGACAACCGAAAAAGAGCTTTTAGCTGTTGTCTATGCCTTTGAAAAATTTCGCCCCTATCTTGTCCTTTCCACCACAATCGTTTACACCGATCATTCCGCGTTGAAGTACTTGTTGACAAAGCAAGATTCCAAACCAAGACTTCTTCGCTGGGTTTTGCTACTCCAAGAATTTAAAATCGAAATTCGCGATAAAAAAGGAGCTGAAAACCTAGCCGCGGATCATCTCAGTAAACTTGAGGATCCTTACCAGGGGGATCATCCGAACAAAGAAATCAATGATTCTTTTCCCTTGGAGACCTTAATGTCTATAAATTCAAAGTCTGATGAAACCCCGTGGTTTGCGGACTTTGCAAACTACTTAGCGGGTGGAATTCTTAAGGAAGGGTTAACATCCCAACAAAAGAAAAAGTTATTCAACGACATTAAGACTTACTTTTAGGATGACCCTTACCTATTCAAACAATGTGCCGACTTGCTTATTCGCCGATGTGTTGATGGACCGGCAGCTTTGAAAATCCTTGATGCTTGCCACAAAGGACCCACCGGTGGTCATTTTAGTCCCAACTACACCGCCAATAAAGTGTTTGACTCGGGATTTTATTGGCCCTCCATATATCGTGACGCTCACAATATGGTTAAACGATGTGATGATTGCCAAAAACAAGGCACGATCACACATAAAGACGAGATGCCTCAGAATTTCATTCAAGAGTGTGAAATCTTTGATGTTTGGGGTATCGACTTTATGGGGCCATTCCCTTCCTCTAAAGGAAACAAATACATCCTTGTAGCCGTTTACTACGTTTCAAAGTGGGTCGAAGCCAAAGCTTTACCTACTAATGACGCAAGGGTGGTTTGTAACTTTTTGAAAGCTCTATTCGCTAGATTCGGTGTGCCTCGCGCCATTATTAGTGATCGTGGGACTCATTTTTGCAATGACCAATTCGCAAGAGTCATGGCTAAGTACGGTGTAAATCATCGTCTTTCCACAGCCTACCACCCACAAACTAATGGCCAGGCTGAAATATCCAACCGAGGACTAAAGCGAATTCTTGAAAGAACCGTGGGAGAGCATCGTGCCTCTTGGGCTGATAAACTTAATGATGCTTTGTGGGCTTTCCGTACTGCTTACAAGACTCCCATTGGTTGTACACCATATCGTCTCGTGTACGGGAAAGCGTGCCACCTCCCCATTGAGTTGGAGCACAAGGCTTACTGGGCCTTGAAGTGGGCTAATTTTGATATCAACAAAGCCGGTGACCTACGCAAGATCCAACTCAATGAGCTCAATGAACTCCGTAATGAGGCTTATGAAAATTCTTTGATCTATAAGGAAAGAACTAAGCTCATTCACGACTCTAAGATTAAGAACCGCGAGTTCCATGTTGGAGACAAAGTCTTACTTTTTAACTCTCGGTTGAAAATCTTTTCGGGCAAGTTAAAATCTCGTTGGTCCGGCCCATTCACCATCGCCCAAATTTTTCCATATGGTACTCTCGAGCTCGCTCAACCTGATGGACCGAATTTTGAGGTGAATGGCCAACGAGTGAAGTTGTACTTTGGTGAGGACACCTCTCAGGAGGTGATTCCATCCCTTACCACGTTCCCCATGAACTAATTTTGGGTCGAGTCAGGCTCGTGACTCGGTTATCAAAAACAAGCGCTCCTCGGGAGGCAGCCCGAGTGTCTATCCTTTTATGTTTTAACCTCCTAAGTGTAGGGGGACTTCTATAGGTCTTTCTCTTTGTGTGGTGATGTGATTACAGGGATTAGTGCACTCTTGGAAACTTTGAAGAACCATGCTCCCGTGTTATCCGAAATCCGGTTCTATCTCTCAACTATCGTGATTCAATTTTCTTCATACTCACATTTGAAATTGATCACTTTAGTCGTCTCTTCCTTAACTTGAGTTAACCAACGTGCACAATGTCATAAGTGTAGGGGAGACTTTTCCCAAATGCTTAAACATTGAGGACAATGTTTATCTTAAGTGTAGGGGGACTTCTATCGAAGTTTTAAGTGGACTTTTCCATGAAAATGCCTTCATTTAACCGGAAAATCATATTTTTCAACATTTTTCAAATTTTTTATTAACTTTGGCCATTTAGTCGTAATTTTTAAATTTTTATCGTTGCTTTCATATGTATATATCCCGCAATAAAATCAATAATATTAATATAATGGTGTAGCTAGTTTAGAAATCTTTTACATATTAGGCCCGTTGCATTTATTTTGACTCAACCCGAATAGACTTATCCAAGTTTATTCTAGCTAGTATCCTTAACCATGTAGACCTTAATTGGTTTATTAGGCTAAGTATCCACGAGTCTCATTACTTGAGATTTTAAATTGTGGAGGACGAGAAATGATAGAGTCAATTATAAGTCGGTATTCTTGCACAAGCTCACTTGGTGTAATTATTTGCCTATTCTCCCATCACTTGCTAATAATTTATCTGCAATAAGTAAGGTCGTACGATTTGAAAAGTTACTTAGCTTCTAGCCCAAGATCGTTTAAAAGTTGCTCGGTAATGATAAGAGTTCATAGCCAAGGCATAACTTATGAAGCGGGGCACGAATATTGGCGAGTCCGAAAAGGCCCTAACAAGGCATGAGGATTCCATTTTATTGCTAAAGATCCAAAGTGATGTGAAAAGCATTATTCCCAAAGTCAATATGAAGGATCAAGACTCACGACGAAAAGCAATCAACTCCCATAAAGATCATGGAGAAGTCTATCCGAAAAGACCCTAACAAGGTATGAGGATAAATAGATCCAAGTCCGAAAAGGAGGCGGATCGTTGTATCTCAAAATCCCAAATAGAGATTGAAGAAATAATCATGAAGTCGTGGTCAACAAAGTTGGAGTACCCCTCAAAAGTCTCCAAGTGAAGAAACTCTGTTAACGATGAGAAGACCATTATCTCAAGCACGTCTCTCAAGATATGAAGTATGAAGTACATGCCAAATATCGGCCCGAGAAAGGTCTCAAATCGTGAACCGAGTTATGCCAAGATATGAAATTTTTGATATCCCGAGAAGCAGTTTTAAGAGATTTTGTCCTTTAGCTAACTATTGATCAAATCGTCCTACTTTGCTTTCAGCCTAAATAAACTATCGAAATAAGTCCAAAAATGCATCTTCATGATCATTCTAAGACAAAAATAAAAT
This sequence comes from Glebionis coronaria, assembly GCA_025667525.1. Classification (NCBI taxonomy): domain Eukaryota; kingdom Viridiplantae; phylum Streptophyta; class Magnoliopsida; order Asterales; family Asteraceae; genus Glebionis; species Glebionis coronaria. The sequence goes on from CM046882.1 coordinate 546,394,972, forward strand.
ATAAGAGATACACCTAGGAATAAGGGAGTTTAAGCATATAATTAAGCCATGTGTGTAAGTGTTTGATTTACTAACTTATAATAACAATGATCTCGTTTTTAAGCTTAGTTTGGGGAACGTGAAACTTGAGGATGATAAATCTTCGCAGCACCAAAGCCCTAATGTAAGTCATTGATTTCTTTGCAAGTTATTTCCATGTAGCTATTTTCAAGTGAAAATGGTTTTCTATCCTTTTGTTTCCTTTAAAGTTTAATCTCTTTTAAGTACTTTAATTTTTGTCTAGTAGTATTTGAATAAGGCCAAGGTTGATTAATTATGAGAAAAGTGTAAAATTGCTTTATCACTAAGCATTGCATGAGGGCATGGCAATGGTTAAGTGTAGGGGATTTGATAGGTGTGTAAACACCCATCCTTTTACCACTTAATTCTGGCTAAAACAAGACCAAAACGCGTATTTAATATCATTTGTTTGGAATTATGCGTGGTTTTTGTGTTTACTGTGTTTTCAGAGCCAACCGGATGATTATTGAAGAAAACATGGGATTGCACGGGATTTATCGAAGAAAAAGACTCAAGATGAAGTCTATTGTCCAAGAGATGCAAAAGATTTGAAGTCACTGGGCCTATTCGAAGATTTATCGAAGAAAAGGACCAAAGATGGAAGATTTACAAAAGTCGAAGAAACTCAAGTCTATTAAACGAAGAAATTAAAAGACGAGTTGAATTTAATCGACAACAAATCCCGAATCAGAATCGAAAACGTCAACTTTTCTGAAAAGACGAGAAGACAAGAAGAACGGGAGAAAGCCCACTCACCAACAAAAGGGAACACCTATATAAAGGGTTCCCCTCACACACTTTGCACCCAGATTTTAGTTTTTCTTTCTCCTTCTTTTTCTCCCTTTTAGTTCGTAGCATCACCAACACCACTAGGGTGTTTGGTGATCTTGATCTTTGTTTTTTTCAATCTTGTAATTTTAATCCTTGTTTTGTTATTGTTAAAACATTAAATCATCAATACAAATTCTTGTTTAATCTTCCCATTTCATCTTGTTCATCATCATCTTTTTATTCAAGTTCTTAAGTTCTTGTTTGATTGATTTGATCTTTAAAAGTTGTTGGGTTTTGTGTTTTTGTTGATGGGATTTGTAGTTTATGATTAGTAGATGCTTGGTGTTTAGCTTTATTTAAGATTCGGTGAAAAACTTGGTGATTTTTGGATTAAAATAGTTTTCCTTGTTCTTCGGGGTAAAGTTACTGTTCTTGAAGTTCCCCAGGTTCCGAATGAACCTAATCTTCCGGATGAACACTAAGTTCCGGATGAACAGCTAAAGTTCCGAATGAGTTTATGTTAAGAAAAGTTCCGAGTCAGTCTAGAAGTTCCGAATAAATTTTCCTTTCAAAAAGTTCCGAATGAACTTAAACTTCCGAATGAACACCAAAGTTCCGGATGAACTAGAAAGTTCCGAATGAATGTGTTTTTGAAAAGTTCCGGATGAATGTCATTTTTAAAAGTTCCGAATGAGTTTTTCCTTTAAAAGTTCCGAATGAATTTTTCCTTTAAAAGTTCCGAATGAGCAATAAGTTCCGGATGAACAAAACTTCCGAATGAGTTGAATGTTCCGAATAAACTTCCGTATCAAAGTTCCGCATAAAGATCTGAGTGAAGTTCCGAACGAAGTTCCGGATCAAGAGTTCCGAACCAAGTTCCGAGTGAAAAGTTCCGAATCAAGGTTAAAGTTCCGAATCAGTTTTCTTTCTATCTTACTTACTGTTTCTTTTTGTATCTGTCTTAATATTTCTCATTGTTTCTTTATTTTATATTCTAAGTTTAAGTTAATTTTAATTCCAATATTTTAATTCAAGTTTTTATTAATTGTCGTTAAATTAATTGTTTTTGATTTAAGTTTCCATTTTAATACATTTAAACTTTTTAGTAGATTAGAAAACTAAACCCCCTTTTTTAGTAACCAAGAACAATCATTCCACTTAGAACCAAGATCAATTCGAGGGGATATCGAGAGAACTTAGTTGAACCCATACAAAATCACAAGTATCAAATAGTTTGCATCTTGTTATGTGTAGGTACTCATGAAGATAAATCATTCTATTGATTGTGGATTGAGTTACTTACACTTGTAGAAGACTCATCTTCTTTGATTTCCAACATCATTGAATGATGATATCAAGATGGGTAGGATTGATACTAATCCTTGAAGACTTAGTAGTCACTATTAGTCATAGTTGGGCTTTGCATTGGCTCCTTGAAAGCTCAGAATGCAATTTGTGGCCAAGGTACGCTTTCGTTCTTCTACACGCCCTGTTGATCATTCTTTTGATTATTAATTGACTATATGCTTGTTCTTGGCATCCTTGCCTTGACATTTATTTGTGGTTTGTGATTCTTTCCTTTTTCCTTCTCAAACCTTCATTGCTTGGATACTTAACTCACTATGGAGATGTAGGGTGAGTTAGTAGAATCTTAAAGTATCAAGCATGATTTCCATGGTTTGCACCCTTACGGTTAGTAGGACCAATATCATGTGTAACTTTTGTAATTAAGCTCATCTCTAGGATGATTAGTGAATCCCTTGAGATACCAAACTACTTCATTAAGTTGTAGATGGATTTTACACATTTGGAACTGAAATATTCCAAGGATATTGTTATCCTTAATTCTAGTAATATTTATCCGATCATGTGGGAGAGAAAGTGAATCTATACTTTGCTCATGTTTTGAAATAGAATAAGACTACTCTTGAAAATGATCTTATTCTATGCATCAAAACTTCTTGGTATAATTCATTACCAAAGCCGTTTAGACTTTCGCCAGAAAGGCACGTCTTAAACCACTATATATGACACAAGCTCTTCACCTCTCCAATTTGAAGAATGTCATTTGTCTCTTGAGCAATGTTCTTGGTCTTGATTCACTTCCTTTGACTCCTCTCCCCTTTACTTCTTTGCTACGAGTAGTCGTTTGTTCGTTTCGGTCTTTTCCTATCTTGATTCAACTCGTAATCCTTCAACAAGGCATTATTACCTAGTGTTGTGGTGGTCTAATGATATCCTAAAAGGTTTGAGATATATTTTTAAGTATTTTAAAAATTTTGGTTTTCAAAAATTCATTGTTTTTCTTTGATAAAAACCGGCCTTTGTAGGCGGTTCTTTATCTCTGGCGCTTCAAACACGCGGTTATCTATCGATAAGGAAACGCGTGCAGGAACTTTGTCAGAGTGTCAGTTTTTATAATATATCCTTTTTGAAACAAACCCTTCTCTCTCTTTCTTTCTCATAGCCGACGGGTTTTTATTTTTCCACCATTGTTGAAGCTTCAAAAACCTTCAATCACTCAAATTAATTGATTCCAAGTTGTGGGTTTCACCCATCCTTCATCAAACATCAATTAATTGTAATTATTCTCATTCAGTTTCATCTATTTTGTTCTAGGGTTCATCCTTTCATAATTGGGGATTTTTAAAATTGAAATTGAATTAGAACCTTGATAGGAATGTGGGTTGACATAGTTATTTTACTATGATTCCTTAAGTTCATATTCATTAAGATTTCACTAAAACCCACTTGTAGAACAATCCGAATTTTGACTAAATATTTTTGGTTAATTGATGGAATTGAGATGAACCCGTGAACAAATGGGTAATTGCATTGTTAATGCCTGCCTAAAATCTTTGTTTTGAAAAACCAATGTTCTAGTTCATTGTTGATTCTACATAGTTTATATGTTTTGGTCACTGATGAAATGGGTACATTGTGAACATGATAATTACAAGGATTAATCCTTTGTTTGTCAAGCAATTGATGAAACACATTCTCATCTTTTGATTTTTGATTTCTTTTCATATGATTGATTGGAGAAATATTTCTTGTCTATTATATTTAGGTACAAATCATGCCTTTAAGATATCAAAAAGATCACCAAGACACTAGACAATATATGCCCAACCTTTCCGACTTTTGTCACTCAACTTAACTTGCCAACACTTATCGTTCCCTTCAAACCCGTTGTTTCCATGAGGGTAGAGTTGTCCAAGAGGACATTAGGAATTATGCTTACATAAAGTCTATGTTTGAACAAATTGGGTTCGATTGTTTGTTATACATAGAAGAAGACATTTAACCCCAATTCCTCTTGGAGTTCTTTAGCACTTATTCTCTCATTATGGAAAATGGTAGAATATTTGTTAGGTTCATCTTAAATGGTCAACTCATTCAATACTCTCTCGAGGCCTTTGGTCAAATTCTTGGTGTGCCATTTGAGGGCACTTGTCGGTTAACGGATAAATGGAATCTTGAAGCTCTCCTTGAGTCCAACGATTTTCCTCCAAATGACCACTTGGAAGTTGACGTTGACTTCATCCTTGACATCATTTCCAAAGTGCGTAATAGAACCGTTGGAAGAAGCCTTCATTCTAAAAGACGTTCGGTGAAACGTCATGAGGTTCTCTTAAGAGACCTTAATGATGATATGGTTCAATGGGCCAACATCCTTAGGGAAAATGTGTTTTGTCTTGGTGGTAATCGCGATCATGTTCCGGCATGTTTAGTGCATATGATATTTTGCATCTTTACCGAAACCAAGTACAATTTATCATATTTTATCGCTCGACGGATCAATTATGCTATCTCCAAGCCCAAAAAAAAACCTCCCTTATGCCATGCTGCTTACTCGCCTCTTAAAAAGGGTTGTTCCTGACTTTCCTAACCTCAATCTTTCTCGATTTCAACCGGTTCAACGGGTAATTTTGCCTATTCAAGAGGTATATGAAAGAAAGCCTAGAAGTGATAGAGGTATAAGAAAAGTCGACCAACAAGAGTCTGATGATGAGGACACTTCTATGCCAACAAGTGATGGTGATGGCCTAGGTACAAGTGCTCATTTCGGCTCTTCAAGTAACTCACACCCCTCCACTAACTCATTCATGGACGGGTTAGAAGACCTATCTCCTTCTCCTCACCATGCTACTAGTGAAATTCCGGAGAACCTTAGTCTTGAGGATGTCTATCGGTCAAATCTTAGAACACGAGGTGAGTTTCATGATCATCAAGTTGAGTCAAGAGGTGGATTCAAGTACTTGGGGAAATTGATCAAAGGACTTGGCAAGAAGAAGAAATGATGACTTGGATTGGATTCATGATGAACATGATGTTGAACATGTTTTATGGTATTGAATTTTTTTATGTGTGTATTAACTGTTACTACCTGTTTGGATTACTAACTATTTTAATCCTTAATTAACTATGTAGTTGATCTTTCAATTTACATAGCTTTGTGCATATTATGTGTTTGTTAGCTTCCTAGATTTTGATTTATAGCTAACTTTGGCTTGCTATTTACCTGTGTGAAATCTGGGCTGACCAAAGTTTGAGGAAGTGCATTTTTTTACACCACTGGTCGCGGTTCCTTATCGAACCCGCGGTTCCTTAGCAATAAAGAACCGCGGACCTATGTAAGGAACCGCCCGTCCCTGTTTTGACAGAATCTTTACTTTACACTGTTTTCCTTAATCTATATAAAACTTTGATAAAAAAATTGCAAAAACCTGCACTTTCCTAAACTAGGGTACCTAATTTCATTATTCACCTAAAATGATTTTAACCCATTACTAGTTTGGATCATTCCCTTCTCTTCTTAAACAC